>JAKWAZ010000001.1:0-2400000 GCA_023213065.1 Komagataella ulmi
CAGCATCCAGCATCCAGCATCCAGCATCCAGCATCCAGCATCCAGCATCCAGCATCCAGCATCCAGCATCCAGCATCCAGCATCCAGCATCCAGCATCCAGCATCCAGCATCCAGCATCCAGCATCCAGCATCCAGCATCCAGCATCCAGCATCCAGCATCCAGCATCCAGCATCCAGCATCCAGCATCCAGCATCCAGCATCCAGCATCCAGCATCCAGCATCCAGCATCCAGCATCCAGCATCCAGCATCCAGCATCCAGCATCCAGCATCCAGCATCCAGCATCCAGCATCCAGCATCCAGCATCCAGCATCCAGCATCCAGCATCCAGCATCCAGCATCCAGCATCCAGCAAATGAAAAATAAAAAGGGGCATTTAAACGAAAAGCACGTTAGCCAGCGGAACCACAGCTGCTCCAAGGAACGATGACCATTTCAGGACATTCGCTTCTCCAGTTTGCGGGTAAATGGTTGAAGGTTGAGAGACTGTGTCAGATGTACTGTGAGCCTCAAACTCGGAAACTGTCAGACTGCTTTCCGCTACCCCACCAGATTGGTACGATGGCTGGTCTGATCCAGCCGTTACGACCGGTCCACTAGCAAGGTCGGACGACTTCAATACGGTTTCGAGAGTACTCAGCTCAATTGCCGGTTGATGGGTTTCCAAAGGAACATACACTGGAACCACGGTTGTAGAATGCGTATCTGCAAGTGTGGTAGTCTTCAGAATCTCTCCAGTCACAATAACAGCTTGAGTGCAGGTGAAAGCGTCACACACCTCCCTTGTAATTGTAACAGTCGAAGTTTGCACACCAGGCACAATGTGGCTAGGTTTTGCCGTATAAACTGTCTGCAAACCTTCACTTCCACCAACGTTTGTTGTCTTCACAGTGGCAATGTCGGTTGGCAAAGGACAGTACGTTGTTAAAACCGTAGTCGTACCTCCGCTCGTGAGAGTTGTCTCTGTGACACCAGTCAGAGCAGTAGTTTTGGTGCACTTTTTAGTGTCACAACTGGTCACCGTTACAAACGTGGTTGAAATACTACCGTCTGCCAAGGTGCTCTCACCGGGCTTGTTGTTGTGATCATTGGTGATTGAAGGACAAATGACGATGATGCTTCCATCGTCGTCCGTGGTCCAAGTGGTGTACGATCCAGTGCAGGTGGTGGTCTCATCGGCTGTCACAGTAGGAATCTGCTCAATGACAGATCCGTCTGCGTCAGTGGTCCAAGTGGTGTAGCTTCCGGTCCAGATCGACGTGGCGTCAGCCGATGTAGTAGGAATCTGCTCAATGACAGATCCGTCTGCGTCAGTGGTCCAAGTGGTGTAGCTTCCGGTCCAGATCGACGTGGCGTCAGCCGATGGAGTAGGAATCTGCTCAATGACAGATCCGTCTGCGTCAGTGGTCCAGGTGGTGTACGTTCCGGTCCACACTGAAGTGACGTCAGCGGTGATTGTAGCTGATGGCACAACCACAATGGTGCTTCCATCGTCGTCCGTGGTCCAAGTGGTGTACGATCCAGTCCAGGTGGTGGTCTCATCGGCTGTCACAGTAGGAATCTGCTCAATGACAGATCCGTCAGCGTCAGTGGTCCAGGTGGTGTACGTTCCGGTCCACACTGAAGTGACGTCAGCGGTGATTGTAGCTGATGGCACAACCACAATGGTGCTTCCATCGTCGTCCGTGGTCCAAGTGGTGTACGATCCAGTCCAGGTGGTGGTCTCATCGGCTGTCACAGTAGGAATCTGTTCAATGACAGATCCGTCTGCGTCAGTGGTCCAGGTGGTGTACGTTGCGGTCCAGATCGACGTGGCGTCAGCCGATGGAGTAGGAATCTGCTCAATGACAGATCCGTCTGCGTCAGTGGTCCAAGTGGTGTAGCTTCCGGTCCAGATCGACGTGGCATCAGCCGATGGAGTAGGAATCTGCTCGATGACAGATCCGTCCTCATCGGTGGTCCAAGTGGTGTAGCTTCCGGTCCAGATCGACGTGGCGTCAGCCGATGGAGTAGGAATCTGCTCAATGACAGATCCGTCTGCGTCAGTGGTCCAAGTGGTGTAGCTTCCGGTCCAGATCGACGTGGCATCAGCCGATGGAGTAGGAATCTGCTCGATGACAGATCCGTCTGCGTCAGTGGTCCAAGTGGTGTAGCTTCCGGTCCAGATCGACGTGGCATCAGCCGATGGAGTAGGAATCTGCTCGATGACAGATCCGTCCTCATCGGTGGTCCAAGTGGTGTAGCTTCCGGTCCAGATCGATGTTGCATCAGCGGATGGAGTTGGAATCTGCTCGATCACGGATCCATCGGCATCAGTCGTCCATGTGGTGTACGTACCAGTCCAGATCGATGTTGCATCAGCGGATGGAGTTGGAATCTGCTCGATCACAGATCCATCGGCATCAGTCGTCCATGTGGTGTAAGTACCAGTCCATACGGATGTTGCGTCAGCGGATGGAGTAGAAGTATCATCACCAGATGGAGTTGGAATCTGTTCAATCACAGATCCATCGGCATCAGTCGTCCATGTGGTGTACGTACCAGTCCATACGGATGTTGCGTCAGCGGATGGAGTAGAAGTATCATCACCAGATGGAGTTGGAATCTGTTCAATCACAGATCCATCGGCATCAGTCGTCCATGTGGTGTACGTACCAGTCCAGATCGATGTTGCATCAGCGGATGGAGTTGGAATCTGCTCGATCACAGATCCATCGGCATCAGTCGTCCATGTGGTGTACGTACCAGTCCAGATCGATGTTGCATCAGCGGATGGAGTTGGAATCTGCTCGATCACAGATCCATCGGCATCAGTCGTCCATGTGGTGTAAGTACCAGTCCATACGGATGTTGCGTCAGCGGATGGAGTAGAAATATCATCACCAGATGGAGTTGGAATCTGTTCAATCACAGATCCATCGGCATCAGTCGTCCATGTGGTGTACGTACCAGTCCATACGGATGTTGCGTCAGCGGATGGAGTTGGAATCTGTTCAATCACAGATCCATCGGCATCAGTCGTCCATGTGGTGTACGTACCAGTCCATACCGAAGTGGTGTCAGCAGATGGAGTAGGAATTTGTTCAATAACAGTTCCATCGGCATCGGTGGTCCAAGTGGTATAAGTACCAGTCCAGATCGATGTTGCATCAGCGGATGGAGTTGGAATCTGCTCGATCACAGATCCATCGGCATCAGTCGTCCATGTGGTGTAAGTACCAGTCCAGATCGATGTTGCATCAGCGGATGGAGTTGGAATCTGCTCGATCACAGATCCATCGGCATCAGTCGTCCATGTGGTGTAAGTACCAGTCCATACGGATGTTGCGTCAGCGGATGGAGTTGGAATCTGCTCAATCACAGATCCATCGGCATCAGTCGTCCATGTGGTGTACGTACCAGTCCAGATCGATGTTGCATCAGCGGATGGAGTTGGAATCTGCTCGATCACGGATCCATCGGCATCAGTCGTCCATGTGGTGTAAGTACCAGTCCATACGGATGTTGCGTCAGCGGATGGAGTAGAAGTATCATCACCAGATGGAGTTGGAATCTGTTCAATCACGGATCCATCGGCATCAGTCGTCCATGTGGTGTACGTACCAGTCCAGATCGATGTTGCATCAGCGGATGGAGTTGGAATCTGCTCGATCACAGATCCATCGGCATCAGTCGTCCATGTGGTGTAAGTACCAGTCCATACGGATGTTGCGTCAGCGGATGGAGTTGGAATCTGCTCAATCACAGATCCATCGGCATCAGTCGTCCATGTGGTGTACGTACCAGTCCATACGGATGTTGCGTCAGCGGATGGAGTTGGAATCTGTTCAATCACAGATCCATCGGCATCAGTCGTCCATGTGGTGTACGTACCAGTCCATACCGAAGTGGTGTCAGCAGATGGAGTAGGAATTTGTTCAATAACAGTTCCATCGGCATCGGTGGTCCAAGTGGTATAAGTACCAGTCCAGATCGATGTTGCATCAGCGGATGGAGTTGGAATCTGCTCGATCACAGATCCATCGGCATCAGTCGTCCATGTGGTGTAAGTACCAGTCCATACGGATGTTGCGTCAGCGGATGGAGTTGGAATCTGCTCAATCACAGATCCATCGGCATCAGTCGTCCATGTGGTGTACGTACCAGTCCAGATCGATGTTGCATCAGCGGATGGAGTTGGAATCTGCTCGATCACAGATCCATCGGCATCAGTCGTCCATGTGGTGTAAGTACCAGTCCATACGGATGTTGCGTCAGCGGATGGAGTTGGAATCTGCTCAATCACAGATCCATCGGCATCAGTCGTCCATGTGGTGTACGTACCAGTCCAGATCGATGTTGCATCAGCGGATGGAGTTGGAATCTGCTCGATCACAGATCCATCGGCATCAGTCGTCCATGTGGTGTAAGTACCAGTCCATACGGATGTTGCGTCAGCGGATGGAGTAGAAATATCATCACCAGATGGAGTTGGAATCTGTTCAATCACAGATCCATCGGCATCAGTCGTCCATGTGGTGTACGTACCAGTCCATACGGATGTTGCGTCAGCGGATGGAGTTGGAATCTGTTCAATCACAGATCCATCGGCATCAGTCGTCCATGTGGTGTACGTACCAGTCCATACCGAAGTGGTGTCAGCAGATGGAGTAGGAATTTGTTCAATAACAGTTCCATCGGCATCGGTGGTCCAAGTGGTATAAGTACCAGTCCAGATCGATGTTGCATCAGCGGATGGAGTTGGAATCTGCTCGATCACAGATCCATCGGCATCAGTCGTCCATGTGGTGTAAGTACCAGTCCAGATCGATGTTGCATCAGCGGATGGAGTTGGAATCTGCTCGATCACAGATCCATCGGCATCAGTCGTCCATGTGGTGTAAGTACCAGTCCATACGGATGTTGCGTCAGCGGATGGAGTTGGAATCTGCTCAATCACAGATCCATCGGCATCAGTCGTCCATGTGGTGTACGTACCAGTCCAGATCGATGTTGCATCAGCGGATGGAGTTGGAATCTGCTCGATCACGGATCCATCGGCATCAGTCGTCCATGTGGTGTAAGTACCAGTCCATACGGATGTTGCGTCAGCGGATGGAGTAGAAGTATCATCACCAGATGGAGTTGGAATCTGTTCAATCACGGATCCATCGGCATCAGTCGTCCATGTGGTGTACGTACCAGTCCAGATCGATGTTGCATCAGCGGATGGAGTTGGAATCTGCTCGATCACAGATCCATCGGCATCAGTCGTCCATGTGGTGTAAGTACCAGTCCATACGGATGTTGCGTCAGCGGATGGAGTTGGAATCTGCTCAATCACAGATCCATCGGCATCAGTCGTCCATGTGGTGTACGTACCAGTCCATACGGATGTTGCGTCAGCGGATGGAGTTGGAATCTGTTCAATCACAGATCCATCGGCATCAGTCGTCCATGTGGTGTACGTACCAGTCCATACCGAAGTGGTGTCAGCAGATGGAGTAGGAATTTGTTCAATAACAGTTCCATCGGCATCGGTGGTCCAAGTGGTATAAGTACCAGTCCAGATCGATGTTGCATCAGCGGATGGAGTTGGAATCTGCTCGATCACAGATCCATCGGCATCAGTCGTCCATGTGGTGTAAGTACCAGTCCATACGGATGTTGCGTCAGCGGATGGAGTTGGAATCTGCTCAATCACAGATCCATCGGCATCAGTCGTCCATGTGGTGTACGTACCAGTCCAGATCGATGTTGCATCAGCGGATGGAGTTGGAATCTGCTCGATCACAGATCCATCGGCATCAGTCGTCCATGTGGTGTAAGTACCAGTCCATACGGATGTTGCGTCAGCGGATGGAGTAGAAATATCATCACCAGATGGAGTTGGAATCTGTTCAATCACAGATCCATCGGCATCAGTCGTCCATGTGGTGTACGTACCAGTCCATACGGATGTTGCGTCAGCGGATGGAGTTGGAATCTGTTCAATCACAGATCCATCGGCATCAGTCGTCCATGTGGTGTACGTACCAGTCCATACCGAAGTGGTGTCAGCAGATGGAGTAGGAATTTGTTCAATAACAGTTCCATCGGCATCGGTGGTCCAAGTGGTATAAGTACCAGTCCAGATCGATGTTGCATCAGCGGATGGAGTTGGAATCTGCTCGATCACAGATCCATCGGCATCAGTCGTCCATGTGGTGTACGTACCAGTCCAGATCGATGTTGCATCAGCGGATGGAGTTGGAATCTGCTCGATCACGGATCCATCGGCATCAGTCGTCCATGTGGTGTAAGTACCAGTCCATACGGATGTTGCGTCAGCGGATGGAGTAGAAGTATCATCACCAGATGGAGTTGGAATCTGTTCAATCACGGATCCATCGGCATCAGTCGTCCATGTGGTGTACGTACCAGTCCAGATCGATGTTGCATCAGCGGATGGAGTTGGAATCTGCTCGATCACAGATCCATCGGCATCAGTCGTCCATGTGGTGTAAGTACCAGTCCATACGGATGTTGCGTCAGCGGATGGAGTAGAAGTATCATCACCAGATGGAGTTGGAATCTGTTCAATCACAGATCCATCGGCATCAGTCGTCCATGTGGTGTACGTACCAGTCCATACGGATGTTGCGTCAGCGGATGGAGTAGAAGTATCATCACCAGATGGAGTTGGAATCTGTTCAATCACAGATCCATCGGCATCAGTCGTCCATGTGGTGTACGTACCAGTCCAGATCGATGTTGCATCAGCGGATGGAGTTGGAATCTGCTCGATCACAGATCCATCGGCATCAGTCGTCCATGTGGTGTAAGTACCAGTCCATACGGATGTTGCGTCAGCGGATGGAGTTGGAATCTGCTCAATCACAGATCCATCGGCATCAGTCGTCCATGTGGTGTACGTACCAGTCCAGATCGATGTTGCATCAGCGGATGGAGTTGGAATCTGCTCGATCACAGATCCATCGGCATCAGTCGTCCATGTGGTGTAAGTACCAGTCCATACGGATGTTGCGTCAGCGGATGGAGTAGAAGTATCATCACCAGATGGAGTTGGAATCTGTTCAATCACGGATCCATCGGCATCAGTCGTCCATGTGGTGTACGTACCAGTCCAGATCGATGTTGCATCAGCGGATGGAGTTGGAATCTGCTCGATCACAGATCCATCGGCATCAGTCGTCCATGTGGTGTAAGTACCAGTCCATACGGATGTTGCGTCAGCGGATGGAGTAGAAGTATCATCACCAGATGGAGTTGGAATCTGTTCAATCACAGATCCATCGGCATCAGTCGTCCATGTGGTGTACGTACCAGTCCATACGGATGTTGCGTCAGCGGATGGAGTAGAAGTATCATCACCAGATGGAGTTGGAATCTGTTCAATCACAGATCCATCGGCATCAGTCGTCCATGTGGTGTACGTACCAGTCCAGATCGATGTTGCATCAGCGGATGGAGTTGGAATCTGCTCGATCACAGATCCATCGGCATCAGTCGTCCATGTGGTGTAAGTACCAGTCCATACGGATGTTGCGTCAGCGGATGGAGTTGGAATCTGCTCAATCACAGATCCATCGGCATCAGTCGTCCATGTGGTGTACGTACCAGTCCAGATCGATGTTGCATCAGCGGATGGAGTTGGAATCTGCTCGATCACAGATCCATCGGCATCAGTCGTCCATGTGGTGTAAGTACCAGTCCATACGGATGTTGCGTCAGCGGATGGAGTTGGAATCTGCTCAATCACAGATCCATCGGCATCAGTCGTCCATGTGGTGTACGTACCAGTCCAGATCGATGTTGCATCAGCGGATGGAGTTGGAATCTGCTCGATCACAGATCCATCGGCATCAGTCGTCCATGTGGTGTAAGTACCAGTCCATACGGATGTTGCGTCAGCGGATGGAGTAGAAATATCATCACCAGATGGAGTTGGAATCTGTTCAATCACAGATCCATCGGCATCAGTCGTCCATGTGGTGTACGTACCAGTCCATACGGATGTTGCGTCAGCGGATGGAGTTGGAATCTGTTCAATCACAGATCCATCGGCATCAGTCGTCCATGTGGTGTACGTACCAGTCCATACCGAAGTGGTGTCAGCAGATGGAGTAGGAATTTGTTCAATAACAGTTCCATCGGCATCGGTGGTCCAAGTGGTATAAGTACCAGTCCAGATCGATGTTGCATCAGCGGATGGAGTTGGAATCTGCTCGATCACAGATCCATCGGCATCAGTCGTCCATGTGGTGTAAGTACCAGTCCATACGGATGTTGCGTCAGCGGATGGAGTTGGAATCTGCTCAATCACAGATCCATCGGCATCAGTCGTCCATGTGGTGTACGTACCAGTCCAGATCGATGTTGCATCAGCGGATGGAGTTGGAATCTGCTCGATCACAGATCCATCGGCATCAGTCGTCCATGTGGTGTACGTACCAGTCCATACGGATGTTGCGTCAGCGGATGGAGTTGGAATCTGTTCAATCACAGATCCATCGGCATCAGTCGTCCATGTGGTGTACGTACCAGTCCATACCGAAGTGGTGTCAGCAGATGGAGTAGGAATTTGTTCAATAACAGTTCCATCGGCATCAGTCGTCCATGTGGTGTACGTACCAGTCCATACGGATGTTGCGTCAGCGGATGGAGTTGGAATCTGTTCAATCACAGATCCATCGGCATCAGTCGTCCATGTGGTGTACGTACCAGTCCATACGGATGTTGCGTCAGCGGATGGAGTTGGAATCTGTTCAATCACAGATCCATCGGCATCAGTCGTCCATGTGGTGTACGTACCAGTCCATACCGAAGTGGTGTCAGCAGATGGAGTAGGAATTTGTTCAATAACAGTTCCATCGGCATCGGTGGTCCAAGTGGTATAAGTACCAGTCCACTCGGAAGTGGTGTCAGCAGATGGAGTAGGAATTTGTTCAATGACAGTTCCATCAGCATCGGTGGTCCAAGTGGTGTAAGTACCAGTCCACACGGAAGTGGTGTCAGCCGATGGAGTAGGAATCTGCTCAATAACATTTCCGTTTGAGTTAGTGGTCCATCTGGTGGTAGTGCCAGTCCATACAGAAGTAGTGTGGGTGGCGGCAGAGGCCCTAATCCAATTAGGCGCAAAACATGTCCATGAACTACTCAATCCGCTAATTGAATTTGTCAAGTAGACAGCGTTCTGGCGGGGATTAACAGTAGTGAGCCATCTGTAGTAGCAAAGGTATAAATTTGTTTGACTATTCGTCAAAAGATAGTAACCAGATTCGGCATCAAATTCCAGACCCCATCCTCCAACTACTTGGTTGGAAGCTAAGTTTGAAGTCATACCTAATATGCTTCCTCCGTCATATTGTTGCGCAGTGGAAAGAACGTATGGTCTACTAAACGTATTCGTTGTAGAGAATACCCTCAAATAGCCTTCGTCGGTCAATTGATAGGTTGTATCCGTCATTTGAGTATCCCAAGACGGAGGTGTGGCATACGGTCCCGGGTGATATCCAAAATAATCTCGGGGTGTCAACATTCCTTCTGGGTTAGAATAGACATCATTCAATCGTGCACTAAAAGTCTGACCCGTAGACACAATATTATTATACATCCGCACAACATTAAATTGAAGGGAAAACGTTGATGGAGGATCAGCTCTAACAAATGAATGGAGCAAAAACTCCAAAACTAGAATTTTTAACAGGTTCATTTTGTTGGATGATTTTGATACATGGGCACGGTTGTTGCATTTATAGTGTTTCTAACTAATAGGAAGTGGAGTTATGGTTAGCAAACCGAATATTTGTTGATTCGGCGATAAACCTGCAGATACGGAATTTTAATAATTTTGGAATAAGTGTCTTGAAATCAAGTTCTAAATGCTGCACCTGTCCTGATCTTAGGATAATGGAGTTTCACTTTAATGCGTGAGCAGGAAGGCTAAGAGATATCAATTGTAGTTAGCTGCATTAATCATATTGCTGATTACAGATACGTTGTAACAAATATTAACATTTTAGTAGATATCTTGGGAGCTGTAGCATTTCCAGAGCAATTGAAATTAGATGGCTGCAGCAAAACGCGATCGACTGTTACCCAAATGTTTTTTCGCATGCATATACAGCATGTAAGCAGGAAATTTTAAATTTAAACTCTTCAAAGATGTATAATCCCGCCGAGAACTAATTAACTATGCTTTTTCGTTATATACTTACTTTGAAGTAAAGTTTATGCTAGGCAAGAGATATCAAATAGCAGTGTGCATCGACAACTAACTCTACACTAAAAGCAACTAAAACTTACTTTTTTGGGATACAGTCAGCTACCAAATTAGTATATAGTTAAATTCAATGAGTCCATGGGACGTGAAGAGGCTTTTTAAAATTTAATTAAGTACATGCAGAAGGGAAACTTGCCTCTAGGTCTGCACATACATTGATGCCAAGGTGGGAAGAAATATTTCTCTTTCGGGAGAACTGGAAGTATTTCACTACTGCTTGAACTTTCCTTTTTCTGACTGTGATTCGTGTAAAGATAAAACCATTATTGCTGGCTTTGATATTGAAATTGCGCTAATTATCTACCAAAAGACCCTGTTTACTTTTGGCTATTTTTCATTTGTTGATATGTTAAATCCACAACATATTCTGATCGATAGTTTATTGCCACTTTCCACTATGAATGAAAGAATAAAGAAAAATGAAAACAAAATCAACGCAATTATTATTGTTATTAGGAACCCAATCAAGCACAGGAAGAGCAATCACTGTGGAAGCGATACCTTCATGCCCAGCTGTTTCTTGTATGCCATGGATGTATCGGCTTTGGAGGTTTTTAGCTGCTCAAAGGTGAATGTGGTTGCTTACACAGGCTTGAAACTTTGCAACAATTAATCAATAATGCAGCATCCAGCAGTCCTCCGTGTTGTTCATGATTGTATTCGGAAATAAACTATAGAATTCCAGACTACACTGTACGAATCATGCATAACGTGGTTTATGAGCCCGCATCCATTGCGGCCTACAGCGTCGCCATGATGAATACTCTTGGAATAATAAACTTTACGAATATTGCATGATATCACATGGTGAATGTCACCATTCGGCATTCGTCAAATCTAGACATTCAACTACCAGAATAAGAAAGAATAGATTCACCGTTTATTAACTTTGAGCATATGCGGATCAAAATGGATTGCGGAAAAACTATCATCCGAGATTCTAATGCATACCTGATACTGATAGTATCCCGAGGAATATTTCAGACAAATAGCAAACTATTTTATGCAGCCTAGTATCGCCTCTTTCCAAAAACGCTTAACAATTAGGTGGCCTAGATGAAGATCCCCAAATGGTAAGATCTGCATTCCACATGAAGCATGAATATGCAAAAGAGTTTGCTGTAAACGAATCTTACAGAAAATTTGCCCCGCCAAGAAATAGTTAATTAATGTTTTCATGATGCATACCTTTTTTGAGGAAATATTGATTCTACTACTGTTTAGAGTTACCCGCGTAATAGTCAACGTCTCATCGATACTGGAGGCTAACAGTATTTGTCCCCTCTTTTCACCCATCATTATCAGTTGCAAGACGATCTATTTCAATTGTGCATAAAAACCTGCTGACTCTAAACCTAAAGCGGTGACTGAAATATAAAGTAGATTCTAGATCCACAAAGTAAACGAAGGAAGTACTCAATGGTTTCTTTGGATTAATAAGAATCAAAGATAAATAACAGAAGTCAACAAACAAGTAGTCTTTTTATCCTTACGCAAAGCAACGCAACATTTCGTGGGCTGAAGTTTAGCATGATCAATTTCTTGAAACGTCTATCCTAAGAAAGCCAAATGAAACTTAAAATATAGACTATAAGCAACCAACGCGCAAAGGAGAAACTAAAAGAACCACTGGATACTGGGGTCAGGCGCTGCATGCTGCAGCCATCACCCATAACGACGGAATGCGCAAAAGTGAATTGCAGATGAAATTTCAAAATCTTTCACTCACTGCATACCTAATTTCATCTAATTGGATTGAATTAGATTAACTTATGTGTAAGCTTGGAGCAAACTGCTAACTCCGACCTATCCTATCCACAATAGTATCCTATTATATATGTTGACATCGGTTCAGTCTGTTTGTCTACAGGCTGTTTCAGGCTCAAATTTCTTCGAGAAGTAATAAATTGGCATTTTTCTTTCAAGCACGATCAAAATCTGCAACAACTCTTACAAGTTGACTTATTAGCATTGCTGCATGGACTTAAATTAGTAAATGCCCCGTAGTATGCATTCCCTAATGTAAACATATGTAGCACGTTTGAGCGACTAAAATTATTGACACTCCCATCCCAACCAAGGAAGACTGCTCCATAGCTTAACAGCGCTCAAGAGAAGCTTAGCCGATGAGCTCTGTCTTGATCAAAATACACAGATAGAATTGCAGCATGTCAAAAGCAAACCTGGATATTTTATAGGTTTGGGCAATAAATTTAGTAACAATTTTCTTCTACAGTTTCCATGAATACCTAGGTGTATATGCTATAATCTAATGCCACATCACATGCATTATGCATAGCCCTCCATCTCGCTTGGCTGATTTCATTAATTCGCGAGGTGAATATGAGGCGTAAATACTACCAGATTGTAATAGATAAGGAAAATATGCAAAACCGGAGATTGCCGGTATTTTTTGACAGTTTCGCAATTGGCTTCTTGCAAGTTCTAAAATGGAAAGCACACCCATCACCTCAGGCCTCGTGATTTAATAATATGCCGAGATTTACCCCGCGATTATCATAGACACAACAAATATGAAAAATCAGGCTCCAGACACTCGCCTTCATTTCAGCGAAATGCACTATTTGATTAGTCTTAAGATCAACAGCATGAACCGGGGCAAAAAAAGCCAAGTAGTGCTAATTGGAGAAGTTGAAACTCTATTTTGCAAACTGTACATAAATGAACCACAGAACTAATTCTACCGCTTAATTTCACTACCATGAAAGTCGGAGTAGTGTCCGCAATTACAAAAGTAACGAATATGATGTCATTATGAGGTATTTGCAACA
This sequence comes from Komagataella ulmi, assembly GCA_023213065.1. NCBI lineage: Eukaryota > Fungi > Ascomycota > Pichiomycetes > Pichiales > Pichiaceae > Komagataella > Komagataella ulmi. The sequence goes on from JAKWAZ010000001.1 coordinate 13,058, forward strand.
GCATGCAGCGTGAATGCGATAATAGCTGCTCTCTTAAAAATAATTAATATTAATTGCGCCAAGAAATAGTTCCCTTGTTGCAGCATGGCCTCTTTAGAAAATGTACTCAACTAGGATATGTAACTGATGCTGCAATTCACGTACAGATGATATCTTCACGTGTTTGGAAGAAAACTTCTTTCTAGCTGCATCTCATTCTTGGTGTGGCTGGCTGACCACAAAGGGACTCACGGAAAACAAAACAAGAAAAATACCAGGTAACTTCATCACATAGCCGATTTCGTCTGTGCACGAAGTGAAGCGGAACCAGTAATCATCACGTTTGATAATCATGTCTTTTGCCCTTTAGGTAAATGTCCTTTATGTAAATGATGCTAGGCTCGATTAAAAATTAGTTTTAACAAAAACGGCGTGTATGAATTACACCGTTGGAGTTAATAACGTTCAGTTATTAAATTAGGACATAATCAATACATAAGCGTCTGTTGAGACAAAACTGATTTTCTGGCATGCGATTGTTTGCTTAAAGAAGGAATTGAAATTACGGCCGTGCATGCTGCATAATGCCCAGATGGGATGCGTTTACGTGCATTACAGATCAGTTTGGTCTACCTTAGATATGCTGTCTCTTGTCGTATTTATTTTTGTTAAACTTGAAACTCTTTCTAGTCCTGGTACATTTTTAAGTGAGCATACCTTTGCTGAATTTCAGTATTAAAACCATAGAACTGACCTAACTAAAAACTATTCAGGTTATTGTCCAACTTTTCTTTTCCAAATCATCATTATACCACCACTAGCCACCCACAACTTACACCATCCACACAAGTGCAGTTTCATTTAGCGACTCTAAACACTTTCTTCATTGATACATCAACAATGCTCGCTGAGAATGGAAACTATACTAGGATCAATGTTACCAATCGTTTTAGTAATAACTGTTATAACAGAGAAAAGCTATCCGGGGACGTCTTACAGGCTGGTTTTGATGATTCCCCAATTGATTATACAATGCTCTGCTCAATGGTATCTTCTTCAATAATTGCTACTAGTGAGGAACCACAGGAACCACGTCATAAGCAGAATAAACACAAGAATCAATTCAGTTGCAACCAGAAACTCGAGATTAAAGCAGAATATCAGCAAGAACTGTATCCGCTTCCTGATATGCTTACCAAAAACATATTCAACTCACAGTCATCTATGTTCGTCTGCTCCAGTATCCCACAAATAAGCTCAGTTCAGTCGTTCATAGATGCAAACATCTCTTCACTAGCTAATGATGCTGCTCTAGAAAGAAGTTCATTGTTTGTCGACTCAGCAATAGGTATATACTTTGACCAATCACATCAGGATCTATGCTCTTCTGGGCACAATTCTGTTGAGGCCACACCATACGCAGAATGTTCCTCACTAAAAGTCGACCAGGTACCCGCCGTGAATGCGCCTACAAGCTCGTTGGAGGCAGTCGTCAACTCGAAGAGACAAATGTTTCAAGCTAGAAAGGAAGATAGAATTGAGGGGCTCAACTTTTCTGATGAAGTCAACGTTTTGACATCAATGTTCCTTAACCATTCATGGGTACCTCTGATCCGTGGGCGTAATTTTGGTGGAAACATTTGCAAGCCTCCCAAAAAGCCATTACTTCCTGGAGCGCAGTACATTGCTGCACGTCTGAGACTGGAACACAATACCTGTGAGGATATGTGTCTACCAAAATGGAACGAGCATGAACTTAAAGACGGTAGAAGGATAATTCGTATAGAGAGAAGGTACGATTCCAATGAGGTTATAGCCTCATTTACCATAGTTGGGTCTGCCGCAGAAAACCCAGAAACCAAGCCTGAATTTGATCCTGATGTGAAAGTGCTGGAAGTTTCGTGTCTGAAATGTCTCACCGACGACGATGAATCCGAAGAGGAGCAATATGTCAGTGAATGTAAGTCTTATAGAGCACACTCTGGCTTAGCAGAGCCATCAAAATTAAGCTTTAAGAGAGACTTAGATGACCGTAACCATAAGATGGCTAGGAAGTCATATGGATGCAAGTACTACATTACCAGTGTCGAAGTCATCAAGATCATAGAATTACTGGTCGGAAGCTCTTCAAGTTCAGACGTTCAGCAAAGGAGAAAAGAAAGAGGCCGCATGCGATCAAACCTATTTCAGTTCTGGTCCAAGCACCTAATTTCTTCATCCAAGAAAACCATGAAACATCAGTCCCTTCCTGAATGTAACGAAGATTACTTTGCAGAGCTGGCCCATCGTATTAACACTTATGAGGTGAGAAAACCTCGAGTATTTGACAAGAGTATCAAGATCTTGGAATGGTCTAAGCTTGGGCCAGCTTTGCAGCGGGCTATCCAAAACTACTACATGGTTCAACTAGACGAATACAGTAACGAGATTGTGCTAACATAAAGTGACCACATTTGACTCTAACTGCATATAAGAAGAGGCAACTTTGTAGGCAGATACGAGCAGCAAGTGACTCCTTTTGTTTTCATTCCGCCGCCTCAAGTTGCCTTAAAAAGTCAGAGATTGATAATACCCAGGGCTGGCAAATGAACATAAAGCATCACATGTACCAAAGACGAAAAACACGGCAATGTCTCTAAGATACCAATCTCGCATGAATCTTAGTTCAAGCAGACGTAATTAGTTCCCTTTGTGGGTACTTTTTTTGCACTAGCTCAGTGCTAACCACAGTGTATACAGATAAGGATCCTTCAGATACATTGATAAAAAAGTTACCTACTTTTGTTGTTGCATTTGCTGAAACAGATTTATCCTTTCAAACTTATTTAATGCTCTTTTCTACTCTGTAGTTTGTTCGTTTCTCTTGATGGATCAGCCTTAAAAGGTAGCGAAACAATCGAGAAAAAGTAACATTTCAGGTTAGGTGACGCAACATATAATTCATGAAGTACAGCAGTATTTAATCCCCGCTGCGTATTTTCGCTAAAGAGGCTATGCTGCAGCAGCTGGGCAAATATCTCTTGGCATAGATAGATAGTTTTATGTATATATGTAGATGAAATTTCTCAGCACCTGTACGCTGCACACTGCATACTGCATGCGAAGCACTCTGGCAATAATATCACATGTCGCACGCTTCAGTCTCAGACGCTAATTCGATTCTCAGAGGCTGAATCAAACCTGACAAGTAAGTAAGTATGACGTTCAGCCTGAATGCTAGGTCGCACTTCAGAGAGCTTCGAACCAGGATTTTAGCCTTTCAATTCGGGTTACTTGTTTGTTGCTGCGCTTGGTCCTGTTGATCTTAAAAATTACTTATTAACATGTCATATTCCCTGTTCCCAAAAATAGAAGGTGTCTAAAACTTAACTTGTACATTTGTTACCTAAAGAAATTGGCTGGTATGTGACCCTCAGCAAATCAATTACAATCTCGCAGCAATTGTTAGATGTAGTTTCAAGCCTGCATGAAACCAATTTGAAAATCCTCGGCAATATCTTGCTTACTATAACCCTGAATCTATTGAAATCTGCAGTTGAGCTTACGCCTCACTTTGCGTATATACCACGGTATCTTTATGAGGCCAATTAGACGCAGAGGGAAAAGCCATTATGCATGAATTTTGCGATCCAATCTTGGATTGCCATAAATCAATGTTCTGGATATTTGGGAAACCGTAAGCAAGCAGTATTATCTGCACATTGTTCCAAATTAGAGAAATATTAGCTAACACCTTAAAGTGCGGAGAGTTTAGCCACATGTTTAATCAAAACTGAGCTCATCTTTTAGCCTAACTCTTGACAGTTGGTAATTGGTTAACTAGATGTCTTTTTATCCAAGAAAATTGCAGAGATCTCAATTGGTCAAATGCGCTTTGTATTCTCACATGAAACAACATATAACAGATCGCATTCATCAATACAGGAGAATGCACTAAAACTCCGATTGAATTAATTTGTAATAAAGTACCTTTTCTTTTTTGCTTAAAACCTAAGTACCAATTACTTGCTTTTTTGAAAAAATTTTCTGCTGAAACAGCATGTATACGGAACTAAAACCAAAAGCCACAATTGATCATTCATTTCTTTTCCTTGTCTCTGGTACCAAAACCAATAAAAAAATGATAGTGCATCTTTTACTCTTTTATGTTAACTACTTTTATTTCCCTGTCTTGCGACAACTGAGAACATTGAAATGATTTAAATATTGCCCTAGAGGATGGCCAAATCCAGGTTTTTTTTCGATTCCCGCCTCCCAAAAGTTGGCCAAAAAAGACAGACACTGTTTATTCTCTGTTAAGACACGTTAGTGGCCATGAAATTTATGAGATGTGGTGTTGTACTCAGAAGAACAACAGGCATGTAGATCAATTAACTATCTTGCAATTAAGACAAACCAGAATGAAGTAGATATAAATTTAAGCCTATATAATCGTCTATTAGCCTTGCATCTACCGTTAATCTACCCAAGTTCCACTGAACTTAGTGACTGATTCCTTAGTACAACTAGCTAACCAATCAGCTCATCCAAGATTGCAAGTGGAACATTTTTAGTCTTAATGTACATAAAATAGATTATGGCAAGAAAACGATATTGTAGCCTGCGATCGGAATGCAAGGCTTCCAACTTAAGTTCAAAATACCTATTGGTAAGATGAATGTTCCCAAACAACCAAAAAAAAACCACAATTGAAGACTTGAAAACTGTTATTCCAGCTATACGTGGTTTGAATGGGCAACCTACAGGGTATACAGAGTGTTCTTTGATGGCCACCAAGGATTTTAGAAACTCTGAAACAAAAATATAAGCGCAATCGCTTCACATGATCCAGGGAGACTGTGTGAATTTTTTATATCTCTTGATAAAGTCAATCAATATGGAAAAGGAAGCAATCGTGTTTGTGTTTTTCTTCGAACAACATTTAACAATATCTAGAGAAGAAAAAGCTGTAAAGCTAGAGATAATACCATGACAAATACTTTTTAATTGCAAGACAGTTTTAACATTTGGCACACTATTTCTACCAACTTGCACACTATCTAGTAGTGCTGAATCGAAAGAATACACCTGGTACCAAGTTTCCCCAAATTATCTAGATTAATTACCAACGACTGGCTGCAGAATGGAAAGTTTGCTAGGCTATGGAACAGCCTACTACGTTTGAGGAACCTTACTCTAAGCTGGCTGTATGCTTTTGGAGCGAGGCAGATGATCAATCTCACTATTCATCAGAAGATCGAGGAGACTATGGTATGGCAGCACATGATACACGTCAACACACCACCTCGATTTTGATACAGCTTAGGCTCGAACCACAAACTATCGAAAATATTCATGTTCTTCAACTCGTCCACTACTCCACAGAGTAGAATATGGGCAAAAGTCAGTATAGGCTAATATGATATTAATTTTGTTAGTAATCTTGAAATCACTAAACCAACACTATTTTAGCATTCAGTTATTTCTTTACAATATCGGGACCTCTTGTGATCCTCTTTTTAGGCTCTATTTACGATTATTTATGATTTTCACATGATTCAAAAAGTGATGAAGTTAAGTCTAGAGGCAGTTTTTACGGGTGCCATTTGAAAAGTGCTTCCAATCCAAAGATACTTTTTTTTTACCATGGATTTTGTCGAAAGTTCTGAGACTTATCGTATACTTACATGCCAGTGGATCCAGTAGGTTTTTGTTAATGCTAGAATGGTACAATGATAATTCAAACAACGCTGATGAACCAATAATGACTTGTTGTACAATAATTTAGATATCCATTACATCAATTTCTCTAGCTACAAAGTTGATCTTTCTCCTTCAAGTCGGAGCACTCAAACAGCCGGGTAGAGAATATTTCGGTATACAGTTTCCTATTCCGTACACGAATCAACTAGTTTGGTAAAACATTCCTTAGCCCAAACGCCACCATGCTGACTAAAGTCTTGTATGAGCTGCAGAGAGCATTATGATCTTTTTAAGAAGCATACATAATCGGTCAAAAACAGAAAGATTTGCGGAAAAATAGTTCAGATTTCAATGTAACCCGTTTCATTTTTTTATATACAGTCATCTGAAACTCATCAAAACAGACGAAATCAGCAGTTTAGAGATTAAGTGATTTTAGCCGCATTCGGATTCAACAACTGAGTTTGAGGTTCTTGTACTGAAAGTTAAGAATCAACCCTTGTAGATAGTGTGAAATGAGATGCATGAAATAGTTCTCAGTATTGAAGATTACAGTTAGTAAAAAGGTAGTAAGACATTTTTTTCGATGTGTCCCCACACCCATCTTTTATGCTGTCTGAAATCCCACTTTATATAGCTCAAGTCTCGGCAACATTTGTTCAACGTCAGCGCCAAGACTCGGACTCCGATAACTCAACGGTTAATCTGGGGTAAAAATTCATCTCATCGCGCGCTAAATAGAATTGCATCCGTCAGAGAATTTTCACGTCACGTGGACGTGTGCGGACACCAAAAAACGCATTTTAGTATGTTCTGATATTCGAGTTCGAAACTCGAGGATCAGAGCCTGAACCGCTCAAATCAAGGTATTTCACGCCTAGGGTTTGCGGTTGTCTTGGTTGTTCTTCTAGGGATGGGCACATGGGCACATGGGCCCAAAGTTCCCCATTACTGCTCCAAGCGATCCAGAGCGTGTATAAAACATATGAATAATTTAGTTACATTACCTAATACGGACACAATATAAATACTCAATCGTACTTACTGAAGGTCCTAGGAAGACTCAGTATGGACCTTGCTCTGTCGGAAGTACTGTTGCCACCAGTGTATCTGAAACTCCCAATTGATCTTCCACCACCTGCAGGAGTCAGAGGGCTCTTGGACGCCAATGAGCGATTCATCCAGTAGCTTTCCAGAAAACCAAACGTGAAAATTACTGCTAAAACACATCCTAGGATGCCAAACCACCAGGTCAAAGACCCTGTATCTTGCCCAGGAACTGTAGCATTCATTCAAAATAAACCTGTAATCATGCTCATAGGAAAAAATATGGTTCCTAGCAACGTAATTTTGGGAAAAATCTCAGTAATTTTAAGATTGAAGTAAAAAGATTCGAATTGCAGTTGAGCAAGGTAGCTGGAATAACTTCGACTAAAAATCTTTTTGTAGCTCAATAAACTTTGAAACATGGTGATGATATGATCCAAGATGTCACTCAAATATAACGCAATATCTGCTCTTGGAGTAATATTTTCTTGTCGTGATGCGTTGGCGGTCCAAGTGTTATTTGCCCTGTCTGCGCATCTCTTTGTAAGAATTTTGATCACATCTGTTTTACCTGAAAGTAGCCGCATCAATTTCATCACTTTCCCACTCGATTGGAAGAGTCACGGTGATGACATTAGATTAGTTAAAATATCACGTGCCTCAAAGTATATCTCTGGCCGTCGGCCTGTTGTGGTGGTCATTAGTGACAGAAGGAACAACGAAAATGGTATTTCCATCGTCATCGGTGGCCCAGCGGTGTAACTCCCTGTCCAGATCGAGGTGGTGTCAGCTGATGAAGTAGTGATCTGTTTCAATACGGATCTTTCCTCAACAGCGATCCAAAAGTGGTGCAATATCGCTTCAAATGGATGTGGACTCCTTGAGTGATAAACACTTATAGTTTTTCTGAACGTACAATAGTGATACTGGCTTTCAAGATTGTGTTTCGATCTGGTAAATGTTATTACCCTGTTCAATTTATTTTGTTATCGCTAAATTGTTTATGCTTAACTTCAATAATTCGCATTATTGTTCAGACCATCTACACATTTTAGGTATTTGGATTACGTTTTAAAGTAGGCCAAACATAAAGATGATTAGTGTTTTGGGTGTGCTGTTATCATTGAGAGTATTTTACTTCTGTTGATTGTCTTCTATCAGTTTTCCTCCCGGACTCTAGTAGTTTTTTTTTTTTCAAGTATTTGGGAAATGTTTGCGTCAGCAGCTTATTTGCCAAGACTCTTTTTAAACCAGCAGTCAAACATTAGCTTAATGCGTTAGGGTACATTTCTTGGAACATCTGTTAGAGTAGTGGCAGTTTTCATTGAATCCATGAGTCTGTTGCTACTTCTAATTTTTCGTACCAATAAGAATCATGATAAACTAATACCGCTTGACTTTATTTCTGGTTTTTGTAGAACCTTGAGTACAACATAGACACCCATGGTGTACTATCATCTTTAAAACCCGCTCATAAACTCAAGCATGCAACTGTTTCTGTTTTTCCAAGTTTTACATTTCCAGTATTATTAATAGGGGTTTTCAATTGGATGAAAGATTCTCGTTTGTTTGACATGAAATAATCGATGTGTTTTTGAAGACTTTTCTACCTTTAATCAATGTTTTCAGAACCTCATCTCGCCCTACGTTTTTTAGTTCATGGCAGCTCCTGATACTTAAAATCATCAAGCCTTGTTGATGATGTTTTAAGTCTGCAAGTTATGTACTTACTGGGAGCTCTTACTGAAGAACAATTTAGCAATGCTTGTGAACGTTAAGTAAGACAGAGGCTTCATTCTTTTCTTCTCCTAAACTATCCATCAGAATAAACTGAGTTTTTTTCATTACTTAGGTGATAATACGCCTGCAAAAGCCAAACAGGTTTTCCATAGGGTCAAGAGCATGGACAAATGGCTAATATCACTGGCAGGATTGAATATAGGTCAGCAAAAATATAGTTGCCGTAAGACATACGAGATGTGGGGTAACGTTGGTACTTTCAGGCTCAAAAGGGAAAACTACTTCTGAACATGGATCACACCAGAGAGTATCCCCGACATGCGCCAGGAAAGAAAAACGAAAAGCGAAGAAAATAACATTCGTGACTTATTGTTGAGGAGATGATGCTAACTGAAATGAAATTTTGAAGTAGTGCCACGAAACGTATCTTTGGAATTTATGCGTAGTGCTTCTATCATACACAGCCTGTGAAGACGTAATAATAAAAAGTCTCTTTACTTTTCTATATAAAGGCCCTTTGCCATGACTGCCATTATTTAGTTATCATCATCTAGAATTAGAAATGAAAATTCCCACTCTAGCAGTTTGGAATTTGTTTTTTATCCCTTTCATTCTAGGACAAAATTTCAAATTGAAATTTTCGGCACTGGCTCCCGTTAGTACAAATAGGATTGGAAACTCAATTGAAAGCTATGAAGTTGCAATCTATAGAACTGAAGTTGGCGGTCTTCCAAGCCAAAGTATTGGAGTTTGGTTCAGAGATGGCAAGCTGCTTCAAAATAGGCAAGAATCAAGGGTTTGGGATCTAGTTTTTTCACCTCCTGATGCCGAAGGCCGAGTCTATGTTTACAGCGGAAACAATCGCCATTATTATGGACTCTTGCGATTTCTCGGTGACGACCCAAATGAAGCACCTTACTTAGGACAAAGGCATCAACTAGGAATTGTATATGGTCCGGATGATCGAAGGTACGCTAATGAGCCCACGAGATTTGCTCTTGAAGATGGTCAGCTGAAACTCACTGAATATGCAGGTAGCACCACCAACAACAACACAATTAGTGCTTGCTATGCATTCAGTGTATACAGTACTGATGAACAATATATGATTATTGCTGGCGAAATTACCTCGACGCTATTCTATCACTGCGAACCAATCGTTTTCAGCGCCGTTTCTACGAATTTGCCTTTTGCCGATGATGATAAATCCGTTGTTAGCAGTAGTTTGGCCACCACTATTGAAGATGGAAGTACTGCAGTTGCTTCAACGTCAACATCAATCACTGATGAGAGATCCATTGTTACCAGTAGTTTGACTATGACCCATGAAGATGCAAGCCACACTGTGGTTGTTCCTTCTTCGGTTGCATCTGATGGCGACCTTCTGCCCCCTACTTCAACCGGTCTGCCCACCGCCGATGTTGATTTAAGACAAAATTTCACATTAAGATTTTCAGCATTGGCTCCAGTTCTGTCAGACACGATCTGGTTTAAAAAGGAAAGGGAAACCTATGACTTAGCAGTGTACAATACTAATTCTGGCCTACCAAGCCAAGCAATCGGAGTTTGGTTCAGAGCAGGCAGGCTGCTCCAAAATAGGCAAGAATCAAGAGTTTGGGATGTCTTTTTTACACCTCCTGACTCCGAAGGCCGAGTGTACGTTTACCGTGCAAGCGATGGCCAATATTATGGACTCTTGCGATTTTTCGGTGAAAACCTGAATGAAGTACCGCGTTTGTTCCAAAGACATCAACTGGGGATTGTATCAAGTTCGAATGATCAACGTTACATTGACGAGCCCACAAGGTTTGCTTTAGAAAATGGTCAATTGAAACTCATTGAATATGCAGGCAGTACCACCAGGGACAAAACAATTAGCGTGTGCTATACATTCAATACATTCACTTATGGGCAACGGTATATTATTATTGCTGGCGAGGTTACCGATACGCGATTCTATCACTGCGAGCCGATTGTTCTTAGCGCCGCTTCCAAAAATTAGCCTTCTGTTGATGCACCCAACTCAAAGCAGTTATCGCAGCCGCTCTGAATCTCCTTTGACGATTTTGTTGCAAGCGAGAGGAGCAAACACTTTGAAGCGATCAGCATTTTTTGGAGCGGTCATAGATCTATTGCTCAACATGTAGGTTTCGGGGCTTCTTTTGACATTTTGTATTTTGCATTAAGTTTATTTATCTCTAAGTGTGCTAATTTTTTGCTTTAATCAACAGAGATGCTGGAGGTTTGATATTAAGGAGTTGAATTCTTCTTCTGACATCAACAGTATTCCATGCATGCACCCGAGGACGCACCGGATACATAATCAGTAATTAAACAACTTGCGTAAGCGATGCACCTAATAAGTAAAGTTGGATATGATTCTCGAAATCCTTTTTGATATCGACCATGTGACAATAAGGTACGATTCTTTAAAAATAGTTAATTTATATGCATTGCCATATTATTGAGTACCTTTCCAATAAGAAGTGAGTCAGCTCCATTGCATGGATGTCTGCCGCTTTGCGGGTCGGAATATACTGCCACGCTTCTTCGTGCAACAACAATTCTCGAATAGATTGGTTCCGAAGAAATACATTTTCATTCCAACCGCGACCAGACATGTGGGTGCTATTCTTCAAAGTGCTTCGAAAAACACTCTAATGACTACTGATGAGTGAGAAAATTCGACGAAAGCCCTTGCGGTATGTCTATTGTCAGGGAATCGATACTGAGGGGGCAAATAGGCAATTTAAGGAAATCTAGTTTGTGATGAAAGATGAAAGAGTAAAAGTATTTTCTAATCCATGAAAAGAAATCACAAAAGGAGCTTACAATTAAGAAAGGACTTTTATTCGGCTTACTCAGGGCTAATGACCGACTCGGCTGGTCGTTTATCGGGACTTACTAGTTTTTCCTTACTAGTTGAGTCAAGCCAGACTTATCTATTAGCAGTGTTTTACAGGTCAGAATCATCAATCATGTTCAGTGTTAGTGCTTAGTAGATAATCTAATCTATACTTTACACTAAGCACAGGGTGGGATCTTAGGAATAAACTCCTGATTACACAAGCTCTTACCCTTGCCTTTTTTTTCTTTGCTTGTCAGAGTGTCCTCCACACTTTGGTCTGATACGTTTTCGACAAACTCATTCATCATGCTTGATATCCAATTCACCCGACTCTGCCTCTTTAACATGTGCGATACCGGAGTTATCAGGACACAGCTCAGCACCACGACGACCGATCAAGTACCATGGCAAGTTGAACAGGTCTTCCATCGATTCTAAAGACCTTCCAGCAATCTCCGGAAGGAAAAAGAACGCCCAGAAAAGACCAAGTACAAGGACACCAACTCCAAAGAAGAAAGTCCCTGCAGGAGTTAGAGAAATGAGCATACTGGGCAAAGCCTTGGTATTACCATACTGGTTAGCAAAATGGAAAGCCATAATAATTGCAGTTCCGGTGTTACGCACCCTCAGTGGCAACATCTCAGCGTTGATCAAGTACTGGATCGAGTTCCAACCTAATGTCCAACCAACACCAGCAATATACAACATTGCAAGGGCACCCAGCCCAGCGCGGCTTCTGGATCCTGTTAACAAAACATCATCATCTATGGCGTCTGGTACGATCTGTAAAAAGGTGGCAAAATACAATGTCGCAAACATTTGAATGCTGATGCCTATGTATAGAGCTCTCTTACGACCCAAGAGGTCAATGACGAAAAAAGCACCCAAATAAGCCGAAGTCAACTTAACAACCCCCAAGATCGATGAATATAATAATCTATCTGTACCTCTCACTCCGGCTAATGCCACCAATTCTGGAAAATACACGGTGATACTTCCTGCAAAAGACCATTGACTGAGAATTTGAGCGGATAAGGCCAAAATCATACGATATCTGATAGATTTCACCATGATCAGCTCCTTGAATATATGCAATTTGGACACAGATTGTGTTGCCGCGTCCTCAACATAAACTTGTTCTTGGATATCGCTCACTTCACAGAGTATATAGGGATGATTCGGTGGTAAGTGTCTTATCTTGGACAACACGATGCTCGACTTATCAGTAAGTCCCTGTTTCACTAACCATCTTGGAGATTCATGACACAAAAACGACCCGATGGCCAACAATCCGGCAATGACGATCTTTATAGCAGTTGGTACGATCCATTGTTTTGGGGAGTCTGTAGGCAAGTGTAGTGCACAGCCATAGTTAATGAAATTGGACAACATCGAACCAAAGTACACTGCACCAGCAAAAATACAGGTACACAAACCTCTGATGTTCTTGGGTGCAATTTCTGACATGTAACAGGGACCAATGACTACCGTTTGACCGATAGACAAACCTTCGATTAATCTTCCAGCGTATAAGCTGGCCCACGTTCTTCGATGTGATTTGGATAATAGAACCAACGATCCACCCAACGCAGACACCTTGCAAAGTTCTGATACGACCGAACTTATCCACGAGATACATTGCAAGCAAACAGCCACCAATGGACCCGAGTTGCACCATCGCGGCGATGTTTGATCTCAGGTTTGCAAGCTCTGTCTCTGACTTTGTTGGGTCGTCCAGTCCGAACTGACTTTGAAACGGTGCCTTAGCTTCAATACCGCCAATATAACCTTCATCATAGCCACGGGCGCAACCAAGGACCCCGAAGATGAAGACAGCTAAATACAGCGTCTTGTTGAAAATCTGTGGCGGTGCGTCGCCCGCGTTATAGAACTTGTGGAAGAAGGACATTGAGATCTCAATTATCTGACACCAATATTGTACCTGGATGATTGCGGAATCGTTCCCTTTATAAATAAATCTGCATTTGTCAAATTCAGCTTTGCTTTCCCGAGTGGATGATTCCGGATTGAAATGTGGGGACAAAGCTCAATGGAAGTCCTAAGAAACACTAAGGAAGCTAAGGAAAAAGAAGGACAATTACAGTGGTTGAAGGTCATTCATGTGCGCCTTTTGAAATTGCGGAGATTGTTTTGACAGGAAGACTTGTTAAAAATGGAACTACGGGGGATTCCAGAGCGAGAAGGCATGGGGATGTATGCGTTTGACCTGAGAAATGGTTTGGAATTTATACGATATGCGTCTCAACTCATCCGAATTATTGGTATAGCGGCTAAGATCGCATGATATCCTATATTGGTTGAATACAGAGGCCAAAATCAATTTGTTTCTGAGAGAACTGTTACTACCACGTAAAAACTACGGGTTTGTTCTTTTGGTGAACTTTCTTTCATTTCTAATTGATCGTTACAAGTAAAAAAAAAAACCTGCCTCCAAACTAGTAACCGCTTGCATGTTGCTGCAATCAATTCGAGCCGGAAAATTATGGATAAACAAACGGGAGCGGGTGGCTGAATCATTGTCCGGAATTGCTTCGCTGCAAATACCCATGACATGGGAATGCTGCAACATGTCAGCATAATTTCAAATCTTGAGTCGTGGTACTACCTAAAATCGTTTGCTATTTGAAATTTTTATTACATCAATTTCAAGCTTCTGGGCTTGCACATCTAGCCAACGTCTATGCACCCCACGATTCGGGTTTTTCCGGAGTCGTCTCTGTTAGACAACAAAGATGTGTCAAGAATAATGCAGCAAATAAGAAAAAAGGTTCCCCAATGTACTTTCCCCACAAATCAGTTTTCCAAGAGGTATGAAGTGCACACTCTACTGGCACTTTACTTATTACCTATTAATTTCAGTTAGATACTGTTTGCCTTGAAGCACTAAAAGTAAGGATGTTCGACCAGCTATTATGGTTGTTGGGGTGCCTCTGGAATAGTTGGCTAGCTTTTTGATATTGCAGTTACTATTGCTGGTAAAAGTGTATATATAGATCAAATGCTTTTGAAGCCAAATGCTGGCGGTGAACGGTAAGGGTGAAACTGAGAATTCCATCCTTATTCATTACTACCGAACACTCGGAGGAGGTTTTGTGCTCTAAGGGGCCGAATTGACAAGTAGCAATTTTGATTTGCCTCTTGAACTGGAAAGAGATTATTGCTCATCATTAGCCGTACCTCCAATTGTTTAAACTATTTTTCAACCACTTTTTCATAAGGTCGGAAGAGGGTCTGTTGAAAAAGAAGCATTAAAACGGATGTCAACAGCCGATAAACAATATCATTGATGGGGAGGTAGTTCCTGACTGAAGCTATTGTGATAATGCGCCTGCATTATACTATGGTGTTGTCGGTGATCATTCTGCCTGGAAAGCAATTGCTATCAAACGTGGCAAGAGTCCATAAACTTATGGAAAAGGCAACCCCTAACTAGAAAAAAAAAAAAAAAAAAAAAAAAAAAAAAAAAATAAAGTCTTTTGGCTTTTTAGCAGACTATCAAGATCTATTGAGACCTGTAACACATTGTTTAGGCGGTGCCAAAAGAAAATATAAAATTTTCATCATAGCTCCCAATGAAATTGTTCATCCATTGATCAACGAAATAACTGCAGTTGTAGACAAAATTGAAGAGCAGAAATATACCGAAGTTGAGAAAAACAGAAGACAATATAGATTCTTAAGGATTAGAAGAAAAAAATGACTAATTCCGTTTTTCCATCTCGTCCAAAAAATTTCAATTTTGGATCGATAGGGTCCCCAGTCAAGTTACGTTTAATGATTACTAAAGGTTCGCAATGATGGAATAGTAAAGGTAGAACGGTACAAGTTACTTGTGTTAGTTTGCGATTATTTTTTGTAATCCCCATCTGCGACAATGAAACATACTTCAATTATCGAAAAGCAGAAATAGCAGACTCATGTCGCCCATCCTTTGGTTTGCTTCATTCCAAGTTTATGGAATAGAATGGTTTCCAACGTTTTACACAGCTGGATCTGGTTGTATCGCCTAATACATCAATAGTGGATTACTACCCATGGATTCAATATCGTTGGAATTGTAAGAAGACAGGACAGGCAGACCGGCTGCACAAGCAAGTCTTTAAAGGGAGTTCAGCTTTGCAAAAGGATCCGTCTTTTTGGACTATGTACTTGTTCCAGATATTGGTGCCCCAGAGGCTTTTGATCAAGTATTGAAGTCAACCCCTAGTATTGTCTATGTACTTCATACAGCCTCCCCCACTTACTTTCAATGATGAAAGAGCTCTTGAGGATGTTTATTTGAATCCTGCTGTTGAGGGTACTAGAAACATCTTAAGTGCTATCAAGAAGTTTGCCAATAACCACGTTAAGAGCGTAGTAGTGACCTCTTCCTTTGCTTCCGTCATGAACCTAGATAAGTGGATAAGTTTGAAGACAAGAGTATCATTAGTACAGAAAAGTCTGGAACAACAACATCTGGGATCAAGCGAAGCATGGAAATGAATTTCTTGCTTACATAGTTTCCAAGAAGGATGTTGAGAAGGCTGCTTGGGAATTTGTTGAGGAGGAGAAACCAAAATTCAAGTTAACAACAGTGCTCCCCTCTTATGTTCTTGGCCCTCAAAAGTTTGATATCTTTGCCAAAAAGGAGCCTTTGAACTATTCAGCTCGGATCGCATAATCTTTATTGCGTACAAAGCACCCATCTGATGGCAAGTTGTTTGGCGATCCCGTTAATTTATCTGTTGATGAGAGATATGTTGCTCTTTATCATGTGTTACCACTTTTGCATGCTGCCTTGGATTTCAAAAGGTTATTTGTTGTTCAAGGCAAGTTCAGCGCTCAGAGAATTCTTGATATCATCATCGAACCTATTGCTCAACTAAAGAGTAAGATTACTGTTGGAAAGCCCTAGGAAACTGCAAGATTAGCAGCTGTCAAAGTCCCCGAGTATAACAATAGTGTTACTATTGCGTCAACAGGAGTTGACTCTATCCCTCTGGAGAAAACGATTGTAGATGTATTGAACAGATATTGCGAGTCAGTCAACAAAATACGCTATAGAACAGTATATTTTGTGTCTCAAAGTGAGATTAGAATTTTACTGCTGTGCAGTTCTTCTTCAAACGCCTCTCAATTGTTTAAGCAATAATTGCCTTAAAGGACTATTCCTCCATGTAAGGTCATCGTTTTGGGTCAAAGATGGCGAGAACTCAGTTAAAAGGTAAACTGATCAAGTTTATTGGATGTTGGACGGCCGTAATCGTCGGTATTATATGAACTAGAAATGTTTACTTACATTAGTCAAAATAGACAAAGACTTGGGTCAGGAACATAACCGGTATACAAAATTTGGCCGGAGAACTCCAAGGCGATAAAAAAGCAAAAACTCAACAGCGATGGTTAGGCTCTGGGTTTGTAATTAAAATGCCATAATTTATTTATTTTGAATTTCAGACAATGACAACACGAGGTAGACATGGTTAATTACCAATGAACAATTATATTGGTGTGGAGATAATAGTCTCCACCCTAGATATGTTGAATTGTACGTATTATCGATCGATTTCGTACACTATGGCCCTTCATTTTTTTTTTTTGCCTACATGGTGGCAGAATTCATACAGGACATGTCAGTTTTTTTCATAGAGGACATGTCAGAGTTCATGGCAGACATGTCAGACTTCTTCATAGAGGACATGTCAGAGTTCATGGCAGACATGTCAGAGTTCATGGCAGACATGTCAGAGTTCATGGCAGACATGTCAGACTTTTTCATAGAGGACATGTCAGACTTTTTCATAGAGGACATGTCAGAGTTCATGGCAGACGTGTCAGACTTCTTCATAGAGGACATGTCAGAGTTCATGGCAGACATGTCAGATTTTTTCATAGCAGGCATGTGAGAAGAACTCCGTTTAAAAAAACGTCGGAAAGAGGTCATGAAACAAAACTTGACTGACTTTGTTTGTACACGGGAAGCAAAAGTATTTATATATTTTCGTTTCGTTCCTACTTCATGCTATTTGGAATTTTGGAGACTGTTCTGAACTGTTATTGGTTCAGTTGATATGAAATTAATGTGAAATTAATGTGAAATAAAAAAAGATTTTAACTCCTTTTGCAGACCTTGTCAGAAGGAAAGTGGTCCTTGTGATCTGATCCCCTAAGCTGAAGCCTCGAGCGCGATTTTCAAATATTAGATAATCTGTATTGAGAAATATCGTATTGAGATTTCCTAATCCTTGAAGGTTGAGATGTAAAGTTGACCGAAACTACAGGGAAGCTCTACAATGTCAACAACAATTGTTATTCATCTTTTTATGCCGCAGATTCCATTGACTTGCTAATAACAAGCTTTTACAAACTCGATCTAGCGCCTGTCTTTCCTCTTGAATTACCAATTGACGGACTTCCAGCTCCTCATCCGGTGCTAAGCCTCAAAAATGACTGATTTTTGCACAAAGCTTTCTAGTTGCCACTTGTCTTGTAGTCCAAGGCACAAGTGGCTGAAGATCACTTCGCGCAATGCTTCCAGTTGCTACCCGCTGGAAATGAGTTTCAACTCTGATTAAATAGTAACTGGTGTCGAATGACTAACTGGAAGGCAATATTGACTCCAGCGCAATACCGAGTGCTTCGTTTGGGTGGTACAGAATCACCGCACACCGGGCAGTATGTGAACTTCAAAAAAAGTGGAACTTATCTTTGTGGAGGATGCCAAGCTCCACTCTACAAAAGTAGCACTAAGTTTGATTCATCTTGTGGTTGGCCTGCATTCTATGAAGCGTTACCTGGAGCAGTAAAGCGAATAGAAGACAACTCCCTTGGAATGCAAAGAATTGAAATTAGGTGCTCCCAGTGTGATGGACATCTTGGCCACGTTTTTGAAGGCGAAGGCTATGCCACTCCTACAGACTCAAGACATTGTGTCAACAGTATCAGCCTGAAGTTTCAAGGTGAAGGGGAGAATGAGGAAAAAATTATTGACTAAAACGATGATTTCGTTAATTGGTGCCTCAGATAAATTATTTTTTAGTTCTTGAAGAAATCTTACATTTGGATTGTTTCCAAAAGAAACTCATAAGATTCCTTGAAAATGGCAGACTTGTCACTGATTTTTCCTAACTGGTAGACCCAATCCACGTCATTCTCATCTTCTTTGCCAAGTTTTGTCTACATTCTTGGTTCTAATACCTTATGGCCAGTATGACAATATTCTAAGAACTTCTGAAGTATTGGTACGATACCCTTTAGAGCAGAGTCGTTTTCTATACCCCAGTTGTGGGTTATCCCAGTAGTAGACTTTGTGTTACCTAGGGGGGCAGGATTCTTCCTCGTTTCCATGTATTGGTCATCATGTTGGTCCAAAAGTGGGAAATAAATTTGGCTTCCATTTGCTCTTCGGGAAAAAAATGGATGGCTAGATACTCGGCACAATGTAATCTAAGCATATGTTTTGGAGACCAGATTTGTTGATACGTTTGTTAAACTTTGTTTATAAAAGGTTCTGGTATGGAACCTTCTCATATCGAATAAGACTGTTAGTTCAAAGCATCTGGCCAAAGCAGATGAGTAGGTAAGTAACGTATTAAGAAGCAATTGGTGGATGGCCAAGGTTCTTGATGACTTAGAACCAATTTCCAAATGTTAGGTTGATAGCCATTCTCCCACAATGGTTGATATATCTTATTTTCTTATGCTGACAGTAGACTTTTTGGGTTCAAGGCTTTAGTGACGCGCAGAGTGAAACTAGCTAAGAATTAACCTTGTAGTGGGTTTGCAACCTCGCCAAATATTCAATCTATACTGTTTGTAGAAGATTGTTGGATCAAGCTTCTATGATGCGGAGCAACAGCCTAATCTTTGTGCACGCATCTTGAAACTTTGCTAAAAATAAATGTATTTTATTGACAATCTTAGATTAAACTCTAGTGCTTAATATCGTTATTTTTTTAACTAATTGTTGCTTATTTTGCACTAATCTCTATGGTCAAAGATTGGCTTTAACTTCGAAAGTCACTGGTAGATCCCAACTACTTGATTTCGATTCTGAATGCCATGAGTCTACTGGGTTGAGTCGTTCCTAGTATCTTGGCAGATATGTTTGGCAGTATGAATGTCCTGATATCTTTCCTGATTTTGGCAGAAGTGACTCCTTTGGTTCCATGGTTACCATCAAACTCTAATCAGCTACTACTTTTGTTTGTAATTATCTGGGGCTTTGCTTCTGGAGTAATGGTGTCACTATTTCCAACATTGGTACCTCAGCTGTTTGGACTGAAGGACTGCCAATCTCTTTTGGGGCTATTACTTTCAATTGGGGGCATTGGTGCTTTATTTAGACTATTAATCTGTGGTACCTTCATTCCATTGGCTGTTGATGTCCAGAAAATTGATGGTTTTGACAAAGTTGCAATTTTTGCTGGTGTAATAATGCTTGAGGGTACTATTTTGCTTATCCCCCTAAAACTAGTATACTCAAAGAAGCTTAATACTATCATTTGATCATTAGACTTTGGTGCATTGGGCTAATTTGATTATTTGGGTAACATTTGCAATGTCCTTATAATCCCATGCCCAGTTCTTTTCATTGCGGCTACATCTAGCAGAAAAAGACCCTTGCCAGTTAGACTGTTGAAAAATCGATGGATTGAAAGACTATATTGCAACTGATATCGCAACGTTTCAAGTTTATAACAAGCCAACTAACCATTACAGTTGCATCCCATAAACGAGAATAAGACTTCCAGCTCATTTTCCGCACCAGTTACATTCAAACATACGTGGGTGATTCTGTGATCGTCACCTTTTTGGTGAGTCGTTTATATACGCAAAGTTTGAATTCTAAATACGCCAATCACTGCTAAATAATGTTTTATTTTGGAGGCTAAGTAGCTGATTAGTATCAAGTTTTTGGTATGCCCCCAGATTA
The DNA here is from genome assembly GCA_023213065.1 of Komagataella ulmi. NCBI lineage: Eukaryota > Fungi > Ascomycota > Pichiomycetes > Pichiales > Pichiaceae > Komagataella > Komagataella ulmi. The sequence continues at coordinate 33,289 of JAKWAZ010000001.1, forward strand.
GGGTAGGTATAAAGCTGAACTGCATATCGAACTTTTTGAAACTGACCACCGAAATAGTTTATTTTGACCTAAATTTGAAGGAGTGTCAACAGATTCACGTTCACGGGATAAATTTTGACATGTCGTATTTTATTACTCAAATTAATGTGCATCTGACTTGGTGCTCGTTCGACTCAAAAGGCTAGCATAGAATCTGAATATGCTTGCCAATAAAGAATACGTTAATAAGTTTAAAATTGGTGTAAGATGTTCGTTGTACGAAAGTATCGGTTCATACATTCTGTTTCACACCTCATTCCTAATTCTGACTATCTACTAGTGTGCTCGCTTTTGCATCTTAACAGAGACGATGTGATCATATCACCAACACTGGACGACTCTTACGTTTCCTATAGCCAACTCTTTTTGGTCTTGAGATTTCTTATCGCTCAAAGTAACGCAATATAAAATAGAGGGACTGTATTTCTGATTTCATGAAAATGTTGAAATTCATCACAGAAAATACTCTCAAATAATTATGAATGACAACAAGTCTAAAGTCATAAAAAAACTTCTATTGTTGGCGGAAAAGAGTGTTACGAGCTACTGACATATTAGATTGCTATTATTCGATTCTACAGAGCTTGGGTTTCGTTGGAACGGCATTTACGTCTTGATTTTCAGAATACTGATAGCTCTGAGTGTGCTCTATGTGTGCGCAGAAGTTGGATCTTAGCCGTACCATTCATTGTAGAGAAATAGTGGACAAAGACAGCCACTTGCTTATTGACGTCCAATTTTTTGTCGTTTCCCAGATTTATTTCGCTGATGCATGGAATACTAACTGCATATAGAGCTTTTCGGAACCGGCCATCGAAGGAACTTATTTTGCCTCAATTTCAAGGTGTGTGTCATCAGCAGTTTCGTACATATCGGATTATTTGTTCAAGTGCAGTCCATAACTCGCGCTTTGACTCAAAAAAGCTATAAAGCAGTCTCATATATTCTTTCTAAAAAAATCCATTGAAAAGTTAAAAGGCGATCGATATAAGAAAGTCGTTGTATGGAACGACTGGTTTATAATTATTATTTCATACTGCTTTTCTTGTTCTTGTAACTTTCTTTTAGTACAAAATGATGCTCTCCAAATTTGTATGGGTGCTACTAATGGCAACGCTTTGTAGCACTTGAAGCATTGGAGCTTTAACTATTAGCATTATCTTTGGACTGTACCTGAACTTGACGCTGCTCGGATAGGGTACAAAGGAGCCGTTGTTATTTGTGGAATAGTTTCATCAGCCACTAGAGCCATGGACACTTGGCGTGACTGTTATGATCAAAAAAATCATAAGATTAATAGCTTTGACTGTGCTGCAAGCGTGTTGGCAGCAGCTGCGGCAGTAGGATAATCCGTGGCCCATAAGATGCATTCATCCGGATGGATCAAGCGTAATGAAGAAGATGAAGCCAAAGCGTTAGAAGAAGTGGTTGCGAGGCTAAATAGCATTGAAGCTTTCTCATACATAGGTGTGGATGATATCAGTGATCATTAAGTTTTAAGAAGACGCAATACTGGCCCAGAATTGGAACCCGATTCAGAGTGGGAAATTAACCCTATAGCTAGTGTTCCCGTCGATAATCAAACAGTACCAGTGAGAATAGATACGGGTGGCTTTACAGCTCGTGTTAGGACTTTGAGCGACGATTCTCACATCAGACTGAAGAAACGAAGCGGTCTTAACGGATTTGAAATTCATGGAGGTGAGAATATGAGGCAACAGGTAGTGACCCTGTGGCATACTGGGATGATGTGATTAACTGGGATACTGTAGAGTATTATACGACACCGGCTGCCCGCATTATGTACACCTCAATGCAAGCGGGGGACGATGCTTTCATTACAGGTATTAGAAGCAAGGGTGCTTATTGTGATAAAATTGGCTGCACTGATGGTGCTGCTGCTATTACTTACGTCCCTGAACACATTATTACCAATTTTGAAGTGCCTTGGGACTAGATATCAAACCAAGTTAATAGCTAGTTTAATGAAATTCGTAGTTTGGTGCAGAGCTCGTGATTAAGAGATTTTAACAAAGCAATAAAAAGATTAAAATCCCTTTTGGTGAATAATGTTCCGAAATTATTGAAAAGCTGGAAATGGTATAAGAAAGCTGCGGGCGGTACGCATGGAGAAAAAAAGAAAACTAGAAATGGATGGGAAGTTAATGATGTGAGTTGCAATTCAAGAGACAAAGTTGAAAATTTGAATAAACATAACCAGAACATGAATCACTTGTAGTTTGATGGTCTGGTAAAGGGGACTGAATATTTTCAAACGAATGTCCATGACCAGCCTGAATTTTGCATTCGGTTACTGGAATACAAGGGATATCTATATGTACATTTTTTAGTGATTGTATATGCTAACCTTTGTGGGAGGATGTGTTCTTGCTTGAGATGTCTTTTTTAGTTTATAAACACGAGATGTCCTTTGAGAAGGTGAGGAAATAATCAAATGAATAAAACAGTTCTTTTGTTATCTGCAAACAAGGATATTCAATTCTGAAGTTGCTACATTTTCTACATGCGCACAATGATACGATTTGAATGAATCTTCATACAGCTAGACTGGAACAAGAGTTGCTGATAAAACCTCTACAATGAATAAGCTAAATGTAGAAAGAAAAAGTGTTCAAAATCATTAAATCTTGATAAACTGATGCACCTCAAGACTAGGGAATATTTTCGTCAACTTCTTGCTAGAGTTCAATGTCCCATGAGTATATTTGGTGAATTTGGTAGTTGAGACGTTACAAATAGTAAATGAGGGTCAGGCTTAGTCAAGTCTGACCTAATTCATCTTTCGAGACAAAAAGTGCGCGGGATGAAGATTATTGTGTCTTATACGCCGCATTTGGAAATCTTACATATGGTATGCATGCACAGCAACTGCACAGTAAGCTGAAAAGGGATCCCATGCACACTGCATATTAATTCTATTTTCTGTGCATACTAGTGACCGACAGTGACTTGGTCCCAATAGTTTATTTCTTGATCTGATAGGACGCCCTTATGGATAAAAATTAGACAATCCAATTATGAATATAACCACTAGTCCTCTTAAATGAACAAAAAGAGAAAAATCGTCCAAATTTGTAATTTTTATGTACAGTCTTCAAAAACAAAATACGAATCAAAGTATATTTTGCTCCCTTGTAAATATTAATTTCTCATTTAAGAGTATTTGTTTCTTTGAAATCACCTTTTTCATTACATTGACCGACCTACCGTCTCAGATTTCCTTCCCTACAGTTTGCTTTTTGGCTCTTTTTTTTCTATCGGAAGATATTATCTTTATTATCCATGGATGGCCCGCATTTTGTCTAGCAAGCCTAAGAGATTTAATTTAAAAACAGCTGGTATCACTAAACAATCGCTTTCTCAAATAATACAGCGGTTTTGTTCCCTTTCATGAACTCGGCTGAGAGAAACTTGGGCATCTGTAAAGTAGTGACCTCGCTTCTCTTCATGAAAAGAGATATTTCAAGTATTTTTATTGGTTGTTTCATTACCTTGTTACATGCATTCTCTCTAAGGTTTTAACAAGCCTCGAGTGGACTCTCTTTCAGGTGTGTCAGACATCAGCATTTTCAATTATTTATGAGAATAAATTTTCGTAATTGATGGATAGCTCTCCTTTGAGCTACATTGACGCACACTATGGGTTTCGTTTTCTTCAGAAATTTTTTCATCAAAAATCAGATGAGGTCACGGAAAAGTTTAATAGAATGATGTAAAACGGACTCTCAAACTCGCTAGGGAGGGAGAAGAATCAAGTATTGTTTTCATCTCTAGGGCCACTCACTTACAGGCTCTGTCCACGGTTGCGACTGCAACAAAAGTGGCAGTTCAAGTTAATGTCTAAAAATCGGTTGTTGCAACAGATTTCTTAGACCTTGAACCATAGACAGAAATAGCAGCAGCCAAACTCAGTGCAAAGCTACTGGAAACTACTGTGAAGGATAGAACGATTGCGCTCTGGGAAGTTTGCAAAACAAAGTCGTCTACTTGTGTATATCCAAACGAATTCTCAGTAGAGTCATCTCTTCCAAGACATGAGGATACTGATGTACTCTCTGTTAAGGCACGTTAGTATTTTGTAGCGATGAAAAGTTCTCAGATGTGTGTGGTTTGCGTTGTGCTTAAATAACAACAATAGGCATGTAGATTAATTACCTTACAAATAAAACGATCAAAATCAAATAAATATAATAAGCCCAGCTCATTGTTTGTCAGACTTGCCTCTACCGTCAACCTGCACAAGCTCTACAGAACTTAGTGACTCTTCATCCAGTACAACTGGACAACCAATCAATTCATCTAGAGTTTCGAGTGAAACACCCTTCGTCTCAATCCACACAAAATAGATTATGGGCAAGAAAATAATATCATATCCTGCATTCAGCATGTAAAACTTCCAACCCAAGTTCGACATACCGATCGGTAAGATGAAAGTTCCGAAAAGACCAAAACCACAGTTGAAGAACTTGAAAACTGTCACTCCAGCTGAACGAAGTTTGAACGGCCAGATTTCAGGAGGATACAGAGTGTTCATTGGCGTCCAGCAAAGATTGTAGAATCCTTGAAACAAAAACATACATGCAATGGCTCCATATGTCCCAGAGACGTTGTCTGAATTTCCATATTTCTTAATGAGACCACCCAAAATGAAGAAGGAAACAATCATACCAGTGGTACCAAATAGTGCCTGGGGCTTTCTTCCAACAATATCTAAAGTAAAACAAGCTATCAAAGCTATTACTAAGCACCATGATGATTGGATTATTCCGACTTGTAAAACAGTGCTAACATCGGTAACACCAGCTTGATTCAACAGCAAGGAAAAGTAGTAAGTCCCGACAGATGACCCAGCCAACTCGGTTACTAGACCCTGAGTAAGTATAATGAAAAGTCATTTCCAATTGTAAACTCCTTTTGTGATTTCTTTCCATGGATTGGAAGATATTCTTGCTTTTTCTTCTTCTATAACAACTTGAATTTCTTGGACTCGTTTCATGCCCGCATCAATATCGATTCCCTCGGCAATAGATAAAACCTCAGAAGCTTTGTCAAATTGTCCGACACTTATCAGCCAACGAGGCGATTCGGGAATGAAGACCAAAGCCGCAATAGAAAAGAGTGCCGGAACACACTGAATAATCGAAGGAATTCTCCAGGCCCAAGTGGTTGTTATATTGCGGGTACCATAGGTGATCCCAGAAGCAATCAAGGCTCCAACCTGGAAACACGTGAATGCAAGTCCACCTAGAAAACCTCTATGCTTTGGGGGTGCAAGCTCGGAGATCAGTGTTGGAGCCGCTGCCACCGACAGTTGCGTTCCAAACCCAATAATCACCCTGCCAATACTAAACATTGCAATGTTTTTCGCAGCACTTTGAAGAATAACGCCCACAAGTCCAACCATGACCGAAATCATGATGGATTGTTTCCGACCCAATCTGTCGGAGAGTTGTTGCATAAAGAAGCATGATAGTATACTTCCGACCCATACAGCGGCAGACATCCAACCCAAGAGAGCAGTATCATCTCTTATATGAAAGTAATCCAAATACTGTGGTAATGCATTCAAGTTTCCCATCATCAAAGAGTCGTACCCCATTGTCACGGGGCTAAGAACCGTAGTGAGCAATATAGAAACAAAAAAAGGCACTCTATGGCGAGGGACTAGTTTGGATATGTGGTTGTATTCGTAGTTCATTTGGGAATGCACAGCCTTAAAATGTCAGTAGATCTGTGCTCTTATATATACAAGTTCTGAATCAACCTTTGCACGTATTCTTAGACGAGATACATGATATCGGTAGGATCCTTGGAGACGAATTTAGGAGTGAAAAAGCGATAAGAACTTACGCGAATTTAAGCTAATCTATTCTTGATAGGATTGGAGCCATTCAAAATATGAGTGTTTTTTGATGGTTGAACGGAAATTCTATGTAGATAAGTTTAGTCTTACTCAATGGATATGACCAAAGAGATAACAATAAAGTGATAACAGATTATCCTTGAGCTATCTTTTGAATGTTGAGAGTTTTGAATATGCTGAAAATATCCCGGGCGAGTCTCGCGCGGAATAATAAGAGAGACTGAAATGCTTAATTTGACAACATAAATATGGGGTAACGCTTTAGCTGAAGTTTTGGATTCGGCCAAACTATACAACTATGACTAGTACCGTTCAGACAGCCAAAATTGATTTTAAGTCTCATGATGCCTCTACTCAAAGCATTGTCAGACCCCGTGAGCTAAGCGGAAGCAAAATGAACAGTGTAGAGATGCCGAGCAAAATTGAACCACAGGTATTTGAAGCCGCTTCAGATGCCTTCATGGATGGAGCACCTTATGATGATTGGAGAGACGCTTTCATTGAACAAGGTTATGCAGTCTTGAAGGATGCAATTCCAAAAGATAGAGCTCAATACTACGAGTCGCAAATTCATGACTGGATTAGATCATTCAGTTACACTAAGAATTTGGATTTGAACGATAGGTCGACTTGGCGAGAAAAGAATCTCCCTGCACATCTCCCTATAAACGTCTATGGCCTTTATTGCTGTAGCCACGAAAAATTTATGTGGGATGTTCGTCAAGAGCCTGGAATAATTGATGCTTTCTCTAAGATTTGGGGGACGGATGAGTTGCTAGTATCATTCGATGGCTTCAGCTTCATACTACCTGAGCGTCCAGATCTTCCACCACCTAAATCTTGGGCCCATGTGGATCAGTCTCCTTTCAAAAGAGGACTTCAATGTGTGCAAGGGATTGCCAATTTAGGTGATGCATCTGATCCCAAAGATGCCTCTTTGGTGGTCTATAGTAATTCTCACAAGTACTTTGACGAGTTTTTTGACACACAGACAGAGAAAAATGTTTGGACCTCCGTCGATTACTATTCCTTGACGGAGTCTGAACGCAATTGGTTCTTAAGTAAGCCAGATGTTGAGGAAGTCAAGCTATCTGCGAACCCCGGCGATCTATTGGTATGGGATTCTAGAACAATTCATTATGGAGGTGGTGCTGATCCAGGCTCGGAGCATATTCGTACCGCTGTATACGTATCATACAGCCCTGCAAAGTTCGCCACGACGCATTTTTTGGAGCTGAAAAAAAATGTGTTTGAGTCCTGGTCTGGGACTACTCATTGGGCGCATGATAATATTGTGTTAAGAGGGAAAGATATTCCGTTATTGCCAAACTATGAGCCAGATTCGGAAAACAGATCTGAACCTCTCGAAAAACCTGAATTATCAGATAAACTGCTGAAATTGGCAGGAGTTCGGAGATATAGATAAATATGTTTGCTTAACCCCTCCCCTCCCTCATTGGACAATGATCATATATTTTTCAAGATAAGCTGTGGCCCCTATACCATTATGGATGGGGAGCGTGTGTTTATATTTCAGCTCAAACCAAAATTATATGACAAATTCATTCACCTTGAATAGTTTATTTAGCGAAGGCTTAGATGGGTGAAAGAGACGACTTTAGGTTCAAGACCTAGGTGTTTGTTTTCATAGTTGTGATAATAAGTAGCTTAAAGAACTTATTCATTTACCGAATGTAGTTTTGATTGCCGAGTAGAGGACAAAATGAAGAAAGGGTGACCATGTCTGCACAGATCTGAACATATTCTGTCCAACCACATAAGGTGATCCTCCCCGGAATTCTCTCTTCGTCGTTTCAGACTTGATACGTGGTACAAAATTTTGACTACTAGTCTCTATTCTTCACGCAGGGATTTCTGGAAAGGACTTCGGACATAATGGATATGAAACGCCCAGTTGGGCCCTACGACAAAATGTCTGATAAACTCACTTTCAAGTAGTTGTCGAAAATCAAGGATGAGCGTTGAAGTAACTTTAAGACATAGAAATACGCAAGTAACATGCTGCTCTAGCCCGTTATGAATCCACTTGCCTCTAGTAAATTTCAATCGAGCATGAGAGTTCACTAGTTATACAGCCCACGGATTCATTAGATAGCAACAAATAAGCTCGGAGTTTTAGATGGCAAACGGAATCTGTCAGACACTCTGTAGGTCTTCTATCTAAAGTTTGCACGTAGCAAATGCTCATTTCTTTGACCTCTTTTAATTTTATCCTGAGTGGTAGATTAAGATGCTCTAGAAGTTAACTTTTTTAATCATGCTGTTAGCTTCTTGATCGACAAGCTTTGTGAGTACTGCTAGTTCTGATTCAAAATTTGTAAGATTCTGTACGTTCATATTGATCTTCACATCAACCAGTTAAATAGTGGAATCTAATTTTGAAGCTAGTTTAATAGTCATAAATGGTGACGAAATTAACAAACTGGTGCACTACTCATTGAACTGTCAATTAACGTACTTAAGCAATCATACATCCAGCAAGCAAATTCTACTGTGTACTTTCAAACTGGTTCGAAACTGATCTAACCATGTCACTCAATGGATATGTCACTCAAGAGGACGGTACAAGATTTGACAAGTGGTCAAAGCAGCAGCCTGGCACCACCTATTTGAATATTGATAAAAGCCCTCAAAATCCTAACACACACTTGTTATTTGAGGCACGAGATGCTGAAACTGGAACGGTAGTACCATCGCGTGAATTAGAGTTCAACATGATAGGTAATTTTAGTCGTGGTTGGAAGGGAATAACCAGTGTCTTCTTAGGTAATGTATTTTTAGGATTGTCTACAGGTTTGAAAATCAGAATGGGTTGGCTTCTAAAAAAACATATGATGAGATTCAATTTACTTAAACACCTTTAGGTAGACCCCCAGAAATGAGAGTCGGAAATCTCATATAACCAAATTATTCAGAAACAGAGGAACTTTGGAAAACTGACTACTCAACTCAAGTTGCCAAATGTTGGTAAAACTCTTACTGAATCTAGCGATTTATCCAAAAAATGGTACATCTCTTCCTCCAATCACCTCTTTCTACAGCGGAACAAGCAGGGCACACAGGGTGACAGCCAGGGGTGTTGCTGCAATACTGACCACACCTTGACGCTCTTGTTTTAAGGTTTTCATCCTCCATTGAAGAATCTTCATCTTGATTCTCTTCTTCAAGTATGTAGATGCCATCTAACCATTCCGAAGGCGATCCGTCTATCTTCAACTCAAAAGATGAAACCAGCTCTTCAGTTTCTGCATCCAAAGCTTTGATTAACAGATGAGAATCAGGGTTCATAGTGCTCTGGCCCCAGCTTAAATAGGTGGCACCTGGTTGTTCTGCGATCCACATCCCGAAAGTGAGAGCGTCGTAAGAGCTCACCAGATCATTGAGTGCGAGCGACATGTTTTTAATAGTTTGAACTGAGATTTCGTAAAAGTCACAGTAAGAGAATGGTATCCAAAGATAAAACTGTAATTAAATGATTATGCTTTGCAATTGTCAGTTTTTGCCACTGTTTGTATACAATTTCTCTAAAGGTTTGACAGATTTTGAATTAGTGTAGTGATGCCTGTCAGTTGTCAACTGCCAAGCGATATGCATATGCAGTGCACCGAATGCATACGGTCATGAATTCCGGTTATAGAGATTTGACTGTTTATATACCATTCTTGGTCCTAAAATGGCTTTTATCGGTCTCAATGTAGTATTCTCTTTGTTAAAAACGTACGAGAGGTCAAAAATCTATGCTCAATTACAATTAATCTGCATACTGACAAGTGGAATCACATCAAAGCTCTTTAACTTGTATTTATCGGCTTTTAAAAGAAAAATGTATGTTTCTCCCCAGCAATTAATTGTACCATAAGAAGCGTAAAAACACAGCCCAAATATGCATTCCTTTTCAAAATGTTTTTTGAGATTCCAGTAACATTGTCAAACAGATCCAATATTTCCAATAAAAATGCCATACTTACTATTCACCTAGATCAGAAGCAAAACAACACGGCATACCCTCACTTGATTCGTATAGTCAAGTTTCAAGACTTCTCTTGGAGTGATAGTGTAGTACTTTTGTAGGAACCAGATTGAGCTCATGCGAGCAAGTACAGGAATGCATGCGCAACATAGAACGGACCACAAAAAGAAGGAATTAACGGAGTAGTGTTCTACTCACTAGACTGTCAAACAACAACTTAAACAGCCACCATGCACGAGCAAATTCAAATCTACATATTCAAACCAACTCCACAGCAGTGCTAATCATGTCACTCAATGGATATGTCACTAAGGAGGACGGTACAAGATTTGACAAGTGGTCAAAGCAGCAACCTGGCACCACCTTTTTGAATATTGATAAAAGCCCTCAAAATCCTAACACACACTTGTTATTTGAGGCACGAGATGCTGAAACTGAAACGGTAGTATCATCTTATGAATTGGAGCTCAACATCCCACCAGAAGAATGGTTCAAAATTCCGTTTTCATGTCCACGAGATAACTGATGGCTTAGTTCTGGAAGACAAGCAACCATCTACCGTTTTCGGTAACGTATTTTTTTTTGGACAATCTACATATCTTGCCATTTTTCCTGGAAGCACTTCAAGAGTGGCTTCAAAGAAATTCTGTCTCATATTGGTAGATGGTTTTTGGTTAATTCTCGTAGCTTAGTGTATGACCAAAATATATCAAATTGAATGTATGCGACTATTACAATCTTAGTACTTTCACTTTGATCACTCTACTACTATGATCTGTCATAGTTGAAGCATTCTAACTGTACGACAGGATGTCGTTTCGAAATGTTGTAAACGTATCAAACTATGATCATTTATATTTTTTTCTGAATGTCGTAAGCAGTTTGAAATTTTAGTGTCTTCGATTATACCACCATATTCAAACTATTTTGATATCTTCAATTGCAGAGAATTCTGCACTCAACTATACTGTGCTATCGGCCCTGTTAGATTGAATATGTAATATATCAGACAGATGACCAGGCGAGCAATTAATGAAAGTGTTTTCAGACTGCAGATTTCCCATGCTAACAGAGCAGCGAGAGTATGAAGATGGATTTTAGTATCTTCATGAAAGCACAAATATGTTCCTCTCTTTCGTTTTGCGTTACTGTAAAGGTTAAAAATTTTAGAGATCCAAAAGAATTGGCTATAAGAAAGCTTGAATGTCGTTCAACTTTGGTGAATTCGTCGTTTCAGTCAAAAGGTAGAGGAGAGGAAGCGAGCATAATCGAATTGAACTAATATTCACGAGTCCGCATTCAATAAGTGTACTGACAATAAAACTTGGAAATCATCTGGCGACTTGCTTCATGGAAGTTGGAGTACACAGGATCCGTAAATCCCAAAGGGCGCCCAAAAGATGTATTCCATGTGCCAACGCCAAAATCAAATGTGATAAGAACATCCCCTGTTCAAACTGTACACGGAAGAATGTCGCTCAATTCTGTTACCGAGAACCAGTGGTTGTTCGCAATGTGCTACATAATGTGAACAACTGTCCGCCTCTTGGTTATGATGAGTTGGTGAAAGAAAACAAAGAACTAAAGTCCAGAATCTTAGAACTGGAATCAAAACAAAAATTGGCACGACCGTATGAACCAATGGAGTACAATCATTCCAGTCTACCTTCGATTCGTTTTATCACCCGAAACATTCACTCTGATAAAGCAAACACCAGATTCGGAAGTTTACTGCAACAAGAGCAGGAAAATATTAGCTACTACTGTAACCAGAAACAGTGCATTGACCTCTTGGAGTCTAATTTCTTTACCTATTATAATGTTTTACAAGTTGTTGAGTTCAATCTTTCCAACATATCTTTTATTCATTGTGCAGTTATTCCTTTCGTTTTCATGGAACAATTGCAGACTCTACCGTTCGATATACAAGACTTCGAGGCATATGCCGGAGACTCTCTGAAAAATTTATGGGCTTCGAAGTTGTTTGGGCTAATGGCTTCAGGCTTACATCTAGCAAATGAAGCATTACTGGCCGATTTGGGAATAGGTTCCAAGAAAGCCAACCGTTATGCCAGAATATTTTTCATTCTTGCAGTGGAGGCTCTTCATAGAGGAAATTTTTTGGAGCAACCGAATATCGCAGCAATAGAAGCATATTGTGCCTTCAATATGTGTTTTCATGATTTTGTTGGATCTCATCTGCAAAACGTGATGGTTAATATTACTATTTGTACTGCTAGGGCGTTGGGATTGGACCAATTGGATGCAAGTGCCAATGGCAACGACGAAACTATAGAATTGGAGCATAAGAAAAGATTGTGGTTGATTTTGCTGATCACTGACTGGCTGGATTGTTATGGCCGTGTATCACTTATAAACCCGGGTTCTTTCAAAACTCCCCTACCACTAAACATGGATGAAGAAACACTTTGTGTTTTTGAGGATTCTACTTTTGTGTCGATAACTTACCAAAGACTAATGTTTCAAATTGCCCAAAACAAACGTAACTGGTATCATAATGATATGGTTCAAACAGTGTCTATTTCGTTAGATACGCTTGTGGAAGCAGAAATAGCTGTACAAGAACTACACGAAACTTTAGATAAGCTTGTGAACATCAACAAACACTCTGGCTCGGCACGAAGTCAAGAGCTCAATCCCAACTTTTCATCGCAAAAGATCCTTCTCTACACCGCTATCAACATGGAATTATTAGACATCAATAGAATGACACTTTTGTTTATCCCCAGAGAAGAATGGATACAAAACAGGAGAGATCACTGCATTCGACTGGCAAGAAACCTTATTTCATTCATCTGCGGAATGACCTTTCTCAGGGTGTTTTGGATTTTCTCAGAAGCTTTGGTGGTGTGCTCAACTTTCCTTTTACTGGATATTACTCTGGTACCGGAGGAAGATGATCAACGTTTGCAATCAGTTTTGAACGCTAGGTATGCGCTTACCTCTTTATGTGAAACTCATCTTGGAGCTCGAAGAGGTCTTGCTGTTGTGGATCATCTTTTGAGCTTGGTGAAAAAGCCAATTTCACCACGATATAATTCTTCTCCGGATGATGTTCCTAACATTGAACATTACTTCAACGGTAATGAGTTGAAGGATTTATTCAATGTTATTCCAGAAGGACTGTTCAAAGGCGATTCAGGTTGAAGCACCACCTTATTAACTATTCATTCTGAGTCTGTAGCTGTTTTTATTTCATCTAACTAAATTCTGAGGACAGAAGGGTCATAATAGATGCTTTTACGGTTTAGCAACTAGGAAATAAGGATAAATTACAGAGAAGGAGAGCTACAGTTCAGGCATTATCATTTATCAATTTTTCGTGGATATCATCCTACCATCATAAAATTATACAGATTCCTCTTCCTGAACCATCAAGGCTTTTTCGGACGAGCTGGAAGCATTCTCTGCATGCTCAGTAGATACTACCTTTTCTTTGTTGAAAATTGGCATATCTGGAACGTACGAAGCACTTCTCCAAGCTGGAATATTGTCCTTAAACATTTGATCAATTTCTTCCAAAGTCTTACCTCGGGTTTCTGGGAATTGTAAGAAAACATGGATTGTTAAGCAGAACGAAAATACTCCGAAAATGATGTAAGTTTTCCATGTAATGTTTCTAAAGGCTGATGGCACGAACATAGCCAAGGCAAAGTTGAAAATCCAGTTAGCGGAGGCAGCAAATGCTGCTCCCTTTGCTCTCTGTCTGTTGTTGAAAATTTCAGAGGCATAAACCCAAATGCAGATACCCCATGTTGGGGCAAAGGAGCACACGAATAGATAAGAACAGGCAATAACACCCCTAGCTGCACCCTTGTGCTGGTCAGGAATAGTTATTCTGACAGTATCATCGCCACTGAAATTCTCAATTGGTTCAGAGTAAGTGCCTAACAACCCTGCCACTCCAAATAACCAAATACACATGAAAATACCACCACCAATTAATAGAGGGCGTCTGCCTATACGGTCCATTAGAAATAAAGCTGGAACTGTCATAACCACATTTAAAACGTATTGAATTGAGGAAGATACCAACGCCACATTTCCTGTAAACCCAGCCATTTGGAAGAGATACACAACGTAGTACATTGCAACGTTAATACCACAAAGTTGTTGCCATACTTGGGCCGACACACCAATGAAGGTACGTTTGATACAATCTTTCTTGAACAAATCCAGGTAACCAAAATCGGAAGCATCTTTGTCAATCAATAATTGCTCTTGAACTTCATCCAATTGCAGACGTACATCGGCGTTTTCTCTGTCACCCTTTGCAACGACGTTTGCAATAACCTCAACTGCGTCTTCCCAGCGATTGTGATTAGCCAGCCATCTTGGAGACTCAGGAAGGAAAAATACACCGACCAAGAGAATAAGACCTGGAACCATTTGCAAACCCCAGGCCAATCTGAATGATGCAACACCGTCGATGTAATGACATCCATATCCAATGTAAAACATTACCATGATACCCACTGTGACAGAGAATTGAAACAACCCTCCAATCATACCTCTAATCTTTGCTGGAGCAACTTCAGAACAATAGACTGGAGCTGAAGCAGAACCAAACCCGACACCGATACCAGAAATCAACCTTCCTGCGATCAGCATACCCTGGTTTTGCGAAGCACATTGAAGAATGGCTCCGATAATCCAAAGCACACTGCACATATGTAGGGCAACTCTTCTTCCAAAAATATCCTGGAAATCAGAAGAAACTAACGAACCCAAAAAAGAACCTCCAGCCATACTAGCAGTGATACCTCCTTGTGTTAAACTGTCTGGACGATCGAAGTAGTTTCTGTAATGATCCTGACTTACGAAAGAAGATACGGAAGAAATATCAAAACCGAACATCAGTCCAGAAACGGTGGCTGTTATTGCAATAGCATAGATATTGTAAGTCTTTGGAAACTTATCATAAACTTTGCCCTGAAAATTAAGAGCTCTAGCTCTTCCTAAAAGCGTCATCATGATACTTCTTGGTTGTTTTGGGAAACTGAGGAACTGAGCGTGGAATTTGAAGGATCTTTTATATTCCAAAACTCACAGCATCTAAGTGCATCATCTAACACCCATAGCACTTGGCTATGCCTAGTATGGCGGGGTCAAGCTGCAACTAATCCAATAAATTGGCTCATTTTGTTTATTATTGCACATACTCACACGAGACTGCAACAAAATAGAAGACTTGACGCACCAATTAATCCAGACCACCGTATTATCCGAAATCCCCGGAAAATTCTGGGCACTTCCAGGTGGGGTAATATACGGAAAAATATGGAGTAGGCGTCCATTTATCCGAGCGGATAATTTAAAAATTCTCTTATCGGGACAAACCCCTGCTGGAAATTAATTTGTCACGAGAATTAGGGTCATCAGAAAAAAAAAAAATAGCGGAGATACATGTTTTAAGTTAGAGTTTGCATTCAATCAATAAAAATTATACCAGAGTGAGAATCATCAGGATCTTGAAGTCTATCTGCAGTTTGTTCAGGAGTTTTATGATAACGTGCTGCATCTAACGGTTCGCACCCCACCAAATCTTACAGAGATTGCACTCAACAAAGGAGGGGAGTAAAGTGCATTTGAAACGCGCTATTGGCCAATTCTTCCGGAGTGCATGCAAAGGTGCTAAAAACACCTATTGGATATGAAAAGAACCATTCATGCAGTCTAACATCCTTGACTGCTAACCCTGATTACTTCGGCAGATGATTAAGCACGGTTTCATGTATAGCAACGAATGTTTGAGAGTGCTAGAGTTTCAAGCGGCCACACATCTCAATATGGCACCACCAGAGAAACCCCTGGTTCTTCGTAGCAACACAGATTTTCTTTTATTCCAGTCGATGTAATGTACTAACAACTGAGCGTCGTGGCACTTTCCATAGTTGGGTATACTTTGCATTTCCTCGAAAACCAGGGGAACGAGTATCTGGGATCCTACATCTTACTGGGATGGAGGTGGGAATGACACCGACACCCAGTTGTGCGATTGTTTTCGGGTATTTTCATGTATCTATTGGAGTCATATTCTGTCTCTATTGGTCTGTAAGATGAATCCATGTTTTAACCACTTTTGCTACTAAACTATATCCATTTAAGGTAAATTCAAAGTATGTTCTTATGCGCAACAAAGACCACCAAACACTCTCTTTATTTCAACAATTTAGGCATGAAAGAATCGGACGGATATTGAGGTTGATTCAACTTGACGCTGGACAATCACTTGTAAATAAATCGGTATGACAACCCAAATTTGTAGTCACAGTTCATGTGTACTATTGTGTTCTGTTTCCTGGGACCAATGTAGTATTTAGTATTGTGGCCGGGGAAATAAGTTCTGATTGGCATTCCTTAATAGTAATCACGAAGGCTCAGCTTCGTCAGAGGAGAAGCCAAGCATGGGTAAGTTATTTATATCGTTGCTTAGAAGGCTAGGTGACTCAACACTTTAGTGAGCTGTGAGGAACTAGCCAACATTGGCCTCCAAGATTCAACATTGTCACAGCAGAAAAAATTGAAAGCTACCTTTTAGATTTCATTTCTTGAGCATAAGAATATGCATGCAACAAATCCAATCGTTTTGATGTTTACCACTACTCAGATACTAGTAGCAACTAAAGCCAAAATACCTGGGATCCAGGGATGCTTACAATTTACCACCAAATAAGCGTAATAGCTGAAATGTGGCCTATGGAAAAACTGTCCGGATTTATTTCTATGTGGATTCTTTTTACTTTGTCCGGTCTGTCAAGAGAATATGCAAGAAGCTATTCTAGATAAACTCCTTATTCTTTTGTTATTGGGAATGTTTAGCCTTTAAGTTTATTTGAAAAAAGTTCAGAATGCCATTCCAATAAACTTTGAATTAACGCCATCCAGTACAAAGTTATTCAAAGAGATGTCTTCAATATCAAAAGGTGTCGAGTAGTTCGTTCATGTAATATTAAACTCAACACTCCTTTGAACAGCTCAATTTTTGTTTGGCCCAATTGTTGATCTTTACTTTCGCTTGGAGTTAATCGTTAGTCTAGTAGACACCTAAACTCCCTCCTCGAATGCTGCATACTTTGTGGGGATCCCATTACTACAGGTACGTGTGGCGTTCATCTGGAGTAAACTAGTTTCTCCGTTAATTTCGCCGATAAATTATCCGCTACCAGTCTAACGCATCACAACCTTACTGCGGAATGTAAATTTTCCGTAGGCAAAAAGAAGGAACTATCTACAGTTCATATGATATTCAAGCTTGCTTTGAAAACCGGGCACACTGAGATGAATGAATCACGAACGAACTATTCACCTTAAATGCATAACTGGACTTCCAAAATGGAAGCTTAGACTTTTCCAGGCAAATCTAAAAAGCCTGGCTGGACATGTACTAGTAACAGGAGGTGCCGATATTGGGTCGCACACAGTGGTAAAACTCTTCACCAACTATTAACAGGTCGTCATCGTTGACAACCTATCCAGCTCGTCTTTGGCGCTATCGCCAGGATTCAAGTGCTGAGCAAGAAGTCAGTTATTTTATGAAATAGACTTCAGAAATGAAAACGGTTTGAAAAGGATTTTCAAGATCACAAATTTGATTTAGTTTCACAATTTGCTGCTCTGAAAGTGATTGGAGAGTCAACGGCAATTCCTCTAGAATACTGCGACAATATTGTGTGTCGAACATTCTGTTTATTGAAAGTGATGAAGAAACAAGAGGTCAAAAAACTGATACAGTTTTCCAACAATACAGTTTATGAAGAAGCTACTCGATTTGTCAAAATGATTGTTCTTAACTCCACAACTGCACCCATTAAGGCCAACAGTCAACTTCATGGGACGGCGAAGTTCTCTATTGAAGCGGATGTTGTGACTTGTGGACTTAACGACCAAGAACCCATCTCGCTTTCCGATTTTTAATTATCGTTTCAATAGTTTGGCGAAAAAGGTGATTCTACTCGCCCTTATGTCGTCAGTGACCCATTTCATTCAAATATCACTTGCCAATCTACGAGCCACAATGGTAGAGCTGAGGACGTTGAAAGGCATCTAAGTGCTGGGTTAAGCTGTAAAAAAGAGCATTTGGAGGACTCTAACTCTACCCATTTTTGCTGAACTGGCGGGTGGAATTGCCAACAGGACCAACTTCTGGTGCATCATTTCACTTCAATCGGGAGTACTGCAAATCAACAAACAAGACTTATTGTGACACTCCCATTGCCTACTCTGATATTTGAGTTCCCATGCCAGTGTCAAATTCCGGCATATGTTTCATCGAAGAGCATTGCAATTGCCATAGGAATGCAGCCCAGCTGATCGCAGTGGGTTCCGCAGATTAATATCGAAGACTGCTTCATATCATTGAACCCCTACGGTCGAAGCCGATCCCACAAGTGATATCGAAGAAATGCGGTGTGGCGTGCACGTTTTTCTTATTGCTCGCTTGGCTGAATAATGTTAGTAATGTCTAGAGCACGTCACTTACTTAACTGCGGGGTGAGGGAAAAAATAGGGGGGTGGAGCAACTGGAATAAAAACGCTCACATCCACCCCATGCCACAACCCTTGAATTATCAACTATCTATCTATTCATCTTTACTCCTAAATGTCAGTCCAATCCTTTCGTGAAATCATTCAGATTCCCCCCTCTACTGCTTCGGTCAATGATTCGACTCTAATCATCGTTGATGCCCAAAACGAGTACGTCAACGGGAAGCTCGCAACTGCTAACATTGATCAGAC
Organism: Komagataella ulmi; assembly: GCA_023213065.1. Lineage (NCBI taxonomy): Eukaryota > Fungi > Ascomycota > Pichiomycetes > Pichiales > Pichiaceae > Komagataella > Komagataella ulmi. Next base: position 51,963 of record JAKWAZ010000001.1, read on the forward strand.
CCGTAAGGCCATCGCTGAGGCTTTGCAAAAGTATCGCTCTTCACAGCACAACGGGAAAAATATCGTGCACGTTGTCCATGAGACTCCAGACGGAGCCCCTGTCTTCACTCCAGGTACCTCTCTGGCCCAAGAGCTTCAAGAGCTTACCCCGCACTCTGGAGAAAAACTTGTGGTAAAGAACTTTCCGAACTCCTTTGCAAAAACGGACCTAGGCCCATACTTGGAAAGTCTGGGAGATGTAGGGAAGAAGCTAGTTATTGTTGGCTACATGGCACATATTTGCGTTTCAACTACCACCCGTGCAGCATCTGAACTGGGCTATGAAGTACTTGTTGCTGAAGATGGAGTGGGTGATCGTGATATCCCTGGGGTAAAAGCTGCTAATCTCAAGGATGTTGTTTTGAGAGAACTGGCTGATGGCTTTGCTACTATCATCAAGGTCAAAGATATCGAACAGTAATCAAAAAAGCCATCTGCGTGGGAGATACTGCCAAGTATACCTGTGTGAGATTTCTTTGTAGAAAAGGTAGGTAGGAGTTGGGTTAGGGATTTGATAAATGAGTATTTATAGCTCTCTAAAGCTGGCAAACAGAGATGAGAAATAAGTTTAAGCAATAAAATACATGACGATGGCTGGAGAAGATGTACATCAGACTAAGCTCAGAAAGACTAAGTTTGCAGGACGATAAGAAAAACGTTTGCTTACAATAGACAGGAATATGTTCCAGTTCAATGTGATTTTTCATAATGTCAAATTTATAATGGCGAAATGGTTAGACTTCAAGATTTGGAACACTAGGCAAGGAAGTCATTATCAGAGATTTAATCTAATTCTAACCAAACTGACTCCACTGTAGATGACTTTAGAGCAGTACCCTGGTATTGGCCGTATTGGCCCTATTATAACCAAGTGGATTTCTGTCTTGTCCGAAAATTCGTAGTAAAGAATAGTCTACTGTTAAATTCCAGAGTACAAGATCAGTTAGCCGGTATCTTACTCTTGAAGAAAAAACACATTTCTATTTTTCTGACTCTCTTATCATTCTCGGACTTTATACTAATTGCAGTTACGACGAGTACTCTGTCCATAAACTAAATACCAAGTACCACGCATTATGAAATATGAGATAGGACACCGTTCCAAGCATGTGAGGGACAACAGAACGTTCACCATGTCATATACGTTAACACTCTAATGGAAACTACCTAGTTTCCTGACCTGAACAACTGAAAAACTATCCTTGGCCCTGTGATGCCCCCGCCATATCAAAGGTTATTACTGAAATTTTCAAAAATAAAGCGACAATTCGTCTCACCCACTTGAATAACAGCCGCTCTCACATTCCAAGCTTCAAACTAATCCTGACTAGTTATCCGCTCATCTTACGTTCTTAGTGGTGAAGACCGAACGGGTAAAATTATTCAAATAATCCGCCTGGTCCGCTGCGGGTTCAGATGGTATTAGGTACGCCACATCTCACCATATCACCAGCTTACGAGATATACATTGTCTTAAATATGGCGCGGACACTTGCGGATTTGAATTTCCTAAAATGAACGTGCATACTTTTTCGATGCCTATCAGGTGAAAAATTGTAACGGGCAAAGATCTTTATAAAACAGAAATGATTCCCCACAGCCAAACGTGATTCTATAGCTCAATGACCTTTGAGAAATCTGTGGCCATTATAGGCGGCGGTCCGAGCGGACTTGCCACGGCTAAGGCGCTTGCTGAAGAACATGCTTTCGACAGAATTGTCATCTTTGAACAGCAGCCTCAAGTTGGAGGTGTCTGGAACTATTCTAGCACGAAACCAGGTAATTGTCCGATTCCGTCTAATAATCCGTCCATTACACGAGAGTGGTTCGCAAATGGAGACGAGGACTATGTGTCTCCAATGTATGAGAATCTTGAGACTAACGTTATCAAGGATCTCATGGGTTATAAGGATTATCCGTTTCCAGAAGCCTGCGACATTCTTCCATCACGCGAAGATGTCCTGGAATACGTCCTCAACTATGCAATTGATTTGAAGGATCCCATTTCCGTTCTAGTGAATAAAGCAGTTGTTAATCTTCAGAAGACTGGATCGGAATGGAGATTACGTTCTCGAGATTTGATATCACAAGCGACGACTGAAGATTCATTCCAGTATGTGGTCATCGCTACTGGCCATTACAACTTTCCTTATGTACCTGACGTTCCTGGTCTTCAAGAATGGGCCGAGGCTGATCCTTCTTCCATTTCTCATTCCAAGTACTACATCAACAACCAGAAGTTCAAAGGTAAGAAAGTCTTGGTGATTGGAAATTCAGCTAGTGGTGCAGACATCTCCCTTCAACTTACTGAAGTCACATGGCCTGTTTACAGATCCAAAAAAAGTGACGATATCGTCAAAGCGTTTGAGATTGACGACGTTATAGAAGTTCCAGAAATAAAGCGATATGACGTATCGTCTAGGACAGCCACAACAACAGATGACACCACCATCTCGGACATAGATCACATTATCTTTTGCACAGGATATTTATATGATTTCCCCTTCTTGAAATCGTATATGGAAGGTGAAGATGCTCTAATCACGGATGGTCAAATTACTCGACGCTTACACCGCCAAATTTTTTACATCCCTGATCCATCTCTTTCGTTTGTAGGCATCATGAAAAACATTATTCCCTTCCCATTGGCAGAAAGCCAGGGAGCTGTGATAGCTAGAGTCTACTCTGGAAGGCTAGAGCTTCCATCTGAGGCCGAAATGAGAAAGGAGGAGGTTGAGGAGATCAAGAAACGAGGTGGTGAATCTAAATTTCATTCGTTTGCGGCTCCCACCGATGTTGAGTATGCCCAAGAACTTGCATCTTTGGTAGATAAGGCTGCACCGTTTGATGCAGGCTTCAAAGCCGAAATTTGGACTGAAGAAAAGAAGAACAGACGTGTGGATTTTGTGGATATCAAACAGCAAAGACACAGTGAACATCGGGAAAGGATCAAAACGAGCAGAAAGGCGCAAGAGACGTCGACTCAAGCAGAAGCATAAATTAGGAACACAAATTGTGTTAGATTTCAGTTATTTTCCGTGCCCCTATATGGTTATAATCAACTAGCTTAATATAAATCACATCGTTACACAAATTTTGTAAAAAATGGTACACTGTTGAAACAGATACAATAACTACAGCAAAAAATGGCCGGAATCTTGGTCCCAGATTTTTATTGCAATTGCCTCTTCCAAGGAAGATCGTATATCCTTCATTTCGTGCTCAATTGTATCCCAATCAATCGGTGGCAGTTCTTGGAATGAAATATTGTTCAAGTTCTCTGGGATCGGATCATTGTCATTCAATGGAGAGCTGGAAAGTGTCCATTCAGATTCGTTGACATTGACGTCAAAGAAGAGTAATCTGAAGGCCCTCTCCTTCAAAATTCTGACAGTCTCCCATCTTTCCTTGCAGAGGCGAGTCGTATGTTCAGATAAATATCCCAGGTTATTAAGCGCACGTTCTATGGCCACAACTCGTTCGTCCAATGGCAGAAGGAACTTGGAATGAAATTGTGAATCCGGTTGCTGCATTGAACAAACCTGTTCCCCGTCGTATATCAGGCTCCTTAACAAGGCAAGTATGGCCTGTAATGGCTGGAATTTCCTAATTTCCCAAAGGAATTGCTTGTTTTCCGGCATCTTACCATAAAAACAAAATTCATTCAAAAAATGAATTGCGCATTGGGTGAATTCATTGGAAACATTGCCACTAATAGATCCCCCAAGGGATGATGTCTCAGGCACTTTCTTTGTGCTTTCTGTTTCTAAGTCATCAGCAAGTGCAATAAATGTGCTTTCTGACATTTTCTTATAGAGTAGCATATGACATCGATCTGTAAATGTGGACATGATTGATATAGCTACCTTTGCAAAGGAGAGCTGAGTAGACTTTATCAAATCTTCGGCCTTAGCGACTTTCTGAATTTGTTGTTGGCAATAATCGTTAAGGTCCGAAAGCATTAGATTCACTTTCTCGGTGCCAAAGGTAGTAGGCTTATGTATTCCGAAGAAATTACGCATTACACCATTGCAACACTCAATCCAGCGGAACTTGCAATTGCAAAATACCATTATCTGATCTAATCCTTTTCCTGTAGAAGAATCCTCGGAAGGATACTCCGTATCGTATTCATTAGATGACATGAGGGGTAGTAATCCGCTGGAAAGTGATGTCAATCCATCAAGATAGAGAAGGTGCCACCAAAGCAGCCTTCGCCGTTGAATTTCTTTGTGATCCTCGAGTTTATGATAGTGTTCAGGATCCCTGTGTAACTCCAGCAAATGGCCTATTCGAAGCAACATGGCAATACTTCCGCTATCGTCGGCTTTGCAATCGTTCCTGCAAATAGAATGAAGTATTACTGCCCCCTGAAGTGAAGTTATCTTGGCCTTTCGGGGGAAATGGGACATTGCCAATGCCGTCTCCGTTGCACTTACATACTTTCGCATTTCACTAACAAGATACTCTGTGCTCTCCACCTGTTTTTCAGCCATATTGGCTTCTTCATACATAGAAACAGATCCTGCATATAGGATTGAAAACAAAGTGATGTAAGTATCCAATGTCGGTTTAACACTGTTCTCCCAAAATGCAGCATATAAAGGACCTACTACTTCCAGATCCATTACTGGAACTATGGGATGCACAGATTTCAGAAACTGGGAGAGTAATTTGTCTGCTTTTTCCTTGATTGGCATAAACTGTCTTAGGGCCTGAAAATTAGTTGGCGGGCTGCCCACTGAACGGTACAGGGAGGCTGACATAATATTGGTAAAAATTGGACCTTCTCTAGAGCATGGGTTCGACGAGTCACTATGATTTGGAACAAAAGGCCAAAATGCTGCTTGCAGGTTTCTCGGTGGTCCCGTAATAGGAACCTCAGCGCCGATTTTCGTAGCTTCTTGAACTATGACTGGCTTTTGACCTGAATTAGCATTCGACTTATAGTACGAGCATTGACGGCCATGGTTTTTGCATTGGCTACACTGAGGTCGGGATTTGTCACATTTTCGCTTACGAGAACGACAGGACAGACATGAGTTAAGCCTTCTTTGAGTAACCGGCTCTATCTTCAGCACGTTAGTACCAGGTATTCTTTTCCCTTCGGCAAACATGTCAATATAATCAGAAGGTAGTTAAAGGATTTTCTTTTCCTGTGCGCATCTGCTCTGTAGTGGGAAGAGAAATGAATTCTTTGGAACGATGCACCCGCTGATATTTGGGTTGTTGCCGAAAGAGTAAACTTATGAGCCACCATTAAATCTAGCGTCCTGGCGTAGAGGTTGAGGCGCATATATAATGATGCAATATTATGATCCGGTACATGCATGGTACATGAAAAATCTATAGCGATGGAAACTATGAATTAAATTGATTGGGATGGCTAGGGTGGTTGCGTGCAATAATTCTTATATAAGAGGTCCAAAGCTTACATCATAGCCATTATAACTCAGAATTGAAGTTGTAGTAGTTTTCACTAAAATGTCTTCGCTCAAAGGAAAAGTCGCTATTGTCACTGGTGGTGTTCGAGGAATTGGAAGAGGAATCGCCTTAGAATTGGCCAAGAATGGAGCAAAAGTCGCTGTCACCTATGTCTCAGACTCTTCCAAGGACCTAGCAGCTAAATTGGTTTCACAGATAGATGAGTTGGTAGGAGCTAACTCTGGTATCGCAATTCAGGCAGATATTGCAGACCTGAAGTCAGGAGAGTTGGTACTGGCGCAAGTACAGAAGAAGTTTGGACAGGACACAGTAGATATCTTGATCAACAACGCTGGAACGAGCAAATTTTCTCTTCTAGAAGATTTAACCGAAGAGGATTTTGATCTGCAGTTTGGTATTAACGTCAAGGGCTTGATCTTTTTTACTAAAGCCATCCTTCCTGCCTTGAAGGAGTCCAAGTCAGGAAGAATCATTAACCTTTCCTCGGGAGCTGCAAGAAGTGGACAACTTGGAGCCACTATCTATGGTTCGACTAAAGCTTCGATTAACTCTCTTACCAAGGTTTGGGCTACGGAGCTTGGCCGCACGTATGGTATTACAGTCCTTGCAGTCAATCCGGGACCAGTTATCACTGAATTATTCAACACTTCTCTGAAGAAATCAGGACTGCCAGCCCCACCATTTCCGGCTGCTGCTGAAAGGTTAGGACAGCCCGAAGATATTGCTGAGATGGTAGGACTGTTGGTTACAGAAAAGTCCCACTGGTTTACCGGCGAGGTCGTTAACGTAAATGGAGGTAGATTTTAAGTATGGAATAGACTAATTTTGCCTCACTCGTAAGAATACCTTTAGATCAACGCTACTGAGACCAATTCAGTTGATCCACTTAATTCATTTCAGTCAGCGACCCAGTTTATCTCCACAGTTTCGTACCACAAATGATACTTTCCAAATCTAAAACTGGTGATGGGTGACCTCTAGCACTGGCAATTGCTAGTGCCCTGCATCAAGATACAGGGCATGGGGGAAAAGTGGGGGTGAATGCGAAAATTGGTCTATTATTGGAAATATTAATCCGCACAAGTGCCTGTTGGCACGTGATATCTTCCCACTGTGGATATCGCGTCCGCCACGGAGAAACTGTATGTTCTACTAGAGATCTAAGAACTAACGGTATGAAAAAACTACCCAAGATAAAGGACTAGCTGCACGTACCCGATGCAGTAATTAAATACCACCTCACAGCGGCATTCACTTTCTTCATACGGCAATACCGCTCCGCGTAGTGATAGATTCGTGTTGCCTAACAGGGCAACCGTGCTCCGCATCGTAATCTAGTTGATTGAATACTTTTGGTAGACCCATGTCAGGGACTTATTAATCAAATGACATATGCCGCCTCAGTTTAAGTCTAATGATTTGTGCAATAAATAGTGATGTCTCCACAATGATACACGGTGAAATATCTTCGATATAAGATCCGTTGCAAGGCCACTCTAATCTGAACAATCGTGTTAGAAACTAAGTATGACTTCACTATCATCAAGTGAACCAGAGAGATATTCTTCTGTAGAATCAACTGAAGTTAGGAAGGGCGGTGAAGTAGTCGTGGTATCCCGTTTGGATAAGAAGACTAATGCTGTTCAGGATAAGTATGCTGATGAAGTTCTACATTTCATGGAACAGCACGCCTCTGACGCTGTTCCATTGACGGAGGAAGAGGAGAAAAAGCTTCGTCATAAGAACTTTGCTTACATTTTGGCAGTAGCGATACTAGTCACGTTGGTGTTGTTTATGGATAAGGCAACAATTGGATATACAACAATTTTGGGTATATACATAGATACCGACGTCGATAAAGGGAGATTCAATAACCTCAACTCAGTATTTTACGGAGGTTATCTGCTAGCACAATGGCCTGGTCACTACCTTCTACAAAAGTTGCCCGTTGGGAAGTATATGGCTGGAACTGTATTCAGCTGGGCCATTTTAGTTGGAGTACAAGCTGCCTGCAATTCCTATGCTAGCTTAATGGTTATTAGGTTTTTCCTTGGAGCAGTTGAAGCGGTAGCTGTTCCTGCCATGGAAATGACCCTGGGTATGTTTCTTACTGCCAGAGAACGTGAGATTGCTCAGCCCGTATTCTGGACAGCTCCAGCTTTGGCACCTGTAATTTCAAGTTTTATTGCCTTTGGTTTGTTACATGTTCGTGTGTCTGTCCAGCCATGGAGAATTTTCATGGCCGTGAACGCTGGAATCAGTCTTTTCCTTGCTCTATTTGTTTGGTTCTTTTACCCTGATAATCCAGCAAAGGCAACTCATCTCACAACTAATGAAAAAGTGCACTTGATTCGAAAAGTGCAAGAGTCTACAAAGTCTTCTATCGAGCAAAAAACCTTCAAAAAGCACCAGGCAATTGAGTGTCTGAAAGACCCCGTGTCATGGCTGTTTTTCCTTCAAGCATTCACCCTGATGCTTGCTAATAGTATGACTTACCAGCAGAACCAACTGTTTGTGGATATCGGAGTTACTACATTTGGATCCTCTCTCGTATCAGCGGCAGGAGGGGGTTTTACTGTGGTTCTTTTGGCTGTATCGGCTCTATTGATTAGAAGATTCCCAGGCCAAAGTGGATACTTTTCGGCATCGTATTTGATTCCGGTTATCATTGCGGCTATTGGTATGGTTACTGTTCCTTGGGAGAACAAAATTGCCTTGCTGGCATGCATGATTTTACTAAACTTCAAAGGCTTCACCTATATTGTGGCGTTAGGTTGGACAACGTCTTCTTGCAGTGGATACACAAAGAAGCTGTATCGAAATATCTTGTTTATGTTGGCCTATGGTATTGCCAATATCATATCACCTCAACTATGGAATCCGAGAGATTCTCCAAGATACTATCCTTCATGGATTGTGCAGATTGTTGTTGCCTTCTTCCTTAATCTTGTTATCCTACTGGCAATCAGAGTAATTCTGGCTAGACGTAATGCCAAACGTAGAGCTTGGATTGCGGAGAATGGAACTGACGGTGCCTTCGGTTATGTTATTAACCACGATGACGATGGAAGGGAAATTAAGGAGAAAGTTGATGTTGCTATGCTTGATCTGACAGATTTTGAAAATAAATACTTTATTTACCCTCTATAAAGCAGACAGTAGATCTTTCGTTTGTAATTTACTACGTGTTTATTCATTACTAAAGTAGCTGTGTTCTTTAATTCGGGATTAAATATTTACATGACAACCTATTATTCTAATTACAGTCCAAGTCTTCTCAAAATATCCCATATTCATTCGTCAGTCCTCGACAGGCACAAAAATGTTGACTAGAGTTCTTTATCGATGGTCAAAAAACAATTCATAGAAATTATCCAAAGTACCGTTGTACTCTGTTTCCGTCAATGGAACTAGTTCGGTACTGACATTCACCGTTAAATGTTCAGCATTATCTTTAAACATGCTACGTCTCTTCATCTTGCATAAATCCAAGCCTTTCATTATGGAGTCAGTAAATGCACATTTTACCTCCAAACAAGCAGGAAGATCTTGAGCTTCCGAAGAATCTCTGCCAATGATGTTTTCCTCGGGAAACTTTGCACCATACCAGCTCTTTATTTTCGTTGGGATGCTACCGGTACTCGTTCCTAAATGTTGCTCATCATCGTTAATCTGCTCGCACAGTTGTTCAATTGCGTCCAAGTATCTAATAATCGTATTAAGAGGGTTAGCATTGGCTGTGGTCATTATTTTTGCTCTAAGCTGTTGAAACATTTGCCGGAGGATGTTTATATGGTGCTTCTGCAGTATAAGGAACTGAGGATCCAAATGTAGGACGTGGAAAAAACCTTGCACAAATTTAAAAATGTAAAGATTTATGACAGGAATAACTCTTCGAAACTGATCGTAATCAAACTGCGCCAAACTCCCACAGAGGAAACGTTTCACCTCAAGGAATACGGTCATTAGGTCCATTATACCATTCACCCCCGATTTCAAAGAGGAAAGGCACAGTTTTAGGGGTATTGGACACAAGGCAACCGATTGAAGCGTTAAGCCCAACCTCGTCATCTGGCAGTTCAGAATGACGAAAAGATTTGCAAATATTTTCTTTAGATGATGTATCTTGGGTGATGAGATTGTCAGCTCTAAAGGAACATAATCATCGACATCAATCTGCCCATACTCTTCATCCATTATAGGAAAATCGTCATCGGAAATAGTTGCAAGTGAAGATTCAGATAGCCCTGCACCCGCTAGAAGATTCCTAATCTTTAGCTTATGGTAATTCATATCATAGATAAGTTGATACTCGATTTCAATGGCACCTATAAGAAGACTTTCACGGTCTGAGCTACGAGTCCAATTGAGAGGGAATTCCATCCCTTTAATAGATGACTCGGCTAAATTTAGCTTTAATTCTGTTTTCAGGTTATTATCCCTCAAAAGTGGGTACCTTTCTTCAAAAGGTTCATGAAACAGTTTGATTGAGAATAGGGCTCCAAACGTACAAAACTTAGAGAGCAGGTCACTCCATCTCATCAGTTTCTTGTCCTTAATCAACATGTCAAGTTTAGCTTTGGGATTCATTTCTTTAATTGTGGAACAGTCATAATTGGAAACATAGCTGCATAACTCCTGGAAGAAAATGCAGTTTTGTAATTCAAATACAGTCGACTTACAAAGATCGTATTCCTCCCCGTGTAGAGCTTCCTCAACCATAATAAACATTGCTTCAACATTGATCGAACTATCCAATGCGACAAGATTCCGTAGGAAAAAAAATCTCTTGAAAAGATCTATCTGGACCTCTCTATCCTTCAGATAAACACAGTTGGTGAACAGTGGATGTTCCAAAGGTAGTAGATTGAGTATTCGGAACAAAATGGCTATAATCAAAAAAAGGTAATCCTTGAAATGTGTCCATGAGTTATTTCTTTCGGAATCATCAATTACTCTGCAAACCTCTGAAGAAGTTACAGGAAAGCTAAGGTTTGGTACATCAGCAAAAACAAAATATTCGTCAATGAGAGTTTTTATTAGCTGGATGTTCTTCTCCTTATCTCGTACAAACTCTGGTAACATGACTGGGTTATTTATTCCTTGGGGATACTGGACCACGGAAACTAAGCTTCCTGAGAGTTCAAAACTGTTTTCAAGAAACATAGATTCACATTGGTGAGAGAACAAAATACTTTTCTTGATCGCTGATATGCCAATCTGTGGATCGCAAGAAACTGACATGGGAAGTGAACTCGAACTCCCACTTGAAAAGCTCGATAGGTCTGGCACGGAGAGATCTTCTAGAGATGAATTTGATTCAGTTTTCTCAAGATCATCCGTTGATGGGGCGGAAGTCCGGGACATTGGAGATGTTTCTGGAGACCTTATCAACTTGTCAAGGCTCAGGGACCTAAACTTGTCAGGGTAGCCGCAGCTAAGACGCTTCAGTGTACATTTCGAACAGGGATAATTTCGGTCGCATTTGATTTTGCTCTTGCGACAGTTGTAACAGGCCACAGGAAACCTTCTATACTTTGGCATTGCATCTAATAGCTATGTTAAGTAAATTTGTAGAGGAGGATAAACGAACAGGCATATCAGGTAAGACATACGCCCCCATTGCTCGAAAACTGAGGGCATCTGTTTACCTAAACATCTCTAACTCTCCAAACTTTTTAAGTTTTGCTGAAGCCTAGAAAATCAGTTCTACGTAGCACCAACTCACTCAATTAAAGCAAGAAATTGTTTTTAAAGTAATTTGTTGGGCTGGGAGCTTTTTGTCGAAGTTTTGCCTACAAACGGATGAATATAGACGTGAAGGCCTCGTATCCAACATATGATTTCCGAAGCACAATCATGAACTATTCGTCACCAACCATGGATTCGGGCTTTTTGGTAACCTAGAAAACGTCATGCGATGCTAGTTCAAAGCTTTGAAGCAGACAACCGGCGAAAGGATCATACCTTATCTGGTTCTCTGAAAATAACTTCTAGAAGTTCGCAAGCGGAATCTTTTCTGGACTAAAGAATCAATATCTGTTGAACTGACCCTAGCCAGAATGATAATATTGGCTTCCTTTACCTTTCGTTGTCTGTATTCAGCCGGATATTGTAAGATGCCCTCAACTCCATTGTGGGGTACTTTGCGACTTGACGGAGATAGAGTTCGCGCAATGAAGCACTTAAACCCGAGAATGAGCTATCAGGATCCAGCCGTGTGCTTACTGTCATAGAGCGGTATCGAGCTGTTCAAATTTGTGTACACTTCTTTGCACTACTAAACTCTTTTGATAAACAGAGTGCAGGGTTCAGAATAATTTTTCTTCTTTTTTATCAACATGAAACAAATTCACCGGAAGAAACTTCCCTCGCTGACACAATATGGAATCTGACACCTCACATAGCATAGGGACGAAAAAATGGCCGCTAAAGAAAACTCCTTCCAGTTTCCACCAATGAAGTTGTTGCGTGGAATCTTGTGGCTGTTCTTACTCAGATTAGTCGAATTTGGAGCTTGCAAGGTCGTTGTAAAACAGAACTCACTCGATGCAGAGTTGTTAAATAGCACTATTGGCTTTCTCAAGATGTCTAAACTTGAATATCCAGTGGGTGCATGTAAGGATTTAAAGTTGCAAAATATGGTCCGTTGTAGAGATGCCCTGGAGGACTACCCTCATCTGTCCCTTTTGTACAATTTTGGCTCCTTCATTATAAACCAGCAGAAGGAATCAAAATCATTGGATGCTTTTGAAGATTTACCATTGCAGAAAGATTTGGAAAATTGGAGATCATTGTTTGACGGTGCTTTGAATGAAATCAAGATCACTTTAATCGATGTTTCAACAAATTTCAACAAGATGACGGACATAAACAATTCTCTGCTGGAAAGCTATCAAGCAGTAATGTTCAAGTCTTTTCAAAAAATGATAACAAGTATACAAATGAAGAACCGCAACGTTCTTAAATACCTGTATCGATTCAACAATGTTATCACTGATATAGACTATTTCAAAGATCGGGTGGGAAACTCAACGCAGGAAACTTTGGAGAAGTTGTATCAGATGGAAAATATTCCTGATAGAGGTGGAGTGACCCAGGCAACAAAATACCTGAATCGTTTCAAGATTGATGTCTACCAGCAGATCAATGATCTTTTGCTGTATCTACGCGAGATTAACACTAACCTAGTATCCCTCTCGATTACTCTTAATTCTAACATCGAAAGGTCTTTACTCTTGCTTAATCAAGAGAGTATTTATCATGAAGATATTGCTCAATTTGAGGGTTTTTTGACAAATTTCACAAACTTGATGGAAACTAGTCTTGAGGAAATGGAGAAGCTTGAGCAGTCTACGGTTGAAGTCAAAGACTCTTTTGGACTTTTATCACAGTTGTCACTTACTGCTAACACGTATTCCTATCTTAATCTTTCAGATTATTTAAACCATCTGTTTGTAATCCTTATGAACAAGTTTATGAAGATTTTGGTCCTGTTTTCGGCGTGGGTAGCTACATATGTTGCGAATAAGGGTAGTCTGATGGACAGGATGCAATCAGCTCATATAGGAGCCATATCTTTTGCTTTAGGTGTGTGGATTGTAGGTAGGTGTTTTAAATAAGTGAACGGTGTCACCTCGTACTTGGTAGTTGAGTTTTATCGATCCACCATCAATAGATCCAACCATTCCTACTAGACCTATAATCACATGAACTGGAGCAGGTTACAGGTTTACAATAGCCCCTAAGCCTTTGAAATCAGCGTGTATCACACCATGCATCCACAGCAAAAGGAAGGGTCGAAAAGCGGTAGGACTCTTTTAAGTCAATTACTCACCTGTTTACCCAAGTAAAGACAGTTTGGTAGTCGGCTAGTAGGCAGAAGAACACAAATTGATAATTAGGTGATCTTGTTTTTAAGCGTAACTTTTCGTATTAAACGGTTTTCATATTTGCACTGCACGAAGTATGCATGGATACGCTCCCACTAAAGTTTAAACTTTTGCGCCTATCAAAAGATGCGAATATCAAGTGATAGGTGCTGGATACTAAAAATATCTAATATTTGATGGGACTGTTTCTTATCTAGTTGTGATTGTGAGCCTTAATTTCAAGAGCAAGTTGAGACCTTATTCGTTGATACTGACGTACAGATAAGAGCGTTCCATCGATCCGGGAAACATCCGATGTCTGATGAGGCTATGAAGAAATTGTGACATCCAATGAGGCTGTGAATATGTCAATAATAGCCGTGTAAATTATCTGATTCGTGAAGAGTGTTCCACGGTTCGTGTCTCTTATCTCAGAAAAATCAAGTTCCAGGAGCGGATTTTCCCGGAAGAAATGCCAAACCAATTTTTCATTGCAGGTAAATTGCAGATTACTCTGATGACTCTGAGTCAGGGTCCAGATAACAAGGAAACAGTTTGCTATCTTTCCGTAGATGACAGTATCCCCATGCATGCGAGGTATTCTTATCAGTAAATCAGGCAAGGAGACAACTTAGATTATGAATTTGGTGCTTCTAGTTTGTGGGATAGAAAAATGTTGATTGCTCTTGATTGGCCAAAATTTCTGGACAAGGTTAATTTGTTATCTCCATGGCACTGCAACGCAATACTGATTAAAGTATCACTAAAAAAGTTCAACGTTGCGGTAACTATACGTAAACTAGTTGTCGCTGTGACTTCGATAGTTAAGAGAAATCTGACGCAAACTATCATCATTGATAATTAGTGCTAAAGAAATATACAACCTTGCTGGAGAGTAATCTATGCTGAATGAAGCCTTTTTCTTTTCCCTTACGTTCGGACTATGTGAAGATAGGTATATTGTTAAAGCTTTTGTAGAAATTGTGATATTCCTATATATATATGCGAATCAAAAAGATTTCGTTGCGGCCATATCTAGTAGAAAGCACCGTTTCCCGTCCGATCAACCGTAGTTAAGCTGCTAAGAGCCTGACCGAGTAGTGTAGTGGGAGACCATACGCGAAACTCAGGTGCTGCAATATTCTTTTTGAATTGAAGTATTGGCACGTCAGACTTGAATATTTCCAGACATATTGTTTGTTGGTGGTAATTGGCAGTGAGTAGCTGTGAGGGTTGCCATACCATTCATCAGGAGAGCCAATCTTCTTTTAGGCACCAGGAAGCGACAAGGTTTGATATTTCAGTGAAAGCGAACCAGTCTACACCACGGTCGATTACGATAGAAAGGTGGGGCGACAGACAAGATTGAAGCCTCTCTCGATTTCTGCTCTGAATATCCTGCACTGGATGTGGATGGGTGACTGAGTAAATAAACTACTATTCCCTAGTGGCAGACGTCTGCCCTCAACTGACAACCCACTCAACTATGAACGGCATGCGCGGCGCATGAATAAGTAGATGGACTATTCGCGAATTCCATCTACCTCATCTTTCGCGACTAATATTTTTTTATAATTTTTTTTTCCTTACTTCTGATTTTTTTAACAGGTATAGCCAATAAACTGTCAGTTGTTAGGAGCTAACTTTGTGTTTGAATCAGTTTGGGTCAAAGTCTAAAGTGACACAATTATAGTACTGATAGACGGTTCTTTTGTTGTGGCTGTCGAACTATCTTTTTGAACAACATATTAAACTGCCAAAATGTCATACTGGACTCCCGATCCACAGGCTGTCGAACAGCTTCAGTTGATATTGAACGGAACCGTTTCAGGTTCTCAAAGTATCATCTCAGAGGCGACTGAGGCCCTGACTCAAGCGCGTCAACAACCTGACTTTGAGAACTATCTACTGCACATACTCCTAAGCAATAATGGCGCAGACTCTCAGATTAGGGCATCGGCAGGGCTAACCCTAAAGAATAGTATCATGCTCAAGGGATTTGCCGACAAGCCAGATAGTGTAAAGCACCACATTTTGAATGAGATTCTCAAGGGTTTAGTGGATAGTGACTCTTTAGTGAGAAACATTACTGGTAATGTTGTCACATCTCTATTTTCGCTTTTTGGAGTCAAAGGTTGGCCACAAGTCCTTGTCCAGCTTCTAGATCTTGCCTCTAGTGAGGGACAAGAAAAAGCTCAAGAGGGAGCCATTAACGCTTTAGCCAAGATCTGTGAGGATTCCTCGGTGGATCTAGACAAAAGCTACAATGGTGAAACACCTTCTGAGTTCATAGTTCCCAGGTTATTACAGCTTATGAACTCGCCAATCCCACGTGTTAGGGCCAAGAGTATCACTTGTATTAATCTCTTTCTATTGATCAAAAGTTCTGCTATCATGGGTCGCTTGGATGAGTACATGCAGAAATTATTTGTTTTAGCAACAGACCAGGATGGCAGTGTTAGAAGAAGTATCTGCACTGCCTTTGTGGACATCCTAGACGCAGATCAGATAAAACTCCAGCCTCACTTGGATGGTGTAATCAACTACTGTCTACACTCTGTAAATGATCAGGATGAAGAAGTTGCACTAGAAGCTTGTGAATTCCTTCTCGGCCTCTCCACTTCGTTGTTGGATGAATCCTTGCTGGTTAAAAAGCTACCTCAAATTATCCCTACTCTGCTGAGCAAGATGGCGTACTCAGAATTAGATATTTTTTTGATTGAGAATCAAGATGCAAAAGATGATGCCAATGAAGCTGACAGGGACGAAGATATCAAGCCACAGATGGCCAAAAGTAAGAACAGCAATCGTGCTACTTCTTCGAAGAAGGAGAGAGATAGTAGTCAATTAGAAGACAACAACAATGATTCTGAGGACGACAGTGATGACGATGATGGATCAGATCTATCAGAGTGGAATCTCAGGAAGTGTGCTGCTGCTACTCTTGATGTGTTGGCTACCAACTTCCCCCAAGAGGTATTAGATATTGTTTTCCCTATTGTCAGGGAGCGCATAGTGTCTCCGGAATGGCCAGTGGTTGAGGCTTCGTTGCTAGCTTTAGGTGCTATTGCAGACGGTTGCATTGACCTTGCAAAACCTCAATTACCAGAACTAATTCCATTTTTTGTTGAGAAGTTGAAGGCACCCCAACCTCGTGTCCGTCAGATTACTTGCTGGACTCTTGGAAGATATGCCCAGTGGGTTTGCTCAGAGGCTGGATCTGGAGGAAGATATGGAGCTTACTTCCTGCCCACCTTCCAAGCTATAATGACTTGTGCTCTTGATAACAAAAAAGTTGTTCAGGAAAGTGCTTGTTCTTCTCTGGCTAATTTTGTTGAAGCTACCGATACATCAATGATTACGCCACTAGTTGAGCCTCTTTTGTATCATTTCCAACAATGTTTCAAGACTTACCAGAGAAAGAATTTAATCATTCTCTATGATGCTGTGCAAACTTTTGTGGAGAAAGCAGGTGAAATGATTCAGGCAAATGAAGCCTATATCAATTTACTTCTTCCTCCTCTTATTGAAAAATGGCAACAATTCAGCGACGATGACCAAGACCTATGGCCCTTGTTAGAGTGTATGTCCACGGTTGCTGCGTCTTTAGGAGAATCATTTGCTCAGTATGCTATTCCTGTGTACGAGAGAGCTATCAACATATTGCAAACCTGTGTTGAACAGGACCAAAGATGTCAGACTAGTGAGTTGATTACTCCGCCAGAGAAAGATTTCATAGTCACATCCATCGATTTGATTGATGGTTTGGTCCAGGGATTGACTACTCATAGTGTCGAGCTGATTAAGCAGTTCAATAACAACGAAAGGAATTTGATGCATTTGCTGCTGATTTGTTTTGAGGATTCTTTTGACGACGTCCGCCAATCTGCATTTGCACTGCTTGGAGACTTGTCTATTTTTTTGCTGAATGATATAGTGAAACCGTACTTGCACCAAGTCATGATCTGCATTGACAATGAAATCAAACACCGTAACTACAACAGTAACGCTGTTTGTAATAATGCTACGTGGGCGCTGGGTGAAATCTCTATGCGACTTTCCAAGGAAGAAATAACTCCATATCTTCCTAGTTTTGTCTCGCTGTTGATTCCACTCTTAGAAGCTTCAGAGATGCAGAGTACTGTTCTTGAAAATGCAGCAATCACAATCGGTCGCATGGGACTTTCTTCCAACGAAGCCCTTGCTCCTTACGCTAATGATTTCATCAATCAATGGTGTAAACTTATGCTATACTTGGAGGAGAACGAAGAAAAAGAAACATCCTTTATTGGGATGTGCAGGATATTATCAGTCGATCCCAGGAACCTGGTCATATCGAATAGACAGATCGGATTAGCGGGACTGACTAATTTTCTCCGCTGTGTGGTATACTACGAATCTCCAAGTGAAGAACTCTATAGAATGTTTTTCACTTTACTGAATGGATTCAAGGCTTATTTCGGTTCAGAGTGGAATGTGATAGTGTCTGCTTTAGATCAGCAAGAGAGAGATTTGCTTCAGGCACGGTACAACGTTTAATAAGTATATAGCTGTATAGTAGGAATGTAATATGTTACAGGATTCATATAGAGAGGAAATAAAGAAATCAATGGAATCTTGGTTCCAAAAGCAAATCTCCCATTGGAATTGTAGATACCCCCTTACCAAGGGCGTAGACGGAGTTACCCCTAAGAATTGTCTCCACAACTCTTCCGCTAAAATTGACTCCATTGTAGGCTGTGAGTTTGTTTTTGAAGAAAGTTTTCGCAGTCTCCACAGTATACTCAATATCGGGATCGAAAACAGCAAAATCAGCATCATAGCCAACAGCTATGCGACCCTTGCGATGATGTAATCCAGCTTGCTTGGCAGTGTTCAGCGAAGTCCACTTCGCAATCTCTGTGAAGGAAATAGGGTCGTCCAGTTTGCGACCTTCAGTCCACAAAATAGGTAACCCTAAACCGACCGATGCAATGCCTCCCCATGCAGCAAAGAAGTCGCCATTGCCCAAGTCTTTCAAGTCCGGCGTGCAGGGCGAATGATCTGAAACTACGGTGGTAATGACATTCTTGCGTAGAGCCTGCCAAAGAAGCTGCCTGTTGGATTCCGTTCTAATAGGCGGACAACACTTGAACTCCGTGTGGCCATCGGGAATGTTCTCCGCAGCAAACATCAAGTAATGGAAGCAGGTTTCAGCGGTTATCTTCAATCCATCTTCAATGGCAGCACGTAGCAATGGAACGGCTTCATGGGTTGCCAGATGGACAATATGTAAAGGAACTGTGGGGTTCTTTTGAGCGCAGGCGATGATCTCTCCGATGGCGGTTGTTTCGAAAGAGTCTGGTCTGGATGCCAAAAACGAAGCGTATGCTCTGGAATCGACAGTCTCCAGTACAGAGTCTTCAACTGCTGCAATTGCTAATGGGGATTTTGCATTGTACTCGTCTGAATCTTCATCGTATATGACGAATTGACCGTGACGGGCTTTCCTCTCTAGCTCTAGTTCTCGTTCACGTTCCTGATAGTATTCGTTGGTGAATGGTTTGAGTTCTGGAGACTTGGCCAATCTTGCAGCACGGCCATAAATTGGCTCTGAGGAAGCCAGGTATGGTGATTTAGCCAGAGCTTTTGCCTGAGAATCCGTCAAAACAGAATGATTGATCGAACGAGCGTGAACATGGGGCAGTGTGCAATGAGAGTGGTCTTCTTCCTTGGCGCTTGGCTGCACGGCCTTTCTAAGAAGATCTTTCACTGGGGCGGGTGCTCGTTTAATAAAGGACTGTGACATTCCTAGATCCAATTTTTCAATATCATCGTGGAGTAAATCTGAGCAAGATTTTGGGGTATTGGATACATTTGTAGAAGAAGGAGTGGTTAGCTTGGTTCCGGAGCTGAATCCGGATCCCAACGAGACGGAGCTAGAATCGGAATCACCAGTTACGCTGTCAATGTTCTCAATCCTATCGGCTCCTTTTGGAGAAACTGAGGCACATGGCTGCATCTCATCGTGGAACATCAATATGGTGTGTAGACCTGAGACCTTCTCCATGGCTTTCTCAATATAGCCGATTGTGATGGCTGGGAACTCTTCTACACCCGAATCAAGCAGGAATCCTTTGAAGCCACGAACACCAGCATGAACCAGCGGGACCAAATCCTCTATGTTGTCGGGTACGAGACCACCCCAGAAACCTACGTCGCACCAACATTGGCCCTGTGCCGCTGCGATCTTCAGATTCAGGTTCAACACGGTTGTAGTAGGTGGAATCGCATTCAAAGGCATATCTACCACGGTAGTCACACCTCCCGAGGCAGCCGACTGCGTCCCCGTTGCGAAGCCTTCCCACTCCGTCCTTCCTGGCTCGTTCAGATGTACATGGGCATCGACCAGTCCGGGCAAGATCACCAAAGGTGTCAGATTTCGATAGTCTGAGGGTAAGACATTGTACGCCTGGAGTAGCGGATCCGTCGGAGATAGGACCTTGTTGATTATCTCAATTATTTTACCATTGTGAAGAGAGAAGATTATAGTGGCAGGGATGACCTGTTCATCGATGACCACCTTGGTAGAAGATATAGCTCTTGACATGGTGAATTATGGAAGGCACAGAGTCTTCTGAGGGAGAAGAGAGGATTAAGATGGTGGAGCGCATGAAGATTTTTTATTTCTTGCATGGGACAGTAATCATAGATAAGAGATTGGAGGATTTGACCTAAAAAAAAAAAAGTAAAAAAAAAATACTTTTAACGTCGTCTTATCAGATACGGAAATGCCCGAATTAGATCACAAAAAATCTTAACAACTCTTCTAGTGGAGATTGCTGATAAGAGAACAAATTGCACTATCTACATCACTTCAAAACAAGGTTCAGAACAAGGTACAGATAGTGGAGTTGCTTTGTTTCAGAGCATAACCTCCCTGGTGTATTGACTGTCTGGAAAGCCGGCGCATTTCGCCGAACAGCACGCGTTCAGAGTATACTGGTGTACACACGACATGATACAACAATTGAAGAGTTGTACGTTGCAAGACTGGAGGTTTAGTTTATAAAGTCGCGCTTCTCCTATTGTTTCCACATGTGATAGGGTGGGCAATAGCAGGAAGACATTATGGGGGTTTTCAACGGTTCTTGCTGTGCTTAGTAAACTTTGAAACTCTCCATCTGTAGCTTAGTTGGGATATTGTTCCCCGTATATTGTCGTTGGACTCCATTGCTCATTGCTCGTCTGTTATCGAATTTGTCGAAAGAGTAGGTTTGACTCACCTAGTAGTACCACAGGGAGTTTTCTTCCACCTGGAACCTCCAATTAGCTCGCAATCACTCAATAGCACAGAATATAGCACTTGAGAACCTAAAATGCGTTCTGGTAATGCTATGGGTTCGATCGTTTGGCCGTTCTAGCCCTCTTTTGTATTCTCTTCTTACCTACCAGTGCCAGAGTTTGCTATCTCAATCTGGCAATCCGCCATCTATTCCGCGCGGCTTTTCTTGCTATTTCAGTTTGGCCTATCTAGTATCAAAATTTCCCCAGGATATATAAGGTAAGAAGAGCCTTGGTGGATGAATTCTCTCAGTAAAGCTGCCAAGATGTCCATTAGTTCCTTAGCAAGCACATACGGCATCAAGAATGTCAACCTTCTGAGAACCCAAGGCTTCATTGACGGCAAATGGGTCGGCGATAGCACTTCTACGTTTGATGTCACCAACCCTGCTACCGATGACTTATTACTCAAGGTGTCCAATTTAACTGTTGAGGATGCCCACAAAGCCATAAAGAGTTCTTCGGAGGCTTTCAAGAGTTTCAAATCCACCACTGCTCGCTACAGAGCCGATATCTTAAACAAGATGTACCATCTGTTGATGGACAATGTTGATGACTTGGCTATCATTTGCTCTTTAGAGAACGGTAAGCCTGTGGCTGACTCCGCTGGTGAGGTCAAATATGCCGCTTCCTTCTATCAATGGTTCGGTGAGGAGGCACAACGTTTAACGGGAGATGTAATTCCCTCTAACATCCCTTCAAACAGAATCATCACTGTGAAGCAACCTGTTGGTGTTGTGGGAATCTTGACTCCGTGGAACTTCCCTCTTGCTATGATTTCTAGAAAGGTTGGAGCTGCCATTGCCACCGGTTGTACTGCTGTCGTTAAGCCTGCATCTGAGACTCCATTGTCCGCTCTTGCCATGGCATATCTTGCCCACGAAGCTGGATTGCCCAAGGGTGTTTTCAACATCTTGCCTGTGGACCATGCGACCACGAAGTCTATAGGAGAACTATTCTGTGAGGACGACACCATCAAAAAAGTGTCCTTCACTGGTTCCACTGGAGTTGGAAGTGTCCTGATGACTCAATCCGCCAAGACTTTAAAGAAGCTTTCGTTTGAGCTCGGTGGTAACGCTCCATTCATCGTTTTTGAAGATGCAGACATTGACAAGGCTGTAGAGGGTGCTCTAATATCTAAATTGAGACAATCAGGACAAACCTGTGTGTGTGCCAACAGATTGTACGTCCACGAGTCGGTTTACGATGAATTTACAGAAAAATTGGTGGCAAAGGTAAAGAAATGCAAACTGGGCAATGGTCTCGCTGAGGGTACTACACACGGGCCACTCGTTCACAGCAGAGCTGTTGATAAAGTTCAACAGCATGTTAAGGACTGTTTGGACAAAGGAGCCACTCTGTTGTTAGGTGGTAAAGTAAGAACCGATTTGGGGCCAAATTTCCATGACTTGACTGTCATTGGCGATGTCACACAAGATATGGCAGTTGCACATGAGGAGACGTTTGGACCATTGGTTCCTCTCATCAAGTTCAGCTCCGAGGAGCAAGTACTAGAATGGGCCAATGACACAGAGTTTGGTCTTGCTGGCTATTTTTTCACCAACAACTACTCACGAATCTTTAGACTGGGCGAGCAAATCGAATGCGGTATGGTTGGTATCAATACTGGTGCCATCTCTGAGGCTGCTGTACCATTTGGTGGTATCAAGCACTCCGGTTTTGGTAGAGAAGGATCCAAGTACGGTGTCAATGATTATATCAACATCAAGACCATGGTGATTGGAGGACTCTGAACTTACTGTTCATTTTGTGTAGTTTTGTTTATTTAAGGAGGTTGACTAAAATTACGATATTTAATATAGAGGATAATTATTGCTAAGGAAGATTTCGGAAGTTCCATGCTCTGTGCTCGATTTAATTCACCTTTGGATCAAGCTCGATATCCTTTTCCTAGGAACGCTCTTGATATAACACGCTTTGGTTTCACCTTCCAGTGTCGTTTCAGATCAACTGATAGTTATGGATCTGTACGAGCAATGTCCGAGCTCAGAACTTCTGTTGAACGAACGGTTTGAGCCTTTGCTGACGGTGCTGACTAAGGCGTGGATACTCACATCTGATATAGTCATTTCCACCCCACAAGAGATACATAAACGTGTCTCCAATTTGACAGGAGGAAAGCTGACTATATCGCTGAATGAACTGATCGTATTTAGAAGCCTCTTGATGAAGGAATTGAACTTGCAGGTTGAGTCTAACTTGGTGAACTTGAACAAATCAATGCTCCAAGAGCAAACACTGAAGCTAAATGATTTATCTTTTACCACCGGAGATGAGCTATTGGATTGCTATCTAAGGGGAGAGTACGACGATAACGTTGTGTTGCCCTTGGGTTATCTGATAGAAGTGACAGGGGGCAGTTCATGTGGCAAATCTCATTTCCTGATGCAATTTTGTCTTACCGTGCAGTTACCGATTCAACTTGGGGGCTTAGGGGCCGATTTAGAGGCGCCAGATTCTGAACGAGTCAACGAATGCAAAGCCGTTTATGTTTCTACAGAGGGGTATATGGAAACTAGACGGTTGAGTGAAATGTGTGACTATTATGGGAATATCATGACAACGAATGGAATTGCTGATTCGAATCTGTATCCATCTACCTCAAATGTTTTGCAAATTCAGTGTTCAGATCTAGAAACTCAAGACCACATTATTTTTGTGCAGTTACCAGCTTTATTGGAGAAAGAGTCAGGAAAGGTGAAACTGATTTGCATAGATAGCATTTCACATCATATAAGAGTGGAATTCGAAAACCGATCTTACCAAGAGTCAATGGCTCGAAACACGTATCTTTACGACTTGAGCAGACATTTGAAACAGCTGGCAAAACAATATGAGGTTTGCATTGTTTTCAGCAATCAAGTTAGTGACAAGCCTATTACTAAACTCATTAGTAATGATCGACTCGCCCTAGATTATCAACTGGGCTGGATGAGTGGCTGGTCCAACGAAACTATCCTATATAGACAAAACTATCAGGATGAGATACGAGACGCAGACGCTTCGTTCACGTCTAGTGGCAGAAAAAGAGATTTCTCAAGCATGACTGAAGAGGACTTTGCAGATGAGGAAGATGACGGCCCCAAAGAGGATACGGATACTGACGAGAGAAATTTCACGCTTCAGGATGAATTGTCATTCACAGAACAGATCAAACTAGACAAACACGAGTATCTATTTGGGAATGAAGTTACTAAATTGAAAGAGACCAAAATTCCTGCTCTTGGGTATTTATGGAATACATTAATTGATGTGCGCATTGTGTTGTTCAAAAACAGCAGACCGATAATCGATGAGAATTTAATCGATAGCATGGCTTTTGACTTAGGATTATCGGACTTTAAAAACATAGATCAGCTAAAAGAAAACCGAATGATGAATGAAGGGAATTGGGCAACAGAGAGATGGTGTAAACTATGCTTCAGCCCATTCAACGGGTATTCAAGTGATAAGGTCCAAAGATTTGAGATTTGGAAAGGTGGTATAAGGGGGGTTGTTAACTGACCTGCAAGTCTTCCACAACAATGGTGTGGTTATCATCCTCATCATCATCCTCTTCAATAAATACATCGGGATCTTCTTGATTAGGGTCGTCATCGTCATAAGTGAGATCATATTCTTCATCATTTAGATTGAAGTTCCCACTAACTTCGTCTAGAGTGCTTACTTTGGAATTTCTTCGCATGGGAGGGGAGTATTTGTTCTTAATAGTGGCCTTGAGATGGAGGAACGCGACCCGTTTCCGTTTCTTATTAAAAATGAACCACATTAAACACCATAACGTATTAGGCTCTAAGTCAGCCAATACTCCATCCTTTGGTTCCAAGGCGTAAATGGAGCAGTCTTGAATGTCCATATGGGAATTAATAGTCTCCCAAATCCAGTTAATATCCTTATCATCGTCGTCTATCTGATCCTTATAGCCCAAAGACAGTACAATTGAGTTGAAACGGTTCATCATGGAATTTGCAGAATCAACTGCTGTGAAGTAGTCCGGCGTCAATGAACTAAAATCATGATCAGGGTACGACGCGTTCAGTATTCCTATTAGGTACGAAAAGATTTTTCGGCTATGTGTGGAAGTGATGGGACCAAATGGAGTCTCCTCGTCATACAGCGCACTTTCATTTATGTCAATATTCTCCAAAGACTTACTCAATGTAGTTGCTTGGTGGTGGTTGAAAGACTTTCTCTTCAAAGTTGGTTTCACAATACTAGATGAGGAGGCTCTCCGGCTGAACCGCGTCTGAAAATCAACATTGTCATTTATCCTGGAGGCTGTGGGTGGAGAATGGGACATGTTCCAATTCAAGCTTTCCTGCAAAATGTCATCCAAATGCTTATCAATCGTTTTATATAGTTTCTTGTCTGACCCCACAGGCTTCGTCGTGAACAAGTCACAACCGCCACGAACCGAATAGTCAGGAGTTTCAAAACAGAGAGCCTGGTTAACCAGCTCTATATCAATTTCATCAATGAACTTCATTGTAGTGAACGTAGCATCCACAGTCTGTGCTTAATTATCGAAGGGCTCTGTGGTAGTGAGTTGAAGATTAGTTTTATTGGTCGTCCACGAGGGTGGTATGTTTGGGCGGGCGCGACTGATGATAAGATATGCTTATGTAAAGCAGAGTTCAGATGCCAGCCATCCGTGAAATGCTGTGAACCTGAAGCACAATAACACTCTGCCCGATGCTAGATGTCTCCTATAGTATGAATAGGGATGGAAGATGTAGGCGCATATGAAAAGCCTTGTTTTGCAGCCGATGTTGGATGTTGTGGATTGCAGTTTGCTTAATCCCCCTTATGATGTAACTTCATCATTTGCATATGCAGAATATGATTCTAGATCATTTAGCGCCAGAGCAATTTTATTTAGCATTTGGCCTTCGGAAATTCTTTTACGCTTGCTGTTCTCGTCATTCTTGCTTATTGCGGAATGTTACTGGAGCCTCATGGATTATTTTGCAGGAACGGAACATGGTTAAGTTTTCTTCGCTTACATTGAACCTCCCCTAAGTGGATATCTTCTATTCACCAGAGGGAGAGAAGATGCGCGAAATTGGTTACATTGCTACCGAATAGCGGTGTCACACGAAATTTGTACCTGAAAACCTTTTACACATGGATGTTCGCGTCTACTTCCTCATCGGTCAATCCCCTTAACTTAGGAATAGCCTTAACCAACTCTGCGTGTATAAGAAAAGGATCAAGCTCTGAGTTTTTTTTTTGCTTTCTACCCCCTACAGCTCCACTTATTACTAGATTTTTTGACCTTAATAATGTCCGAAACGACTACTCAAGGATCATCAGTGTCTGCGTTCGTTTCGACGCTGGTGGTGAACGTGGTCATTTTTTCTGTTTTTGTTGCAGTGTTTATTATGCTCAAGCCTAAACAGTCAAGAATCTATCAACCTCGTCATGTTGTGGATACAGTGCCTGGAGACCTACAGGTCGAGGAGCAACCCGGAGGAGTCTTTGGCTGGGTCTCGTTTTTGTGGAAGCAGCCAACCAGCTACTTTGTTGAGAAGTGTGGCCCTGATGGGTACTTCTTCTTGAGATACCTCCGTGTGTTTATCATCGTTTTTTTCCTTACCGGCCTCTTGATTTGGCCAATTTTATTCCCAATTAATGCCACTGGAGGAGGTGGTCAGGAAGGACTTGACATTCTTTCCTATTCGAATAATACCCATAAATGGAGAGTGTTTGCTCACGTATTCCTCTCGTGGGTGTTATTCGGATTTTGTATTTACACCATTTACAAAGAAATGGTGTACTACGTTTCCTTTAGACATGCTTTGCAGGTAAGTCCGAGGTATGATTCGTTGTTGTCCTCGAGAACTCTGCTCCTGGATAACGTCCCCGAAAGCCTGTTAAACGAGGCAGAGCTAAGAGCTGTCTTTCCTGCTGCCAGCCATGTTTGGTATGCTAGAGACCATAAGGAGCTCGAAAAGGTTGTCAAGGAACGTACCAAACTTGCTGGAACTTACGAGGGCACTCTAGTGAAATCGATCAAGAAAGCAGTGAAGGACAGAAAGAAGCTGACAAAGAAGGGTGCTGCTTTACCAGAACCAGCAGATCAGTTCGAAACGTACTACAAAGAGGGAAAACTCCCAACTCACAGACTAAAATTCTTGATTGGTGAGAAAGTGTCTACCTTGGATTATGCACCGAAGAGATTATCTGAGTTAAATGATGAACTCGCTACTGCTCAAAACAACTGGCAAGATGCAAAGATGGTCGGTTCAGTCTTCATTGAATTCCCTACTCAGTTGGAATTGCAGCGTGCCTACCAAGCTGTTCCGTATAACAAGGAGTTGAAGTTGTCCCGCAGAGTTACTGGTGTAGCTCCAGATGATATTATATGGGAGAACTTGCAAGTCGGTTTTGTTGCTCGTAACTCTAAGGCTATACTTGCAAAGACGGTGCTGTCATTGACCCTCATCTTTTGGGCCATTCCTGTTGCTGTAGTTGGTGCTATATCAAACATCAATTATTTGACTACAAAGTTGCCTTGGCTTGACTTCATCAACAATATGCCAGACCAACTAATGGGTATTATCACTGGTTTGCTTCCAACTGTGGCCTTGGCCGTCTTAATGTCATTATTACCCCCTTTTATCAAGAAGATGGGAAAAATTTCTGGCATTTTAACTGTTCAAGGGGTAGAAATGTGGTGTCAATCCTGGTATTTTGGGTTCCAAGTTATTCAAGTGTTTTTGGTGACAACTCTTGCATCTTCTGCCTCCTCTGTTGTTGAGTCTATCATTGATGACCCATCTAGTGCCATGACTCTTTTAGGAGAAAATCTTCCCAAGTCTTCAAACTTTTACATCGCCTATGCCCTTTTACAAGGTCTGACCATATCTAGTGGTGCATTGGCTCAAATTGTTGGCCTTATTTTGTATCATGTATTAGGTAAGGTACTTGACGGTACGCCACGTAAGAAGTGGAATCGATACAATACTCTGGGACAACCAGGATGGGGAACAATTTATCCCATTTTCCAGCTTTTATTGGTAATTGTTCTATGTTATGCAATTGTTTCTCCACTCATCATCATTTTTATTGTGATTGGACTGACGCTAATCTACATTGCTTACATGTACAACCTAACGTTCGTCATGGAACACAGCGCAGATGCTCGTGGAAGGTACTATCCAAAGGCTCTTTTCCAGACATTTGTAGGCATATATCTGGGTGAGTTTGTTTTAATTGCCCTATTTGTGATGCCCAAGAACTGGGCATGTGTTGTGCTAGAAGCTGTGATGGTGGCAGTCACTGTGGCCGCACACCTATACATGAGGTGGAAGT
The DNA here is from genome assembly GCA_023213065.1 of Komagataella ulmi. Lineage (NCBI taxonomy): Eukaryota > Fungi > Ascomycota > Pichiomycetes > Pichiales > Pichiaceae > Komagataella > Komagataella ulmi. The sequence continues at coordinate 79,976 of JAKWAZ010000001.1, forward strand.
TTGAGCCATTGTTCGATGCTGTTCCCCTTTCAGCGATTCATATCGCCCAAGGAGATAGTGGTTTCCAATATCCTATGAAAGATCAAGGGTTGGCAGAAATTTCCCAAACTGGCAAAGAGTTTTTCACACAGACCGCTACTACTGGTCCTGTTGAAACCGAAAAGATTTCCGAGTCTAATAAGAACATTAGGCAGCAAGATGTTGAGAGTCCGACACGCACTGGTACCGGATCTGGCTCACTCTCCTCCATTGTATCTCCAGAGAAGAATGAAAGCATCCAACCAGATACCCAATCTCACGTTGGATTCTTGAACAGAGATGGTGAAGATCAAGCTGGTAGACTAAACGCCCAAACAGTGCAGCGATTCTTCAAGCCACGGGTCTACTATTCTTTCGAGGCTCTCCGCAAGATCATCCCTGTCATATGGGACAAAAGAGTTCGTTACGATCAACAAACTGTCGAGTTTGGATACACGTCACCATTGATACGTGACGCTCCGCCGCAGATATGGATTCCAAGAGACTCCTTCGGACTATCTCGTACTGCCGTCTCGAATGCGAGGGAACATGGTGTCACAGTCTCCGACCAGAATGCTGAGATTCAGGACGATGGAACTTTACTGTACACCGGATTGCCTCCAGATTACGAAGAAGCCGTAAAAGAATAATTGAGGTTGATGGCTTTGATATTGTTGTTTAATTAAATTGATTGTTAATTTCTTGATTGTATTGTATGTCCTTTTGACTCAATCTCTGACTTGATCTTGAAAGCCCCCTAGGTGTGGATACCACATATCACGTGACAGGCAGCAATTGACCCTCCTTCCCGCCGTGTGTACCTTAGAACGTCAATGATAATTTCGATTCTGGTTTGATTTTTCAGTCAGGAAAACTAATCATTTCAACTTAATTCTAAAATGTCTTATACCACTCGCCAAATTGGAGCTGCAAACACTCTAGAAAACAGAGTCTTCATTGAGAAAGATGGCCAAGTCGTATCTCCTTTCCACGACATCCCACTTTACGCTGACGAATCGAAGAAGGTTCTCAACATGGTTGTTGAAGTCCCACGTTGGACCAACGCCAAGTTGGAAATTTCCAAGGAGGAGAAACTGAACCCAATTCTTCAGGATACAAAGAAGGGAAAGCTTCGTTTTGTTCGTAACTGTTTCCCTCACCACGGATACATTCACAACTACGGTGCCTTCCCTCAGACATGGGAAGACCCAAACGTTACTCATCCAGAGACCAAAGCCAAGGGTGACGATGATCCATTGGATGTTTGTGAAATCGGTGAAGCCGTCGGTTACACTGGACAGGTCAAGCAAGTCAAGGTTCTTGGTGTTATGGCTTTGTTGGATGAGGGAGAAACTGACTGGAAGGTCATCGTTATCGACGTCAACGACCCATTGGCTCCTAAGCTTAATGACATCGAGGACGTTGAGAAGCACATGCCGGGCTTATTGAGAGCTACCAACGAATGGTTCAGAATTTACAAGATCCCCGATGGAAAGCCTGAAAACCAGTTTGCTTTCTCTGGTGAGTGCAAGAACAAGAAGTACGCAGAGGAGGTCATTCAAGAGTGCCGTGAAGCCTGGGAGAGACTGATTTTTGGAAAAACCAACCCTGGCGAGATTGACTTAACCAACACCACGTTGCAATCCACCCCATCTTTCTCACCTGCAGCCACCTCTGCTGTTCCAAAGGCCAGCCCAGCTGCTCCTGCCAAGATTGACCAATCTATTGACAAATGGTTCTACATCTCTGGTTCTGCTTAAATCGAAAGCTATGTAATGTAATTTCAAGCGTGTATCTAATTGACTTTTATATAGCGTTTTTGATAAATTGAGTAATCTTGTCCAAGTCTTTTGAAGCATTAGTTTCTACTCCCCCAGAGACGTCAACACCGATACAGCCAGCATGAGATCTGGCATGGGCAACATTGTCAGGCGTCAAACCTCCAGCTAGTAAATATTTTCCTCGACGTTCTCCAAATTCATGTGCACGGGCCCAATCAATGGTCTTTCCTTCACCTCCTAGTTCACTGTCCAGTAGCACCAGTGCCCTATTTGTGGCAAGGTCTTCACCGGTAAGACCGTCCACCGCATTGTCTGTGTATCTGGTAATCACAGGAACTGGGATATTGCGTATAAACGAATCGAAATCCTCAGATCCATGCAGCTGAACGAAATCTAAACCATGAGTGTGAATGGCCTGCTGAATTTCTTCTATACTTTGATTACGAAAAACCCCAACTAGAAATGGACCATTACTGATTATCTCTTTCACGTTGTAATCAAACCAGTCCTCCAATGGACAGTTATCCCAGTCTTTCCTCAGTTGTCTGGAATCCAAGTACCTTGAGCCCTTTGACATTCTCTTATCCCTCACCATCTGAGAAATTTCTCTCGCAACCTCTTGTTTCACAGTTCGTTCCCGTCCAGGGACCATAATAACACCCACTAATGAAGCTCCATTGTCTACTGCCGTTTCCGCAGCCTCCAAGCTTTGCAAACCGCAGATCTTTACGAGAGCCATTGTGAGTATGATGAGTAAGTCAATTTGGTGTAATTTCTCTATGCAAGTGAGAACGCGAAACATTTTTCGTCAGATAGGATAGGGATACACGCCAAAAAGATTGGAAAATACTCCAAACATGGCAGCACCACTCAAACTCGAACTACCTTGGGTAGAAAAGTATCGTCCCAAACTTTTGAAAGACATTGTTGGTAACGAAGATACAATTGAAAGACTGAAAGCGTTTGCTATAGACGGTAATGTTCCTCACATGATTATTTCAGGTTTGCCAGGAATAGGTAAGACGACATCGGTTCACTGCTTAGCCCATGAGCTATTGGGTGATATGTATTCTGATGCTGTTTTAGAGCTGAACGCTTCTGACGATAGAGGAATAGACGTGGTGAGAAACAAGATCAAACAATTTGCACAGAAAAAGGTAACCTTACCACCGGGTAGACATAAGATAGTGATCCTCGACGAAGCTGATTCTATGACACCTGGGGCACAACAAGCATTGAGAAGGACCATGGAAATCTATTCGGGTACCACCAGGTTTGTTTTTGCTTGTAACATGTCCAACAAAATCATCGAGCCCTTACAGTCTAGGTGTTCCATTCTTAGATACTCAAAGTTATACGACGAACAGGTTCTTTCCAGGTTGTTACACATTTGCAAAGAGGAAGGTGTCAAATACACAGATGACGGTTTGGAGGCTCTGATCTTCACCGCAGAAGGAGATATGCGACAGGCAATCAACAACTTACAGAGTACTGTCGCAGGAATGGGACTGGTCAATGGAGACAATGTATTCCGGATTGTTGACTCCCCACATCCTCTAGTAGTTCGACAGATGTTGTTTAAGGCCGTTAAGGATTCTGACATTGACGCTGCGGTGGACCTTCTGAATCGTTTGTGGGAGAAGGGATATAGCGCTGTTGATATTGTGACTACCAGCTTCAAGGTGATGAAGTCTGTTACCGAGATTCCTGAGGCTGATCGCCTGGAAGTTATGAGAGAAATTGGATTCACTCACATGAGAGTACTAGAAGGTGTTTCCAGCTACTTGCAATTGGCGGGCATGTTGGCCAGAATTACTGGCACAGTTATATAGGACATGTAAGTAATAAAAATAACAATTGATCATAATCCGCGATCTGAACCCGATATCCCAGTACGTTCCCATCCACTTACTTGACCTAAACTCTGATTATGAGACAAAAACAGAGAATCAGCAGACGATCGATCAGTCGCCATCAGCAGTTTCAAGATCAGGATGGTACGAATAAATTGGAATTGCTCAAACAAGTACTGAACGTGAGGCAAGAAGAGGAAACCGAATTGAGTAAACAGAACGGATACCAGTCAGACTACACGCTTTCTGATTTCTCTGTCCAGGATGTTTACAGTCTCCAAGAGCTTAGATTCTTGACAACTCAGTTTTCTCAGCAGTGCAAAGACTTTTCTATGCAAACCTGGAAACATGAGATGGCTGCCCACCAAGACTACAGTAACATATTGGTGAATACCAAAGCTTCTTTAGAGCCGTTGATCAAGTACCTTAACAACTTTGAAGTTCAGCTTAAAGAGCTCTCTTTACAGATGGAGTTTCTACAGCAAAGAAGCAACGAATTAAACCAGCAGATTGAACAGAAAAATAAAATCAACCGAAAGCTGGCTCCAATAGTTAATGACCTAGTGATCCCCCCGAAAGTTATTCTTTCCGTCTTGAATGATACTATTGACGCATCGTGGACAAAAAACATTATCTTCATCAAAGAAAAGCAACAACTGTTATCAAAGTATACTGAACAAGACGAATTGCAAATCAAATGCTCACCAATGTTAGTCAAAGTGCTAGAACTGCTGAAGCTCACGGTTGTTGAACGATCAAGAGATTTCATAATAAACCAGATCAAGCTGTTGAGAAAACCTAATTGCTCATCACAAGTGATTCAAAAACAATTACTGGACTGTAAACTCATTTACTCATTTCTAAAAGAAACCTCCCCGGAGTTGGCGACACAATTAAAAAAAGCATACGGCTACACAATGAGATGGTACTACCATCAGAACTTTTCAAAATACCTTTATTCTTTAGAGAGGCTTGAGTTTCGAACTGTTCCACGAGACGTGTTGTTAGGGGAAACTGTAGAATCTCAATTACATGTGAATGAATATTTAAACTTGGGGACTCGGGCTGAGCTTATCAATTCCCACTCCTCTTTGATGCCTGCTCAGATTGCAGAAACAAACCAGTTGTCTTACTACATAGAAACAGGTTTCAACAACTTCAACGGTGCTCTTTTAGACAATGTTTCAACCGAGTATCTGTTCCTCAGTCAGTTTTTTGAGCTGTACAAGTTTGATGAAGTGAACGACCTATTCAAGTTAATTTTTCAACCAACTTTCACAATTGGTATCAATTACACAAAAAATCTAATTCGTGGCACATTTGACATCTATGGCGTGTTGCTTTGTATCCGATTGTCTCAGCTGTACGACTATGAATTGCAACATCGCAAGATCCCAGTAATGGATGATTATATCAACTTACAACTAATCAACTTGTGGCCCCATTTCCAAATTATTATAGATGAAAACTGTGAGTCTTTGAAAAAAGCCATTCCCAAATTAGCAGTGCAATTACACAAGACTAAAAACACCCTTATTCCACTTGTACTTACTCAACAATTTGGCCAACTCATTGCGGGACTTTTAAAATTGACTACTCATAAGGTGTTTGAAACGGAACAAACAGAGCCATTAACTGTCGGAGTATCAAGGCTTAGTAATGAATTTGAAGCAGCACTTACTAAGCTCAGTTCAAGTTTCAAAGACAGCAACCAAAAGGAACTGTTTTTCTACAACAACTTTTATTTAGTATTAACAATGCTCTCAGATGACGGAAAGTTTGCGCATGATATCGTAAACCACTTTGAGAGGCTTTTGCAAGCTTACAAATCATAAGCTATTTAACTTTAACGTTAACTCCTCCGTGATTCAGGCTGTTCCAGACGCTTTCATCAATGGTACGAGGTAATTTTTTTCCATAGAGACATTGGTCAACTAACCACGTTCCAACAATAAACTCGTTCTTACGAAGGTAGTTCTTATTAGAATCAGCAACCAAGTCCCAAATCTTGGAAAGTGTGAATTCAGGTAATCGTGATCTCCTCCACAATTCTCTAACGACAATGTTGGGCATAAGCTGACTTGAGTCTTCATCATCTTGCGATGCAAACGAAATCTTTGCTGCCTGTAATGGATCAATATTGCGAGATTTTGACTTCCCATCTTTCTCATCTCTGTGTAGGATTAGCCCTCGATTAGCAGCCCATACTCCTTGGTACCTCTTGGCTTCTTGAGGTACTATGACGTTATTCTTATTGCGATGTTTCCAAGGTTTATCTTCGTTGAATGTGCGCTTTGGTTTTTCCTTACGCATGGTGCTTCTAAGTTGCACAGTGTGTTCCAGTGAAACTTCGCTTCTAGAGGCCCTATTCATTTTGAGTCCAAATATTTTCTTGAGCTTGCTATTCTTCGGATGATGATGCTGGTGGTGTAAATGACGGAAATCATGATCATCAGGATGAGGATAATGGTGGTGCTGAAGGCCAATTGTGTACCTCGGTATTCCTGTATCTTCGACCTCAGAGCTCTCTTCCTCTGGGTCAGATTCACTATCACTTAAGTTTGAATCTATATCTATTGGTGGGGGTTTCCGCCTTTGAGGGTATATTGATGGCTGTGCTGAAGGCTCATATTCTTTGAGATCATTCGATGGCATAGATGAGGAAACCGGTGGTCCTGAACGAATCAACGAAGCTATCGAAGACCCTATGGAGTTAGTGTCGGACCAGTCGTCATTTATTTGAGCTGGAGGCTTGCGAGATGGTCTGGCAGTACCGGTATCGGATAAATCCCCCGAGAGATTCGGAATCGTGGATGGAAAAACCAGAGGAGAATATAGTAACTGGGACGAGTTGTTTTCTGTAGGCATTCTGGAAGCTACGGGCTCCTCCATTAGCGCATCACTTGAGCTTGTGAGAGATTTCATTTTAGGATTCGACAATGCTAAATGGTCTGAAGAATAAGGCAACTTGGTGTCGGACATGTTTGAAATACTGGAAGCTAATGAACTGGGGGAACAGCTCAATTTCTGGGATGTAGAGTATGAGGGTTTTGGAGTTGATAATAACGTTTTCGACAACGTACTTGAAGAGTGGTGTTTCTGGGAATGCCACTCCGAGCTGCCAGATTGAGAATATGATCCTGCAGCAGGAATCCTAATTGGGTTGATAGTTGGGTGGTTTTGGGACACCATTAAGCCTGGACTGTCGGTGGCAACCTTCATAGCTGCAACAAGAGCACTATTCATTCCTTCCTGAATTGATGCAGATGGAGATATTATGTCTGTATTGGAACTTGAAGATTTTCCCGAAGTTTTCAAATGAGCCAGATTATCAGCTGAGGAGTGATTCTCATTGTGTGGCCCTGTAGGTTCCTGTTTCTTCGTAACTCGTCTTTGCAAAACGGGAGGAGTGATAGTAGAAGGCCTGCCGCTGGTCACATTACTACCGTTACTGTTGCCGTTGTTGACACTCTTTTGGTACATAAGCGCAGCAGCTTTCGCAGCTAGCGGATTGGGTTCTGTGCTCAATTGGCTCCCTCTTGCTGCTTTGCGACCCATGGTTTATAAATAGAGTCTAAGTCTATTTGTGTGAGAGAATTGGAATAATCGCCAAAGGAATTATTCAAATAACGAGGTTCAATTATGCATCAAAAACTTTCTGAAAGGCGCAACGGACTCAGTTGCGATTTGGTTGAAGGAAGAGCTGGGTACTATCTAGTTGGTCTAACGGATTCTCTAGTGAAGCCACTGTACCTTTTAGATACATCAAACGTATGTGGTGTATGGGTGCGATGTATGTTCACGTTTCTTTTACCTAAAATAAATTTTCAGTCAAATAAATCCTCAAACCTGCACATTCCAATGAGCTCCCCTAAGGATTATGCCACAGACAAGAAGAGTCTGCCATTTAGCGAGCAGCATTATTTCTCCTCCTACGACCATTTTGGGATCCACGAGGAGATGTTGAAGGACCAGGTCCGCACAATTAGCTACAGATCCGCCATTCTCAAGAACAAGGCCAACTTCAAAGATAAGATTGTATTGGATGTTGGATGTGGAACTGGAATTCTTTCCATGTTTGCCGCAAGAGCTGGTGCTAAGCATGTGATTGCCGTTGATATGTCTAATATAGCTGATATGGCTGAGAAGATTGTGGAATTGAATGGATTCAGCGACAAGATCACCGTGTTGAAGGGAAAGCTGGAAGACGTGGAACTACCGTATCCAGAAGTAGACATCATCATCAGTGAATGGATGGGTTACTTTTTACTTTATGAATCCATGTTGGACACTGTTTTGGTTGCGAGAGACAAGTACTTGAAGGATGGGGGCCTTATATTTCCTGATAGAGCCTCAATCCATGTTGCAGCCATTGAGGATGGAAATTATAAGAATGACAAGATCCACTATTGGGAGAACGTGTACGGATTTGACTACAGTCCTTTTATTGAGATCGCCATGTCTGAACCCCTGGTAGACACTGTTGAAAACGGATCGGTAGTTACCACATCTTCCAAATTGATTGAGTTTGACTTGAACACTGTCACTTTGGAGGATCTGGCTTTCCATAGAGAGTTCAGTATCACTGCTACTAGAGACGAATTAGTGCATGCGTACATCGCTTGGTTTGATATTGAGTTTCCTGGGGACACCGAAAAAGTTGTCTTTTCCACCGGACCGCATGCACACTACACCCATTGGAAGCAAACTGTATTTTACATGAACCAGGTATTAGATGTTAAGAGAGGAGAGACCATCACTGGGTCGATGGCTTCGCGTCCAAATGTTTCCAACCCAAGGGAATTGGATATCGAATTGCAATGGGATTTCCAAGGGCTAGGAGCATCTGACCCCAGAGCAAAGCATGGAAAGTATAACTACTTTTTACGCTAGAATAATAAAACCTGTATAGTAGAATTTAATAGTATTGATATAACACAGAGTAATTTCTAACTAAATTATTTATTTCTTCTCAGCAAGAACCTTGGCATAAGGGTTAAGCTTGAGCATAACTTCGTGGTTCTTAAGAGGGTTGACCTTCTTGACGTGCAAGTGAGTTGGCTTACCGGCAAGAGAAGGTCTGATGGCAGCTTGAACCTCAGCAGAGTTGATGACACTGGAGATATCAGTGTTGGTGATGATGTTCTTTGGCAAGCTGTAGTTAGACTTGACAGAATCAGTAGTCTCGGAACCGTAGACAGAGTCCAGGGCAGCGAATGCAGACTCGGTCCAGATGACGAATCTACCCAAATGAGCACCTGGAGCCAGTTGCAAAAGACCCAAGGTTTTAACACTACAGGTCTCAACACCTGGAATGTTTCTCAAAGCCTTGACCAGACCCTTGTCCTCGTTGAAGACAATCAGAGGACCTCTTCTTTGAGTGAATCTTCTGTTTCTGTATTTACCCTTACCTGCTCTCAACTTCTTGGACTTGATAACTCTGATCAAGTCGTCGGAAGCACCAAGAGCCTTCAAAGCAGCAATGGCGTCCTTGGTCTTGGAGATAGACTCCAAGTCGTTGGAGACAACCAATGGGATCTCAGCGATTTGCTCAATTCTGTGACCTCTGGCCAAAACCAAGGATTGAACGGAAGTGGCAGCAATAGCGGAAGCAGTAGCGTAACGCTTCTCGTTCAAGTTGACTCTTACGTGCCATTTTCTCCAGATCTTGGTTGGAGCGAACATACGTCCTCCACGACACATGTTACCGAAGGCACCCTGACCGGAACGGTGGGTTCCTCCACCTCCAACTCTTGGAATACGGGCGACAGCTCTACCAGTACCCCATGACTCAGCAGAGGTTTGGTGACCGGCCTTCTCAGAGACGGCGTAAGCCTGACGTTTGTTCTTGTTGATTCTGGTGAAAACAGATTGAACAATGTCACCACGGATAGGAGCCTTGAAGACAGCTGGCAAAGGCAAAGTGGTAGAGGATGGTTTTCCCTCGACGGAGATAACAGTAACTTGAGGTCTAGTAGACATGTTGTTGTATAAGGATTATGTTAGATTCTTGAAACTTTTCCTGAACTTTTTTTTCCACCGAGCAATTTACTGTGTTACCCGGACTAGTATTTGTAGTCACGAGGTCTGTTTTAGGGTTAGGGTTTTAATTTTCGCGAATTCGAAATGTAGAAGGAAACACCGAGATCTTACATCTCAACTCCCTTGCTAACATCCGGCACTCAACATCCAACATCCGAGGTGCTGATTTTTCCCCTCGACCAGCAAGCTCATCGCACCCTCGGTGGAAGGCCTTATCAGCCGAATCGAATCTGTCAACTCTGAAATCTCTCGCCTTCAGGTCATCCCACTGGTTGTTTTCATAACTAAATAATAATTTGACCACCACACCAATTCCCCCTTTTCTTTCTTATATTTTTAGGCAACCAGAAAATGTCAGAAATTAAACAACAACAGTCCACAGACCCGGTAGATTCGCCTCTCATTAAGGGTGCCTTGGATATTGACCCCTGGTTGAAGCCTTTCAGTGAGGAGCTGCTTTACAGACGTACCTTAGCTGATGACTGGCTAAAGAAGTTCCAGGAACATGAGGGAGGTATCCTGAACTTTGCAGACTCCTACAAGAAGTACGGGTTTCAAGTGAACAAGGACAATTCTGTTAGCTACATCGAATATGCCCCAAACGCCGTACAAGCTGCTGTTATTGGTGATTTCAACAACTGGGAGCATGACACCCATGTCATGACGAAAGACAATTTTGGAAAGTTTCACATTACCATTCCGCCGGGTGCGGATGGTCAGGTGGCAATTCCACATGACTCACGTATCAAAGTCCTACTCACTTTGCCCTCAGGCGAGAAGGTTGCAAGACTACCTCCATGGATTAGACGAGCCACGCAGCCCCCTAAGGAGTACAACAATCCAGCATACGAATCCAGATTCTGGAATCCACCTGAAGAACAGCATTACAAGTTTAAGAGTTCTCGACCGGCAGCTCCTCAATCCTTTAAGATCTACGAAGCTCATGTTGGAATTTCCACACCTGAGCCAAAGGTTGGAACGTACAAGGAATTTACAAAGAACGTTTTGCCTCGTATAAAAGCATTAGGTTACAATGCTGTTCAGCTGATGTCTATCATGGAACATGCCTACTACGCTTCTTTTGGATACCAGGTTACTAGTTTCTTTGCCATTAGTTCGCGTTTTGGAACTCCTGAGGATTTGAAAGAGCTCATTGATACTGCCCATGGTTTGGGAATTCATGTTCTGCTAGATGTTGTTCATTCTCACGCATCAAAGAACGTTGAAGACGGTCTTAATATGTTTGATGGCACAGACCATTGCTACTTCCATAGTGGTGGTAAAGGAACTCATAGTCAATGGGATTCCAGATTGTTCAACTATGGAAGTTACGAGACATTAAGGTTCCTTTTATCAAATCTGAAATATTATCTTGAGGAGTTTAGATTTGATGGTTTCCGTTTCGATGGTGTCACCTCCATGTTGTATCTTCACCATGGAGTAGGTGAAGGTTTTAGTGGTGACTATAATGAGTACCTTAATCCATTTGGTACTGTAGATAAAGAGGCACTGACATACCTTATGCTTGCTAACGATTTGTGTCAATCTTATGGTAAAACCATTGATTTCAAGGTAACTACAGTTGCTGAAGATGTCAGTGGATATCCTACTCTTTGTCTTCCAAGGACAGCTGGTGGCGTGGGATTTGATTACCGCCTTTCAATGTCTGTTCCAGATATGTGGATCAAAATTCTGAAGCATAAGAACGATGAAGATTGGAATATGGGCAACATTGTTCACACCCTAGTGAACAGAAGATACGGTGAAAAATGCATCACATATGCTGAGTCTCACGATCAGGCTCTAGTTGGTGACAAGACTTTGGCGTTCTGGTTAATGGATAAGGAAATGTATACCAACATGTCTGTGCTATCTCCTTTGACTCCGGTCATTGATAGGGGCCTTTCTCTTCATAAACTGATTAGACTGATCACTCACTCCTTAGGAGGTGAGTCCTATCTTAACTTCGAAGGTAACGAATTTGGACACCCTGAGTGGTTAGATTTCCCTAGAGTTGGAAACGGCGATTCTTATCACTACGCTCGCCGTCAATTCAATTTGCCTGACGACGAATTATTGCGCTACAAGTTTTTGAACAACTTTGATGCTGCTATGAACAAGACTGAGGAGCAATATGGCTGGTTGAATTATCCACAAGCCTATGTTTCTTTGAAACACGAAGGTGATAAAGTTATTGCTTTTGAACGTCACAACTTGGTGTTCATTTTTAACTTCCACCCGACTAACTCCTATACCGATTACAGAATTGGTGTAGAGACTCCAGGCAAATACAAGATCGTTCTTAACTCGGACAGAGAAGAATATGGAGGTCATTCCCGTATTGACGAGGAAGTCTCCGAATTTTACACTACGGACCTGCCATGGAACAATCGAAAGAACTTTTTCCAGGTCTACATTCCTAACAGAACTGCACTGGTGCTGGCTCCAGCCTAGTCAACAGTTGACCCTTCAATACTATTCTATTTTGTGAGTACTACTTACTTTTTTATCAAAAACCTTCAGTATTTTGCTTATATAAGCATCCCCTTTAGCTCCACCTTGTTCCGGGTGTCCGCATGCTGTTGTCAAAAAACCTTTTCCGGCTCTCGAATCTCAACCCGGAGTTTGTCTAGCTAAGTACCCCAGAAACTTCTTTTTACTCCGAAAAGACGTGAGGTAAACAGTATGACCAAACCCCTGCCGCTGGAAGTTAAACGGAGCAGGCGTCCAACTTCCAGAGCGTGCAAGTTTTGTCACTTTAAGCATCTCCAGTGTGATGCCACCAGACCCTGTAAGAACTGTGTGAAACGCCATATTGGTGACAGTTGTGAAGACATACAACGACGCAAGTATGGATCAAATGGCACCAAGAAACGGGCTCAAAGTGTTACGAAGAATCAATCTGATAGCCCTTCAGCTTCCTCTGCTTCTAATGCTGGGACTTCTGCCCTAAACGAATCTAAATTGGAATCTTCAGAGCTGCCCATCCTAGCTCAACAAACTGAACAAACCCCACAGGGTTTAGAAACAATACCAACGATACCGCATCCCAATGCTGAAAATACTAATTCTTTCCTATCACCCACCACATCTCAGATGTTTAATACCGAAAGTAATACGTTGATGGATCAATTGAAAATGTCAGTTCCAGAGAATAACTCCATGTATCAACATGATACACTTTTTCAACCACCCAAGAAATACGAGAATAACACTTATGGCTACGTAAATGCGGCACCCCAAGGCCAACATATGTTCTACGTTGGATACGGTGAGTCAGGAGAGCAAAGAGCATCGCCTGCCGCTGAAAAAGAGCCTGCGACAAACCTTGATTCTCCTTCTAGCTACTTATCACAATATTCTCATTCACAATCACACACAAATTCACAATTAACAAATTCACCCTCTGTAGTTTATGAGTCAGAAATTGCCAAGCAGGAGGAATTGCAACTTACAAGCTTCGTGGAGGCAGCAAATAACGAAGAGCTGGACTTTTTTGACATGGACTTTACGCAGAGACCTTTTATTCGACTTTTGGAGAATAATACTATGGTTTCCTCTTACCCCAACAATTCCACTCCTAAATATTTTGATCATAGCCGCAGTCATGGGAGAATCCCCAATACTGCCAAAGAGGTTCCCACCGAAATTCAACAAGACGAAGAATTTACTCCCCCACTTATCTTGCGACACATTATAAAAACCCCTGATGATATCTATTTGACCAGAGTGGTCAAAGCTTACCAGTATCCGAAGGCTTATCATGCATTAACGAAATATTTGAAAACTCGATTTGAACGTACTCAATTAATTGAAATAGCAAAATGCATGTCCAAGTACCGACCTTCGTTTATCTCAGCAACCAAATCATTGGTAGAAAACGACTTAATCTTTACAGAGAGATCATTTCAACGATCATTACTGGAATATGAGAGCCTTATTTCGATGTCTGCTGCACCCACGATCATTTGGAGGCGTACTGGTGAGATAGTTGCTTTAACTAATGAGTTTTCAGTTTTGACTGGTTACTCCCGAATGAGTTTACTGTCGAAAAGAACTTTTATTATTGAGCTGATGGATGATGAATCTGTGGTTAATTATTTTAAACTCTTTAGCAGCATTGCTTTTGGAGACCTGAATGCTACTCTGTTGACAAATTGTGTCTTAAGAAAGGCAGCGCAAGATGATTATTTACGATGTGCATGCGTTTGGACTATAAAGAGAGACGTGTTTGATATTCCCATGTTAATAGTTGGCCAATTTCTGCCAGTCCTTGATTAAAATCATTACCAGTATTTATTATGAATAGCTCATAGAGCAATGTGAGACTTTGATATATATTATGCCGTATTTTTTTTCTTCATATAATCAGCAAGGGAAAACTTCTTCTTTTCCTTCACTTCCTTGCCGGAAGGACTAGCAGACTTAATCCCAGTGTTAATCTGTTCAACAGGATCATTCATTAAAAGTACTGGAGTTGGAAAATCGTCAATAGAGGCTGAAATGCTATCAATAGTTGGCTTCATATCATTGGAGTGTTCAGATAACTGTGTTCCTGTGTCTTCACCACCGTTTCTCTTTCTTTGAGACTCTTTCAAAATCCTGTAAATGTACGGCAGTAGTTCTTGAGGCCTGTCAAGGATGGATTGATTCGACATTGTTTGTCTATTGACAAATGCATTTTCATCCAAAGAGCTACTATTGTTATTCCCCTCGGACTTTTCAGCTGCAGTACTTTCGGTCTTGTTTACGAGAGTTTCGTTTGAAGACAACTTATCAATTTGCAGGGTTCTATTCCGCAAACGAGTTTGAATAGGTATGTGATCTGAAAAATTCTCGATCTTATAAATTTCGTCATACTTGTTTAAACTGTTCACAGGTCCATTAGATAGGTTCGATTGGTTGGTCTTTCTTGTTGACCTGAACAAGTAGGAAGTTGCCTTGCGAACTTTGAAGAGCCCGCAATTGGCAGGAATAGTGCAAGCACACTCACAAAAATTGAGAATATTTTCGACTCCTCTCACTAATTGGGGCTTCTTATGTGCTTCTATTCGATCAAATGGCAATCCTTCTAAGATACTCCTCATAGGAGAATTTCTATCCCAATTCCAGGGCAACGTAAGTTCAGTTCCAGCTTTTATTTCCTTAGTAGTAGTCACTAAAAAATAGCAGCCGTTACCGTCTTTTGTAAGAACAGTTTTGATCTCGCAATTGGGAAAGCAGCTCTTTCTGATGAATCTGGACTTACCTCCTAATCCGCGGGCATCGAAGACGATAGGTAACGAAGGATGAAAAAAGACGTTCGGCTTTTCAACGCCCCAAATTGAGTATTGGTTTGTCCTATCTTCAACATATGTTTGCTTGAATTCAACCTTGCCCAGCATCGAAATAAGATAAGAATCAGGCTCAGCATCATCGTCCAAAAATAGGCCTAACTTGGAGATGCCGTTGAATTTCTGTTTGCCATTCTCTGAATAAGTTCGGACCTTTAGACGGCTGGATATTTGATCTAGTGCTTTGTCTAGTTTGCCATTAGACAGGTTGGTCATCGATTGTTCTTGCAAACTTGAACTTAAGGGTAACTGTTCCACAAACGTTTTCACTAATTTATCATTATACTCATTGGTATCAATAGAGTAATATAAAGTATCAGGGTTCTCTTTGAACATTAAGGAATCGTCAGACTCTTCCAATTCTTTGATTGTTTTAGCTCTGCGCTTTTCTTTTGGAATTGATCTATCCTCTTGAGCCTTTGGCGTAGTGCTTCTACTACCCTTTGTGCGATTATCTGTGTTTGGGGTGGAGTTATCATCATTCGAAGCATCAAGTAATGGAGGAGTATTGGGCCCTCGTCTTCTTTTATTAGTCTTAGAGTCTTGAATGGCTCTTTTCTTTCTAGTACCAGCTGTCGGATTACAAAGATAGCACCAATATACAGCATTCTCGTCACTAATTGCAACTGGATCAATACAAGCGACATGTTGCCATCTGAAGCACCTATCGCATTGAACAGTGTAGCCGTCATCTTCAGTAGAGCCGCAAATACATCCAATCAGTCCACTGTCAGGGTCAACTCTATGTGGAATTTGGTTGTCCAAAACAGTCTTTTCTTCCGTTTTTGGTTCTGCCTCTGTTTCGGTCTCAACTTCAGAGTCAACCTTTTCCATAGTGGGCATCCTATCTGCAGCGCTGTTGTCAGTGTCATCATTAAGTGGCTCCGATACTGTTGCCAGGTTCTCTTCTTTAACCGAAGAAGGTTCATTGACAGCAACATTTTGTGCCTCTTCTTGTTCAGTCTCCGGTTCTGTTTCTTCGCCTTTGAAGATAGTTCTTGATGTTTCTATTTCAGGTCCAGTCTTTTCACTCTTGTGGCCTTCAGTTGCTTGCTTTTCATCTTGAGTTTCTTGAGAGTTTGAAGAAAGGAGGAAAGCAAGTGATGGGCCTCTAGCGTAGGGTGTACTGGAAGTCTCAGGAGAAGGAGCGGTAGCGTGAGCTGAATTAGGAATAGAAGATGAAGATAAAGTCTGATCATTTTGAACAGGCAGATTGGCCGTGACAGTTTGAGCGGTGGCAGTCGGAGCATTACCGTGCCCCAAAACAGGAATATGAGATCTGTTCAATAATGGCATAGGAGTAGCTGCGGCTGCTGCTAGTGCCGCAGCAGCTATACGAGCTTTCCCTCTGTTATTATCATTGGTCAGGGCAGCTACTGCGGGACCTGGGCTTGTGTTAGTATCGGACATCTTTGAACCATTCTTGTCGCCGTCGTTATTTGCAGAGGAGACGGGTGTTAGAGCGTTCTGATCTTTTCCATGAGACTCGTTCGAAGCGCTAAAAGGTGGCCTCAAATGATAAGAAGACAGCGGTTGTTGTGGCTGTTTTGATTGTGATTGCTGCCGCTGATGTTGCTGCTGTTGAGTTGGTACCTCGTAATCGAATATCCGTGGCAAATGTGGTAACTGTTCGGTTTTATCAGGGATATGAGGCGGTGCTTGATATATATATGAGGATTGAGACGGCTGCTGCTGCTGTTGAGTTGGTCTATGATAATTTTGTGGCTGGCTTTGGAAAAGCATTAGCAACGCAGCAGCATCTTGGTCCTTGATTGGACTACTTTCATTATTGTCCTGAGACATTTGCAACAGAGGTGCAGATAAAATCTTACTTGGCACGAAGTATTCCTGTCAAAAAATTATCTGATAAAAAGCTCACACGGACAATTTACAAAGCCATTAGCAAAGAAAAGCAAAAGTATCCAACGAAGCTAAACTGAGCAGGTTACAAATTGTACCAAGTTGTGTACGAAGATCAAATGTTTCAATAAGGGAAGGTGGTGGTGTACTGATACAATATTTATTTTACACAATATTGCCATTGTACACGACTATTTTTTAGGAGAGGAGAGAAAAATCAAATAGGTCATTTCTACCATCAACCGCCGAATTGTTCCCGCAAAGGTCCACTACACAGCACAAAACGAAAAAAGGAAATGGTAAGTGTGATTCCTGCCACAGTATCCTTTTTTCCGAGACGTTAGATACTAACAGGAGATTCTAGGCTCATCGATTAGTTACACAGGTTATTTTCACCGGAGCCAAGGTGTTTGGCAGAGCGTTCACGGAGGCTTACAGACAGGCTGCAGCCGCCACTTCAAAGCAAGGAGCCTCTGCTGCGGCAACAGCAGTGAGAGACACCGGGATTTCGTTAGACGAAGCTTGCAAAATATTGGACGTTCAACCTAAGGGTCTGGACAACACTAAGATACAAGAAAAGTACAATTATCTGTTTGATATCAACAGTAAAGAGAATGGGGGCAGTTTTTACTTGCAAAGTAAAATTTACCGGGCCAAAGAACGCTTGGAAGCCGAATTGAAGGCAGCTGAGGAAGAACTGAAGGCAAGAGAAGGAGCATCTGGAAAAGATTCAACATCCAAACCAGAGTAATATGTAATGTGCATGTATATAAATTAGAAGGCAAATTGTAAAGAGATGTAGCATCGCAATAGACGGATGTATACCATCGCCAACTCATAAAGAGCACAGGCAGGTTTACATCTTCTAGCCCTAACGCATATGCCAAATAAATCTAAGAAACCGAAACGAAATAGCTATTGTGACTTCTCTGTTAAAAAAGTCAATAGGCATTTAGCTGATCGCAAACCCTAATACCGAGCATAACGCTAGTAAGAAGGTTCGCTGGGTTTCTAGGTAAATAAGTTATATATCTTGAGATAGTATAACCACTACTGATGTGAAGAAGAAAAAAAAGGTTTAAGGATAGTGGGTCCTTTTATATGCGGATCAGGTGCGCGGGCTCGAAACTTTCTCAGTAGAAAAAAAAAATTTTGGCTCTTCCAAAGAAAAAAATTCTAGACGTCGGGTAACGGGTTATTATTCAAAGTCTAATCTAGGGTCTCTATGTGATCTTGACGTAGTCGTCGTTGTGTTCTAGTCCATCAGGACCTTCGAAGGTTTTCTGGGGTAATATTCCGTTGTCTAAATCTTCGGAAAGATCAGATAGCTCATTTGAATGGTTATCTGTCTCATGTAGCAGCGATTCAAGGCCTTTGGAGACTGAGCTCCAAAGCTTTGAATTCTCTGGATTTCCTGTAGTATCAACACGTAAAGGGGCTTTGTTATCAGCATGATTGTCTTCATTTCGGACATTATTGAACATTTTAGTGGTGGAGGCCTTCTTCGAAGGGTGCGGAAGAGCACAAAATCGTATGTGACATATTCCACTCTCATCGAACTCTGGGCATATAAATTCGTGACGTAGTTTGCAAGTCATTCCATCAGGACAGACCCCGTTGACTGCAAAAGGCCGACAGACGGCAGCTTCAGGAGAATCCTTCTTATGTGTGTAAGAGCAATTCTCATTGGAGCAAAATCCAGTGTTGTAAAACTTGCATGAAGGTGAATTAAACTGTGTTGGTTTGTGCGATAATGTACAATAAGCGTTATAACAAGTTCCTTTCAAGAACTCTTTGCATAATGATTTCATGTTGGCATCGTGTAAATACCTGCAACTGCTTTTGCGAGCACAATTTCCGGTCGTAACGAAATAGATGCAGAGTTCTTGAGTCTCTTTAGATTTGTCCAATATTTTGAATGAACCAGTTTTCTGTCTGACATATTCTTTATCTTCTATGGTAACCTTTTTTTCGTCATCACAAGCTCCAGCATCTAAGTGAGACACCGGAACCAACCTTGATGCATTTTTAATCTCAACGTACTTCGTGCCGTCTATGTCGGTCCTGTTCTTGTGTCTATACTCAGTTGCATTTTTCTTGCACCAGACATTTAACATTTTTTGTTTTCTGTGTAATACAGCCATAGATGGTTTGGCGATGGCGTAGTGATTTTTCTGTCCAGCGGAACTAACCGTTCCTAATGTCTTGAGTCTTTTCTTGCTTTCATTGATGGATTCTAAATTGGTTGGTAAAAAGGTCACTAGAGACACTTGAGTCACAAAAAATTACTCACTTTGTAAGTCGGCGTATCGCCTTTTAATCTCTTCCAATTGTTTTTCCGTGCTGGACATGAAAGAGTCTAGGCAGCTTGGTTTATAGTCAGTGCAAAGATATATACACAATAAACGGTATGATAAGAGGAACTGAAGGGAAGGAATCCGCGATTACCTAGCAAAAATGATAATGGGAGATGTCCAATGTAAGACTGTGACTAATTAACATGTCCAGTCTTTCCAGAAACCAAATAAAGGAACGTGCTAGGATAGAGCTTTCAAAGATACTACCTTTAGATGACGAAAGCGTGGATCAAGTTATTACGTACGCTTTCACGCTACGAACAAAGGAAGAAATTGCCGAACATTTCCTAAATTTACTAGGAGAAAGCCCAGATTCATTCCAATTCATTTCCAATTTCCAGGAAATGTTATTTCCAGGCCCCAGGATCGAGAACCAAATACCAGAAGTTTCTTCAGTAGCAAGGCCTGCTCCCAAATCATCATCTGCATCGCCATCACCATCGCCATTGCAGTCTAAACCTTCAGTGCTCAAAAGTATAAAAATAACAGCAGGCAAACCAAGCAAGATAAAGACCATCCGAAAAGTTGTTACAAGACCCACATCAAGTCCAGGTTCAAGGTTATCTTCTGATTCATCAAATAATCCATTACAATTACAACTACAAGTACAAAATGCTTCTAATGATACTCAAAAAACGATGAAGAGAACGCTGAATAGTCTCAAAGACATCGATAGCGCAATAGCAGAATTGGAAATAAACGAACCGGTCTTTCTAGATAGTGAGTCTCGACCTGTAAGGCGATTCTGCGATTGTATGGCTCAAAGGCATCCTTTATTCGAAATGTTCCCCAACTGTCTCAACTGCGGGAAGATCATTTGTATAAAGGAGGGGCTTCAACCATGTTCCTCATGCGGGAAAGAACTTCTCAGCAATGAAGAAAAGTCAAAAATTGAAGAGATACTAAACCAGGAGAAACTTAAACTTGAAGAGAAGGCAGGTATAGATTCTTCAAGTGGGAATACCAAAGCTAAACAGAAGAAAAAACTGATTCTTTCTATGAACGAAAAGGGTAAAAATAACTTCTTGGAAAAGGAGATGTTTTTCAATCAAATCGATTCCCAAAAACAAAAACAAATTCAGCAGGCGGCAGAAGCTCAAGAAGAGCAGAAGAAGTTGGAACAGCAAAAGTCCGAATTAGAATACTATGCGAAGATCAAAGACAAATCTCCGGAATTGCTACAAGCCCAAGAACGGCTAGATCAATTGTTGAACTTTCAAGAATCTAGTGCTGAGAGGACTAAAATTATTGACCAGGCTTCTGACTTTGAACTCCCTAATCAAAATTTTAACTTGTGGGCAAGCCCTGTAGAGAGGGCATTACAACTAAAGAAACAACAAAGGCAGCTTCGAAAGCAAGAATCAACAGAGAAGGCTAAAACTGGGCGTGCCAGCCATGCATTGAACATCTCTATAGCTGACGGCCAAGTGGTCATGAATCAAGAATCAATTATCGAAGACCCTACTGATGAAATAGATCAAGGCATAGAAGATTTAGAGGCTAGAGTTAAAAAAATGAAACATGAACAACTCTCCAGCAATGTTGGTAAGGTTTGGGATCCTGAAGAGTATAAACAGAAATGGAAGGCACCTGTTTATATGCACTCAGTAGATGATAACTCTTCAGAAACTCGGCCAGAACCAACAGAGGAGTGGGAAAGAGTGCAGAATGGGTCTGTTGAAGAATCAGAGCAAGTTCTATTGAGCCTTCCAATCATGTAGCTCATTTATTAGTAAATCTATAGGACCATGATAAAGGATCCTGCACCTACTTTAATTAATTAGTTCTTTTTCATCTACTGATTCTGCTTTCATCTTGTTCTAAATAGCTGTCAATTTTGGGGATAATGAGGGATCTTGAACGAGAATATTGGCATTCCCCTGTGCTTGCACATGGGGTCTTAATGGAGTGCTGCTGTGAAATTGGTTTGTGCGTTCACTGTTCCAGGTATATTCGTGTTGTTCTTCCTCCATTGGTTTGATATTAATAGGAGACCCAGTTAATATATCATTACCTTCTGGGTGTAACCTTTGATTTTCTGAGTCAGAAAGGGTACTTGTATTTTGGTCATGCTGTAGCATATCGAAATCAACACAATTTTGTAGTAGTTTCATCATTGATAAACTGGAATCACTTTGATACTTTGAGGTTCCCACGTAGTTTAAGTACTCGTTGGTGTTCCAGTCATCTTTACTTATGCCAGTCATAATATTATCCTGTAACTGTGATTTATACTTTCCATGTTGTGTTTCATAGTTGACCCCTTCTTCAAGTAAGGACGGATTGAGGTCTTTCTTGAATTCACTGAAGTCGGTGAAGTCTCTTACATCGTGAGGGTCAAACTCCACAAACAAATCTTCATTATCATCTTCACTCATCTGATCCTTGTCAGTTATCTGAGAGATATGATCGACCTGGTACTGATCTTCTTTAAATTTGCGTATAGATTGTTCGTCCACTTCATACACGGAATTTTCAATAGTCTTAGGATTCACCATTTCAAGCTGTTTTCTTTTCTTACTTTGAAGGTATGTTGGATTACTGTATTGCAAATTTTCGTCGTTATTATTGTACAGCGGGGCTGTCTGCACATTCACAAAGCGATTTTCTCCATTGGTTGGTTTAGGCCATTCAGAATTGTGAATGGAATGATGATTCCTTGTAGTTAGAGGTGAATGTGACACAAATTCTTTGGTCTCTTTATCAGAGAAGTGATATTGAGTTAGATAGTTTCGGAAATAGCTCATTTGCTGCAAGTCAGTGGCTGAAGCTCTTTTCTCAGGGTCCCAAACAAGGCAAGCTTTGACAACTTTCAGCAAATCAAGAAGATCATTAGTAGGTAGGTCGGTCCTTGGGATCAGTTGATACATACTGATACCAGCTACCTCTGGTAAACTGAAACCTAAATCACCTGCCAGAGATTGAGCCTTAGGCCAATATCCACCCAGTGGAACAGCTGAACTTGCAAATGAATCAGGCTCAAATTCCGCAGAGTAAGCATTAGAGCTTGGCTCTGGAGAACCCAAAACCTCCAATATCTTCCACAATTGATCCAGTTCATTGGATCCGGGAAATAAGGGTCGAAAACTAGTCACTTCAACGGCAACTGTAGCAAATGCCCACATGTCAACTGGACAAGAGTAAAACTTTTGTCTGAGAAGTATCTCTGGAGAGCGGTACCATCTTGTAGATACATAAGCAGTGTATGGCTTCACGTTGTCCACATGACGAGCAAGGCCATAGTCAGCCAGTTTGACGATATAAGCATCCTTTCTTCTTGAAGGAGGAATGCTCTCTTTGGAACCATAGTAGGCAGTATTAGAGACAACCAAGATATTTTCCGGCTTGACATCTCTATGGAAGAAATTATGTTTGTGAATATGACTAATACCCGCCAGGAGTTGCACTAAGATACTTCGAAGAGTGTTTGGGGAGAAGAGTGAGCTTTTTCTTGCTCTCATCAATTGGTACAAGTTTTGATCCATCGACTCCATGACGATTTGCAGCTGGAAAGTGGTTGAATCAATCAACAGGTCATATATCTGAACCAAGTTTGGATGAGATGGCACCGATAGAATGAATCGGACCTCTTTAACCTTTGTGTAGTCTCTTAAATGAGACAGTCTCTTTGTCATTGTTTTTATGGCAACGACATGAAGGCCTGAGTAAGACTTGTTACAAGGAACAGAGGGGTTGAAATATCTGAGAGTATTTTTGTGAACTGGATTTGTCAAGTCCAAAGCCAGCTTATTAACATAGTCGTCTTTGATCTTGGCTAGAACCACAGACCCGAAACTGCCACTACCAAGGCTACTGACCGTCTTGTAACAATCGTGTAACGACCTGAGAGGGATTTCCTTTGGTGGATCCTGTAAGTCAGAAGGCAGGGCAATCTCAGTTCGGTTCTGCTTGGACTCTCTTCTTTTGGGCTTGATGTCGTGTTGTGATAACAGCATTGGAAGGTGAAAGCTGGATCCGGAACAACGAGATGCTTAAATACGCCTTTAGTCCCTTTGTGGCAAAAACAGAGTTAAAAGCAAACTCGATATGTTTTTTCGCCTGTTTGTGTTATACAAAAAGCTGCACCCTGATTTGATAGTGGAGCGTTGTTTCGTAATGATCTGCAAAACTAGAAACAGGAGATGTTTTATATTGGAGGCTAAACAAGCAAAAAAGAGTTGTGCATGCACTCTGATTGTCCCTGCTTGATATTGGTTGCCGGGAACAACTAGGCCTACTCAGCCTGATGCTGCTCCCCTTGTTTCGACTTTTGGTGTCTGGAGAGTTGTTTTATGAAGGAGAGTTGATGTGCGACATGCATGGTGTCATTTCTGATTATAGCCCATGGGCATCTAATTGTGCATAATGCATGCAGTTCTTTGAATAGGTTTGAAATCTGATGCATTGTTGCTAATTTTTTCTCTGGCAACTCTTCCCGCAAAGCTCCAGATCAGGAAAGTTTCCATAAATTTGCGGTTTCAAACTGGAAACAAAAAAACAGCACAATAGAAGCCATATGTTCGATAATCTGAAGAGCGAATTTTTAACATTCCACCTGCAACACAACATGGCCTCCTAAACCTTCAGTTCAGAGACTCATGTTCCTGCGCCTCCAGCCCTATACTTTAGCAACCCTCGGGAATTGCCATTCTTATCTAATGTAAGTGGCTTTCTTCTCTGTAGATCTTTCGTCAAAGCCGAGGATGGATGGAATATGAGAATAAAAATCGGCCGGAAGAACAACATCTGCATAGTTCTTATGAAAAAGTAACGGTATCCATAGGTAACACCTTTCTACTGGTGTCATGCATTCTATCAGTATACAAGTGCACCCTCGCTAGAATCTATAATGCAACGAACGACACGTATATTGACCCGATGACTCAAGACAATGCTAGGAGGTAAGAACGCCCACCGGGCTACATAATGAAGCTCATACGCCTTTCTCGTGAAAGAAACCAGGAGCCGGTTTGTTTCAAGATGGCACTGTGCATCCCCATTTCCGAACAAAATATTCGAAACTCGAACGTAGATGCAGGCGTAGTTGAATCCGTTATTCTATGTTAGGCACCGAATATAGGGATTACTTCTGTTGATGGAAAGTCGACTCACCCCACTCTCCACAAGTCGTTACTAGGGCGCTCCAACTGGATTCTAGGCCTTCCACAGTTTAAAAAACTCCGCGACGGGGAATTGAACCCCGGTCTACCGCGCGACAAGCGGTGGTTCTACCACTAAACTATCACGGATTTTAGTGCTGATTTACCACTTTTCCAATTTAAATTCTCTAGGCCCGTGCCCTTAGAAAACTTGTTTCTTGGGCTATGATGCTGTCACTGTTAATATTGACTCATTAGCACGTTTGAACTTGGGAACGGGTCTTATCCTGACTTACGGTTCTACAGTCTCATCTCATCGGCTCATCTCATCTCATCTCATCTCATCTCTTCGCGCCCTGCTCGGGATTACATAATTAAAAGCCTGAGAATTTCCAATGGCATTCCAACATAAAGAAGAACAGCTACTTATTTCATTATCCACCACTTCTTTGCATGAGTCTCTGCTATTAAAGTGCCCCATCAACCGTCTTCAGCTAGATAACTTAGAGAACGCTTGATAATTGCACGTCTGTACAAATGAGCTCTTTAAGAGAAAGAGATTCCCCGCCAATAGAAACCATCCCCGGATCAAGATCTCCTTCCCGCTCCATATGCTACTCAGACATTAGCTCCTTGCCAGAAAGTGCTGCGTCCCCTCCTTCGCCTGAGCCTGGTGTTTTGCTAAGCCCCAGAGATATTTCCTTTCAGACGACGATCAGAAATTCAGCCAGCAGACATATCCCAGCGTTGCATCAGGACTCTAGTTCTCATTCTTTTCTTCGTGAACAGGCATCACACTCAAGATCCAATTCAAGTTCGAGGTCTAGATCACGTTCCAGGTCCCGGTCTCATTCCAGGTCTCACTCTCATTCTAGGTCCAGGTATGGTTCCAAACATAACGGTCCAGGAATGCAGAACGACTTACCCTTAATGGAAGATGAATCTGAGGATGAACCCGAGGACTTACCCCCATTATTACCAGTATTTGACCACCTAAGGGGTCATGTTCAAGCAGGTGCAACTAATCCCGTTTCATCTCGAAGAAGACAAATAGAGGAGGATATAGATCAAGATGCGGAGGAACTTAATGTTCAAGACGATTCAGTAGGTCTTTTCGACAGGGTTAGTCTTGACACTACTAATGACACTGTTGCCAATAGGCCGGTTTTATCTGACAATAACACTAGTATCAGCAGTACCTCATCGAACAATGACATCGCAACTCAAAGGGAGGCCAGTGACATTGAGAATGCTCCGCACATTGAAAATGAAAATGAGATTAAAAAAGAATCCACACACAGTACAACTAAAACTCAGCTTGGTCGCAATTTTCTTTCTAGGTTTTTAAATCTCAAAGGAACTATGATTGGGCCTTCTATCAATACAGACAAATCTCCGCCCAAAGATGAAGAAAGTCAAATAGGCCAAGATATCCAACTATCGGATATCGATGCTAACCAATTAAAACATGTTACAACATATCTTGTTGACAATCACTATGATCACAGTAAAAAGCAAAAAGAAAATAAAGATCACGCCCTGGCCATCAACTCCTATTTGACTGAGGGTTTGAATGAACTCGATGACATGGCAGGAAGAAAGGTGGGCAAAACTAAAAACATTCATCAAGGTGTACTATCCCATCTTCTCAGATTGTATGAAAATCCAATAAATCAAAGTAACCATTCTCTGTCGACAGATTCCGAAGATAGTGAGGAGGAGCAAGAAACTCGGGGGAGAGGTCGATCTAGAAAGAGAAAAAACCATTTAAAGATATCTTCTCCCTTTCGACACTCTAGCTCAAGATCAAAAAGCCGCAGATTAGAAATGGGTAATCTGCGTCATTCATCAGGGGAGGAATTTCCTAAACAATTCAAGTCCCATCTTAGAAGTCTCAGTGAACCAAGAATTTTGAAGTCAAAACATGCAATTCCCAACGTTCTATTTGGCAAGGACAACTCACGTTCAGCGTCAAAAGAGGCCAAAAATGAATTTAAAAAATTACCGAAGTTCAGCTCAACAAGACCTAAAGTAAAAAAGAAAGGTCCGTCACTTTTGAAGAAGAAGCAGGTAGAAACCCGAGCGCAGATTACTGTGCACATTGCTACTATCTTACAACGACAGAGGTTTATACTTCTTCTATGTAAAGCATTCATGTTATTCGGAGCTCCAACTCATAGACTGGAGGAATTTATGACAGTAACTGCGAAAGTTTTAGAAACGGACGCTCAGTTTCTGTACCTTCCAGGATGCATGACTGTGGCATTCGGAGATGTTCTTACCAGGACCTCAGAAATGCAACTCGTTAGAAGTGTTCAAGGCTTGAATTTAGGCAAACTAGATGAAGTCTATGAGGTCTACAAAAACGTGATTCATGATGTCATGAGTGTTCCAGAGGCTATATCTGCTATTGAGAAACTTCTCAATGGAAAAGATTACTATCCTCGTCCGGTTGTCGTCTTGACTTATGCTATGGCCTGTGCCATGGTCTGTCCCTTTGCATTCAGGGGAAAAGGTTTTGATATACTTGTAAGTTTCGGCGTTGGAGGACTGGTTGCCATGCTTCAATATTATATTGTTCCATTATCGAACGTTTACTCTACAGTATTTGAAGTCTCTGCAACCATTGTGGTAAGCTTTGTTGCTCGGGCCTTAGGATCGATAGATGAGAGTAAAGTCTGCTACTCTGCAGTAGTTCAAGGCTCTATTGCCATGATCCTTCCTGGTTACACAATTCTTTGCGGCTCACTGGAGCTTCAATCAAAAAATATCGTATCAGGAGCCGTTAGAGTTTTCTATGCCATCATTTACTCACTTTTTCTAGGATTTGGCATTACATTAGGAGCTGCCCTCTATGGTTGGATTGATCACTCGGCTACCAATGTCACCAGATGTGCTACGAGCTTGTCCCCCTGGTACTTGTTTATATTCGTACCCGCCTTCGCAGCCACTATGGCAATCTCCAATCAGGCCAAATTTTCCCAACTTCCAGCCATGACAATGATAGGATCTATTGGCTATGTTGCTACCTACTTTGCGGGACTTCGATTTAAGGATGCCACTGAAATTGCTGCCTCGATTGGGTCTTTTGTTGTGGGAATTCTTGCCAATGTCTACTCTCGACTTGGCAGAGGGATGGCCGTCAGTGCGATGTTGCCAGGGATATTTCTGCAAGTTCCCGGGGGAATTGCGGCCCAAAGTTCTCTTATTTCAGGTATCGAGATAGCAAACGAATTGACCAACTCCTCAAGCGCTCACACCAGCAGCTCTTACAGCATTGATACCTCGTTTGGGTTTGCCATGGTAAGGGTGGTGATTGGAATCACCGTCGGTCTTTTTGCAGCCATAATAGTGGTTTATCCTTTTGGAAAGAAAAACACGACTATATTTTCCCTTTGAACAATGTATGCATCACTTGTATTAATGGATTTACGAATGAATTTAGAAATAGCTAACTAAGCAAAATGAAAAATATTATCTAAATATAGGATTGACGCGCGTAAGGCGCACACGTCTTATCCGGAAAAATACGAAGCCTTATTACGTCATCATCCGCGATTCCTCCTTCGACCTAGATGCGCAGTTACCTCATAGGGTAGCTTTTTTCTTTTTCCACTTTGTTCGATTGATGAAACATAGTCTACTACGCCTGATAAACGCCAATATAATATGTCCGATTCAGTAGGATCTTCACGATCTCCAAGCAGGACAGATTTACGCTCTCTTTCTTCTCGGGGAAACAGGCTGTCGCAAACGATGAAAAACCTCAATCCTAAAGCAAGATCAAGATCACAGTCGCCTAGTGGCAGAAGACTTAGAGAAGAGTTCAGCAAGAATAAGTCATATAGCAGGGATAATTCCTTCGCCCATAATAGGTCCTCTTCCCGTACGGAGATTAGTTCGCCACCACTTCTTGAAGACAGTGAGAGTGATGATGGGAATACGCCTGTGTTACCCAAATTCTCTTCTGGAATGGGTGAAGTGGAAGCGTCTTCTTTTGTTGACAGTCAAAAAGCGACGGATCTGGAATCACGCACTGACAGAAGTTTGGATAGAAGGCAAGTTATGGAAAGGGAACTCGATCAAGACGCAAGTTCTATCATTGAGAGAGATTTCAATGTAGGTACGGGTATTCTTCCTACACTTTCGAACCGCACCGACATCAACGAACGAACGAACCAAAAACGAGTTGTCCAGTTCTACAATAGCAGTGACGATGACGATGATGTTACAACAGAAGAGGAGTCCGAAGACGTAAACCGTAAACGCTCTGGAACCGATGAAGGAGTCCAGGAGAAAGATTCTAGTACTGGAAGTTTCAATACAATAGATACAGCCACAATAGAGCAGCAACCAAGTCTTGGACAACGATTAAAGAGAAGAATGTCTTTGTTCCGTAAAAGCGATGACCCTGAAACAGAGGAAAACTATAATGAACTTGAAAAAGTGGCGTCAAAGGTCACGAATGATTCTTCAAGTAGCAATGGGTT
The DNA here is from genome assembly GCA_023213065.1 of Komagataella ulmi. Classification (NCBI taxonomy): domain Eukaryota; kingdom Fungi; phylum Ascomycota; class Pichiomycetes; order Pichiales; family Pichiaceae; genus Komagataella; species Komagataella ulmi. The sequence goes on from JAKWAZ010000001.1 coordinate 108,809, forward strand.
AGTATCAAGAATCGTAAACTTTCGATCCGGAATTGGTGGTTTAATACCAGGAGCGACTAAGGATCAACCAACAAAGAAACTGGATGAAGAGAATGGTGAAAACACAAGAGACGTGCAACTGGAAAACATGAACACTAGAAAGTTGCAAACAGAAGCTAAGTCGTTGATAGATCAACATGATATCTACAATAGAATTCCATCTTCCACAAGTTTAATCACAGATGGGGACGCCACATTATACGACTCCAAATCGTCCGTAAATGGCAGTTCTTCGTTTTTGACTCCGAATCCAGACCTGTACCTTGAACAAGATTTAGATTCTGATCAATATTACGAGGACGGTGATGTTCATAGCGTTATCGCCCGTCCTAAAAAGTTTCAAGCTGGTGTTTTGTCATCTCTTTTGAAGCTTTATCAGAATGAGGCTGGCAGCGTTTCAAGAGAGGCTTTGAGTGGCGAAACCAGTGGTTCAGTTACTCCTTTATCAGGCACTATGAGTCCATCTAGAATTGCTCACTCTATGGGCTCTATGGGACCCGATGTTGCCAAACTCACAAACAAGCTCAAAAATTTAGGGCGATCAAAGCAAACCCTTACCATACCAGAATCAGGCGACGACAATGATCTGGATTCTGACGATGATGAAGGAACTTTGCATCCAAAGTTTTCTAGATCAAGAAATTCTGCTGTTTCACTACCAGGGATTTTGAAGAAGAATGCTAGAGATTCATTTAATTCTAAATCTAAGGCTAGAGCCCAATCCAAAAACAAAAACAAAAGCAAAAATGCACAGGCTGAAGGCGTCGAAGGAGAAGAAGAAATAAATTTGCCTACTTTTGCTACCACAAGAGCCAAGAACCCAGTCAGTAGAAAGAAGAAAGCTAGCAAGTATTTTAAACCCCCCAAGAAGCATGAGGCTCGTGCAAAGATCACTGTTCATATTGCTGATATTTTACAGCGTCAAAGGTTCATCCTGAGAATGTGTAAGGCATTCATGTTATACGGAGCACCAACTCATAGATTGGAAGAATTTCTGACCATGACAGCTCGAGTATTAGAGATTGACGCCCAATTCTTATATCTTCCAGGTTGTATGCTGGTCTCGTTTGGAGATGCTGCAACCAGGACATCAGAGATGCAATTAGTCAAGTGTGCTCAAGGGTTAAATTTAGGAAAACTTGATGAAGCTCATAAGATTTACAAAGATGTTGTGCATGATATAATTGGGGTAGAAGAAGCCAGTTTCAAGATTGATGAACTGTTATCTTCCAATAATCCATACCCTCCTTGGGCTTGCGTTCTAATTTATGGCTTTTCTAGTGCTATGGTGACGCCTTTTGCTTTTGGAGGACGTTGGCTTGATATGCCCGTGGCATTCGGAATTGGTCTTTGCGTTGGTGTGTTGCAATTCTACATGGCACCTCGATCAAACTTATACTCGTCGGTTTTTGAAGTTTCTGCAAGTATTGTGGTGAGCTTTTTAGGAAGAGCATTGGGATCCATTCACAGCGGAGAATATATTTGTTTTGCTGCTGTTGTTCAGGGATCTCTAGCATTAATTCTTCCAGGTTACATCATCTTGTGTGGATCTTTGGAGTTACAATCTCGTAGTTTGGTTGCTGGAGCAGTTCGAATGTTTTACGCTATTATTTATTCGTTATTCTTAGGTTTTGGAATAACTCTTGGAGCTGCTTTGTACGGCTGGATTGATTCCAATGCTACGAATAACTCAGTTTGTCCCAGAACCCTTTCGCCATGGTATCGTTTCATATTTGTGCCCATGTTTTCTGTTGGGTTGGCTCTTGTGAATCAAGCTAAGCCCATTCAACTTCCAGTGATGATTCTTATATCATCTGCCGGCTACGCATGCAACTACTTCGCAGGATTGCATTTTTCACAATCTACAGAATTTACAGCATCAATTGGAGCTTTTGTCATTGGTGTGTTGGCTAATTTATATTCTAGGGTTGCTAAGGGAATGGCTGTCACATCCATGTTACCAGGAATTTTCGTGCAAGTTCCTTCGGGAATCGCCTCTCAGGGGTCTCTGTTGGCTGGGCTTCAAACTGCAAACGCTATTGTTTCCAACTCCACTACTACTGATGATCAAAACACTAGGTCCTCAATGTCTTTCGGAATTGCAATGGTTCAAGTTGCTATAGGAATCAGTGTCGGTCTTTTTGCTGCCACTCTCTTTGTTTACCCGTTTGGTAAGAAACGTACAGCTATCTTTTCTCTATAGATCAAATTTCAGAAAGTAGATAAATCCGAACGCTTGACTCTCTGTAGTGTCCTACACATTATGCCACGATTCGATATTCGATATTTCAGTGTAGGGCGCGCCCGACAGGGTGGAATACCCACCTTGACCATTTGGACTCTCTCTTTTAGAAAACCAAATATTTCAGTCATCTTGCAATTTGCTATTGTGAATATTGAAAAGAAGTCACCGGCTTTGTTTGATATTCGTTTCTGACTATATTGTTTTCTTCCTGCCCCCGATTTGCTTCCTCTTTTTTTTTTGCCTCTGTTTTACCTGTTAATAGATCATATTTGAAATGTCAACCCCTGCCGAGCTTTTGAGCACCAAAACTTTCCCTAACGTCGAGAGCGGTACCGCTGAAGAGTCACTTTCTCCAAGTACAACCACTCCGTCTTCTGGAGATTCTTCTTTTATCAATGAGAAATTGTTCCCCTCGATCAAGACAGCATCCACGTCACCATCTTCTAATGGCTCAAGACCTGTTTGGGTGAATGAGACGCCCGCATCCTCCAATTTGCCCAAGAAATCGAATCCCGTATTGAGATCTCAGAATGTTCAGGACACCTTCACCATTGACAACGACCAGCAATCATTCCAGTTGTCAAAGGCTGATATGCAGAAGACCGTTGGAGATCTGAAGAATAAGTTGAATGTGCGAATTGAATCAACCATTTCTGTAAGAACTGGCGCCAGAACATTTTTGATTTCTGGTTTACCTGAAAATGTTAAGCAAGCTAGACGAGAGATTCTAAGAAAGCTCTGCAAGCCTGTTGATATTGAGTTCAAAATTCCTTCCAAAGCAAGATCTGCCGTAATTGGACCCCAAGGTAAGACGTTGAAACCCATTTTGGATGCAACAAACGCTAAGATTGACATTGAAAAGGATGACAATACCTCTGAGAAGAGTGAAGAACCTGTTTCTGACGAGGATGACATTTTTGGTCCCTTGGTCACCGTCAAGGTGCAAGGTGATGTCGAATCTTGTGAGCTTGCCAAATCTTTGATATTTGATATCGTCAATAAGCACACTCTTAACACATCTGTGCGCATACCATTGGCTAAAGCCTTGAGACCCTTGGTCGCTCCTGTCATTGCACAGCTAGAACTTCCTTCAACAGTTGAAGTTTTGGTTCCTGAGGTAAACCACGGACTTTCCAATATCATCGTTTCCGGTCCAACTTTGGATGTAATCAAAGCCCGTAACGCCTTGAGAGAAATCATTGAGACGGTCGAAAGTTCGGTTGTAAGCGAATCCAAAGCGGTTCCTAAGGTCCTGCATCAATATCTAGACGCTGATAAAATTTTTGAAGAAACTGGTGTTTCTGTCTCAATTCCAAGTGCAGACGATCCATCTGCCGAGGTTGTCTTTTTTGGTGATGCTTCCAACATTCCTGGTGCTGTCGCTCTTGCCAAGAGTCAGACAAAGAATTATTCTTCCTACAGTTTAGATATTTCCAAGGCTCATGGTGGCAACTTTCAACATGCTCAAAGATTGGCTGCTTACTTCAGATTCACCTCTCTCTTCGATAGATTGGCTCACACTAACGGGGTACTCATTACCAGTCCTTTTTTCAACGAACTGGTTTCTGATGATTCCAAGTCCCTAAATGTAACGTTTAGTGGTAAGGCAAGTGAACCAGAGAAACTTCAACAGGTCAAGAAGGAAATAATCAACAAAGTTAATTCAATTCCTCCAAGCTCCGTGCGTTCTATCGACGATATCAATGCATTTTTCTTTGACCGTATAGATCAGAAGGTTGCTAAGGAAGAAAATGTAACTCTCATTCCTTTAGGCAAATTGGCAGGTATGTCTAACCTCTTGGTCCTAGTTGCCAATACCAGCGATGATGAAGACTTTTTACCATCACAGGCTGAGATTGATGCCAGATTGGACAAGGTCGAAGAGTCCCTTGCTAAATGGAGACAGCTTAGCGCCCATTTAGAAGAGCGAGTAGTTGAAGTCCCAGAGAATGAACAAAAGCTTATTTCAACTAAAACATTGAACCATTTGACCGAGAAATTTGACAACACTATCATCATCAACCTAAACCGAGATGTAGATGGCTACTCTGCTGACAAACTTGTAATTGTTGGAAAGAAAGAGGACGTTGACGAGGCCATCACTGAAATCCAAAAGTTTATCGAAGAACTTAAAGATTATGAAAATGCTTGTAAATATACAACTGAGATCATGTTCCCGGTGAAACTGCTTTCTTTGCTGATTGGACAGAAAGGCCATCACTTAGATAGTTTACGTGAAGAATTCGACGTTCAGGTTAGTGTCGAAAGTGGCAGAGATAGAGACCACCAGGACGAGCAGCAAGAAGTCCCGGTTAAACTTATTGGGTTGAAAGCCAACTGTGATGCCTGCATCAAGAAAATTTCAGCATTGCAGAAAGAATGGGCTGACCGTAAGACAAGTAAAATCACTGTGGAAAAGAAATATCTGGGTAGTATTATTGGACGTAATGGAACCTACGTCAAGAGGTTCCGTGAAAAATATAACGTTCAATTGAGAGTCGACGACGGTGAAGCTGAATATAGTGACATCATACTTGTCGGTCCATCGAAAGGTGTTGCTAAGGCGTTGGGTGAGATCAAAGAATTTGTTGACTATGAACGTCAAAATGGAGTTACTGATAGTATTACCATTCCTAAGAAGGCGCTTTCCTCCGTTATCGGAAGAAGTGGTCAGACCATCCGTGAAATCAGTGAAGAGACTGGCGTTAAAATCACCAGACATGGCGATGATGAGGAGGCTTCTGATGAGACCAATAAATCTGGTGAGACATTTTACCTTGTTGGTACTAAGAAAGGTATCAAGGATGCTCGTCTTCGTATTGAAGAAATTGTCAAGAGGGTTGAGAACAGAGTCAAGAAAACTGTTTCAGTGGAACGCAAGTACCACAAGGACCTTATCGGTCCCCATGGTTCTACTTTACGCGAGATTATTCGCAAGGCCGGCGCCAATGTGGATGAAAGCCAACGTGTGTGGAAGAGTTATCTCCAAGTTCCCAGTGTTGACTCTGAATCTACAGAAATTGTCAGTTCTGGTGAAAAAGCCATTGTGGAGAAGGTTATTAGTCAAGTTAAAGAGTTAGTTTCTCGTCTGGAAAACAATATTACAGAGAAAATTACTGTACCTAGAAATAGGCATATGCGATTGATAGGATATGGCGGGTCTGTGAAGAACGAATTGATGGAAGAGTTTAAAGTTACAATAAACATTCCTAAGAAAGGTTCCGACTCTGAGGTGATCACCATTTCAGGAGCTCCTGAGGACATTGAGAAGGTAAAGGGTCGTATCGAAGAACTGACCAAATAATACTAGGTACGCCAGAATCGAATTTCTAATTAGTTTTTGCTTACCATCTCCAATTAGTACCAGTAGATCCGACATCTATCATCGGTTTGACAAGTGGGGCCCAATCGTTTTGCGCGAATAGAGATCATTGAAACTCACATTATCTTGTCTCGCTCGTACCACCGCATTGGCTGCACTCTAGTTATCTAGTAAAACCGTTCACTTCTCGCACGAAACATTATCATAATACTGTCGTATTTGAATATCGATAATGGAAACCAATCAAAGCACGCCTTCGTTAATTGGTACCTCGATTAGAGGAGCCATTGACACCCCAGACCGGGAATTGTTCGATAAGGAACCTCCATCAGGAACCTTGTCACCTTCCAAGACTCGGCACTCCAAGAGTTTGACAGGCACTCTATCTCCTTCATATGTCACTGTGAATCAACTCAAAGAGGGAGGTGCTCTGTTGAACGACGGTTATACCGAACAGCTGAACTCTGTCATGGATGGAGAGGGGCATATCAAAGAAGACGCGTTGGACTTGAAACAGAAACTTTATCGGAACAAGGACGCCCAGAATGTGTCAAGAGCTAAGCTTGTCAGTCTCTCTGAGATCAGTGCTAACGAAGAGAAATATAAGCAGGACTTTTATGATCCCGAAATGCGCTATGCTGCTCCAGCATGTTCGTTAAGTGGATCTCGGTCCAGAGCAATGGAGTCAGACGATATAGATAAGGACAAGGAAAGTCTCATCTCGCGTGAAGCAACACCAATGAAGTTTGAGTTGACTAATTTTGATTCGTCTTCTAGTTTGAGGCTAGGTGCTGGCGCAAGTAGACCACATCTAGCTCGGGGAGATTCTTATCAGCAAGTTCATTCGAGTGATTTCGGTCATAACGAAAGACTTCCTCGACATGAGAGGACCCAGTCATCAGTTTCGTCGTCCTCTATCAACTATTTGCGTTCACTTTCGAGGTCTAGATCTAGATTGAATAGATCTGCTCATGGAGATATTGCCACCCAAGAAGAATTGAAGGAGGAGGGCGCATTGACAAATGACCAATATTCACCAATGCCGGAACTAACTGAGGCAGTCGATGAGGCACTGAAACCGGTTGATGGGCATGTGGAGATAGAAGATGAGGATGAGGATGATGGTTCTGAAAGTGACCAGCAAACAGAGGAAGAAACGGAGCAAGCTATCCAACCGGAGGGTGATGCGGAAGAAGAAGGCAACCGAAAAGGGACTAACCCCGTGAAAGCTGAAGATCCAGCATTGAATACTGGAACATTTTTCCTAGAAGAGAGTAGTTCAGTCAGCACTCACGTAGCAGATGATTCCCCTGACGCTGCAGAGGCGAAGAAAGAGAATGTCGATGAGTCTGCTGACAAACAACCTTCAGAGGCTCTAAAACCCACTGCTATCAAATCAGAGGTGGAGACTGAGGAAACTAAGCATACCAGTGAATCTAAGGTAACATCTACAGACGATCTGGATGATCTGATTAACGAGTTGGAATTAGAAATTCAGGGGGATGATTCCCATCCTTTGAAGGGATCTCTATCCACCTCAAAACCTGAAGGTGACGATTCAGTGTACGTTCCACAGAACACCATGGCTTTCGAAAACGAGCCAGTTTATTTATTTACATCTCTTGCCGGAGGTTTCCAAGTGGCTTCCCGTACCAATAGGTTGCAAACTATATTAGCTGCTAATCAAGTCGCTTTCCAAATGAGGGATCTTGGTACAGATGAGGAGGCTCGCAAAGTGTGGAAGCGTTATTCCTCTGGCAAGTCTCTTCCAGGAATCGTCCGCGGTAAGGACGATTTTATAGGCAACTGGGAGGACATAGAAGACGCCAATGAGAACTACGAAGTGCGTAGTTTAATCTACGAAACTGTCTAGTCGAGATTGGTTTGAAGTTGCTAGTTACTTCACGGATCTGGTTAAAATGGTGACCATTATATATATAGTTCATTAGTATTTTCTTTTGAACAAGTTCAGAAATAGTTTTCCTAAAGGTTCAGTAGAGTGTTGGTAAATATTGGAACGTTGGGGAATGTCTTTGAAAGTAGGCAGCTCCTTATTCTTTGCTGCTGACAGGGAGTTGGGGTTCGATTCTGTTGGAGAGCCCGTCAAATGTCTTAAAATAACCTCTTGTGAAGTCTTGGATACTCGACCGAAACAATCTTGCAGTTCCTTTTCGAGAGATAGGTACATCTTTTGAGATGGTAAGGGCGCTTGCAGATTGTAGCTTCTCAGGGAGCTATTCAAAGAGTTCAACTTCACAGACAGAGATTCCTTTTCAGCCGATGATATCCGGTAAACCTCTTGATTTGATTTGACATCGATGGGATGTGCTAATTTTTGCTCCAGAGACAATGGTAACGACTTGATGTGATTAGCTAGTTTCAATTTCCAATTTTTATCTAGTTCGTTTCTGAACGATTTGATTTCAGAAAACACCATCCCCTGTTTCTCTATCCATGGAGGTAAAGCATTCTCGTTTTTAAGGATGTTATTCAAGTGATACTCTGTTTTGTCAATAAATGCAGATTGGGAGGAAGAGTCAATTTTTATAGGTTTTCCTCTATTTGAAAGGTTCTTGAATTTACCCTCAGACATTGCCTGTTCTATTTTTGTATTGGCAATTGACTTTATAGAATTATTGACGGTCGCAAAAGACGAAGGTACTAATAGATCCGGTCCCAACAATCGTTCTTTATATCTTTCTCTAAAGTGAGGGTCTTCTTCAAATGATGTTTCCTTCTCCGAGATTTTTGATATCTTGTAATCCAAAGACGCATCTCTAGCTGAGGACAATCTAATTTGAGATTTTGTCAGTCTGGATGGTTTGTACTTGTCGACGAGCATTCTTAGCGCTGCATCAGCCTGTGACTCTGTTCCTGTCCATGGTTGCGATAAAGCGATCTCTTGAGACTGTTTTGGGATAAACCTTGACCTCGTAGAGTTGGCATAACCCAGCTCTTTGGTGTATTTTGCCTTGAATTCGGAGTCAGATAAAGAGTTGAGTATCTGCTTAAACTCCGGGGTGTGGAGTAAAGACGGACTTTCTTCTATAGCATCCTCTGCTAGTTGTTCTAGTCTCTTCGAGAGTGCCTGTTTTGATGTGGGTCTAGATGTGGTTGTAAGGAACCTCCTCATGACGGGGTAGGAAAGGATGATCGATCTTAGAGCATGAAGATAATAAGCTTATGTAATCTTGTAATCATAATAACGTTATATGCAGGAGAGTGCACATGATCTCTGACAGTCAACTACTGGGCAGGGCATCACCAGGCCCAGGGGTGAATGACCCGAAAGGTACCAAGGTGCTAATCACTCTGTTGGTCGTTATCATTGACCCTACTAGCTGGTCAGCTGGTCACAGTATGCACAGGTGTGGCCTTCTACGAGGTGTTCCAGGATTGTAAAGTATCAAGCTTTGTTTCCTCTTGAACAGTGAGTACCGCCATGCCTAGTGTTGAACGGGAACTAGCATATTTACCTCTGAGCGACATTACAACGTTTGTCTCTGAGGGATGACTCTCAACAGACTTCAGAACTCTCAGTTGAGATGCGGTTCAAGATGACGAGGAAGGGTGAAACATTCGTTAGTGTGAAAGATAAGCTGAGACCAAAAAGAAATCATAACCAGAAGGTCAAAATAGTCTCAGTGATTGACGGTGTATACCGGAAAAGATTCCGGTGTGTCCAAACAATAGGCTGGTAAATCCTAATGGGAGGACCGGATGCACTATTTAGTAACACAATAAACCGCCCAGAAAACTTTCTGGAATGTTTCGGAATAACTCCAGGCTACCCTTCCAAGAGTATCCAAGCAAGTAACACCAGGACTGCGTCGTAACTCTGGCCTCTACCATAATGCAGATTTAACCAGTATAGTCATTTCATCTCCGATGATCCTCTGACCTCTTCCCCCTCCGGTTTTAGACCCTCCTTTTCTTTTGATTTCTTTTTCTCGCGGCATCAATGTCCACATTTGCACCTTTGTTCTCTCTCAGTTCGCACATAACCCAACCTCCTAATTAGTCTGACTAACAAAGTTACAGACAAAAAAAATTGGCAACTCAAAGGCAGTATTGGCCAGAACTAAGCACAAAGATAGGAACTTCTCAACTGGATCCTACCCGCACAACAAGGCACTAATTTTCGGTTGATAGCCCTAACCCCAACAGTGACAACAAACCCCAAAGCATACAAATAACCCCCTCTATTAATCAAATCATGTCCAACGCAGCAGCTGCCTCTATCTTGCTAAGGCAGTTCAGAGAACTCACAGATCCCAAGAAGGGCGTTCCCTGCTTCCATATTGAACTGGAGGACGATAACATCTTTCTCTGGAACATCGGAGTGATGGTGCTTAATAAGGAATCTATTTATCATGGTGGGTACTTCAAAGGACAAATGAAGTTCCCCCTGGACTTCCCATTTTCCCCACCTACCTTCCGCTTCACCCCAGCCATATACCATCCAAACGTTTATAGAGACGGAAGACTCTGCATTTCCATCCTCCACCAGGGAGGTGGTGACCCTACAACAGATGAACCAGACAGTGAGACATGGAGCCCGGCACAAACTGTAGAAAGTGTGCTGATCTCGATTGTTTCTCTGCTGGAGGACCCCAACATTTCCAGTCCGGCTAACGTTGATGCCGCAGTGGACTACCGAAAGAATACCGAGAAGTACAAAGAGCGGGTTTTACAAGAGGTCGAACGCTCCCGCCAGGATATTCCCGAGGGGTTCATAATGCCAGATGCAGATACAGCCTACGGACAGCCACGAGCTGAAGAACCTGAACAAGACGCAGTCGATGATGATTTTTGGTTTGACTCGGATGAGAGCTATGGAGACGATGATAGTATTATGGATGGAAATGTGTCCGAGGATGACGATAATGTGGACAACGTTTCCGAGGACGGCATGGACAAATGATCGTCAAAGAGTGCATCGTATATAAGTTCTGTCTTTCTTTTAGTCTTTCGTTTTCATGATTTTAATAGCCTTTATTACATTTGGTTCCATTTTTAGTGGCTATATCAGTTTCTTGGTTATTGGGCAGTTAACTTGAATCCTTGCAACCCAGCAGCAAGCGTTTCAGAAAGGATTTGACTGCGTATAAGTGCTATATCGCCAGGATATGATACTCTAGTCACTGAAAGTAATAGTAGATCTGTATTCTCGATTGAATAAAGCAATACCCGACTTTCCCCTATTGTTGTAGCATGCCAATTCTCCACCTTGCTCCCCGATTCCTCCTGTGTTTTTCGATACGAATGAAGTTCCCTTACAGCCACTAAAGCGTAAATTTTTAAATCATTTTTCGACAGTGTAGACTTGGAGAAAGAACTGTCACCTTCTAGTTGACTGTTTGAAATAATGGATTTTTCCATTGCTGTAGAGAGAAGCTCTCCATCTCTAGTAATGAGAGCAACTGCAAGAGGAAATTCATCCGTCAACTGAGAAGGCTTGAATCCTTGCTGTAGTACCTTTGCTATGTTTCTAGAGTGTAGCATGGGTGGGCCTTCTGTGGTTGGAAAAGGTGTATATGGGGTTAGCTTGCAGACAAAACCAGGTGCCGGCTGAGAAAACCGTGGGAGAAAATTACTGGACTTTCGTAGTGGAACATCCAGCATCACTGCGCGATACACGGTTCTCGGTATAATCCCTCTTCCCTATACAGGTCTCACCTACATCAACAAACCTTCACCTGCTCATTTCTGATCAAGGAGTCGCCTTCCTTGTGTATAAAAGACCGTCTAGCTCGTTCATCCAGTATTGGAGACTTTCTATTGTCTGTTTAAGCTTTTACTAGGTCGAAAGTTGTACACGTTATGACTACCCGTCAACCTCTAAAGGAGACCCACAATAACGTGTGCAAAACACCAGCAAAAGAGACAAGGAAGCTAAATACAGAAAAGGCTACGACTCAGCACAGCCAAAATGTTTTTATTCAAAATACGCATGTGTCCTCCTCAATGCGCCAATGGCAGCAATGCTGGAGGGAAATCTTGAAATCCACGGTGGTGTATTTTGAGTATGATGCTCATGAAGACTCAGCAGAAAGAAAGAAGGCCAAACAACATCTGGAAAGATTGGGGTGTACCATAGATATGTTCTTTAATGATGGAGTTACAATCATTGTGTCCAAGAGACCATTCAATTCGAAAGGGGTCTATCCCGCAAACGATTTGTTCCACAAAGCAATAAGAAGAAACTTGAAGGTGTGGTCGTACGAGAAAGTATTTCGATTCTTACGCAATCTTGGAGAGTTACCTTCTGCTGATGTAGGTAATGAAAAAGTCGTAGGAACAGAAGAAAATCGCCTGTCCTCGTTGTTGAAAGAGGAAAAATTACTTGGTCCAACAGATAGAGATCCAGGCGCTAAAAGAGATGATTTCCACTATTTCAAAGCTGTTTATTTTCTGGTTTACGACTTTCAGCTTAAGTATAGACCCATAGCTTTCAGAGAATGGTCCAAACCAGACGATCCAGACATCCCGCATATACGAGCATCCACTAATGGAGGCTGTCCGTTTGAATCAGACTATGCCAGACCCAATTCTGAGCGCATGATCAAAAAAAGGCGTATGCTATACGAACGAAACAAGGAATATAGACTTCGTTTGTATGAGGCTTCTAACTTGAAAAAGAACTTCGAACCGCCCACCTCTGTCATGAACCCAAGTCCGCAACCAGATGATGATAATAAAGCAGAAGACCAAGAAACAAACTCCATTCTTTCTCTTAATGAAGAGAACGGGAACCAAACGCAGCCTATTGTAACACCGCTCCCGCCTCAATCTAACAAGCCATCGGCCGAAGCGCTCGTCTTGAAGCGCAATGATACGGTATTGTTGGAACTCATGAACAAGTCACATCATGTAATCAAGGATAACGGAGAGATCCAAGCTTCTGGGATAACTAACATCTCTACTCAACAGGTTTCCCAAAATTCTGCAGTGCATCAAAACAGAGGTAATGGTTTAGGACCAATCAAAGCTGAAGTATACAACAAGAAGGTGTCCACAGATAAGCGTAAAACGGTAACATTGCAACGGAATTTCCAGCATGAAGAAAACTTGCAACAGAGTGCTAAGCTTGCCCAAGATTTGGATCCCCCACAGCTAACTGTAAAAAAAGAACGCAAGCGTAAGAGAGAACGTGCTGCGTATGATGGGTACTGCGAAAACTGTCGGATTGAATACGACAATCTCAGCACTCATATTAAAACACAGATTCATAGGTCATTTGCTCGTGATGATTGTAACTTCAAGAATATTGATAACCTAATCTTTAAGCTAGCTGAATCCAGGTCCCTACAAATTTAAGATCAAAATATGAAACACGCTTATAGTATAATGCTAGCATTTATAAAAAAAAAATAAAACGACTCATGTATTAAACCCAAACCCCCCATGTCTATGCATTAAGAAAACGACACTAAACTAGTAATTAAAATGAATGTGGACAATCAATTTAGTAAAGACTTTATTGATATGCTTCGAATAGGAGCAGTGGGCCCCGAGCTTCGTTCCTGGATGTACCTGTTGGAGGATATTGATGTGATTACGAAGCTATTGTAGTTTCTCGTTATCAGCTTCGTAGGGTCATCTTGAATTATCATGAAATTGGGTCTTTTTTTGTGGCAATCAGAATTACTATTAGCTTTCTGTTGTGAACTCTGTAGCACCGCTTCCGAAGGATACGTGCAGACCAAGAAATTTCTGGAGCACCCCGAGCACTTGGGCCTTATCTCATCGCACTTCTTCTTTCTCTTGCGGCAACAAAAGCATCCAGTCTTCGTACGCACTATCTTGCGCCTTTTGACTATCTCATAATCTGAGGCCTTTGTTGAGTCCATTGCTACCATTGGCAATATCGGCATACAATCATCTGGAGACGGAGCTGAGGTAAGCGAAGGTCGAGAGCGTGGAATTCTGTCTGCGACGTTCAGTTTTATAACTTGCTGGTAATCCCTATAGTGTTTATCTGGCATGATTAAGAGTAGAGCAGATGACTTGAGGAGTTGAAAGATTCACAAGATGGAAAAAAAAAAATTGTCTTCTCCTAAAACATTAGTCAAGGTATTATGACAATTTCCCGTGTCGTAAAGCTGTTAAGGGGAACTAGCAGCGAGGTTTTTCGCTCAAAACGGCAGTTGGCAACGGGGTGTTCAGCCTAACACGGACCCTCCAAGCTCATATGAGTTAATTGAGCCTTGGTTATTTGTCATATCATTGTTTTTAAGATAAATAATGTATTGCGACAAAATGTGGGATCCTCTAAGATTTATATAACTCATATCTATCGGTTGATGTTCTTCGTCGTTAGATAAGGAGCTCGCTATACGTATCAAATTCAGGATCGAGAAAAATCATATATGGCAAGTTTCCACGACTGACGACGGACGTTTACCAGCGAAACTCTGCATCGGTTTCATACCCCATTTGGCTAAAAGCTCTTTATCCTCATCAAATCCATTACACATAGTAGTCAACATCTTCTTTCCGCTGAAGATTGCATTGCATCCAGCCATAAAGCATAGGAATTGTTCTGTCTCCTTCATAGTATATCTACCAGCTGCCAATCTGATGATGCTGGTTGGCATCACCATTCTGGCGGTAGCAATGGTCCTCAGCATTGACTCAAATTTGAGTTTCTTGGAGTTGTCACGGGCCAACTCGTCTGCGATAGGGGTTCCCTTTATCGGAACCAACCTGTTGATCGGCAGCGATTCAGGGTGCTGTTTCATAGTACATAGAGTGTAAAGAAATCCGATGTGGTCCTCCACCGTCTCTCCAAGACCTAGAATCCCTCCAGTACAGGCACTGATTCCTGCCTTCTGGACGTTATCAATAGTCTTCAGTCTATCATCATAAGTTCTCGTAGTAATGATGTTAGGATAGTGTTCTCGTGAAGTGTCGATGTTGTGGTTGTATGCGGTTAGTCCTGCATCCTTAAGCTTTCTGGCATGTTCTTCCTCAATCATTCCAAGTGTGACACAGCTTTCTAGGCCGAGCTTATTGACTTCCTTTACCATCGTGGTGATTCTCTCTAATGCTCTCTTTCTGGTGCTGACAGTTCTGTATGCTGCTCCCAGACAAACTCTTGTTGCACCGTTGGATTTAGCAATTTTAGCCTGTTCAACAACCTCATCCACTGTCATAAGCTTTTCAGCTTTCAAGTTGGTATCATTGTTCACCGATTGGGAACAGTACTTGCAGTCCTCAGTGCAACCTCCCGACTTGATGTTCACCAAATTGCAAATTTGAACTTCCGAAGGATTGTGAAAGTTGCGATGATATATCTGAGCACGGTGAACAAGTTCCATCAGAGGAGTGTTGTAGATCTCTCTAAGCTGTTCTTTGGTCCAAGTTGAAACTGGAAATTTCAAAGAGAATGCGTAGTCTAAAGCGGACATCTTTTTCTCAGGGGTAGGAGGCTCAAAAATTGGTTGGTTATGCTCGTACAAAGACCCCAACTCGTTGGCCAATGTGGATGGTTTTCTGACCACTCTGACTTTGGAGAAGAGTCTTCTGCCTCTCATCAACGACTGTCTGTTCATGTTTTCTTGTTGATATTTAAAATAGAAGAATTAAACAAGGTTGGCAAGAAGATTTGTTTTTATTTATATTCCTTGGCAGGGCGGAACAAACGAGTCACACACAGCACAGCAGCAGATTTGTTGAACTGATAACTTATAACGCTAATTGTTGGAGTAGAACTTTCAAGTATTTCGACATTTCTTGACGACGGTTACCAGTTAAGGAGGGCTATCTTTTAAGAGAACAAAGGCAGCTTTAGTTCAACTCTATACCCTCTATATACACCTATGTTGCCCCTAGGCTTCGAATCAATTCCCAACACTGATCTCAACGCTAGTAGACAGCGCATGAAGGTGCATATGACTCAGCCCAATTTGGAATGTAATAAAGAATCATCTACGCGAATTGTCAATCGTTTGCATCTGATTTGCTTATTTATTGCACCATGTATTAGATACTTATTGCATGCTAACAGTCACAAAACTATGATATAGCCGGAGACGTCTATGGTGATTAAGGCAGAAAAAAAAAGTAGCAGCTAAAGAGAAAGAACCAGGGAAAAAAATAGAAAAGAAGAAAAAAAAGAAGTCTCCCAGGGGTGAGTCGAACACCCGATCTCAAGATTAGCTGAAATACGTTTACAGTCTCGCGCCTTAGCCAGCTTGGCCACTGAGAGGATTCTTACACGAAAATTGGCTTTTATTTTATCAGTAACTAGCACATACTTATATAATTGGGGAGAACTTGACGAACCTTCTTTGATTTTGAGCATAACAACAGCCCAGTTTTGTGTCATTATCAATTCTGCGAAAGTAAGATATTCTCTAGCAAATTAACATAAATAAATTATAATCGTAACCCTATCCCAAGAGAACTGACTACAAATCTTGGTTAAAACTCCCATTCATAACACTCCTTCATTCAAATCATTATGTACAAAACGATCCTGCTCATATATTAAAGTCCATTTTCGCCTCTTTCAGATGTCCACGATGCACTACCAGACTGTCGTGGTAACAATGAAGTCAAACTAGAATTCTCATTCCTTGATTTTGTCCCATTCTCTTTTCTATTTGCAGACAAATATCTGTGGTACTTAACCAAAGCGGAATAGAACGCTTCTGTATTGTCATTCACCATCTGGAGAGCTTTCTGGTTGAAGAAATATAAGCATACTCGGATGGTTTCGTCATCTAACATTTTAGGCAGTCTTCCTTGAGTAATGTATTTGGCACTCACATCTTCTATGAGAGTGTCATCAACAGCAAAACAATAGCTCATCTTTTTTCCCCAACCTTTGCAGTATAGTTCTGGCTTATCAAAGGCATTTTCGCAACTATCCAAATGGACCCACCGCTTGAGATGTTCAGAGTAGTATTCACTCCATACATGGTCTTCCACATTCCTCACACATCTAGCCCTCAGACCCAAGGCTTTTAGACACAACAGAAAACAGTTATTCCATTCTCCACATCGCCCAGCTTTAGTACTCAAAAGCTTCCTGGGGTTGTTGTATCTTGGAAATCTGATCGTGCTATTACAATGGTCACAATTAAACACCTCTACGACTCCGGCTCCGTGCGATAGTTCTTCTGTAGTGGGCCTCGCAGATCCAACCATTCTTATGCGGCTTTCATCTTCGCTACGGCAAATAGGACAAGGTGGCTTGTTTATCCATTTGAAAAAGTCATTTTTGAACCAATCCAGCAACGCCACCACGGTAAAATCTGTCTCATTCAGGGAATCTTTCTTAGATTCATCTTCTTGCTGTGATTTGTAAAGAGTACCCGCCCTCTCAAATATGTGGTCCAAATCCATGGTTTCCAGTGCTTGAAAGATGGCGTCATCAGTATATTGTGGGTTTCGTATTCCATCCACATGAGCTTTCCTCATATGAGCTAAAGGTGAATTCCTGAATTGCTGTAGGGCCTGATCAACTTTTGGATTTTTCAAAGAATTTACCCTTTGGTTGACCCGACTAGATTCAATCTTCAAGTACTCTGTGACTAGGCGATCTTTGATTTCTTTGTAATCCATGGGATCTTAGAATGATTGATGGCTTAGAAGACAGATCAAAATCCATCCCGCGAAAGTACTGAACTGATAGTGATTACGTTGGTAACTGATCTGCAGCAGTATGCCCTTCGTACCATAGAAAAAGCAAGCAATACGGAGACAGTTGATTATTGTCAAATCTCGTCAAATGGACTGCTCATAAAACTTGTAAGACTGCAAACCATTATCGATTGTAGGGAAAGGAAATCCTCCCTGATCTAGAGCCTGAAAGATGTTAGATGTAACTACACGCCAAAAATTTCATATTTCGAGAACACGGTTTTGTTCTTTCATTAAACAACAATGGACGAGACCTATAGTCAAATAGCCATGGCTACATCCATGAAGGATAACTTGCTAAGCAAAGAGTTTCCTGTGGACTGGTCAGCGGCCCAGGATGAAGCATCGTTGAAAAAGTTGTTACAACAATCTCATGAGGAGGCATTAACAGACCCACCCACTTCCATCGGAGAGTTTGCTAACGGGATGGACGAGAGATTCGAAGCAATTCTAAAGGAGGAAGCAGGAAAGATCGATGTATTGAAGGGTAAGGATGATACTTTCAAAGTGACATATATGAAACTGATCATGGAAAAAGGTCTTTTGGAAATGCAATTACTGGATGCTAACAAATCCGATCAAGACTCCAAACTACTAAATCTGGATCAGATTGGAGCTTTAAAAAGTATGCAAACCCAAGCAAAAGATGACCTCAAGAAAGAGGAACTACAAAAGAAGTTGAACAATACGTACATCCATGCGCTAAACCTTTTAATTACACAAAATGGACTGACAGCCCTAGACAATAGCTCCAAGCTTAACCAAGTCGATCTTTTTTCGAACGAAGAAGATCATCAGATACTTGGGGTCAAAATTGAGAATCTAATTTTTGAGATCTGCTCCATCGCAGCTCAGAAAAACCTCGTGTTGCCCCAACCAGTTGATTCCATAACCAGTCTTGAAGGTAAGTTAACGTGGATCTCATCATGCCTCAGAGAAATTACTTTCAGTGAGACTTTAACACGTTCCAAAAGTCTTCTTGGAAGTAAAAGCAAGGAATCCACTAAAAACTCAGTTAGTGATCTTGATTTACAGACTGCACTGAAAGATCTCCAGTTCTCGTATGAGTATCTGTCACGTCAATTTGAAAATGAAAAAGTGCAACATAGCGACATTTTATCGCAAATGCGTTACAAGTTGAACCATTCAGAAGAACTGTTGAGCAAATTAACCAAAGACTTTAACAACCAAACTAATACGCTGGTACAGCAGGAAAATCAGATCAATCAGCTATCTAAAGATCTTGCCCAGAGGGAAAAGGAGATAAGTGACCTAAACAAAGAACTAAGCATTTCGAAGATAGACAGTCTAGGAATAGGGGAGAACACTCAGAGTGGTTCAAAGTCTCCGCTAGGTCCCCATTCTCCTAAAAAGAACAACGTAAGTGCCACTATCTTGAGATCCGAGTTCAAAAAGTTGGTGCGCAAGATTAATGAGAGGCATGAACAACAACTGAACGAGGAAAGAAATGAACGACAAAGACTGGAGACTCTGGTCAAGATCTATGAGGAGAACATGAAAAAGTGAAGTCTTCATAGAAGTCAGTGTTATGTATTTATAATTGTACCAATAGACTAATTCTCAACCTTCAGTCCTAAAGCGGCACCACCAATTTTTCGAAATTCTGAGTTTGAGTTTTTCACGCGGAAGAGTCAGCTAACTAGGTCTATCTAGACGAAGCCCTAAAACGATGGCCATACACGTTGAATACTTTGGTCCGGCTACGGATATTACGCATAAAAGAGAAGATTTAATCATTATGGAATTTTTCCCCGTTTCATTGACGAAAGTTTGGGGTTGGATCAATGAGAAATATGGGTCAAAATTCGGTGATTACATCATTACAACATGCAATATTGCATTGAATACGGAGTACATTGATTTTGATAAGGAGAATCCTACCATAGCATTTGATCAAGTCCAGATCCAGGACGGTGATGAGGTAGTCATTATTCCTCCTGTTTCATCAGGTTAAAGATTGCTCATCGATAGGCAGGAAAAATTTAGAGTTTGCTGCGGAAAGTTGCAGTAGGGCTGGAGTGCAGTTTGCCGTAATGTTAGCTCAAGAAGTCACAATCGGTGAATTTTCATTCTTAAAAAGACTAGGTAACGTTCTATAATTAATGCAATGGGAGGTACTTCTGACATATTGGCCATCTCCTCTCACCTTCAATTTATCGTTCCACCCACAACTTCTATTATTGTTGCGCATTCTAGCGCGCTTCCCTCATAATTTGTTACCAAGCAACCTAGAACTTTCGGAGGTTCATCGATCTTTTCTCAGTGACGTTTGCCGACTTAATCCTCAACTGTATTATCTTTCGTTAGCAGAACAATGCCCGATTACGAAAAAGACACAGAAATGATAAGTCCTGAGGATACAAAAGACTTGGGATGTACAGGTAGAATCTTGAATGTCATGTCTCTTCTGCCAAACCAGATATTCAAGAACTCTGAAGGGCAATGGGATGTTAAACCAGTCAGAGGTAATTCCGCTCTATACTCTTCAAACGACTACCTCACCCATAACACTGGATGGGAGACTCACTTGATAGGATGGACCGGTGAGCTATATAACTCCGATGAGCTGCAGCCTCGGAATATAGTATCTAACCTGGAAAGCGACCCTCTGTATCTCAGTGAAGATGATAAGACGGTGTTAACCGAGAAAATGCGTGCTGCCAACAACTCTCCCAACATCCATCCTGTCTGGCTTCTCAGGAAGGACCAGTTACGTTGGAGAAAATACGCAGAGAATGTCCTGTGGCCTATTTTCCATTACATGCAAAATCAACCGTCCGATGGAAAGCAGGAGACTGAGTGGTGGTATGATTATGTCAAGTTCAACGAGGCATATGCTGCCAGAATTAAAAAAATCTACAAACCGGGTGATATCATCTGGATCCACGATTATTATCTGCTTTTA
This sequence comes from Komagataella ulmi, assembly GCA_023213065.1. Taxonomy (NCBI): domain Eukaryota; kingdom Fungi; phylum Ascomycota; class Pichiomycetes; order Pichiales; family Pichiaceae; genus Komagataella; species Komagataella ulmi. Next base: position 128,993 of record JAKWAZ010000001.1, read on the forward strand.
TTGCCCCAAATCTTGAGAATGAGTCTACCAAAGGCTAAGATCTCCCTGTTCTTGCATGCTCCTTTTCCATCTTCAGAATATTTTAGATGCCTTTCTAAAAGAAAGCACATCCTTGATGGAATGCTTGGAGCAGATCAGATTGGATTTCAAAGTTTCTCGTTTGCTCGACACTTTATGAGCTGTTGTACTCGTATTGTAGGTGCTGAGATTTTGGCTAATTCAGTGATTGCATATGGTGCCCATGTTTCTGTTTCTGTGGCCCCCATAGGTATCGATGTTGAGACGATTGAAAAGTACGCTTTTGAGAGCAAAGAAGTTGAAGAAAAGATAAAAGCTATTCGTGAAATAAACGGCGATAAGAAAATTATCGTTGGAAGAGACAGACTGGATGTTATTAGGGGAGTTGTGCAAAAATTAGAGGCTTTTGAAACTTTCCTGTCTATGTATCCTCAATGGAGAGAAAAAGTTGTCTTGATACAAGTTTCTTACCCTACAGTTTTCCACAGCACTAAAATGGAGAAGAAGGTAAACGAGTTGATTGCTGGAATCAATGGAACTTACGGCTCTTTCAATTGGACTCCTGTTCAGCACTACCAGATGAGGGTAGCCAAAGACGAGTATCTTGCCCTATTACGTGTAGCAGATTTGGGAGTAATCACATCTATCAGAGATGGAAATAACACCACAGCACTGGAATACGTACTATGTCAGAAGAAGAAGCATTCTCCATTAATACTGTCTGAGTTTTCAGGTACTGTCGCTGTGTTCCCTGAAGCAATTTTAGTCAACCCTTGGGACTCTGTCGGAGTAGCTAATACTATGCATAAATGCTTATTGATGGACAGTCGTGAAAAGACGGCACTGGAAGCAAACTTATATAACCAAATTCAAAAGAACACTGTTCAGGACTGGACTCGTCGTTTGCTTTCGGATTTGATTGAAGACCTGAGACTCAACCATTCAAAGAAGGGAACTCCCAACTTGAATAGACCATTATTACTCAGTAACTATCAAACAGCTGAGCGTCGCCTTTTCATGTTTGATTATGATGGAACTTTGACACCTATTGTCCATACTCCCAGTGCTGCCATCCCGTCTGCCAAGCTGTATGACACTTTGGCATTGTTGACAAAAGATCCACGCAATGAGATTTGGATTATAAGTGGAAGAGACCAACAGTTCTTAGATAAGTGGATTGGACAAAAGCTTCCTCATATTGGACTTAGTGCCGAACACGGTTGCTTTATGAAAAAGCCTGGATCCAAAGAATGGCGTAACTTGGCAGAAGACTTCGACATGTCCTGGCAAAAAGAAGTCGAGTCAGTATTCCAATATTACACCGACAATACTCCTGGAACGTTTATAGAGAGAAAAAAGGTAGCAGTCACCTGGCACTACAGGAAGGCAGAGCCAGATTTCGGAGCGTTCCAAGCTGCAAATTGCCTTCAAAGGCTACTCGCTGGAGTCGCTAAAAAGTTTGATGTTGAAGCTATGTCTGGTAAGGCTAACATCGAAGTCCGACCTAAGTTCGTTAATAAAGGTGAGATAGTTAAAAGGTTGGTAACGAACGCTGATGGACCAGGCAGGGCTCCACCAGACTTTATTTTGTGTCTGGGAGACGATCAGACCGATGAAGACATGTTCAAAGCATTAAATGATATTGAAGACAATTGGAAACTTGAGAAGAAACCCAAGGATAGATTAGATGGATATGGTGTTTATCCAGTTTCTGTAGGCCCAGCAAATAAGGAAACTGTTGCTAAGGCCTACCTTTCAGACCCAGGACAGGTTCTGGAGACTTTAGGTTTATTAGTCGGAACAGTGTCTCTCTTTGAGACAGCAGGAACAGTCGAAATAAACGATAGAGGACATATCGTTGATGAAAACTTTTTGGATCTGAAACGCCCGTGAATTACCTTCATTTTATGGCTGTTTCACCCCGTAGAGTGAATTTATAGAGTTAGACTTCCTTAAAAATATTGTTTCGCGTTTTAAACTCATCGCCCTTTATCCTCTGATGGAATCAGCAGTGCCGCCAGTGCCTGTCAAATCACAGGCAGCGGTCAGGTTTGTAACCTTTAATGTCAATGGGACCAAGACTCTTTCTAACTACCACCCTTGGAACCAAATGAAGAGTTTTGACAAAATATTTGGGTATTTATTTGCTGACATAATTACTTTACAAGAGTTGAAAGTTCAAAAGGATAATTTGGATCATGAGTTGAATGAGATCCCCAACTATAGAAGTTTTGTAACTCTGGCAACCAATAGGAAAGGGTATAGCGGTGTTGGGGTATTTGTTAGAATTCCAACCGATGAAGAATCAGATCAGATCAAGTGTTGCCTGACAGTAGTTCACGCTGAAGAGGGAATTACAGGATATTTGAAGAGCTCACAATCAACTACTAATTACCGAGATTTGGATAATATTGGGGGTTATCCTGATATTTCTGAGGTCCTGGCTAATGAAGTCGATTTTCAAGGACGATGCGTGGTTTTGGAATTAGGGAACAAGATGGTAGTCATCTCAGTTTATTGCTTTGCTAATTCTATGGGCACAGAGCAAGGGGAGTTTCATAGGGTACTGTTTTTGCGTTGTGTCTTGGAGAGAGCTGAAAAATTGCAGCAAATGGGCAAAACTGTGGTCGTTATGGGAGATATAAACGTTTCAAGGGATCTCATAGACAATGAAGTCTACTTGAGAGAGGGTATTGCGGACAAATCGTTAATTCCGCCCATTAATAACAATGGAGATCAATTTGAGGAAGCCAACCAAACAGCTGTTCTCCAATTTCGAACAGCTTCTCAACCTAGAAGTTTACTGAATTCTTTTATTAAAGACAAGTACAACGACACCGGGATTCTTCATGATACGTTTAGAGAGCACCATGGAAGAGTAATGCGATCATATACTGTTTGGAACACACTGAAGAATACAAGGCCGTTGAATATCGGTTCAAGGATTGATTTGATACTTTGCTCAACGGCACTGTCAAACAAGTTCAAAAAGTGTGAAATTCTACCATGGATAATGGGTAGTGATCATTGTCCGGTGATAGGAGACTTTGAGCCAGATGAACCTTTTGATGGCTTTTCATTCTCCAAGCAACCGTTACCCTTTGAAGCCAGATATCATTACAAAACCCACAATGGGTCTAAGATTGATAGCTTTTTTAAATCAAGATCACAAGGCAAAAGCACTCAGGCCAGAGTTGCGAAACCTCAGAATTCAGCGTCGTATCAATACGCAAGTAGAAAGAAACAAAATCCAGGATACTTTAAATCTTCGAAGAACAATCGTTCAGACATACAGCAACAAATTTTTTTTAATTCATATTCAGACCAAGAAACCAAGAATAAAGATGGGAGATCTACAGACCTTGAATCTTTCAAAAAAATTCTTTCTGTTGCAGCCGGGCCACCATTATGTGAACACAAAGAGCCATGTATTCTCCGAGTTTGCAAGAAGGAATCCAAAAATAAAGGCAAAAAGTTTTGGTGTTGCTCTAGAGCCCCAAGAGCTGACGACAACGCTAATATACTTGATGAGTACCGGTGTAATACTTTTCAATGGCAGTGAACGGTGTTTTTCCTCAATGAGAGCGATATCAAAATTTGAATTTTCACGAAATATTTTTTTTTTCCTTTTCATATTCTACACATCCTACTACATCATGAGTGACAGTAGCAGTACTTCAAAGAAAGATATATATAACAACCCTATAGCTCCTAAGGACAAGGGAAGAGGGACTCGTGTTAATGGAAAAGACTGGAAGTTGCAGAAAGATGCCATGAGAGTGAGATCTTTAGGAGGCAATCTGACTTGGGAACAGAAAAAACAAAAAAGACTTGAAGAGCAAGCTATAAAGGCAAAGATAAGAGAACTCAAGGAGGAGAAAGAAGGCATAAGAAAGAGTAGAATTGAAGAAACCAAACGTCGCCAAAGTTTGAAGGAAGAAAAGGATAGATATGAGAGAATGGCTCAAGTAATGCATCGTAGAAAGGTGGAGAGGCTTAAGAGGAAAGAAAAGAGAAACAAGCTGTTAAAAGAACGTTAATAGCAATAATAACAGAATACATAGTAATTGGTTAAGTGAGTTAAAACGTATTTATATCTGTATTCCTTTCTATTATTGATCGACTTCACCAGCGGACTCCCATTTGCCCTGGATGTTCTCCTTCCACAAAGTCACCTTATTGTCACCGCCTGAGATAGCTAATACATTTCCACTAAGAGACCAGCTGGCTCTCCAACAAACATCGGGGAATTTTTCCTTTGTTAGGGGCTGCTTTTCCCATTTGTTGGATTTTCCATCTTTAGTCCAGATCAATACCGTACGATCTTGTGAGGCCGTGGCAATGTAAGACTTTGATAAGCGAGAAGGAGACCATGCCACGTCTCTGACCCAGTCGGAGTGTCCCTGGAAAGCTTCTTCTTCGATGAATGTTTTTGCCGCGTCGTCGTATCTCCAAATTTTGACAAGATTGTCGCAGCCACCAGAAACAAACCGCCTCGTATTATCGGGCAATGAAATCGGAGCCCAAGAGGCAGCATTTACACCAATAGCGTGACCCTGAATGACAATAGGTTCCAAGGCACCTCCGTCCTTGAATTCGACAATGGATATCTTCCCATCACTGGAAGCACAAAGCAAAACAGGACCGTATTCATGAGGGGCCCATGAAACACTATTAACAGATGCTTGATGAACGGAATGTTCAGCGACTTTGTTCCATACACCGTTATCTTCTTTCCAGATCAAAACTTTACCGTCATACGAACATGAGGCAAGAATGACTCCAAATTTAGGATGGGCCCAAGCAACTTGCCACACAGGCCCTTCATGACCGGTTAAAGTTTCCACCAATCGTTGGTTTTCCCCATCAATCTCAAAAATCTTGATTGTCTTGTCAGATGAACAGGTGGCCAGTCGACGTCCATAGTAATCTAGAACGGCGTCATGGATTAGATCATCGTGTGCGTTGCCAATTGTCACCTACTAGAGGTTAGTACAAATCCAATGAATAAACAAGCGGACCAGCGGGGGAGCTTGTACGCAAAAACTATACTTGCCATTCCTGAATAATCTGTTTGCAACGTAAGTGTGAGAAACGATGGATTACCACTGTTGGATTTCGTGTTTGTCGCGCGCAAAAATGATATATTTCTGTCAGCCAGGAAAGCCCACAACGTTTATTCGCGCACTACTTGTATTCACTTGATCAATGAAGCTCCTTGAAGCCACGCCGTTCAAGTCTGGGGATTTGGAGTTGGATGAGGATCAATTGAGGAATCAATGCTTGGAATTGCTGGAAGACATCTACAGGGAGGAAAATAGATACAAAACGTTTCATCAAAACGGCGCTCACAACGAAACTATTCAGGTACACACATTTAAGGGTAGCAACGGATGGGCCGGGAGGAGCAACACTATTAGTGCCAATGATTATAACCTAGAGAATGTTGTGAAAACGTTGACGGGCTGTGTGTATGAGGGGGACAAATGGAAGCTGGCGGATCCAACGTTACACACCTATTACGAAAAACAGTACATGGGAAAGTTGGTTGAAAGCTTTATAGTCTTGAAAGGTGCTCCGGAACCATGGTACTGTGTAGAATTGAACTACAACCTAGGGCCCTTATTGAAAACACGAAAGTTCTACGAATATATCAGGGTGCTTCCTCCGCTGAAGCAGGATGAAGGCAGCACAGTAAAACTATTCGGTAAGGAGTCTGGGTTCATCGTGAGCGTTCCAGCCGACATTGAAGAAATAAAGCAAAGGCTCAGGTCTAATGACGATTCCAACCTCCATTCTGACAGCGTACCAACTGATTCGAAAAGTTCAAAAAACTGGGTCTACGCCCAATATTCCTCGGTGGAAACTATAGGTCATTCCAACGATAGCCAAGACCTTATCTGGAACATGGCAACATCTTCGAATGCTGGAGGGTTCGTGCCAAATTTTATTACCGCGCTCGCCCTTCCAAGAACAATAGCTCAAGATGTTCCCCATCTACTACGTTGGATTGCATTGGAGAAGGATATTACCCGAAGAGGCTAGAAGATCAGAATAGGCCTAATTGTTCTTATCTGCTGATCGATAGAACAATCGAACAGATGCCAAATCTTTTCGCCAGAGACATGCCCGAATAGACCCTGTATCAATGTATGAAGGTATCAAAAGAAACACGCGGTTTTACATTACACAACTTTACTTATTATGCATACTCATTTCTGCCATTTCTGCAGTAATTGGGTTTTCTATTGGTTGGTTGCATACCTCGCCGCTAACTGACGGCGATGACTTTCTTGATGGGCGGCGCTAAAATTCGCCGAAAAGAAACGAGGGTCATTCCACACAGGTTCGGTTGACAATCTCCATAACACTTGGGTAAATGGGTTATACTAACGTAGAGGGAAAAAAGGGGCAATTAAACTACGAAAAAAACCTTGTGAACAGTTTAAACCCGAGTCTTCTGTTTTAGCTGCTCCGTTTCATGTTGTTTACCAAGCTTAGTACGACTGTGGAAGCTTCCCTAAATGAAACAGTCTCCAACCCTACTGATATGCAGGGAAGTACCATCACCATGAAGGCTGCCGCTTCTAATGCCGGGCGTATCAAGCAGTGATAGGCGCATCGAGATTACAACAGCTTTTCTTTATCGTACGTGACATCTGAGGGCAATCAGGTTAGAAAAAAAAAAAAAAAAGTAACCTGCGCTTAAATTATTTCAGCAGCAGAAAACGATAAGCAATCGAGAGCAAGGGCATAAGTAGGGCACCGTTTTCCTGTTTACGAGCATTCTTTTCACTCAGTTTCAAACAAACATGGCTTTTGGAGACAAACTGACACACAGATTTCATAAATCATCTGATGCTTCAACTGGTGCTGCTTCAGTGGAAGAATACTCCAACAGCATTCATGAAAAATCAGATAAATCCGCTATGGGAAGGTTTCTAGATAAAATTGCGGTGCAGGAGGAGAAAGGATTGTCCGTTTCACAAACTTTCCTCTTCAACTTTGACCTGAGACCAGTTGAAAGCGCTAGAAGGGTGTGGAGTTGGTTTAATTATGTGTTTTTCTGGATTGCAGACTCTTTCAATATCAACACTTGGCAAATCGCTGCTACAGGTGTCCAAGCTGGTATGAGTTGGTGGACTTGTTGGTTATCGGTCTGGGTAGGTTACTTCTTGTGTGGTATTTTCGTTACCATCAGTGCTCGTGTTGGTATCTACTACCACGTTTCCTTTCCTGTGAGTTGTAGAAGTTCCTTCGGTGTTTTTGGATCTATTTGGCCAGTGTTTAACAGAGTGGTGATGTCTTGTGTCTGGTACGGTGTGCAAGGTTACATTGGCGGAACAACCATGGCCTTGATGCTTCGTTCGATTTTTGGAAATGACTTGAACACAAGAATTCCCGATGGAATCTCTTCACCAAACGTGACAACTTTTGAGTTCCTGTCTTTCTTCCTGTTTTGGTTATTTTCTCTTCCATTTATTTGGCTTGAACCTCACAAGGTTCGTCATTTGTTCACTGTCAAGTCTTACGTCGTTCCAGTGGCTGGTATTGCATTCTTGGTCTGGACTATTAAAAAGGCCAATGGTATCGGACCCATCGTCAAGCAACCATCTACTATCCATGGATCCACTTTCGCATGGGAATTCATCCGTATGGTTATGAACTCTCTTGCTAACTTTGCTACTCTGATTACCAACGCTCCAGATTTCTCCCGTTTTTCTAAAACTAAGAAGTCTGCTAAATGGGCACAACTGTTTTCCATTCCTTTGTGTTTCTCCATTACTTCCTTGATTGGTATCCTGGTTTCTTCAGCTTCTACTGTCATTTACGGAGAGACCTACTGGTCCCCAATTGATGTTTTAGGAAGATTTTTGGACAACTACAACTCTGGTAACAGAGCTGGTGTTTTCTTCATCTCCCTTGCTTTTGCTCTGGCCCAACTCGGAACCAACATTTCCGCCAACTCTCTGAGTGCTGGTACCGATGCTACTGCTTTGTTCCCTAAGTATATCACTATTCGTCGTGGTGGTTACATTTGTGCTGCTGTTGGTTTGGCTATCTGTCCATGGGAATTGCTTTCATCTTCAAACAAGTTCACAACATACTTGTCAGCTTACTCAGTGTTTTTGTCCGCTATTTTCGGTGTGATTTTTGCCGACTACTACATTGTCAAGAGAGGATGGTTGATTTTAACCGATTTGTACAATGCCGAGAAGACATCGGCTTACACATTCTGGCATGGTATTAACTACAGAGCTTTTGTTGCTTATATTTGTGGTATTCTTCCAAACATTGTCGGATTTGTTGGTGCCACTGGTGCAGGTTCCGTACCCCAAGGTGCCATGTACGTTTACGACTTTAACTTTTTCACAGGATTTTTATCGTCCATTGTTGTCTATGTGCTTCTGTGCTATATCCATCCAATTCCAGGTCTGCCAACGGACATTAAGAAGGATCTGTTCAAGAAGGGATGGTACGAAATCTACGCTGAAGTTGAAGAGTTCGACGTAAGCGGAGGAGTTATCAATGGTGAGGGACCGGAGCCCGAAGAGGAAGCCATAGATTACTACAGTGAAGAGAAGAAGGTGTAAAGATCACGGAGTTTTAGATGTTTGTAAACTAGTTTAATTTGATTGATTCTATTTGATTCCCTGTTCCTCTCTCCTTCCCCGAAATGGAGGTTAATATTAGGCAGATAAAGGATTATAAGTCCGATGGTTGTTGTATCGCGCGAGTGTCGATAACACCTGTAACGGTTTTTCTTTCCCACACTTTTGGCGTTCGCACACATTTTGTATCATAGATAATGAATCTGGACGTTGAAAGGGGGGATGATTCATATTCGGCGGAGGAAAGCATCCCACTAAGGAGTTTGAATAACCCTAAACCCTCGTTTGAACTTCTTGAAGATAATTATGAGCTGGAAGCTGACTCCAAAGTTGGATTTTTCAGTTGGTTATGGAACGGCCCAAGTTACCCGAAGGATGATCCGACCACCGTCAAATCTTACAGTCTATCCCATATTGACACCTACCCGTTCTTTCTGCGGAAAGAATTACAGTATAAGATTAAATTTGCAGTCACAGTCGGGTACATTTTTTTATGGTTACTGATTAATTATCTGTTATTGTATGATGTTATTTTCACAGCCCCGTCTCTGGATGGAACGGAAATCATGAGTGTCTCTTGTGGCGAAGTGAAGGAGATCTGGAGGGGCAAGAATGACAGATGTGGACTGAATGCTGAAAAATGTACGACCCTTGCTGATAAAAGTATGCTTGTGAAGTGTCCAGCACTGTGCCACAGGGGATCGTGGACTTTCTCATCCATCCCTGTTGGTAACCTCACTATAAAACGTAGAGGCTTTTTCATAGGGGGAGGGAGAAAAAGCATCTCCGATACAGATTCTGAGGACATATTAACTAATGCTTATAGAGCTGATTCATATCCGTGTGGAGCTGGAATTCATGCTGGATTGATATCATCATTTTCTGGAGGAGTTTTAAACCTGACGTTTCAAGGCACCCAGAACAATTTCAATTCCACTAAGGGAATGTATGGAGCTCAAGACTCAATTCCTTTCAATTCAGCATTCCCATCATCTTACGCGTTTGGAAAGGTCCACCCTGGAAAGTGTACAAACTGTACAGATACCAGGTTTTTGGTACTTATCATCAACATATTCTTGGGCTGGATTTTTTCTTATCTCGCCAATATGTCGTTGGTTTACTGGGTGAGTTCGATTTTTGGCTTTTGGGTACTAACGTTGAGTTTTGATCCTCCTATAATACCGAATGTTGCCAAGAATATTGACTCCCCTTATGAGCTAATCAGTTTGGCCATCCGACGCTTTTTGCCCACATGTTTTATTTTATATGTGGTTTGGAAATTTGCTTCTGGCTACACCATGATGGAAACGAACCGAGGCGGGGTTAGATTGTGGGTCGTCTGTTTCTGGTATCCATTGTTCTGGATAGGAGTTCTCAACAACATCACTTTTGATACACTACCAGTTGACAGGTTAACAAGATCAGATATTTCGGAGCAAAAAGGGGCCCTGCTAAGCATTCTTGGCATTGCAACGCTGATTTTGTCCTGTGCTATTGTACAGGCGGTACAACTGTGGAAAGCGGGGAGGTTTCAGAAATATTTTTACATTTACCTTATTTTCATAGTTTCTCTGCTCTTACTAGCAAGAATTCCCGGGCTAACTTTGAGACTACATCATTACGTTCTGGCATTGCTGTTGCTGCCCGGAACTAGAACCCGAAATATCACAGCCATAATGTTTCAAGGTATTCTAATTGGGCTTTTTGTTAATGGTGTTGCTCGATGGGGCATGGATAGCATATTAGAAACAGAAGTCCAACTAAAGCGAGACGATCCCCTGGGGAGAATCAAGCCTCCTAGATTTGAAGGACTCAATCATGACACTGGCATTTTAGAGTGGGGGTCGTCCGAGTCCACCAGAAATTTCGAAGAGTACTCTCTACTGATCAATGACGTCGAAGTTTACAGGGGATCTGATAACCACCTGAACCTGACGGATCTTTTCGTTAGCGCCAAATCTGACAATTTCTTGGCACGTATTTATGGATATAAGTTGCCCGTTTATTTTAGACTCGCAGGAAAAGTCTCTGATGGAAGATACCAAGCATATAGTGATTATTCCAAGAGTGGCATTTACGATGGGGAAACTTTCATTGAGCCAAAGTGATAGCACGAACAATTTATGAAGGGTCAATTGCACATTGTTAACATCCAATCTCGCATATGTAGGAGCCCTTACATTCCTATCTAGTCGATCTGTGTAATTTATTAGGTAATAGGAATAAGCGGAATTAAATAGTAAATGTGAAATAGTCAGCGGGGTCAGCTTCTACTCTGCAATTCTACCGCAATTGTACCCACCTTGCCGGCCCTTTGCGGCCCAATAGGCGTTCGCATTGAGTGATTACCATTTTTGCCAAGTAGGCAAGAATAGCGTAGGGCAATAATGTTGTGCAGCTGCATTCCACTTTAATCCATCTCTCATAGTAAAGAAAAAGAAAAAAAAAAAAAAAGGGATCGTGAGAAATCGAAAAATCACATCTAATTGCTACATACCGTTTAGAGGTAATTCTTCAGTTTGCACTACTGCCACACACACCCCCTTTCATTTACTAATCTTTGCTGTTTGTGAAGTTTTTTAATTAAACCGCCCCCATTTTCAAGCTTGGTAATATACTTCTCTGGTGGGGGGCAATATAGCAATATCAGAGAAGGAACAACTAACTACGGTGCAAAAGACGATACTATCTGCAAGAAAATAAACTTTATAGATTCCCAACGGCCCAAGATATGTCTAGTCCTAGTGCTCATGCAGTAGCAAGCAGCTCTGTTTTTCAGAGGTCTGCATTAGATCCAGCTTCATCAGCTAACCTGGAGATGGACGGGAGCAACTATTTTAGCATCAAACACTCTGAGGTTCCTACAGATAAAGTTTTGACCAAATCGCAAACTACTTCGGATGGCAAAGATTGCTATGCTCACAGTAGCAACAATTCGGCATCTTCCATACAGACAAATTTTTCTGATATCACGCTAGTTGACCGTACCTTTCTTCATTCCAAGGCACCATCCAGAACGGATTCATTAGACAGCAAAACGACTCTCACGGAATCCCTTAGACATAAGCATTTACAAACACCTCCTGCCACAAGCTCGTCACCTTTCTTCAAATTCAACACCCCTGCTAGACCCATCCGTCATTCAAGTTCCAAGAGTCAAACGCTAGAGCCGACCTTGAAAAAGTTCCCAACTTCCCCCTATGGGTTCAAGAACTCCGATGAAATAATTTCTAGAATGAACAAAGATTATCAGCATACTCTATCCAGTGAAGTCCAGCTGCTTTCATCATCAGAAGTGGCGCAATTATTGGCCAATTGCCACTCCTACGAGGAACTACAACTATCTAACTTGATCATTATTGATGTGCGTCCGTTTGCTGAGTATTGTAAAAGCCACCTTCCAGGTTCGATAAATATTTGTCTTCCGTCTACGTTGGCCAAGAGACCAACGTTCACTCTTCAGAAGTGTTTGTCTATTTTGGATTTGAATGATAGAAACCTTTTCTATCACCATCTGGAACACAGTGAAAATTTGTTTAAGGGCGAGAGTATTCAGAATCTTGATTTGGTGAACAAATTGAATAACGGGATTCCATACGGTGATAAAGGTCTTCCTGCCGTGCTTATCTATGATTTAGCTAGCAAAGATGAGAATTCCTGCTCACTACCATTATCGACTTTAACATCCAAGTTTGTATATGATTCCCAGTGGAACTCCCCTATTTTTACAATTAGTGGAGGTTTTAGCCAGTTCAACGAAGACTATCCTGCTTTATCACTAAGTTCGTTGAATCCTAGTATCTGCTCAGTTAGTCCCGATCCCATTCAAAGTCATGCCGCAACAGAAGTAGGCAGCCCTAAATTCTCTCGGAAAGCATCTTTGCCTGTGTTACGCAGACAGCTCACTGAGAATGCGGTTGATCAATCCCCAACATTAACTAAATTTACCCTTCCTGATCCTCCCAGTGTTCCTCTTTTCAAAACTAGGCTCGGAGAAGAAGTCATTTCTAGCAAGCCTGACTACTCCATGGTCTTGAACATGGAGGATTTTGCTGACCACGAAAAGGCCAGTTTACCGCCTTGGATTCTGTGTATCATAGGGGATGATCATGGAGCTACAGCAATAAGCAAAAAGTTCTATCACCTTGAGATTAACGAAAAGGAAAGGCTAAGTCTGGCCTTTAGCAACAAACATCAAAAATCAGATATAGACGCACCCAAGGTATCTAAGGGTGTAGAATTAGGATCAAAGAACAGATACAAGGATATATTCCCCTATGAGCACTCCAGAGTGAAATTAGTTACGTCACCTGTGCTAGAAATTGATCATTCAGAAGACTACATTAATGCAAATTATCTTACTACAGACGTCACGCCAACAACATACATAGCAACACAAGGCCCATTGGAAGAAACAATTGGTGACTTCTGGAGATTGATATTAGATCAAGGATCCTATTTAATTTTTTCTTTAACAGCGCAGAATGAAAATGGAGTCGAAAAATGTGCTCCTTTCTGGAAATGTGGGCAGTATACCAGTGGAAGAAAGATAATTACTGTTGAATTACTTGAAAGTGACGAAAATGTGAAACTAGGTTCAGGCAAGAGTTTTTCATTAACAGTAAGACGTCTACGTGTTAGTACTGCTAATATGAGCAGAGAAGTGTTACAGTTGCAAGTATCTTCCTGGCCAGATTTTGGGACACTATTGATGAAAGACCTCTTAAATTTAATTTATCTCAGAAGGTATGTTGCCAGGAATTGTCGAGACAAAGAACATAAAGTCCCAATAGTCGTTCATTGCTCTGCCGGTTGTGGAAGAACTGGAACATTTTGTTCAATCGATGCAGTTCTGGAACATCTGCTAAAGGATAGCAGTTTGACATCGAAAAACTGTAGCGCCACCTATGACCCAGTTTGGAGAATAGTTGAAGAGTTTAGAAAGCAGCGTGTTTTCATGGTCCAAACTTTGAGACAATATCTGCTGGTTTATGATACGGTCATCTTATTCCTCCGATTGTATCTCAAAGACAAGGACTCAAATGTAGTTCATGATTATTGCGATTACTCAGGCGATCGAATATCTATCGTGGAGAACTTCATTGAGATTAAAAGAAAGGAGCAGCCCCCCTTTGAAGCTGAAATACTGGGGTATGAATCATGAGATTGAACTGTGTAACGTGGTTAGAATATATATATGCCTAGATAATTTTTAATATGTATTCAACTATCCTAGCACCAATTCGTAGATGATGACTACGCTGTTAATGGCAATCAACGGTAGCCTAAGCAAAGTTCTCGTAGCACTTATCAGCGTTACAATTTTCGTTTTCATAGAAACTTCTGGGCTGGCATTGTAGTTGTCAAAAGTAGTGGTTTGGAAGCTCGCTTGCGTAGAGCTTGCTGGGGCATAAGAACCCCATCCAATTCGATTGAGAAATCTGTCCTCTGACAAGATCGCTATGGCATTCACAAGGAATAGAACTGTGTAAAATAGTATCCCTAATCCAAACATTTGGTAGTTTGTTTCGCCTGATGTGGTGCTATCTGAAGTTCAAGTCGATGCGAGTTTTTTTATCTTTGAGGGGTGGTAATCGCGCATTAATATCTCTAATGAATTATGTGGTCTATATATAACTGTGGATTACTACAACTCATCATGGGACGTTTGAGCCTTAGGCGATTCTGATGGCTCTTCTGTTTCTGCTTTAGTTTGGGGAGCGGAAGAAGAACTTTGCTCTTCTTCATCATCCTGCTCGTGCCTTTTTCCCTCCTCTTTTTGACGTTTAGCTTCCTTGAGAGCTGCCTTCAATGCTTCATTGTTCACCCTTTCAATATGTTTGTTTAACTTATCAGTCAAACGATTGATCCTTTGAGAGTGTACATCTTTCAAGGTCGTCATAATTTCTTCAAATCGGGAAGAGTAGTTCTGCAATTCTTGATACAGCTTAAATAGCTCCTCCCTAGGCAGACTAACTATACTGTCCTCTTCAGTCAACGTTCTGACATAGTCTAACTTTTCAGTAACAGTGTTGAAGAGACCATCAAGCTCTTTATCTGATAAAGGAGGTGATTTTATTTTGATCTTTTGACTTTCTTTGGCGAAGTCTAAACCTTCCTTTTCATACTGTTGCATTAAACTCAGAGCATCCTCACTCATGTTGAGCATTAGCTCCTGAACATTTTGCATGGAATTTAAGGTAGTGTTGTAAACCGTAGTGAAGAGATTGTTATCCAAGGTAACATCGCTCAGATCAATGTAGTTCTTGATGAAGGCAACACTGTCTGACACAGAATTTAGTTTATCCCTGATATCCTTTGCTGATGCATCGTCGCTATCGTAGTCCAACCACTCAAGATTTTCAGCAACCAGTGTGGATAAAGCCTCAACTTGTGGTGCTGGTCCTTTTTCAACCACTTGCTCATCTTCCAAGTACGAACGAACACGGTACAATTTCGATTCCAGTTGATTCTTCAGTTCTTCAATCGACCTCTTTACAGCATCTTTTTTGTTCAACTCCTTGATTTTCAAAGACGAAGATATTTTGGTAGAAGACCCCATCGGTTTCACATGAACAAATTTCAGTTGAGTGGGTATAGTAGCTGGATAGAACAGTTTCTTGTTTGGTTTTTCAATATTTTCACTGCTAGTGGAATTCTCAGACTTGGCGTGGTCAGATTCTGTGTCGACAGGAGGTAAAGATTCAACTTTGTCAGCACATTTGGCTTGCAGACGGGTCAATGAAAACAATCTGCTCTCAGATAATTCGAAAGTAGCCTCGTAAATAATATTAGAACACTCTTTACCTTCCTGCGTAAGAGATTTGATACTCTTCTTAAGATCTGAAACCTCATGATTGGCAAACAAATGTCCATTTTCGTAAAGTCCAACTGCCAACTGGTTCTCATTGTCCACATTTTCCAGTTCAACAACTTTTTTAGTATCAAGAGGGGTGCCAACTGGAAAAACGTTTATCTCCGAAGAACCAACTTTTATGCAATAGTCATAGACACTTCTCTCATTTACAGTCATCTGTCTTGCTTTGAACATTTGCGATAAGGTTACACCACGAAGAGTAGAACCAAAAACAGCAGACTCGTCAGCGTTAACATTCTTTGCAATCAATTCAGATCCTAGCAAAGATTCCAAGTGCTTTTTCACCATCGGTACTCTTGTTGATCCACCCGTGAGAATTACCGAACTTAAACTGGTGAGTGGAAAGTGTGACGTCACATTTTCATTCAATGGATGACTTAGGGCTTCTATGATAGGAGCAGTGATCCTATGAACATGCTCTGCGTTGTAATCTTCGAATTCGTCTCTTGTTATTGTTGTCCTAAAGTCAATGTCATTGTATAGGGATTCGACGGAAACTCTGGTGTCAGTGTTTGCACTCAAAATTGTTTTTGCCTTTTCAGCTGATTGCCAAAGCTTTGACATAGATTTACTGTTCTTGTTGAAGTCGGACTCGCTAAAGGAAGGATGCTCGGACAAGAACTTCTGTAAAAGGATGTCATAAACAGACTGTGTGAACAACTGTCCCCCCAGCGACTTGTCGTAGGCAATAGCTTCTACGTCGATAAAAATTCCGCCATCTTCATTGGAAGATACAGAAACCAAAGTCGCTTGTAAAGAACCAGCCCCCATGTCATAGATCATATGATATTGTTTGTTTCCGTCAAATTGCCTTGAAGAGGCATAGTTAACAGCCACAGATATACCGTCATCCACCAAGCCAACAACCTTTAAGCCACTGATTTCGGCAGCATCTTTTAACGCCAGTCTTTGTGATTGGGTAAAAAAAGTGGGTACGGTGATGACAACGTCGTTGATGACTGAATAGGAACCTGGTACCGCATGTTTCAAATGATCTTCAGCTCTAGATTTGATGTCATCTAAACTCATAGCCAGTATCTCTTCTACAGAATAAACAGAGGAGCCTAAGTTAAAGGCAACCGTGTTCCTGTTATTTTTTGATGGAACCAGCTCAGCACCTGAATGGTACTTCTTGTATTCTATAGTTGAAACGTCATCAAAAGAAACGCCTATCAATGACTTCAGATGATTCAAACAGGATTCAGGGTTTCTGATACAGACAGAACTGGCTGCTGATCCATAATATCTCTCAATTTCACCTTTAAAGTTTTCCTTGATGGCCATCATTGAATTATCTTTCCGTTTGGAGTCTGGAGTCAGGATGACTTCAAAGGGGACGCCGGGAGCAACTAGGACAGCCTTTGTAAACTCTTGACCATAATCGATTCCCAATAAAGCTCCAAGTACATTACTTAGTAGCAAACAAAGTAGTGTTACTATCTTTTGTGTTTTCATAACAATTGATCTGAACAAGTGTCTTTTCCAACTACAGGGTTTTTTCTAGAAAGCAAAGCGAGCTTTACATCTTGGGAGATGGTGAAAAATCGCGACGGAACTTTTAGCACAGACTTTTTTTTCTAAGCTTGAATTCTCCATTATCAGTTCTAGCAGATGGAAAGTAAAGATAACGGAGCTTTCCATGATGAAAGATCGGCTGACCAACGGGAGAATGGAAAACCAGTCTATTCTAATGGCTATGGGGCATTAAAAGTCCAAGATCTGTTGAAAACTTCTCGAAGAAATAACAAGCTAATGCCCAATGCACCAACTAATGAGAAGCAAGAAGTGATTGAGACGAACCATCCTAGGGTACAAAAGGAAGGGCTGGGATATGCCCGAGAAAATCAAGCTTTTCACTCAGATCAAGATATCGATGCGATGAATAGTCGAAGGAATTTTCGTACTGAATCTCCTGGCGCAATTTCTAGGGGCCCACCAAGAGAACGCAACAATGACTACAGAGGCTATAGGAGAGATGAAGAGAAAGGGCCCAACGAGTTTTCCCAGAATCACAATGGCAGCGGATTCTCTAGAAATTTTTCTAGAGATAGGGGATATAATGAATACTCTCGCGGACGAGGTAATCAGCGCTACGAGAGAAGGTCTTACAGAGATTATGCACCAGACGAAGTGCAGGATAGTTATCATGGTTACAGATCACACAATGGCATGGTGAGTGCAAGGGAAAGAGAAAGATCTTCGGATTATCAGTTTGATAGAAACGGACCCTCAAAACAAAGATTAAGAAATACATCAGAATACCCCAATGACAGACATGCAAGCCCTCAGGAACACGCCCCAAGGAGTTACTCCAGACAAAATCAATCCAAAAAAGTAGATCTTTTGAATGTGACACCCATGAACGAGATCAAAAGGGATATTAGCCTTTGGGACATCAAACCTAAGGGATATGAACAAGTTCAAGCTTCCAGAGCCAAATTATCGGGTCTATTTTCTCTACCTAGCGCTCAAAGCGATAGATCAAAACCGGTTCCTCCAGTTCCTACCGAAAAGCCTGAAATGGCTGATGTTCTCTTCGATACCGCCAGTTTGAGCCCAACACTCTCTACACTTAGTAAAAAACTTGTGGTTTCAAATCTTAACGGTATTGAATCGGAAATGATTATTAACTATTTGAACGGGTATATTACTCAGCTGAGCAGCTGCAATGTCAGCAAACCAATTGTTGGTTTTACAGTCATAGAGGACAAATCCAAAACAATATTGGAACTTGATAGTTCCCAAACTACCACACTAATCTATGGTATGAACGGCATGAACATTGAAGACCTGAATCTAAAGCTAGATTTGTCGCGTCCAGAGGCATATATTGTTGGAAATACAGAAGAAAAAACTAGCTCTACTGAGGAAGTATCTGACGTTGTTATTGATAGCAAGGACAAACTAGCGCTGGCCAATATTCCGATCGGGACTGAGAGATCAACATTAATCAATTATCTGTCAAAATTTGGAACACTGACAGGCTTGGAATTACCCAGATCAAAAGAATCTGGTGAATCGCAATCCTTTGCATTTTGCGAGTTCAAAAATTTGGACCGATCTTCAGTGATTGAGTCTATTGAAAGCTCAAAAAACGACCAGTTTGACTTGCGTTGTTTCCCTGCCTGTAATGGGCTACAGCAGGAGTACGAAGTGAAATTTCAGAATCTCGAGAAGGCCAGCAAAGGAGAAAACTTCCTCACAACTAAGGAAACCAAAGTTGTTCAGCTTCTAAACATTTTCGAACCAGTTATTTCTGAGTTTGAGGAATTTGGACGGAGCATCGGAAATTTTGACCGAGTGTTCATACCCAATGCAGCGAAACAAGCAGATGATTGGAACTGTGAGAAACTCTATATGGTATTTCACCATGTTGATAGTGCTCGTAAGGCAATCGATCAGCTAGCTGGAAAATTATATAATGACAGAACTGTGTTGGCAACATACACGAACGAAAAGGATTTTGCAAATGGGATATATTAATGAATCAATGGTAGTATGCATCTAACTGTTCGCTTATTGTAGGGTCATGTGTATGTGTAACTAAAAGCATGTAAACGTCTTTGGGGATTTTCTCAATGAAACTTATGCCAAGTTTTATGATCTTCTTGGATTCTAGTCTAGGGAATTCACGGAGTAATGTCATTGGGTTCGAAATTTTCATCAGTTCCGATCGTATCAGAACTAACTGAGCAACAATGAACAGTACATTCAAGTGTATTCCGTAAGAGAACAAAAAGTCCCACAATTCTAGTACTTCACTCAAGGGAGGCGTGCATGCTGATAATGTTAATACCGAGGGAAAGGCGTAAATCTCTGTTTTCAGCATTTTTTTGCTTAGGTATGAATGCAGTTTAGGGTCCACAATTTGAAGACACAAGTCAACTATACGGACACCCGTATGAGCTCCCTCAAGGTTCGGAAGCACATAGAGCGGCATATGGCCATTTATCATTTTATCAAACAGCAAAAACGCCTGAGGTTCAGTCTTGCAAACGTATAGGAATGGTGCCATCAAGATATTCATACCTTGAATATAAGGGGAAGACAAATAGGTCCTGCTATTTCTCCTACTACCCCTAGATACATTCTCGTTCTTTATCTCTGTCATCAGGGCATAACAATTTAGTGTTCTTGCAAGTATGGTGGGAGTCACTTTGCTTTCGTAATTGGGATCACCTTTCAGAGTTCTATGAGCATCATTAAGTATTTTGTCAAAACTTTGAGATTTTCCCTGGGAAACCAATTCTATATAAAACTCGCTTTCAGTTGGTGGAACTTGTAATAAAATGGACCATACGTAACATCTATAGGGGCAGCTCTCCGAGTCTGAACGCGTTGTAAGACCTTCTGCCAGGATCATATACCGCAGCTGTGACAGACCAGTTTTGACTATGACTTGATTACTTGTGATGAACTTTTCCACGGGGTCTTTTTTCCTCCCTTTCTTGAAACCCATTGAAGGTTTCGTCCTGAGTTGCGATTCCATCAGGCCGACGGATGTTTGGCTATTCTACTACTGTTAACGTACTATTGTTGACAAAAGATGATTTGATTTGATTTGATTCTTCTAAATAAACTTCGCGCGTATGCCTATCATTCATGCATGTTGATGCCCCTCTTATATAAACCTCATCGCCCCCAATCGACTGTACAGAAAACAGCTATAATTACTGGTTGTCGGTATCTTTGAGCAAGTCCACAAAGGAAAATGGTGTGTATGCATATCCCTCACCTTCAAAGAACTTAGACATCGCTTCAACCCAATGTAATCTCAGAGAATGTAACATCGCCGAGGTTCCCTCCATGACAACCAGAATGGCAACAGTTAAAATAAACCAAAGGCCAAATAGAAAGAACGTCATGAACATGCCAGAATATCCGGTTGTTCCAAATGAATTGGCAATTGTCATGGACCATAGAACGGCCGAAAGTTGGTTATGTGCAAGGGATAGGGCCCATAGTCTCAGATAAGATGCTGTATGTGAGACACAATTTAGGCAAAACTCGATAGTATGAATGACTTGATGAATCATAACATCACCAAAATTGAATGGCTCTTGCTCGTCGTCAATATCCTGGATAACAAAAAAATCGTCATCTTCCAAATTTTCAGAATCTGAAAGTTGGTTAATATGATCATGCTCAAATAAGTCGGAGTACCTCAATTGGATTGACTGGTTGTTACGCCGACGTAGAACGAGCGGTTTGTATAATAGTAACCACGGAACACACACCAATGCTATCAAAACAAGGATAATCTGTACAACAGACTGTCCAGGGTAAAGTTGCTCTTCAACAGTCCCTGGTGAAAGAAACATGTTAATTAGCATGTTCAATAGACCAGGAGCTGGCTTTCCTATTTTTACCCAATCAACACACCATTTGTAGACAATAGTGAGAGAAAGATATCCAAAAATACCTTGCATGAAAAGTAGCCCTGGAATGAAATTTCCGACAATGTCAACGTTTGATTTGAAAAACCTATAATTCACCAGTGAGAAGAAGAATGAATACGACATGTGACAAAATCCAATCAAAATGGACAACTTCATTTTATATGAATTGGTAAAGAGCAGATTATTGTCAGTTCCATGCCAGGCATAATCAATTCCGAATGCATAGGTTCCTCTTTCAGTTGCTTCCACAGATTCTCCAGCATCAAAATCAGAAGGCCATCTCCATCCAGATTTGAACAGAGTCAGCGATCTTGAAAATATATCATTGTAAATGAAACCCGTGTAAACAGAAAATGCACCCATAAGAATTAGAATATATCTTCCTGTAAAAGCCATATCAAAGATTTCATCCCTTTTCATTTTGGCGATTTTATTCTCCTTCAAAATCAGGACTAAAGCTGCCAGAAACACCAGAAGTCCATGGCCCACATCACCAAACATAATTGCAAACAAAAATGGGAAAGTTACTACGCTGGCCAATCCTGGATTAACTTCTTGGTATGTAGCGATACCATACGCATCAATGATTGACTGGAAAGCTGCTGTAAACTTGTTAGTTCTGTGAAAAGTGGGTGGAGTACGATTGGTGTACAACTCGTTCACAACTGAGTTTATATCACTCCCAGATCTCTCGGTTACATCCCTCAACGCATTTTTCACCGCAGGTAAATCATGTTTAGGAATCCATCCTTCACCAATCAAACATCTTCTCGTCTGGTCGTAGTTAAACTGATTCAAGGCATTATAGATTGCCTTTTCCTTCTTTATTTCAACCTGCCACTGAGAAATGTCCTGACAAACGTACAACAGCTCGCTGTTCAGTACATTCTGTGTGTGGTTAATGACTTGTTTTAGATCAAACAGCTTGGAGTTGATCTCATCTAGCTCTCGTTTGAATAGTTCATAATGGCTCTCGACGTGGAAAACTGTACCACCTAAAGAGTCAACGATTCTTTTGGTCTTGTTAATCAGATTCTCACCATGGGTGAACACCAAAAATATGTACTTGTCGACTTTTTGCCCACTTCTCGTGTCATCAAAAGTAGAATCAATGGGCACAAAACTTATGTACAGATTACCTCTTAGTACTCTCCATAAAATTTTTTCTAAAGTGTGATATCGTTGACTGTCTATAGTACCAGTAATATAGTTCATTGTAGATATCATTGTGAAATCTCTGTCAACTGTCAGATTACGGCCCATGTTGACGGACTCTTCTTCCATTAGTAACCCATCAGCGGAATCTAGGGAGAGTCTCATATTGTTTAAAGTTTCAGGATCATTGCCTATATCAAAACTGTGCGTATGTGAGCCAAAAAACTTCCTGGATCCATTCAGTACTAGTCTGTGCTCTATCAGTTTCAGCTCCTGTTGTTTAGATTGCTCTAGAGACTCTGCTAATCTTCTAACATTGGTTTCATACTGTTGTACTTTCGTGGTCAAATCGTCAACTTCAGAAGAGGAAGCAGTTGAAGGTCCTCCCAGAGATGAGGAATGAATAGCGCCTATACCATCATACTCTGGAATTATGGTTCCAGGCTTTTGTTGATATATCTGAGACACTAAGTAGTTCAGTTGCTCTTCCGTTGTTGTTAACTTTCTGATTTCCTTAACAAATGACCTTTGAAACGTATTAACGTTTGAGTTCAAATCCCTCAGTTGAACAGTTCCGAGATCCCCCAAGACGGATACAATGTCCCTTGAAATTTCACTTGCTATATAAAACTGTACTAAAGACATCTCCGCTGAGCCTACAAGAGGTGGTTAGTAACTATTCAACCTATACATGCCGAAATGCTGGAGTCAAACTTACGGAAAATGGCTTCTTTAGAGGTGGTCATTATATTCTGGCAAGAGTCCTGCTGCAATTGCCCTTTGAAAAAGCCTTTTGTTGCAAATCAGTAATTGGCCAAGGAACCGAGTGCGATGTGGTGTAATTTCTATTCTTCCCTAAACAATAGCTTTCAAAGGGGAGTGGGTGTAAAAGAGAAGTTAAGGCCAAATAATCTATTTACACGAAGATCACTTCGAAAAACTCGTTCACCAACCAGATTTTGCTATCAATCTCCAAATCTGATCTCCCTAGTTCTAACCAAGGTAATGGTGACCCACACAATATACAACCAATTGGTGGACAACAATGTTCGGGTTGAAGTTGTGTACGAAAATTATCCAGTCATTGCTGGGACAGATGAACTTTCGTTCATCCTCCGGTTCCGGTATCTTGGGAAACCCAAGCTTCCTAAAGAGGAACTTTCAGAGCCAGATCCTGAAGATAAACATAGTGTCAACTCTTCTCCTAAGGCCGGAAGTAATGAAACGTGGTCTGGCTTTGGAAGAAGAATTTCATCGCAGTTTTCCAATGTTACAAGGAATGTCTTTTTGAAAGAATTAGAAAAGGTAGAAGAACAACACGAGGAAGATGATGAACCGGTATTCGTTGTCGGATATACACAATTGTTCGGGTATCTTGCCATTAATGAAAGCATCATAGATAAAAAAAAACTGGAAGACGTTAGGAAAAAATCTGTCATAGGAAATAAACTGGCTGGTATAGAAGGACTAGAATTGAGTGATAAGACTAGCAACATATGGCAGTTCAACAACATAGAATTTTTGGAACCTGGAAAGAGTAACCAGATTGTACCCATATATTCCACAACCCAAGCCATGCTATTTCAGGAGATTTCACTAGCCGAAGACCCATTGAAGATCTTTTATGTGAAAGTTCCCTTACCGAAAAACTTACCGCCAAATTACCATTCCGCAGCTATTACTATAAACTATAAATTGCTAGTCGGTTACCAACAATTTGAAAAGAATGGCAGGATAAGTGTCCGGACACTAAAATTTCCTCTTAAATTACAGGCGTACGTGAACAGAGTGGGGCAGCAGCCATTTTTCACCTTGGATAAACCACTCTTGGGTCAGCCCATTGAGGCTCAAGTTACTGAGGTGACTGATGGACAAAAAGCTAGCTTTGCTTCCATTAAGTCTCAGTTGAAACACAGCGATATTGAAACCGAGTCTGATTACTCTAATGAGAAGATAGCCGTTAAGCCAATCGAGTTCTTGGCCTTTATGCAGAAACTAAGTCAAGCCAATATTAACCAGGTTGTGGATATACAAAACGAGTTTCACAGAGAGTTCCTCACAGATTACACTTCTTCGAAAAACGAAAATTGTAGGCTAAACCTTATTAATTTGGTTTCTAACCCGTCACAAGTTCTTTCTCTTAGACAAACGGAACGCAAACCTCTGCAAAAGAATTTTGAAGAGCTGAACCTTTTCGAATATGATAGCCTTTTACCGACAAAGTTCCAGACTAGATTTTTGTTGAAACGAAATACAAAAAATTTTGCACAAGTTGATCTTGATAAGTCTGTATTCAGGGTCAACGATATCATTCGCATTAACATTCAATTATTAAATCATATTAAAACGACAGGTTTGATCGTTGCACTTGAACGGGTGGAGACCATCAGCGACCAGTACCTTTTCAAGGATGAAAAAGGGCAATTATATGAGAATCTGACTGAACAAAACCAACTTGTTGAAAAGGTCTGTGAAAAAGTTGTTAGTACTATTAACAGCGAGCAAGTATCTGCCAATCTACCCATTCCTTACAACTCGCCAAGTCAGTTCAAAACTAACATTGTGAACGTAAGGTACTTGGTTACAATTAAGTTCATCTTAGTGGAGGAATCTTCTGATTTAGAGTTGATCTATTCGGACAACAAAGGAGGTTTGCTTAGAGGAGTGGAGTTCTACTCCAGTGGATCAGAGTTTCTATGTAGGCTACCCATCAAAATTGTGCCAAACTACGAGCCCAATTTTGGTGTGGTTAATTACGTTTAATCTAGCGGAGAACTTAAATTTATTGATTACAATGGTTCTTAATCGTTATTTAATCAAACAAACCGAATCCCATGTCATCGTCCTCGGACTCTTCGTCTTCCTCCTCAGCAGCAGCAGCAGTCTCCTCAGCAGCAGCAGAAGCCTCACCGGCAGCAGGAGCAGCAGCAGCGTAAGCCTCAGGGTTAGCCAATCTGTCCTTGATAGCCTCAGAACCCTCAAATGAGTAGTCAGTGGCAATGGAGACAGCCAAAACATTCTTGTAGTGGTTGACAACAGAGTGACCAACGGATGGCAGAGTTGGGTAACCAGCAGCCAAAGAGATTTGGGCAATGGTAGAGATGGCAGAAGTGAAGTGAGACAACAGCTCGTCATCGGTGATGTCCAGAATATCAGCTGGGAAGACTTGTCCATCGTCGAAAACTTGAACAACAGTCAAACCGTAGGTGAAAGGAGAGATGTTCAACATGTTCAACAATTGAGCCTCGGAAGGACCAACTTTGGAGTCTTTCTCAACGACTTTAACATCATTGGTGATCTCAATGGTACCTCTGGAAATCTTGGTTGGAACACCCAGAGCTTGGAAGAAAGAGGTCTTACCTGGTTCCATACCAGTGTTACCGGCAGGAATGAAGACGTCCAAAGGAGCGACAGCACCTGGTCTGGCTGGAGCAGCGACTCTGTTCTCGATGATTACATCTCTGATGGTCTTCAAGTCCTCATTGGTGAAGACGAAACCAATGTTACCTCTGACGAAAGGCAACAGCTTCTCAAAGACTGGGAGCTCCTCGACGAAGTCTCTCAAGGCCTTTCTGACCATAGTGTTCTTACCCATAAGAATCACAGCCTTACCACGGAGAGTCTGTCTGACCTCGTGCATTTGCTGAGAAGAGACATTGTCTACACCGACAATAAAGATGGACTTGTAAGATTCCAAAAGCTCTCTGAGCTTGTTGAAGTACTCGGCTTTCTTTTCGTTGATACCTCCCATTTCGACTCTGTTATTACTATACTGAGGATAGGCTGTTTAAAGGATAAAGAAGTAAGAAAAAGATTTGGGCGACAAAAAAACTGATGAAAAATGAGGAAGGGCGTGAGCCCTCATCACGTGGAGTTGGATCTATCAGGTGTTTGGAGTTGTAGCAGGAGGATGCTGGATGTTTGAGAGGCGAGCGTTTTTTTTTTTTTTTTCAGTACTAGATTATTGTTTCTATAGTAATTACGTAATTACTGCATCAGCCGCACTGAAAATCTTTGGAGCGCAAGGATGATGATTCGGTGGCTGATCAACGGAATGAGGTCAGCAGTGCAAGAAGTTATGCCAAGATTGGACTTAAAAGGCTCTTGCTTGATTGGCATATCCATAATTTAGCAAAAGTGACTTCAGCCGCCCTCTATGTTGCTCTGGTCTAATTTTAGTCAGTTGTCTTTTCATTTCTCATTCCCTTACATGACGATTACTAAACGCGTCATTTCGCATACATATGCGACAGATCGAAAACAAGACTGATTGGAATCTTTATCTACCTTGCTTCTTCTCTTCCCACCATTAGTTCCCATTTGCCTTTGATCAATCATCAATCATGACGACTGAGGTCAACATCTCTACCGAGACGGTGCTGACTTCGTTGGCTGTGAATTCGGCTGTATTTGGAGTCTTTGTTGTAGCATTTATCTTGCTCAGAGCAAAGTTTCATCGAATTTATCAACCCAAGAGTTTCACAAAGCTTTTGCCCCCAGAGGACAGACCTAAACCGGTTTCTGTGTTTGCTCCAAGAATGATCTGGGATTTGATACGGAAAGATAAGAAATTTCTGATTAAGTTCTGTGGTATCGACGGGTACCTGTTTCTACGTTATATGGGAATATTGACTCTGACTTTCTGTTTTGGTAGTCTCATTTTGATTGTTCTTTTACCAGTGAATGCAGTAAATGGAGTTGGACAAGATGGTTTTGACCAATTGGCTATTCAAAACGTTGATGACAGGAATAGATATTTTGCACATGCGTTCATCTCTTGGATATTCTATGGATCTATATTGTATGTGATTTACCGGGAGCTGTATTTTTACAACAACATGAGAGTAGTCATCATGTCTTCTCCTTTATATGGAACTAAACAGAGTTCCAAAAGTGTGATCTTTCAGACTGCAACACCCCAATTCTTATTTAAATCGGAGCTCAAGAAACTTTTTGATGGAGTCAAAAACGTTTGGGTTTTGCAAGCTCCCAAAGATCTTGCTCCATTGGTGAACAGAAGAGATCAAGTCTCAATGAAGTTGGAGAATGCAATCTGCAAGATATTAACTAAATCTACGAAAAAGTATCTGAAATCTCCCGATACATTTATAGAGGGCACAAAATGGAGCGATTATGTCAAGAAGAGACCAACTGCTCGTTCGTTCCCAATATTTGGAAAGAAATACGACTTTATTGACCATTGCAAGACAACGTTGATTGAGTTAAACGAAAAAATTCTGGATAGACAGGCCAATTATGAAGACTCTTCTCCTGTGAATTCAGTTGTAGTTGAATTTATCAGTCAATATCATGCACAATTAGCTCACCAGTCAGTAGCACATCATATGCCTCTTCACTTCACTCCGTCCCACATTGGCGTTGAACCTGCAGATATAAACTGGTTCAATATGAGACTTTCATGGTGGGAGAGACTGGTGCGATCATGGGCAGCAGTGGCTAGTATTATTGCATTAGTGATATTTTGGTCGATACCGGTGTCCTTTGTTGGTATGATTTCTAACATTACGTATCTGACAAATGAACTGCCATGGCTGAGGTGGATTTTGGACCTCCCAGACCAGTTGCTCGGTATCGTCACGTCTTTACTACCTACCATTATGTTGGCACTTTTGATGATGATTCTGCCAATCTTTATTCGTAATATGGCAAAACTTTACGGATCAGTCACGTCTCAAAGCGTGGAATTGTTTACCCAGCAAACGTTTTTTGCTTTTCAGGTAGTACAAGTATTCTTAGTGGTTTCTCTTTCTTCTGCTGCTGCGTCTGCAGTGACGCAAATTATTGAAGATCCCACTAGTATTATGGATACTCTAGCCACGAATCTACCAAAAGCGTCCAACTTCTATATTGCCTACATCATCCTTCAGGGGTTGTCGGGTAGTAGTAGTTCTTTGTTTCAAGTCGCAAATTTGATCCTCTATTATGTGTTTGGGTTTGTGTTTGACAACACTCCGAGAAAGAAGCACGATAGATACGCTGGTCTCGGATCTATGGAATGGGGTACAACATTTCCAGTATACACCAACCTGGCAGTTATTGTGCTTTCATATTCTATCATTTCCCCCTTGATTTTGATCTTTGGAGCAGTTGCATTTGCGTTACTTTGGTTCACCTACATGTATAACCTGAGTTATGTTTTCGTACCTGGCCCCGATTCTCAAGGTTTGCATTACCCCAGAGCACTATTCCAAACTTTGGTCGGAGTTTACCTAGGAGAGATCTGTCTTTTAGGTATATTCGCAGTCGGCAGAGGATGGGGACCTATTGTTTTGGAGATAATCCTCATCGCTGTCACTGTGTTTGTCCATCTTAATATGAATAGCTCATTTGACCGGCTGTTATCTGTTGTCCCCGCAGACGCCATGAAACCTCTTGATGGTGTTTCTGAGACGCCATCGTGGGTACGAAGCTGCGATGTGGAGAGCGCCCATAATTCAAGTGAATCTCCATTCCTGTCGGAGGAGGAGTTACCGAAGAAACTCAAGCAAAAGAAACGGAAGCAGAGGTCACTAGCTAATGTTCCCTTGTTGGTAGATGGTGAGGACATGGGGAGCAGCCTCACGACCCTAGGACCCCTTGACAGATTTTTCCGTCCCTGGATTTATTATTCGTACGAGACGCTTCGTGCGTACCTCCCCGAATCTTACCAAGAACCCACAGTTACGGATGAGAAACAAACTAGGCATGCCTACGACTATCCTTCAGTGACTCAGCAGCAAAAAGTGCTTTGGATTCCAAAGGACCCGCTTGGGTTTTCATCACAACTAATCGACGAATTCAAAGAAGTGATTGAAATTTCTCACGAGAGGGCATCCATCAACAAGAAGGGTAAAGTTGAATGGGAGGGAGATGTGCCCACAAGTGGTTCAAACATAGACCTTGACAAATCTGACAAGCAGTTGATGGATAGTTAGCAGCATATGTACTTACGAATGATGTCTTAATGGTGGATCTGAAAGAGGGCAGTTTTCAATGGACAACCCAAAGTAACTTCAAATTTTATTGTGTGAAATCTTCTCAGTGTTTAAGTAAGTCCTTGTTCAATATCTTAGGTATGATCAATAATAGTGATCCCGCCCGTCATAGCAGATCTAACTTTCTTCTTTCTTGAAAACTTATCTCTATTGATTTCACGCTATTTTGCATACATTTCCACGATAGTGGGTTTGTACATCTAACATCTCCCGGTCGCGCAACGCAGGATGGGGTATTTCTTTATCATCTCGGGTTATCATTCCACCCATCCACTCTTCCCGCTCATAGCTGCTCCTCTTGCCATTTCGCCCAATAAACATGTTTAAACGTCTATTCTCCTCCGTGCAAACAGGCTCAAAGTATTCATCTGCATACAAAAACTATCTAAAGCTTGACAATGGCAAGATCGGCAGTTACATGCATGATATTCCTATTGAATACGATCAAACTAGCGGCCTACTGAATGTGGTGGTAGAGATTCCACGGTGGACCAACGCCAAATTTGAGATCAGTAGATCGCTCGAGGCAAACCCTATCACTCAGGACCAGAAGAACGGTCAATTGAGATTTGTACACAACTTGTATCCTAATCACGGCTTTCCATTTAACTACGGAGCAATTCCTCAAACTTGGGAGGACTACACCCAGCCCTCCAAATTTGTATCAGCATACAAAGGAGACAATGATCCCCTAGATATTATAGAAGTTGGAAGCAAGGTTCTGGAAGTTGGGCAAGTTGTCAGGGTAAAAGTTTTGGGTTCTTTGGCATTGATTGATGAAGGCGAGTTAGACTGGAAGATTATCACCATCAATACCGAAGATTATCATGCTTCTGATGTTAATGATATTTACGACATCTACCACGTGCTTCCAGGAATGTTGGAAAACACTCGAGAATGGTTCAAGAACTACAAGAGACCAGAAGGAAAACCCAGCAACGTCTTTGCATTCAACGGTGAATTCAAAAATCACGAGGACACAATGAAAGTTATCGAGGAGTGCCACAAGAACTGGAAAGCCTTGATCGAAGGAAAAGTAACTGGTGCAAAAGCTCCTAAGGTTACTAATGCCACACTGGAAGAAACCCCCGGGTTCACGTCCTTTGACGAGCAGAAATTATTAGTCAAGACCGATGCTAAGGATGAAGAGATTCCACAGGAAGTCAACAGATTATACTTTTTCAACAACTAGCAGGGCTAGTTTACCCCGGAGTATTGGATGCATTGGTGCGGTTTTAGATTTATTTTGGTTGTTATTGTTTCGAGCACTTTAACATGCCAGAGCAAAAAATGAACATCGAGGAGAAGATCAGACCTTGACCTGCCATCCAGCATCGACTCGTACACTCCTCCTCTCAAATGCTCATTCCTGCATTCTACTACCACGTTTATACGACAACAGCCAGAGCTATTGTGTAGTTTGTGTATCCCCAGTACCATCGTGCCATGGTTAAAACGAAATGCATTATTTTTCCCTTCTAACTGTCGTAGTCTCTTTGCCTTTTCCTTCTAGCTACCCTCCAGCTTACATAACACTCGAAAGAGAGAAAAAAATCATCTCCAAACATAAACATCAACACCAACTAATGGCTGACGATAAGGATTCCTGGACTTTTGCACAGGCTTTTGAGTTGTTCAGCAAATCCAATGATGCCAACATTACAGATTCATTGGATCAGTTTTTGAAGACGAATTCCGATTTACTGGAGAGCAAATCTATTCCCTTTGTCTTCCATGAGTTCAAAGATGGTGAATTACTTCAATTGAAGGAAAATGTAATTAGAGGCGTTAAATACCCAGTACCCAGTGAAAAAATTATAAAATGCTGTATCACCGTGAGCAGAATGCTAAACGTTGACGTTCATGAGGTTTTGAGGATCTGTAAACAGAACTTTGTTGACTTGGTCATTGACAGAAATGATTTAATCACAGAGATCATCAGGTTGGTCACACAAGAAATTGCATTGATCATACAGCTAAGATGTTTATTGCTACAGTCGAAGAGGCTGGCAATAAAAAGTGATGACATATTTGACGGAATATTTGACTATCTCAACGAGTATTTCATCAAGAAGGGCTATTTCGAAGAAGAATCCCCATATGCGTCCTTGATCGCTAATGAGAAAGTCAATATCACTGTTCAAGTATTGAACTTCCTAGCATATCTATCTACTGAATATTCGGCTACAAAAGAACAGGTTGTAACGTGGTTTAGAATAATGGAATTGTCTCGATTTGCATCCATCTTGAAACGGTTCATAAGCAACAGTCGTTTAGAGTCCATTCAATCATTGTTATCAGTTATAACAAACTTAATCCTAGATCTGCACAACAATTATGGTGGTCTGGATCATTACAAATCTTACCTCAACGATTCCACGTCTATGAAGCAGATTAGTGAATTATTGGACAACACTTCCCCAAGTTGTCCTGTTGTCTTATACAGCTGGAGTATCCTTCTGCACAGAAAATATTTAGTGCTAGAAGCTTTTCTTGACAACCCCCACGGCCAGAGCTTATTAGATTCACTGGGAGGATTGCATCGGCTGCAACAACAGTATCTTCATTTCAGTAAGGTTTCACAAGATCAAAACGTTATTGAAAGACTGGTCCGTTGCCAGAAGAATCTCTATTATGATGCTATTTTCACCACTGCTTTGGGTACGCTGGTTCTTCATTATTTGCCATATCTATCTCTTACTGATCAAGTTTCTCAGATGTTAAACACAATATTCAAAGATTGCCCAAGAAACATTCTAATCAAACTTTTTGAAGATGAGTACTTTGAAAGATTGCTGACTCTAGCAAGAGCCAAATTTCCAAGATCAATAGTTTCCTACTTGAATTTGGCATCATTAAACACAAATTTTGCACTGGAAGAAGTCACTTCTATGAAATCTTATATGGAAACCTTTGATGAAGATTCGTTGTTGAACAAGTATGAAATCGATGATCAGAACCCTGAGTTGGTGAAAATAACACAAGATATTGATATTTTTCCACCCTTCGAGTCATCCAAGGAATTATCACTTTTGATGAGAGATGGGACCAAGGGGAAGTTATTGAGTGGTAATATGGTCGTTTTTATTTACGATTATAACGGCTGGACCTTCTTAGGTCGAATTCTACAAAACATCTCTCGTAATTTCAATTTGCAAGATGATAGAGTTGCCTCCATGATATCGATTCTGCAAGTGTTCACTCGGGTCACAGAGGAGATTGTTCCAGAGAGCGCTGAGAATTTTTTTGCACTGGCTAGTACTTTTGTAGATGATTCCGATGTCATTGAAGTGATTTTCAGGTTGTTTGACCAATGTTTGCATGCAAGATGTTTACAAGGTTTGGAAGCTATTGCTAAGTTTATTCAGGCTCTTTGCAGAACTTTGTCGTATCGTGTATGGTCATACCTAGCACATTCTCAATTGTTTAGTGCATTTGCTTCCACAATTCTGGGAGCTGTAGAGATGGTTTCAGGTGACTACTCTTTTACCATTACTTTGATCAAAATGGTGGATACCTTAATTGTGGGCTGCCTGAGCTTAGATACTAGAGTTTCGGCAAGACTCAAGAGTCAGGTTTTGATCAACATAACTTCTCATATGCTTCATATTTTTGAGATCTTCTACCATTGTCGCTTTGAGATTGAATACCAAAAGTGGGAGATTGGTACTCTGCTAGTGGATGTTTTCGGAAAGTTGCTGGTGCCAGTTTATGGTATTGATGGCATCGACGAGCCAGAAAATAAGGCCACCGCCGTATTTGCCAAATCCTCTCAGAAAATAGTAGATTCTTTCTTAGTGCCTGATTTAATGGATGTCAGAAGCAATAAGCCAATCACCAAGGCTATTGATGATCTACTAACGACATCATCAACTCTAGATCTTACAGGAGTTTGGTATTCTAACTGGAATAGAGCTATCATAGGATTTACTGAACTTCTACTTTCAATCAGGTCGGTATGTGGATTGCCTCCTTCCATACTAGAAAAGACTATGTTTGCCAAGTCACCATCTTTAGTTGATGTTTACCATCATCGCACGAGCTTAAGATTAGATGTCACGAAGCTTTTGACGAGTTTGGTAAATGCAAAATGGCCCAACGAGCCTCCTTCATTGTTAGCGTATTTGGGTAAAGATCAATCGTATCTTTTGTTAAACCTTTTGGCAGCCAATTTGACAAATTCCCTGGTTGATTATGATATCAAAGTGAGTATCTATGACCTTTTTTCTGCCGTAATGGAGGGTGACCAAGAAGGTTTATCAATCATGTTTATTACAGGTCATGGTAGCAATGAAAAGTTTCAGCAAGCCTCCATTTCTCTCTTGGAAATAATGAAAAAGTGTGTGGTTGATTTATCTCAGTACCCAGATTCAGTAGCTCTTCACTTGGTAGATGCAATTGCTTTGGCTTTTAACTCGTGGACAACAGCCAAAGAATCCAAAGATGATGAGCCTTTTATTGGGCAGCTATTAACTAGAATTTCCAAAAGAAACCTCATTGATACTCCCCAAACCAACCAAGAGTTTATTAATGCTTGCTATGAGCATCGTTTAATCTCAAAGATTGCGGAAATTCTTTCCTTGTTTTTGTTTGTCTCTAACAATGAAAAATGTAAGAAGATGATAGTTCAGCTTATCGAAAGCGATGAATTTTTGGAAACTATTGAGGCAGATTTTCGAATTGAAGGCTATAAGTCGTCTCTGCATAACGATTTGCACGAAAAATTTCAACAGAATTGGCCTGGAATGAAACTTGATCAGTTTGCACATTCATCACTGGTCAAGAGAAAAAGATATGGTGAGAATTCTGTATTTGCTCTTGGTTTACTGGACGATTTATTTGAGAATGATGAAAGATGGGCAGATTTTAGAAACGAGATCATTATGGCCAGTATCAATCTGCAGTACATATCTGCCCAGCTACTTGTTGCTAAATCACTATCGGCATTGGTTACTACATACTTCAAAAAGGCAACGGTAGTAGATATCAAATTTATCAAACTGGCAACGAAGCTTCTGCTTATCAATGACCGTGATGGAATTCCAGCACCCATATTCAAAGAACCATATTACGAACGAATTGATTTGGCCTTTTTTATCGTATACAATTTCTCAAAGACTACCAAAGAAGTGGATGACAAACATTTGGCCGACCTCATCTCTGCCGTTTCACAACTAATAGCCTCTCCAACCGATTTATACAGACCTTTATTGCGGATCCTGTATGCATGTTTGAAGTTGATTAAGAAAGATACGAATCTTTTTGCAGAACATTTCACATTATTTGAGCGAGTATTTGATCTAGTCATTTGTCAGAACACTAGATACCTTTTTGCTTCTCTGACTTCTGATCAAAATCTACCTCTGTTTGGAAAACTGGTTGAGAATATTCTTTTGAACCTTGCGCTTCTGAAGATGTTTTTCAATATGAATTTGCCAAAGAACTTGGCTAATTCTTTTGCAAAACCATTGGTTAGGCATGGTACACTTCGTTCCATCTTGAATCTGTATTCTTCATCCCGCTCATTGAATGAAAAGGACAATTTAATATTGGCAGATATAGCTATCACCTTCATCCATGAGTTGGTGACAATCAAGGCAGTTACCAAAGAACTGATTTCAAACCGTTTGTTTTCTAACTTAATAGAAAGCCCTGTTTCTCTTTATATCCAAAACGGACATATTACAGCGACAAGTACCCCCAGATTGCATAGTATTTGGAGTAATGGTCTATTATCAATAATACTATCCGTTTTGGGATCATTTGGGGAATCTGTACTACCTGAAGTCTGCAGTTTTGTTACCTGTTTTGCAAAACAGATAGCTACCTGTATCCATAGTTGGTCATCAGACTCGTTATCGGTATCTTTGCCCCTCATTCAAGAGACAAGTCAACTTATTATGTTGTATCGACTTCTCAAGGCTTTAAACTTCAAAGATTATATGATCTCAAACAATCTTACTTTTGATTCGGGAGTCAAACAGATATTGTCCTCATCATCAAGATCAAGATACACTAGGGATCCTGAACAACTTCAAAATCGATTCTTTCCAGGTCTAGACACATTAGAGCAACGAAATGCCCTTGGTGCAACTTTGAGTTACCTATTATCACATCCAAAGTATCTCATGTCCAAAGCTGTGGATACAAGTCTTATAGAAAATAAATCTAGTCAGTTTCAGGAAGAGCTGATTAACGGTTTAAAAGAGTTAAGAAACTCTTTAAATGAATAAGTAGCGTATATATAATACAAATTTAAACTTTTCGTCGCTGAAGAGACGGGGGTATGAATGAAGTAGGAAATTGAGAGGGTTTTCTTGGCTGTTGTTGCTGTGTTGGTTTTTCGGAAAGTTTCAATGTAAACCCATCCACCTGTTTCCCATTCAGTGCTAGCATGGCCTTTCCTGAATTATTTACATCCTCATATTCAATGAAGGCACTATGAGATTCAGGTTTCAAAGTAATCTTACTAATAGGTCCAACAGTGGAAAAGATCTTCATTAGCTGTGAGCTGTTGACAGTCTCTGGCAGTTCAAATGCTTCGATAGTTGCTAACTTTGAATTCCTTTTAGTTGCAGGATTCATCTCAAGTATTGAAACCTTTTTTGGCTTCTTTTTAGCTAAACTGACATCAAGAGGTCGATCAAGTAATGGTACAGAGTTCAACTCCAATGCAGCTTCTGCCGCTTCTTTTTCCTTGAAAGTAATGAAAGCAAATCCGTTGTTTTTCTTGGTTTCACTATCACAAGGGACATATATTTTATCTATCTGCCCATATTTTTCAAACAAAGGCTCTAAATCTTTTTTGGTCAATTTGAAGTCTAGATTTCTAATAAAAAGTTCCCTGCCTTCATCAGAACGTTGAGATCTCTTTTCTGGGTTTGATATTTTGGCCACCAGACGATACTCTTTTCCCTGCGAATCCTTAAGTACTTTACCATTGAACTTGGCCACAGCATCCAACGCAGCCTGTTCTGAAGTAAACTGTATATAGCAGAACCTTCTATCTGTATTGAATCTCAAGGAAGGAAATCTTATGTTTAGCACAGTACCCACCTCGGAAAAAAGGTCTTCAAGAGATTGAGAGAGTTGATCTGGGGGAAAATTGGTTACCCAAACTGTGGCACTGAGCAGTTTGGTCACAGAGATTTCAAAACCATCTATTGTTTTATGGTCCTTGGTCAGAGCTGCTAGGTAGCCATTTTCAGAGCTGAATTCAATAGTAGCTAAGTTATTTCTCAGAAAAACGGATTTAATTTCTCCACAATCTTGAAATAAGTTTCGTACAGAGAGTTCTTCTAGCTTATTTTCGGAAGTGACTAAAACGGATAAATTCTCTCTATCCCTTTTACACTTCTTTGATGGTGTATGACTAGACTCTTCCAAAGCTCGTTTAGATGGCCTATTTTTTTCTTCATTATCTTCTGATTCAATTTCGGATTGTCCATTGGGAGAAGCTATAAGCTTCGATGAGTATTCTAACTTTCGGCTTGTCTTAGCAAATGTTTTAGCTAGATCCTTATGGTTGTATATGCCTTCAAATCGAGACTGTTCATCCATTAATCTCTGCGGCCAGTCAAGTTGATCCCATCTACTGATTCCAGCACGAAGAATTTTTGAGGCAGTTGGAAAGTTGTCATGGGATCTTTCAAACTGATATGAAAATAGCCAAACTTCAACCTGGAATGGAAACTTTTCGGTCATCTTGCGCAATAACGCTCTTGCTTCGTCTAATAAATCCAGAAGTGAATAGATTTCAACGCAACTTCGATCAATAGAGTGTAGAATGTCATCATTTTGTAGCGCCACTTCAGAAAATGTAGACAAATCTTGCAAAATGGGTATAGAGCTGGATTCAGAATTTAGCAGCATATCTAGTTCAGTCCATAGAAGAGAACAAGCAGTATCTTTCCATTCAACGAACTTGGAGGGGGTAAATATGTCAAACTGAAAGGCTTGTGATCTGAACTTCAAAAGTGAGAGAACGTCTGAAGTTGAATTAAAGTAGTACTGATAGGGAGCAGGGTGTTCTGGAAATTGCCTTATGAACGATTCCATTGATGAAGGATGGAACGCAATGTCTTTCTCATTCAGGACGTTAAAATAGTGGCTCCATATGTCAATAGCCAAACTATCAAATCTATCTGCTATTGCTCGCTCAAATACTGACTTTGCCAGCAATCGGGTATGCTTAAACTTTTTCAATCTGAACACACTGTCGACGTACTCAATCCAGAATTTAGACGATGGTTGAAACTTAGCATCCAGAAGTTTCAGTTCAAAGTCTTCCAAACGATCAGAAATTGCCTTTGACTGGTTAAATAGTTTGGAAGCGTGTTTCATTTTAGAATCATAGGCCCCTTTAAAGTGATTGGTGACAAAGACTGAATAATGATTGAATGTTTGTTGAGAATTGAAATGCGGAACTTGAAGTCGTTGTAGATAAATAGAATCTAAGACATCAACACCAACATTCTGCTTTTCAGACATAAACGTCCAGTAGCTGTTCCATACAATTTGACTTTCTGTGTAATGATATTGGGTGTTGATTAGTGCTTTGTTAAATATTTCTGTGACGCTCTCCTCCGATGTTGGGCAGTTAGATGATAGCTCTAGGTATTTGAGCCAAACAAAGGGAGAGTTATCATCTTTCAATCTTAATTGGAAATAGAAGTCTACGCTATCAAAGTTTTCAGTTTGTACTTCCTGTAACCAATTGTTCCATTCCTCTGTGGTAAACTTGTAATATGAAAGAAACTTGAGTCTTAAATCTAGGACACTTTCGGGGGCATCACTTTTGGCATTTTCTATCAATTGAAGGTATTCTCTCCTGGGTATTATCGTATTTTCCTCCATCTACTTTGAATATGATAGACAGAAGTGTTAAAAGCAAAAGAGGTTACCGGGAGACTTTAAGCTTGACTAGGTTCAGATAGTGAAAGAAAATAAATATTATGGCGCAAATTATGTGACTGGACTTAAAATATAATTACTATACTATAGCGCCGCTATCTTAAAATTATTATTTCTCAGATTTTTCCGCATAGAAATATATCTCCCAGCCTTTGTATGGACTCAAAACGGTATCTAGTTTCATATGGCTGGAAAGAAGGAGAGGCGTTAAAGAAGGGAGGACTGAAAAGACCTATCCTTGTAAAGCAGAAGAGGGATACCAAAGGATTAGGAAATGACATCAATGATGGAGAGGTTTGGTGGGAAAAATTGTTTGATGTGCAATTGAAAAATTTGGAGGTGTACAACAATAACAAAGTTAAATTTGAACAAAAGCACATTAAAGTAGACAAGAGTCCGCTGTATAGCATGTTTGTAAAAGGAGAGGGGCTAACTGGCACAATTGGAGTTGAAGAAAAGACTGTGCAAGCAACGGTAAAGAATCAGATAGTAGAGCTAAACGAAAAGAAGAGAGAAAGAGAAAAGGCCAAAAAAAGTAAACGGAAGGAAGAAAAGAAAGATAGAAAGAAAGCAAAGGAAAGTAAGGAGAAGAAGAAGGACAAGAAAGGTAAGAAAGGTACGAAAGGCAAGAAGGAAAAGAAGGACAAAAAACCTCTTGAAGAAAAGCCTATCAAAGAAAAGAAATCAAAGCCACACAAACGGTCCCGCTCCGAACCTGTTGTCACGTCCAAGAGGATAAAAGTATAACCATCCAACTCTCTACCTGGAGACTCTCACATTGCATTTATCATAGACTGTTAGCAAGAGCTACATAGTAATCAAATTAATTGTAAATTTTTCAGTTCAACCACAACTCTTATGGAATTGTTTTTGACTTTTTGTTGTAGCAAGTCCTTGGAATTCATCTACTTTGATATTTGAAAGAAGCAGCAATAAAGCTTCTAGAGGCCAATTTGTTAAATTTTGAAGTTCAATTTAATATTGGCTGCTCATATAAGACATAGGAATCTCTCACTCAAGAAATGCCTGGCTAGCTCAATCGGTAGAGCGTGTGACTCTTAATCACAAGGTTGCGGGTTCAATCCCCGCGTTGGGCTTTATTTTTCCAAGTTTTTGTCAACTTGAGTTACCCGGAAAATTGCCTTTCAGAATATTTCGAACTTTCTGTTAGGTGATTTCCATCTACAAACACCATCTTTGATTAAAACGGTGAATATGTCAGAGGGTAAGTTGTGATTAACTCCTATTCTAGAATCTTGATAATAAAAATTAGGAATAAGAATAGCTTGAAAGTTTGAATAGAAAACGATGCTAATATAGTAGATAAGAGAGAAGCCAAAGATGCCGCTGAACTATTGAACTCTTTGTCGCTGAACAAAGTCAACGATAATCCCACTCAATCTGAGGCTAAGCAAGAGGCTGTAGAAACCGGGAAAACTGATGAAACTCTCAAATTGGAATCAAAACCGGAACCAAAGACCGAAGCTGAGCAGAAGGAAGACTCAAATTTGATTAAATCAACATATGAGGTGAAGGTGAAACTGGCAGATTTGCAGGCTGATCCAGATTCACCACTGTTTTCTGTGAAAAGTTTTGAAGAACTAGGACTTTCCCCTGAATTGCTGAAAGGCCTTTATGCCATGAAGTTTCAAAAGCCTTCTAAGATCCAAGAAAAGGCATTACCGCTATTATTGTCGAATCCCGCCCGTAACATGATTGGACAATCTCAATCAGGAACAGGAAAAACGGCTGCGTTTTCTTTAACCATGCTGTCTCGTGTTGATGAGTCGAAACCAGTAGTACAAGCAATTTGTTTATCTCCTGCTAGAGAGCTTGCTAGACAAACGCTAGAAGTGGTACAGCAAATGGGCAAATACACCAAGATCACTACGCAGTTGGTTGTACCTGAGGCTGTGCCAAGAGGACAGCCTGTAACTGCTAATATTCTGGTTGGAACCCCAGGATTGACTCTGGATTTAATTAGAAGAAAGCAGATTGACACCTCAAATGTTAAGGTGTTTGTTTTGGACGAAGCCGATAATATGCTTGATAAGCAAGGTCTGGGAGATCAATGTGTTAGAGTCAAGAAATTTTTGCCGCAAACAGCTCAATTGGTGCTATTTTCAGCCACCTTTCCTGATGAAGTCAGAAAATACGCTGGTAAGTTTGTGCCCAATGCTAACAGCCTGGAGTTGAAACATGAAGAACTGAATGTAGATGGTATTAAACAATTATACATGGATTGTGATAGTCAAGAGCACAAATTCGACGTTCTGTGTGAACTGTATGGATTGCTGACCATCGGATCCTCGATTATCTTCGTACAGAGGAAAGAAACCGCCAACATGTTATACAAACGAATGAAGGACGAAGGACATACAGTTTCTATCTTACACGGTGATTTGGAGAGTTCTGAAAGAGACAGACTTATCGAT
Source organism: Komagataella ulmi (assembly GCA_023213065.1). Taxonomy (NCBI): domain Eukaryota; kingdom Fungi; phylum Ascomycota; class Pichiomycetes; order Pichiales; family Pichiaceae; genus Komagataella; species Komagataella ulmi. Next base: position 169,397 of record JAKWAZ010000001.1, read on the forward strand.
GACTTTAGAGAAGGTAGGTCTAAGGTTCTGATAACCACTAACGTGCTTGCCAGGGGTATTGATATTGCATCGGTATCTATGGTTGTCAACTACGATCTTCCAGTAGACAGACAAGGAAACGCTGATCCTTCGACATACTTGCACAGGATTGGAAGGACCGGTAGATTTGGTAGAGTTGGAGTTTCTATTTCCTTTGTGCATGACAGGGCATCATACGAGCAACTTATGGCCATTCGAAAGTATTTTGGAAATGTGGAGATGACTCGTGTTCCTACTGACGATTGGGATGAAGTTGAACAGATTGTCAAGAAGGTGATTAAGAACTAATGTAAATGATAAATACTGTAATACAAAGAGATGTGCAGACTGCTTTCAAGAGCAAGCAATTAATTATTTAATGTAGAACAAGAAGGACTAATTAAGTATTAGCCGTGAGTTCCCAATGCTTTTACATTTGGGGAACATCCGAGGAGAAGGACCCTTTTGAAACTGACGAGCATAAAAGACACCACACCAAGGTAAGGGTGCATCCTACAAAACTGTCAACACACTAAAATCGAAACTTCAGCAAATCTGAAGTACCGAGGATCTATGCCCCTTTCAGCGTTCACTCAGTAATCGTATGCTCTCGCCAAGTGCAACTAATCTCATGAGCTCATCTTTGGTCCACCTTTGATGCGCGTTTCCAAGCAGTTACGAGCCCTGCGCCTTGCTCAGGGAGTAATCCATCTCCAGCCAATTAACCAGAAACTGTTTGTTTACTCATCTTCCCACTCACAAACAAAATGGTCGACAGCACCAAGATCATCACAGTTATAATTGGTAAGTACTAATTTAGTGGAAGGTACTTCAATGAGCCCAACTAACATTCAACTCCAGCTGTCTTTCTTCCCTTCTTAGCTGTCTTCATGGTTAAAGGGGCCGGTAGAGACTTGCTCATCAACATTCTTCTCTGTTGTTTCTTCTGGTTCCCAGGTATTTTGCACGCTCTTTATGTCGTCCTGACTTCATCATAGTCTAAGATGTCCACATCTTGTTCTTTTGGAATTCCGTCTTACTTTGAGTACTTCGTTAGATGACGATATAAGTTTATTATATTAGCCTTGTATTATTTACAAAAAGTTATAAAACGCCAGCGTGCTTCTCTTGACCGTTTTCGTAGTAGCTCAGTAGAACACATTGAGCTCTTTTTTTCTCGTTACATGTTTTGTATACCTCAAATTTGAGGAGCAAGCATATCCATCAGAGATGACTGGATGAAAGCGACGCCTAGAGCGAACAATCCAACGTTAACTCCGACCTGGTAAGCAGGGGTTTCCTTGAATTGTTCGAACTTGGAGAGCTCCTTCTTGGGCTCATTTTTGGCAAAGTTTGAGAAATCCATTGGTTATTACTGTCGTGGAAAAGGTGGAGACTTGGTTGAGGCTAGGTGACTTTTTTTTTTCTCAAACCGATTCTCAAGAGAATGGCACAGAATGTCACCGCCCTAAGATACTGCATTGGGTACTGGACGTTTTTCTTGGTCTGTTACCCGGACAGGCCGTGCCCCGACTTGCCCGATGCGGTTCAAGACAATTGCCACCAGATAAGGAATTGGAATTACTTGGAACGGACCCGCGAATCACCGATGCTGCGATGACGATAAATGTCACATTACGTTATATCTTCCCAGTTATTGCCACCACAAGCATACAAACGAACATCAGTCAGATGAAAGTCAACATTAGAATATCCGGAGGAACATGTAAGTTAGACAGCATAGAGACCTCTTACAGCGAGGGACAAGTCTCTTTCGTGTTGGACTCAGCAGTTACTAACAACTCAACAGCCTTCTCAGTTACCGTCCCAGACAACTCCACAGTTCAAGATTTAAGGACTGCAGCCCTTGTGGCCGCTCCAATAGATTTGATATCAACCAGGTCCCAGACCCCGTATAAATTAATATACTCCGGCAAAAAGCTGGACTTGGCTGATACTCTAACGTCTCTAGGTGTTACAGATGCTAGCACCGTCTTCATGGTCTCATCCGATACAAACACACATTCCCCAATTTTGACACCAGCTGAGCTGAGCACTCCTCATACAAACAATCCTCCCGCATTATCTCCTACCATCAAGGATGAAACTGGCGCCACTACCACAACAAAGATCACAAAGGTACGCAGGAAGTCATCCAACAAGCGTCGTTGTTCGTACCTGAATTGCATGTCTGCACCATTGAGGATGGTTGGAGATTGTGTTCACTGCCAGGGTAAGTTTTGTTCCAAGCATAGATTATTGGAGAACCACCACTGTACGGAACTTCAAACCTGCAAGGAACAGATGCATGAACGGAATGCCAACAAGCTTACATCGGAGCAGACTATTGCTTCAAAAGTGTAATTAGTTTAGTTTCCCTTGTTATTTTGTTTTTTTTTAGATCAAAGTTATACCCTCTAATTGTTTACATCTTCCAAAACACCACGTACCGCAGCTTCAACGTTGTCGAATACCCCATGGGAAGGCCGGGCGATACAATTTTCTGTATCATGCACGAAATCATGATCTTGAAACACTCCAGTTCGTACCAGTACTGTATTCCAATTGGCTCTGTTTCCTCCTTCTATATCTGAGGCAGGATTATCACCTATCATGTAGATCTCCCGGAAAGGACTACGTTCAGGGGTTCTTCCCAATACTGGAGCGGAAGCCGGTTCCCGTTTACCTCCTAACCAGTTTCTCCAGTCGATTAAAACATGATGAGCATAGTCGTACGAAACTTTCTCTGGTTTACCAAAAACCATACTCTGCATCTTCTCGGTTCCATTGATCTTGTTGTAAACAGCGTCAATAGCTATCTTGAAGGCACCTTGTCCAAATCTAGGCTGAGGATAATCATTAGCCCAGAGAAAATCATTATTCGAAAAAAGAATTGGAACACTAGGAACTTCACCTTTATCGTGACGCCTCGTGCCCATGTACCCGCCATGGGAATTCAATAGATCTGTGACGATCTGAATATCCGCCCCCATATCCCTCGGGTCATTGAAAATCAGAATGCAATCGAATGGTTTAGCCGATGGTCCATAAATGTGTGAGGAGTTCACTGGTATGGCTAGATTTGCAATTTCCTCTTTGGAGCATCTATGAAAGGGCCAGATAGCCTCATTGGCAGCCAGGACATCAATGGGCATGAGGACTTCACGGAATCCATACTCCTGAGCGACGTGTCTAGCTGAATCTCCAGGGCCTCCAACCACCAATACTCTATTGAGCCTTTTGTCTTGGGCTAATGCTCTGAATGGTGTGTGTGAAAGGATGATTTGACGGGGGGAAATATCTACACCCAATGTCTTTGAAATAAACTGGCCACGAGTCTCCTCTGAAACACCACCGCCATTGGTGAATAGTACAAACGGAACTTTTTCCGATTGAAGGTAGCGAAGAGTATTTGCAGCTCCAGGGATGGCTTTCTTGCCTTTGAGCAGCACTCCGTCTATACTATTGAAGGTTAGCTGAGATTGTTGAATTTGAAAAGTGTGAAATACATGGTACTTACTCAAAACAGAAACCAATATCGCTCAGCGAACGTGAAAAGTTAGCAAACCTTCTTAATGGGAAGTTTCTAATGGACTTGGAGAACATGGTGAATCTCAAGCAGTTACTTGGAAGACTAGTTGGAGATGATGGGTGATAAACACGCGGATAATCATTACGTAAGCAACGGTTGTTATCGATTTAATTTATAATCATATAATAAGAAGTGAATAAAGCGCCTGTGGCTTAGTGTTGTTTTTCTATTATAAGTTTATTTTAGTATAAATGAAGTTTTCTAATAGGCAGCTAATTGTTGGTTAAAGTTTACTGTTAAACAAAAATGCTAATAATCTGAAATTCTTCCAAAGCTTCTACTTCCTAGAAAATGGGCGTGTGGCGTAGTTGGTAGCGCGCTCCCTTAGCATGGGAGAGGTCTTGGGTTCGATTCCCAACTCGTCCAGTTTTTTTTTATTTTTACATGTCATTACTGTGGGATAGCATTTTGAGCATCCATATAGATTCAGCATGAAACTAAAGTAAGCTGTAAATAATATACCTTTTTGGCTCTCTATTAATGTCCTTAAAGTACATAGTCAATAAATAAAATGCAGTTCACTATCCTATCTTCATAGTCATTTGGAAAGGTTGGACACGGTATCTAATATGGTCGATCCCCCAATGTCATCCCAGCCCTCCACTACTTCCCACTTCTTCTCTAACTTTTCAATGATTCCACAGGAGTAACCTACCACAAGAAGTCCAGGAGGCCTAGAACCAAATTCTTGGACTGCTTGACCAACGTTCTCCAATGTAGTTCTGATAACCCTTTGGTCGGGACAAGATGCTCGTTCAACAATTGCTGCAGGAACCTTCGGATCCCATCCCTTCTCAAAAAGTACAGGAAGAAGCTCCACAATACGATGCAATGCCATGAGGAACACTGAGGTACGGGATTTCACAAATTCAGGAATATTTGGAAGTGCTCCTCTACGCCCAGTTCCTGTGCATATTAAAACTTGATCTGCAACATCACGATGTGTTGCAGGAATTTGAGACAGAACAGGTGCTGCCAATGCTGAAGTGATGCCAGGTAACACTAATGGTTTGTAACCGTGAGATTCGAAAAATAAAAATTCCTCCCCACCTCTTCCAAAAATGTATGGGTCTCCTTGCTTCAAGCGAATGACCTTTTTCCCAGAATCTAAGGCTGCTAGCCCTTTGGATAATAGTTCTTGTTGTGCGGCTTCAGCATTTCCTGGAAACTTTCTAGCAATAAAAACTTCTGTTCTCCTAGGAATTAGGTCCAAAACTTGAGTTGGTACCAGTTTGTCCGCAAGAATTAAATCGGCAGAGTATATTTCGGAAAGTGCTCCCAGGGTTAGAAGTGAGACAGCACCCGGTCCTGCTCCTACCAATGAAATAGAGCCTCTCTTAGCAGGGTTGAAAATTCCATTCTGAGCATTTTCAACCTTGCTACTAGATTCACGGTACGCAGCACTTAAGTCGTCCACGGAGACTTCTGCTAGCTTGCCTAAGGGGTAATACTCTACTAATTGAGACAACCAGCGAGTTCTTTGAAGTTTTTTCTGTTCTTTGGTCATGTTGAATTCCTCAACTAACTGGTTGAGTCTGGAGGTTTGAACAGCATCATCTTCATCTTCTCCTAGCAATTGTAGCTTATTGCAAATCTCCTGCAATTGATCTTTATCCTCTTGCTGAATTCTGTGTCTTAGGTTACCAATGTTTTCGCAAACTTTGTCAATATTTGAAGGTAAAGTGCTTACAAGTTCTCTTTTGATACGAGATGCCAATTTACATCCTTTTCCATTAGTTGTCACTCCCAGCTGAAAATCAGCATTAGCATAGGTTGATAATAAGGTGAAACTGCATAATTCCGGAGAATCTACAACTGAAACGGGAATTCTAAGCTTTTTGCATTGGTCTGAGATGTCTTTTTTCAATCGGTCGTATTGAGAGTCCAAGACAACAAAAACTTTGTCTACCACATTATCTACTTCATCTCGCCCCAATTGAGTCAGCTGTGAAATAGCAAAGGTCTGATCTACGACTTTAAGTGTGCCTTGGGTTCTTAGATCTTGGAGAGAATCCAGCAGAGTGGACTTTTGTGGGGAAACTAGAACCGGCGTGGCTCCAACTTCCAGAATACTCTTTATCCTTGCAACACACAAGCTCAGGTGCTCTAGACCCACCACAAGATGGATTTGGCCTTGGCAGTTATCTGCGAGTAACAGTTTGGCCATCTTTGGGGGAGTATGAATAGACGATAACCAAGAACCTATCTTTTGGAACAGTTTTTTTTTTCAAAGGCCTTCTCATCGCTTCATGCAATCGCACGTGATTTGTATGGCGTGCTACGATAGATGAAAATCTTGATTTCCCGTATACTTTTGAAATTACTTTTCAATTATGTAAGCAGATGCAAGTAAAGGGGAAAAGTTGAGTCGAAGCGAGGCTGAAACCAAAACTTTCTTTCTTTTTTTCTTGCTTTCCTGTATGATTATCACCTAATGGCACCACCCAAAAGACCGCTTGGATTGGGAAAGTCCGCACAGAAGAAGAAGCAAAGGACAGGGGAAGATGGCATGACTGAAGCTGGTACTAGTGCAAATGCTTCTGAACTTACTGTAGAGTTGAATGAGGAGGTGGACGCTGATGATGAGGTATCTCAGCTATTTGCCCTGTGGAAAACATTTTTGGGTGCTGAAAAAGACAACGAACTTGTTTTGAACGGTATTATACATGAATGCGATAGACTATTGAGAAACAGCCAAACAGAGAAGGATAAATACACACTGGACGGAGAGTTTCATGCCATTTATGCTCTAGCTTTGAACGAGTTAGCATTTTTTCATGCTGCTGAGGAGAAGGATGTCAAACCATATTTTGATGAAGCATTAGAGAGAATTGATCTTGGCTTAAGCCACTTTAAAGAGGACCCCAGATTATTGTTTTCAAAGGCCCACATCATTTTTAATAGAGTTCCATTGGAGTACATTTCCAAAATGACCCCAGAGTCCAACTCAGAAGAATACCCAAATATAGTCGAAGTTTTAGATGACGGTCTAAGCAGCTATGAAACAGCGCAGAAAAAAGCAATTAAAGATGAACGATTCGAACTCTTTAACCAAGAAACCTTCAGAGTACTTGACTCGTTAGATGATCTGCTAAGTATCATTGATGATTTTGGAAAAAAGAAAGCTGCCGACGAAGGGATAGATAGCGAAGATGAAGAGGAACTTGGGTTTGACGAAGATGAGGATAGTCTTCAACTGAGTGAATCTCATCCTTTGAAACCTTTGGGAGAAAGTGAAAAATATGATATTTGGTGGAGAACTCAAACAATAGAATTCCTGAAAAATGTTGAAAAGCTTGCTCAAAAATCTGAGATCATTCTTAAAGACTCAACATTGCCAATTGGTAAATTACACAGGGATGTCTGTAGGAAATTGGGTCAGTCATACCTCTTAGAGGCAGAAGAGCCTTCAGCCATCTTTACCACTCTTGAGTATGATTCAGAAGTAGAGGACAAGGAGGATGGGATTAATGGTCTGCAAGCCGATCAGGCTCGTGACATTGCTATTCAATTGGTCACTGAAGCCATTCAGTACCTGGAAAAGGCTGAGTATTCTGACGATCCTAAGAGCTGGGCCGATGTTGCAGAAGCTTATGTAACATTGGGAAATCTACACTCTGTCGACAGCAAAGAACAAGAAGACTGCTATTCCAAAGCAGAAAAAAGACTTCAGCATGCAAACAAAGCCACTCATGGCAACTATGAACATATTCTTAACAACCTGTTGCAAAAGAGCAACGATGATATATAGACTATTTATCAGTACAACTAGAAAGTTTAAGACCCTACATCCGGCATCGCGAAGTTCAATTATCGGATAGTTAAAAGGTGCGTACGCTCTAGACATCGTGTAGACCTTACCCTTCCCAAGTTGCTCATTTAAAATGTCCAAACCCTACAAGCTGATAGGAGAGGATGTTTACAAGAATAAGACAGAAAAGATTGTAAGTACTTTAAAGTAACTAAATTTGGCGGTACAAGTTCATCCTCTAACAATGCTTTTATAGAACTCTGAACTGTTCACCTTGACATATGGTTCCGTGGTGGCTCAATTATGCCGGGATTACAATAACGATTACAAAAGAGTAAACGAGCAATTAGAACGCATGGGATACAATATAGGAATTAGGCTGATTGAAGAATTTTTGGCCAAAACGAATTTTGGAAGGTGCATCAACTTCAAAGAAACTGCCGAGATAATCAGCAAAGTTGGGTTCAAGATGTTCTTAAACACAACACCGACAGTGGAAAACTTCTCTGCTGATGGCAAACAATTCAATCTAATATTGGAGGACAATCCTCTGGCCGAGTTTGTGGAGCTACCAGATGACAATAAAGCCGTAAAGGAGCTATGGTATTCAAACGTATTGGTAGGAGTTTTAAAAGGTGCCCTGCAGATGGTGCAACTAGACGTTGACGTTTCATTTGTCAAAGATGTTTTGAGGGGTGATCCTTCTACGGAGATGAAACTAAGGTTAAACAAAATCCTGAAGGATGAGATACCAGCTGGAGAAGATTAGAAAAAAAATAATGTTATTCTTAGAGATGATAATTGATGCACTTTCTTTCATTAGTTCGGTTCATTAATTTTCTGTGTTCCGCATTTTCTGGAAGATTCGTTCTTGGATTTTGGACCTGGAAGTCTTGGCCTCAATTCCTGTAGACAGGCCTGTTGTCTCGCTTTCTGATAGGGAGCTTGAACGGCTTCTAATCGAACACTGGGAGCTAGTTGGCATCTCACTAAAAATGGCCACCTCACCTAAGTCAGAAGGCATGCTCGTACTACTAGTAACAGACTTAAGAGAATTCATAGATGAAGTGGAGGGCGCTCTTCCAAGACGCGTCTTTTTCAAAAGTTGCTCCTTTTCATCTGCTATCTCCTCCTCCTCTTGCCCCTCATTACTGGCCTCAAGTTTCTCAAGGTCCTTGGCGAATTCTGGAATCACTTTGGGTCCTAGACTGTTGCACACTTCAGTAACTTCCAAGGAAAGGCGAGCTCTTTCAGCTTTCAACTCTTCAAGTGCCTCGGATGGAAACAAGGACCATGTCAAATACTTCATAGACTTCAAAGTGTCCATTCCAATCTCACCTATTCTAAACGCAGCATATGTCGTACATACCAAGATGATCCATGCAGTTATAAAAGTAACGACTATGCTCTTTGTTTGATAAGGAACAATTGCGATATCGTACTTGAAAATCAAGAATGTGCCTAACGTGGAATAAAAAGCATAAAGACAAGGAGCTGCCACCATCGCAACCATCAACTTCCAAGTAGCTAATACATCATTGGCCCTAATCTTGACAACAGAGTTGGCTAGTGCTTCTTTAGCTTTCTTATGAGAAATATACTTACAGGCAATGAAGACAGGCGAGAATAAAACAGTGCCGGGAAGACTTAGGACAGCTAAGATGAGTAACTTGACAAGTCTATATGCCAGTGAAGCAACTGCTTTGAAAGGTTTAAACTTTACAGTTTGTACCTGGTGATCTTTCAGCCCTAGATTGTTTAATCTGTAATTGTACGCCTGCACGGAGTTCTTGAGGTGTACTATTTCTGGGAGGTCTTTATATTTGGTATAGCCAATTGTTAAATTTCTGTTCATTTGTACAACTAAGGGAAGAGGAATTTTCTTTTTAGGGTACTGGTAAAGCCTTCTGGCAGCCTGAAGAATCATCAAAGTCTCGTAATCTTCGCATTGAACTGTTACTGCCTTTAAACCTGTCGATATAGTTTTCAAAAGCTCTGCAACGGCCTTTCTAGAATCTTCCTTGTACGCCTTTGCTTGTTGCTCACCCACAACGATAGGACTTCCATATTCAACAACAGCTCTTGATCTAAATTTATTTGGGTGGAAATAGTTCAACCCACAAGGAACGATTGTAATTGGCTGTTCCGAGTTTTCGGCTAAAGCACCTAATGCCATTAGTGCTACACCAGGTTGAAGTGGTAAAAGTTCGGTTCTATCATGAGAACCACCTTCTGGAAAGATTCCAAGAATTCCTCCGCCATGGAGGTGATCAAAGACATGCTTGAAAACCATTGAATTATCGATTTTGCCAGCAGATTTGAAAGTAGTAGACCCCTTGATAATCTTGATCGCTCTATCTGAGGAGAAAGGTTTGTGCAATCTCAGTAGAGTGTCACTAAGGACCTCGGCGATCTTTCCAAATCCACCAGATCTAGGTAGACCTATCAGTCCTTTAGCTTCGCATTCTTGGGTGAATTTTGTGTCTGTCCCTTCGATTAGACAGGGATCTTCTTCAAAATTGGCATAATGAATTGTACCAGAAGCGGGCTTCAAGCCATCTTGAGCTCTTTCTACTGGGATGACTCTAGTTAGCCTTGCCAGGTCACCAATAAACTTCTTACGATAATAAGCTGCTGCCATCAAGAAAGAAATTCTTCTTCCTGTAGCCTTCTTTGTTTGTATAAGAGTCATCAATGGATCCACAAACTGGTTGGAATGAGGAGCAACTACGAGGATTACCGGACCTTGGCTCGGGATGTTGAAAGCTCCTCGTGTTTTCACATCTCTGAAGAAAATGTCAAAGATGATGAGGAATGTCCATGCGAAACAGTCATAGACGAAATTAGCGTAACTAGTTGCTGTCATTGTAATTGATTTAGGTGAAGTAGTCGGAATTGAAAAACACCGATTTTGAGTTACGGCACTTGTAGAGAGGAGAAAGTCTGTCGGTCAGGTACAGCAAGTTTGGGGTGCAAGTGAGGTTAAAACTCCGGAGAAGTAATACTTCCCGAGATCCGACATCTTGGAGAAGATGAGAAAAAAGCTCACACAGTTCAGTGTTAAAATATCTTCGTTCTATTCAAAGTTATACAATAACGATGGTTGATTATATAAGAAATGCACATCTAAACAATACGTGGTTAGTCACCTATGTTTTCCCTTAAAGAGGTTCGAATATTTGCAAAATCAGAGCATTTGACAGGTTTCGTCTCATGAACAGATTATCGAATGAGCTGGGTTATAAATGGAGTCTTCTGACTCGTTATCATCATTTTGCAATACAATGGGAAGATACTTACTCTGCAGTCAATGTGCTCTTCATAAAAGAGAAGGCAAGGAAATGAAAACACAATGAAAAGCAGAGTCCTCTCTTCCAGTATCGCTTGCGCGCATCTTAAAAGGAGGGTAACATGAACGAGCTGGTTTCGTAAAAGGGCTACACTGGCCTTGGGGTAATTGAGATTAGATGGCAGGATGCACTATACCCATTAATGTTGTTAACCTAATAGGGATCAAGACATGAAAAACACTAACAGACCTTGAACGACAAATGAGTAAACAAATAGAAAGTTTGTTCTGTATTTTGTTTGAGAAATGTTGACCTGTTGAGCACGAATTCCTGTGGAAAGAACCACGTAACGCAACGAACGCATGAGGAAAAAGCCTAATGAGAAAGCAAACACAAAGTAAACAGAGTAGTTAGCAGCTCTTGATTGTAGGGCGAATATATTCTTGATCAGCAATATCACCAACACTGCCACAAATTTATATCCACTGTAAGCCACAAGATCCCATAGTTTAGCATCAACACTCAGGATGTATATACAGAACTTCAACAACACGAGGTCTAAGAGTTGCAATGCCAAAGTCTTGGAAGCTGCATAGCCTAATAATTCGGGATGAAAGTCTCCATGAATACCAGCAAAAACTGACCAAACCAGAATGTAAGACAGGAAAGACATGAGAGGGATATATAAATCTGGAGCATTGACATCTTCAGTAGCTGGGGCATAAATCTCTTGCCCAGTAGTACCAGGTCCTCCAACTGGCGTAGCATTATGGTAAATTCTCGTCCAAGTCTTAGTTCTATAGGGGAAAAGGATTAGACCCAGTTTACGTACCACATATGAATTAGACACTTGGAAATAGTACTTGATATCCTGAGTGTGCATGATACTGTTGAAGTTTTGCTGCATATATTGTTGGGAGGCATTGAGAGCTGTCTGCGAGAATTGAAGGCCCATTGCAGATGACGGATCTTGAAAAAAGTTCTGGAACGGTTGCTGCTGAGAACCCTGGGGTGCAGATTGAGGAAATTGTTGCTGTTGTTGCTGGTGCTGTTGTGGCTGTTGTGGCTGTTGGGGGATATATGCTTGTTGAGAGAACTGCTCACTTTGATATTGTTGCTGGTTGATAGAAGGATTAGGAGCCGCGTAATTCTGATTTACTGATTGGGGTACTGAAGGTTGGTTGTAGCTATATTGACCATATGGGTTGCCATTGGCTTGTTTACCCTGATTACTTTGTGAACTCTCAAAGGCGTTGTACATTGATTGCTAATCTGAGCTGGGTTGTTTGTTTAGAAATTAGTGGAAATTAAGGTGAGGCGAGATAGAGTCAAGTTCAACATCCAGTTAAGAATGCTCGACTGATAAATAGGGTAATAACACGAGCTTACCTTTACAAATCGGGGTTTAATGAATTTAATCCAGATCTGTTCAAACCGCGCTTGTCTTAGATAATTACGCGTTAGAATTTATCTACAAACGATCAGACCTTTAGAAGGGCTTAATAAACCATCCAGGAAACCTAAGCCTACTTCTGCCATTAATGTCTTCGAGGTCACAGTTCAAAGGGTCAACATCGGCTCGGTTTGTGAAGAATTCCGGGCGCAATTCCCAACCATATCAGAGGCGGTCAGAAGAGGACCTACTGTCTAACTTCAACAATGAGAATGCCCATACTAAGCTCTCCCTAGTCCAAGAAGCTGACCAAATTGACTCCGTGTTTGGGTTTGATCGTTATGAAAGTGGTCCCAAGAAGGTAGGATGGCTAGTCAACATGCATACCACAACTATTCCATCAGAAGACCTTCTCCAAGGTTACTCTGGAGTCGATTATTATTTCCTGGACGACGAGGGAGGTGGCTTCAAAGTAACGAAACAGTACGATCCCTACTTTTTTGTGATTTGCAAGAAATCTCACGAATCTGAGGTAGAAGAGTACTTAAGGAAGCAGTTAGAAGGATTATTGAAGAAAGCTATTCGTGTGGAGAAAGAGGACCTATCACTACCCAACCATTTAATAGGATTGAAGAGAACATTAATTCAGCTTTCCTTTCACAATATTTCCAATCTTTTAGAGGCAAGAAGGATTATAGCTCCCATAGTGAAGCAAAATCAATTATTTAAGGAACAAAGAGATGTATACAATTCTGATTTGAATTACAATCTGCTGAATGAAGAAGAAGATCTTGATTTCAACACAGATTCTAAGTCTAAACCACTAGACATTGCACATTGCTTAGAAGATATCAGAGAGTACGACGTGCCGTACCATGTCCGAGTTTCTATTGATAATGATTATCGTATCGGTAAATGGTATACTTTGGAGGCTACCGATTCAGCCCAAGTCTCGTTCACCGAAATGAAAGATAAGATTGCATTTGCGGACCCTATTATTTTGGCGTTCGACATTGAAACTACAAAGGCCCCTCTCAAATTTCCCGACAGTAGTATCGATCAAATAATGATGATATCATACATGATTGACGGGGAGGGTTTTTTAATCACTAATAGAGAAATCATCAACGCTGAGATCGAAGATTTTGAATATACTCCCAAGCCAGAGTACCCCGGTCTTTTTACAATTTTCAACGAACCAGATGAAAAAGCGTTGATTGAAAGATTTTTTGAGCATATCAGAGAAGTTAGACCCACTGTCATTGCCACATTCAACGGTGACTTTTTTGATTGGCCTTTTGTAGAGAAAAGGGCTTTCTTTCATGGTATTGACATGTTTCGAGAGATAGGCTTTGCCAAGGATGTGGAAGATGAGTACAAGTCCAAGTATTGTGTGCATATGGACTGTTATAGATGGGTCAAACGTGATTCCTACCTTCCGCAAGGTTCTCAAGGTTTAAAAGCCGTTACCACAGTAAAATTAGGTTATAACCCAACAGAATTAGACCCAGAGCTGATGACTCCATATGCTTATGAGAAACCTCAACTATTAGCCGAATACTCAGTCTCTGATGCTGTGGCCACGTACTACCTTTATTACAAGTATGTGCATCCTTTTGTTTTTTCACTCTGTACAATTATTCCCTTGAACCCAGATGAAGTTCTTAGAAAAGGAACTGGAACTTTATGTGAAATGTTACTAATGGTTCAAGCTTATCAAAACAACATCCTATTACCCAATAAGCATACTGACCCGCTTGAGCGTTTTTATGAAGGCCATCTGATAGAATCTGAAACCTATGTTGGAGGTCACGTTGAATCTTTGGAAGCTGGTGTATTCAGATCTGACATTTCCACAGATTTCCAAATTGATCCCACTGCTATTGATGAGATCCTCTCAACATTGGACCAATCTTTGAAGTTCTCCATAGAAGTCGAATCCAAGAAACAACTGAAAGACATTACAAACTATGATGAAGTTTATGCAAAGATCAAGGGAGAGTTATTGGAATTAAGGCATAATCCCAAGAGACACGAAGCTCCGTTGATCTATCATGTTGATGTTGCATCAATGTACCCTAATATTATGACAACAAATAGACTGCAACCTGATTCGATGAAAACTGATCAAGACTGTGCTGAGTGTGACTTCAACCGACCAGGAAAAACTTGCGATCGAAGGTTGTTATGGGCATGGAGGGGTGAGTTTTATCCCGCAGACTATAGTGAGTATAAGATGATCGAACATGCTTTATCCAATGATACATTTGCACCAGAAAAACCTTGGCTTCCCAGAAAAACTTTTGATCAACTTTCTCATGTTCAAAGAGCTGCACTTGTTAAAAGCAATTTAAGTGAATACTCAAGAAAAGTCTATCATAGAATCAAGCAGACGAAAACTATAGAGAAGGAGGCTATTGTCTGCCAACGAGAAAACCCTTTTTATGTCAATACAGTTAGATCATTCAGGGATAGAAGATATGAGTTCAAAGGATTAGCCAAAGTTTGGAAAGGAAAAGCATCCAAAATAGCAAAGGATGATAGACATAGTCTGGATGAAGCCAAAAAAATGATTGTCCTGTATGACAGTTTGCAATTAGCTCATAAAGTTATTCTTAATTCATTCTATGGTTATGTCATGAGAAAGGGATCCAGATGGTATTCGGTAGAAATGGCTGGAATTACCTGCCTGACTGGTGCTACTATTATTCAATTAGCTAGATCATTGGTTGAGCGTCTTGGCAGGCCTTTAGAACTTGATACTGACGGAATTTGGTGTATTCTTCCCTCATCGTTCCCTGAGGACTTTGATTTCAAAATGAAAAATGGTAAAACACTTACAGTTTCATATCCTTGTTCTATGTTGAACTTTTTGGTTCATGAAAAGTTTACGAACCACCAGTATCAAGAATTGGTGGATCCGATCACTCACAAATATAAAACCTACTCAGACAATTCTATCTTTTTTGAATTAGATGGTCCCTATAAAGCCATGATCCTTCCTACGTCGAAAGAAGAAGGTAAGGGACTTAAAAAACGTTATGCTGTGTTCAACTTTGATGGCTCCTTGGCCGAACTAAAAGGGTTTGAGTTGAAAAGACGAGGTGAATTGCAACTAATCAAGAACTTTCAATCTGATATATTCAAACTTTTCTTACATGGTGACACTTTAGAGGGATGCTATCAAACCGTGGCTAATGTTGCTAATAGGTGGTTAGATGTGCTAGATTCCAAGGGTGTCAACGTTGAAGATGAGGATTTGATTGAACTGATTTGTGAGAATCGGAGTATGAGTAAAACCTTGGCTGAGTATGGAACACAGAAATCTACATCAATTACTACTGCTCGACGGTTGGGAGAGTTCCTAGGAGAGGAAATGGTTAAGGATAAAGGATTGGCTTGTAAGTATGTTATTGCTAACAGACCTCTCAATGCCCCAATCACTGAAAGAGCTATACCAGTGACTATTTTCTCTTCTGATGCCGAAATAAAGAAGAGATTCTTGAGAAGGTGGCTTGGTGACAACTCTTTGGACAATTTTGATCCGAGAACCATAATAGACTGGGAATATTACACTGAAAGGTTGGCCTCTGTTGTTCAGAAAATTATTACTATTCCGGCAGCTTTGCAGAATATTTCCAACCCTGTTCCCAGAATTGCCCACCCGGAATGGCTACAGAAAAAAGTTAACAGTCAAAACGACAGTAAGAAGCAGAGTAGTTTAACTCAGTTTTTTGGAAAGACTACAAACTCCGAGATAATGAAAGACATCTCAAACAGATTTAAGGACATTGAAGATTTCGGTGCGGATACTAATGGAATGTCTCGCAAAATGGGGAAAGTAACGTCTCGCAAGAGAAAGCAAAAGGAATTGGAGTCAAGAATTGCCGAAAAGGAACAGAAACTGTTGGAAAAAGACTGTCCTAATGAATTGGAGGATTATGGCTCATTCTTAAAATATCAGAAGGCGATGTGGAAACTTCAATCACAAAATAGAGAACGGAGAAGGAAGTTATTTGGTGCTAGTGCCAATACCGCAACCCGAGGAACTATTGGTAATATCATGAGAAAAAAAGCTGAATCGTATGTTGGATCTAGTTGGCAAGTCTTGCAATACAAGCATGACTCTTCTTGTAAGCCTGGAGAAGTTAAAGCGTTAGTGTTCATCGATGGAAAAGTCCAAACTTTTACCATTGCGGTTCCTAAAAAAGTGTTCCTAGGACTCAAAACCACTGATTTAGGATCACTGACTATACCAGATGAATGCACTATTGAGCCGTCTACTAACCATCTCCCCAAGGGTGAAAAAGTTGAGAGTCTCTTCAAGCTAACAATGTCTGAAGAGAAGTTCAACAGTGAACGAGGAAACTGCAGTGGACTCTTTCAACACGAAGATGTGAAATGCGTTTATGAATCACAAATTGACTGTACTGAAAGAGTAATTGTAGAGCTCGGGAATTCCATCAAGTTTCAGGAAAATCAAGTTGGAGCACTGGGGAAAGCAATGCAAAATGGGTTTAATCAGAAAAACTTTACAACTTTACCCTCAGAAAGATATTTGAATCATTTCAACATGAATGTGACATATTTAATTCATATTGTTGCTAATGGATATGAAGTGTTCTCTTTGTTCAAATCATGGGATCCAATGGTTTCTGTTTTTGTATTGAAACCCAATATGGCCGCATCATCATTGCCACGAAACATGGAATCAGTTTATCAAGATTATTATCAGTCTAAGAAAGAGAGGTTATCCCATAATATTATACAGTATGACGAGCAACTATCCTTCAACGTCGTAGATTTCACTGATAAGGATAAACTACTTCGAACTTTGAATACCAGATGTGGTAAGGCCAACGAAGAGAAAAACTCAAAATCATTGATGGTGATCCAATCCAACCAGTGTACTAAGTTGATCAGGGCATTGAAGAATTTAAATGAACAACCTGTCATTTCAATGAATCTGAGGGAATTGAATTTGTCTCCATTATCATGGAAGAGTTCTGTCATCAACAAGATAATCAATCATTATCTTTCTCTAGGAGCTGGGTTAAAGGATCTCATTTCTATGGCGAGATATGGTAACATACCACTATGCAACTTGAATGTGGAGGATAAAAGTTATTTGATCGACATTCAATATGCCAGGAAACTTATTGAGCTGGGCATAGTATTGTGGTGGTCACCGAATCCCTTGCCTGACCATGGTGGTTTCGAATTGGATCAATCAATGACTAATACAGAGAAGTCCCTAGAGTTTCCAACTATTAACAAACCTGAGATATATGAGACTGTGTGTTTGGAACTCAACTTGAGCAATTTAACAATCAATACAATTTTGACTTCAGCATTGATTAACGAAGCAGAAGGTTTAGAAATTGGAGATAATGAAAACACAACATCTTTTGCAGAGGATATTTTTTCAACCCCTGCATTGCAGGCTCTTCGATTACTGCTGAAGTCGTGGTGGGATGATGCACTGAAGAATAATGTCGATGCCGACATTATGGTGTTTAATTTTATGTCTTGGGTGGAGAAGACATCTTCATATTTGTATGATCCTTCTCTGCTTTACCATGTCTACAACCTTACCAAGAAGTCATTATTACATTTACTGGGAGAGTTTAAGAGATTGGGCTCCACCATTATTTTTGCTAACCGAAACAAGATAGTCCTAAAAACCTCCAAATTGGTGGTTGAAAACTCCTATGCTTACGGCCAGTACATTATAAAAACCGTACGTTCAAAAGCAATGTTTAGTTACCTGGAGTTTCAAGTGGTGCGGTACTGGGATATGCTGATTTGGATGGATCAATACAATTATGGAGGTAATGGTTGTACTGAGATTACTTCCAACGAGAAGCAAGATTTAGAACTTATCAATCATTGGCAATTACAACAGTTTTTACCTCCAGTGCTGCAACAAGAGTTTGAGGATTGGGTTGTGGTGATACTGGATTCATTTTTAAAGTGCAAGCAGCTTGATTTGAATGGATCTCAATCCAATGGAACCCCTCGGCAAACTCAAATCCAACACATTCTTAAAAAGCAAAATCAACAACAGTCACTTTCTACAGATTTCGTCTATGAGAAACCAGAGAACAATATCATTGATATGTTTGGCAACGTACTGGAGAAACGAATCATTACGCTCAAAGAACGCCAATTACGAACATTGTTGAATCCAGCATTAAAAGCCGAGTATGAATTTCCGAAGCTTGCCGGTTCACAATTGGACTTGTCTGATCCAACGCTTGAATTTGTCAAATTCCTTTGTCATATTTTGTCACTTTCCAAGAGCCGAAACATTGAAGTGAGAGTTCTGAGACGAAATATTCTAAAACTTTTTGATGTAAAAGAATTCAGTGCTGAGGCGACTTTCAAAAATCCGTCGGCTTCACTAAGACTTTACAATGTTCATTGTGAAATTTGCAATCACATTACTGACCTAGATCTATGTCGAGACGCTGAGACTGAAATATTCAACTGTCAGAATTGTAAGAGGCGTTTCAATAAGCTTGCATTAGAAGAGAGGCTGATTGCAGACGCCCATAAACTGATGGTTCATTTTTATAACCAGGATCTCAAATGTAGTAAGTGTCACAAACTTCGAAGTTCTGAGCTGCAATTGTACTGTTCGTGCTCTGGGTCTTGGATTGGCACGGTTAATCGAAGTGACATTGTGAAAAGAATGAAAACTTTCCACACCGTTGCAAGATTCTACGACTTTAACATGCTAAAGGAAGTCACCACTACAGGAGAATAGCTAGACAAATAGAAATGTGTAATATAGAGAAAACAAAACGAAATTAATTCACGAAAGGGTAGCTCAGGTCGAACTTTGATCTGGTTGAAACTCAACTTCAACTGACGCGATCGCTAGCCTTGGGTCTCATCGCTCTTGAACATTTCAACGTCCATGTCCAGAGACCCTCAATGGCAGCTACTACGGTGCTTTTTAGGGGATGAAGTTTCGTTTAACAATGTCATACTACAGGGCGGAAGCGGTGTCGGCAAATCTTTTCTTCTAAACAAATTTCTGGAGACAAAGCAAGATTCCATACTAGTTCAAATAAACTGCGAAACATGTTTGTCCACCGAAATGATAATGCAGAGGATCCTCAATTGCATATACGAGTTGGACTTTGACTTCAAAGGTAAATACACCGCTGGGGAAGTGCGGCAGACCAACCCAGCATCCACTTGCCATGATATCAACAGTTTCATTGACACTCTAATCCAGGTAATACAGAACGGATTACATAAGCAGATAATCATCATCTTAGAGAAATTTGATGAATGTTTGGAAGATACAGAGAGTTTCTTGCTGGCTTTGAGTAAAGAAGCAGAGGTGGATGAATGCTTGAGTAGTGTGCACTTTGTGGAGGTTATAAGTACTTTAGTCCCCGAAAAACTGGCGACCATTGGGATTCCATCAATTTACTTTCCCAATTATACCCTGGAAGAAACTAAAGAGATTCTGAAAATAATGAAACAAACCACACTAGAAAATCAACTATTACAAGAATTAAAGGTCGCACTAGAGAAGAACGTTCCAATAGATGAACAAGTGAAAAATTTCACTGATGAACAACTAGTATCCACAACAATACTTAAATCACAACAACAGTTCATAACAACGTTTCTTGGAATAATAGTAGATTCATTCTATTTCGTACTTGCATCTAATCTCAAAGAATTGGAAAAAATTGCAGATAAAATATGGGTGCATTTCAAACGCCCATTGATTCAGACTAACGGGCGGATAGTGATGGGGAAGAGTGATGCTATATCAGTCTTCAGACAGTTCAAATCTTTATTTCGACCTGAATACGCCATTCCTTGCAGTGTTTTGAATGAAGAAGAGGGAAAAGCTCTATTAGATGACGATCTATTCAATTTGTCACTTTATGACAAATATATCCTACTGGCATCATATCTGGCGTCCTTTAACGATCCACGAAATGACTTGATCTTTTTCTCAAAGTTCAGAGACGCACGTTTTGATAAACGTAAAAAACCCATGTTAAAGAAGAAATCTGTAAAGACGTTGACCCCGAATGCCTTTAGTTTGGAGAGATTGTTGGCGATATTACATGCCATTTATGAATCGGAAGTAGAACTCCAAACTGATGTGGATCTTTTAAAGTCTTTAGCAACTCTAGCATCTCAAGACATGATCCTAAAGTCAAGTAATGATGTCTTAGATGGAAATATAAGGTGGAAATGTAATGTTAGTTGGGACATTATCAAAAGCATCGCCAAGAGCGTGAACTTTGACATAACTGTATATCTTCAAAGTGAATATTAGAATGGTTTACCATGTATCTTCCAAAATCTCTCCGGGAATCTTTCCTGTAATATCCAAGCACAAATATTCCATTTGATTCAGAGAAGTTTTATGCTGCAATTGGTTGCAAATAACCCGCAGTTTATTCCGACATTTTTTAAGAGCGGATTCTAGGAGTTCATGATCAGCATCAGAGTTAGAAGTGTGATCTTGTAGAGACTCTAAAATGCTCTGGATCTGAAGAGCGTTTTCTTTCACTTTGACGTTCTTTTGGTCTGAAGCTAATATGTTCTTGGTGAACCCTTGAATGAAACCTAGGAATACGAATTTCTGGAATCCTGTTTGAACTCCATATTCTTTACCCTCTTTGAAATGTGATTCCACACCTTTTTGATATCCCTCATTGTATCCATCTTGGTAAAACTGTTGTTCCAAGGAAAGAACACTTTCAAACGGGTCATCCATATTGGAGTTGTTAGATTCTCCAGTCCTTTCCATCCTTGAAGGGACTTACATCTCTTTCGAGGGTGCCTCAGATACTTCTACCTCTAACATCCAGATGGTTAGCCTAACCGAGAAGAGGCCAAGAAGAGCACCGAATAAAGAAGATGACCCGTACTTGGAAAACCTAGACAGAAAGAAGGTCAAGCTCAGTTTTCAACCAGGGTATGAATCAGATTCTCTTGATGAAGAGGAAAGGGACGATGACGTTAAACTTATGAATGAAGAAGCATTGGAGTTAATCGGAAAGACAGATGAGGATGGAGGGGTCAACGTGCGCAGCGACACAGAAATACAAAGCACGAGCAGTTTACGTGAAGATAATGAAGTCAAGATTACGTCTTTTAATTTGGACGACGAATTGAAGGAGGGAGTGTTTGACCAGAATGGTAATTTTATTGCCAACGATTTTAATTCTGACGACAGCGACGAAGAAGAGGAGATTTACGACGACAAAGTCATCGAAAAGGCTAGGAAACAACAGCAAACGCGGCTCATGAAGAAGAAATTAATTGCTGAAAAGAAACGGCAGGAGAGGAAAGAAATCAACCTTGAGAAAGTGTTGACAGATCTGATACAATATTTGGAGATCTCTGAAACCCCTATGGAAGCTCTGCAAAGACTTGGTAAATCGAAGAACAAAGAAGCTATTACACAAACGATTGATCTTTGCAGCCTGTTAGGGAAGAAGGGATATGACGGATACAATATGAGTCGGGAAGAACTAATGAGACTATATGCCCAACTCACTGGACAGCAATTAAGAGTAAAGCGCACTTTGGAAGATGCTAATAATGAAGAAGCTAATGGTGGATATGAGTTTCAATATGTAGGATACGATGAAATTTATGGCCCTTATTCAAGGGAGGAAATTCTTGATTGGAAGGAGTCTTATTTCAAAGATAAAGAAGTTCTGATAAGAGAAATCGGTGGGGAATTCCAGAGTATTCAAGAACTGAAGTAGACTTTCTGATTGGCTCAACTGTATAGTATTAAAAAGCAAGTAGTCTTTATCGGGCAAAACCTTTTCTGGTTAACAGAGTTTTTCAATTGGGCCATCTTATCTCTCGAAAGATACCTAGTGAGAATCACTCCAAATTTATTCTTTGAGGAAGTGACTATCAGAAACAAAACCACTTGAACCAAAAGACGAAGGGGGGAAATAAAATACTAAACCAATAGCGACTATTGAAGAAAGATCAGGCTTGAAAATTACCGAAGAAGCCTACAAATAGCTAAACATTCATGAATTTTCTTAACACTGAACATTTATGGTCGAACCAGGATTCGTTTCTGGATATACCTCCACAAGAGCTACAAGCAAGGGATTTTGAGCTGGAAAATGATCTATTCGAGTTTTTCTATAAATCACTGATTCATAAAGACAACCTGCTTAAAGGAGACCAGCTTAGCAGTATAATTAACCTTTACGAAGAGAGAGAACAATATCTTGAGCATTGCAACCACCAAATAACTAAGAAGGTGATTCAAAAAATAAAACAAAATCTGCCTAAAAGAGCTATGATCGATAGTCAGGGACTTATGTGGCCATCTGAAGGACTTCGAAATAAAGTTCTGAGCCAAAGAAGCAACTTATTTCACAGTTATACCCATCTACCAGACTCCCATCGATTGGCCAATTTGACCGTGGATTTCAAATTGCAGCCTCACAGCAACCATTATGACTCCAAATTGATGCAAATCCAACCTCTTTTTGAGTTCTACAAATTCTTTACGTTGCCGAAACCAGACGTGACCCATTTCCAACTCCGTCACTTGGTTTACTGTGTTGATAAAAATAGTGTCTTTTATATCGAAAATGGACCAGAAAGCTCCAGAATCATGAGATTAGACCCCGAGACAAACAAAATTTATACCCAATTGGATCTGGCAAACTCTCAGTTTGCAGACCTGAAGATTTCCACCATGAGTGCCAACAGATCACTGATCAGTGTTGGATCATTCAATGGAACTCTTTTAACCTACGACTTACACACTAAAAGATTTCAGGAATATCTTTTGACCAATCACTTGGATGGAATAATTACCTATATTTTGATGTCTAGACACCGTTCGTTTGCAAACCAATTGATGATATCCTCAAATGACAAATTCCTCCGAAGTTTCGACTACACAAAAAACCAAGTAATTAAAGCAGATAAGTTGGACTTTGCTGTTAATACCATTTGTGAAGGTCCAGTATCGGAACAAAGCCAAGTACTTATCTCTGGTGACACCCAAAACAGTTTCATTATAGACAGACGAATACCGAAACTATCAGCTCTACCAATAATTCTTACAGGACATTACGACTATACGTTCGCTTCTGATTGGAGTATCAACCACCTAATTGCTACGGGGAACCAGGATGGAACAGTAAGGATATACGACACTCGTTACCTCTCCAATACAACAAAGAATCCCAGCGGAAACTCAACATTGTTTACTTTTTCGGGCAAGTTAAACGGTGCCATAAGGAACTTGAAGTTTGATGATACCGGAAATTACCTGGCATTTGCTGAAAGCATAGATAATGTCTACCTGATAGACTTGAAATCAGGCGGTTTGGAGAACATAAACCCAGGCTTGATGTGCCCATCAACACCTCCATCTTCTAGAATTCCGCTCCAATACCAACCAATATCATGTATTGGCAAGATCACTGGACTAAGTTTCATACCCTCTGAGAATAACACCCAGGTTCTTACAATTGGAATTACTGACTTTTCATCAGGAGGAATACTACAGTATAAGATCGATAACTACATGGATCCGCAAATTTCGGCCTTTATATGACGAACTGAACGAAATTAATATTATAACGGGAAGGTAAATGCACACCCACACAGCTATTCTACAACATTTCCACCGATAACCTGCTTACCAGTCTTACTGATAGTTTTAAGAACTGTATCATACTCTAGTGCATTGGAAGTGACAACATCAACAGACTGTTTTTCTAACGAGATGTCAACATTCTTGACACCCTCCAACTTGTTCAAAACCCTGTTGACAGCATTGGAACAGCCTAATTAGTTAGCAAATAGTTTCCATTTCCCGATTCAACAAAATGAGAAATCTACTTACCAGAGCAGGTCATTTTTACATCAAAGTGGTACTTGTGGTCAGACATTTGTCTATGTAAATTGGTAACGAATAGGGAAAGGCTTAAGTACGTCGGATAAAAAGCCGAACTAATTAGGCCGTTATCCACCTGCTTATATAATCACACATTACCTAATACGAAAGGATTGTCACTAATCAGTGGTTCGAACATCCACAATCTCGTTAATAGTGGCAGATCTCATCTCACTATCTACAAATAGCGCCTTGATTAGTCTGATTAGTTCGCTGGTTTCCATATCGTATAACGATCCTTCGTAGAATTCGTCCAAGATGATTTTCATAGAACTCTGGAACATAAAGGCAATACTTTGAATCTTGTGGTAATGTTTGATGGTTTGAGGGATCTTGACTGCTAACGGATCAATGGTTCCAGGATATTTTGATGGCAAGAGACTTTGGAGGGTTATTGTGAGTACGTTGGCCAGTATTTTAGATTCTTCGTCTCCGATCGACTCTCTTTCCAGAATCAAATCACTCAAAGATTGTAAAAATTGATCCAATATGGTGAGTATCAATGTAATATTCAAGGTTTCATTAACAGTGAAATTACTGGAGTTGTAGTAAAACTTTTCATAGAACTGAGAGGTTCTCTTTTGAAAATCCAGCTGAAACTGAGATGCCAAGTCGATTAAACGATCAGAAGAATCGTCATTATCAACAAACAAATCGTTGTACTCTAAGGCTGATTGAAAAAGGAAATCCGACTCGGAATCAATAAGATTGCTCAAGAAGTCATCAGCTAGTGATTTTTTTTGTGGATCAACTTGATTAATCAAATAGCTTAAATCTTGATAGACCAGGATTGGTGTTGTATATCGTGGAATCAAAAAGGAGTCAAATAACATGATAATACTGTTTATGATCAGGATTGATTTACTGGAACGAAGATCATTGATTTCGTCTTTAATGTCAGGATCGATGTCCATACTTGAAACCTTTGAAACAGGATCAAAAAATTTCTGTTTGATCACTTGAAAAAACTGTTCAGACACTGAGGACCGGAGGGTGTATGATTGACTGCTAGAACCTCGCACTTCTGGTTCATCGGCCCGAATATTGGAATGCGTTTCAGTTACATCATTGTCGTTATCAGAGAACTCTTCATTCCAACCGTCATTCCAACCGTTATCACTCCAACTATCTTTCTTACTCAGTCTATCCCAGTTATCTCCCCAACTATTTCTCTTGCTCCTTATTGAACGAGCGTCAATACTTCGTTTATCATTAACACTTTCTGAATCCCAACCATCATCCCAGTTGTCCCACTCTGTCTCTGTATTTTTAGTGGATGTCATTTGTGGATTTTTGGATGAAGATGGACTTTCAATTTGCCATTTTCCCGCTTCATGCTTGTTTACTTGCTGGATAGTCTCTGTCCAAGATTGATTCGTCAAAATCTTCTGGCTCAAATCCTTCAGTCCTTCGATGAGGCTTTCTACAGATGTATCTAGCCACTGGGAAACCAAATCGTCTAACCAAATATCAATATCACTTAGGTTCTTAACCCAGTCAGTACTTACTAGCAAGCGATTCAATTCAACTAATCGACCCATAGTTTCATTCTCGATATTGCAAATTTTACTTTGTAAGAGATCAAATACAATTTCAGGGTGTAGCATGTATGGTCTTAGAATATCATACAAGGTTTTGCTTGTATAATGTTTAAGGTTGAAAGATTTTGAAGTATTAGCTTTCTCAAAGTCGTTGATAAATCTGACAAACGACCCCAATGATTCAATCACATTTATGAATGACTGTTCAGCATTTGAGACTGTCAAAATGTTCTGACAATACGAAAGTCCTTGATTTACATGTTCTTTGAGCCAATCTTCAAACACTTTATGAAACCTTCTAGAATTCAACGAATCATCCAAAGAGCAAAACTTATGGAAGCTAATTCCATCAACAGTTGAATGAAACTCAATTTTAGAGTCTTCAATTTTTATATACAGTTTTAAGCATTCCAGTAGCTGATTCGTCAACTGTAGTTTCTTTGCTTCGGTTTGCTGAGTAATATTCTGAATAATCAGTAATTTTGACGAATCTACTCCGTTTTTGGCAAGAAATTCGTCTAACCGATGCCTCTGGTAAGTCAATTTGTTAAATGATTCGACTGAATGTTGAATCTGAACCACGGAAGGGTGTTCATCAAATGTGAGTTCACTAAATAACTGGTATAACGAGTTTAAATGATTGCACACCTGCAATTGCCGGGTCAACTCGAGATCCTGGTCTTTCAGAGAGACAATGGAGCTCTGTGCTGAGTCACCTTCTAATTGTGAGGCCAAGACTTCTATATCATAGGAGTCTATGTACTCCTCAAGAGAGGTCATGTAAGTGATGGGCAGAGAAACAAGGTGTTAGGAAAAGCTAGAATGGAATTTCGCTAGGTGGGTAGCCTAGGAGGTGAATCTCAAAGGAAAAGCTAGTGGGGAATCACGTCGAAAGACTGGGAGAACAAGCTTAAAAATATATAACTGTAATGCAATTGTAGAATTGATTATATAGAGTACATACTCATGGCATACTCAGTGAGAACAATGCTTAAAGAGTTAGTAAATAAAAACAGATATGGGAAATGTCAAATCGTATTATCAGAAAAATAATTGTTGGATTAGGAACAGTTCTCAGCATTACGTGGTTCTGAGTGAGCTGAGTTGGTTATCATCATAACAACGATTGACTATTGGAGTGACTTACTCTTTGAGAAGGCAGACGCTGTATGACTGGTGAACTGGAGGGGGAAAGGAGCAGAGTTTTCACTGCATTTTTTATAGCAGAGATTACTGGTTAGGGGACGACTATCCAGTAGGGTGTTTGTTATAAGTGTCAGTTGGAAAGCAGAAGAAGCTTGCTGAAGGCCCAGAGAGGAACTACAGCCATTTCAACTTACATGATTGCTCTAATGGGAATGTTTAATACTCTTTTGAGTTAAATGCTAAAGCTCTTTCGAAGCCTATAAGTCTCAGGCCTGCGTAACTCACTATCGAAAACCTAGTATAATCGCGGTTATCCAGGAGTATATTATTACCATACAATGGATAAAGATCTTAAACAGGTCTTGGATAGGGATATAGACCTCTATGACCTTCTAGGTGTACCAGAGAATAGTCAGGATAGCGATATACGGAGGGGCTATCGCCAACAAGCGTTAATTTATCACCCAGATAAGAATGATACCCCACAGGCAAATATCAGATTTCAACAAATTTCCACAGCATTAAAGATTCTGGGAACCCCAAAACTCAGGAATAGTTATGATAGCTATAAACAATTAAAAAGACAAAGAAACGAGAGAAAAACACAGTTAAATGAAAGAGATAAACGGTTTGAACAAGAACTTGTAAGGGCTGAAGAAGAATTACTTAGGAACCTCAAGTCACAGCAGTCCAATGCTTACCAAGAGGCTATATTACGAGAAGAGAACTTGAAACTTAGAAGACAAAGGGAAAGCAAGTATTTAAATTTACCCAATGTGACTCATCAGGTAGAATCTCCTGTGGTTGTCAAATTGAAGTGGAAAAATTTGGTGGAAGGAATATTCACAGAGGATGAGATTCGGCACATAATGGGTCGTTTTGGCAGGATAAATAAAATTTGGTTTCCTGAAAACAGCGACACTGATGTGTATCACTACTGTTTTATTCAGTTTGATGACTACATAGGGGGTATCTTAGCTACATTCTGTGACTACTCAAAGTTAAAGCTTGAAAACGACTCAGATGGGAAATCTGGCTCACTTGTCAAGCTGTTAAGGAGCTGCCGCTTTGTTGAGCCTTCCATAGATCTTAAATGGGATCGAAGAGAAATGTCACAGGCTGAATATATTGGTAGAACATTGTTGAACCTAGAATCGAACTAATAGACTGGACATGGATAGATAGATAACATAGAGCAGACATTGGGAACCACAGTTGCGTTCTCTAGAAAGTAAAATTTCAGTACAGAATATATGACGGTCTTATACTCCATTTACTGTTGTTACTTTTTAAATCCTTGGGGCATTAATAGCTTCTCAATCCGATGATCTTGGCTAATTCTAACTATTCTTTCTTATACTAAATCACTCTCTAGATCATCCTGAAATTCATAATCTTTTGTAGGAATAAGATCCTCTAAAATCAGATCTTTCTTCATATAATATGCATCCTCTTTATCATTGTAATAACTTTTCTCAATACTCAAGACCTCAAACTTTAAAGAGTCACGATACAAATGGAGGGCCGCTCTATTCGATTTTCTAACATGTAGAGACACTCTATCAGCTTTGAAGTTTTCAGCAAGAGCATATAAACATTGTTTCATCAATTTTCCAGCAATTCCCATTCGACGATAAGTTCTCATCACTGCTAGAGACGTAACATGACCTGTAATTGGAGTGGGAGGCTTTTCTGGATCATCGTCTAGTTTTCCAAGTACATATCCAACAATTTTTTCGTCTCTATTCACATATTGGGGGTCTTGTTTGGGATCTGGGGAATACTCTTCCGTTGGGTCAAGGACCAGATCTTTCCCCGTAGTGGTAGCTACAAATGATAACTGGGGCCAGGACAGAATATGGTACATGTAATATTTGAGGGTGTAGTTCTCTGGCAGATTGGTCAGGTTAGCATTCTGCATAGCCTGAATATCTTCTATTGTCGCCAGTCTGATTGTGATGGCCATTTGCTGGTTTTTGTTGAAAAGGAAGAACTTTAGTTCGCGTTTGAAATATGTACTCAGTATGGGGAAGGGAAAGAAGATTACGAGCTAGTAGTACTTTGCGAGACAGTCTTGCATGAGTTGAAGAGTCTACAATGCAGGGAGCGTTAAGCCAAATGACAGTTCAGACCGATACCATTGATTGAATTTTTTATTTTTTAAAACATCTAGCACCGCCCAACGACCACCCTCCAAGCCTACTAGGTCCCAGATTCCCGCGTCCAAGATCGCATCCAGGATCGCTCAATCTAAATCCTCCCCAACCATACATCAATCATCATGTCCAGAATTTTATCATCTGCTAAGCCCATTCAAGGTATAGGATACGACCCTCTTATTGGTCCCCAACGGGTTGAAGAGGTAGAAGCATCGGCTAATAATAGCAACTCCGTCGATCATGTCACGCCCCCAAATTTCAATTACGATCGAAACCTACATAGGATGAAACACGATGTGTCTTTAAGTTCCTTCAGTTTCATGTTTTGTGAACTTGTCAGTTGGTCAAGAGAACGTGCCAATGGTATTCAAGAGTTGGAAAAACGCCTGAATGGTCTTGGTTATACAATAGGTCTTAAATACCTAGAACTTCTCGGGTTGAGAGAGAATTACATCACCAACACAACAACCAGCAAGAATGGACTAAATAGGGATATCAAGATTATCCAGATGTTGGAATTCATACATTCGACCTTCTGGAAGGCTTTATTTGGGAAAACAGCGGACAACCTGGAAAGGTCCCAAGATAATGTTTGCAACTACATGATTACTGACAACGACCCTCTGGCAAACCGATATATAAGTGTTCCTAGTGAGTTCCAGAATTTCAACTGCAGTGCATTTGTTGCTGGTATCATAGAGGGAATGCTAGATTCAGCATATTTCCAGGCGGATGTTTCTGCTCATACTGTCGAGACCAAGGAAAACCCCAATCGGACTGTCTTCCTTATTCAGTTTGACGAGGCGGTTATTAAACGAGAACAAATTAGATTTGGAAGTTGATCATGGCCAGTAAGTGGACTGTTATTCGACGCCTATAGAGCTAATCAAGTAACACTGTCGGCAAGGAAAACCCAAGCAGAACTCAAAACAGAAACGAGTTGTGTTGGCAGAGATCGATGTTAATCAAGAAAGTTTAAAGCGTAACAGGAAACCAACAAAGTCCGTTCAATCTCATAAAAGCTCACTTAAGATTGAAAAGCCTCAATTGAGGAAAAAGAAGCAGCCTGTTTACCAAGATATTGGATCCAGTTCTACGACGTTTACAATTTTAGACCGAGTTGACCAGCTAACGTCCCCTCCATTGCCACCTATTTCGTCGGTTATTTCTGTCAATGAAACTTTAGATATGGATATATCCTCACAGGACAAATCATTGACTCCACTCATACGGTATAATGAGATCAATCCGAACAAGAAACTGATCAATTTGGGTCATAGCGCCGATTACCACACCTGGTCCAAGACACTGGTAGAATCTGTTAGGGAGATGAAGATGGAGCCATACTTGGTTGTTCCAAAGACTTTTAAGGAGAGAAAGATTTTCTTTGAGCAACTTTCGTATAACGATTTGGTTTGTATGAGTAATACTAATGGGGGAAGCGCTGCCCTTATATAGAATGACTAGATAGCTACTAATATCCTCTTTCTCGATCTCTTCTTATCGATCGCTCCTTGTAAATTTCAAAGGCGTGGTGATATTTATTTCTCTTGGTTCTAACACTCCTGAACGCTTGCCACCCTGTTATGTCTGCAACTCCTCAAAGTAGATCAGATACCATTTCTCCTCAGACTGCCGAATTGATAGACAATCCTGAGCAAGATCCCAATCTCTTGTCGAAGAAGCCCAAGAAGCCAATGAGTTTGGCAGAACAGCGCAGGCTCATCGAAAACGAGTTTGATTTGGAGATTCTATTGAAACATAGGGAGTTGAACCTTGTCGATGAAGAGATAAATAAAGTAGAGGCTCAAATGATAGCTTTGAGAAATCATTACAATATCCCCGTCGAAGGCAAGCTAGAACGAGAGCCAAAAGATTTTACAGAAAAGTACTTGAATTTACTTTCAAACTACAAGAACGAAGCACAGGAACGATCAAATAACCAGGAGGCACAATACACCAGCTCCCCCTCAGAGTTCTCATATAGAACAAGATCACAAACGTCGTCTTTGCGCCCCATTGGATCCAAGTTTCTCGCCAGTAGTGGCAAATGTATATACAGGAGGTCAGACGGTGTTTTAGTCCAATTAACGTGCAAGAACTGTGAAAGAACAAATTTCTCCAGCGCTCAAGGGTTTTTGAATCATTGCAGAATTGCTCATAATCAGGAGTTCACTTCTCAAGACAATGCAGCCTTGATATGCGGTGAAACTCTTCCGGACGAAGAACAAGATAAAGAAGGGCTAGATACCGTGATGGAATTACGAAAACAAAATCTGGATCCAAGTAAGAATTTGGCCAAGCCTCAACTAATTTTCACAGGTGATAGCAAGGGCGATGTGGGGGCTCATTCAGCAACCTCAACCTCTTCGCCGCCTTTAACAGAAAGACATGCTTCAGCTCCCCGCAAACTTTCATCGCCCAGCGCGGGTACCAATGTCACTAGAACTAAGAGTACACAGCATTTGAAACATAAGTTCAAGAACAATCCTGAATTTGAAGCACTATTAAAAGATACAACATCTGAGGTTTTACGTTCTCATTTACTAGACGACGAAGAAGAAGATATAAATGCCAATCAGAATCTGACGGACGAAAACAAAAACCTTCTTAAGGAAGCCAAGAGGATGAATTTGAAACTGTCAAAGCCCATTAATGTAGAAAGGCCTAGATCATCTTCTTCCTCTGCAGGGGCAAATTCTCAGAGGCATCGAAGGAAATCAAGAGGTGGGGTAGGCCTACGTAAAAGAGAAGCATCTCCGGGAGAGCAAGAAGATCTTCCCAAACTGAGACTCAAGTTAAATGTGAATCCAACCACTCCTTCGCCATCAGAGGATACGGATACATCGAATACGACTAAAGTCAAAGCAGAAGATACTGTTCCTCAGCCTAATGTTGAGCCCAAGAGACCAGGACATATGAGGACTCGAAGTAAGGTCAACATAGCGGAATCACCTGGCCTTTAGGTAAGCTTGTTCTTCTAATCGACCCTTTAATCAATACGGATGATCGCGCATATTATTGCCAGGCCCTTTTTTCTTTCCTCTCTTCTTCAGTCGTAAGTTATCTGTTACTCCCACTATGAAATACATTATTGAACACATGGAACCGGGGTTCACTCCCTGGGTGGTACTAGAATACTCTACAATCATTAAGGAAGTTGGTAAAGAGAACTTGATCCTTACTTCTTTGCCAGAGGGAACAACAGAAGAGGACATTCCACAAGAGTTAAAAGATCTTGGAATACAGTGGACCACTGACGAATGTATAAGCATTGCAGAGAATAGACAGAGTTTATGTCTTTTAGATCCTGCAGCATCTCAAGACTTAACGCCTTCGGATTCTGAGAAATTTGATTATTTTTTGTTTGGAGGGATCCTGGGTGATCATCCCCCAAGAGATAGAACTGGCGAATTGAGAAAAAAGTATGCTCTTGAGGGTCGCAGGTTGGGTGAATTGCAGATGACCACTGACACAGCCGTTCGTGCAACCCAATTAATAATACAGAATCAAACCAAATTTGAGGATATAACTTTCATCGATTATCCAGAGATCCGTTTCAACAGGTATGAGGCCACAGAGATGCCATTCAGATATGTTATGGATAAAACTGGAAAACCTATCCTTCCAGATGGGATGATAGATTTAATCAAAAAGGACACCGAACAATCGTTGGACGATCTACTGTAAATATATATTGTTTTAAAGAATTATTAACTATTCTCCTATTCTTCTTTCATAACCACTCGTTATCGTCATCACCAGAAGACATAAGGACTGCACTTTTAGAAACAAGTTGGACTTTACTTTTCGGGGACAACAATTCACGTAGAACGAATGCTGTTAGATCCTTATTTTCAAAGTAGGTCGTATGGGCTTTGATTGCGTTTATAATTGAGATATCAAACAGTCCCTCACTAAGACAATAGTCCACTCTCCCGCTGTAGTTCAATTGTCTTATTACCTCCAAACTTTCGGCAGAAATGTCCACTGTAGTCGACTTTAAACTGGATGACTTCTTAGTTGAGTCTTTGGGCGAATCTGGTGAATTTTTCTCAGTCTCAGGCTTCTTACTATCCAGAAGTAGAAGTTCTCCGATAGATTTGTTTCCAAACAGTTTACTTATATTATTGGTCAATTTATCTCCAAATTCGTCACCAAAATCAGTAATTTCCTTCAATTGAGAATCAAAGCCAGATTTATTCGCAAATGGAACCGGAGAAGGCTTGAATTTTGTGAACTCTGACCTGATTAAGGGCTCCACTCTGTATCCAATTGAGTCACAGGGGTGGAAAATGTTATAGAGATTTTCACATTTTGGCCCCACACAAGGCCTTTCCAATACGTCCTTATCAATATCGTTAACAGACACCGAGTTTTCCTTGGATCTAGGAGCAATATTCTGCCTCTTCAAAAGACTGAAAACACCTAACGGAGAACCCAAAGCAAAATAATTCTCCACCTTAAACTTGAGATATCTTTTATGGTCAAAGTTGGGGTCTTCAAAGTTCAAGTTATCAGGTTGTTTGCATAGAATATCAAAAAAAATTGCGCTTCCCAAAGAATGACCAACTAATGATACTTTTCCATTCCATCCTGGATTGTTCAGTAGAAACTTGTCATAAACATCGTTACACTGCTGCACTACAGATGAGAGGATTCGTTCCTTGTACCAACTATCATAATAAAGCAAAACGTCTAAAACAACATTTCCGAGGAGATTCCTCAAGGGTCTTAAAGCGTCAACCGTGATATCAGAAACAGAAGGAAGTGTTTTGACACCATCATTTTGGTCTTCCACACTGATAGGCTCATCTATTGAAAATCCCAGATTGTACCTCCAGATGACAGGTAAGACTTGAATGCCGTGATTATTCGTTGAAGGGCTCATCTCTTGTAACTCTGAGTCCTCCTTCAATGCAGTAGCAAGTCCTTTCCTAAAAATATTTATGTCATGAATAAAGTTCACACTCTCCAGTTTAGTTCCTAGAGATTGACCAATACCATGACAACATAGCACTATATGGTTAATGTCACGCTTGGTATCTTTGTCTTCTTTAGCAAAGTCATTTTTCATGTGATATTCCATCTTTTCTTCAGCTTTGTCACTTTTGGCATTCTTATCAATAGCAGTATCAGTGAAAAAATTTATGAATGAGAAGTCTCCAAAGGCGGAACCGGATCCTTTATCTGCCAGCGCCTTTTCTTTGTCTTTGGCTTTGTAGCCTCTTTCAATTTTGTAATCCGAAAAAATGGACTTTTTCAGCTCATCTGTCAGTGGATTCAGCATTTGTATCATAAGTTTAGAACTTTTAGGTAGTATAAAAACAGTTTTTTCATCCTTGAATAATACAAGTTTCTTTGGAGATTGAGATTCAGACGAGCT
The DNA here is from genome assembly GCA_023213065.1 of Komagataella ulmi. Taxonomy (NCBI): domain Eukaryota; kingdom Fungi; phylum Ascomycota; class Pichiomycetes; order Pichiales; family Pichiaceae; genus Komagataella; species Komagataella ulmi. Next base: position 203,605 of record JAKWAZ010000001.1, read on the forward strand.
AAAAGTTTCTGTTATTGTGGTAGTCAAATCTTCACTCTTCGTTATAGGGGACAACTCTAAAGTCTTGTCGTCTAATTCAAATACTATCTGACCTTCTTCCCTACCCAGTTTATCCTTTAAAGCTTGGTACTGTTTCTCAATCAGTTCTCCCAACCGCTGATCAATCGGCGTCCCATTAGAAAACCATATTCCTCTTCTCACCTCGTAAACCGGGCCTTGCCAGTAGATGGGGTATAATTGCATGGACTTTATATCGCAATTGAACAGCCTATCCTCCAATACTTGTAGCACAGTCTTGTCGGCATCTTTGAAAGACTTTTCTAATAACGAATTGTCCGAATCACTGAATGGTAGAAATTTTTGGGGCGGTTTGGTTTGAGTGTACTTGAATTGCTCCGGTTTCGAAATTGGAACATCTACAGCATAAAACCATCGAGCGTCGACTCTCAGGTGGCTCAGCACTGAGAAGTGTCTTCTCACCGAGATTGGAAACATCCAATAGCAAGCAAGAAGGTACAGCCGGGAGTAAAAAAAAACTAACCAGGCAAAGAGTCAAATGATGAACAAAAGAAAGGAATTTAGAATTTAAACTATGTACAAAAATTTCATATTTCGATAACCAGTATGCTCACTATTTGGGAGGCTCATCGTCCAAAATATCAGTCGAGCGCTCCGCTTCCAGACGGGCCCTTGCAAGTCGGGCCCTTTCCTTATTCCTTTTAGTTTCCTGGTCGCGCCTTTCTAGCTCCTGGATCCATAAGTCCTGTCTATGTTGAGCCTTCTCCCTAGCAAGGTCTTCATCGGTCTTTCTTTGAGTGACTTGCTGTCTGTCATAAATGTAACTACCTCCAACAAGGGCTACAAGGGTCAAACCTTGCAAGCCCACTCTCCAACGGAACCATTTTTGAGCATTTACTCTGTCCCCCGTTCTAACACCTTTTGCTGCTAGAGCAACAGCAACACAGGTAGCTAAACAGCCAATAGGTACCAAGGGTTGCTGTTTGCATCTGAACCAGATCTTGTCCAAAATGGACATGTCTTCGAATTCGTCCTTCTTATCAAATGAGGATGGATAATTGACTGAAGCCATGTTATTAGATGATAAGAAGTGAGAGATTGTTTCAAAAAAAGACAGAATTCATAGCCCTCATTTCTCGCGAAGCCCATCCCATCTCCGTCTTTTACTGGTTTTCTACGCAGGAGTAGTTCCTACTACTTCCCAATAGGTTGTCTCTAAAAGGCAGTTCATTAGAATCGTAGAACAATAAATATCACAAAGATCTTATTTAAAAAAGCTCAGTTTTTTCTCTTACATGAGCAACATCTTGCGTGGGTCCTCAATGAGCTCCTTGATCGTCTTGAGGAAAATAACACCCTCCCTACCATCCATCATGCGGTGATCGTAAGTCAAAGCAAGGTACATCATTGGACGAGCTTCAATCTTTCCTCCAGCAACAACAACTGGTCTTTGTTTAACTCCGTGTAGACCCAAAACAGCAGTCTGAGGAATGTTGATAATTGGTGTTCCGTACAACGATCCAAACACACCTCCATTGGAGATTGTAAAGGTTCCACCGGCCATGTCTTCCAAAGTTAATTTACCATCTCTAGCCTTCTTTCCCAAATTGGAGATCTCTTTCTCTATGTCTAAAACAGATAAAGATTCGACGTTACGCACCACCGGCGTAACCAGCCCCTTTGGAGTAGCTACGGCAATGGAAATGTCCATGTAATCACGGTAAACAATGGTATCATTGTTCTCAATTGCAGCATTAACAGATGGGATGTCTTTTGCTGCCAGAGCGGCAGCACGGGAAAAAGCACCCATGAATCCGAATTTGATGCCGGTTTTATCCAAAAATTCATCCTTGTACAACTTACGCATTTCCATTAAAGAAGTCATGTCTACCTCGTTAAAAGTAGTCAAGGAGGCGTTGGTGTCTTGAGATTCCTTTAGTCTCTCTGCAATACGTAGTCTCATACGGTTCATTTTAATTCGCTCTTCATTTCTTGAGAAAGTGCCAGCTTTTGGGGCAGCAGTCTCCTCCTTAGTCTGTTTTGGAGTTTCCTTAGGAGCTGGAGCAGCTGGTTCAGCAGCTTTTGGGTGAGGGGCCCAAGCTGCGGCAGGAGGTTCGTCCTTCTTTTCCGCAGCTGGAGCTGGGGCTGCCTCCTCGGTCTTCTTCTCAGCAGGCTCCTCAGCTTTTGGAGCTTCGGCGGCGCCTTCAGGTTTGGCACCAGGTTCAATCTTGAAAAGCTCCTGTCCAACCTCCACGGTATCTTGCTCGGCAGCTAAAAGCTCGGTGATGGTACCAGCCACTGGGGAATTGACCTCAACATCGATCTTATCCGTTTCAATAGTAGCAACCACCTCATCGGCGGCCACATAATCACCGACTTTCTTTAAGAATTGCGAAAGAGTTCCCTCTGTGATAGACTCGGCCATATCTGGAACTTTCACAGTTTGCGACTGGAATCTAATCAACTGAAGAGATCTGGGGGCAATGAGACGTGGGTTGCGAATAGAAGCAGCGCCCATGAATTTGGGTGCAGTTTGGAGGAATCTTCTGGAGGCCATTGGGGTCACTGGTAAGGAAACCTTAACCTGCTTGACTAAGCGAGCTGATTTAGAAAACATTATGGGGATGTCAACGAAGGGTTGGTGGAAGAAGAGAGGAAATGAATTTCTGACGTTGTCGCAGAGGATTTCAACATCTCGGATCCGTGTCTTTTGAGACATAGGTTCCTGATAGGCGGAGTTCGCGCTGGGCAAGAAGAAACATTCCCGGGCGCCGGGTCTAGGATCCGAGCGATATTGGTAAGAACACCGTAATTAATATTATGGGCCGTCGGAGAAAACAGCGACAATTGGAAGGTGGAAGCGCGACAGGTAGCTTCATGTTTGGCGCTTCCCTGATGATGAAATCTCTCGTCCCCTGAGAACAAACGATGGATCTGGGGTATGATTCAGTGGACGAAGATGACACAGAGATCAAAGATCTGTTGAAACAACGGCAAGACCATAGAAGTACTGATGGGAAGGAATTAGGCATGTTTAATGACAGAGTCTCTCTTTTCATCTTCGTTGATGTTCCATTAGCTGAAAACGAGATGGTGAGCATTACAAAATTAGTTGGGCAGATAAACCAACTGTTTAATGATACATATTTGTGTTTTGAGCCTTTGAAGACTCCGTTGCATATAAGCTTATCTCAGAACTTGCCCTTCCAAACTGTTGACGAAAAAGACAGGTTTTGCCAGGAGTTGACACTTGAAAGTTTTCTGGTAAACCCTGTCAGGTTGACGACAAAAGTACCCTATTTATTCCAAAGCATCACTTCTAGCAAAATATTCTTATCAATCAAACTAGGGGGTGAAACATTAAAACGCCTGGGCACAATTGTTGGTCAGATCAATCAACGTATACGTGATTATTTCACGGCTCAAGAATCACAGACAGTCTACCCTCCAGATAACTTGCATATTTCCATTGGAGTATTCAATCCTATCACGAAAGTATCATCCAAAGACCTGGATGAGTTCAATAGAAGACTCTTACGATGGAATGAAAATAGTTCTACTAACCCTAATCTCTTCCCGGAGATTTGGCTCTCATCGCCTCAGTGCTCAACGATCGGGGTATAAGGGCCACTCCGAAAAGTGAGCCGCACGATGCTTCCAAGATGGACAGGCCCAAGCTCATCGACTGCGCGTTCCATATACCCCCACTTGCGGAGTCCCCCGCGACTAAAATGCAATTGGAATCCAGGCGAAGATCACAGAACGTGTTCGCGAATGTGACCCCTACATCTGCAAACTTGAACTGCTCTTCTACACAACTAGTATTCATTTTCTGATGTCAGATCCAATGGACCCATTATCTGAAGTAAAAGACCCATCTGTTGATGAATCAAAGCTCACTGAGCAGGAGCTCAAACTTTACAGAATGTACGGAAAAATCCCGAAACGTTCAGAGATTTTAAAGTCCAAGTTCAAAGACAGGAAGTTCTTTGACTCTGGCGACTATGCAATGTCCAAAGCAGGAGTGAAGCAAGGGGTGGAAGTAAACTCGTCACTGAATCCACTCAAGTTGTCTGGTATTGAAGAAATTAGCAGGGTGAACAGGAATTCTATCTGTAGTGTCAATAACCCACTTGTTAACGGCAAGTCCCATTTGGAACGGGAGTCTACAAACGATCAGTAGCGTAATACTTTGAAATTGATCACACAAACATATATATATATATAGGTAATGGATGGGCGTATGGATTTCTATGATAATTGTAGTTTCCTTTTCTTTTCTCTTCTTTTATTGGAAGAAGTACCTACCTATCTTTCCAAAGATAATACTGGCGAGAAATACGAAGGACCCAACCCAAAGTACTCGGGCATAAGCTTCGGTGTCATGAGAATGAATAAAGCTGTAATCCTTTGGGATTGTGTCATCGAATCCTACTGCGATTGAAAGAATGATGGAAACCAAACATATTATGGTTGAAGTCAAAAATCCTTTAAGCGTACCGTCAAGTAGTAGCCAAAGACATGGATTCAAAAGTGACCATGCCAGCGCTGCTTGAAAAGCTGACGTCCACTCCAGCTTACGCAATCCAAAACAGATTCCAACCAGAGAAACCGAAGCCCGCATAATTAGACCCAGATCATTGCTTCCTCTCGACTTATTAGAGTTTTTTGAACCAAACCCTAAAGCTCTTTCAATAAAAATAGGAAGCACCGCCAATATGATACCTTCAGTGGCATTACTGATGTAGTAAGAGTACTCATCAAATATTTCGTTGCTTTCAAAACGGAAGTGGAACTTATGGGCCACAGATTTAATGATGTTTTTAAAAATAAAGAATAACTTGAAATTAGTCAAGTCGGGCAATATTCCTCTATTATCATGAGTATGTTCGGATACTTTGATGAAAACGTTACCCAAAACTCCAATGATCAGCAATTGATAGGCCAATTTTGCTAACTGAATGTAAATGGGTGGTTTTGGCTGATGTCCGACGACCGTATCATAGTCGTCCACATGTGATGTGTGTTTGCTGATATTGTCATTCAATTCATCATAAATACTGTTGTCTTCGTTGTCCTTATTAATATCTTTATACAGCCCAAAAAGCTCAGGTTCAACGAGGCTTGACTTGGATTCATTCCGGGGTGAATTTGACCCAGACTCTGTCATGTTTGGTGGGTTGTTGATGGTCAAAGTGAGAGGAGAAGTGCGCAATTGTTGGTGGCGCGAGTGCATTTTGGCGAGGCCTGGGGAAACTAAACGAGCTGGAGATCAACCACCGAAAAATAATTTCTGCAGGGAGTACTAGAAAACCATCTTTCCCGTTCTTGAATTGAAAATTATATATCGTTTATTCTGACTAGCTATATACTTCCACCTTCTAAAAGAGTTTGCTCAATCCCGTTCAATAGATCATCATCCACATCCTCGATTTGCAGCCCACATGCCTTCGAAATCAACTTCTTGTATTTGTAGAGTCGATTGCCGGCAAGGTCATCCTTGCTGTTGACATTCACATCGGCTAAGGAATGGATAATCTCATTTACCAGTTTCATGCGGTTAAATTGTAAAATGCTTAACTCAATTGCCAGCTTGATGGCAGTCTCTTTTTCATTAGGCTGTTCTGTATGTTCCAAATGCTTCTCCTCTTGGCGATGGACCAACTTTGCTAACTGTAATGATTGTGACCTTTCCCAAAGCCTGGTCAATTCTTCAACGTTAGCGCTCAGGACCTCTGTCATTCTGCTAACTTGTTTATTCGCTTCGTTGATGAAAACAGCGGTACTCATTTTATTCTGGTCCATATTCATTCTTGACGAGATCTCTTGTGAAATGCGAGCTATAGTCTTTTCCAAGTAGTGAGCTTCTGCCGTTAAATCTTTTATCATTTTTGAATAATGTTCACTTTCATCATCCTTCTCGGCCATTTCAGTTTCAAAAGTCTCATTTAAGTTATTGATAACATTCGGCAGCTTCTCCCGTAGTTCCTTAAATGAGACGTTTGCTTCCTGTTCCGATGTGCTCAAGTTCATTGAGCTATCGCACTGGGAAACTGTCTTCGGTGTATCCTGAGGAATCGAGGGATTATAAGTGATCATCTCTGGAGACAGTAACTGCTGCCGTTGGTGCAGCTGATTATGAATTTGAGAACTAGCCCGAACAACTGACATTTGACTTTGTTCTGAGAGAACACTATTGTTAACCGGTGGATAATACGATACTTGATCGTTGAATATTCCAACAGATGGTTTATTGTCACTGCTATTAACTCGACTCCTTCTTTGCGTTGAAGATTTGGAGGAAGTTCTCTTGACCTTTTGCAAATCTTCCCAATGTAGTTTTTCTAACAGATCAATGGAGAGCATGTCTTTGCAGGATTGTTTTCTCCTGTTGACAAGTTCTACAGATGCTCCATTGGATAGGAGTAGCTTAATAAACTGTGCATTGCCACTTCTGGCAGCAATGTGAAGAGAGGAATCTCCATTGTTGTCCTGATGGTTCAACAATATTTTCAATAAATCTTTATCTTTATTATCCGGAGAAGCCGTTTCGGCCAAACGTTGGGTTTGTCGTACAAATTCAAGGATTCCTTGAAAGTAATACTCTAATGGTTGAATCTTATCTGGGATGCTAGTGAGTTCCATCATGTAATGTAGTGGTATTCTACCATTAGCGTCCGGAATAATCAAGCAGTCTTTCAGTAAATGCAAAAGCTGCGAAAAGTTCATCAACTCATAAGAGTTGTTAAATCCAACTAGTTTAGATAGGGCATTTAGCCCTGAATTGTTTGTGATTAGAGGATCGGCTCTATTCTTTAGTAGGGTCTCTACCACTGACACCGAACCAATAGATGCAGCCCAATGCAGTGCTGTATGACCTTCATCGTCGATGGGTATATCAAGGTTAAAACCTTCCGGCACTTCAATTAGATAATACGGTATTTGTTCATTGTCTTCGGTAAAATAGTTCAGTAACAATTCTGTGTAAAACTGCTGGGTGCTCAGATGAGGAGGCCTTTCTGTGGGCAATTGTGAGTCATCGTGGGGTAGCTTTCCATTTTGCAGGGATACATTGGAGGACACAGAGGTATCGCTGTTTTTGCGACCATGTTGATGCAACTCATCTTGGGACCAGTTCTCCGTCGTTGATAGGGAGCCTTGCGAAGTATGTACAGCTTGCACTGCTTTAGCAGTTTGAAAGTTCTGAAACCGCGGCACAGAACTCTGGTTGTAGGTAAGATTGTTCTGTGAGGGGATTATTGGCTGTTGATTATTAACAAATTGAGTATACTGTGGCTGCGGATGTTGTTGCTGTTGTTGTAGCAGTTGCTGCTGCTGCTGAAATGTAGGCGGTTGCGAGTAGATATAAGTGTTGACCTGCGGCACAGCATATTGCTGGGAGTGCTGCGATTTTGAAATTAGAGGCGGATGTTGAGAATAGCCATCATGCAACTGATATTGGGGAATATGAGCAGGTTGTTCCAATTTAGTGTTGGTAAATGTATGTTGGACAGGCAATTGCACCTGTTGTTTTATTTTCTTGGGAGTGGCCCGCCTCCTCTTGGGTGATCCAGTCGAATTGTTACCCGACTGTAGATTATGCTTGGCTGGAGTTGGTTTCTGTTTGTTTCTCTTTGGCATAGGGTCTTTTGAAGGATCCCAATATAGAACTGGCAAGTCACTGTCACCGAATCCGTAATTCATCGCTAAATTGCGAGCAATGTCCAAAGGCGTCCATGTACCCTGGAATCTACCGTACCCTCCTTGAATCCTCTGGTGGGTTTTATCATGTACTTCCTTTTCCAGTATCTTGGTTCTCTGGGCCTTAGGAAATTGGGCAATCTTTAGAATCTGAGTAACGTTCACCCAATCATCAGAACACCTTCGCATTAGAGGGAAAGTGTTGCATATGCACTCATAAACATCGACGGATGAGTATGTTGCGATGTAAATCTCTGAGGTAGTCATTGCTGCCGTCGGTAAAGAGGCAATCAAAGGATACAAAGTGCAAAACTAGAGTTGAAGCACTTTTAACCTGAATGTAATGGAGACCAGAAGAGTATAAGATTGATGCAAATTGAAGTTAAAGGAGCAAAAATAGAAAGCAAGAAAAAATCTTGGTGAATGTCCTAATGCTGATTGCTTTGTAACTTCCTTTTTTGGGCCTTCAACTCGATCAAAGATAGCAACGCAGAGAGTTTTGGTCGGCTATGAAAGAGAAGTTAAGTAAACGACTCTGAATTTCCTATACCACAGCTGTTCCCTCGACTGGTAGGTAGGGTTGGAATACCAAGATTACCCTTTTAGGTAAATAAAAAAATTGACGCGTCTGATTAACTCGTAACATCCGACATCGGTAATGTCATATCCAGAGGGTTCTTTTTTTTTCTTTTTTTTCCCTCTTGCTTGGTCCAATGTTCAGGCATGCCAAAAAGCCCTCTTGGTTTGCATACTTAGAACTGCCAACAAGTCACCAACAGAGAAGCATATTGACCAATCATGTTGCCAGATACAACAAGTTTATAGCCCAAAGAATAGAAGACTTCAAAGGGGGGAAGTTTGAAGATTTAGTGTTGAACAGTAATCCTTACAACATAGCATTGAACCGAACACTTTTTCAGAATAATAGAAAGAGCGATAGTTCAGAATTAACTATCAAGACGAAAAATTACCCAAAGATAATAAAAAACTCGGAAAAGTTACAATTTGACCCCTTTTTCTCACCTAAAACTCTTTCTAACACAACACATTCAATGCTTCACATATCCCTAAGTCCAAACTTGGAATTTCGAAATGCTCAGTCTTGGAAGTCGTTCCACGATAGTGCGACCAAATCAAAGGCTTTTCCTGAAAAAAAGATCAACATTTCGTTCAGTCCTAGGATACACGTTACCCAAGCGTTTGTAGCTATCACCCCGACGTACGAATCACTGCTACCTGTGAAAGCGTTGTTCTCCCATTTTGTACACTGCCTGAAACCATGGGCAAAGGATGTGAAGTTCAACCAGCCTTTTAGCTCACCCTCTAAGGTGTTATTTCACACTTCATTGGGGAAATTCCATCACGCAAGAGATAACATTCTGAATAATAGTGAGATGATCTTCCTATCAGAAATCTTATCTAGATCAACGGAAGATCTCAAGAAGATTGTGGATCCAAGCTATCATGCCCAATTAGACTGTTTGACACCAGCTGAGTACTACCTTTCCGAAGGAGAGTTATCTCAACTTGTCTTTGAAGTCAACCATTACAAAGTCAGGTACGGCTTCTCCACATTAAGAGTGCAACTGTAAATAACCTATTGTATTATGTAATCCCTAATCAGCACTTCAAAATTTAAAATTATTTCTCGATCCATCTTGCATAATTAACAATAGCTGTTCCTGCAACACCAATTTTTCAGCTTTTATTTATTCTTGCCCCAAAAGGGGAATTCCATGTTTAATGAGGTTCATAGCACCTACTTTGCTTAGATCGTCTTGATCTTGACCTACTAACACACAACACTTCTTATCACCCAATTGTGCTTTTCTAAGCTCCAGTACAACACGTAGAGGCTAGTGGATTACGAACTTTCATTTATTTCGTCATGGACTCCAACTCTTACTGGAGTTCACAAGAACTCAATTATAACTACAAATCAGATCCCTTTTTTGACCCTAATTCTAACGGGATAATGCCGGAGTTGAAGCAGGTTCCACTTCCAACCGATGACTTCACAAACTTTGATATCGACGACGTATTAAAACAAACACTCCATAATTTGGAAGACTTAGACATTCCAGTAGGGCCAGCCTCTCTTGGTATGAACGCTAGTAGCTATGACCAACATCCGCAACACAATAGGGGCCATTCCAGGAAAACTAGTGGAAGTGGGATATTTGGTTTTACCGGTGAAAACAGACAGTTGTGTATTCCAGGAATATCCCCCCAGTTACTCCGGAAAACTTCAAAGACTGACCAAATCGCAGGCTTGGAGCCAGATCGGTATATGGATGACCCTCCAGGAAACTATTTGAGTTCCGATTGGGATTTACCGTTGGAGAGTCAAATTCTTCCTCCGCCGAGTGGAGTAGCATTGCTGCCGTCCTCGCCAGTTAAAGAGCCGGAAAGTGGACGTCCTGATCACTATAAGTTCCCTCCATCTGATAGAAGCCGTATCTTGGACTCAGCAGAGAGAGAAAAAGATCAGATATATAAGAACCATTTTTCAGTCAACTATTTGAAATCACTGACAAGAATGGATAAACAACATGAGAATGGGCTGGAACCTATAAATAACCAGTCAATTGGCAACACAGGACAAATAAACAACTTCCCAAGAGAACCCCGGTATGTTGACGATATTACTCCTCTATTGGAAACGAATTTTGAAAATAATGTTGAGGAAAGTCATATTGATCCGAATAAACCTTTGGAAGAACAAACTACCGAACATCACGGACAATTTCTTTCTCAAAAACCTCAACATACTGTTCAGATGCGGTCTCTCCCTGTTCCCGCTCCTAATTTAGTGCCCAACTCTAGTCCTATTGCAGTTCCAATTCCTGCCAACAGCGTTAAGTCAGGACAGCAGCAACATAGCTCACCTTCCTTCAAAGGATTTATGGCTAATTCCTCTCCTTTCCGTCCAGATATCTATCAAACCCCACAACAACAACAACAACAACACCAATTACTGGGAATCACACCCGATACCCCAGATAGGAGGCCTGATAGTGGAGTATCATGGAAAATTGTTGTCGATGGACAGCTCGATTCCAGTGATAGCTCTCCAACTCGAAAGTGCTCAACCATGAAAACAACCCTCCCTAGAGGTCAATTGGACTACTACTTTGTGGGACCTAATGATGACCGACTGTACACATGTATGTACAACAATTGTGGTAAGCTATTCACACGAATATCCAACATTAGAGCTCATGTCCAGACACATTTATGTGATCGACCATTCACCTGTGATATATGTGGGAAGAAGTTCGTCAGAAATCATGACCTACGAAGACATAAGAAAAAACATCAGGATTACACTCAAGTCTGCCCTTGTGGAAAAAAGTTCTCTCGAAGGGACGCTTTGAAAACACATAGAGAAAGAAATATATGCATAGGAGGTTTTGATAGTGACAGGGGAGTCTCCAAATCAGACGTTGGCAAAGGACGGCCGAAAAAAATAAAACAGTTGGAGGAAGGGGATATAGTTGTAGCCATGGTAAACGAAATGGAAGATTCTCCAATCAAACCAACTATGAAATCACCCAAAGAAAGGAAACAAGATCATGAGACAGAGCAAACTCAAGAAAAACAACAATCGAAACAGGGTAAAGACTCCAAAAATTTGAAGCTGGACTTGTATGAGGAGAAAACCGATGTTGACGATAAGCAGGAATTTGATTACTTGGAAGATGATTATTCTTTCAATGACCTCAGTTTCCGTAGCACACAGTTTGCGTACTAAAAGATCAAGGTGATCATAATAATGATTGGCGGACTACATTAGTTTCAAATTTGTATCATATTCATTTCGTTTAGTTTCATTTTGAGTCTAGTACGGGATACCATTGGTAATTTTTTGAAATTCATCATACCCTTTAGTGGGTAAACTTTCAAATGATTTGCTGATTAATCCTCTCATGTAGTTTGCCGCTTGCCTTTCTGTCTTGTCGGGCACAAATCTGGCTCTCAACCTTTTAATTGTTGCAGGTTTGAAGCAGGGAAGACCGCTATCCAACATTGGAACTACGCATCTTACAATGGTTTCCATGTAAGGTCTTGCAGATAGGAACGCCTTGACGCATAGCTCTTCGAACCATCTATAGGCCTGAGTATTTGTGCTTCCTCCCATTACATTAACCATCTCTTTGGTTAGTTTGAAAGGCGACTGTTCAAACTTAACTCCACCGGGAACTATGTCAAAACAGAACCCAAAATCGATGTGAAGAATGTGACCTTCATTGTCGTACATAATGTTACCATTGTGACGGTCTTTGAATTGTAACAAATAAGATATCACAGAGTAAGCCGCCAATGATTTGACAAAATTGGCACGGGCCTTTTGAAACTCGGATGAGGTTTCGGGTCCAAACTTGGAGATAAAGTACTCATAAAGACCATTTACAGCTTCTCTACCCAGCATGTCACGGGAAACAGAATTTGGCAATACATCAATCACCCCGCAACCAGGAGCAGTAGCCGTCACTTTATATGGAAAGACGTAAAGGTCTACTCCTGAGTTCATCCAAATAGTTCTAAATAGAGAAATCAACTGTAACGCCAGAACATCTTGCCTACAATCATCGCCAACTTTGAAAATTGCAGAGATATCTATAACACGATACTGGGGAACTCCATCACCATTCTCGTCATCTTCGACCGGCTTGCGAACCTTGAAAGAGGCGATGAAAGGCGCCTTTGCATGCGATTGTAAAGGCTTTCCTGATTTACGATGTATATCCACCACATCACCGTTAGGATTACTGGGTAGATAGACACCTTGAAGAACTTCAATCTTGGCCATTTCTTCATCGATCTTTATCTTCTTCTCCGCTTTGGACTTTTTAATGTAGGGTTTCAGCTTCCCAGAAATACCAGTGACTTGGTCAAAGAAATTAAACTCTCTTTTATAGAACTCAAGGTCAACCTGGCGGAAAGATTTTTTCATTTCGATTAGGACTTGATCCAACTTTGGTTTGATATCATCAGGAATCGTTGCTTCTTCGTCTTTATAACTATTAGCCATCATATTCCAAATAATTTGATGGGCAAATAATTGGGAGACTTGAGCTGTCTCCAAGACAAATCGAGTCGTATAACCCCATTCATTGTCATACCGCAGAGCCTGCACAATCTGAGGAACGTAGAAGAAGGTTAGTTGAACGTCATAGCTTTCCAAAGATCTCATAGCAAACTGAAGTACAGTTGGATTCCTGTTATATGGGGGTAAAAAGAGGGCAATGGAATCAATCGGTGAAACGGGTTCCCATATTAATAATGATTTGGGAACAATCAAATCCTTGGAGTTATCCAGGTTCAACAAAAATGGCACTGCGTTGGGGTAATCGACTGCTGCAATCGGATTAGAAGCCAAAAGATCCCTTAGCGCACCTGTCAGCTTGTTGTTATTATAACGACTAGCCAGATTAATGGCCAAACCTGGGTTGATTGAAAAGGCATCATTCATTTGAATTTCAGTAACAGGACCAAGCATGTACTTGTTTCGAATATCATTTGTTCCAAGAACATTATTCCATACATATACATTATTCAGCTCATGATCCAAGAAGCTCAGTAGCAAACGTTTTTGGCTCTCTAACCCAGCATACATCTGTAAATTCATTTTTCGGAACAAGTTGGTAACCTCTATCAGCACATCAAAGTCAGATTTCAGCCAATTTCTGTTACCCCCAAATGGAAACTTGTACGGTTTGATGAACCACGAAAGGGCAGCTTCAATCAACGCATAGGCTAGAGGTTCAGAAAAGGAAGACTTAGCACGAAAGTTGACCTGAAATACTGAAATTCCGAGCTTAATGAGTTCAAACCTTGGTAAACGGGCATAAGGGTGGATGCTGGCCTTCTTCAAACTTCTCAAGGCAAATAAGACAGTATCAGAATACGATCTAAGTATATGATAACTTTGGTATCTGGTTGCCTCAAAATTAGAAAGGAAGAACCGGATAAGTAATAAATGGGGGAGAATATTGTCAACCGCTCTCTTTCCAAGTCGATCCATTTTTGTCCTATCAGATGGCATATATTCCATAGAAGCAAACTCCGGTTCAGTAATATCAAATGATCGATTAAATAATGAGTGACCCTTTTGAATCGATAGCTCCCACTGAAGCAAAATTTCGGCTATAATCGAGCTGGAAAGCTGTGGGAACTCTTTGATTATTGATAACCAAAAATTGATGGCAGTAGGTATAATAATATTCTTCGTGCATTGGAATGGAATAGAAACTGCACATTTCAGCAAATGAGCGGTATCATTCCTCATTGGCTGAATCGCTCCAATACAAGTCTCCAAAACCTCTAGTATATGACGGTCAGTCACCTTCTTATTGCTTTTCAAGTCCTGCTCCAGCTCAATGCATTGTTTATACGCATCCTCAATCGTCTCTCGACTAGTCAAACTTCCATCTTTGGGAAACAGTCTGTTTAAATCGACTAAGCTAAAATGACCTCTGGTCAAAGACTGGCTGGTAGCCTTCTGACGTAAAAATTGCACAGCACATGATTTTCCAAAATTTTCTTCATCATTGTATCTGCCATCATAATTGGTGGTTAAGTAAGAGTAGAACAACGAATTAACATCCTGCCCGCACTTGGAAATGCACAGGTTAACCCATTTGTTGGCATAATCGATGAACCTTTTCAGAGTACTTTTTCTCCAAGATTCAGAATCACTGAGTTGAAGCCTGATATCAGATGCCTCTGAATAAAACTCGACAGTGGGATTATATTCATTCTCAGCAAAATCACGTACAGAATCCTGAAGTAATGTAAGAATATCTAGAAGAGAGAACAAGCTAGTGTGATGGCACAACGAGGATGGAATGTTGCAAACAAGGTAGTCGCAACACTGAAATGCAGTACTCTGAGTCACAGTTTCCCTAGAGCAACAATAGGTCATCATGGTTTTCAACTGGTAAGGGATTCGTTCTGTTAAGAATCCAGGCCATAAAGGATAATCGCAAAGCTGCACATACTTCTTTGTGAAAGCCAAAGAGATTCCACCAATTAAATGTTCCACACCAGTAGTGTGAACGCTTGGATCTGAGAAATAAGCTAAAATTCTATGACAAATTCCTGTTTGCACCCTCAAAGACTCTATAAAGCTTACGGAGCCTAAGAATAAAATCTCTGTTGTGGATGATTGTAGCTCAAATCCTCTGGTGTTAACTTTACCTGACTTGAGGTAGGAAATGACAACTTCTTTCTGAGTTTTAATATTCCTGTTGGATGTACCACGACGTAGGACAGCGTTCATCCGGATAGACGTTTCGGTCTTATTCCATGACTCAGCAGAGGCAAGTGGAGGAGATGATCTTGCGATTCGCAACAAATACTCTTTATGTTCTTCATAGAGCGTGGATGACTCTGAAAATCCATGTATAATCATGTTATACCATATATCTTGGAAGAGGCTTGTTATCTCCAAGTCTTTTATTACTAAAGGCTCTTCGGTGAAGTCTGGAAGTAGCTTAGCCAAAGGTCTCAAGTAGAAAGCAATTTGCACAGCAATGCCCGAAATCTCTTTGTTTGATCGATGGTGCTCCAATTCTTCTACATCACCAAAATTGCTCACGCAAGAAAGAAGTTCCTTCAAATAAAGGGAGTATTTTGGGGAGAAAGGAGAATCGTGCAATCTGCAAGAAATGGAGTAGAGTACATCCATAGTCGAAGATACTAGTTGTAGATTGTTCTTTTCAAAAGCCGTCTGAACTGTGAAAGAAAAATGCTTCATGACAGTATTAAACTCATCTTCAGATGCAAACAATGTGCAATCAGCTAATGCGAGTAGGATATGTCTATCAAGTACTGAAACGGAAAAGGAGTACTTTTGCGTGAGTATGTTAATGACCAGTAAAGTTATGGAGTCGTCATTTAGGGTCTTGGTGAATGAGATCAATGTCGTGGTTATGTTCTTCAAAAAGTGAGATTCAAAACTGTCCAGTGATACGTTGTCCGTTTGATTACTAGTAGTCGCAACTTGACTTAATCTTCTGATTTTACCAGCCGACTCATCATCTGTAGAAAGGGCATTAGTCAGGGAATAAATTGTAGTAATGACATCGTCCTGCGTCAATGGCTTCATTGCTGATGCAATGAAGACAGCATTTTTAGCACAAATCGTTTCATCGACGTCTACAGAGCCCAACAACAATGGATAAGCTTTGAGTAAATTGTAGCCAAAGTTGACATCGAAGTAAGCTAGAAGAGCGCTAACGCTGACAACTGTGTGACCCAGATCTTTATGTGTCATACATCCGGGATGAGATAATGAAAATAAAATGAAGGGTTTGAGATCTTCAGTGGAAGCTACTTCAGAATAAAGTGCAAATCCAAGGATCTGCAAAAAATTAGACTTGGCTCGGTAAAGCACCTGAATTCTTGCAAATGATGATAAAGAAATGAATGAAGCTCCAGTATCCATAAGATTACAATTGTGAAGGCTGCTTTCAAGTAATCTATTAAGAAACTCGCCAAGTCTGTTCTGGATTTCTTTTGGAGATGCTATCAACGGAGGACTTTGAATTGACGTATTGACAACAACATCTTCTTCTAACAATTCGTACCTTCGTTTCTTCTCCTGAAGGCATGAAGTAACAAGTGTCCTATTTGGAGAAAACTGAAATTCTAAGTACGATCGGAAAAATCGACTAACTGATTCCTTGAATATCAAAGAACAAAACTCATTATCATTGGAAAAAAAATTCTCAATTATCTCTGCGTATGCTGGAGTGGCACTATCAATTAGGTGCTCAACTTTTTCCAATAACTCGGCACTCAAAAGATCCAAAAGTCTTGGAAGTAGCTTCTGAAAAGAAATTAGATGGACATTGTCTATGAGCCCTTCAATGAACCCATAAAGAGAAAAAAAAGCTGGAAGTTCCACATTATTGATCGACATAAAACTATCCAGGTATTCCAAGAACAATGCCTCTACTTCAAGTCGAGAGCTCTCAAAATGATTGGCAAATGTTATTAATCCAGACGTTATGTGCCGCGTAAGATAAGACCACGGGGTTGGGCCAAAGTTTTGAAGTGTCCCATAAAATGAAAAGCCTTGGCTCAAACATTGCAACAACTGATAGGATAAACATTTGAAAAGCTCTCTTCTCGTCTTTTCTGAGGGCAGATCGGGCACAGAATGGCATAATGCAATAATATCTTCCAAATCAACACAATCCAGTTGCTTTTCTTCTTTTTGAAGTCTGTGAGTGGAAAGAAGAACCGCCTGAACTACCTTTCCACGAGTCTTCTCCAAAGGAGTTGAGACCAGCTTTTTCAAAGCAGCCAAACGAAGCGAATCGCCTGAAATTCTATTAGACGTTAGTAAGGTGAGACTTGCAACAGACCTAGGCCAACTAAGTAACTGGTTTACTTACCCAAAGTGCTGCATTGTGTCCTGGGTCGAACTGTTGACTTACAGGACTGAAATATGAATATGGTGAACTACAGAGCGCGAATAATGGAAGCTTGAGCGTGCCAAGGAAAACATGAATGAAATATGTCCGTCTGACTCCCTACAATGCGTGCTCCCACTCTACAGTTGAATAGTCGCTTGGTTTTATTGGTGTCGTATTAGATGCTAGTATACAGTAAATTACATAACCTTGGTTATCTATCCCCCTTCAAACTCCGATAATACCTTATGAGTATGTCTCAATAAGAGTATCACGCAGATTGCCTGAGATAGCCTCAGGTTGAGCATCTTGCAAACGGAATATACTTTCAACAACGGACAGCTCAGGAGCAGTAGTATCTAATCCTGAAACAGCCAACCAATCATTGACCACGAGACCAGCTCCAACAACAGATGAACCTCTGTTGATAGTACCAGCAACTAGAGGCACTTGGAGCAAAGAAGACAGTTCTTCTTGGTCCTGAATGGATGTTTGAGGGTGGACTAGTCCTCCCTGGTTGGAAAGAGCACAGTATGAGCCTACTAGAACGTTTCCAGCAATGGTCTGTCTAAACACTTCAACTCCCAATACATCAGCAATCAGTTCTTCTGTCTCTCTCTCTATGTCCGGGTGCACCAGTGCAACATAATCGTTACAACAAATGACGTTTCCGAGAGCTGAAAGCCTTTCCTCAACTCTCTGAATTTTAACTGAATCTGGTAAACTGTTTCTCAAATGCATCAGCTCTTGGTCAGTGGTCTGGGTAGGAACCAAGAGTCCACGACGGTTTCCTGCAGTCATACGACCTACAATTCTGGTACCGGCGATGGTAGTGTGTACAATAGGGATCACATCTCCCAGCTCAGCTTCGAAGGCAGAGTAAAAGTTCTCGGAACCACCAACGGCTACCAAACAGTAGGAGTTGGTTAGTTTGGCGAAAACACCGACATCGTTGGAATTCTCAAACTAAAAAATGCATGTTAGTAAACAGTCTTTGCACCCTGATCTCTAAAAGAGCATCGCTTTGCTACTTACTTGAGTTCTAGAAGCCATCTTAAGTTTCGAATTAAAATAAGCAATTGATACTGTTTTCCACAGGAAAAAGTTTTCCTGATGACTTAAAAAGATTTGTCACGTGATTGAATATATAGTATTACGTAACTACTTATACAATCAAATCAATTGACTAACAAAATAAGAATCCTATATACATACATACTCCACTACTCTTAGTCGTAAAGCGGTGCCTGGTCATCGTGGTTGCTGTCTGAGTCATCTTCCTCGGCTGCATCCACCCAATCATCGACATCCACGTCCATGGAGTCTGACTCAACTGCATGGTTTGGTAAAACATCCAGACCTTTGGATCCCAGCCTAATCTTAACTGTCTCCTTGTCTTTGACTTGTCCCTTAAGGATTAAGACAGCTAGTTGGTTAAGAATCTCGTTTTGAATCAATCTGTTCAGAGGTCTAGCACCCATATCTGAAGAATATCCGTTACGGCAAAGATATTCGATAGCGGCATCATCAACATCAAGCTTGATTGACTTGGCATTGGCTTCAAATCTTTGTTCAATCTCTGCCAGTCTAATCTTAACAATCTTGCTAATAGCATGTCTTGACAGCCTGTTGAAAACGACCGTAGCAGAAATTCTGTTCAAAAATTCTGGACGGAAATGGGCTCTAACAGCTGTCATCACCAACTCCTTGGTCTCTGGGGATATCTTGGATCCTTTGGCACTGTTAATGAACTGAGCACCCAAATTAGAAGTCATGATAACAATACAGTTAGAACAGTTCACCAAGGTACCATTGGAAGCAGTGATACGACCATCGTCCAGCATTTGCAACAAAATGTTCAAAACTTCAGGAGCGGCTTTCTCGACTTCATCAAATAGGATGACAGAGTATGGATGACGCAGAAGCTGGTTGGTCAACAAACCACCTTGGTCAGATCCAATTAAACCTGGCTCGGAACCAAGCAGCTTGGTGTAAGACCATTTCTCTCCCAACTCTGAACAATCTATTCTGATCATTGCCTTCTCGTCATTGAAAAGGAATCCGGCAACTTTTTTTGCAAGCTCTGTCTTACCAGAACCAGACAATCCCAAGAACAAGAATGAAGCAGGTTGGTTCGGGTTTGCAAGTCCAGACCTGGATAGTCTGATTGCATTGGAGACAGCTTTAACAGCTTCAGATTGGCCAACAACGCTAGCACTTAACTCCCTCTCCATTGTAATGAGCTTGTTGTTTTCAGCCTGAGTTAGCTTCTGCACTGGGATACCAGTCAATCTGGCAGCAGTCTCTGCAACTTGTTCGGAACCAACCACATTGGTGATCATGGCAATGTCACTCAATGCAGCTTCCTCCTCGGCAACTTTCTCTTCGAGTTCAGCAATACGACGTTTGACATCAGGGATAGCAAAGTATCTCAAATCTGCAGCAGTGGCATTGTCATGTCTTCTTTCCGCATCAGTAGCCTTAATCTCCAATTCGTCTAACTTTTTCTTGGCTGCGGTTAACTCTTCATGACCGGCCCTCTCTTGCTCATATTTAGCCCTCAGAGGTACTAACTCCTCCTCAAGCTCTTGGACCTTCTGTTTGACAGCAGTCAACCTCTCTTCAGTAGTCTTATCAGAGTCAGCATCTCTCTCAAGAGCTTTCATTTCAACTTCCAATAGCTGGAGTTCTCTCTCTTTAGTATCTAGCTCTTCTGGTTTGGAATCCCTGGCAACTGCAACAGAAGCCGAAGACTCATCGATTAAATCAACAGCAGAGTCTGGAAGCTTTCTGTAAGTAAGATAACGAGATGCCAATTGTGCAGCAGTTACCAAAGCAGAATCCAAGATTCGGACACCGTGGTGAATTTCATATTTTGGTTGCAAACCTCTCAGAATGGCCACCGTCTCTCGGATTGTAGGCTCACGCACATCAATCCTTTGGAATCTTCTCTCAAATGCACCATCTGTCTCGACATATTTTCTGTATTCAATAACGGTGGTTGCACCGATACAGTGCAAAGAACCTCTTGCCAGCATAGGTTTCAACAAGTTTGCGGCATCGGACTTACCATCACCCATTAGCATGTGAATTTCATCGATAAACAGGATGATCATCTGCTTGGATTCTGCAATCTCATTTAATACACCTTTGATTCGCTCTTCAAACTCACCCTGGTATTTAGCACCAGCTTTCAAGGCACCTAAATCCAAAGCGTACAGCTTGGAGTTCTGTAGAATGTTTGGTACATCATTATCAATAATTCTTTGAGCAACTGCCTCGACGATACTGGTTTTACCAACACCTGGGTCACCAATTAGACAAGGATTGGATTTAGTCCTTCTTGCCAAAACCCTAATGGTACGACGGATCTCCTCCTCTCTACCAATGACAGGGTCAATCTTACCTTCTCTAGCTTGTTCTGTCAAGTCAATTGCATACTTGTCCAAGAATTCGTGATTTGAAGATGAGTCAGCCTGTCTGGAGTCAATTCTTTGGTTCCCTCTAAGGTTAATTATCTGTGTTTTCAAAGCATCCGGAGAGATTGAAGAATCTTTCAGGATCTGAGTAATAGACTTGTCCTCCAACAGAGCCAACAACAAATGATCCTGTCCAATGTAGGAATCCTTTTGTTGCTGTCTCATCTTTCCAGCTTCTTGGATAACATGAGCTGCTACTCCACTGAAGGAAACATCTGTAGGAGCAGGAGTCTGCGATGGGACCCTTATCAATGCTCTATTGATGTTTCTTTCGAACGTTTGCCAGTCAAATCTTCCCTTCTCCACTAATACTTTTAAATAAGGGGTAGTATCTTCATCTGTGGGGGCCATAGCTGCCAACAGATGGATAGGCTGGACTTGTGGATGGGAATTGTCCTTGGCCAACTTTGTAGCGTTTGTGATGATAGCTAAAGCTCTATCTGTAAACTGTGTTTCTTCCATATTTTTAATTGATCGTTTGGATAGTGTGGGAACAGTTGTGGGTAACGGGGGTACTTAAATACCAAAGTTTAAGAGACATCACCTGGTTTTTAAAGGGGGGACTTCTAGAAGGTTCTGGATAATCCCGGATAGTGAGGGATTTTCTTAGATCAACTGGAAGGTTCCAGTGAAATGTGGCAGTTGAGTTGATTTTCGCGGGGTACCAGTGATTAGATGAAACGGCTATCAGGTGATGACGTTGACAGTGTCCAGAAATCGAGCGGATTTCACTTTGAGGACAAGTTTACGGTACCACGAGGGTCAATTGGGTGAGGGAAATTAAAGTTTGGAGACGGAGGTCAATTAGTAGTCATTAATTTGGCTAAGAATTATTTTATGTATATTATATTTGGTTACATAATCAAGGTAGTTAAAGTTGGGGTACAATCTTAGTTAAGAGAGAAAGCAGAAACTCACCTTTATTATAATTCACTTATCATTATTTATTGCCCATTATAGTAGTAATTTCAATTCCTTATATTATAATAATTATATAAGATATTAATCTTGAGTCAACTTTACAGTTCTGTTAGAGGAGATGCCATATATTTCCAGCTTTAATCTCCAAACTTCATTCACCAGCTGCCCACTCGCAGGTAGTTGCCTCCTCCGGCTTCCTGTATCCGTACTGTACACTGTGATGCCCTAGAAAGCTCATCGCCCTTACACCAGTGTTTACAATTACAACAATTCCCATGTTGTTGGTCCTTACCATTTGCGAAGCTCGGAGGCCTAGGTCGTTGAACGTCACACATTACTGCTGCTCCGAAATTCGCATAAGGCACACTCGCACCAATCACAAGGTGATGGAAACTGCTTACGGAGTAGAAAGTCCCAATCCCGAAGGTATATATTTTTTTTGGAGCACCCCAACATTCAACTCAAAAGGCTTATTATTACACTGAGAATGTCGGCGATTGGCTACTAGAAAGTACCATGCAGCTCTCTAATTGTTCATAATCTGAGTGATTCCAAATTACTTCAAGTTTTGCAGTCGGGTGAGTCATGGATTATCACCTTCGACCATTGGCCCACTCCGTGACACGAAGTACCTGCCCACTTTTCCCCTGATAAACTTTCCACCATCCCCGGTCATTCGCTCATGACCTTATTTATTACCATGCCAAAATATCCCATAATGAAAGGGTATCGGCAACATGGGAGCTAAATTTCATACCCTCGAGTTGGAGTCGGTAGGCGTTCGATAATCACATGGCGTCCCCACATTTCAATTGTAGATCAGACTGTCAATCTTGACATAACCAACGATAAATGACCTAGATTTCTTTCGGATACTCACGTTGTCCATAGCTAGACCCTCCTAACCTTTTCCAAATTGCTCCAAAGCCTCCGAGTCCTCCCTATCTTGCTGAGGTCTGACAAACTACCTCAACGTTATTGGCTGAATTCCACCCTCGGATCCGACTTCTCCTTTTCGCTACCGAGCCAAGGCAAATGTCTGATGCAGCTAGTTTTTACTGGCATACCAGGAGATCGCATTCGGGACATATATTATGGAAGTTCCCTTCTTTTTTTTCCTTCTTTCTTTTCCCTTTTGTTCCCGTTATACAGTATGTTATCCGCCAGAAGAGTACTTGCTAAGATAAACAATCGTGGATTGGCCACGGTGTCGGGGCTCACCAAGGATTCTCTCGTTGAGATGAACCTGTTGGAAAAGGGCAACTACATTAATTACAAGCAACAGCTTGACAACGTCAACATCGTTAAGGAAAGACTGGGAAGACCTTTGACCTACGCTGAGAAGCTGTTGTACGGTCATTTGGACAAGCCTCATGAACAAGACATTGAGAGAGGTGTCTCTTACTTGAAACTGAGACCAGACAGAATCGCTTGTCAGGATGCTACCGCTCAGATGGCTATTTTGCAATTCATGTCCGCTGGTATGCCTTCCGTCGCTACCCCAACCACTGTGCACTGTGATCACTTGATTCAGGCCCAAAAGGGTGGTGCTGCCGATTTGGAGCGTGCCATCAGATTGAACAAGGAAGTCTACGATTTCTTGGCTACCGCTTGTGCCAAATACAACATTGGTTTCTGGAAGCCAGGTTCAGGTATTATCCATCAAATTGTCTTGGAAAACTACGCTTTCCCAGGTGAATTGCTGATCGGTACCGATTCCCACACTCCTAACGCTGGTGGTTTGGGTCAATTGGCCATCGGTGTTGGTGGTGCTGATGCCGTCGATGTTATGGCTGGTCTGCCATGGGAATTGAAGGCCCCAAAGATTATCGGTGTTAAGTTGACCGGAAGAATGAACGGATGGACTTCTCCTAAGGATATCATTCTGAAGTTGGCTGGTATCACTACTGTCAAGGGTGGTACCGGTGCAATCGTCGAGTACTTCGGTGATGGTGTTGACACTTTCTCTTGTACTGGTATGGCTACCATCTGTAATATGGGTGCTGAAATTGGTGCTACTACTTCTGTGTTCCCATTCAACAACTCCATGGTTGACTTCTTGGACGCTACTGGAAGATCTGAGATTGGTCAGTTTGCCAAAGTCTTCCAAAAGGAATACTTGTCTGCTGACCCTGGTTGTGAGTACGACCAAGTCATCGAGATTGATCTGAACACCTTAGAGCCACACATTAACGGTCCTTTCACCCCAGATTTGGCCACTCCTGTCTCCAAGATGAAGGAGGTTGCCGTTGCCAATGACTGGCCTCTTGAGGTCAAGGTTGGTCTGATTGGTTCTTGTACTAACTCCTCTTATGAGGACATGACCAGAGCCGCTTCTATCATCGAGGATGCTGCTTCCCATGGTGTCAAGGCTAAGTCATTGTACACTGTCACTCCAGGTTCCGAACAAATCCGTGCCACTATCGCCAGAGATGGTCAATTAAAGACTTTCACTGATTTCGGTGGATCCGTTTTGGCTAACGCCTGTGGTCCATGTATTGGACAATGGGATCGTCAAGACATCAAGAAGGGAGACAAGAACACCATTGTCTCTTCTTTCAACAGAAACTTCACTTCTAGAAACGACGGTAACCCAGCTACTCACGCTTTCGTTGCTTCGCCAGAGATGGTCACTGCTTATGCCATTGCTGGTGATTTGAGATTCAACCCATTGACTGACAAACTTAAGGACAAGGACGGAAACGAATTCTTGCTTAAGGACCCTGTTGGAGTCGGTCTTCCTGTCCGTGGTTACGACCCTGGTGAAAACACTTACCAGGCTCCTCCTGAAGACAGAGCTTCCGTTGAGGTTGTTATCTCTCCAAGCTCAGACCGTTTGCAAAAACTGACTCCATTCCAGCCATGGGATGGAAAGGACGCTGAGAGATTGCCAATCCTGATTAAATCCGTTGGTAAGACCACCACTGATCATATTTCTATGGCTGGTCCTTGGTTGAAATACCGTGGTCACTTGCAGAACATTTCTAACAATTACATGATTGGTGCCATAAACGCTGAAAACGGTGAAGCCAACAACGTTAAGAACCACTACACCGGTGTCTACTCTGGTGTTCCAGACACTGCCGCCGCTTACCGTGACAGTGGTGTCAAATGGGTTGTCATTGGTGGTGAAAACTTTGGTGAAGGTTCTTCCAGAGAACACGCAGCCTTGGAGCCAAGATACTTGGGTGGTTTCGCTATCATCACCAAGTCCTTTGCTCGTATCCACGAGACTAACTTGAAGAAACAGGGTCTATTGCCATTGAACTTCACTGATCTTGCCGCTTACGACAGAATTCAACCTGATGATGAGGTTGATATTTTGGGATTGACCGAGTTGGCTCCAGGTAAGAATGTCACCTTGAGAGTTCACCCTGCTGACGGTTCCCCAGCTTGGGACACTCCATTGTCTCACACCTACAATTCTGAACAGATCGAATGGTTTAAGTACGGTTCTGCTTTGAACAACATGGCTGCCGTTAAAGCCTCTAAATAAGTTTTAGCCACCTACAAATTCCCATAATCGGCTGTTTGTTCTGATTAGGTAATATCATGAATTATTTATTACATATTTCTATTTATTTGTATCCTTATCCAAAACAAGGTTTCAGATCTGCTTAATACCACCTATCTGTTGTTGTACCAACCTTGTTACCACTACGACCAAGAATCTCACTAGGAATCTCACTGCGGCTCATTCTTTTGTCTTCAGATCTCCACATTTTGAGAGATATCACTGCTTTTGTGTTTCCTTGTTCGAAACATCCACAGAGATATATAAATAGACAATGTTGTCCCTGTTATGGCTTGTTTTCCTCAGTTTCTTTAGCACTTGCAATAGCTTCGTATAAAGATGAATACTGAGGATGTTTACTCGCCAGTCATCGCTGACAATGGGTCTGAAGATCTTCTAACTACTACCAGCAAAGAAGTAGTCACTCCGGGAGACCTTGGTGCTAAGCTTGAAGAGATCAAACTAGAATATTCTGAAAATGAGACACCATCTGAAGACGACTCTGGATCGGAAAGAGGATCTCTCGATGCAACTACCGACCCTGATATCGATGCTGAGTGTAAAGATAAGAAATTGCCGTCCAATTTTAGAGGTAGACCCTCTGCTTGTGTCTTTGTGGCTAGTCTAGCTGCTGAAAAAAGTGATGACCATCTTTGCATTTCTGTGACAAAGCATTTCGAACAATGGGGTAAACTCGCAATTGTGAAAGTGCTGAGAGATACTTCTAACCGCCCCTATGCCTTTGTTCAATATACAACCGATGAAAACGCCAAGCGTGCTCTTAAAGAGGGTCAGCATTCCATTCTAGATGGTAGATCAATTCGCTGTGAGCCTGCAAGAGTTAATAGAACTTTATACATCCTGACGAGCAATGATAATGGATTGTCAAAAGTGGAAATAATCAACCTTCTAAAGAAGTACGGAGAGATTGAACAGATAGTTGGTGTAGATGCTGCCGGTAACAAGGCACCTCTGTCAAGTAACTCAGATAAACGGATCAAGGAATGGTTCGTAAAGTTTGTTTATCGTGACGATGCCATTAGGGCCTACGCCAATTTGCGAACTCAGGTGAGTTGGCATGTCGAATGGGCTCAAAATCTGGAACCCACATCGACTAAGAATCAGGAAACAAGCACTATTGATAAGTTGTCTATCTTCATCGGTCAACTTTCTCCATCGATAACCAAAGAAGAGCTAAACGAAAGATTCTCACGCCATGGTAAGATCAAAGAGTCTGTGCTAGTTCAGAGACCCAATAACGTCTTTTCATTTATTAAGTTTGAAGATGAGCAAGCCGCTGCATCTGCAGTAGAACAAGAAAACCATGCAATACTCAAAGATAGAACCATGCATGTTCAATATCGTGAAATTTATCACACCAATAATTACAAACGTCCCACCAGCGATAGTCCAAAACTTTCACTGGCACCTCCACCAGTCAACCTATCCTCAAAAAATAATCGTAGTTTCAGTAGGAACTTTTCCCAGAATCCAAACAGCAGAGGAATTGGTCAAATGGGTGCAGCAGTTTCACCTGGAGGAGGAACAGGGGGCGCAACCACTACACATGGATATGGATATTCACCACTCGTTGAAAATCATGGTATGTTCTCAATGAGATATAATAATTCAGCTGCACCCTTCAGCTTCAACAAGAGAGCAGGCTACTTCAGGTCGGATAAGACTACATCTTGGAATGAGAGAGATGAGAAAGAGTGTAATGAAAATGATAATCCTGAATACCAAAATGGAAAGAAAAAACGGGCTCAGTCTAAAGTTCAAGAGGCACCACAGGACAGCAATGATACAGAAGGCAGGAAAACGTCATCTTCAACACCATCTTCTACTGTTCGCACAGCAGTATCTTCCAATATGAAGGAGAGCCACATATCATCCATAGCCACAGCAACAGATGACAAACCTTTAGGCAAGAAATGGGCCCCCCATCAGGACAACAATATTAGGTACGCAAGTCCAACTTATGTATACTATGTTCCCAGTGATAATGTATACGAAGGGGGAAATAGCTATCCAGCCGTTAACAATGCAGCGTATTATTATCCACAGCCACTCCAATATTTTCCCAGCTATGATCCAGGCCTAGCCATTGCAGCACCCATGGACTACAATAATGCTGGCGCTGCAGCTGCCACTCCATACTACATGTACTATAATCCCGCCTCAGTGCCTATGGGAGTGGAGGAGTCTAATGAGAAATTTGCTATACCATTCTACAGCAACCCGTCGACTTCCAACTCGACAAAAAACAGCAACCACAAGTATTTTGGGAATGCCAATGCCAATGCCAATGCCAATGCCAATGCCAATGCCAGTACTAATGCAACGGTAACTAGGAATTAACTAGAGTTGGGGTTTATCTTGATCTAGTTGCCGTTTAGGTGTTATTCCTTTGTGTTTTTGTTGTCTTTATCTGTTGTTTGTTACTGTTTATTGATTTTGTTTTCTGTTACGATAATGATTAGGGTGTGTCGCATTAGATCTATGATATAGTTTAGACAGGTTCTTTATGTTTCTGAAATATAATATCACTCTCGATTATCAGTCGCACCCATCTCCACCCCAATATTAATTCTTGTTTCCAAGCCAACTTTAATCTTCGAGAGGCAAGTATTTAGGTGATGGAACATAATTGTTTGAAAGTCAATGAATTGGCGCTCCAATTGGCTCAATCACTACAGAACAGCAAAGTCAGCACAGCTGATCCTTTAAAGAAGAGGACAAGCAGCTACAGAGGGCTGAGTAGCGAGCCTATAATCACAGAGGAAGAGCCAACAATTAAGGGCGACTACAATAAATTCTACAGCCAATCTTCAGATAAGCGGGTATTGGACAATAAACCATGGCTCCAGGATGGTAACTACTTCAAGACTGTTTATATTTCAACGATAGCACTGTTGAAAATGATGTCTCATGCCCGGTCCGGAGGTTCAATTGAGATTATGGGCATGCTGACAGGTAAGGTGTTTGCCAACACATTAGTTGTAATGGATTGTTATTTACTACCTGTTGAAGGTACGGAGACACGAGTCAATGCCCAAGCCGAAGGATATGAGTTCATGGTCTCATATTTGGATAACCTAAAGGAAATTAACCATAATGAGAACATCATAGGATGGTATCATTCCCATCCTGGTTATGGGTGTTGGTTAAGTGGAATTGATGTTGCCACTCAGAACTTAAACCAAAAGTTTCAAGATCCCTATCTGGCAATAGTGATTGATCCTGAAAGATCAGTTCGACAAGGATTTGTTGAGATCGGAGCATTCAGAACGTTCGCTGAGCCAGCCGTTGGAAGGTCGTCATCGTCAGTTTCCTCTGCAAGTGGGGCAGGAATTAGTGATATTGCATTTTCTTCTGGTAGAAACAGTGCATCTGGAATGTCCTCAGTTCTGAGTGCAAGTAATATTAGCATTGCCGAAGAGCTAAGCAAGCAGTCAATCACTCAAAATGTTTTCGACAGAACTACTACAAAGATTCCCAAGGGTAAAATGACTGATTTTGGAGCTCATTCAGGGAAATATTATTCGTTAGAGGTCAAAGTTTTCCGATCTCCACTGGAAGAGAAATTGTTGGATACACTTGGTTCTAAAACCTGGATTAAAGGATTAACGAATTACTCCAATGTTGTTAATGCCGAAGAAACTCAAGTGGAGTTAATGCATAAAATAATGGAAGCTACAGAGAATTTACGGAAGGAATCTCCTTCTAAATTGCCATCTTTGGTGATGGGCAACTTGGTTTACTCAGGTGCGTCTCAAGGAACAACAGGTAACCGCAAGCGCTCAATGTCCAAATCTAGTATTTATTCGAGTTTGCAGGCTTCATCGGGTATACCCAGCTCAAGATATCCTACAAAGGGAAAAAATATGAGTGGATCTCAGTTTAATGATGATGCGCTAGGAAGATCACTGGATAAAATACCACCAGACAGCCCAGATCAACAATATGACGGAGCATTATCTATTCAACAACCGAAAAGAGCGTATAATACACATACTTCTAGGACAGGAGGGTTGGCCAGCGTTCTGTCCTCTGGAAGTATGGATCCCGCAAGTTACTCCATGGCAGGACGAATGAGTCTAACTAATCAATCGCCAGGATCAGTTCTGAGGGGACTAGGTACACCTCCCAACAAACGGCCGCAGAAAAACACTGGTCATATAAGCTCAGGTCAAGGAGGAATGCCCGGGGGAGTCAGTCGGTCCAAGGAGAAAATCAACAAGCCAATAGGAATAAGCATGATTAGCAAGGATTTCAAGGTTGTTGTCTCACAACAGGTTAAACAAATGCTACGTCGTCACGTCCAAAATGACCTTTTTGGAGCCAATGGTCCCTAATGCTGGGCCACCAAGAAATAATTATTCCGAACTGTCCAATCATATCCTGTTCAGTTATCAGCTTACATAATCTAATCAGTGATATCTGAGCAATCTGTCATCGTCTCTCGCAACACCGAGCCACTCCTTCGCGTACCGTTCTAATCTCGTTCCAGCAGCCGCCGCCGCCGCCGCGCGATTATGTAGCTGTATTTTCCCACCAGCACAGTTAGACGTTGACGAAGTTTACCACCTATCCACCGGTGATTCAAAATCAGACCCCTTTTAACGGCTTTCCTCCAATATTTTCAAAGTGACGGCAACTTTATTTGAAGAGATGGCTTCTGATCATGAAGCCGCCCGTCGATCACCGGTCTCAGGGCTAACCAAACTAATGAAGGAGCAAAGCCTGACTGGCAGTACGTTATCAGGGAAGAATACGGACAGCAAAGAACTCGGACCCAACAAAACGGCGAAAAATTCCTCTGACAATTTACCTGACCTCGTTACATTCCATGACGAGATCTCTAAAGAGAATAATAATGACGAGGGGGATGATGAAGAAGACCCTTCAAACGGTTTGTATATCCAGAGGAGACCAATACCCCCAAAAATCGAACGGCAACAGTCTAATTTGACAAGCTCCTTGGGGTCACTTTCTTCAAGTATTCCATTTTCCGCTCCTGGAGGAAGAGGTTCGAATAGTATTGGTGCCAACCCACTTTATGGATCTGGAAATCCTGGAGGCCTCTCCTTTACCCCCAACCTGGCTAATGGTAATTTGATTCAGAGCACTCACATAACATCCCCAAATGTTTCCAGTTCTGCATCTATTGAACCACGATTCATTATTTCTAGACAGAAAGTGCAACAATCTCAAAATTTTCATAATTCTGTGTCCCGTTCTGGCTCTTCAACCAATTTTTTTTCAAGATCAAAAAAGAACTCCATCGTTGGCTTGGACCCTCTATCTCCGATGGAGCATCGTGTTACTTATTCTCATTCTCCTTCTTCTAATTCAAGCGGGGAAAGTGCTGGTAGACATTCCTCGATGGCCGATTTGCGTCGTTTTTTCAAAAGGAGTACCAGCATATCGGGACATCAACCTCGTGCCCTTTCGACCACATCGTCAAGACAACATTCTCCTGTCGGATCCCCTGGAACCGTTAATTACACATCCCAACCCACAATCCAAACTACTAACGCACACACGTCTACGACTCCCAGTAGCATTAGTATCGTTGGAAATGGAGCTTCTAGGAGATATCCAAGTTCCAGTGCTTCCCTTCAAAGAAATGAAAGCTACACAGCCGTGAGCAACATGGGCAGTGGTAATTTGAATTCAAACAGCTATTCCCAGATGATAATTGGTGGTAATGCTCAACCGACAGTACCTTTTCATAAAAGATATGTCAAGTTTGGTGACAGTTTAGGTGCTGGTGCAGGTGGCCAAGTGAAGCTTGTTAAAAGGACTTCTGATAATCAGATATTTGCTTTGAAAGAGTTTAGGCCCAAATATTCAAGTGAATCCAAACGTGAATACACCAAGAAAATCACTGGTGAGTACTGCATTGGTTCAACTTTGCGACACCCCAATATTATCGAAACTATAGAAATATCTTATGAAAATGATCGCATGATGCAAGTTCTTGAATACTGTGATTATGATCTTTTTGCCATTGTCATGTCCAATCAAATGAGTCGTCCTGAGATTGACTGTTGTTTCAAACAGATTCTCAACGGTATCAAGTACTTGCATGCTATGGGACTGGCACATAGAGACATAAAGCTTGACAACTGTGTAATCAACAAGGATGGAATTGTTAAGCTGATCGACTTCGGATCTGCTGTTGTGTTTTCCTATCCTTTTTCGAACACTCTTATCGAGGCTCAAGGAATCGTTGGGTCTGATCCTTACCTTGCCCCAGAAGTTTGCATTTTCCATAAATATGACCCCAGACCTGTAGATATATGGTCAGCAGCGATGATATATTGTTGCATGGTTTTGAAAAAGTTCCCTTGGAGGATTCCTAAGCTAACTGACCTTAGTTTCAAGGCGTTTGCAACACGTCCGGAATCAGAATCATTGAATGAATTACTTAAGAAAGTCCCTCCTCCACCCGGATACGACAATAAGCCCGAGGGCGATCCAGCCAAGTCTTCGGCGGTCTCAACCTCTCCTAAACACATATCAAATGCTCCTCCTTCAAATCACACTTTCAACGAACTCGGAGAAGGCCGGCTATTGAATGCTCTTCCAGAAGATTGTCGTCCACTTATTGGAGCCATGGTGGAGCTAGCTCCAGCCTGTCGTATTCAGATCGATGAGTGCTTTAAAGATCCATGGTTTCAGAGCTTAGAAATGTGCACGATAGAAGATGGAGTTCTAATTCACTCAAAATCTCATACACATACTCAGGTGGATCAAAGCGTGGCCCATATTGCATCCTTAGAAAAGAAAAAACAGAGGAGGTAGTCTAAATATTGTATGTATATTGTTGAAATAAAAAAGCGTATTTACAGGTCCTGATTTTTCAGTACAGTCATTTCACTACGTCGATACCCATGCTCTTAGCTGTTGCTATGATACTCTTAACTATTCCCATCATTTCAGCTTTTTCATGTCGTTGGTCAGTCTTCTTGATGGTTGCAATTTCATAGACATGTTTCAAAGATACCGTTCCTACTTTAGGTTGTCCAGGTCCCACTTTCGGAGCACCCTTTGGTATCCCGGCAGCTCTCAACAGTAGGTATCCAGTGGGAGGAGATTTAAGCTCAAAACTGAAGGATCTGTCCGGTTTGACTGTGATTATAGCGGGAATTGGTACACCTGGTTGATAAGAGGCAGTACGAGCGTTAAACTCTTTACAAAAATCGATGGCCTTGACACCTTTTGAACCCAATGCAGGACCAACTGGTGGTGCTGGAGCAGCCTGCCCTGCACCTACAATAAGCTTTATTAAGTGATTCTTGGCTGACATTATAGTTATGGTTGGTTGAAGCTTACCAGATTTTCTTTTTTGCTGAAATTTGAGTCCTGGTTTTTTACTAGAAGAAAACATTCGCGGGTTGTTATTTCAATAATATCTAATGTACATAGTAAATGAAAGAGATCATGCGCTAAATGTATGACTATTGCTTGTTTAGCGCTTAGCTCTCTTGGAATGAGGCGAGGATGATTTTGAACGCTTAAGAGATGTCGATCTGGAAGATTCTGAAATGCTCTTGTGGGTGATACGTTGATAAACCAACACGTAGGCTGACGGATCTTTGAGAGCCTGTTTCTCAGGCATTGTATTAACGTATTCGTCGTCATAGCTAGCCCATGTGTTGTCTGGTTGTCTAGAATAACAAATATAATGCCCTGAAGAAACGGAACGGCCCTCATGGAGAATCACAGAAAGTAATTTATAACGAGCAGGAAAGTTGGTTGTAGTGTATTCGGTCATTTCTAGGGTTTCAGGGTATGAGACACCAGTTTTGACTTTTGTGGATGAATTAGAGTTCCCATCGTAACGAAACCTTTTAAGATGAATTATGAGTGACTCTGGTGCAACATCAATAGTTGAAACTTTCACCGCGTTGGTCCGTTTATTGCATTTTTCGCAAACGTAACCAGTTTTGTCTTTCTTATCGGTCTTGATCAATTCGGAAGAGAAAAAATCCTTTATCGAACGTTCAATGGAATAGCGGGATCCACTAGATTGTTGCACATCATGTTGAACGCTACCGCCTGTGCTTGAATTATCGGCTTCATTGGTGGAATTAGAATTAGCTTCCGTGTTGGCAGTGCGAACATGGTCAGTTTCACTAGCAGACTTGCGTTTACGGTTATCAAGACTGAGGGAAAGGTCATAAAAATCTTGCTGAGTTTCGCTGATGTGGTTGCAATTCTTGCAGGTAACTTTTTGGTGCAATGAACCTCCAAAAATATCATGAATGATGCTCTCTCTAAGTTTGACACCTTTAGGAGTAGAATCTTCCTGTAGTCTGGACATTAAAGACATCAAGTACTCGTGAGAATCTTCTTGTTGCCATTTTGACATCATGCAATTGATCTCTTCTAACCTTCTAATAAGTTTCTTTGGGTTAATATGGAGAGGCGTATTGCGTCCGGGGGATCTTTCCAATTGCCACATCTTAGCGGATGTTTCTGCCAATGTCTTAGTAACACTGTTTGGAGCAATAACTGATTGGTACTTGTTACGGCAGACATCGTTAAGATAGTGCTGGAACGCAGGAATATGAATCAGAGCTTGCACTGCAGAGTTCATGTAACATGTAACTCCGTGGTTTAACAGGCCTAAAGGCCGAAATTTTGACATTTCTCTCCAATTCTTGTATAAACGAGTGGAATTGTTGGAGCCTCTATCGTCATAGAACTCGTTCAACTGATAAAAATCAGCCTCTGTAGCAAAGACTTTTCTTTTGGCCTCGATCTCTTCTTCGTTCTCAGGTGACGTAGGTGGAGTGGCCTGTTTTAGTGCGGAATCTCTCTTCAGGGATTCAACTTCAGATAAATATGCAGTAGCTGAGCTGGAGTTGGAATTAGTACTACCATTGTCCTCTTTATCTGAACCGAGATCGCTAGTGGCCGATGGAACATCGTGATCAAGATCGGCTTCGGCATCTGAACCAGAATCCTCAGATTGTAGTCCATCCGAGCTTTCAGCGGTATGATAATCACTATCCTCCTCCTCATCATCATCATCACTGCCATCGTCATCATCATCCTCTTTTTCTTCTTCTTGTTCCTCTTGTTCTTCCTTGCTGGCCTTGAAGTCGGCTTCCTGGTGCGCATCGCTATCAGCAGAAGGAGATTCAGAACTTTTGTGGTTCAGGTCTTCAAGATCCTCTCCCAGATCATCATCCAATGGAGCATTCTCAGTAGTATTTAACACCTTAGGCAACAGTTTCTTCTGTGTGTAGGCTGCTATAGCTTCAGCCATGGATTTTGGTTTGGGCTTCAGATTTTTGGATTTGTCCCCACTAGTTTTAGGGTCTGGTGAAGAACCTCGCTTGAGAGTTTGGGTCAGTGGCGCGGCCGACACGCTACCAAATGAAACGTAACTAGATGGTTTGATAGTTACAGGATCTGGACGCTTGGCAGGCTGAAATTCAACTGGCTGAGCCAAAATCCTTTCCACCAAAGGGCCTAACGTTCTCTCCTGCTGATTACTCATAATGACTAGAGCTTACGGTTCTTCTTTTCTGGTTTTTTTTTTTTTTTTTTTTTTTTTCCTCCTTCCACTAGTTTCTCTTTCGAGGTAAAACCGAAATGGTACAACCCATTCTGGAAGATTTAGTAATGCTCTGTGGGGTATATTTAGTTATGTAAAATGCTCTTTGGATTGTTCAGCAAGCTTCTTCTCTAATTCATCAAGATATTTATTTCCTGCCGGGTCGGCACGCTGATGAGGGAATAGGTCTGGCGGTGTCGACTTTAGCGCAGATGCAAATACATCATGTTCTTTCTCTGGCACAACTTTCTTATTGTCTGACTTCTTGGAAGATTTAGACTTGGAGGTAGGCTTTGGTTTTGATCGAACTCTTTGCTTGGCGCTTTGTCGTTCTAGCTGGTCAATGAGCTTCTCCGTCCTTTCATACAGTCCATTCTGAAATGTAAAGTCTGACAGCTCTTTACGTGCTGGCTTGATGATCTTACAATCCTGGATAAACTGACCGCCTGGTAAATCTATGAAATGCTGAGCAAATAGTGTTGCAAGATATGATTGGGCTCCCTGAATAGGTGTTTTGAATAAGATAAACCATATTGGATAAAGCAGCAAATATAAGAGCAGGCCCCACAGAGATCCAAAGGATAATACCCGGGCTGTGGATGCAGTGCGCATGAATCCAGGATTGACAACATTGACGCGTAATTTTGATGGCATTTTATCACCACGGGGAGTGGCGTCCAATCTTCTTTGGAACTCTTGGGCAAAGCACCCCAACATCAACTTGGCTCCGCCAAATACCTGCCATGGTCTCTTTGAGGGATACTGAGACTCCAACCACAGAGGGTCATCTAACGAAACTTTACCCATCGCTTGGGTTGTACACGTCGTAAGCACCACCCTGACATCTCTATCCGCTGGCTGTGCTCTTAATGATGGAGATAGAAGCGTTAATAGATGGAAGTGGCCCAAATAGTTCACCGCCACTTGTCTTTCCACTCCATCTGACGAAGTCGAGCGGGCAGCACCTGGTGGTAACGCTTCCCCGGCACAGCAAATGATTCCATCCAGTCTTCTTGGAGGTGTATTATCTAGCCAACGTGTAGCAAATTTTCTGACCGAATGCAAATCAGCCAGATCGCACTGTTCTGCATACACCAAAGGATTTCCAGTCCTATCCCTCAGGTCGTCCACAAATTCGACCGTCCAAGAACTTGAAGGATCCGTCACCAAAAAAATCAGCTGTGCTCCACCCTTTGCCAGTTCTTCGGCTAGCTGTGATCCAACTCCAGCGGTGGCACCTGTTAATATATAGACTTTTCCGTGAACATCTCTTTGCCAGGGATTCATTTTCCCTCCACAATATACTTTCAGTAAACTAAGGGCCACAAACGGCAATCCATACCGCTTTATGATGGGCCATCCAGGGATCCCGTCAGTTCCCTTTACAACTAGGGTATTGATGATGTCAATTGGCATGGGTGGCAAAAGGGTGTATGAAGTACGAATAAACTGTAATGTAATATTTACGCACCTGAGATGCCTGACGTGAACATGAAATAATTTTTTTTTCGCTGTTTATGAACTTTTCTTTCTCCTTTCACTAGAACTAACTATGGACGAAAGTGTTTTTTATACACCTTCAACTGCTAATGATGCAGCGGAGCTGTCATTTTTGGCTTCTATTAGATCGAACAAGTCCCATGTTCAGTTCCGTCAGTGTACTGCCAACGCTGCTTCCATCACAGGTACTGGTCAAGGTCACAGGTTATTTGTAGCTTGTCCTGAAAAAGCATTGATACAAGTGTACCTATGGGGAAAGGAATCTCCTGAGCAAAAGATGGCTGTGCCAGAGGAGCTTACCAGTTTGTTATGGGTTCCTATTTTTGGAGCAGGATTTTTGGTTGGTGGTGGAAAGAGTGGAAGACTATACGTTTGGGAGTTAGCTTCCGGTTATCTGCTAAGTGCAAGGGAAGCTCATTATCAAGAGGTATCATGTTTAGAAGTATCACATGACGGGCAAGTTCTTGTTAGTGGTGGTAAAGATTCCAGAGTTTTGATATGGCGTTTGGCTGATCTGATACAGTTTTCAACTGATCCTCTTCCCAAACCAGTTCACGTTTTAACGAATCATTCATTACCAATCACGTCCATAGCGCTAACTAAGGGCATCTCTAACGACATGAAACTGTTAACCAGTTCCTTAGACGGAGAAGTGAGACATTATAATGTTTCCAGTGGCGAATTGCTGACTACTTTCATCTTTGGAGAACCGGTGAATGCGCTAGCAGTTGATCCTGCGCAGAGATACTTGTATGCTGGATTATCTTCAGGAACTATTCGAGTAGTACCACTTTTTATTGTCAATCATAAAAATCAATTAGAGAGTAACACGGGTTGCGGCAAATTGGTTTCTGCCACGTCTGCAGACGATCCAGAATCTCAATTCGCCATTACCTCCCATCAAGACAGTCCAGTTACATGCCTGCAAGTTTCTGCGGATGGTGGACTTTTAGTCAGTGCAGATTCAGCAGGAAAAGTTTTTGTCAATGATATAGTTTCTCGTCAAGTTGCTCGTCAACTGAGAGATTGCTCAGGACCAATATCCACTCTTAGACTACTGATAAACGATCTGGAACGGGTAGAGCCTTCAGATCTCTCTACCAAATCTTCAACTCCACGCATATTACCGAACCTTAAGCGTTCTTTGATCAGTGACACAGAAATTTCCAAACATGATATTAATATACCTGCAGCAGGGACACCGGAAGGTGATATTGGTAACCTTACGTCTGACAACGAACAACTCCGAGAACAATTTGATCTTGGTGGTTTTTTGAACCAAGTTCGAAAAGAACATGCTGTCTATCAAATAAGCACCGCAGAAGAGGCAGATGTAGATCAATTTGTGCAGCAGCAGCAAAATACTGACGAAACTGCCTCAACCCAACAATATGCATCTCAATTGAAAGAGATGACCAAAGCTTACAATGAGCTTAAAAGAGTCCATCAAGACTTGTACTCTGAACATTTAAAGCTATTAGATAAAGATTAAAATGCATTTAGTTATAATATACATCGATTATTTTTTCCCCTTTCGGGTTGGTGATAAAGGTCTATTAAAGCCTTTCGTACGGTTCACGTACTGTCGATATTCGCTTGGTTTGAAAGTTTTGGCACCTGAGACATCAGTACCACCAACCTTCTTCAGCTTGGTGGTACCAAATCCTCCAAAGCCCATGACCTTCATCATGGCCTCGTCGACTTCCACTTCGTACTCTTGGTCATCCTTAGTTTTTTTACTGGGTCTACCTCTTGGTTCGTCAATCTCGGTATTCTCCTCATCAGGTTTCGGAGGGGCCTGCCTCTCTCTGTAGTCGAGGTCGTTTCTTGAAGGACTCTTTTCTCTTTTGTCAGGTTCAACAGACTTCCTGCTTTTGATATTAAACTTGATCTTGGGCCTTTCTACCATATGTTGTCACTCATCTAAGGAAGATGAGGTTATCGCGTCCTCAAAAAAAAAAAAAAAAAAAAAAAAAAAAGAATAAAAAAAACTTTAGTTCTTCTAGAAGGATCAACTTGCACAATGGTTGAAGAAAAGCTGACCAAGAAACAGAAGAAGGCTTTGGAGTTTAGAAAATCCAAAGAGGAGAGGGAAATATCTAAGAAGGAGAAAGCTGAGAGACTGGAACAAGAAGCGAAACTGAAAATTGAAAAAGAGGAAGAAGAAGCCAAACGGAAAGCTGATGCACCCAAGAAAAAGAGGAAAACCAGAAGAGGAAAAGGCGGTAAAATATCGGGACCAAGGTTCATTCTGTTTGTAGGTAATTTGAGTTTCAAGTGCACGGAGGAAGATCTGAAAAACCATTTTAAGAATTGCTCACCTGATAATATCAGACCTCGTCTAGATAAAGGATTTGCGTTTCTGGAATTTAAACAGGACGATGTCAATGTCAGGAAGAGAATGGACATAGCCATTTCAATGCATCATACAGTGTTGAACGACAGAAAAATTAACGTGGAGCTCACTGCTGGAGGTGGAGGAAACTCTACCACTAGATTGGAAAAAATCAAAGGTAAAAATGACAAACTATTACAGGAAAGAAAGGACAAAATCAAGAAGAAACTAACGACAGATATGGCAAAGGCCAAGGAGAAGGAAGAAGAATCCAAGGACACGGCAAAGGTTGTTGGTATACATCCGGAGAGAGCCAAACTAATTCAACAGTAATAATGACGACGACATAAACTAAGAATTTAAAAAGTGTAAAAACAGAGCATAGGATAGAACAAAAAATGGGTCACAATTTTTAAAATTAAGTATCTAAAGTGTCAATATGGTACATGCAGATGTGAAATAAAACTATAAAATCAAACATTTTTTGCTCTTCCTTGTTTTGAATTTTTGTAGACGACCAGAAGCGAGATTGGGTGCAGTGGTGGATTGCTTCGTATCTGGCTTATTAGATGTCGTACTTGTAGTAGTAACGTTAGTAGAGTTGTTGGTGGCAGTGGTAGGGCTGATGTTGTTACTGGACTTGGAAGGCACTGGAGGCGATGGCTTGGCATCAATATTAGGTTGGCCTGCTTGCACAACAGCGGAAATAGCATAATCAAAAATTTCTTTGACTCCCTGCTGGGTAGAAGCAGAACACTCCAGGTAATTGACGCAACCCAGCTCTTTAGCTAGTGCTTCACCTTCCTCTTGAGTGATTGGATCGTATCCCATCTCATGAAGACTGTCCAAGGTATGAGGGTCATCTCTCAGATCAATCTTGGTACCGACCAGCAATATGAGCACATCAGAAGGGACATGATGGCGAATTTCAATAATCCATTTGTTCTTGACATTTTCAAACGAAGTTGGCTCAACTACAGAGAAACAAATTAGGAAGATCTCAGTTTGGGGATAGCTCAGTGGTCTCAATCGGTCGTATTCCTCTTGTCCTGCTGTATCCCACAGACCCAACTTAAACGGTTCTCCGTTGACTAAAACATTTGCAGAGTAGTTGTCAAACACTGTGGGGATATAATCATGGGGGAAACGGTTCGTGGTATAGCTGATCAGCAAACATGTTTTACCGACAGCACCGTCACCTACAACAACACATTTGATGCTTCTCATTCTGATATATGTATATAGGGGTCAAGAAGTGATTAGTTCTAAGAGAGAAAAAAAAAACACTCAACGTAACGAACAATAGGGAGCAAGAATAATCTCATTCAGGGATCCTTGCATCACCTGAAAATGGACCGACAAAGTTGTGGTAAGTGATGTTTGGATGAATGAGTATTAATTAAAAAAGTGATAGCCGGTGAAAAGATAACGGTGTTTCAACCGTCTATAGTACTTCAGTGATACCCGATAGAGACGGTTGCTCCACAAAAGCTGCCTTCCAGTTCAACTGTGGTGAATTGTGCTGACAATGGATTGCTTCTTCCGGAGAGCAATGTACCAGTATCCTTTAGCTATTGCCTTTTATGATTGAGAATTTCTAGAAGTAGTAAACCATCGTCGGATCTCCACAAAAACCTAATTAGCTTGATGATCCAGCTGTTGCAATGGTAACCGTGTGCTTGGCTTTCAAAAGGTTATTTTCCTCACTCGATTTTTCATGAGCGCCTGATTCTCGCTAACAAATGTAAATGTGAGATTGTAGAATAATATCACCATAGAGGCTAGTTACTCAAATATCAACCAGTCTGACAATTACATAACCTTCCCAAACGAGCGATGCCAAACACGGTGATACTATGAATGTTGACCATGTATTCATCGTACCATATACTGTAGAAATGTCTGGCTATCTTTCAGCTTTCCATTGATTAATTAATCTCCATTATCTCTCGGGTATATCACCAAGGCAGCCATTGAATGCACGGTACAGCCAAAACATTAGGAATTGCCTATTCATTGCAACGCAGTCAAAAACTGCCAACTTCCCAATCAACGAACCAATTAGCTCTAGCAAACGATTAAGCCGAAGGTTTCTTTGATGTGTTTTGTCAACATAATCCGTGTATGGTGTCGATCCGCCCAAGTACTATAGCAACGTTCCATGGAACGATTTTTTTTCTAACGGTAGTTCCAGTCTAGAACGTGAACCGAGAATATTTTCAAAGCGAAGCTTTGACGGATTTGCACATTTGACTACCACTATCGGACATAGCGTCACAGAGAACAATTAACGCTACGCGCAATTTTTGGGCGCTTTCTGTTGTAATTATTGTTTAAAAACCCGAATGCGGACAAACGCGCTTTGTTGCCTAGTGAACAATCGCGTCTTGCATGAAAACAAAACGGTACCTTGCTATCGCCTGGACAACATGCCACAGCCACCCGGACCGTGTATTCTGAAGCGCATTTGCTTAAGAAACAAAAACATTTGATTTTCAGTATAAAAGCACATTGAAATTCCCTACTACTCTTCTCTTCCTTCTTTAGTTTTACTAATTCATCCACTTTGGTCACTCGTTTAATATCAAAAATGCAATTCTCTACTGTCGCTATCGCTTCTATCCTCGCTGCTGCTGTCTCTGCTGAGACTGTTGTCGCCACCGTCAAGGAGGTTTCTACTACCACCTCCACTGACACTGACTGTGCCGAGACCGTCACCGACTGTCCAGCTCACAAGACTTACACCCACAGTCAGAACATTTCTAACCACACCGTTTCCACCATCTCCAAGGGTGCCGCTGCTGGTTTGACCGGTGGTTCTTACGTCGTTGGTGCCGCTCTTGTTGCTGGTGCTGCTGTTTTGGGATTGTAATTTAATTAATCCATAGATTTTAAATACCCCAAATTCAACTTTTAAACACTATTTTGTATGGTAATAATTTCATTAATTGCCCTATAACTGGGAGACTTGTCAAGTTTATTGTTTGTTTTGAAAAACAGACTAAAACTGGCCGCGATACACAACCTATTTTGTCATCCCCTACAATATCAACAACCTAGAGAGAATGATTGGTCATGCCTTAATCTTGATATCTTTATGTCTGACTGCTGTTGCGTCAGAAAAGAGTGTTGATATCAGCTTGAGGGCCAACTGGTTCAAAACCCCTTTCCCATTGTTACTGCTTGAGACGGTTGCAAGCGAGAATGAATCGGGTTTCCATACAATTCTGGACGCCATGTTTCACGTCTCATTTCAGTCACTGGAATTCGAGGAAGCAGATCTACAGTTTGATGCCATTCCGTTTGCCAAATCCGATAAAGAACTGTATGAAGCATGGTCTCAAAAGGCTGGAGCAACGGCTGAAAAGTCGATAACTGATGTATATCTCGCAAACAAATACTATGCCCCAAGGGTTCAAGCACACTACCAGCACTACGAGGAAGTCCGATCGTCAATTTTAGGTGATCGGTGTGGAACAAATTCTAAGGCTTGGCTCTATTTCAATAACGAAGTGTACTGCAGTTCCAATGATGTCTTTTCACTGAAAATTGGCAACGAAACAGGACAACGGCAAATATTGCCATTCGACAGAGTTATTGGTGCTAAAGACAATGATGTTCCTGTTGCAATTATCTATGGGGACTACAAAAGTCCGCTGTTTTCGCAGTTTCTTTCCAACTTGGCGGTGTTCATAAAAGATGGTAGACTGAGACTAGTCTGGCGGTATATCCCCGACGAATCGATTTGGCAAAAAGAAACTTTAGCTGGGTATGGTGTTGATCTAACCCTAAAGAACACTGAGTATATCGATATCGACGACAGAGACGTAGTTGCTAACAAGCCAGTAGAGGCAAAACCAACTGTTGCCGAATCCAATGATTTTTGGGATGTATATTCCAAGGAGATTGAGACAGTATCTAAGAAAGACATTAGTTTATTGGGTTACAAGCTTACGCACTATGTCAAGAACCTTGAAGTGTCCGAGAGTGAGAAGTTGTCGATTCTTATTAAACTGATTCAAGATCTTCCAAAGTATGCATCTTTCATTAATCGTCAAGTAACAGATACTGACGCTACAGAAAGTATCGTGGATGGATGGGAGAATTCATTTGACCACATCCCTCAAGGTCTGTATATTAACGGAGCTGTAGTTGCGCAGTCAAACTTAAATTATATGGATATCTTAAACATTTTGAAGAGAGAATATGCATTCGTTGATGATTTAACAAGATTCGGAGTTGCAAAAGTTCATGCTCAGGATATCATGAAGAGTTTTGCCGCTCATGTCCCTGATAGATCAGTTAACAATACTGAGTTGAAGAGGTTTGATATTAGAGTTCATGCAGATGCTATTATCTACTTAAATGATATCGAAACTGATCCTCTGTATTCCAATCTTTCAAGCTCTAGAGAACCTTACACGAGGCAACCGCTTTCTACAGGAGAGTTCCCCCCTGTAAGAGAGAATATTCATGAATTGGTGTTTGTTATAGACCTAGAAGATCGTGATCAGGTTAAAATATTGCTAACATTTTTTTATTCAATGTCAGAGAGTCGACCACTAAGAATAGGTCTTGTTCCATTTACTTCTGATTACCGTGTTGATGAGAACTTTCTTCATGTTGTTGAGACTCAGGGAATACATGAGGTGATCGCTTTTTTGCGTCATGTTGCTACAACTGATCTAAAGAATGATGAGGAGGGTCGACTTAGTGTGCTTGATCTAGGATGTTTGTTTGACATTTGTTACACAGATTTAGGTCCAAAAGTTGACGATTTCATCGATGGCTTTTCAATCACTCATCCAGTAGTTATTGCAAATGGCAAATTTTTTGACTTCGGAAAAGACTGGTGGAATAATCCTACCAATAAGATTCATCTTGCTCAAGAGCTTTTTAAGGATATATTGGATCTAGGTAAAGCGATATCAAATGGTGCACTTTCTGCCGATATGAGAGCGCAAGACTTTCTTTATAATGGTTCTCAGACTTATAGGAACCCTATATTCAGTGCATTGAATAAGAAAGAGCCTCTCTATGGATTTCCGGATTCTATGAAGGCTGATATTCCATTTTTTGCGCCTTTTGATAACTTGGAAGTTTTCAAGATTATAGAACAAAACGAAATATCAATTGCCACCTTAGTTATAGATGACCAACCGGATTCAATTCCAATTACAATATGGTTAATAGGAAACTCTTGGGACTTTGTGTTTCTATCCCAGTTGCGTTACTTGATGTCGGTAGCCTCTGATCTAAACCCTGTCAAGATTAGAGTCTATGATACATCTTTGGATCCTGAGTTTAGCTCGTGGCTGCAAGCGGAAATGGACAAATCTTTGGCAGATTTGATTATCCTTATTGGTGCCAGACGTTTCGAGAGACGTGACCGCAAATATCTCGAATGTCCTGAAGAGGCGAAAGATTTTGTTCTAAAAACTTTCAATCTGGATATTTCCAAGGCTGGAGATCCTTACTTGATTCTTAACGGTAGAGCTATCAAGATTGATGGGATACTGTCGGATACTCGTTTAAAACAACTGGTTCGATCCGAAACGGATTCAAAACTTCAAACTACTTATCAGTTACTATCTGAACATAACATTTCTACACCCATAGTCTTGGATAGGTTTGAGTTGTTTGAGTATTTCACTATGAGCGTTTCCAAGACTTACTATTTTAGTGACGGTTATCAGCCAGATCAGAAACTATTTCCACGATACAATACTAACCTTCTTAACGATACATTCTCCATTGAAATGGCAAAATCTAATGCTGAAGGTTCCACCATGGAGGTGACATTGTTTATAGATCCACTTCAAGAAGAGTCTCAGAAGCTTGTGTCGTTGCTTTCGTTATTTGAAGAGTTGAACAGGGTGAGAATTAAGGTCATATTAAATCCACAAAAAGCTAATGAGTTAGACGTTAAAAGGTTTTATCGTGGAGT
The DNA here is from genome assembly GCA_023213065.1 of Komagataella ulmi. NCBI lineage: Eukaryota > Fungi > Ascomycota > Pichiomycetes > Pichiales > Pichiaceae > Komagataella > Komagataella ulmi. The sequence goes on from JAKWAZ010000001.1 coordinate 248,022, forward strand.
GTTTCCTAATTCTGTCAAATTTAGTTCCGCTGGATTCGCTCTGGATAATGAGGATAAAGCTCTCTTTGCTTTGGTACCTGAAAAAAATTTGTTTACTGTAGACTTAGACGTTCCTAACCGGTGGGTTGTCGTAATCAAGGAAGCTGTTACCGATTTGGATAATGTGCTACTGGAATATTCAGGTGAAGCGAGGGGTGTTTATGAACTGAAATCACTTCTTGTTGAAGGGTATTCTTATGCAACAACAAAACAAGATCAAATTACGGGTTTTAACGTTTTTCACGCTGTACTTAGGGGACATTCCGAAACAACTGTTATGCCTGACTATGGATACTTCCAACTGCAAGCAAATCCAGGATTGTGGAAATTTTCTATGAACGCTGCCGGAGCAGAAGTCCTTCAATTGGTTAAATTTGTGGGTAAATCTAACTATAACAGAATTCAGTACACGGTTTTGAATGAAACTGCTATCATCCCTGTTTTAAATTTGAATGGAAATTTTATTGAACCTCTTTTTGACAGAACTCCTGGCCAAAAGAACGCTTCTCTAATTGGCAATACAACGACCACTAAAAAAGAAAGTTCCAGGGGACGTTGGATTTCATGGAATAACCAAGAAGAATCAAAGAACGCTGGTATCAATATTTTCACAGTTACCAGTGGGCACCTCGATGAGCGGTTTTTGTCAATAATGGCAAACTCAGTAATGAAACACACAGAACATACCGTCAAGTTTTGGCTAATTGAAAACTACATGTCACCTGCGTTTAAAGAGAATTTACCTTTTCTTTCCCAAAGGTTTGGCTTTGACTATGAACTGATCAACTATAAATGGCCAGCATTTTTAGAAGGTCAAAGGAAGAGACAGCGAGCTATTTTGAGATACAAGATTCTTTTTTTGGATGTTTTTCTCCCTCAAAGCCTTGATAAAGTGGTGGTTGTTGACGCGGATCAGATAGTGAGAACTGATTTAAAAGAACTTGTGAATTTGGACCTTGAAGGTGCGCCTTACGGGTATGTACCAATGTGTGATGGCAGGGAAGAGATGACAGAGTTTAAATTTTGGAAGCAGGGATGCTGGCTAAAGGACTTAGGTGATACGTTTAAGTATCACAGCAGTGGTCTGTATGTGATTGACTTGAAGACTTTTAGGAACATAGGTGCTGGTTTTTATTTAAGGCAACTTTACCACCTCTCTCGAGATTCAAAGTGTAAGTTGGAAATAGATGATCTGCCTAATAATCTTCAATGCCAAGTCCCCAAATTAAAAATTTTTTCACTCCCTCAAGAATGGCTCTGGTGTGAAACTTGGTGTAGTGATGAGAGTTTGAAAGATGCAAAAACGATAAACTTTTGCAATAATCCTTTAACCAAAGAACCAAAGCTGGACATAGCAAGAAGAATTCCAGAATGGATTCAGTACGATAATGAAGTACAGCAGGTTATAGACGAAGTTTCTGCCAGCGCCAAGAAAATTAGCACTGAACATGATGAGTTTTAGAATCTCAAATGACCAGAAGATGGTTGTGATGTATACTAGTAAGTATATTTAACTTGATGTCGAATTAGATTTCGGAGATGCTCTCCCATCTACTGTTGCCACTATCGGATAAGAATGCAACGCCCATATAGTGTATGGCGATGTGTTTAGCAAAGATGTTGCGCTCAAAGACGTCAAAGCAGGGATGAACTTTCTTCCATACAAAACATCTGAGCTCTCCATAGCAGTGGAGTGCGTCGCATATTGTTTATGTTACGTAATCTTCAATCAAGAGTTGACTGTTCAATTTGCGCGAAGTCGAATAAGTCGTGTATTATTCAAAGACTCTTTTTTCTGCGTGGTCGTGGACCTCCTGAAAAATATTCTCTTTCCTGGTGAAAAAAAACCTCTAACTTTCACTAATTAGTTTCTTCTCCCCATTAACCAACAACATCCACAAATATGCCAGAAGTTTTGATCTCCAAGAAAAGAAAGCTCGTAGCTGACGGTGTCTTCTACGCTGAGTTGAACGAGTACTTCACCAGAGAACTCGCTGAGGACGGATACTCCGGTGTCGAAGTCAGAGTCACCCCAACCACCACTGAGATCATCATTAGAGCTACCCAGACCAACTCCGTCTTGGGTGAGAACGGTAGAAGAATCAGAGAATTGACTGCCTTGGTCCAAAAGAGATTCAAGATCGATGAGGGTAAGGTTATTCTTTACGCTGAGAGAGTCCAAGACCGTGGTTTGTCCGCTGTCACCCAATGTGAGTCTTTGAGATACAAGCTGTTGAACGGTCTGGCCATCAGAAGAGCCGCTTACGGTGTCGTCAGATTCGTCATGGACTCTGGTGCTAAGGGTGTTGAGGTTGTCGTTTCCGGTAAGCTGAGAGCTGCCAGAGCCAAGTCTATGAAGTTCGCTGATGGTTTCATGATCCACTCCGGTCAACCAGCCAAGGATTTCATTGAGACCGCTACCAGGCACGTTCTGCTGAGACAGGGTGTTTTGGGTATCAAGGTCAAGATCATGAGAGATCCTGCTGCTGCTAGAACCGGTCCTAAGGCCCTTCCTGACTTTGTCAAGATCCACGAGCCAAAGGATGAGAGAGAAGTTCCAGCTCCTTTCGTCAAGTCTTATGTTGCTGAGCCAGTCGTTGAGGCTGAGGAGGCTGAGGAGCAAGCTACTGCTTAAACTGTTTACTTTTGTAGGATAAACAAATAACTGTATCTTTATAATCATCTTTAACCTTAGTCCAATTCCCATCAGACTTTGTTTCGCGCATAATATTTTCCGTCTGCAAACAGCCACAAGGCGTTTCCTTACTTCTAATTTCATTTATCAAAGTAGCACATCATCATGATCAGCTACCAAGAATTGCTTCCTCTGGGAACTGGTCTTATCGTGACATGTAAGTGATCCCCTGCTTTCAAAAAGCTATTGGTTTTGTACTAACAATTGTTCTTCAGCGGCATCATTTTGCTTGGGCCTGGCCTTTTCCAACTGGCCTTTTGATTACTTCACTTTATACTCCGACGGAGGAGATGAGGCCTTCAAACAGTCATTGGATCATCTTCTCCTGTGGTCCAAAGTACCGCCTTTCATCCACTGGACTCTACATGGAGTTATTGGTCTTGGTTATATTGGTTGTTTTATCAAAATCTTCAAGCCAGACCCAGATCAATCATTGTTCGAATACGGAACTTTGGTCCTGTTTGTCGTGGCCACAATCATGTATCTGACTAATATTCGTTTGGGTATCCTGAGTGCTGAGAAGGGTGAATGGGGTGACGTGGACGAACAGACAGGAATCAACGTTATTGCTGCCTCTACTGGCCTTCTAGTTTTCGTCCTTATCGGTATTCTACTGTTACAGTTTGGTTTATGGTACGCAGTACACGCAGACAAGGTGCTTAAGGAGAAGTATTTGAAGGAGGAGGCTGCAAAAGAGGCCAAACTAGAGAAGGAAAGCGAAAACACTGAAGATAAGACAGCAGAAGAATCTGAAACAAAGCCAGACTCGTACAAATCTAAGAGTAAGAAAAGCTCCACCTCTGGATCTAAATCAAGTGCTACTTCTGCTCAGAAGAGAAAGGCTTAACTGTTAACTCTATCCGTCATCGTATTATCTATGTTTATTTAGCTAACGTCGTGTACTCTTCCCAATATATTTCCACATAGTTTTTTTCATCCACCAATAGCGATCGAATCCCATCTCAAGTCACATCAATCTATACATCTATCATTCTGTCCGAAATGGCTATTGGTGACTATCCAGTGTACTATAAGCAGCCCATTAGAGTAAGTCGTTGAGTCAGTTTACCCAATACTTTTTTCCAAACTCCAACTAACTCGGATTTCAAAGTGGCTAAGTTATCATGCTCACACCCGTCCCCATGTCTTTTACGCTATTGCCGTAGCTGCGCTAGGTCCTGTTTTCATGATGGCAACTCCTATTAGAAGAAAGTTTTTGTATGATGATCATGAACCTTTACCTGCCAATGGTTACCCGCTTCCAAATAGATCAAGAGACAAGACGCTGACGGGTTACGACGATTAAGATTAGAACAGGTCCTCCCTCTTATTTATATTTATTCTCTATTTACAGCATATTTGATAAAATTACCATTTGTAGAATCCAGAAGGTTTTGATCTGATCTTTTGTTCAAGCACCGATCCTGGAATGTTGTTCTTTGGTTGTTGGGATTTTTCCCATTTAATTCTACGCAACGTTTGATCAGAACGTAGCACAAATTTAACGTTGACATGACGGTGTGTAATGATACCGGTTCTTCCCCTTCCTTTACATTCCACTCTCTTCGATTTATGCGAATCTGAACCCACCCAGGCCTCAGAGATGTACAGTTCTTCTGGGCTATATCCCAAAGTTTCAGCATCTTTCAAACCTCTTTCTAATAAAACATAAAGATCGGTAGCAATCTTCTTATGCATGAAGTGAAGCTGAGTAATGGCTTCTTTCAATCGAAGTCCTTTCAGAGCACGAAGCACAATGTTAGCCTTTTTGGGAGTCGATTTTATTCTGTACGACTCTAAATAAACACTGGGTTCTAATGCTTTAATCTCTTCCGGTGTTAACTTCACCACATATGTACTACCATTCAGTTGAATTTGTTGCTTGTTTTTGAAAAAACCATTCTGTTTGACATTGGCAAGATACAATTCACGTTTTAAGGGTGACAACAATTCATCCACACTTCTAATTGGCTTCGATTTCAAGAATTCCTGTAGTTTCTCATCTTTTGCTGGATCAATATATTGAATAGCATTTCCCCTCAAATCAGCCTTGCCAGCTGTTGGGGCAACAGTTTTGCTCGTATCGCTTTCGTTTGTTGGTGGCTCCAAGGTTTCCTTTGGATGTTCCAAACGGGTCACCTCGCCAAACAAAGATTGCCTTGCTATAGAAGACACACCGAAAAACCTTCTTGAACCCAGACTCGTAAACCTAGAAAGAGATCCAGCTAACATGAATATTGCAAGGTATTTTTGACCTTTCTGATGAGCGACACTAGAGAAAAAGATTTATGAACCACTGAGGTCGCGACAGCGTACAATCCCATATTGGATAGCACACTACTGATCGGGTCTAGTCTCATCAGCTATCTCTGGACTGGCACACCCCATTACACTACCTTATGCTCGACTGCCCCCACAGTTAGGGTGTGATACCATCTCACTCACCTTCATAAAAGATACAACTAAAGAGACTACCAGGGGCAACATTTCAGAACAAAACAAGAACAAGCCACACCAAGCGAACCTCAGAATTACACTGTCTTTTTCTTTCAATTCCGACTGTAAGAAATGGGACTAGTGTATCTTCAATACTTTAAAGATGAGCCTACCCTCCCTAAAGTCTCCGAAGCTACCGTTGATAGGAGAGATTCATGGGGAGTGGGAAGCAATAGTCGCCGAAGCTCAGATAACACACTTTTTTCAAGGTCAAGCTTTTCCACTGCTCTAACCAACTTTAGAGATGACGACTCCACAATCACTGAAACAATTGTAGATGAGAAACTACCCCTCGTATCGAACGATTCCCCTTATAGCCTCTCTAGGGATTCAAATCTGTTGCTCTGTAACCAGTGCTATACACAAGTTTGCCAGATGCCATTGATCATCAGCGATAACTTTCATGGGAAGCATGGCAAAGCTTATTTGGTCTCCCACCTTCTTAATGTAGATTTGGATGAGAAGCCATCTACCAAGATTATGCTGACCGGAGAGTACTTGGTAACCAACGTATACTGTAAGCAATGTCAGAGTTGTCTTGGGTGGAAATATTTAGAGAGCGATTCTCGTAAGGAGAATTACAAAGTTGGAAAGTTTGTCATAGAGCTGGAACTCTTGGAGGAAGTATCCGCAGGGAGGTGATTATTTATTTGGTGGGCTCAGAATGCAATGCTGGAAAAAGTTTCTACATTCATTTTTTTTAAATCTTATGGGGTGTATTCGGAATATAATTTAATACAGTACAGTACAGAAGTTTTGGTAGATGGGAGTGCATGATGGGAGAGACAGGGGGGATAAACAATTAAATGCAACTCAACTAATCGCTCTGTGAATCACTGAGACTGAGTAAAGAGCTCTCAAATGATCCGATGCTAAGTTCTTCTTCTTCCAGTACCCGTCGGGTATTAAACTGTAAAGTGTCGTGAACTTCTTGGTCACTGTCGTCTTGGTTGCTCTCTTTGAATAAGTTTATATTCTTACGTGGTTTCGGGACCGGAGGTGGTGAGGACATGGACTTGAGCCTTTCTCTGTCTAATCCAACGTTCGCATAGCGAGAAGGAGTTCGTATCTGCTTATTTATGGTGTCTTGTCCCTTCCCATTGCGCACAGTTTCCTCTTCCAGGCTTGAACCCTCTTCAAAAACAACATTAATGGTTCTGTCCACGGAAGCGTTTAAACTTTCAGGAACGGGAGACCCCAAATAAATGCGGGGGGCTTCTTGTGTCACTTTCGGTGACAAGGGTGGGCTATTTGACATGTCCTGGTTTGCTAGTATCCCAAATCTGAGTCCGCCCAACTCATCGTCCTGGTTGCCAGCGGTAGAGATCTCTTTTTCCTCCGCCGTCTTAGATATATTTGATTCTTCAGAAAATAGAAATGGCTTGGATCCCCTGTTTGGAACTATGGGAGAGTTTTCATTGGGTGAAGTAGGTGGAATATAACCTTTTTCGGAATCTGGAAGTGGGAACGAATGAATCTTCTTCTTCCGCCTTTGATACAGCAAGAAAAGAGCCAGTAATACCAAAAGGACACCAAAAAAACTACCTATGGAGACCCCGACAATCTGGCCCCTTCCAAAAGAACTACCGCTTGAGACCCGATAATAAGATTTGGGGTCTTTGCCCTGTGATTCTAATTGACTGGACAACACAGATTTGAAATACGGCAAATCGGTGGTTTTTGGTTGCGGAGTTACAGTCTGAGAGCCGAGCACTGTAGTTGTCACTTTTATCCCAACTGTGAAAGTCGTCTCTTCTGCCGTAACAACGTAATCCTGGGTGTACTGTGCTACGAAAAGCGAATCGTCTTGCGATGTTGCTGCAGGCATCACCACGCTTGACGTCTGGGAATTGCTCTTTGATGCAGATAGGATGGAATATTGGGCTGATGACACTGGCATGATTGTGGTGGTCTCAGTTACGGTAATATCTGTGAAGTTTGATGATAGCGGAGTGGTCACTGTATCGTTGGTAATAGCATACCTTTTAATAAAATAGTTATCTTTCTTTTTACAAATATCTTCGCACATGATTGGATGGTTTCAGCTGAGACATATATTCAGAGTTGAGTGTAATATTTGGATGTGTTTCAAGTTTAAGCCGGATGCGAACGATCTCTTACAAGTGTGGGTGGTCTTCGTAATTTTTTTTTTTACTTTATCGAAAAGGGGATTTTTGGTGTATACTATTTATAGTAAGTGTCGAAGTTTAGCGAAATACAAACCTGGAGTAATACATATACATATTCGGATTTAGTCAAACTTGACTTTCTTTCCCTGAGACGGAACGATTGCTGCACTTTGACGGGGCGCGTTGGCAAGAACCACTGAAGACTTGACTCTTCCCTGGGGTTCATTGGTATTGTATCTTGGCTTGGATGCAAATGACTTTTGGGGTGCGGACCTTTGATGGCGATGCTCTTCAGGGTCGTCAAAGTCTGAAAAGGTTTTCTTTTCAGGTTTTTCGATGGCAGAGTCGATAACATTTCCAGAATCATCGATCTCTCCCTCTTCAACCGGTTTCCTGAATGCTGGACTCCTCTTAGACCTGTCTTCACCATATTCCATTCTCAAGGGCCTTCCAACCATTCGCTTGCATAGTTTATCGTTCAAAGCATTGGTTGCTCCTTCCACATCTAGGAAGTCAATAAATGCAAACCCTTTACATTTCCCCGAGTCCTCAAACGTTGCCATCCTTATTTTAACAATATTTCCGCAATGCTGGAAATGTTCCTCCAAATCCTCCTTAGTAGTGTCGAAGGATAGGTTACCAACAAACAGAATTCTTGAGGGAGGATTCTTGTTCTTTCCAGAATCCTCACCGGTTTGTTGTTGCTTACTTTTTTCGGGTCTTCCTTCAAAAGAGTTGGCGTCCTTAATCAGCAGGTTTCTGCCATTCAATGACTGTTCAGATAGTGATATACAAACTGGGACCAATTCTGGTTTGTCAAAATCAACATATGCGAAGCCTCTGATTTTGGGCCCCTTTTTGGGAAGATTGATTCTTGTGATGTTTTCTGGGGTAATTTTCATGCCTAAATGTTCAGTGTTTGTGATCAAAAATGATCTCAGCTCATCTCTGGTAGTGTCGAATGTAAGATTACCGATCCAAACTCCATTTACTGACTTTGAAGCTGGCTTATCAGATTCTTTCTTTGGTTTACCTTCTAATGACTTTTCCTTCTTTGCCATTCTCTTCTGTTTCTTGGATAAAGGGGCAGCATCATCCAGGTTGATTTCCAGTTCCTCTAACTCTTTTGACTCTCTACTTCTCTTCTTTTCCTTCTTTTCCTTCTTCTCTTTTTTCACATTTTCATCCCTCTCAGCTACAAGTTCTTCTTCACTACCACTTGGCTGTTTATGCGCCTTAACCCCTTCCTTCTCGGCCTTTTCATCCTTCTTATCCTTAGCCATACTAATTAATCTATCAGTCTAAGGAAAACGAAAAAGGAAAATCAAAAAAAAATATTTGCAGTTCGCGCATCCATCTGACATCCTGTTGCAACATTCTGTACCTCGTAGGGTACCTGCCGCATTGGTAAGATCTTTCTTTGTTTTCTGCCTGGCACGGTCTCCCTGGCTACTAAAACCTTAAGTTTTTTTTAATACTCCGAAGGACACTGATCCATGGACTTCTGCCGTCCATACCCCAATCATGCAGATCCCTCCACTTTAATAACCCCAATATCCCCGTAAACCAGCAAGCAAGAGCTCCCCTAACCGGCAATGAGAACTCCCTGCAGCAGCCGGTCACAGCGAAGCTCATGTGGTAAAAATTCTGGACTTTTCCCTCTGTCAAATCTCACGTTAGTTTGGAGCCCTTACCCCACCAGAGTCGTGTTCGCTCACACAGAGATCATGTTACTTAAGTAAATACATTTGCTGCCCTAGAAAACTTGCTATTGTACACTTCCGGTTCCTGCACCACTCCATATTCAATCTCCGTTATAGAGTCGTCATGAGCGCCTATCAATCCCCTAAGAAACACGTCAAAACTCAGTCCGCCTATGCTTTCGACAACACCACAACAAGCATTGCTGCCTCTCAAATGAGAAACGTTCTCAACACCTTGGTTGACTCTGTGCATGCTGCGGATGAGCACACAAGGGAGCGTTTCGAAAACGAGATGGACACCTTCTTTGGGTTGTTTCGTCGTTACTTAGCTGACAAGGCCTCCGGTTCTACTTTGGACTGGGACAAAATCAACTCCCCCACCAAAGAGGAAGTCGTTAAGTACCAAGATCTAAAAAGTGTAGAAAACACTGACAACTTGTCGAAGCTTGCTGTGCTTAAGTTGAATGGTGGTCTTGGAACGTCAATGGGTTGTGTTGGACCGAAATCCGTTATTGAAGTTCGTGAAGGTCAATCCTTCTTAGACCTTTCCGTTCGCCAGATTGAGTACCTCAACAGAACTTTCGACACCGATGTTCCATTGCTATTGATGAACTCTTTCAACACGGATGATGACACTCACCATTTGATCCAGAAATACCAGGGTCATCGTATTCGTATCCGCACATTCAACCAATCACGGTATCCACGTATTTTCAAAGATTCATTGCTTCCAGTTCCTCAGTCTTATGACGATTCTTTGGAAGCCTGGTACCCTCCAGGACACGGTGATCTCTTTGAATCTCTGGTAGCTTCAGGTGAGTTGGATGTTTTGTTGCAACAGGGTAAGGAGATCTTGTTTGTCTCCAACGGTGATAACTTAGGGGCCACCGTGGACACCAAAATTCTGAACCACATGATTGAAACTGGTGCTGAATACATTATGGAGCTTACGGACAAAACTAGGGCTGATGTTAAGGGTGGTACTCTGATCTCTTACGATGGCCAAGTTCGTTTGTTGGAGATTGCCCAAGTTCCAAAAGAGCACGTTGAAGAGTTTAAATCTATCAAAAAGTTCACCAACTTCAATACCAATAACTTGTGGATCAATTTGAAGGCTATCAAGCGTCTGGTAGAGTCCGATTCAATCAAAGTGGAAATAATCCCAAACAACAAGACTATCCGCGTTGGCTCGCAGGAGGTGAACGTTGTGCAATTGGAGACTGCCGTTGGTGCTGCCATCAGACATTTCCGCAATGCTCATGGTGTGGTGGTATCAAGATCTCGTTTCTTGCCAGTTAAAACATGTTCAGATCTATTGCTAGTCAAATCTGACCTGTTCTACCTTGAACATGGATCACTAAAAATAGATCCTGCCCGTTTTGGTGCTGCTCCACTTATTAAGTTGGGTTCTCACTTCAAGAAGGTCAAGGATTTCCAGGAACGAATTCCTCACATGCCTAAAATCTTGGAACTGGATCATCTTACGGTTACTGGTAATGTTCAATTTGGTAAGGGAGTCCAGCTAAAAGGAACTGTCATTATCGTGTGTTCTGATGGTCAAAGAATTGATATCCCCAACGGATCAATTCTTGAAAATGTTGTTGTTACAGGTAACCTTACTATTTTGGAGCATTAGGCATTTTTAAAATAATATACATGGGGTTATACACATGAATTCTGGCGCATGTTATTTCTGGTTGAACTCTAACTGCTTGAATTCCCTGCCCAGTTGTCTCTTTCTCTTTCTTTCGATAACCTTTTCTCTTTGGCTTGGCTTCATCGAATCGAACTTGGCTTTTTGAACTAATTTTCTTTTGTCACTGTTTTTCAAGAAGAAATTCTTATGATTCCTTTTGTAGTCTCTAACAATTTCGTTTTCCAGATCTCTGTTCTTCAATGTGTCTACTCTGGACTTGAGAGATTGAATCTTATATTTGATTGTATTAACCTCTCTTTCACTTAAAAGTTGCTCGGTCATATCGTCTTGTAGAATCTTATTCAGTTCAATGATTTCCTTCTCCCTATATTCGTCTAAGAATTTATAGTTTTCTCTAGCTTTTTGAAGATCGGCTTTACCAAACGCTGTATCGAATCTGACGTCCTGATACAATGAACTTGAGCCAGAACCGTTCAAGAGTCCAGGAATTTCCCTCACCTTTGACACTCTCTTCTTAGCACTGGACTCTGAGGGTGCGTGCTTACTTTTAGATTTAGATTCCTCTTTGAAATGCTTGTCTGAAGTTCGACCCTGACGGTCTTGAGGTGTTTGTTCTTCAAAAAACTCACCGTCATCAGAAATGTCACTGGGGGGTTGGAAAGTGTCTTCCGGCTCCTTCGATATTTTTGGTTTCTTGGCCTTTTTTACCTTCTTCGTGGACTCTCTCTCTTCGGTTTGCAATCTTGCTTGAGCCTTTGACAAGGAGCCAAAGGAGATCGTATCTAGACCTCCAAAGTCTTCCTGCTGACTCTTTTTCCTCCGAGCAAGAATTCTGTCAAGCTGGGTTGAATAGTCATCCTCTTCATCCAGTAACGAAGCTTTGGAAAACTTCTGAGCCTTCATGTAGGTTATCTATGGGTGAGGAGATTCTCGTTAGAGAGGGAACTAAATCAGAAAAAAAATTATATTCTGGTAGTGGGCGAAACTCAATATCGAGTAGGTTACTCTTCGAAAAAATCCATTCTATCTCATCACAACCCTTTCTTATAGAAGCATCTCCATGATCACCAAGTACTTTACCAAAGTATCGGTCAAATTTAACCCTTTTGGTCCAGAAGCTAAAGGAGCAAGACTTTTTCTTGCCGCTTTGCCCAGTTCCTTGAAAAAATCATGCACAATAAACTATGAAGTCTTGAACAGCCAGTCAAACAAAAGTCCTATCATTGAGGTGACTTATAAAGACAAAAAGACATTAGATGTCAATCCAACATCATTGAAGTTTGACGAACTTAGCAACCTGTTTGATCGCCATTCCAGAAAACTTCAGTTGGAAGAATCCATCCAGGGTTAGGGTGATTTCTACAATTGTGTAAAACTATTCAACTTGTAAATATATCAATGAAAGGAGTTAAAAAAAAAAAAAAAAATCTATGTAAATATCTATAATTCGTCGTGGTTTTTGGTTTGCTTGCCCTTCTTGCCCTTCTTACCCTTTCTTCCGGGTTTGGTTCCTCTACGAATGTGTTCTAGGAACTTACCTCTCTTACTGAGAGGGCCTTCCAAGGGAGTAGAAAACTCGGCTAAAAATTTGCTGATGCTCAGTTTATCCAATTTCCCATCAAATATGTGGATTTTATTTTCATGTAGCACCATAATCGAAGGAGAATTTATATTCTCTCCAGTAAAAGAGTCTTGATACTCCTGCAATTTGGTGACCAGTGCATTTTTCGTTTTGCCATTCAAAGGATAGTAAAAGGACTCTATATCATTCAAAAAATCTAAAGCAATTGATTTTATCAGAGCACTGGGTTTCGTTTTATCTGTCACAAGTAGAAGCTGGGTCTTCTCAAAATTTCCCAATGTTTGGTTAATATTGTTCGGTGAAACCCTCTTGACATAGTTCTTTATACGGGTAACTCCAAACTCAACAATTGACTTAGTATCCCTAGCACCACTATAGACCTCGTTAGCATGGGCACCGGATCTTCTATTGGTACTCGATTTAGGATCGAACTTAGGGGGTCTGAAAACCATGATCGTAGGAAATCCTTGGATACGGTAATCAGAGCATAGTTTCTTGTTCTCGGCAGCATCACAGTCGATTGCTGCCACCTGAAGATAGTCTTTTGAAACGGCTGCCGCCTTCTTGAATGGATTTTTCAAATTCTGACAATGGCCACACCAAGGAGCATAAAATTCCACAATCGAAGAGTAGTTCGAGTTGAAAACGACGTCCTTAAAATTATAGGCATTCAGCTGGATGACATCATCCTTTGCAGTGTAGAAAGAATCCGCAGTAACCAAAGACACGAGAAGTGCCAAGGATAGTAACTTCATGTGCTGTCGAGAGGGAGGAAAGAGGTTTAGCGAGGAAGAGGACAAAAATGGTGGGAAAATAAATAAGGGGAACCTTAACAACTATGAGGTTGATTCTCCATATGCAATCAAAATCTCCGTACATCTAGAAAATTCAACGTCTTTTAATTCGTATGTAGTGCCATCTAACCTTCTACGGCTGCTCATTCCAAGCAGCCCCTTCTCCTTTTCAAACCCACATTTCGTTGCCGTTTCCTTAGTCTTGGCCCACAAATACCCCGGTCGTGTATGCTCCAGAAAAACACTCCTCCCAACATGACCTGGAGATCCCTGGAGTCAAAAATTTTACTTACACCACCCAAGCATTGAAGCTCAACTGGTCCTGTCCTCTCCCTAATTATATGCCCTAAGGCCTCTTTTGGATGGAAGGAAACAGAAGAAATAATACAGGATCTTTGAAGGATCTCGAAGATTCGCCGTCTATATGGGGGGTGTATTCTTCGGCTAAAAAGCTACTTGATTTATACCCTCGAGTTGAAAACAGAACATTAAGAAATGAATCCAAGAAAACCCAGATGACGAAGCAAGATAGCCTTTCTGACAAACTACATTTTTCCGAATTGCAACTGGATGACTCTGCTGATCTGACGGAGATCATTTCAAGTGCCCCTGGCCTGTATTATTCTCCAGATTCGTTGGAAAATAATTCTGGGGCTCCATCTAGCTACTCAGATTCCAAGGTCAAATCCGAACTTCGAAAACCAAAACCTTCAATGATGGTTACACCTTCATCCATGAATGATAGTCCCTTGCATGACTCCAACAATTTGGATCTGAACTCAATGTGGAAATTCGATAGCAATGATGATGGTGAGGAAGATGGTATGGGAGGAGATTTTAGTGATATCATCCAAGACAAGTCTTTGCAAGAATTCTTGAGCGATGGGGCCGCTCATAAACTACAGTTGGCTAAACCTACTTCTGAAACTACTAGTATCACAACTACAGTGACTGTGCAGAAGGACATGAGTGACTCATCATCTCCTAAAGCTGACAATGACGAAAATGTAACAAGAACTCAATGCTCAAATTGTAAAACTGAGAAGACTCCTCTTTGGAGGAGAGATGGTAGTGGCAATACGTTGTGCAATGCCTGTGGTCTTTTCCAGAAACTTCACGGTACTGTGAGGCCATTGTCTTTGAAAACGGACGTCATTAGGAAAAGAAATTCTAAGAGACAACAACATCAGTCTTCCTTAACACACGGGCTCTGCAAGATGCAACAGCAACAGCAACAAGTTCAATACCAAACACAACAACATGAACATATTCAACCTTCTCAACATAATACTCAAACTCAAAAGCAAATACAACCTTATCCTTACCCCTACAATAATTCTCTTCCAACAACAGCCGTATCATTCTCTCCCTACGGAGGTTCACAAGATTCCTATTATCTAATGAGAGGCAACAGTCTCAACAGCAACGCTCAAAAGCATAAAAATGTTCCCATCTTGCCCAAACCTTCCAGAGGTCCCAGCAACAAAAACATTCCGGTTCCCATGATGCCACAACAACAAGACTCTCCCTATAATTCGTTCTCCCCACATTCAGCAGGATTTAAGCGCAGAAAGTCTCAAATCAGTCTTTCAGGCAATAATCCTGGGGTTTCCATACCGGCATCCCCTTCCTCTGTTTCCAGTTTTTCCACACAGCAACCAGTGGCTGTTGCTTCGTATTTTTCGAACGCTGCCTCGCCAATCAACTCAGACTTGGGCATTATATCCCCCAGCAACGACTATGGACATGGGTTCTCCAACTCCATTTCTAGTTCTTTGCACCAGGAATTCCAAATGAAGCGTGGTATACCATCTTCTCCTATTCTGAAAAACTCGTTTCAGCAGAGATTTCCAGAGGCTGCAAGACGTCCTTCCAGTCTTAGTCTCCAAACTCAGCACATTGTTACTGGTTTTGATGTCAAACAGGAAGGCTTCCCTGAGGATAAAACATGTGGTCCCAGGCAAAATTCCAAAGACCCTGGCGCTACAGGTCCAACTCCGAACAATAGAAGCATTGAGGAAGATTTAGACTGGCTTAAGTTTGGTATATAGACGATATAGGTATGAAGTAATGGAATTAATGGTCACTATTACCCGGCTCCAGCTCCTAACACTTCTGTCGTAGAAGACGAACAACAAAAGTATACCAGGCGCTACTAGTATTGAGCTTTTGTCTGAATGCGCGCTTCAACTTGAAAATCGTCCATCCGACACCAAGCTTTGAACATACTTCTCCAGATTTCTCAAAACTGCAATGTCCAAGTTCTTTGAGGATATCAATGGAGCTCGGACGACGAAACAAGTTGCCGCTCTTCATCCAATGCAATACTCTTGGACGTTTTGGCACCATGTGAGGGGTAAGGAGACTGAAAACGCAACTAGATCTGGAAGTGTAGCTGAGCCATCTGAACAGGAAAAGAAAGACACAAGTTCAGAGTCTTCAAAAATTGACTGGCAAAACACACTAGATCAGTATTTACAGACAGTTAAACAAGTAGAGTTTCCATCGGTGGCCAATGGCGGTGCTACCTCTACTACCAATATTGACTCATGCGAACAGTTGTGGCAATCATTGAGCAATTTGAGGAAAGTATCTGACCTTCCCGTTGGCACAGAGCTCTTTCTGTTTAAAAGTGGAATTAAACCAGTTTGGGAGGATCCTGCTAATAAGGCTGGTGGAAGATGGTTAATCAAGTCCCGTTATAGGAGAACTCAGTGCGATGCCTCAACCATGGAGAGATTTTCTTTGATTTGGGAACGGTTGATACTGAGGCTCTGTGGGGGCACATATTTTTCAAATTATTCAGATGCCAACTTTAAAGAGTTTCAGGATGACATTTGTGGCATTACTCTGAGTGTGAGAAAGAATGAGGTGATGATATACATTTGGAATAAGAACTCAATATCATCTCAGAAGCCAACGAATGAACCTCAGGATGAAACTGAGCCTGAGCAGGATGGAGAGAAGGAAGGAGAACAAGATGGAAAACTCAACACGGACGTAAACTTCACTTCACGTTTAAATGCAGTGAATAAAATTATTGCGCCAGCAATTTCCGTAATCAAGGAATGTGACTTGATACTAGACGGGGCTGATCCTCTAGAAGATCATAACGTTCAAAGTGTAAACAATGTTTCAGAGCTCGCATTTGATTATAGATTTCACTACTCTAGCAAACGATTTTTTGTCCAAAACTTTCAGAATGACCATAACGGCGTTTATAAAGCTCCTCATCAGAATAAGCATTGGAATAGATCTAATCATAATTCACACGGCCCGTTTTCCAATAACCATAATTCCAGTGGTAGGAATTTTAAGGATAGAAAAAATAACTATAAAGCTGCCGCCAAAAACGATACCCAGTCTTTGTTTGCCAACCTAGGACGATCCAGAAAGGGAGGCTCGGGCGAGCCGGGAGGTCTTTTGGGCAATAAACGGAGACTTCAAAGAAGTAGCCAAAAGGATGAAGATTCTGCCTGATTTATAAAGATAGTAATGTAATAATTATGCGGCCAATGCGTATTTCCCACTGGCTTCTCCCCCGCGGCTAAAGTCTCCACAGGAACGCTCGCCGAGCCGTGCCTCTCGTATTGCAGTCTCACAAGACGGGCTCTCTTTCTCTCATTTTATGAACTTTACGAGGCTTCTCTCAACAGTTAACTACAAGAGAATACCTCCTCCTATATTTAGATCATACTCTACCATGTCAATTGAAAAGAAACTCCAATCTGTATTTTCCAAAGTAGACGAATTGAAACCAGTTTTCATCGAAAGGTTGGCCAATGCCGTGGCAATCCCCTCCGTTTCGGGAGATGAATCACTAAGAAAAGAGGTTTTTAAGATGTCAGAATTTCTTGTCAAGGAATTGGAATCTTTGGGAGCCTATGATATTCAGGTTAAACCCCTTGGGAAGCAGCCCCCTCCGGTGGCTGATGAGAATCTAGAATTGCCACCCATTGTCCTGGCCAGAGTTGGTAAGGATGAATCGAAGAAGACAATCATGATCTACGGGCATTATGATGTTCAACCTGCTCTCAAAGACGATGGTTGGGATACTTATCCCTTTAAATTAGTTGAGGTTAATGACAAATTGTATGGAAGAGGGTCTACTGACGACAAAGGACCTGTTATCGCTTGGTTGAACGTTGTGCAAGCGCACAAAGAGCTTTCATTGGAATTGCCTGTCAACATTATATTCTGTTTTGAAGGTATGGAAGAGAGTGGCTCGCTAGGTTTAGAGGAACTTGTTGGTAGAGAGGCTGATAAATACTTCAAAGGTGTTGATACTTGTTGTATCTCTGACAATTACTGGTTGGGCACCAAGAAACCCGTGTTGACTTATGGTTTAAGAGGATGCAACTATTACCAGATTAATGTTTCAGGTCCCGGTGCGGATCTGCATTCGGGAATCTTTGGTGGTGTAATTCACGAGCCCATGACGGATTTGATTATGGTCATGTCGCAATTAGTAGATGTCAAAGGAAAGATTCTAATCCCAGGAATTGATGAAATGGTAGCTCCAGTGACTGAAACTGAGGAGAAACTGTACGATGATATAGAATTTGACGTAAATGAGTTGAATGCTGCTTCCGGATCTAACACTGCTATCTACCAAAATAAGAACGACATTCTTATGCATAGATGGAGATATCCATCGTTGTCCTTACATGGAATAGAAGGAGCTTTCTCCGGTGGAGGGGCCAAGACCGTCATTCCTGCTAAAGTCACTGGAAAGTTTTCCATCAGAACAGTTCCAGATATCGACAGTAAGAAAATGGATCAGTATGTCTTTGATTACGTCAATGCCAAGTTTAAGGAATTGGGAACTCCAAATTCTTACAAAGTTGAGTTGATTCACGATGGTGCTTATTGGAAGAGTGATCCATTCAATGACTCTTTCACCGCTGCTAAGAAGGCCACCAAAGTCGTGTGGGGAGTTGAGCCTGATCTGACTAGAGAGGGAGGTTCCATTCCAATCACTCTGACCTTTGAACAACAGCTCAAAACCAATGTTTTGCTACTACCTTTGGGTAAAGGTGATGATGGTGCTCATTCTATCAATGAGAAGATCGATGTAAAGAACTACATTGAAGGTGCCAAAACTATGGCAGCTTATCTACACTACTATGGTGAGATATAATTTATTATGTAAGCTTAATATTCAAGTTTATAGCTTTCTCGAGCGCAGAGAAGAAGTTTCCCTAGTAGGCCTACTCTTGAAGTTTGTTCAATGAGTGTGCTCTGGCAAACAAGTCTTGGCGATATCACCATTGACTGTTCTGGAAAAGACGACTATGTGAAGAATTTTATATACTTGAATTTGCTAAAGTATTTCGATCTAGTCTCCTTTCACAACAAGATCACTGACGACTCCATCTCCACAGGTCTTCCTTATTATCCCAACCGAGACAGAAGAACCAGTTACCAAGATCTACTAAAGGAAAAGGGCCATAAAGGAAAATGCTCTAGTGTAGTCACTGCCGAGCCCCAGATAATCGAAAATAATGTGGGACTGGTTCTATTTAATCTGAATGATACGAATGATGAGCCTTCGATTGATTCCTTGATAACCATCAGCTTGACCAACCAAGGGACCAGATCAAATGTGGTTGAAATTGGATCTGTAGCGGAGGGTTTCTCCGTCCTTCAAGAGATTAACGCCTGTGATACCAACACGAAAAACGAACCGGTTACAGACATTCGTATTTTCAGGTCTTATGTACTTCACAATCCTTTCCCAGAAATATCAGTGCCTTCGGTATCAGCTCCCTTACTTATGGATATTGACCAGCTGAATACGATCTCAGAATTAACTTCCGAAACAGCATCTCGTCAGCTGGCTTTAGAAGTGATGGGAGATCTAGTACATGCCAATATCCAACCCAGTGAAAAAGTTCTTTTTGTTTGCAAACTCAATCCAATCACCACAGCGGAGGATCTAGGTGTTGTGTTCAGCCGATTTGGAAAAATCACAGGTACAGAAATTGTCAAGGATAAGAGCACCGGCAAGTCCAAAACATATGGCTTTATTGAATTTGCGGAAGTTGAAAGTTGCGAAGAGGCCTACCGCAAGATGGATAACGTAATAATTGATGACAGGCGTATCCACGTGGATTTTTCTCAATCGACGAAAAGGTTCAAACGAGCAAAAAGATAACAACCTTTTCCGTCTAAGATCCCCGGATTAATTAACATTAAGGATGTAAACGTCTCTTCCAATTTTCGCGAAGTTAAGGTATGGAACTGACAGTTAAACCAACCTGGGTTTATACTTTCTTTTTCTACTTATACAACTATCAAGATGTCATTATCACTTCCGGAGTTAGAGGACCCTCATTTAGAATCTAAGTTCTTAGAGGATGTCATATCAGAACAGGAAGTGCTGGATAGAAGCTCATCCCAGGTCAATATCCCTCTGGAGTCCTCTTTGCCTAACGTTCATCTGACTTATGGTGTCGGGCCGGTCCCACTGGATGACGGTAAGGTGTTCTTTTTCGATATTGACAATTGTCTTTATAAACGATCTAGCAAGATCCATGACCTGATGCAGATTTACATACATCGTTATTTCAAGGACACATTACAGATTAATGACAAAGAAGCATGGGATTTACATCACAAGTACTACCAGCAGTATGGACTGAGTATGGAGGGTCTAGTTCGTCACAACAATATTGATGCTATGGAGTACAATAGCAAAGTTGATGACTCACTTCCATTGGAAAAGATTTTGCGCCCCAATAGACGTTTACGAGAAATGATTTTGCGCTTGAAGAAAAGTGGCAAAGTAGACAGACTTTGGTTGTTTACTAACGCTTACAAGAATCATGCATTACGAGTTATTTATTTGCTGGGTTTAGGTGATTTATTCGACGGTCTCACGTATTGTGAATATGATAAGATCCCCATTCTGTGCAAACCAATGAAACCAATATTCGACAAAGCGTTACTAGCAGCCGGTTGCAAGTCTACTAAGAATGCGTATTTTGTTGATGATAGTGCTCTGAACGTCAAGGCTGCCCGAGGCTTAGGCTTTGCCAAAGTCATTCACTACGTCGAAACTGATGATGACCTGGAAAAATTCGATGAGGCACATAAAGCAAATACTGTCATCATCAGAGACATCTTAGAGTTGGAAAAAGTTTGTTCTGAGTTGTTTTAATTATTAGATTGTAATATGTTGTCAAAAAGTTTATCTTCCAAGGCTTTCAGTGAATTGATCGTTTCGAAAATGGTCGGATTAATTTGTGACTTGTGCATACGAAAATAGCTTTGACTTAAGCTTGAAATATGTTTATGAAATTTATGAGACTGTTTTCTTGATAAATGGGGGAGGTAATAATTTATGAGTGAGCAGAGTATTGAAGTTCTAGCTTGAATCTGTTTATAGACCAGCTTATCCTTTGGTATTGGCATCTCAAGCTGGCAATGACAGGATTTCTCTAAATGCTTTTCCAAAAGTCTGAGAATGTTTTTATTATTTGATTCTGGGTCGCAATCCAATTTGAAACTTTCCATCGGATAGTCGACAGATTGATATTCTATCGGCACTGACAGATAGTGCAATGATAGGGCATGACACATGTATCGGGATATAGAGTTTCTGGTGTCCATGTTCAATAAGAACCTCGCAATTAAATTCACATCAGTAGTTATTTTATCGATGGCAGATATCAATAGGAACACTGTTTCCTGAAAGGACTCATTTGTTGTCGGCATCGTATCTGTTGAGTACCATTGCATTAAAGAGATTATTGATTTGTTTAGCCATTGGATGCACAAAATATTCTCAGAGCCATCTGCATCAACAATGAGTTTATCCATAAAGAAATAGAGTACAGTGTAGAATAAAAAATTAAGTTTTGTCATGTCCCTTGCTGACTTGGTGACCCTCTGGATTAAGTACCACACTTTCTTGACTATTAGACTCTGGGGTATAGTCCTTACATGTGGATTTAACGTCAATGTAATAGAAGAAGGTTGATCTACCAATTCAGTTTTGCATCCAATTGTCCTGAGAAACGTCTTGCATTGGAAAAGGCTAATATCATGTAAATCGTCTAGCTTTGCACCAATCGTTTCAATGAATTCCTCTCTTGTCTCATATGCCAGATGGTTCAGAACTTGATCACTTGGAATCTTATTCATACCTTTAACTGGTAATATGACAAATGGCTGAGTGTTAGTGACAAAGAAAAAATCTTGTAGGTTAATACCATGTTTTCCTTCATAATGCGTTACTAGATAATCCAAGTATACAGGGTTCTCCTTCAAAACTTCAGGATTGACTTGAGCTTTAATTTCCTCTTCCAGTTTGGATCGTTTGTTCAATATATCTTGCCTTTGTTTCGCTTTGCTAGCAATATAAGCTAATGTTTCTTGGTTCGACTGGTACTTAGACAGATCTTTGATGAGCTTATCATTGGAGTACTTTGAGACCATCTCTGCATTATTAAATGGAGTTGTTTCTGCAAGAGAGGGCTTGAAACCCTTGGTTGTTCTAGAGCTTGACAAAAGTGATAGCCCTCCTTCTATTTCTGAGTCTGATGAGGTTCCGGTGTCATCTTCACCAGGCATAGTGGATGTAGAACGAAATATTAGCGAAGATGCGGTCTGAGGCAATTGCTAATTACTCGTAGAGTGATGTACATTAAAAACCTGATAGATATATGAGGCTAGCTGTATCCTCTATACGATGAGGTTTTCGTTGCTGCTTAACTCATTATTTGCAAAAAGATCTAACTATTTACAGTGGACATAAAAATGAATTCTCAGTATCACAAGCTTGCATGAATTTGAGTTATTTAGGCAGCTGAAGGATTACCAATGGTCTCTAGTTGTTCTTTCTTTTCTTTGTCGATGGCGTAATTCACTGCAGTCACTCCCAAGACAATAAACAAAATACCACTTGTTATAAGCTTAAAAACTACCTCCGGAACAGTCATCGTTTGTTTGTTCCTTGGGCCCCATTCTCCGTATGCCAAATAGTAACAGGCCCTTTTGTTGTCTGGCGATAGCTTCGTCCATGATTCATCTTGCAAGTCAGCTAAATGATCTATGATTTCTTCCTGAGCCTCTTTCTCCATTTTCTCCCATCTCATAGGCAAATTTTTTGTATCCAAATATTCCTCGTTCAAAGTGGAGTTATAACGAATAGATTGTAGCTTTGCTGTCCTGGGCAATCTCCTGATTGGTCGAATGAATCTTTGTAGCATCGGGGTTTATTAATGAAGACAGGGTTCGATTCCAGATCAAAAATCAAAACGAAGTAAACTGATAAATTCGCTTCGCTAACAATTATAATGATGAAGCCAAAGATTAACGTTAGCCAGCAAAATAACCATGATGTTGGTGACCAAAGCTAGATTGTGTTAAATATTAATCTGGTTTGAATCATCAAACACTACATTCCCGTTCAGAAGCTGTACAACCACGTCCAATACCTTCTAACAACTAGTCCACATTTTTATTATCTATGTACCTATGTACAACTCAATTCTATCACCACCTTCTCAAATCATCCCCTTCTGGCGTATGAGTGCTTGAAAAACATATAGGCAGATGGAATGTATACCAAAAGAACTATCTTTATGAACGTACCAAATCTGTCATCAGCATATCCGAGACTCAGAAACATCAAAACCATCTCGCTCAGCGTCTTGACAGAATATCCAACCAATATAACCGCCAAGTATAGGTAATTGAACGATTTGGGGATTCTAAATTTTAGTTTGTAACTTGTGTAGCTATATCTGAACAATTCTATTATTCCTTGCGTTAGAACCAATGTGGGAAATGCAGCATTCTTGGCTATTGTGGGATAATTTAAGATAACTCCAAGCCCAATGAATAGCCTCCCTATGAGCTCCAAAGCCAATATATAGTTCAACTTGCGGCAAAATATCACATGGTTGATGTTTTCAATGACAATATTTCCAATCGCTATGGAAAGGTAGAAATCAGCTACTCCACCGGGGAAGAAGCGAAGACCAACCAAAGGAAGCAAAAGCAAACTTCTAACGACAACACATGCCCATAATATGGCACTCATTCCATAGAAGAAATGGAGATATTTGACCCCAATGGCTTTCATTTCTTGATCTGTTACTAGTTAAGTAGAAAAGATATAATTAGACAAAGGATCGCGCTAGCTAGTTTACTACGGAGTTCCTCCAAGGTTCATTACTTGGTTGACCCTCCCACTAACTCTGTTCCCCCCACAAACAGATACTCATGGAAGTTGGAGGAATGTCTGAAGTGAACGTTTGAATAATAAATTATATAGTGTGCTCATCACTCCTAAGTAATGTCCTCTCCACCATTGGTCAATACTCTTTAAATATATAGTCAGTTCTCGTTATTAGTGCGACCACTAGCAACCTCACAATTTCGTGTTTTGATGAAATTTAATTATAAGACTCCTACGTAAATTTTCACTTCGTTTGATTTCCTACTTCCCCCAAATTCATGAAACTACACCTTGTGATTCTCTGTTTGATCACTGCTGTCTACTGTTTCAGTGCTGTTGACAGAGAGATCTTTCAGCTCAACCATGAATTACGCCAGGAATACGGAGATAACTTCAATTTCTATGAATGGTTGAAACTTCCAAAAGGCCCATCGTCCACATTTGAAGACATCGACAACGCGTACAAGAAATTATCCCGTAAGTTACATCCTGATAAGGTAAGACAGAAGAAACTATCCCAGCAACAATTTCAGCAGTTGAAGAAAAAGGCTACTGAAAGATACCAACAATTGAGTGCAGTGGGATCCATCTTAAGATCCGAGAGCAAAGAGCGTTACGATTATTTCCTCAAACATGGCTTCCCAGTCTATAAAGGAAACGATTACACATATGCCAAATTTAGGCCATCCGTTTTGATCACAGTTTTCATTCTATTTGCGTTAGCTACGCTAACCCATTTTGTCTTCATTAGATTATCGGCCGTGCAATCTAGAAAAAGACTAAGCTCGTTAATAGAAGAGAACAAACAGCTAGCTTGGCCACAAGGTGTTCAAGATGTCACCAAAGTGAAGGACGTCAAAGTCTATAACGAACATCTACGCAAATGGTTTTTGGTATGTTTCGACGGATCTGTCCATTATGTGGAGAACGATAGAACCTACCATGTTGATCCAGAAGAAGTTGAACTCCCATCTTGGCAGGACAGTCTTCCAGGTAAGGTAATAGTCAGGCTGATACCTCAGCTTGCTAGAAAACCAAGACCTCCAAAGAAAACCAAGAAAGAGGATCTAGATGAAAAATCCAAAAAGACAAAGAAACCTACAGGGGATTCAAAAACTTTACCTAACGGTAAAACCATTTATAAAGCTACCAAATCTGGTGGACGTAGAAGGAAATAAAACATCACTCTCAATATCAAAAGATAAAAGTTTGCTTGCAGAGTAGTATGTATCACCAAAGAAATATAATTATTCGTCACTGTCATAGGAGCTGTTATCATCACTAATAGCTTCCTCCTCTTCTCGTATTCTATCATTGTCGTTGTTTTCCTCCTCCTCGCTCTCTTCATCCTCAGTTTCCGTTTCACTTTCCTGTTCATCGAAAGGCTTCCTGAACTCTTCAGAGTCGCCATTATCTAAGACAATAGCATTCGGGTTGCGAGGAGCCTCATCAATTTCAACTTCGCCTTCATTCACTCCTCCAAGTACCTGGTTGTATTGTTCTCTGACGACACTAAGCTCGTTGTTGATAAAATCTGTCCATTTTTGGAATCTTCCCTCTCCGAACGAAGTGCACAGTTGTTTGTACAGTCTTGTATAAATCTTTGTAGATGATATTTTATAAATATCTGGTAAGTCACCCTTTATGCTAGAAAATTGTTCACTATTGGTTATTACAGTATCATAGGTGTTCCCATTCTCTGTATCAGGTTCTTCCTCCTCTGTATCTTCCGTTTCTCCCTCATCATCATCGTCAGTTTCATCTGCAATTTCCTCCCCTTCTAACTTTCTTGTCTTCAGCTGTTCCTTGTGTATACCAAAATTTTCAATAATGCTTTGAAATTTGACAACCTCTTGTGCTACAAGAACAAGGTGGCCCATATATCCAAGTTTGATATTTGCCTGCTCTTCGCTTGATTTTGATTTCTCACAGGCGTATAATATATAAGCAGGCAAATTAAAGCTTCCTGGAATCTCCTTGGGTCTAGCAAATCTACCATCAGGCGGTAAATCCTTGTCAAACGCATCGTATTCTCCAAATAGAGAAACAATTAATAGCTTATTGAAACAAAGTGGATCTTCAAATCCATGAGTATTTTGTTCATACTCAGTGCTTTTTTCCCCTTCAGAATCTCCATCTTGATTTTCATCATCATTGGTTCCTTCCGTATCGTCGATTAGCTTTCCATTGAATATCTGTTGCACAAGATCAAAAATAACATTGTGCATAAAGTTATTCCAGGGAAATTTATCCATCTTCAGAATAATTCTTGGTAACGCCTGTGAGACTAACAATGAGAACTTGAAACTGTTTCCGACAGATAAGTCATAAGTACACTCAATGTACTTTGAGTCTATTTTCTTCAGGGTCTCAAAAGAGTGAAGGCTTGTATCATCTGCAATTTTCAAGTCTTCAATGGCGTCTTCAACGGGCTTTAAAATAGAATCTGTCAGAGCATCGTGAACCAGCTTCTCTGTTTGATTTGCACGTCTAAGCTCATCTCGTTTGAAAAGAAGATAATCTAACTTGCTTGATTGATTCAGCAGCATCATGTTGGAACAATGCAATAATTCCGCAATTAACTCCATGATTTTAAATCTCTCATAACCTAGGGGTTCAATCTCTTTTCCTATGGAGGATACAATCATTTTTCTTCTTATCCTTCCATCAAAATCTATCCTTTGACCTTCCGACGAGAAGGCATTCAGCTCATGCTTCCTCTCATAGTACTCATCAGTAAGGTACTTATTTACAATTGCAGGGAGATTGATAATAAATAATTTCAGCATTACACCCAGATAAATAGGGTCCCTGCTGTTCGGAGTGCTTGTCAAATCATTGGCCGCCATGATCCAATCAAATTCATCATAATCCGAGTTGTTCTTCCTTATAATTTCAATGAACAGTGAGATACATGTGACCAGTCCATAATCTCCGCAATTGAGGATTATATTTATCATTGTGTTGACTTTGGAAGTCGATACCATGTCTCTGGTTAAATCATTAGGCCCAATATTAGCAGTATTGTTTCCATTCACTGCGCTTATATTTGCTTCATTGGATCCATTATTTCCGTCATTCATTTCGTTTTCCAAATTGTTCTGCTGGTCATCCCAATATCCAACATTGGAACTGATATTAACGAGACCATTCAGAAAAATCAAAAGGTTGTCTTGAATTATGCAATCGTCATAGTAGACCCTCAATTTTTCTAATATCTGACCTATGAGGTCTTGGTCAACAAGAAGTTCAATCAAGCCTATGGGATTATAAGGTTTGTCCATAGAAATGAGTTTCAGTAAGAGATCAGAAAACTGAGGAAAATATGGGATAAAGTTGACAAAATGCTTGCTTAAGCTATCACTGTCTTTAGTTTGTTGAAATCTAATAAAATTCATGAGCCCATTGACATTCATCTCGGCCAAATTCTCTATAATGGCTATGAAACCATTCATCATGACTATGTTATGACGTTTGTCAATAAAGTACTCAGCAATGTCCCTGTTGAATACTCCTTCCCATATCTTGGAAATGAGGCCGTATTGATGCGAACTCAAAAACTGATTATACACCACAGGAGTTTGATCAGATGAAAGGATATGCATTGCGATTGTGGCCCTCTTTAGCAATCTCTTAGATGAGTTGTCAGTTTGATCTGCTGGGGGAGCTTTCTCATCATCCTTGCCTGTATTATTGTCTTCATCGTACTGGAACGTGATTTCTTCCTCATCATGCCCTACTGGGCTACCATCTTCGTTGAAATCATCCTCATTGTCATCATCAATGTCCTCAACATAATCTGTCTTCAAGTCCAAACTTTCTAAGCAATAATCTATTAAAGTGCTCAGCACCCTTTCTTGTGTAATGTAGGCTATCAGCTTGGGATTCTTTCCGGCATTCAGCTCATTGATCAAATTCGGTTGGATCAGCAAATTGTTCAACAATCTTTTGTTTAAATGGCCGGTACTAGTAGCCTTTGAAGATTTAGTACTTTTTGATTCTTTTGATCTTGATGGGGTAGTTGGTTCTTGGGTGTCGTTTGCCTTCTGGATATCATCGTTCTCCCTTATGGTTTGCAACAATTGAACAGCAGTTAGCCCTGCATCCTGATCGTTGTCATGTTCTTCATTCTCAATTTCTTGCAGGATTTTATTGATAGCCACATTCGAATAACTATTGTTGAAGAAGGGCCATATAGCTGATACCTCAGTGGATGAATGATGCATGGTTCTGAAAGGCCTATTATAAACTTGTCGTTGACAACCAAACCCTTTCTCTTTTCACTTCAAAGCCGTGGTACCTAGGAAAAATGGCGGATCGCACGGTAATCTTAGATGCAATTGGTCCAGTCTTAGCAGTTATAGCAAGTAAATGATAGTGTTAGAGCTCTTTCTGGCTTCCAAAAAAGCGACTCTTCTCACCACCACACTGACTGTGGTGCGGTTATGAGCGCTGCTCTGTTTTTGTTTATTATACTGATTACTAGGGGAAACGAGGAATCTTTTTTCCTTTAGACCATCCAAGACTGTCAAACTAACCAAAAGATGTTTGGTTTTAGGGGTTTAACTGTTCTCTTGTAAGTGTTTTGAATCTATTGGTTATTTCCTATTGCCGATTTACTAACTTCTCAATTTAAGACCGCTGTTGTATCTGGTTTACTACATCAACACCACCTGTCCGTTATCAGATCCAGTTGCCACCTCAGATTCCTTGGTTTGTAAATTGACTCATCAATCATATGAATACGCTACCCCTTTTGTTGAGAGAGTGCAGCAAACTGAGCACTATCAACTTGTGAGGAAGAATATTTCCCCTTATACTCAGGCCCTAGATGCTCAATATCAACACTATCTCTCACCCACAGTTGATAACGTCTCTGAAAAGGCAATATATTACTTCAAAATTGTGTCAGTCCATGCGAAGTCTTATTTTAGATTTGCCGCTCTAAAGAGTGTGGAGCTGAAAAAGAAAGGTGACATTTATGCAAATGACGTTCTCATTCCCAGAGCGATCACTCTCTACCACCAGTCGTACAATTATACAAGAACTACAATAATTCCAAAGGCTAAGGAATTGTTTAATAAATCCAGTGACTATCTGCATGAAGAAGTTCTGCCTGTAGTGCACAAATGGTATGCCATCACTTGGTGGAAAACTAAGGATATATACCAGTATGATGTTAAACCAAGATTGATTGTGATTGCCCACTTATTAAAATTGGATCTTGCTTGGAATAAGCTCCAAGAATTTACGCAGACTGAGTATTACCAGACTGTGGAAAGACCAATAGTTCTAGTATGGAAATACGTTTCGACTTTAGTTCGCAAGTTGCACGTCCTCCTTAGCTCTTTTCAAAGGGAGGAACTACTTACAAGTTTCAACCACCAAGTAGAATCCAAGAAAGAATTTTTGAGATCTCAGTTTAATGAGTTTTTCAACGCAAGTTTTCAATTGAAAGACTTAAAAGAACTGGGAAGAAGAAACTTTTTCGATTCGGTGACTGTTTCAGGCGTTCCTTCAGCTGAGAAATCGGCAGAGTCCGAAGAAACTGATGCTGAAACTGAAGTATATGAGATTGAGACTGAGACTGAGACCGAGACTGAGATCGAAACGGAGACTGAAACTGTATACGATACCTACGCTGATACAAGTAACCGAGAGTCTCCACCACCGAACGAAGAAGACGATGATGAGGATGAAATCGAATATGTGGACATTGAAGATGTCGATATTGATGATGATGATGTCGAAATTATAACTCAACGTCAGACTGTTACCCTTTTTACTACCGTTGAAGATCCTGAACCAACTAGTGAAAATGAAACCGTAAGCCTGGAATTGCAGCCACTAGAAGAATTCAAAGAATTTGTAACTAACATTTCTAGCAAGGCCCAGCAGCAGTTTGACGACTCTGTCAAGGAACTTGAAGATGAAGTTATTGCCAAGTTGAACAATAAGTTGAAGCCATTGTTGCAAGAACTTTCGCATACCATCAATAGCGACTATGAGAAAACTCATTTGCTTATTGCTGATATCAACAGGATTAAGGATACCTCTAACAACGACGATGCTGGCGTAAGATCTTACAAGTATATTACAAGGCAAGATGTTCGAGATGAACTTGAGAGACTGTCAGAAAATGTTGAAAAACAGACTGATGCCGCAAAGGCAGTGATCTCTAACTACAAAAGTTTGTTAGAAGATGACATAGTCAAAATCAGAGACAGGGTTGTGACCATTTTGGAAGAGTACTTTGATATTTCGTACACGGAATATTCAAAGAAAATAATAACAGAAACATCTCGTAATAGTGACAAGGCTTGGGATGAATGGAGTGAATTTGTTGCTTTGAAAGACAGAATCTTAGATGTCAGAGATGATATTTTCACAAAGAAACCTAATTTGGAAAACTTCCTAAAAGCAATGTCTGAGTGGGATCATACTCTTTACGTTCTAGTTAATGAAAGTGGGCAATATTTATCTCTTTTGAGAGCCAAAGCAAATGTGCAGTTTCAAATTAGAGAGGCTGAAGAGAGAAGGCAAGAAGAGCTTGATATCAGAGCTCAAGACGAACACGATAACCAAGATATCAATGTTGATGATGTCCAACTAAATGATGAAACTCTTGGACATGAGATTGAAGATGATGATGAAGGTGCTGAAGAGGATGAAGAGATTGAAGAAGAGATTGATGAAGAGATTGAAGAAGAAGCTGAAGAAGAAGCTGAAGAGGAAGCTGAAGAGGAAGCTGAAGAGGAAACTGAAGAGGAAGCTGAAGAAACGATCGTAGGAGAGGTATCAAATGATAACACAAAAGATTCTGCCCTAAAAGAGGAGGAAGAAACTTATCTTGAGTCAAACGAGGATGAAGAGGAAGAAGAAGATACTGATGACGAGGAGGATTACAGAGATGAAGAAGCAGCTGATGATGATGAGGATGATCAATAGTTAAAAGTTCGACTTGTTAATATTCCTCCTTGATTAAATAGTAATAGTAGTAGTATATATTCATCTAATTTAAATTTTCATACGAATTAATTCTCTAAGGATTGAGCCTCTTGGATGACTAAATCTAACGAGAAATTTTCGTTTCCGGAAGTGAAGTCTTTCAAAAGTTGAAGTCTTCTAATTGAGGCAGGAGATTCAGCTAAGGCACCATAAAACCTCTGCAAGTTCATCACCAGGAGCTGGGTTTCAGGTAATGTAATGTTTGCATCTTGCTCCACTGCCCCATTCATCAAAACAATATCTTTGTCATCGCTGATATCATGGTGAAACATTAATGTGGTATGGGGCTTGGCATATTCCTTGTGAAGTTTGTATTCTGCCAGCGAAGTGAACATACAGTGAGTGGTATTTGGTCCTGGGAAAGCCCATTGGATGAAATGAATTTCCACCCCTTCTTCTTCCTTTGGTAATGGCAAAATGAAGGAAGGATTCTCCCTAGCATTCATGTATAGTTTTTGATAGATGTCTTTAGGAATAACAGCAACTAACACATTTTCTTTCTCCTGGAATCTGGCTCTCCACAAGAATTCAACTTGATCCGGAGAAAGGTCTTTGATTTTCTCCAACTTTAGGAAATCATCCAATACTTTATAAGGCTTAACTGGGGCCTCAGGCGATCTGGGCGATCTTAATTTTGTGACCTTGTGTCCATTCTTTGTGGCTTTCCTTTCATACTCTTCCAGGTCTGTCAAGGGGTCCATCCTGTTCAATTCTATCTTGGTCTTCTCTATTTTGTCCTTGTATTTTTCCTGAAGTTTTTCAATTGACTCTGCGCCTTCTTCCTTCATCTTTTTCTCAAGCTTTTGTTTATATCGATTCAGCACGTCCTCTTTAGCAGCTTTGGTCTGGACAAATCTAATGTTATCCAAAGCTACGGCATTTCGGTATTGAATGGGGAGGCCGACACACCTGTTGAATAGGTTGAAGTTTTTTGATATATACAAAGAGCGGTATGACATGTTCTCGTTCCCTCCAGAATTCATAGGGGTGATTCCAAGACTAGAAACTCAGTAAGAAGATATTTCTGTAGACGATGTTAATATGCTTTTTCACTCACTTCTCGCCAAAAAATAAACCGAAAATGTCTGATGGCACCTATGCCCAGGCTATAATTCGCCAAGTCGATTACGTAACTAATAAGGTCATAATTACAAACGATATTGGTCTATTAATAAACTTGGATCGGGTCCTTTAGAAGTTGGTTGATCTGGTTCAGTTCCTGAACGTTCCGCTACCGGAATGATGCGAGCAAGATTTAACCTTGAAAGAGTTAACTTGAGCTTTATTACGTCCGTATTTCTAGCTTCAGTTGCATTTCTTTTCATATCTTTAGAGATGCCAAAAGTTTTTGCAAGGGACCGTCAAATATTCAAAGTTAAGCTTGGTTTCATGGGCACTGGACTCCAAAAAGGGTCTTTTGAAACAAATAGAAATATTGAAACCCCAGAATCAGACATAAATTCACAGAAAACTCAATATCTAGACACCATAAGCGCATCAAATGAACGGGCAAATGCCACCTTCTACACACTTTGTCGAAATGAAGAGCTCTATCAAATGTTAGAGACAGTTCAGAACTATGAAGACAGATTTAACGGTAAATTCAAGTATGACTGGGTGTTCCTGAACGACTACCCGTTCACTGATGAGTTCAAAAGAGTAATCTCCAATGCTATAAGTGGTGAGGCAAAATTTGGTCAAGTACCGGCCTCTCATTGGAGATTTCCAGATCATATCGATCAGCAGAAAGTATACGAGTTGATGGACAAAATGGACTCGGAAAACACAACAGGCGATTATTTGGGCCTCCCCATTCCTTATGCTAAAAGCATAAGCTACAGACACATGTGTCGATATCAGTCCGGCTTTTTTTATAAACATGAACTTCTTCAAGGTTACAAATACTTCTGGAGGGTTGAACCTGATGTCAAGTTATACTGTAATATTGACTATGATGTGTTCAAGTCAATGGAACAAAATGGCAAGAGATACGGTTTTGTCATCTCAATGATGGAATTTGAAAAGACAATCGAATCCTTGTTTAAAGAGGTGAAAAATTACCTCCACATGAATGGCGTGTCTCGGTTGCTTAACGATACTGATAACTTATCTGATTTTGTATATGATGAGCTATCGGATGACTATACATTGTGTCATTTCTGGTCCAATTTTGAAATTGGAGACTTGGATTTTTTCAGAGGACGAGAGTACAATGAATTGTTCAACTATTTGGATAGCAAAGGAGGTTTCTATTATGAAAGATGGGGAGATGCTCCCATTCATTCCATAGCAGTGAGTTTGTTCATGCGATGGAACGACATTAAGTGGTTTTCGGACATTGGGTATAGGCACCCACCGTATCTTTCCTGTCCGCTTACCGAAGAAGTGAGATTAGAGAAAAAGTGCTCATGTGATCCAAGCCAGGACTTTACCATGGACGCCTATAGCTGTACAAGATTCTATCAGGACATTGTGAAGGATAAACAAAAATCGCAGGGAGGCAACTTCTGATTTTGGGCATATAATAGTCTCGGGACAGCTTAGATTAGAATACAATATTACATAATCAACCTATTTTCAGGTAGCATATCCGCACCTCTTTGTATTTGGATCTATCACTTCTACCTAAGCTTGGGCAGCCCACATCAACAGTACACAGACAATGGCCATCAAATACTTGATAATGCTTTCAAAGCAGGGAAAAGTGAGGCTTTCCAAATGGTATACTGTAATTTCTCAGAAGGAAAAGCTTCAATTAATCAAAGAATTAACCGCCATAGTTCTGAATAGAAAGGCAAAGATGTGCAATGTCTTGGAATATAAAGGTAAGTTTTGCGTTTGAAGGCTAGATATCTAGGAGTTTTACTAACAGGTTTGCATAGATCACAAAATTGTTTATAGAAGGTATGCTTCTTTATTTTTCATTGCTGGTATCGATGTTGACGATAATGAGTTATTGACTCTTGAAACTATCCATAGATACGTGGAACAAATGGATAAAGCGTATGGAAATGTCTGCGAACTGGATATTATCTTCAATTTCCAGAAAGCATATCACATCTTGGACGAATTAGTGCTGGACGGTACATTACAGGAAAGTTCCAAAAGGGAAGTCCTCAGAAGAGTGGGACAACAGGACCAATACGAGTTAGAAGACGAGCTGGATACCAAGTTTTAATAGATGTAACTAATGTGATTTGATTGATCTTAAGATGTAGAGGTTGGAATATACTGTGCCAAATAACACGAGTAATAAAATACAAAAAATTAAAGTTTGACACGGACAGGAATTGAACCTGCAACCCTTCGATTGCACTGTATTCCAACTGGAGTCGAAAGCTCTACCATTGAGCCACCGCATCAACTATAAACAAGAAAGCTAAAAAGCTGCCTAAGATTCAAATATTTAAAGTCTTTTATAATTATACTACAGCAGAAGATCTATTCATTAATTAAATGATTGTTAGTGAAAGAAACGAAATGGAGGAGCTGACTGTTTTGTAGGAATGTACACGATTTTTTGAACCATTTGAGTAAGCACTCTATTTAACAATACTATCGATTTTTCGAACAGTATATAAGTTCGAAAAAATGTCATAATTATATATAATTAAATACCTGCTAGCTGTTGAAATAATGCTCACTCCTTCCCGACTTTTCTGTAGCATGAGCTACTCGTGATTACCCCTAGTTTGAATCTTTTCAACTCTCCACTTTGAAAAAAGGACTTTAAATAGTGGCTCATATGGGCTGATTTACTACGATATGAGATTTCTGTTCGATGAGTCCCATCTATTCCTAATAACGTGTATCGGGTATCATGCAAAGTCCCCAATTGCATTCTCTTTTTTTTGGGGCCAGGAAGTCATATTAAAAAAACGAGCCAAGTCGAATTCACTTCCTGGAAAGGATAAAGTTCAACATAGGCCACCTTACCATGGTCTTCTTATTCTACAATCACTGTTTATCTACGTAGCCACAGATGAGCTGTTCAAGACTGCTCTTCGTCTGTCAAAATGTCCCTGCTATCGCTCATTTTCCCCTTGCAGCTTCTGTCGTGTGAAGCGATACAAAAACCAGAAATAAAATCTAAACAGGAAATCAGTACCAGATACAATCGCCAAGTATCTTTCCTGCTTACCGTCAGTCACTCAACCACTCTATTCATTCGTTTACTCAATCTTCCATATCCCAAGTGCTTTGACCATGGTAACTGTTAAGACATCACTTATATGGATTTTGATCTGTGAAATCCACTTGGTTAGATGTTTTAGCATAACCAGTCTGCTGAAAGGTTCTCAGGTCCATCACTACGAGGAAGGTCAGCGTGTCCATTTACTGGTTAACAAAGTAGAATCTGATGAGACTCAACTCCCCTATTCCTACTACGACTTGCCCTTCGTTTGTCCTCCCATGGACGATGCCAAACCTGTTACAATGTCTCTAGGAGAGGTATTCAACGGAGATCGACTATGGAGTTCTAACTATGGTTTGTATTTTGGACTCGACGAGAGTTGCAAACGTTTATGTGATCGTATTACCCAACCTGGAGCCCTTAGAAGAGCCGACCAACTCATTAGACAGGGTTATGTCGTACAGTGGACAGTGGATAGTTTACCTGGTGCCACAACATTTATCAGCTCCTCTTCCAATTCCAAATATTATGCATCAGGTTTTCCTCTTGGCTTTGTCAAGGATGGAGACACTTATTTACACAACCACGTCATGATAGTTATCAGATGGCACACTGAAACTGAAGATCCCGCTAAGAAAGTTATTGTTGGGTTTGAAGTATATCCAAGATCCGTGAGCGATTACCAGTGTCCTGGAGCTTCTTCAAATTTTGACAATTATAAGCTTGATATCAACGCAACCGAAGCTACTCAGATTCCTTTCACTTATGCCGTTTATTGGAGAGAGGAGAAAGATTTATCGTGGAACAACAGATGGTCCATGTACTTTGTGAGTGAACTCAACCAGGGGAACATTCATTGGTTTTCACTAGTCAATTCTTTTGTCTTGGTGCTGTTCTTGTCTACAGTGGTAGGTGTGGTTTTATATAAAACCTTAACGCGAGATATCAACGAGTTCAAGTCTTCTCATCGAATTCATGACGCTGTCACGGAAGAGCTGAAATTTCTTCCCAGTGTTCAACATGCTGATAGCGACTCTGATGGATGGAAATCAATCAGGAATGAAGTTTTCCATGTACCTTCTCACCCCTTATTACTCTCTATTTTGGGTGGTTCCGGTTTCCAGATCATTCTTACTGCTCTTACTGTTATCATATTCTATACGATAGGAGTGCTTAGACCCCAGTTCAAAGGCGATTTCTTCACTATCTCTTTTGCAAGCTTCATATTAGCTGGATTTGGCTCAGGGTTTGCAGGTGCTCAATTTTATTTTCAACTTAAGAGTGACCCCCACTTGACAACTGGCTGGAGAAAAGTTTCAATTTTGTGCGGTGTGTTCTGTACAAGTGTTATACTATCTACAATTCTGTTTTGCAACTTTTTTGTTTGGGCCAAATCTTCTTCGTTTGCACTTCCAATCAGGACAATTTTGATACTGGTTCTCTCCATCATAATGATAGAAATCCCGCTCTCTTACATGGGAGGGTATGTTAGTAAAAGGCTGAAATACTCGTGGTCTCTCAAGGGATCCAGCAAAAGTTCTCTTCTGAGAACCAAATCGTCAAATGATTTAGTTATCAAAACACCAATACCCAAACAGCCATTTTACAACAAATTAGTTGTGGCTGTCCCACTATTCGGAGCTTTTCCTTTTGGAATTATCTACGTGGAACTCTTGTTTATATTCCGTTCATTGTGGTTAGAGAAATCAACCTACTATTACATGTACGGGTTCCTTTTTGTTACAGTGGGTCTATTATGCATCGTCATCGTTGAAACAGCCATCATAGCGACATTCTTATCTGTGAACAAAGGAAATTATAATTGGCATTGGAGGTCGTTCATTATTGGCGGATCTGTAGCATTTTATCTTACCTCATACAGCATTTTTTATCTGATCTTTTACCTGAAAGTCGTCGACTTTACGAGTACATTGATCTACCTGATCTACATGGCGTTAATCAGTTGCACCATTGGAGTCGCCTGTGGATCAGTGGGATTGTTCAGCTCCATTATTTTGATGAACACGATCTACAATGCTATCAAAGATGATTAATAAACTTTATCACTGTACTGTATACTTCCTACCTAATTGACAATTTGTATCATGCTCCCTCTTCTTCCCTAGTATCAACTGCAGATAATAATTTTGCCATCCGTCATCGCGATGGTCTCACTCACTTCCATCAACAGTACCAGAAAAACCACATTGAACCGCAAAACCTGACATAAAAGCTATGCTTCCCCTATTCTTGCTGGCCACCGCTAAAGGTGAACCGATTCAGGTAGAATTAAAGAACAATGTCACAATAAATGGATATCTAGTAGATTGTGATTCATGGATGAATCTGACTTTGGAGAATGTGCTGGAGGTCGACGCTACTGGAGAGCATTTCAAAAAGTTTCCACAGTTCTATGTTCACGGCGTTGAAATAAAGGGCGTAAGAATGGATGAAAACGTCATAGATCGTGCTAGGCAGAAGGAGCAACGAGCCAGAAATTGGAATAATAATAACAACAGCAACAATAACCAGAGAAGAAACTACAACAATAGATATAGCGCTAACTCCTCTGGCGGAAACAGAGGAAATCAGAGACAGAGATAAGACGATCGTTTTCAACGAATGGTTGCTACTAGCCTTCAATTTGTAATACATTTTCCTTCTATTTTCATCCTTCTGTTTTTTTTTTTTTTCATTTGGAGTAACGACGTTTTAGTAGAATGGACACCACCCGAGATACAGTAGTGATAAGTTTGCCGGATCGGTTGCCTCCTGAATTAACTCACGAACAACGGCCTCGGTACTTAGTCCATCGGCGAACAGCTTTCTCATAACACCTTCAATGGCTATTTGTGCTTCTGAACCGTCTCGTTGAGCTTTCACCGCTGCTTCTATGTTTTCCATCTCCTGAATACGGTGTCTTCTAATGGGAGAGACGGACCACGAATACAGTGGGTCATACCTTAAAACATCTAGAATGCCCTTGATATTCTCACTATGTTCTCTCAGAACCTGGAAACAATACTCGGCACTTGTTTGAAAACAACCTTGAACACCTGTTATTCCAAAGCCGTCAACGATGTCCCTCGTTAGTCTAAAAGGAACAGTTTCTGGTAACGGAAGAAGCTTTCCTTGGTCAAAAGCAACTCCAAGGTCAATATGAATTGGATCCCCACTGAATAAATCCAGCAGGATGTTATTGTTGTGTCTATCGCCCAGTCCAAGCACATGTCCTGTAATTGAACTGCTGGATATCCCACGCGTATAATTCATTCTGGTAGTAAACCATTTCTCTGGATTGAGGAATGTAGTGAAGAAAAAATTCCTTAGCACTGGGTGGACCTTCCTGCAAATTTCCTCATAAACTACTAATCTCTCTTCATTACTTTGATCTTGAACCTCCTTCATTTTCAGTCTTGCCTCTTCAAAAGATAAAGTGTCAGACTGGGAATGAAATTTCCGAAGGATATCATTCAGTGCTATGGAATTGTTAACAAACTCAATAATCCCACTTTGAGGACCTAAAGGAACAACTTTATAAGTACGGATATTTAGGTTCCTTTTTCTAGTGTTCTTATCCCTTGAGAATAGGTTATTCACTTTTGCAAACACTTGTTCCATAATGGCATCTTGCCTTAGATCATCAGTGCCCCCCTTTAACAATATTCTATGAGACGCTCCGTTGGAAAGTTTGGTATTCATTATCTTTGGTAGACTTATTCCACTTCTTGCCACTTTAATCACCTCTTCAACTGATGATATAGTGACAATTTCTGAAGCTCTATATTGGCCATCCTTTTTAATGGGAACTGTGCACGTTGGAGGCGTGACATTTAATTGAGGTAATGTTGAAGTCCACCAACGTCCATTGGAAATTGATCTCAGAGAAGTTTCTGTTACTTTCCCAAGCTTCAATCCAGCCAGAGAAACAGCTTTGTCGCAAAATTCATCAATTTTACTAAGTATTCTCTGATTGAAACCAGTATCTCTGAGCTGTAGTTTTTCCCAGACCTTATTCGCAGCCTCATTCCGAGAAATCACGGAAAGATCATTTGAAGAGTCATTCAACCTCAAAGATTTCAACATATACAGTGTGTGGAAGGGATGCATGTAACTCAGTTCTAATATCAATGTCTTCAGGTTTCTCTGAAAGTTGGAATCCTCATCAAG
Organism: Komagataella ulmi; assembly: GCA_023213065.1. Lineage (NCBI taxonomy): Eukaryota > Fungi > Ascomycota > Pichiomycetes > Pichiales > Pichiaceae > Komagataella > Komagataella ulmi. The sequence continues at coordinate 286,619 of JAKWAZ010000001.1, forward strand.
GAGCCGGGACATTAGCTGGTTTATCCAAGTGATGAACTTGTACAGAGGGACGTCCATAAGTTTTCCATGAATCACCTTATTCAGTTTTTCATCCGAACTATGCTCTAACCATAATCCACAGAAACGATCAACATCTGTATTGTCATAACAATCATGAACACTGATAGTTTTAAGGTAGAACATAATCGAAGTCTCGATGTAGCGCCTGCGTGACTTAGAGATAGCTTCGTATTCCTTATAGTTAGCCGTAAATTGTTTCTCTATTCTCTTGTAAACTCGAGTTGCCTCTTTTCTTTCCTCTTTATCATTACTTTTATTGTGTACAAACTCTGAAAGATCGTTCAATTCCTTTTTTTGTTGCTTGTAGTACCTTTCCATTCTACTAATAGACTCATCGATCGATTTTGTCAATAATTGTTTGTCACAAAAATTTGCTACAACATGATAGATTTGGGCTCTATCTATAAATTCAACATCTTCAAGACTAGTTTGCAACATAGGAGTCACCATATCTTTCATAATCGAAGCTGCTGTATCTTGTCTTGACACAGACATCCATTCTATCAGTATCGCTTGAAGTAGTGGTCTTGGTTTTTCTAACATTTTGAAGGAGAAAGAGGAGTTGTGTGGCAAGACTTTTGGGTTGTTTATAATCTCTTTTAACGCTGTGACGGAGAAACTGGATTGCTGTAGCTGCCAAAATGAAGCTGCCAAATAAAACTTGGATATGTCTTTAACGAATGAAACTACGGAACTGTCAGCTTCATTGGGGAAGTCTTGAGAGATGCTGTCCATATAAGTGGATGCAAAAACTGATTTCTGTACCTCCCCTTCCTTTTTAGCTAGATTAAAATATCTGGTAAGATCAACTAGCATTGAAAGTTTTAAATTAGCATTGCTCAGTTTCTTAGAACCCACTAGTGATTCTAGAGCAGTCTTTCTACCCAACAGCAGATGGTCTGATTGCTCGACATCTGCGTTGTCTAACCACTTTGTATTCCTTGAATATTGATCTAACTCTTTGACAAAATTAGAATTATTCAACCTATCCAATTCTTCTATTGATTTGATTACGGCCAGACAATTGAACCAGTTTTTAAGATTCTGCTTCTTGAAGATAGTCTTGTGGATAAACTTAGGCTTGTCAATCAAGCATTTTTTCAATGAGTCTTCACATATCGACCGAAGTTCATTCGGCCTTTCATTTATTTCCTTTAGCAGCTTGAATATTGATTTATCAATTGTATCCAGCTCTTGAGGAACTGGAACGTCCCATTGACTAAGTCTCCAACTCCAACAAAATTGATCCTCTAAAACTTGCGTGCCGGCAATATTATCCTGCTTACCCTCTGAAAGGTACTCTCCAGTAAGTTTCGATAAACTAGTCATTCCGTCAGATAACATTGTATGAGCCAGCCGATTAGTTTGATCTGTTTTGCTTTTTCGAATTAGACCAACATCGAAATTGGCGATATCAAATACCAGATTCTTCCACCGATCCCCTGTTGATTGGTTCAACATAGTCACTGCATAATCAATATTTGTTTTTACAGGTAATCCTCGTAAAATATCTGCTTCATCAACATCATGATATAGGATCCGAAGAAAAGCAGAGTGACTTCCCAGACTAAACTCAGCGCGAGAGATGTTTGTATGATAATCTTCAAAAAGCACTAAACTTACTCTCGGCTTGTTTGCATATTGAGCTAGCTTGATAACGAGGGGAAAATTCATTCCTCTGTAGAGCTTTTCCATTGCTCTTATTTTCTTGTAACAACCAACCCTAATCAGTAAAATCAGGTCAAGAATGAGAATGATTGATTCACTAGTAAGAATTTCGTTCTCTATTTCAAGAAATTGGTCTATGATGAGATGTACATGATGTACAGCTTCTTTTGATGTGCCCACGTAAAATAGAATAAGTGGTTGGAAAATTTTCGAAACTAGGTGTGGGCTATTGTGAACAAGTATGGCAAATAACTTAACGATTGGAACTGAGTCTGAAATCTCATTTATGATTGCCATGCATACATCACTAATCCACTGACCAGATACTAGTGATGAATTGCTTATAGCACTAATATGAAAGTCCGAAATTTTTCTTTTAGAAAAACTCTTTCCATACTTTTCAACTTCAGAAGATGCCAATAAACATGTGTGATAGTGCAGAGGAAGAATATATTCCTTCGACTTTTCCAGCATATCAAAATCCAACATAGACTTCAAATGTTTGGAGTCGAAATTTGTGGTCAAAAGAAGAGCTCCTATAACAGATTCATAATGTGATTTCTCTAGGTTTGAAGCCAAATCCGAAGTTTGCAATAGTTCAGATACTAAAAAGTGAAAACTATTAGTTGCTTTTGGAAAGATATTGGATGTATCATTCAACAGCTCGGAATCTAGTTCAGTAGGGCTCATAGTTGCGATCTTCCCGGTTGTCAGGTAGTAGTGGCCTAGAATTCTAGCCCTCCATAAATTAAAAGCGTTGGAGTAAATCTCAGTGTCGTCAATCCCAGCCAGCATGTTTATCAATTGTTTATCCAGGACTGCTATGTCAAGCTCAAGCAAAGTCTGGTTCGTAAAATCCATCAGTAAAGAGACCATTAAGACTATAGCATTCTTGAGTGGTCTTTGTTCAAAAGTTTCGGAGAAAAGTAGTAATTCCTTCAGAAAAAATGCATCAAGAGTATATGGTTGATCCTTCAATACGTCTAAGCAACGTTCATACACATTCGCCTTAATCATTAATTTGGATTCTTCTTTCGTCAAACGTGTCAAATACTGAATCCAATAATCACTAGGAGTTCCCTGTTGACTCTTCCACAATAAGACGAAAGCAATTGGAATCAATGAAACTGCTGCAAAAGAGGAACTATTCAATACCTCTACTATCAAGAGGCTGACTTGTTCATGAGTTTCTTTGACAGCCAAAAGCGGGGATAAACTAATGACTAGCTCAATGATGTGCTTAACGCCAAACGAAGCTGGAGCTATGAGAATCAGGAACTTAATCTTCTGAATGAAATGTTTCTTCCTGATGATATTATCTGTCAGCTCTATCTGCACTAAACATCTCCTTAGCAAGAAAAATATAACTGCACCCCTAGTCCAGAATAGGTCCTGAGTTTGATAGTACTTTTCAATGATAGCTTTGAAAAAATACAATGATGTTTTGGCAGAAATAACGGGATCAGGCAATCTTTTTAAGTCGGCGGAAATGGTAAGAAATAAATGGTTAGGTCTGCCCAACATCTCTCCAATTCTACTCAAGTCTGAAAAATCTGTGAACTTTAAAACCTGCCAAATAACAAAAACTAGGTGCAATTTAATCTCCTCTGTAAGTCTCTTATCGCATCCTAGAAGCTTCCTCAAAATAGAAAATATTTCATCCCTCACTCCACCACTGGTGAAGGAAAGAGCTATGCTTAAGGGAAATGATTCCCTAACGATGTCTTGGATCGAGATGCCACTAGTGTTGGTCAACTCAGTTAAATCCTGCACTTTATTCTTAGATAGATAAACAGATGCAATTTCTTTCCTATTAGTCCTGAGAAAGTCTCTTAAGGACTTAAATCCCAACAGATCAAATGGAATCCTCCTGAAAGAGATTCCCCTTTCAACCCATAGTTTGAACATTTTCAAATTTATTTTGCTGAAGAGATGTTTGATGGAAGTTTCATTTCCAAGGTTGCTGATGAGCTTAAAAGTGGAAGGCAGATAGCACTTTACATGAGCAAAACTTGAAAGTCCGAGTAAGCTATGCAAAACGTGAGGTAGCATGTCGTCACTGGAAACACTCAAGGAAGTCAAGAATAGACAATAAGTTGCAGATTTCTCCACAGTTTCTTGAGGAGTCCCAAAAACCTTCTCCAGTTTTCCAAAATACTCCTGCTGCTCTGTATATGGTATTTTTTTCAGGAGAGATCGAAGGCCATTGGAAGTTGAAATTTTGAAGAAATTATTGTCGTAAGATGTGAAAAGCTCTAAAAACTTTACAACACCATATCCATCACCCGAACTCGCCACATCAAGCCCCAGCTCAGCTAAATGCAGATAGAGATTCCCCACTTCTATGAGTGCCATCTCGGTAGAGATCAAATGCGTTTGTTGTAAACGTATAAAGAAATTGCAAATGTCAATACAGTCTTGTTCCAAAGAACCACCCAGCCAAAAGTCAGAGAGATTCTTTAATAGTTTACAGCCTGCTACAATAGTTGACTCTAGCCTCTCTGTGTTATAATTTGTTAATAGTTTTCCAGCAAACAAACGAACGAATTTAGAAAGCATTATGGGTTCCAGATTCTTCGCAAATCTTGATTCTGTCTCCAAGACGGCTATTAGACACGAGCAACCGACAAGTAAAGATTCTTTAGATTTCAGCTCTTGAAGGATCATTAGTATTCTATGAAAAGAGTCATCTAATGGTAAAGCTTGTAGAAAAAAGTTTATCATCCGGTTCTCTGGAGTCTCTCGGAGTTGAACAACATCCCACCTGACTATACTGGCAAAATCTTTTTGAGGGAGGTTATCAAAATCGTCTTCCGCAAAGCTATGATCTAGATTAAGATCCTCAGTTAGAAGTTCAGGTGTTGAACTTCTCGAAGGAGAGTTAAGATAACCAATACAATAAGTTAGAAGGTCGTCCACATCAATGTTCTGTATCATGAAATGAATAGAATCAATACGGATACAACCATGGTGCACAAGCTTGAAGAGTTCAAAAAGGAATTCTCCCCTTTTGGTCTCATTTTTTGACAACTGTTTGGACAGAATATCATTTATTCTATATTCAATTGAAGAAAGATAGTTACTTGTGTTCAAATTGCCCTTTATCCTTTCTCGTAGACGGAGTAATAAGCACAGCTCGGAAGGATAATCCTGGGACGAAGACCTCATATCGTCTAACTTCTTAAAGAGACTTGCAAACAAAAGGTTGATTTGCTCCAAGTTTTGGGACAGTTGCGAAGTAGTATATTCGAAAGTTTGACTTACTGCCTTCTGAGAAACTGTTTGCTCTAAAATGAAACTAGTCAAAGGAGCATAAGCCAACTTAAGATCCATATAGACAGAAAACGTTCTATCATGAAATGTCAAAGGGTTAGAAATGATGGAGATTGCAATCGGTGTTGCCAACCAGGATATAAAATCAACCAGTAAAGGAAAATCCTCCTCTCGTATACTCCATGAGAAAGAGTTCCATTTCGAAAACAGCCAGAGTTGAATCTTCAAAGTCAGTCTTGTTCTTGAGGAAGATTTTAAAGAGTTTATGAGCTTAGACTCCAATTCACTAACTTGTAGCCAGAAAAAAAGGGACTCCCTATTAACAATAGAAGGACCATTAAATTCCGAAATATCAATCATTCTTTCGAAAAGTGCAATGATGTTTTCATCAAAACTCCATATATCAATGAATTTTTGGTTCATGGACGTTTTGGAGTTGAGAGAAATAAGTTCTGATAATACCAAAGAGGAAATACCCACAGTAGATACTTCCTTGAGTGATTCCAAAGAGTACTTTACCAATTGATAGACAGTAGTTCGATCTATGGAAGTGTCTCTAGAATCTCCACATCGACGTTCATGACTCAGTAAAGATCGAATACATAATAGTGACCAAAAAGAAAGTGAGGGAATTTGTATTTCCAAGACCCTTAGTAAATGTGGTAGGATGGTTATATCGGGTGCCGCCCTCGGGTTATCATTCATTGATTCTTGATAATTGAAGCTCTTCTCCAAATGAAAAGAGCACAGCTGAAGGCCAAGTGTAATCGTGCTGGTGTCGTTAGAAGTTATCATAGATAGCAAAAGTTCTTCTAATGTTTTAGCAGCATGCAAAATATTTTCAGAGGTGTCCGGTTGTGATGTTTTTCGCCTTTTTCTAGCAGGAGGATGAAGTATATTGAATCTAGAAAGGGATTGGGAGACTGAACTGTTCGATCTGTAAACTCGATGTAAAATCTCAACTACCCCAGATATTAACAACCACCCTTTCGGAGATGAAGATGCGTCAAGATAGATGTGATTCAACTCAAACCAATTTGACTTTTCGGACCGGAAAAGAAGTAGGCCAATATTTTGTACGTTGAGTTGAAATTCTGCGTTTTCTCTCGGTAGTCTCAGCAAACGGTTCATTAGTTGAGTCAATTCATTTGATTTTGAGTTCGTGATAGAATCAACTTCCTCAAAACTTTCTGCAGATCCGAAAAGCGACAACGAAGAGTCAGGCAGACTTAGCTTACTAAGAACATTGGATCTAAAGTTCCAATCATCGCCAACAAGTTTGGGAAAAAGAGAGAGATCAATAAAGTCAGGTATTAAATTCAAGAAAATCACCAGTTGATCCTTGAGAGAGTCTATATTGAAGTAGTCTGTATGATTGAGATAAGATACTCCTAGTTTGTATAATTGATGGCAGTATTTGATATTAACGATGGAAGTATTGGTCAATAATTTGTTAATTATCCGAAAGATTAACACAATCGTGTACGAAGCACGCCTTGTTTGAACGAAATAGTTAGAATAATAAGAATGAATTGAGTTTATGATGGAAAAAATATGATCATTGTTGGTAAAAATGGACAGGTTTGAGGAGTCTTCGGGGTTCATTAAAAGACACAATGAGATCAGTAATTCTCGTATAAGTCTCTCGTTAAGAGCAATATTGCGGGAAGTCTCCAGTTGTGTTGAGTCCAACAAATGAAGGCAATTCAGTATGAAAGATAGGACGGAGTCTAGGAACTCCACGTTCAAGTGGTTTCTGAAAGGATACAACTCCAGTAGGAATGCTAATGTTTTGAAACTATTCAGGGCAACTGGTAGCAGTATAATAGAATCTGCAGAGTCTAATTTAGACAAACTACAATCCATAACCCCTCCAAGAAAGGACTGATAGTGTTTAGTTTTGATTTTTGGTAGCAAATTAGGGAGATTAAAAAGTACGGAGAGAATCCGTCTCAGGCTATTCGAACTCCTTTCCAGCCTTGAATCAACTGTTTTGTTTGCATTATTGACCAAAAGAGATTTCAAATACAGGGCCTTTTCAATGTCAATGGTGGCAAAAATGGAGTCAATGACCACTAATATTCTGGGAACCTGAGACTTATCAGTGGAATACGACCAGGAAGAATCAATCTGATCCAATTGATCTAGCGCCTCGTTCCTATCTTTGATCTTGGTAGATCTCAATAAAACTAGGAGGTTAGAACATGAAATGGGATTAGAACATATGTTACTCACTGGACAGCCCCTTGTGATCAAATGTAGGCATGACAAAGCATTTCAAGCGTTTGGTCTGGAGGAATTGGAGAGATCACTAGGTGAGATGATTCAAGAGCCATACATCATATTACGTAACACCAGGGCCACTGGGCATAAATTTACATCTTTCTATTCACCTACTCAATGTATTGTTTAAATAAGACATAACCCAAAGCACTAATTTTTTTTGATATTACTATGATATTATTAGTTTAAACAACAACACCAGAGTTGGAAGCAATTCTTGGCCACAAGTCGGCACATTCCTTACCGACTGGACCGGTAATGGCAGAACCCTTCATCTCACCCTTAGGGTTGACAATAACACCTGCGTTGTCCTCGAAGTACAAGAAGACTCCGTCCTTTCTTCTCCAGGTCTTAGATTGTCTGATGACAATAGCAGGCATGACCTTCTTTCTTAATTCAGGCTTACCTTTCTTGACAGTAGCCATGACCATGTCTCCAACGGAGGCGGCAGGCAATCTGTTCAATCTGGCACCAACACCCTTGACGGCAAGAATGTACAAGTTTCTGGCACCACTGTTGTCGGCACAGTTAATGATGGCTCCTACTGGGAGACCCAACTATAGGACGTTAGTAAAAATGTTGATTGATACTGAAAAGTACAGGGAAAGCAAGTTGAAGGACTTCTGCTGGTTGGCAATATGTTCAATACCGTGTTTTGGTTCCGAGCTAAAAATGAATACTGCTCCGAAATCAAACACTACATGGCTGCCTCAAAATTAAACTGGATATTGACAATAACTCGCAGGGTTCTCACAAATAATACACCTTGATTGCTTGATAGGTCTCTTTCTACTTTCCCCTATGGTAGCTCTAAAATCACATACTGACATACGGAATTTGTTACCTGAAGCTCCTGAACCTGACATAGTTTATGATTATGTTATTGAGGTAAAAGTTGAATATTTTTTCTAACGAAAACTGATTACGGTCGTGCGATGTACCAAGAATTGCTGCTCTGGTTCGTTTGAAAGGAGGATATTAGGATGCAGTTCGCGAATTATCAAAGGAAAACCCAAAGGCGAGCCCTGAACAAGAGCACGTGATGATTACTAAGTCTGTTTCTCTTATCAATCCTGTCTTTACCTCCCCTCTGTGAATACAGTAAGACTACACCGGATAAGCAGGATTTCCATTAGCACTGGATCATCAACTACCTGTAATATAGACCGTATTCAAGAATGTTCAGCTAAGAGAATGAATGGGCAGGAAGATTCACTTTTTACTCCGATTGAGGATTCTGACCAGGATTTCATCACACCAATTAGTGGCAGTAGAAGCCCTCTAAGCGATGTTGTGGATACTGGAATTGAACAAGAGGAGAATCCACAGATACTGATTAATGATGATGAGCAAAGAGATCGCACGAATAAGAGAAAGCATTCTGTTTTGGAAGTACCCGATGGGTCAGACACTGAAGTGTCTAGTGGAGACGAGATAGAGGAGGAGGAGGATGAAGAGGAGGAAGACGTTATTGTGTTGGGATCCGATGGCGAAAAAGACCCAGCTGCTAACAAATCCACCATAGAACTATTAGAGGCATCTGCAAAGAGAAAGGATAACCAAAAGCTGTTCAAGATGACAGAATGTCCTATTTGTTTTGATGCCATCAATGAAGCGGTGGTTACGCCATGTGGCCATATTTTTTGTGCCAATTGTATCTATAGAGCCATGGCCAGCTCCAAACCTAATAATGCTCAGTCCCAGCAGGGGCATTGTAGTTTGTGTCGTAAAGTGATGTCATGGAATGGACTGGTGCATTTGAAGATGCGCAGATAGCGAAGTGAAGCACCCGTACCCTACAGACCCTCAACCACAGAGCATTGTCGTTTACGGCTCAGTTCCCCGTCCACAAAGAGATAGCTTGCATCCTACACCCAGAGATGCTTTTTCGGCTGACGTTGTTGCTAGCTTTTTTTTATCTATTGGAGTGGTATCAACTGATAAGATTGTACACAAGAGGTTAAGATCAGCACATGAGTGTATGCGATCCAACACAGATTGAAATCAATCACCAATTCGAAGACACTGCTATGATTACCATCGACAAATCCCCTGTCGAAATAAGGAACCGCAGTTCGACAACGGGTTCTAATGCCAAGCTTATGAGTAATGTTGGCAGCGGATTGTGTCAATATAGGACAGTCACTTTGGGGAAATTCCGGGGAACATTTGATGACCGAGGCAAGAGATGTCACCGAAATCATGAATGGAGCAAGTTATGCAGGCTTTGTGTGAATTTACCGATTAAACCATCCAGCTTGAGTTTCTGTACAGAGAAATCCATTGTAGAAAATGAGCCATGCCAGACAGATATCTCTCATGGCATGACGATAAGAATCAGACCGAGTCGCAACAGAAAAAAATCTACTAACGATTTGCCTGATATAAACCATATTTTGAGCAGTTGGGGCAAGTTGACTTGGTCATTGGGGAATCGTTGTGATGCAGAAGATGCATTGTCAGGGTCCACATCAAGTCCATCACCAACCAGAAGGCGCTTGAGGCTACATGTGAACAACACTTGCAGTTCGTATCTGACACTTTTCAACGACTATATTCCTACAGATTCGACTTGTTCCTCTTCTGCTCGCAAATTTCGGATCTTTCGCCGATCTATCAGTAATGGCTACTGACCAGCCATAATTACTTATTAGGTAAGACTTATCGCTAAATACACGAAAAACAATACAATAATTCCGAATTGATACTCATATTTGGTCCGATCTGTATTAATGAACAGTGATTTTGATTCCGTCGTATCTGGATCTGATGATGCAGAGCAATGTGTCTTTATAGGAGATTCGAAATCTGACTCTGACTCCACATATTCGTCGCTGAATTTTTCAGGGGATCAGCCAACCAAGACTCTAACGGAAGTATTGGCCATAGAATACCAAAGGAACATGCTGAGGCTCTTCCAATTGAGGCGGCATGTAAACAAGGCCATATTGGAAGATTTCAACCTTGAGTTTCATCCTGAAGTTGTTCAATGCGCTGATAAACATCTTTTGCCAGACATGGTGTTTGAAATTCTGAAACAGGCCAACGATGAGTTCGTAGGTAGAGAGTTTAGATCAAAGTCCTCTACGGGTCAACTTTTCAACAAGAGTTCTTTATTTTTTGTGGACGTGAATTCTATTGCCAATCTGGAAATCAAGTTTACTGTGATTGACCATTTTAATACAGAAGTGCATACTTATCTGGATCGACTCTTTGGGGCTAAGATAACCAAGGATAGTCTAGCTGTTTTCAATCAAAAGATCGACGTTTTCATCCAGCATCATACGAAACTATTGAGTGCTTACGAAATAGTCATATCCTCCGATCAGAATAGAGGTCTTTACATTTCCACGGTACCCAATCGTCACCCACCAAAACCCCCTGGGCCGTTTATTATCAATGGGCCACAGTCTCAGGGCCCTAACAGATCACCCACCAAAGCAGCTGATAAATCACCCAACAAATCGCCTACCAAATCGCCTACCAAATCACCCCAGAATAGCTCAAAATTCCAGTTTCTCAAACTATCCAAACACTCGAGGACTGCTTCAGCTGATCTCCACATATCCTCTCCCATTATGACAAGGGAACTACGAAATAAATCTACACCCAAAAAGTCGACAAACTACACTGCATTAGGCGACACTTTATATCCAAAATGCATCAACGAGCTCTACATCACAATCCACACATTGACCAAACATTACGAAATCCTCAAGGCATTATTCCCCGACTCGGACTTGGTCCTGTATGGTGAAACCTCCGAGTATCTTAAGTTCCAACAAATCAAGATGCTGCTGCGTTTCACCTCGCGATGCCTCATGAAGTTCATAGTGACAGATTTTGGATTTCTGCTGGCACAGTTCCTGGAAACTTTGGATAGCTACATAGCCACTTTAGTGGTTCCAGGTAGTAACGTTTAATCACTTTTCCCCAAGAAATTTGTCGTGCAGGCGCTCGCTCTCCAGCCGTACCAAGCTAGGCCTTAGCGTTGCTCCTGGTTCTAGACTTTTTACCTTAACTACATAGTAGTGCATCACTCAATATATATACTGGCTGGCTCCTACGTGTTACGGTTTGCACACCAAACCTCTCTCTTTGTTCAACGAGAGACATCGGATAGAATCACCAATAATACCCATACATCTTCTTTGAAGGCCCCTGAAAAACCGTGTCATATCTTTTGTTCGAAAACCCGTCCAAAAATCCACGTCCTTCTGAAACAAAATCATTGCCACAGTCATAATAGTCAAACTACATGTACAGTTCAAGGATATCCTCTCCAAATACTCCGGTTCAAGTTCCTGAAAATGGGACCGTGGTAGGGCAACTATACCAGGTGATCAAAGATTTTAATGCTCGTCTGGGCGATGAGCTGACACTGACAAGAGGAGAACAAGTTGAGGTTATCAGCGACGATTCGGAATATAACGATGGTTGGTATCTCGGTAAAAACCTCTCCACCGGTCAGGTGGGTCTCTACCCAAAAGATTTTACCAAGATTATTCAGAACGACAGTCATAGACCTTCTTTATTGAGGTCCAGATCTCGTAAGATGCAGAGTAGCAATAGTTCATCCTTTCCTAATACCCCCAATTTTCAACCCTTCCCAAAATTTCCCAAGGCTTCTGGTACTCCAAATTCAAGTGCCAATAGTGCGAGCCAGGAGTTGGGCTCGGTCTCAGAGCTTCAAAATACGTCTCAAGGCAGTGTCAATTATACTACCACTACTGTAAATGGCTCCGGCCTAGAGCAACGCCAATCTTCAGTGAAAAAAACTATGAATGACATTGATAGGGCACTTGAAGAATTGACCGCCGAAAAGGCTTCAACCCCAAAGTTCTCCTCATCACCTCTCAACCACACATTAAATCCTCTGGATGTCGAGCAGTGGACACCGGAAGATGTCACTACCTACTTTTCCTCCTTGAGTTTTGATGTGCAGAGTGCAGGTCAGTTTGCTAGACATAAAATCAATGGATCAATTCTTCTTCAATTAGAGCTTAGTTATCTGAAGGAATTGGATATTCAATCGTTCGGCACCCGGTTTGAAATTTTTAAGGAAATTGAAGAGCTTCGTCGATTACAAAAAAACCCGAGAAATACAAGAACACCACAACCCGAAACTCCCAGACATGAACAAAATTCCCATCCATTTACTCCTTATCATGAGCGAAAGCGTTCCCAATCAATGGATCAAGCATATGCTACCCCCAACTATCCATTGAAATCTGTTAGCATTGCCCCGCCTCCCATCTCTCCACCTAAACTACCACATTCCGCTGGATCATCTGCTCCAGAAAGCCCTGGTGGTGATTTTACGAGCCCTAGAAGAGCTCCTGAACCCCCAATCGAACCACCACAAGTTGCTTACCGTTCGTATCAATTTGGGGCCAACCCTTCGACTCCTAATAATACTCAAACACCTCCACTTCTTCCTCACCAAAGAAAGTTTAGTCATTCCAGAGCTGCTTCATCATTATATACTTTTGAGACAAACCATCAGAGAAACGTTTCTTCTCTTTCTCAACGATCCCAACTGCAAGGTGCTAGTAGTAGAGCACATTCAAGAAACCCCTCCGAGTCTCAGAGACGAAAATCCAGCGTGGATGTCAAAGATAAAACTCACAGACGTTATTCTTCTGTGTTTTCTTTTATGTCCAACAATATATCCACTCCTCATTTGAATCCCGAAAATGAACCAGTCTCGAAAAGAAGCTCCTTAATTAATGCGCTGACAAGCCCTTCAAAGATATCTCTTCTCAGATATAAAGAGGCTAAGGGAAAGAAAAATGGTGCAGATGATTTAACAACATTTTCGGATGCAAATGATGACTCGAACTCAGCAGACACATCTGTATTGGAGCTGAAATCACCTAAGATCAATCGAAGATCGGTATCTGCGAAAGAAACTTCCAACAATAACAGTTCATCGTTTACTTCCGATGTAGAAAAGGAATCCACTAAGAGAACCGTTTCTGATATAAGACCGAAACAACTAACCAAAACTCTAACTTATAGAAAGAAGAATCAAACTTCTGCTTTTCAGGAAGGAATAAGAATGGTCACCCCTCAGGAGGCATCAAAGACGGCCGACTTTTCGGGTTGGATGAGCAAGAAGGGTAGTCTTGGTCAATGGAAGCATAGATACTTTACACTCCACCACACTAGACTTTCTTACTTCAGCTCCCTGAAAGATACGCAAGAGAAAGGACTAATTGACATCACTTCTCACAAGGTCTTGCCCAGCAAAGAGACAGACGACACTTTCAGTGCATTGTATGCTGCTACAACTGGTAAAGGAAGCTATTTTTTCAAACTTGTTCCACCAGCTCCTGGATCCAGAAAAGGGTTGACATTTACCCAACAGAAGATTCATTATTTTGCCTTAGAAACTCGTGATGATTTAAGAAAATGGATGGCTGCTTTGATGAAAGCAACAATCGAGCTGGACGAAAGTATTCCTGTCATTAGTTCCTGTGCTACGCCAACTGTTTCTTTGGATAAGGCCCAGGAAATCTTGGCTCGAAACAGAGAATACGCCATGTTGAAAGATATGGAACTGGAGAAAGAAGGCAAGGCTTTGGAAGAACGTGAGGGTACGCCAATTTCCAAGGCGCAAGAAAAATCTGGGGAAAACTCTTCTCTCAAAACTGATGATAATTTGGATGATTTTGGGTTCATTACGCTGTCTCCAGTTGACCCTTCACTTGGCTCGTTGACAGTTGATGACAGTGCTAAAGGATTGAACGATTCCAAAGATGCTTTAGGGAACAGTGGACAAGAAGCTGACTCAGTTAATACATCTACTGAATCTCCTTTGATTGCTAAGCCAAAAATGCGAGTCTCAACCACTTCTCCGATGGCAACTGGTGCCCTGATTTCTCCAAAGTCAGTCCAAGGATCTTTTGATTCCGATGTTTCGTCACCCAGGACTCACTCATTACGACAGAACGGAAGGGCAACACCTACAGTGACTATGCTGGAACCTCCTGTGATTCCAGGTCTGGATAAGAAAGAAAAAAATGGTTCTGGAATGCTGTCTGGTGTTAGAAGAGTTGTATCGAATAAGAGATTCAACAAGTGAAATTATAGCTAATCTGTATAATACTGTATATTTTAAACGAACTAAGTACGTTAATGGTCGTTCATCTCTTCGTCGATGGTATCTATGGTTTGGATTCCCTCTAGTGATTCTTTCACAACGTGAGAGCCCTTAGGATCAAGATTCAATGCAATAGTCAGCTGTTTGATGGCGTCAGATTTTCTTCCCAGTTGTTTATAGAGCTCTCCTAGAAGGAAGTGAACACTTGCTTCATCTGGAGCAAGTTTTTGCAGTTTCTCAAAGTCTTTGAGAGCCAAGTCGTATTGTTGTAGAGCCAAGAGAACTTGAGCTTTCTTAAAAAGTGCCAACATAGACAAAGGTTGAAGTTTGCATGCAAAATCGTATTGCTTCAAAGAAAGTTCCCGTTTTCCTAACTTCTCAAGTACCATACCAACACAGCAGGTCAATATGACGTTTACAGGGTTGATATCAATAGCTTTTCTAAAGTGAAACTCGGCCTTCGTAAAGTCCCCTAGTTTAAGATGGACCATTCCTAAACCATATAATGCATTGTAATGACGTTTGTCAATAGATAGTGCATATCTAAAGCTCTCAAATGCATTTTCGAAAGAATCATTTGCGACATGCTCATGTCCTTGAAGAGTATAAGCATATGCAAAATTTTGGTCTAATTGGGTTGCTTTATGGAAACATTTGACGGCTTCCTCATTGTCCCTATTCAATGAGAAAAGGTTACCAATTGTGACCCATGTTTGGGGGGCAAATTTGTCTATTTGATAAAGCTCATGAGAGAGATAGCTCAACTCAGAGTCTTTATGCAGATGCCACAAAAGCGTAGAGTAGTATTCCATATCTTCAGTTCTTGTTCGGTCAATTTGTCTCAACTTTTGAAAATAGAACTCGGATTGTTCGTAGTTGACAATCTCAAAATGCAACCTTCCCAGCTTGGCCAAAACCCAGGGCATATCAACTACATGTTCGGGTAAAGACGTAAAGAGTCTGATAGCTTTGAAGCAATCGTATTGACAAAATGCCTTGTAAGCTCTTGCGATTCGCCCGTAAAGAACGATTAACTCATTTTCACTCGTAACCTCATTAAAGTTACGGAAGTCACTATTATTGCTTGGAGCAGGGGGCATGTTGGAAAAATTATAAGATCGCTTCAACCATGAGTCTTTGTTGGCTTTGATGCTATCCATATGGGTTGTATTATCGCTGTCATAAGTTGAAGGGGTGCCTAGGCCAGAAATAGGTTGCATCAGCAAACGAGACGTAACCTTGGAAGCTGAAAGCCTATTTGATCTTCTTGGAAATGAGCCTGTTGTGTTTGCTGGCGGTGGTTTGAACGCGTCTGAAGTCACAGAACTTCTTGTTTTTCTTGTAGGTGCTTCTGGGAGCTTGAGCTCTCGTACTTTCGGGGTAGTCAGATTCTTTACTTTATTCTTGGAAAACTCCGGAGTACCCATAATATTAGATCTGCCAAAAAGAGATCGTCCCTTAGGTTTGGAGTCTTCTGGCTGTTTTAGTTCTACTGAAGTATCGGGGGCCATTCTCTCAAATAATTCATTACCGGCTGGTGGATTAACCGAGAAGGTAGAAGTGGGTTTGTATACGTTGCCAATCTTAACCTTGGCTCCTAACTTCGACAATTGCTCAAAAGCCTCAAAAAGGAAAGGGTTCAATTCTAAAGCCTTGGAGTAGCAAACCACAGTATTGACATCGTCATCCATGGAGGCATACAACTTGCCCAGCAAGTTATAAAAAGAGGGGATATCTGGTAATACACTCCGTTGGTTTTCATTTTTTCCCAGATTGGATTCCATAGATTCTTCCGAAATGCCCTCTTCTCTGATAGTATCCAGTATTCTCTGGAGCACATAAATTCCTTCTTGGGGATGTTCCAGCTTCAACGCACACAAAGCAAAAACATAAGCACACCCCATGTGCATTCTATTGGCGGTGAGATTGTAGGCAGATTTGTAGAGACCCCTTCGATACAAAACAAGCCCGTGAAGATGTATCGAATCAAGGTTAGCGGGATTCTGAGCACACAAAATCTCCACGTTCAATTGCGCCGAATCCAGTTGTTCATTATCTAAGCAATTATACACGATACCCCGCAGCTTTTGAATGTTGTATTCTTGGACACTCATGGCAGGGTCTTGGGTGCGTCTGCTAGAGGAGGAGGGTTCCTAATCCGATGCCTTTACCTTTGTCTTTCAGTAAAGAGAGATTGCAGGCCTCGATCAAGTCTGATAACCACTATCGCGAAACATAGTGCCAAACTGGCAGAGAAAAGATTATATAATCAGTAAACATAAACATTAGTAGTACATAAAGAAAAACTGAAACGCGGTCCGGTCCATACAGAAAAAATTACAGTGTAAAATGGGTGGTTAATTGTCTCTAGTGTAGGGTCTCCACGTAGTTGCTTGGACAGATTCCCAGCTCACCGGACTGTTTTTTAGCTTGCCACCATTTCCCTGCCGTGTCTTTCACTTTGAAAACTTCCCCCTGTTTGAGGGATAATTCATTGATATCCTCTGGGTTGGCATCGTAGTTGTAGAGTGCCCTTACTGTGATTGGGTAATGGTCATCAGCAGACAGTTCATCGTCTGAGTCATCATGATTACCATAGGCATTTGAATCGACTCCCTTTTCAAGACCGGTTAATTGGCCCGATGACATGTAGTTGGTATTCGTATTATTGATGTCATTGGGAGTGTACGTCCGATTGGGTTGAGGCGTGGTGAATGGGTTAGAACCCTGTTTTTCATGGAGGGCCAAATGTACCCCGTTCCGGCCTGTCGAGAATCCAGGAGCCACCTTGCCAAATACTTTTGCCACAAGGACTGAGTTGGCAATGTCAGTTCCATAGTAGAACAGCCAGATCAGGTTGATCATGGATAGCAAAATTGATCCAGCGGCAGCACAATTTTTTGCAGACGTATTGGAGTAGACCAGAGAGTTTGCTGAATTGGTGGTGTAAACGGTGGCAATAGCCAGGAACCCAACGATGCTCAGACGGTGTGGTTGGATGTCATCAACAATGTAAAGAACTGCGAGGAAAATGATCACGAACAGCTCAAACACAATACCCCACCACGTCAGTTTGGGGAAGGATCCCTGGACATCAGCTACGATAGAACTGATAAACGTTATGATCCACGACATGACGGCCAGAGATAGGGACCCAGTGGCAAACGGGTCGTTGATTATGTTTCGGATCGACATCTAGAGGTTTGGTAGGGAAGGAACGAGGCTCAATAGGAAAACTACAGGACATATAGGTACGTGTATCGGTCGCGAATTCACAGCAGGGAATCTCAAACAAACTTTCTTCTTGGAATGTGATCACGTGTCCATTTGGCCCATCCTCATTCTCTAAATCGTTTGAAGGATAGATGTGAAGAGGAGAAAAGTGCATAACGCAACCCCAAAACTACTAAAGACGCTTTTTTTTTTTTTTCTTAAAGCATGTCATTGTCCGATCCTGAGGACAGCTTAAGACATCTTCTTGTGAGCTTGCCCTCCAATGTTAAGTACGACGCAGAGTCTTCGGTATTGAAAAGCCGGCTGAACCTTGCTCTGTATTTCTCGCTGACAAAGAGAGGTGAATATCTCGGTTCGTTGGTAACGGACTTGCCAATGGATTTGCCGTCATCTTATTCCGAAATCTTAGAGGCTGGCGATGATTCTTATGCAAAATTGGCTGAATCAATGTACAAATGCTCTAACTATAAGCATCATGGAAGACCTTGTGCAAGGCAGTTCAAGCAAGGAGAGCCGATATACCGGTGCTACGAGTGTGGCTTTGATGAGACTTGTGTAATGTGCATGCATTGTTTCAATAGGGAACAGCATCGAGATCACGAGGTTTCTATTTCAATTGCATCGTCTTCCAATGATGGTATCTGTGATTGTGGGGATCCTCAGGCATGGAATATCGAACTGCACTGCCAGAGTGAACTGGAACAAGATGACCATTCAAGTTCAGAAGTTGATCCAGATTTCAAATCTGCTATAAGGGAAACGATGGAAATTATCCTAGATTATATTTTGGATTGTACAATTCATTCCGCATCCATGCTCCCTGCTGTTCAGGATATGATGAAGGAGGATCCATCCGACTATGAGATGGCCATTCAGTATGCTTCAGATAGTTCTTCTTTGCCCATCGAAAGGTATGGAGTGGAAGACACGAATGTTCAGTCCTGGAACGTAGTCCTCTGGAACGACGAATTTCATAATTACGATGAGGCGATCGATTGCATCCAGCAGGTTAGCAGATGTTCATTGTCTAAAGGACAGGCTGACGCCCAAAAGATTAATGATTTTGGGTTTTCCATTATAAGAAGAAGTGAATCCTTACCTTTACTGATAGAAAGGTGCGCCAAGGTTGAAGAATCCGGATTTACCATTACGATTCTTTCTGATAGAGATGTTACCCGATTAATCATCATTGATACTATTCTTGATTGGCTGTTGACCCTTTTAGAGATTTCTAGGCCGGAAATTCAGACTGCTGTTAGAGAGAGTTTGTGTGAATCTCTTTTGGCAGAGTTTCATGCAGACATTCATGAAGGAGATTTTTTCTACCGGGAAGATGACTATTCAGACACACGGGGTTTATTGGATTTTAAAAACA
This sequence comes from Komagataella ulmi, assembly GCA_023213065.1. Lineage (NCBI taxonomy): Eukaryota > Fungi > Ascomycota > Pichiomycetes > Pichiales > Pichiaceae > Komagataella > Komagataella ulmi. The sequence continues at coordinate 305,617 of JAKWAZ010000001.1, forward strand.
GGATCCCAGCCCCGTTGGTGGAGGATGTAATGAATGAATTGTCTATTGATGACTTGAAGAACAGGAAACTATCTAGTTTTCTTAATGAAGAATCTTCAGCTTTGGTTGGTTCTAGGGTACAGTATCTCTTCTATATGGATCTGCGGTTTTGGAAAAAGGCTAGAAAATCTTTGAAATTGTTAACGACATCTGTTTTGGTTTCAAACTTGTCATACAAAAAGACTTTCTCTGAACAGTTTGTGAAAATATACTCACATCTGTTGATACTGATGGCAAAGGAAGATAGAGAGTGGCTTCTCAGCAATGCGGGCAATGCTGTAGTACAACTCTTTACCTGTCCTAAGACATCTCTCCATTTATTACAACCACAATATTTCAGAAGCATTATCGTTCCCATCATTTTATTGTTCGAATCGTATACAGGCAACCATTTGCTTTGGGAACGACCATATCAACTCTTGTCACGTAAAAAAGGTCTCAAATTTGGATTAATGCGTTCATTAACTGATCTAGTGACGTTAATCACCACAGCCCATCAATCAGAAGAACATTTGGTACTTTTTCAGGGAAAGAACTTCATTTACATAGTCATGCTTTTCAGGATGTTCCAGAGTTCACTAACATTGGTTAGGAAGGAAGGAGAACATATAACTAGGGAATCCACAGAGTTTTTAACCTATCTGCAAATATCTTACTACCTAAATGACATCATCAAAGGTATTGTTGAAATTGCTCAAGTTCCTGAAATACATAAACTTGAGCACTGGAAAGTTATGGAAACAAATATACAAATATTGGCCAGTTTGATTTCATCAGAGCCTTACGAACTTCATATGGTGCACGAAAAACAAATTATCGATCATGACGTAACAAAGAAACCAACCTCTCTTATTAACCCCTTGAATGGATTACTGTCTAACTTGTTAACAACCGTAAGAGTCAATTCGTTCTCATTTTTAACTCGTCGAGTGTCTCTGATCAATTTTTGGAATATCAACCCTGAAGCTTCATTTTCAGACGATTTAGATTACCTGAAGCTGTCTTCAAAGAGCTTGGAAGCAATTTCATTAAGTTCACAAATTAAAATTGGCCACTGGATTAGAAATGGATCCATGACCAGTAAACAAGCCCAGTTGTACTGCACGAGATTTACTCAGTATGGTTACATAGCAGATGTTCACTTAAACCAACTTGCTATACTCGAAGAACAAGACGACGATCGTCTCTTACTAAACATTCTGGATAGATTCAATTTGATTGATTGGTTCTATAACGACCAGGATGTGACCGGTACTGTCTTTGAAGAGCGATCTTTTTACCTAATGAACGAGTTGGTCAAGTTTCTCTATAACATGTTTTCGTACCGAGTTAACTTCCAGTTTGAATCGAATTTCACAGAGAAAACCCAGTATGAGGTAACTCAATACATTTTATACACACTTTGTAAAGGATCGCTGTCATTTTCAGATCTAACGGCTGATTTTCCTATCTCGGTGGAAGTTACTGTTTTTGACAAGATCCTTGATGAAGTTGCTGTTTACGAAGAGCCTAAAACTATGAATGATTCGGGAAAATATTCAATTAAAAAAAGTTATTACAAAAAGATGGACCCAATGTCTATATATGTGGACTCGAGTGATTTCGATGACGTATCAACAGCGATAGTAAAGGAACTTTCAATCTTAGGAAAAACGAAGGAGGAGAATGTTGTAATTGAACCTCAGATCAGTGGACCAAACGAATCCAACAGCCGTGTCTTGAGCCGATTAAAACAGTTCTTCATTGGTAAATCTGTTGTCAAATTATTCTATAAAATGTTACAATCTGCTCTTTCTGAGGGCAATGAGACCTATGTCATCCAACTTTTGCATTTGATTCAAGCAGTGTTTTTAGATGAACACGATTTGTACAGAATCGAAGATCCAGTGCAATATTTTATTCAAATTCCTGTATGTGATCTACTTTTGTCTGTTGTTGAGCACAATGATTTTTCACGCCCTGTCTGCAAGAAAGCTGAAGTTTTATTGAATTGGTTGATTCAACGGGACGAGTCAATCATTGACTCGTTAGTTGATTCCTTTGGCGAAAAGCACATCGAGAACTTCAAAAAGTCCAGGGGATCTCAAGTTTTGGAGACTAAACGAGCCAGACAAAAGCGGTTGGCCAAGGAAAGACAAGAAAAAATTAAATCACGATTTGCTAAACAGCAGAAGTCTTTCATGAAGCAAAATTTGGATGCAAAAAAGAGTGTGGAGCATATAACTGCACATTTCCAAAAGTACAATGAAGGAACAGGTAGTTCTTATCAGGACTCTTTTCATGAGTGCATTCTTTGTCAACGTGCTCAAGAGGGTAACGAAATGTTTGGAATTCCTACCTATGTTGAGAAAGTTTCTACGTTCTGGGATTTTCAGCCTAAGGATGAGTCAAACTATACGGAAAGATGTTTAACAACCATTGAAAATCAAATGAAACAACTGCAAGAAGAAACAGATGCCAACAATGAGGTTAGAGAACATCCTTATTATCAAAAAGATATTCCTGCCAAAAGCATGGCACTGACATCTTCAAGACATATTGTTAAGTCATGCGGGCACCATATGCATTACAAATGTTTTTCTGAGCTACTGGAGAACAGCAGAAAGTTCAGCACTTGTCCACTTTGTCGCTCTGCCATTAATGCCTTTGTTCCACAATTTGCTATGAAAAACGATGTTAACCCTGCTTTGCAGGAGGCTGCTACGAATATTAGTCACTTTGAAAAATTGAACTTGAATCAAATTGTATCAAAATACCTTCTCAATGATTCCTTCTTGAAATTCATTGCAGAAGAAAGTAAAGACCAGTTCATGTATTTGAATGAGTTCAAGGACATTTTGAAAGACGCTCCAGATGCTTTCGATCACATGTTGAGTGAAGGGCTATTTCCATCATTTTTGGCCATGTCAACATTGTTGGGTAATACCCTAGCAAATACCGAAATTCGTCTCAGATTATCTCCCGAAAAGATCCCTCAGAAAGAAAACCTGAAGAGAAAAGATTCGGAGTTAATAAGCTCACTACTTCAATGTGTTTCGGTTATTTCAATATTATTGAAACAGTCCTATCCTGAGGAGCAGTATTTGTCTCCTTTTTTGAATAAACCAAATTCTTTAATAATTGATTTCGCCATCTCACTTCTACTTGGAAAAGAAGAGTCACTTCAAGAAACTATTGTGGAGATTTACAAGCAAACAATTCTGCATTCATTGAACTTGCTACTGAGTAACGTTGAAGATAACGAGCAGTTCAGAAGCATGCTAAGTGGTGCGACCTCTATTATTGATGATGCAGAACTTTCTCTTTTCAAGAAGTTTGTTGCAAAGGCTACTTTCACCTCCGATGTATCATTCATTAATGAGAACGAACAATTTTTGGTTGGACTGTACATTCTTCTGGAAAAAACTACTGCAGTATATCTTAAACAGTTGTTTTTGATTATCAGCATGTGCACACCCTTGGACTTATGCCTAAGTCGTGACTACGAGAATTCCAATGATTACGATCACTATTTGTTTGGCCAACTGTGCAAATTTTTTAATCTTTCCAGCATAGTCAGCTATCTGGGTTCTGGGATACCTGGGGGAAAGCTATTGGAAGAACAAAATGATCTTATATTAAAGGGTCAATCCACTCTCTCTTCAACAATCGAATATCCAGGTCTCGTTTATCTTGTGAATTTGCCTAGAGAACTGAACACTTTTACTTTCTCAAAATATGACTTCCAAGACCCAGTTAATCTGAATTTTTCTGTTTGCTTAATGTGTGGCAAGAGAGTGAAACATAGTGGTGATTCTGAAAATGAAATCGAAAACTTCCCTGGCTACAATGGTGTTCCTCTTACTCTGTTCCACCATCATAAGAACTGTCCTTTTTCTGGATATGGAGAAGCACAATGTATCTTTTTAACCCCAAAGTTGAATAAATTGACAGCCTTACTAAAGATACAGCCGCCACGAGGAATTTCTGATCGCTCGCTATATCATAGTACGTTTGCATTCCCATTGAGCAGTCCATACCTAACCACACATGGAGAATCTCATTCTGGTCATGGAGGTCTGATACGCAAAGCATTCCTAAATAAAGACCGATTTCGAAACCTGAATGAATTGTGGTTAGATGGTGAACTAGCTTTGTACATTTCCCGAAGCCTTGGGGATTCTCAAATAGTGGCTGAACCAATCAACCCTGTTATGATTACAATGCCTGGAGGTATTCAGGAGGCATTAAACCTCGCTTTCACCACTTTCCTCGGTGATCAAGAACCGGGAGATGATGACTTGGAAGATTATGAGTATGACATATTGTTGAATAGATAGACTATATATATATATATCTGCTTATCTATTTTATAAACATGATAGTTTAATATGATTTAATCAAAGCTTTGATCCCTGCGAAATGTTTCGTATAAACTCTTGAAAATTACTCTGCCAGATTCATCTAACGACGAATTGATGACTAGTAGTTCCTCTTCTTTCAATGTCTGAAGAACGATGAACATGGCACTCTCCAGTTTTTCTTGACGCTCTTGAGTAGTAAAACTCATAGGATCCTTGATCTTTAAAGATATGTAATTTAGTACCAAAACAGGAAGATACGGTCTAATAGCTTCCTTTACTCTGTCTGAATGAATCACTAAACTTTGAGCTCCTGATAGTTTATTGGGAGGTTGGCACAAATTGGTGACGACCCTTTCAAAAGCAACCGCGGAAGCTTGCGACTTTTGCTTGAACAGGCATTTCAATTGGCAAATGACTGTGGTCAACAGTAGATGATCACGTCGATACAGTTTGGATCTATGGTACATTAGAATGAATGAAAAGATATCTGAAGCTTTTACAAACACCATAGATGACCCATTTTCCAAACTCGAATATACTCTGTTTAATAGAACCAATAGTTGTTCAATCAGATACGGAGTGAAAATCTTATTCGATCCAACTAAAGATTTTTGGATGGCATTAAAGAAAAGAACGTTGCTCTCTTCTTCATTTGGATCATACTGTGAAATGAATGACGACAATGATCTCGAGAGTAATGTAGGGACGATTGGGGATTCCTTGGAGTTGTCGATAAACGTTTGCAGCAAATTTATCAGGAATGCATACTTGTCATTCTTCTCTCCGAGTGACCTTATCACCAAGTCAAAGCAATAGAAGAAGGATTCATCATCCAAAGAAGACACCCACTCGGTCAAATCAAATGACTCTGTTCCAACATTTAAATATAGGGCGAGAATGTGAATTGGACGAAAGCAGTTGATTCTTATAGAAAGTTTGAGTAAGTCCAACAATCTTGGATCGGAAAGATCGACCCCTTTACTTCCTTCGATGATTAGTGTCTTCAATTTTGAGAATTCGTTAGTTGGAAGCGGCAAATCAACCAAGTACTTTGCATAGCCGATAATGTTTGACTGGGCAACTTCAATGAGTTTAGCAGTTAATTTTTCACTTGCAAAATCTTTCGAGTTTGCAAGTACTGTATGAGACACTTTGAACATTAGAGACTCATCATGCAGTTTTTGTTTCAGCAAGTATGATGAAAGTGTCTCAATAAATTCGGAAGTCTGATTAGAACAGAGACTACTCACCAAAGCCAAAACTTCAGCCGGAAATTGTGCAAATTTTTTGAATAACACTTTCAAATTTGAAAGGTCAGAGAATGGTGACTCTATGATGCAATAATTTAGTAGTTTGATAGCAAGATTGATTGAAGAAACCCTCAATTTATCAGAGCCATTAATGCAAAAATCATTCAAAACTTTCAATACGTTTATTCTGTGTTGTTCTAAGAAAGATTGAATGGGGGCGGATGCAAAGAATTCAATGAAAACTTCTGGGTTTTTGACGGGTGAATCACAAAAATACTCAAAAATGATATCCATAATTCTTTCTTGCTCAAAGAAAAATGGGTGAGCATCGAAGAAGCAATTGTTTTCCACCAAAATGTCTATCAGTTTTCTGATTTGAGAATCTGAAACACAAATTTCAATGATCTTAATCCATCTAAAAGAAATGAATGATAGAAGGGAAGCATTAGAAGTCTTGGATTTGAGCTCTTTGGACAGCCATTTGAGATAACGACTGAATATTTTGGGGTTTTCAATAGAGGGATCGATTTCGATAGCTTTGAAACATGTATAGAAATAATATTCATTCCTATCTTTGGAATGTAGCAATGATTTAAAGTCAACCTTGAGGTCTTCATCATACAAACACAGTAAGGTGTATCTCAATTCCCAGACATTAGGGTCAGTGAGCCATTTTGCAGTGAAAAGGACATCAAATTTAGGTTTTAACTTATTGGCATGACTGATAAATTGGTTTACTATAGTCATGTCATATAGTCTGTTTGTAATTATGGAACACATTCCTTTTGCCACCACGGTTAAAGGTACAATACGCTTAGCATCTAAGAGATGGTCAATGAGAGCATTCAGCTGAAAAAATGAAAGCGTGTGAATATTGTCCGCTATGTCTTGCATTAGACTTGAGTCCAGGAAACTTTTCTCTGCAACTCCCGACGTGGCTTGTAAACTCCATATTCTAATAAATCTATCCAGTTCATTGGCATTAACAAAAGCGAGCGTGAGAGCTTTATTTAACGATGAAACACTGTCATTCAGTCGATAGCACGAGAATATATCGGCAGTTCGGTTCATGACAACTAGTGGATTCAATTTGCAAATAGTTTCAATGAGGATGAAGCTCTTTGTAGCAATAGAATCCAGAACCAACATATCCAAGACGTAAGGCTCCAATGTTTTATTTCTTTTGATTAACTCTTCCAACATTCTTACCCTCATCTCTTGAGTGGAATAATATCGAATCATGGAAGAAAAGAGTTCACTCAAGTTTTGCATATCTTTAGTGTTCTTTGATAGTTTATCGACCAAAAGACTACCAAAAAATATGACACCTTCGTTTACCGTTTCTCTGTTATCGGAGTCATCAGTGGTGATTTGCTCAACGAAAGCTGTGATATGACTTTTCTTTGCGTATAAGACGTATTTTTCAATCATTTCTTTAGTCATTTTACCTTGAGAGATAGAATAGAGACGTAGGAGGTTATCAAAACTTGATTTGAAAATTTCACCCGCTACTTTATCCTCGGTTTTTGTTCTCAGTGATGAATAATATCTGAATACGGTATACTGGTGATCTTCGTCTGTAGATATGAGACATAAGCTGATGAAATATTTTAGAATCTTGACAGCATTTCTAGACCCAATAAACAGCTCATTCAGCAGTAAGTCAAACACATCAAACACCTGGTCAATCAACTCCTTATCCAAAATGGTCTTTTCAACGATATCTTCGGCCACTTTACTTAACACTTCACTAGCTTTCAGATTCCTCAATAGATTCTTGTTATCGCCCAGTTGATAGTATAATTCATGAAATAACTTCCACACTTTCCAATTATAATGAAACTTTTCATTCTTCGGGTCATTCAACCTGTCACACAGTAGTTTGAAAATGAAAGTTTCTTTATCAGGCAAGTAAATCGCTAATTCATTGTTGATGAGTTTGGTCGACACATCGATGATCTCTTCGACAGTTGTATTTCTTCCGCGGAGATATCGCGTGACTGTGTCGGAAGCTGTAAGTTTACCATCCATATTGATAGAAGGAGGGACACTTAGTGGGTGTTGTAGTGTGGGTGTTCTACCTTGTATCTCTACTTGCAAATAGAATAGTTTTTCACTTTAAACTTTTTGCCAGAAAGGAAAAAAATAGAAAAATATATAGTAGTGTCCCGACTCAAATGTAGCCTATACATATCACAACAATAGGGTCTTATCAGTTGAAGGCAGCTTGGTGGGAAACGAATCGATTATCCGAGGTTGCAAGTTGAAAGTAGGGCAGGAAAAGGGGTAGAAGGATAACTTTCTAATGATAGTCAATTAGTAGATCCACAACTATGAGCTGATCTGCTCCCAACAAAGTTCTGTTGTGTAGGGAAGAAATAATGATTATGTAAGACTTGTTGTAAGAAGCCGACGGTTCCCAGGTTCTCACCCCACAAAAGTAACAACGTTTTTAACCTTGCCCGCCGACTGTCCAGTAGCAATTGAGGTCTGTAAAGGCATGAGCTATCTAATTATAAGCTTTGATAGTAGCACCAAAATTGACGATGAGGTATCAATAACTGGATCCTTCAATCATTGGTCTGAGAAACTACCGCTTAAAAGGGAAGATAAACACTGGGAGTTCCATCTTGATCCAAAAGACGTGACTGAGCCATTGGTGTTCAAATTTGTCATAAAGTCGCCTGATGGGTCGGAAAACTGGTGCTGCTCAGACGTATATCAGAAAGTGACCGACGAGAGTGGGAATGAGAACAATGTTGTTGATGATCTTGAAAGGTTGCAAACCAAAGATACCTCTACAATGGCAGCAGAGCCTACTGAGGAGAAGAAAGAAGCGGTAGCAGAGGGGCATAATGATAAGCAAGTAGACATCGATGCAAAGAATGAACAGGCTAGTAAACTGGTAGACTCAGAATCAGATTATGAAAATGACCAATCAAGTGTGTACAATGACACCGTTCAATCAACAGTTGATAACAAAGCCGAAGAATTTAACCCGTTCATTGACAAAGATTTTCAACTACATCCAACAAGCCCCCATAATTTAACGTCCTCTGACACTCCTCCTCGTCCGCCTCATCAAAATATATCAAACTTGGTCCACATTTCCTCGGTCAAGAACGAGACGACAACAAACAACCATCACGAGGAATCTCCAGAACAGTCGGAGAATCCTCCTAAAACAGTAGCTAAAGTTTTATATGCTTTTCCTTGGTTCTTCAAGTTCCTATTCTTGAGACTATTTGGCTACTCAAATAATTACTTTAGTGTCAGACGATTTATGGGCCAATTGTTTGGTTTCATTCATAAGCCATCGGAGAATAACAACAATGAGTAGTTAACTCTCCAGTTCACTCAAAATTTAATTGTCCCAAGTCCTGAGCAAGCCTCTTGACTTGGCTAGATTATACTTTTCCATTGGATCGATGTATTTGGACCAATTTACTGTCCGTTGGTCTTCGGTAATGATATATATCTGGCGTATAAAATAAGGGAAAATGGCAGACTATTGCTACCGTAGTTTTAATTCGATCGACTTGATGGACACTCAAAGAGTAAGGCTTCGGTGGTCATAACTGACGCGATGTACCGAAACAGTGTATTTACCTATACTGGTAACGGCCGAACAATCGTCTAGCGTGATGATATGTGTACTTAATTAAAGTTTTCTTTTCCTTCAGAATTGAGGTTGGCTCTCTCACCTACCAAACTTCTTTAGTTCAAGATATCTGAAGAGCGGATACGTAACAGCAGTAAATCCAATGGCTAACCACATACCAAGATCAGCTCCATGGCTTCCAATCTTGATTGCTATAGGTCCAATGTAGTAGACTTGGCACATTCCACAAATGGCCCCAACTACACCAAAGCAAAACGCCAATGAAGAAGCAAATCCGTGAGTAAGTCTGTCTCGGGAAAGATAGATGTCAAAGTTGTAATATGGTCTGGATTTTCCTTCCAGAAGGTCTTGCTTCTCTCCCGGAATGGTAGAGAACTCGTATTGATAAAGTTTTATTAGGGTTTTGTTGCACCGGAAGATGACATTCTCCTCTAGCAGTAAAGTGAAATAGATAGAGATCCAGTACCCCAGCATTGGCAAGAAATTGGAAAGAATAGTAGCAAATTGGTCTCTTCCAGCCAGAGAACAAACCATAAATATCACAACCATGACCACACTCAAGAACCATCTTGGAAAATAAGAAAGTGGTCCACCTATTAATTGCAGTTCCAGTGCTCCAGAGTAGGTATTAATGATATTGTTTGTGATCAGTGAAAGGAAGAAGATCACCAAAAGGAACATTCCAAACCCATTCCAACGAGAAAAAACTTCGTGCAATAAACCACCCAGTGAGTTGTTCGTATAAGCTTCCAACCATGGCTCATGAACAGTGGCCGCATTACCAAGCAAGATTGACAGTACGGCTCCAACGAATGAAGGTATCCAAATAGCGAAGAAGGTCATGAAAAATACGAACAGCTGGCTAGTTTCTTCTGGTAATAATGTATAATAATCACTAGCGCATCCTCCCCAAGTAGCTGTCACAGAGAATCCCAATGCGAAAAATGATAGAAAGTTTCCTCTGATGGTCATAGTGTCCCCAACGGAGACAGTATCCAAATAATTAGGGTATTCGTTGGAACCAATGATGTACAGGAGAATTAACACCGTGAAAACTGGAATGGAAATAAGCGTCTCCGTATGCAAAAGGATTCTGATACCAAAAATGGCAATCACCAGAGATATCATTGAAATAATCACAATGCCTATTTCTATGGGCAGTTTGTCATTGGAAACACTGTATAATATTTGTCCGCCAAGGACGCAATTAGTTACACTCCAACCAACAAAACCGATAGCACTGATTAATGCTGGGAACCTGACAGCCCAAGGACCGAAAAACAATCTAGCACTGACAATTTGACGTAGTCCTGATCTTGGTCCCATCGTACTACAATAGGCGGCTAACAGACACCCCAATGTACAAGATACTAATCCACTTATCATACTATCTTTGAACCCCAGGCCAAAAATCAAAGGTCCCAAGAAAAAACTGGACATAGAAGTTATTCCACCACATCCCGATAACCACAGACCCATGACGTGAATGATAATCCTCGTCATATTAGTCCGTCTTTGGTCGGGGGAGACTCTTTCGATACCAGTAGATTCACCACCAAACGAATCTAGCTTTTTGGAGACATAGTTGAGGCCGTTCAATAACTTTGATATTGGTCCTCTTTTCTCTGTCTCCGAGATTCTGCTTTCTGTTTCTAGCTCCAGGTCACTGGAAGCTTTCTTCTCCATTATAGTAAAATTTTATTACTTCTGGGGTAAATGACTGTGGTATAGAGGAAGGGCCTACTATTATATAACTGCATCTCGCGAAGACTCATCAGACCTTGCAGATCGGATTTGAAAATTTCTAAGACTAAAACGGATAAATATTGGTTAGTGAACGCAAATTGCTTAATAACCGGTGATTACACGGCAATGATTCAAACTAGTCATGGGTGACGGTTATGACTATCCCGATCTAATTCATTATGAGTTTTTTTCCTAGCAAAAGGGGTGTTTTTAACAATAAGCGAGTCACGGTCGAGCGAAAGAAGGCATTTTTTGTGAAGATACGTAGGGTGAAGGGACATAATAGGCTACGGATGTCTGCAATTAAGCTGCACTGCGAACTAGGGAGTGTAATTGGTATGCTCCTGATCTATCAATTTTACCTATGACATTCCATTTTAGGGTCAAAAGACCTGCCAAAAAAGAATAAGAAAAATGGAATCATAATCATCAGTTATCTATAGTGTATGCCCACCGTAAAATCTGTAAGAGAAATCTCCTGATTAAACTGAGTTCATTCTTGATTAACCGTTACGGTCTGCATTTTTTGAATGAAAGTCAAGTTATCTACTGCTATCTACCTTGGTCTATGGAAAAACTTTTGACTACGAAAGGTCTTGGAAAGCTTAGAAAAAGCTTAGCTTTCACCAAGAAATAACGGCTTTTCTAGCTCGAGCACAGAAAAGTCCTATTGAACCAGAAACTTTCACCATCAAATAATTTCCTTGTCGTTCCGAGTTATTCTCCTAACCTAGCATCAATCTTCTTTGGGCCTCCAAACACAACACAAGCACCCATGTCTTTCCTTCCAATAGTTGGCTAATTCACCAAATCTGCAGGTTCTGCATTAGACATCCGACATCCGATGTTTTTTCTCCTGTCACTACATCTCTGCACCCTCAAACGGTACAACATTTTTGCATGTCGTGCATTTCGCTGTAAGTTAATGTTAGTGGAATAGACCATTATCACACATCGCCATCTCCTGATGTTAACAGTTGGTTCTTGTTATTGCTACCCCTCCGCTTATTCTTTGTCGTCATCAAACTTGACCTCATGGCTTGTTTTCTTTTTTTCTTTAATTTATCACTCTCTTTCAAGCAATGGATTTCTCTGAAGGTTTGAACCAATTGCTGTCCAGGTCTTCCCACTCTCGTTCCTTGTCTACCTTCGCAGTAGTCCCCGAATACCAAAACAAAGAGCCTCCCCTGAGCTTAAGGTTTGGAGAGCCAGCCTATTTGTTGTATCCAATGACTTCGATTGAAATGAGTAGAAATCAAAGAACAATCAAAGTCCCTCAATTGTCCAAGGACAAGACTTCCATTTCCAAGGACATGGGCTACACAGCATTCAAAGGAATCTCCGAATTGTTGAATAAAATTACTACCTTTGTTGCCCATTGTTTTCCACCCCAGTATAAGGGTTGGAGTCCAATTGTCACGACTGATCATTGTAACAGTATTTCTAAGATATTGGAGTCTTTTGTTGACGAATCTGATGTCATCTTAGTGGATACCCAACTGGACTTGGATGTTGCCCACTTGCTATCAGATTGGAAGCCTAACATTCATTTTATCAACTTGAACCAGGTTTACGGCTCAGAACCAAATGCTACTAAACTATCTAAGTTATTAGAGAATTGGAAGAGGTTCTACCCTTACAAGAAATACCCCAAGCTCCTTCTCACAGCCACCTATGGCCTAACAGGAATATCACAATCGGATACGACAATAAAAGAAGTGCTAAAGTTAGCCAACATTTACAATTTCGTGGTTGTGGAAACCAATACGTTCCCCGAAGGTGTGAGTTACTTGAAACATGATAGTAAAGGTAGAGTTATTTCAGCTCAAAGCTTTCGGCACTTTAATCTAGATCTCGCTTTCATCATTGCCCACAATGCCATTGTTACTGCAATTGAATCGTATGCCGAGTTCACTACAACTTCGCCGTCTGGCATGTCACAAATCATAGCAGATGGAGTACTAAGCTCGATGGATGACTGGAAAGGTTGGCAGGTATCTCTACGAGAAATATCTCTATACTACAAACGTAGACGGAAACAAGTACAAGATACCTTGCAAGATGCCGTTCACATCAAGGGATCTCTGGGAAACTACTGTGGTATTATTTGCAGAGACAATGCTTCAAAGTTTGCAGAAAATGGCGTGCATTTAACTCAGGGGCAAGAGCTGAATGAATATTTCTCTTCCCTTTTTCGACAGAAATACACAATTATACCTGATGATTTAATTCTTATTTCACTTAGTTATAGTATTCCTCAAGAGGAGTTTTCGGATGCTTTAAAAAAGATGGAAGAGTGCTAAACGTAGCGACTCTTAAACGCTTAGCTTTTCCATTCTCCTAAAATCATTGGCTGCCATGTTATGATTATTATTGAATTGCTTGGGAATATTTCCACAACGATCCTTTCCAAAATTAATTTTCAGTCCTTCATAGTCCTTATTATACTTAATTCCATCAATAGCCTTAATTGCATTGGAAATGTTTGAAAAGTTGACAAAAGCACATCCCCTTTCTACAAAAAAGTTGATCTGTTCAATCTCTCCAAACACTTCAAAGTCAGCTCGTAGTTTCTTAGCACACTCAATAACTTTCTTAGATGTGGTTGGCCCATTCTCAGTCTTGATTGGTTCCTCGTCACACACTTCTCCATCATCATCAAGATCTAGTCCCCCGATGTACAGGTTACGGGATGCGCCGTTACTTACAGCCAATGTAAGCGCATTGGGTAGGGGACCACTGTGTTTCCCCCAACCGATTTTGACTTTCCTGTTACGGATAATCAACCCATGAAGACTACTCATTGCGAAAAACTGGGCGGCAGCAATAGGATCAATGAACGTGATGAAACAGGCATACTTTTCATAGATTAGTCTGACTTTCTCTAATATACCTCCACGTACAACATTGCAAACTTCCTCAACGGTGACATCTGGTTGCAAGCTTCCCAGATAGACAGTTCTATTGCCCAGGTTGTTAACTCCACCTGCCTGTGTGGCAATAGCAGCTGCCGCGTTGGATTGTTGTACTAATGCAGTTGATATAAAGTCTGGATCAACGTTGTTCAAAAGATAATTTTCTAGGTTGGGGTCCAGTCCCAAATATTGGGCTGCATTGTGCTGTTGAGTCTTGGTAATAAATGCACATCTATCTTTACCATAAAACACTTTTCTAGTCGCATACTTGGGATTCTTAAGAGGCAGATTCTGGACTGCCCTAACAGCACTCAAAATACTAGTAAAATGAACAAATGCAATTCTTTTTTCACTGATTACCTTAATGATTTCAATTTCGCCATAAATGTACAGATCAGTGTATATCTCGTCAATGGTGATGTCAGGGGAAAGGTGTCCCAAATAAACATTTCTTGTAGCATTGTGTTTGGAGACAGCTTCATGAACAATGGGATGCAAGTCTGTCTGATTACCCCATCCAATGCGGATATCATTTTGTTTGATAGTCAATCTTTTCAAGATGGCGTCCGAGTGGAAAAGCATGGCAGAGTTTTCATCTAGAAAAGAAATGAACGCGCAGTTTTTCTCTGGCAAAATCTTACAGCTTTCAATCACGCCCGATCTGACGTGGTCCAAAAGCTCTTTTGGTGTCAGATCAGTTGGAACGTTACCCAGGTAAACTGTACGGGATGGAGCGGCTAACGAGTCCCCGGAACCATTGATAGGGCGAGAAAAACCGCCATTGAAGTGCTGTGGGAAAGATTTATCCAAGCTTAGAGCTTCCATGCTATTAGCCAAATCCAAAGGGGTTCCTTGGTAAATATCTTGTTCGGCTACAGAGCCAAACTGAGATACCGATCTACCCAAAACCTCCGATTCGACATTTAAAGTATGGGGCTCAGGATAGTCAAAGCGGCCATTTAAATCAAATGACTCACGAGCCGTTGAATCCTGGGAGTTATTAGTTTTTTGGAACTGGGGAGGAAAGAATGACATGACAAACTAATGCAGATAAGAACTGAAAAAACACGAATGAAACGAGGCAGAAATGGTTCTCAAGGAATAGAATGGACTGGTGCAACTCCTTAGAAATATTTCTCTATGAACTGAACGTTTGGAAAGCGTTGGGGGCAAGTAGGTAAATTTGTGGAGGCTACTCGACAGATGAGTTAAAGGCGAAGGGCTCGTTTATCTAGTAGGTTAAAATTTTCTTGTAGGGATTATTTTTAGTAGGAGTATTAACGTTCGAGATTATTTGATGGAATGTGAGATAAGCTAAGAGGTTGGGTGGGTGGTTAACATTGCGGGGCTGTGGAAGGAATTTCTGGCATTTAAAAGTTCTGGACGATCTGGCTGCTTTTCTTTTTGTCTGTCATGTTGGTCACTTTTGCTAGGGATGCTCTTGCGTGACTTCTGCACCGTTTTGGAAACGAATGTTGAAGATCGGCGCAAAAAGTCAGCGGTGGGGGGTGACACTAACCTTAAAATTTATTCTTCTTTATTGGGTGTACATTTGGGCATTGGATCAGTTGCTGAGTCTAGCAAACATGGGGATCCTTTTTGTCCAATTTCCGAAGTCCAATTTCATTTCACATTCCTCCTTAGTCTCTTTTATGCCGCACACTGTATGTGCGGCTGTGCTTGCAGGGAACCGCAAAACTAGTCGTCACTAACATCAGTTTGATCGTCGGATTCTGAGAGGTCTGTGTGCGAAGGAGTGGTGCTTGAAGAAGTATCCGTGTGGGAAATGTTGTCATTCAATGATAAGGTTTGTGTCCGTTCGGGCACATGTTGAGTCAAGGGCTCCTCTTTGACGTTGAGGTCTGCACAGGTCTGCGGCTCTACTTTAACTTGAGAGACCAGATTGTTTTTCTGATCCGTTTGCTCGTTCATTTCTTGGTCACTAATGTCATTTTCTTGCTTTGCAAGACCCAAATTCATCTTCTTTTTGGGTCTGTTTGACCAAGAATGTGAATCAAAATCATCTGTATCCCCCACCCCTAGCTGTCTAAGCTTTTCCTTCTTTTCATTTAAGAGCTGAACAAATGCTGACTCCTGTTCATATTTCATTTCATCCACCAACTCTTTCATTCCCTTCACTCTTAACTCATCTTGTTGGAGTTTGAGATCAAGTAGCTGATT
The DNA here is from genome assembly GCA_023213065.1 of Komagataella ulmi. Taxonomy (NCBI): domain Eukaryota; kingdom Fungi; phylum Ascomycota; class Pichiomycetes; order Pichiales; family Pichiaceae; genus Komagataella; species Komagataella ulmi. The sequence continues at coordinate 321,713 of JAKWAZ010000001.1, forward strand.
CAAATAAATCAATTGTTGGGTATTCTTTTGATATTCCAGCACGTTCTCATGGTAAATGGAAAGAAACTCAAACAGATCCACCTCTACGTCCTCTTTAAATGGTATTTCGATTGAAAAAACTGGTTTATTAACCATCAACGATTCTACTACCTTGAATAAAACCTTAACGGGTTTACCGTTCTCTGACAATATGCAATTAACTTGTAAATTATATCCCTTGGAGTCGTACGATCCAAACAGTAAAATTTTGTACAAAAATTTGATGTTCTCCCTTAGTTTAGGGCTATGAAGGAAATTGACATCTTTCAATTCAATTTGTGCAGTTAAGGGGACTTCTGCCGTAGTAAACTCAATATCCAAGTGAAATTCCAGTCCCTCGTACAATAGATTTACACATTGATCGTAGAGACTCTCGTTGTCAACATCACTCTTTATCAAGTCATCAATATTGTCGCATTCAGGATTCATCACTATGAATTTCAAAATATCATTCTGGACAGTCTTCAGATTGATACTTTCCACTTGGGTCATCAGTGGATGGCTTGTAGATATCAGTTGGTCCAGCTTCTTGTCAACGTTTTTCCAGCGATCTTGTAATGCGAGATTCCTGAACCGGATATAACATTTCTCCTTAGTGTAGCTTAATGGTTCATTCTCTCTAAACAATTCAGCATTCACGGTGACTACCCTATCGAATATCATATACTTTGGTGGGGAAAGGTTGTGAACCGCGAAGGCTTCCATACGAGATATTGAAAAGGAGGAGGAAGGAAGCAAAGGCAAGGGACGATCCTGATGAAGAAAAGTTCCACATTGGATAACCATATACACTAATACATTTAGCCTATTTATCTAATAACTGAGTGGTTTCGCCAGGGACAGTGACATCCTCTTCTGTGTCCGTGTACGTGTTTCCTGCTTCCGATTCAGTTTCTGTATCGTCATCTGTTTCAGCTTCTAGCTGATCGTTGGTGGGAGAATAACCTAATAGATCAACCGCAGTCTTCATCTTGTCATATACCTCTTGAGTCAAATCGGCTACGTCGTCTTTAGTTAGGTCTTTCGTTTCAATAGGATCGAGGACCTTGATCTTAATCACTCCAGATCTGAATGTTTTAGTCTTTGGAGAGTAGAGACTGGAAGTATTAGATGCAACTAAAGGTATGACAGGGATGCCTCCTTGAACAGCCATATGGAAAGCTCCCTTTTTGAATGGGAGAAGTTTTGGCTCCAGAGCATAAGATCTGGTACCTTCTGGGAAAATGTATAATGCACCCTTTTCGTTCTTCAATTTTTGAAGAGCGGAATCTAAGGTGCTAATAGCAGTGCTTTTGTTTGCCCTATCAAGGAAGAAAACTCCACTCAAGGTCATGAATTGTCCCAAAAATGGAACCCATTTTAATTGTTTTTTACTAGTCATGGAACATCGCTTAGGAAAGACTTTTCCCAGTATGAACACATCCAGTTCACTCTGGTGATTTGCAACTAAAATGGCAGGTAGTTTCTCAAGGATTTCCGGTCTGTCAACCTCAATTGTAATGTTGAAAAGAGTGCTAAACGTGGCATAGAACACTCTTGCAGTGGACCATTGGGATAAGTTTCTTTTGCCTAGCAAGGACAAAACAGTGGATGCAATAACACCATAGACGGCGCAGCTAGTAAGTGCTAGCAATGCAAAGAATCCCTTGACATAGTAGACAACTTTGGACATTGATGATGAACGATTCGACAGATGATACAACCACCCTGTCTTAGAGCTTTTACCATCGCGAGAAGGTGGGAGGGAACATGAAAAGCCGATAGGCCGAGCAGTTGGCGGGAGAAGAAAAAATAAATCTTGAACGGGAAAAGCTACAAGGATAACCCAGGGCTATCGCGAGCAGGCAAAGACAATCTTCACCTCTTCAAGAACTTGTCACACACATATATCATGGCGAAAGACGAGCCCATTACCTCAGCAGAGCAGCAGCAAGCGTTTGACATTTATAGAAAAGCAATGACTTTCAACATCCTCTCAAGATACGATCCGCAAGTAAATCAACTGCTGTATTTATCCTCTCACTGTGTGGTCTATGAGTTCATAGATAACGATTGGTCCAAGCTGGATTACCAGGGAACAATCTGTCTCTATTCCCGGAAAGAGTATGAAAAACAATCAAACATTCAACAGCATTCATTGGATACAAAGACAATCATTTCAAATAACCTTTTCCAGTTCGGAATTATCATTTTCAACAGAAACAAACCTGAAAATTTCAGCATCGGGATCATCCCAAACAAGTTCATTGCAAATCAATCTGATAAAAAGCTGATAGTGGAACAGCAGAACGAGCTCATCATTGTCAAAGATCTTGTAGGAACTGTCTACGGTCTGTGGGTGTTCGACTCCAAGGACAGGGAGATGATATACAAAATGCTGGATTACTGCATCAACCAGTAGGGGTGGACGGGGTATTGTATTATATATTGTATTTAATAAGATAATTTCATGATCTCATAGTGCACCCGTACCATCTAAAGCTAGCCAATACGGGCCTTCCTCACCTAATAGAGTCCACCTACCAAGAGTTCCTGCACCATCTACTATTCAATTCGCTGCATCATTTGTTTTACTAATCCATGCCCAACTATCTAAATACATGAAATACTCAGGACTCCAGAAAGAAGTACTTAAGCTGTACAGATCCTGTATTAGACAGGCCTACAAGAAACCAACAGTAAGTCATTTTCATTGGATTTTCCCCTGCTTTGTGAATTTAACTGACATTCCAGGAAAATCAAGACCATTGGGTACGATTTATCCACGAGCAATTCGACAAGTACAGGGCAATCCCAAAGAGGGATTTTGCTACTATAGAACATTTGCTGAGGACAGGGCATAGGAGGCTTGAAATGTATTCAAATGAAAATATAACGGATGTCCATTGATCAAATATTGTGGATTTTCAAATGTATATACCTATAAAACGACAGTTTACCAAATATCTCTAACATTGTTGAAAGATTTGATCATAATGGCTGATTAGAATCTCCGTAACGTTCCTTCTGGCACTGATGTCAGACATTTCCTTTTCCAAGTTAACCACTTGACTTCTTGCCAACGTTGCTGCAAAAACCACTGCAATATTGTTCACATTCATTAGGTTCACATTCCCATGCTGAACAACATTGTTCAAATGTTTGCACAGCAAATACAAGGTCTTGCGATGTGTTGGCAAAAGTTTATTGACAAGCGTCCTCAAGCTGGAAATTTTATCATCCAATTTGGCGATATTCACAAACTCCTCATAAAGATCAAAGGTGACCAATGGCTCGGGGAGCTTGGAAAGATATCTTTTCAATACTCCTGCAACGGTGTTGATGTCTCCATTCAAACTCTCATGTAACCTGTCAAAATTTTCGTTTGTAATATCTTCCAACGAAAGAGAACTAAAACAGCTTTCCACTCTTTCCAAAGACGACGAACCTCCACTCAATCGATAGATTCCCTCAGAGGATAACCCAGATTGTTCGACTTTTTCAATGCATTTAGTAACAATGAAAGGCACTTCCAATCCTTCGTATGTGGCGCGTTCTTGTAATGACATGTTAAAGAGATGATATGAATTGCTTTCTGTCCTTGAATTGGCCATATTGTACAGTATATTGGTGCTGGTTGACTTTATCATAGACGTGAAAAAATTATCTCTCTCTGTGAGATCTGAATTTGTATTCAGTTTCTCATTCATTGGATCTTTGGACTGTATCAAAACTGGATTGCTCTTAAACACATTGCTTAGTGAATAATTTGAAGAAGAGTTAGGTATTTCTTTCTTGTTCCCCTTTCCCATTCTCCAGAACCTTCCCTTTGGTTTATTCTTTGAGTTAGATGTGGGGGCAGACGTGAAAAGAGATCCACTATTACAATTGTCTGACAAGGACGATTCATCAATTGTCGAATTTTGCCTGGGTATAACTGTAGTAATTGGAGCCTCCAATAAAGTTTCTAAAGGTGCGTCTGTGGGCTGTTCAGCAATAGTGGACTCGTTTAAACTAGTTTTGAGTTTTTCAAATCTTGATTTGGTTTCATCAATATCTACAAGGAGAGAGTGTTTACTCCTTTTCAAGTCTAATATCTCACTTTGTAAAGTTTCTTTCTGAATTGATAATTGATTAACTTCATTTTGAATTCTCTTCATTTGAGTCTCTAATTGATCTAGTTCAGTTTTACTGGAGTTTTTAAGAAGCATAATATCGGATACTGTGCGATTGTGCGATGAAACTGATGATGGGACCCTTTGTGATGAGGCACTAAACTGTCTTTGACGAGCTTTTGGGGTGTTGAGTTGTGAAATGGCTGTGGTATCCATGTCTTTACTAGAAGTCCTTCTGTGAAAATTAAATCCTAGTTTATTCTTGGAACTAGAGATCGATCTCATGGATAATGATCGTGAAATCTTAGTCGTGAGTTTCTCCTTCTCATGTGAAACGTTCTCTTCAGAGGATAATGCAAAGATTTTTTGATTCGTAGACTTTTCCAAGTTCAGCTCGTTGTCATTCTTAAAAACCTTGGAGGTTGTGTTGATGTTTAAGCCTTTAGGAACAACATCAGTGTCTGAAGTTGGTTCAGATTTAGGTTCTGGCTCTGCCTCTGGAGATGACTCGTGGACATCACTTTCAACATCGTCAATTAAAACTGCCTTACGATGCTCTAGCACGTCGGGAGATTGAAGAAATTGTTTCGTAGAAGGAGATGTCTTGAAAAGCACACGCTCTTCATCGGAATTCAGATCCACAGGAGAGTTGAAAGCATAATCCACAAATTGAGAGATTGGAGGGCTATTAGGTCTCAATCTGGGAAATGGTGGAGGGACAGGCTGTGGCGGGTCCCCAAGTGTCTTTACATCCAATAAGTCTGAGACTGTGTTAACATTTGAGGCAGAATCTCTTGGATGGACTTTGACAGGAGGGTTCAAAGAGTAGTTAGAGGATACACGCAGGGGTAAATCCGGTAACTGTTTATTCTTCACGGAGGTGTCAGCCGTTGTTGCGGAGTTTGGATTGGAATTATCAGCAGAAGGCTTTGTCGATGACGAGCTGCTGTTGTTAGTATGGATCATTAGCTTCTTCCTTTGTTGCTCATGACGTTTTTTCTTCTCCAACAACTTCATATGACACGATATGCAAAACAGGCCTTTCGAAGTTCTGGCGTACCGTAGGTCTTCTATTCGATTCTTGCACGCTCTACATTGGAAACATGAGCTGCAATACGCCTGGTTCCCCGTCAATATGGCCAAATCATAAATTTTCTTAGAACATATCGTGCACGCATACGAGCAGTCTGAACACACTAAAGCTCCCGTGCCTAACACCAAAAAATTGGAGTCACATCCAAGAGACTTACTGCATTTCGAACAACTGAAACATTCGACATGCCACCTGTCTTCACCCAGTTCATAGGCGTGGCCCTCTGTGATGACAAGCCCGCACTTCTTACATATTTGACCCGTCTCAGGTTCCAGATCTGGACTACTAGTTGGTTTGGTGTGTGATGCCTCCGAGTTGTCCAGGGCAAATGAGGATGAGGCAAAGTCAGGTTGAAACGGTGATTCTACCTCAATATCCAGGCGATGGCTAGCATCCAACACCTGCATTACCTTTTTGACAGAGAGAGGGAGTTTGCTTGTGTTGATTGATTTGGTTTACTGAGGTGATCTGGCGTAAAACACGACCTTCGTTGCATGCAAGCTGATGCATTGGGAAAAAAGTCCTGAGGTCTGATACCAAGAAAAGGGGTAGCGACCCAGGTTGGAATGTAAGGTGCCTAGCACAGGGGGTGCAGGGGGGCTAAAAATGGTGGTCTAGAAGGCCTCATAAAAGAATGTCAGAAGGTAATGCTGGCTAAATAAATACTGTGGAGGGGATTCTTGACGGAAATATTCCATTCTCAACAGATGCACCACAACGATCAAACTGTGACAGAGATATGATCTGGGTTGATTATGTAATCAACATGTTCCTGTCCTCGCGTTAGAGTTGTGACGAATGGAGGTGGTGGACGGGCCAAGCTTAGGTTAGCACTGGTACATCTTCCTTCCTCTCTTTCTTCCCCACAATATATATATACCTATAGATATATATAAATACCCGTGCTTCCCACTGAGATATGCTTAGGTCGGGATCGTTGCACTTCGAACGAGTCACATTTACCTTCCTTCTCGCCAGTAGGAGAAATAACAGTTCAATGAATAGACTTTCGGAAAAGAGCAAAACACAGAGTTTTACCAAGGCCTTTCCTCCAGATGAGCGAGTTCCCGAACCTTCGATTGCTTGGGACGAAACCAAATGGGATCTCACACACAAGCCAAGACAACTGAAAAGTGGCGCCTTTTCCTGGGTTTTACCAGAGAAAAGAGATCAGTATAAGTTGCTCACAGTTAGCCGACCTGCGTTGAAGGATCTTGGATTACCTGATTCTGAAGAGCACGACAATGAGTTCTTTAGAATAGTGTCCGGTCAGGCGTATAATGATAATCCAACGGCGCAGGAAAGGGAATATCCAACTCCATACAGCCAATGTTATGCGGGGTGGCAATTTGGCAGTTTTGCAGGTCAATTAGGAGATGGTCGTGTTGTTAATTTGTTTGAAATTGACAATCACGCCAAGACTGTAAAACATGAAATTCAGCTGAAAGGATCTGGAAAAACTCCTTTTAGTCGTTTCGCAGACGGGAAAGCAGTGGTACGATCCAGTGTCAGAGAATACGTGATATCTGAATCTCTGCATGCGCTCGGGATACCGACAACCAGAGCTTTAGCAATTGTGACACTTCCTCATACGTGGGCTCAGAGACATGCTGCTGAGACTTGCGCAATTACTACCCGGTTTGCACCGTCCTGGATTCGTATTGGTACTTTTGATCTGTACAGATGGAGAGGTGATCGAAAGGGAATGAGAGTGTTGTCAGATTTCGTCATTAGTGATGTTTTTGGTGGTAAGGAAACTGTTCTCAACAACTTCAATAATCAAGGACCAGAGTTTGCAAAAATTGTTAGAGAAGAATGGGACGAGGACAAGTTTGGAGAGTTTTCTATCTATGATTTGATGTATCTAGAAATCGTCGTACGAAATGCCAGAACGGTGGCCCAATGGCAGGCTTATGGTTTCTTAAATGGAGTGCTAAACACAGACAATACCTCCGTCTTGGGTCTTTCCATCGACTTTGGGCCTTTTGCGATCATGGACAAGTTTGATCCAGATTTCACGTCCAATAGTGAAGATCACACTTTACGCTACAGTCACCGCAATACTCCCGGTGCCGTATTCTGGAGTTTGACTAGGTTAGGTGAAGATATGGCCGAATTGATTGGGGCTGGCCCTACGATACTGAATGACCCACACTTCACCGAAGAGGGAATCAAGAAAGAATGGGAAGATCAGATAGTGACTCGAGCCACAGCAGTGATTGAAATGGCTGCCATTCTATTTGAGCATGTTGTTACCAGAGAGTACGGACGGCTACTAATGAAAAGGATTGGACTGAGCAGCTTTGAGGAGGCCGATGATCAGTTATTGCTTGACCCTTTGAGAGACATGTTGAAGACGACTAAGCTGGACTACAACAACTTCTTTGTTAAGTTGCAGGAAGCAGTTTTGAAAGAGATAGATAACGAAGGCGTAAGAAGCCTAGCAGAATCGATTGCTGAATCGAACGAGGACAATAAGATTGAAGAATTGGAGAAATGGTTGCAACTTTACATCGAACGATTGAATAATTACGGCTACGAGGACATTGACTTGGATCGAAGAAGCGTATCTTCTAAAGTGAATCCTTTGTTCCTCCCACGCAATTGGATTTTTGACGAGGTCATCCAAAAATTGGCAGATGATCCCAGCGACAACCGTTACCTGAAGAAGCTGGAAAAGATGGCATTTAACCCATTTGACCCCCTCAGATGGGGACATGACCTGAAGGATACCGAAGCTAAATGGTTATCTACCAGTGACCAAGTCTCTATGTTGCAATGCAGTTGCTCCAGCTGAAAGAAAAGAATGGAAAGGGGGCAGTTTGGTACGTGTTTACATTAGATCGATTAGTTTAATACCGAGTATTATATACAGGCGCAAATGTTAAATAATTATGAGTGTGGAAAAGTAGTTGAAAAGCTTCTGCAAGAAGTTGTAATGGAAAAAATTAAATGCTGGGCCACTCTTCAGTATCATCAGCTAAGCCACACAAAAAAGAACCAAAGCCAGACAAGGAAGAAGAACAGCAGCCATAACTTCCAAGAAATACCTGTTTTCTTGGCCATTACCATCATCCTTTTGAAGGTATTTTTCAGCCGCGTTTGGGTGTTTGTCATTGTGCTATGTAAATCGTCAATGTTGAGCTGGGAGTTCTTGATTTCGTCGCCCATTCTAGAACCCAGATTCTTGAGCATCAGGACTTTTTCTGACATTGTGGTAAGCTCGTCCTCATTCTGCGATTCTAGCTGGGATAGCAAACTAGCTTTGTAATCCTTCTTGGACGGCGCATCATCATATGGGGATGCAGATCGTGTTTCGAACAAAGATGATCGATTATCTCTTTGATGTAAGTTTGAGGAATAGCGACTAAACAAGAGTTAGTAAGGCAAATCAATCAAGAAAACATTTATATGTGTTCATTGGATACATACCTTGACATGGAACAGAGGGTTCTCCTAGCAATCTATAATGGGACCTGTGGGCAAAGTATGAATTAGAGAGGGAAACGAGATGAGATCGTATACTGAGTGCGTGTGCCGCGAAAGGTAGCCCTGGGATCTTCCTTTGAAGGAACGTAAGCTGAGGGGGAGGCATCGTGTCACCCCCCTCTCTCCTAGGACGGTTCCTCCCACCTAGGTGGTGTAGTGTAGTCTCAATATTCATTTTTGACATTCTTCTTAGTCATCACCATGTCTGCACCCGATTCCCTCAAGAATGTCAAACATGTGATCTTGATTCTATCAGGAAAAGGAGGCGTGGGAAAGTCTTCTATTACCACGCAAACTGCTCTTTCATTGGTCTTGAAAGGTTATAAAGTCGGCGTATTAGACATTGATCTCACTGGTCCTTCCATCCCAAGAATGTTTGGGCTAGAAGAAGCAAAAATACACCAATCTACCAACGGTTGGGTACCAGCACAGTACAATAAAGATCTAAGTATCGTTTCATTAGGGTTCTTACTCGGGAGCAAGGATGCCAGCGTAGTCTGGAGAGGACCCAAGAAAACTGCAATGATAAGGCAATTCCTCAAGGATGTGATATGGCCAGATTTAGACTATCTACTAATCGACACTCCACCTGGCACTAGTGATGAGCATATTGCTATCGCTGAAGAATTACAGTTTGCCAATCCCGAAGGATGTATCATAGTGACCACTCCACAGCAGATTTCCATAAGTGACGTCAAGAAGGAGATAAATTTCTGCAATAAAGTCAATCTTCGAATTCTGGGGCTGGTGGAAAATATGAGTGGGTTTATTTGTCCTCACTGTGCCGAATGTACTAATATATTTAGTAGCGAGGGCGGCAAAAATCTGGCAAGCCAGTTGAGTCTAAAATATCTGGGAGCCATCCCTATTGATCCACTCTTTGTGGAGATGATTGAGACCCAAAAAGGCTCCTCATTATTGGATAGTTACGAAAATAGTAGGCTGTATTTGGAGAGTTTCAAACCGATCATAGATAGCGTCTTGGAGGAGGTAGGGAAATAGATACTAAGAGGCTTCATCAATAAACAACTTCTTCAAAGAGCTTTCGGTCTGTGAGGGTTCGAAATCTGCCAACACTGTATTATCCGTCAACGATAAGGTACTTTCGGACTTTTGCTTCAAGGGAAATCTAAGTTTTGTAGAGACCCCCAACTGCCGTTCTAATTGTTCATATTGTTGTAATTTTTCCTTCGTTGTGATCAATTTGTTTTCCTTGCAATAACGGTACAACTTTTCAGAATTTTGAAGATAATGGTCGTTTCCTAGCTTCGATTGAGCTTTATTCAGCCTCCTTATCGTCTCATCTAAACTGCTCTTTGTGATAGTGATGCTAAGTATTATGTCATCCAAATCTTGCATCAACGATTTGTCATTGGATGCAACAAGCTTATGATGCTTGTGCTTATCACAGGTCTTTGACAATTTACGCGTCATTGCGATGATATCCTGCTGTCTTTCTGTGCTGGCAACGATCTCGTCATTGATGTCTGAAGAAAAGTTTTCAAAAACTGTGCCCAAGTTGTCGTTCAATTGTGATATCTCTTCACTAAATGAAGGGAGGATCTGTGTAAGTGAAAAATCCATCTTTGGTAGTAGTAAATCCTGTTCTCAGTTCACTGGTCAATGAATTGAGCTGGCCCCCGTGTAGTAGAGAACATCTCAGGTAAATTGACAGCCTGCGCGCAATGCCCTTTCCAAGCACAGAGGGTAGTTTTTATTATGTAAGCAGAATTGGCCTTTTTCTCCGTATTTAACAAAGCAGAATTACCCTCTGCTTATCTTCCTCAGTCACACGACAAGAACGAAACGCCTATCTTACGTAATTGCATCAATCCAAGTTTTGGATGACGGTGATCAGATTTCAAGTTTTAAAAAACCGGTGAAAGCAGCCTGAAATCATGAAACTTCTTAGAATCCCCTCTTGCCACTCTTCCAAGTTTTATTCTCCTAGTTTCACTATCCCTTCCGTAAGTTTCTCACTTCATTCCGGCAATTAACGCTTTCCGAATTAGTACCAGATAGCGTTATCTATTGTCCGTAAAGTTGAAGCTCGAAATACCGTCGACCTATATTTATTTTTCTCTTCCCTTCCCTGTTAATCCTAAAACACGTCCAAATGATCGACATATCCCCGTTTTTGATGGTTTTCACCGGGTGCTGCGGTAACGTTTTCTCCTTGGAGACCTTGGTGACTAAGACGACCTACAGTGTTGGTACAATGGTGACATTCTGCCAATTCCTATACGTAGCTCTTGTCTCGTATCTTTTCGTGATGATCCCAGGAGATGGATCCAACAAGACGGATGAGGTGCTGTTAGCAGGACCCAAAAAGGATTGGTACAGCTCCTGGCTGCCAGAATCTAAAGTCCCCATGAAACGGTACTACGTGAACATTTTTTTGTTTTTCGTGACAAATGTCTTGAACAACTACGTTTTCGTCTTCAACATTGGCATACCGATCCATGTCGTGTTCAGAAGTAGCAGTGTCACCGTGACCATGTTGATTGGATATTGCTTTTTGGGCAAAACTTACAACGTGAAGCAGATTTGTGGGTCTGTTTTGCTATCAATTGGTGTCGTTATAACAATGATTGACAACCAGATTGCTCAAAATGAAGCAAAGGGTGTTGAGTACACCGGAAATTTCATAGATTGGTCTACTATTGACCTGCATTATATGTTTGGTATATTTGTGATGACGTTGGCCAACGTTCTCACTTGTGTCATGGCCCTCTATACGGAGACTACTTACAAGAAATACGGAAAGTCAACGTGGATGGTGAATCTCTTCTACCAACATGCATTTGCATTGCCATTATTTCTTTTCGTTTCCTTGAATCTGAAAAGAGAGTTTGAACATTTCACCTCCAATCATGGATCGTTACTCATTAATTGCCTGACGCAGTTCCTCTGTGTTGCAGGTGTCAACAAAACGGCATCTCTTTATAATGCTGTTACCCTATCCATCATTCTAATGATTAGAAAGTTAGTGTCCTTGTTGATTAGTTGTTATTTCTTTGACAACTCCTTCAACGCAATGGGATACTTTGGAATTTTTATGGTGGTCATCGGTACTGCTCTGTACACTGTGGGGGGCAGAAGCACTCCACCTCCAACTGTAGCCAAGTCCGAGAAGCTTGATCTTGAGAGTAAGGGAAACAATCAGGATTGATATCCCGTCCGCTTTCCGTAATATCTCAGGGAGCTTACTTTAGCATAATGGTCATTTTTCATAGATATTAGACATGTGTTCAATCACCGTTCAGGAACTTTGTAAAAGGATTTAATTCGCCTTTCTAAGTAACTAACTCAATCTTTTGATCATTCTAGTATTTGTTGCTATTCCCTTCTACGTACTGCAACTGTTAAACGCTGGCAATTTCATCTTCTGCAGACCAAACACTTACATAATCGTCACGAGTCTTCGTACCGCTCGCATCTCGATCTCGTTACCTGAAATAGCTAAGCATCGATTTCTTTCTCTTCCCGCACGAACTCCGTGCACTCTGTATACTCCGTTAACACTGCTCCAATTGGTCTCTGAATGCTGGTATCATGGCCTACTTCACACTTCCAGAAGAGTACCTCCCAGACCTGCAAGACGCCGTCAACTTCTTCATTTCATTTGCCCCATTTTTAAGCTATGGAACCACAATTTACGGCATCACCCAAAGCCAGTCAAGTACAGGTTTCTCACTGGATATCTGTGCCACCATGCTTCTCAGCGCAAGTTTGCGAGTGATGTACTACTTCAACGAGAATTATGAATTCACCCTGTTGAGACAGTGCATCGTCATGATTGTCATCCAGACTCTACTGTTGAGAACGGCATTGAAGTATAGATCAAACACCTATTCGTGCGACAACCTTGTACAAATGCCAAACTACAACTTGATATTTGTGCATAAAATGCAGGAATTAGTGGCTCAATTGTCAGAGAGCCTGTTCAACGACTCGGAGGGGATACCAGAGCACCTGGATCTGATCTGGAAGGCCTGGATCAGCAGTTGGCGGCTCTTTTTTGTTCTCATCATTTATGGCAACTTTGCTAACTTGTTCCTTCTTTTTGACGTCAGTTACGCCCGTCCATTGAAATTTTGGCAGTGGGAGCAACAAGAGACTTACTGGAAGTTTCTAGGCGGTTTTTGGGCTACAATAGTTTCCTTGGAATTGTTACTATACAAGAATGAACAGTATGGTAACACCATAGGAGCATTATCCTTATTAATCGAGAGCTTGTTGCCTTTACCGCAGATCCTGATGTTCTACAGAGTGAAATCTGTTCGAAATTTCAAATCCATTTTACTGCTCAGTTGGCTGGGCGGAGATATGACCAAGATCTCATACCTCGTATTTGGTACAAACCAAGTCTCTGCATTTTTCATCATTGCTGCCGTGTTTCAAATGAGCTTAAACATCGTCATTACATGCCAGTTTATTCACTACAAAAAAATCGAATATGAGTACTTTTCATCGCACACGCTAGACGGTCTAGACGAGGTTGAGTTCCCCATAGAAATGGAGATGAGACTAGCTAGAACTCGTTCAATGACAAGCAGTTCGAGTTCGCACGGAGCCGATGTCAGAACCCGGAGCGGTACTGTCGTCTAATTAAAGATTGTCAATTATTCATTCATTTTATCATTTACTCATTCATTCATTCATTATTCTACACTTTGTCAACGTTCATTCAAAGTAAAACTCGTTGCTGGGCTTTGTTCATCATATCCCTTGTGAGGCCCGATAACCGATAATCCATTTGATTCAGATGTATTGGGACGAAACCAATTGTTAATCCACGAATTGCTACTTCCCATTTTTTGGTCCATGAAATGAGGAACTGGAATTACACCCTGTTGTAGGAGGAAAGATCCATCAAATTTCGGAAGGGATGCTACTGGTTGCTGTTGTTGCTGTTGTTGCTGCTGCTGCTGTTGTTGTTGTTGTTGTTGTTGTTGTTGTTGTAGCTGGGTAGTCGAGTTTATTCCTGTATTCAAGGAAAGAGGTGTTGATAAAGGTAAAGACATTGATATGTTCATTGGTACCTCTTGATACTCTAACGAGTTGCTTCTGACTAAAGAGAGCTCGTCATCAGATGTTGCTCTACCTCCAAGAGTACTTTCTCTCAAGGCATTCAGTAAAGATTCCGAGATAGTAATATTGGCCAGGTATGGATTGTCAGACGGCCTATTCAAACGATGGTTGGTTACATCTTCCGGAGTATAATAACTAATCAAGTGCACTGTTTCCCTTTCTTCATTAGCACCAGTCTGGAAAGTCAAGGAGAGTGTTTTCTTGATAAGGCCATCCTCTTTAAAATCATAGGAAGTCACCAATGATCCCACCAATTGCCTAGTATTTGGATCGGATACATCCACAGAAGTCTTTCGCTTCTTCCTCCCCTCCTCGATATCGTCGTCACTTTGCGGGTTTTTGGGGGTATCCTTGTCCAGTTCTCGATACAACAAGAACTTTCCAAGGACCCTAGATGGAGACCAGGGGATACCATCGGTCCATCGTTTGATATGAGACCGTTGCTCGACAAAAACAAATACATTACCAGATCGTATTAGCCCATCTCGCTCTCTTTCTCTTGGTCTTCGGGGAAGAAGATTCAAATGGTTATTTAAAGCAGCCTGGATCACGATCAACGCGTCGCCAGTGGTCGATACGTAGCCCTGATAGGTAGGAGAGAGGGCCATTTTTTAAGAGAGAGAGAACTTAGATTGGGGGAGATTGTTTGGCATATTTAAAGTTTCTGGCCATGTTGGGGCCTCGCGCAAGCTTACTATGGGCAGAAGGAGAGTGGCTGCTTATTCCGAAGGGCAAGTTGGCGGGGGAAATTTCGTGAAAGTTTTTTCCTACCCATCAGACGAAGCATAAATATAAACTCAGGACTAAGTTATGGAGTCGCAGTTTGGTTATGTTCTCCAGACCCTTGCAGAAAATCAAATCGTAAAGTAAAGAAAAAAAACGAATTGTTTTCTGAGTAGATTGAAGAACCATGGGGGGGACACTTTCAGAATAGACGGAGAGGGGGTATCACGGAGGGTATCACAGAGGGTGACTCGATTGCGCATTTGTTTTTCTGACGTCCAGTGATTGAAAGGTAGTTTGCGCGTCCTATTTCCCCACATTCTATTTTGGGGTAGATGCGTCCTATTCTAGCTAACGGTGTGGCTTTTTCGAGAAATGGAAAGAGGTCAATGACCCATAGTATGCGCACCTTACACTTAATCTGCGCAATTACCCCTGTCTCTTCGCAAACTATTACGCAAGAACAAGAATGCGGAGATAAGGTTGTTGTACTGCTTTGGCGCTGTATCTTTACATCAAACTCAATCTCAGATGGTGACTGCACTATCCGAATAAGAAGAACAGCGCTAGCCAGTCGCCCTACCAATTAGCTTGGCCCACTTAATCGTACTAATATTATTACTGCATTCCTATATATATCCTCTTATGCATTACTAAACTTTCGGTCCAGTTCCCTCAGGACACTGGCAACGCTTCCAGCTTCAACCAGCATTCCCTTGGTGGTCAATTTCCCGATCAATGTGTTAAAGTTTACTTCGTTGAAGTTGGCATGTCTTGACAGCGTCTTGTAGGCGTCGCTGCATGGTATGAAGACGTTGTCCTGAATCTTGGGTAGAGGTGCCTTCTCTTCGTCCTTGCTGGCAATGGTTGTACAGAATAAAGTGGACATTGGATCCCTTTGGCACTGTGAGCAAGTTCCTGGATTTCCTGTGCATGAGCCTCTATTTTGAGACTCTCCTTCAGCTAGCGCAGTAACTACCGTGCTGAGAGTCTTGAGATCCTTGTTACTGGGATGTCTGCTTATCGCCGGAGCATCGGTCTTCAGAGAGATAGAAGGGCCTGGATGCAAAACAGGCAACGATTGTCTGGTGTTGGAAGCGAGAGAATTGCCTCTTCCATTGATGATAGGCGGAAGGCTGGTCTCTGCTAGTAATTCTTTGTTGGCCCTTTCAAGTTGAGCCTGTTCTCTCGCAACCTCTCTGCAAACACACGGGGTATCATCAGAACAAAATCCACATTCTTCTATGTTGGTATCAACTGCATTGGAAGCAGCATATATGTCATTGTTACCATTTGAAGAGGAACTATTTTGAATCTGTTGCGGTTGTGCTTGAGTTTGACTTCGGGGAAGTGCTACAAATGAGTTGTTCTCCCGTGAGGCAAACAACGAAGTCTTTTTGAAGGCATTTGTGAAATCTACTTCATTCCCGTCATCATCACCAACACGTCGTCTTTTCAACGGAACTGCCTTCATGGGCTTGAAGAGTTCCATAGACGACGCCTGCGTCGAACCGTCCTTCACGCCAATAGAAGCACACACACAATCATCTTTCATGCAAAGGCCGCAATCCGGGCTGTCTGATCCGCCTTCCGACATAGAATTATCCACTGTATATGGCGTAGATTCTGGCCTATAACCTGAGTTTGGAGAGGAAGCATTTTCAGTAGATGAAGGCGCAGGAGATATCTGTTGCTGCGGAGAAGTATCAAACCCGCCGTCATTACCTGCCAGCAGCCTGTCGGTCTGACCTTCGATGCCTATCTGTTTTTCCAACTTTTCAAGTCTCCTCAAAAGCACATTCTTGTCCCTTTGTAGTTTCTTAATTTCATTATTCAATATACCTTCCTTGATGCTCTTTTCTTTTTCCAGTTCCATTAATTTCTCCTCCAGTTCGTTGACTCTGTTGGCCCTTCTCTCTCTGAACGCCCGCTGGGCGGCTCTATTCTGAGCCTTTCTCTTGGTAGTAGGAGTGTCTACACTCGGCTTCCTACCAGGCTTTGGCCGAGGAGGCAAAACCCACTCCTTAGAGGTTACTATCTTAGTAATCGGCTTTGAGTCATTCTGTATCCTTGGTGCCAAAGGTTGTACTGTCGTCATGGCAAAGTTCGGTTTCTGTCTCTGTTTTCTCTGCCTGTCACTCGTGCCCAAACAAAACTTTTCTTTGGGTGGATAAAACTTGCAATATGAGGCTCTCCTTACTTAATATATATTTTATACGATGGTACTGATCAATCTGATAAAAATTCCCTTCTCAGCACGACCTGACCTCCGATTTCAGATTGTCAATAGGTGATTGGCTGTACGTCGAATTTAACGGACTTATGTAGAAGTTCGGGCGGATAATCGTCACGTGGTTGGGTTCTCTGTGTTCTCTCCCAAGCATTGCCGAACGGAGGAGAAGAGGAAGAGCAAATTTGTCACGTGAGGTGTCAGTTTAGAAAGAAAAAAGTTTATTCTTGATGCGGATCAATTATTCTAGCACGTGATGCTCCTCGTGATCTCTTCCTTGAACGAGAACAGGAGAAAAAAAAATTCATGTACCATGCAAGTGTAGTAGATTCAACTATTTCGACAAATCGTACATGAGGGTCTACTCCACTTGGACCACTCCAAAAAGAGGAGGCCCACGTTTGAAAACTGTGAGTTTCCATCCAACCACTTTTAGGCCGTCATTTACTCTGAAAGATTCCGGAATCCCACTTACATCTATTCGTTGTGGAGAGCTCAGTAATGTGCGGAAGGTTCCTAAATTGGCACATCGGCTGGACAGAGTGTTATTCCAGCCTCTCAATTACCACTTCCTGCAAGATCCAAGATCCAGTGTTTACAATTTCAATCCTTACCTCCAAAACTTGATACCTTTAAAAGAATTGAACCAGAAACTCCTGGAAGGAACTTTCGTACCGAGTGAGAAGGATAAGAACCTCTTAAAGCTATGTCAAGAACACAAGACCAATTTCTACACCTCCACAAGTGCAGTCACGGGGATTCTCTCGCATTTGCATTTTTTTTTATCCAATATGAAGGGGATTAATGGGGACGTCCTGTCGAAGAATTTCAAAGAGAAACGGTTCCGATTCACGAAAGGTGCTACCATTCCTGGTGTTGTATTGGCCATGAGAAAAGACACCGAAGGTCCAGATTGTCCATTTTCGAAAAGGCATTATGCAATCGGAGCAGACCATTCTGCTGATAACGAAATTGTCCTGAGTTTAATGGGACATTTCATGGAGCGATTATTAGTCTGTTCTCCGGAGATCTACAACCAGTTCAGAGCTGATTCGGAAGTACCTTTTGAAAAGGTCAAAGAAACGTTTCACGGCCAAAGTGTCTACAATTTCAGCAAGATTTCCAACTTTATTTTGCGATCACAGCTTGATTGCCAGGATCCAAGACTGCCGAACGGGAACAAATCGTTTGATATCAAGACGAGAGCCGTTTGTGCAGTACGTCATGACATTTCTCATGTGGAGCGTGATGAATACACGGGATATCAGATCGTGCGAGCTCATGATCAGTATGAATCATTTGAACGTGAGTTCTACGAGCTGATGCGCTCCACAATGTTGAAATATTCTCTTCAAGCCCGCATAGGAAACATGGATGGGATATTTGTAGCATACCACAATATTGAAAAAGTTTTCGGTTTTCAGTATCTCCCTTTGGAAGAGATTGACTATATTCTACACAGCGATACATTAGAGTCGACATTAAATGACAAAAACGACCTCCAAGACCAGGACAAGATAATGGGACCCCTCGGAACCCACACCCCAGATCTGAAAAGAATTCTCAGTACCAAGATCGCCAATACAGAATACAAGTTTAGCATGGAGATCATCAATAGGATTTTATGCAGAATCCTTAATAAGAAGGGCGATCCTAGTGTTACACTCAGTAATAACTACAGAATAGTCTTCAAAACCGGAAAGTTCAAGAAGAAGGTTTATCTGTTTGTTCTTGCATCTCCAATAGATGAACATATGGTGCAGAGAATTCAAAATGTCTCCAAGGAAATCAGCAATACCACTCTAGACAAGCAAATTGACATTGAAAAACTTCTTAGTGGAGACATTGACTCCTCTGGATCACCGCTTAATGAAGACCTATTGAAAAAAAATTACAAGAGCTTTGAGCATCGCAGAATGGTTCGTGAAATCAACCAGAAAACCAGTGAAAATGCTTTTGGATACCGTATCAGCGTTGAACATTTATTTAATGGAAAACATTCAAAGATGGCCCATCCAATGCCGACATCTTTGGATGATGATTGGGCTTTGAACACCTACGTTACTAGTGTGCGCCCCAGTTTGGCCAAATTTCTGTATTTGAAATTCTTAAAGGAGAAGGAAGATATTTGCTGGAGAAGTTTGTATGACAATGAGACAGAATCCGAACCAGATTCTGAAATCTACAAGGAAGAAGATCTTTCTGACTCAAAGTCCGAAACTCTGTCAGAAACTGATAAGATGGAGTTGCATTTGAAAGAATTAGCCAAGGATACTGAGCCCTCTCAGTACCAGCAACTTCTTCGTGCATTCGGAGGAAAGGGGCGTTTAAGAGAGGAAAAATACCGACAAAAACCACCAAAGCATATCCAACTGGTAAAATAGAGCAATAAAGACCTGTAACTAGTAGCAAAATCAGAGTTCGCCCTGTCACCTAGACCCCTTCCTATGAGTTCTCTAGCGCGGAATACTCCGCCTAAGCTTATCTTCTGCCAGCCCTCGATCCCCCGCTCCACTTCGAGCCTGCGCTATCAACAATCAAGGCAAGCGATACAAGTATTCAATACAAACACAACCGCCCTCAATCCTCAGCATGGCAGCTTGGATGCCACAAAATATACAAAAACGGCTGTTGCGCTACGTATTGCAACAGCTGTCTTTGTTTGCGGAGATTGACCTGCCCAATTTAGATGTCTCTCTTGGGACTAACTCCAAGGTGCATCTTAAGGAACTTCAGCTAGATCCTGATAAGGTTGATATTCCCAATTTTTACCTTCGTAATGGAGTGGTCGACGATATGGACTTAACTCTCACTTTGTCGAATGGTGTCAACATTGAAGCACGGGGTGTCAACCTAACTCTGGCTCCTTCCATGACAAATGGAGTCGATTTTGACCCTGGAAAGCTATCATTTTCCCTTTATCAAAGCACTGCTGATTTGGCCACTTCGGTTTTTTTCGTCGACCAAGACAACAATGAACTTCCCAAGACAGATAAAGAATTGGATGATGAACTGGATTCCATAAATTATGTGGCTAATGATGATGATTCGAACCCACTTGCTGACAAAGAGAACCCCAAACAGCCGACTAAAATGGGTAACATGATGGCTAAGGCTGTAGAAATGGCTCTTTCTAGGCTTCAAGTTCAGTTGAAAGAAATTAATCTGACTATTATAACAGATGAAAGTACGTTTCAGATTTGCATTGACGAAGCATCTTTTGATACGACGGATGGGGTTAGAAAGATTGAATTCAAAGGCGCTGAATTAAGTGTTTTAAAGCCCTCGGTTTATCCTGGAGATAAACCAAAAAACGAATCACAAGACGAGAGTGATGGAGATGACTCGGTTGATGAGGATAGTTCTTTTGATTCGCATCCAACGGATTTCATGTCATCGTCGTTCATAGGAAGCAGAGAGGAACTTGAAAACAGTATGCTCAACTCACAAAATTCTGTCTATATGAGTGCGACCTCCAAACTACTTACGAAATCGAAGCATTCAACCCGTCATGCACCTGAACCAAAACCTTCAGTTATTCTAGGTCACATTAATGGAGGTACGCTCACATTTGAAGGGTTACAAACTTTTGAGAATGTATCCATTATTATTGATCAAATTCATGTTGCATTAAGTCCAATTCCTGAATCTCTAACTGCGTTACTGGAAACACTATCTAAAAGACTTAAAATTTTAAGAGTTCATTCTGCAAAATCCAAGACAAATAACACAACCACATATACATTCAGCTCTGAAGATGGACTTCGAGAGGAATCAGATTTTTCTGAACAAGTCAGTACTAGCAGTTCAGCTGGTTTCAAAGAGCTGAAAATCCAAGAAATCACAATTTCTTTGAACTCAGCACTGGGGAAGAATGGAGCTTTTGCACTAGATAATTCACTCTGTCTTAGTATTGAATCTCTTGAGTTAGCAATGATCTCTGCGGGTAATCTTTCCGGAACACTGAAGACTCTGAAGATCAATAAGTTTGAAACCAATGAAGTGTTCTCCTTTCAACCAGGTTCCAATTACGATGTACGATTTGAAATGATTTTTGACGATGACAATGACCTTTACAATATTACCATACTCTGTCCAAAGCCTGGGGTTTTTAATCTCGATGAAGAGGTACTGAACC
The DNA here is from genome assembly GCA_023213065.1 of Komagataella ulmi. Classification (NCBI taxonomy): domain Eukaryota; kingdom Fungi; phylum Ascomycota; class Pichiomycetes; order Pichiales; family Pichiaceae; genus Komagataella; species Komagataella ulmi. The sequence goes on from JAKWAZ010000001.1 coordinate 342,613, forward strand.
ATTTGTTATCATTTTGTTCAAAGATACCAAGTATGTTACATTCTTTACAAAGTTATCAGTACCAGAAAACAAAACTGGCATCACTTTCCAACCCACAGTCAAACGCAAATAATAATGATCAGGAAAATGAAATTTATCTGCAAACGGCGTCTTTTGAATTCATTTTACAATTGACATCATCGGACAAAGTGAAATTAACTTCCTTTCCGCTATCGTTTAATTCTAGTACTGGAGTTATAGAAGTTGAAAGAATAGTAGTAGAGCGTCAATTCAAGGGAAACCAATCTAAAGGGGACTCGTTCTCCCAAGACCGTTTCAAACAGCAGCCCCACAAGTCAACAAAACCTGGATGCCTGACTTGCCGCAAAAGGCGACTTAAGTGTGACAAACGCAGGCCGTTCTGTTTAAACTGCGAGAAGGGTAAACAGAAATGTACCGGTTTTACCCATTTATTCAAAGATCCTGCTTCCAGTTCCCTTAGTCTCAGTTCAGATGACTCCTATAAATCCATACTATTGATCAATGGTCTAAAAACTTATTTGTTCAAGAAGCCGAAGAAGGTGAAAACTTTTGATAAAGCTGGAATCCCATGCTCCTATTTATCACCTAATGCTTCAGAAATCGAACTGATTGAGCTTGAAATGACAATGTTAGATTTTACCTCTCTACTTGAGTCGTTAGAGCTGTTTTCTGAGCAACTGAAAATTGTTAGTTATCCAAAGAGGAGCATAGCTAAGGAGAAAACAGTTTTTCGGACATCTTTCAACTCCAGAAATCCTACCAGGAGTGCCAGGGCTCTTGGTTCCCAAACAGGGGCAATGTTTTCGCATTCGTCACTAGTCTCATTTCTTAGGATAAACTCCATTTCGTTTCTTTTGAAAGAAGTGTTGAACGGATTTGGTGATGTCTCAGGTAGAATTAAGTCCATTAATTGTAATTTTCATGTTAAAGGATATCAAGACTTTTTTGTTGGAAGCTTAGACGTTGTTAGAATCCACAAATTATCCACTCAACTAATACTGAAGAAAGTTGCTGCTCCAGGAAACAAAGTACCAATGTTTATTGCGCGTCTGAAGTCATCATCTTTGACCATCCAAATAGCAGATTGTATTATTCATTATTACGGTGAATGGGCCTCATTCTTACACCAATGCAATCTGAAGGAAAGTGAAATAGTGAAACGCCAAGAAGATATTGGTCCTACAGATAGAGCTCGTGATTCAAACAACTTTATTATCAGTCTCAACCTAAACAACATAATTATTGAATTGAATCCAGTCAGCTTGAGCAGTAAAGCTGTTTTATTCATCAAAAAAGGATGTGGGACTGTGACTTTTGGCACGCAAAGACTTTCAGTCTCATCGTCTTTAACTGACATAACGCCTTTACTGATTGATGATACAAAGAATTTAAGGAGTGAGATAAAACTAAATTCAAAAAACTCGCATCCTTTGGGTAATTCTTTCTTGTTGTTGCTAATTGACATGGGATATATCTCTATGGGGATGCTTTCATCAGTCTCCGTTTCTTTTGAAACTGAGAAAAGAGTTTCTCCGGTTTCACCTGTTAATGTAAATGTTATGTGTGATACTTTACGGCTCGATATATGCGCTGACTCGCTGCAATGTTTGGTTAACTTAATCAAAGACTTGAGACAACCGATAATAGTTCCGTTTGAAGAAAAATACCGGACACAACCTGAAACTCCTTTGGATGCTTTTGATGATGTTGACTTCGACGCATTTCTTGCACAAAAATCAAAAGACTCAAATAATAGTGCTAAAACAAAAACACGTACCTTTTCAGAAACAGCGTTGAATGGCGCATTTAGGCCAAAAGTGTATTCAGACGGTTCTCTGGAGATAATTGACAATTATTACGAACATGAGTCTGTGAACCAAGGGTTGGACAATCGCACCTATGGGGATCTTGAAGTCTTTGAAGAGAATTCCGAAGACGATATTTCTTTAGAAAATCCTCTCAATATGAAATATGATCACTTTTACCATACTTCTTTCATGGATATAAAAAACACAGAATATGTACCCCTCAAGCTTAATCTTAGTGTTGAAGCTGTATATATCAGACTCTTTGATGGCTATGATTGGAAGGAAACCCGAGTTTCGATTTTAAACGCAGTGCGAAGAGTTGAAGCCAAGGCTGCTGCGGAGCTTTCCAGAATTGAGAGGATTAAAAATAACAAGTTGCGGAGAGATTCCTCAGCCTCCAACTCTGGTAATGAAGGCTCTATTCAAACTGATGATGACTCCACCACGAGTGGTTCCGTCTCGGAACCAGTGATAGAGGAAACCCTCTATCAGTCCATACATCTATCTCTCCCAGTTGGCATGGAGCCAACTCTGTTAGCTGAAAGAGTGAACAATGATGTAAATTTCAAAAGATCTAGCTCAGAGTCTCTTGACAAGACACAGTCTCCAAAATCTATCAATTCAAATTCGCAGGTATCGTCACCACAAACTAGACGCCTGAAACTCAAGAGATCCACTTTTCATAAAATTGCTCTGGAATTACGAAATCTGAGCATAACTTTCAGGCTGTTGAGCTCATTTGATCCCACAACAATCAAAGATAAATCGAGTATTCGAAACCCCAACTCTACAGAGATTGTCAATACAATCTCTATTGAGGTAGATGATTTCTTGATTACTGATAATATTCCCACTTCAACATGGAAAACATTTGTAACATATTTGAAGGAAGCCGGATCTAGAGAGTTGAATTCAAAAATGGTTCATCTAGATATTGCTACAATTAGACCGACAAGGTCGTTGGCCACAACAGAGATGAGAATAGATGCTAACGTGTTACCATTGAGGCTATACGTAGACCAAGATACCCTTGACTTTTTAACCAGGTTTGGAGAGTTTAAGGATTCAAGGTTTGTTCCTCAAGTAGTTGATGATGACGATCTTTTTGTGTCTAAACTTCACGTTTTCCCAGTTCGCCTAAAGTTAGATTATAAACCCAAAACGGTTGATTATGCGGGAATAAGATCTGGAAAAACTAGTGAGTTTATGAACTTTTTCATACTTGATGAGGCTTCAATGGTACTTCGAGATGTTGTCTTGTATGGAGTCAAAATATCCAAGCTAAATAGCATACTAAACGGAATATGGACTCCTGATATTACTCGCAACCAACTAAAAGGTGTTCTTTCGGGATTAGCATCTATCAACTCCGTTGTTAAGATCAGCTCCGGATTTAAGGACTTGATTGCTATTCCTATGGAAGAGTATCGTCGAGATGGAAGATTGATCACTGGAGTACGGAAAGGGGCTTTCTCATTTGCGAAAACTACAGGAAACGAACTACTGAAGCTGGGAGTCAAGCTGGTGGCTGGTACGCAAACTATTCTTGAAAATACTGAGCAAGTTTTGGGTGGTGAAGGAAATCTGGCAAGAATGCCAGTTCAGATCAAAGAGAGGAAACAACGACGAGACTCTGATGAGGGCAATCTTTATGTCATTACCGATCGTCAAACATACGAAAGAAATTTGAAGAAGACATCAATGAACGAGTCCATCATTGGTAAGACTTCGTTACGGGAAGCTAATCGTTTTGATGAAGAGTATGATGATGATGATGATGATGATGAAGATGATTTGGTGAATAGATTCAAACCACACATTAGGAACACTGTGTTGGATAGTCAATTGTTTCTGGATGACAACGATATTGAAGATGAGTACGAGGAGCAAGAAGCCGATGAATCTCAAAAAACCATCAGCTTATATGCCAACCAACCTACTACCATGAAGGAAGGACTACAACTTGCATACCAGTCGTTTGGTAGGAACATTGACTCTGCTAAGCGGGCTATATCTAAAGCTAGCTCTAAAGTATCGGAGGATAACCGTACATCTAATATTGCATATGAGGTGATGAAAGCAACTCCTGTGATTGTGCTACGACCTATCATTGGAACAACAGAAGCTGTTTCGAAAGCGTTACTAGGTGGAATTAACCAATTTGATCCAGATAATAGAAGCAAGTCTGAGGATAAATACAAACAGTAAAAAAAGAAAGAGCAAGTGGATAATTCCAAGTTCACGTTATTAAACAATCGGGTATTAAATATCATTGAACAAAAAGAAGATATAAACTACTATGCACTTGCGGAGACTGTGTTAGAACGAAGTGACTTGTTGATGGTAGATGCAGTATCCTTGATCCCCTTATCAGCCTTCTCTAAAAGTTGGTCTACGCTGCCCTTGGTCTGCTCCAATACAGTATTGGTTGTCTGTCTGAAATTGTCGTAGAACTCGTTGGATAGTTTTCTGGAAGTACGTGCGGCAGCAAAGGCTTTGTCACTGATCTTTTGATCGTCCTTTGAGCTGAGCTCAGATTGGTAAGCGGAGTTGATTTTGGAAGTGACGGTTTGGCCCTTTTCGTAAATATTTCCGTAGGTCTTGGAGGCAATCAAATAAAGTCTCTCAACTTCATCGGCATAATCTTCTGGGCTAGTGACAAACTTAGAAAGAACATCACCTCCTGGTCTCAATACCGGGTTGAGTGCAGGTCTGACTGAACGTTTGAGGTCTTCCCATCTAGTTGATACTCTTGTAGAAAGCAACTCATAGTTCTTAACTGGAATGCTGATCAAGTCTTGATATGTGAGCTCGGTCAAGAAGGGCAGGACCCTATCTGTGGTCTGTAAAACCAGGTACTCGAAAGAGTTATCCAAAGCATTCAACAGACTGGCCACAAAAGGGACCCTATCTACTACGTTCACTCTCAGGATGGTATATAGTTGGATGATGTTAGTCCAAACCCATCCGACCAAGGCAAATCCCACGACATACTCCCAGGCCTGTTTGAGCAAAGGATACTGTGATAGGTGGTGGACGGTCTTGAGTGGATTATTGAGCGGCTCCTTGGAAGCAACTTGCTCTTTCAGATCTGGATTGGTTTGAGTCATTAAAGTTAGTTCGTCGAAAAGCAAGTTTAAGAGGAATTAGTAGCTAGGGGGATAAGCCTAAATTTATAAGAAAAGATAAGCTGATGCGAGATTAGGGCAGAAAAAAATTCAGAACAGGAAAACAACAGTGGCATGTGAAAGTTGCCGTCACGTGCTCGGAGTTGAAACGTGGTAAGACATGTTACATATAATCATGCCGCTCGTCGAGAGCTGTATAAAAGGCGTAAGAGGTACGCTCTGTGTGAAAGAATTGAGAGTGAGCAGGCCTTACCTAGGTAGATAATACGTATTTTGGACAGGCTAGATAGAGCGTGAACTGGGATCATTTAATGGACTTGTTGTGTGTAGGGTGTTTTGATTGAAAAAAGTGGCACAAACTAGATTATGACACGCTTGAGCTGCGGATCAGAAACAGAAAGTTGCATACACTGTCAAAAAAAAAAGTTAGTTTACAGACGGAATGACAATTGAGTCCTAGTAACGGTTACGAAGGTAACCGGAAATGGAAGGTGGTTATCGCATTTGATTGTAACTGCAGTACGGCATAAGAGACACATGCGGACCTGCTGCATCTTTGGTTGCGCCAACATGTACTAGACCAATTGGAAGTGGGGGTGTACTTAATCTTGCGGAAAAACCTACCCAGAACTTTTCCACAAATAAAACCTTAACACAATAGCGCTAAAGTTTACTCTCTATCTTACCGAGAGCAAGCAACATGATTCTTACAAGTCTGAGGTGGGCGCCCGCTTTCATTGGCTCTAATTTTTTCGCCGAATATTGGCCAAGCGTTGTAACCATAGTTTCATGATGTTGTGAAAGAAATGAGAGTTCCTGCAGGCCTGATTGTTCACTCATGCCAGGATTCTTAGTTAGCGCTGTTGATTGAAGGTGTAACCTAATCAAGGTTCTGTTCGTGCCCTCATTCCCGATTAGATTTGAAAACCCTCATGAAATTGACTTCTGCACAAAGAACGATTTGTTGACAGATAAGCTTGTCAGACCAAGGGCAAAGTCTCTTAGGAATGATATCCTTTAGGCCGGCAGACCTTGGTTTGATGAGTTGTACGATGCCAGTCTTTGCCCCTTTTACGTCTTTTTAAGTACGGAGAAGTTACAATGTGAGATGTGCAGTAGTTCCAATTCAAACTGATAAGAGCATACCAGAATTTCATTGCCTGAACAAAAATCGAATGACTTTCTAAAGAGTTGTTATACTTGGCAATTTGTAGCAGCAAATACAAAAAGTAAGACATCCGCACTAGTTCAATAAGTTACAACAATAACCTATCCATGCGTTCAAGTGAGCCGACGTATTTTTCAAAACTATTGTCGAAGCTCTTATCTTAGACCGTGCCCAATTATCCTGGAGGTGGAGGAATGAATATTAGACTTTAAGCAATAGTTGCTAGCAACCTAACGACTACAAGATTATTATGTTTTGCATTTCACAATCCTCCATTCTATATTTGACAAGTTCATTCCAGCATCTTGTTGTGCCTTCTTCTTCTCATCGACTTGCATCATATTTCAAGCTGATTGAGCTCGGATAGTCTTCTATTACACCTATTTGCCTTTTCATGAATTTTGCTACACGCTGATCCTCCAAGATTGTGATCAACCAATTAGAGTGACAACGTTATTACATGAAGTTGCTCATCTGTCGTCCTAGATCTAGCAGCTAAGCAAAGTGGTTCGTTCTGTAAACCTGACGTTTCCTACTTTGATTGGTCTGGCAGGGTTTGCTTCCACAAATATGTGACTGTCATCGATGGCTACGTGGTTATACAGCTGTATTGAGTGATAGGATCAATCAAGACTGAACACCAGCTCTTCTAGATTGTGTTAGCAGTTAGTGATGCCAATTTGTCCCCATCGATGATGCCTGACTTAAGATTTTTGTTGACAGGAACATGCAGCTTTGCCGATCAACGCAGTATCGCTATCCCTCTTACAGATTTACCTTTCTTTTTCTGGGGATAGAATTGGACGCATTCAGTCAATATTCACAAACAATAGTTCTCTGCCTCCGTTCCCTTCCATCCCTATTTTGAAGAAGCTACTTGCAATACGTATTTTTATCCTAACGCACGATCTGCCATCGTTATCCCCCATCCTCCAATCGCTCGAATACCAACATCTAACATCGTTAGTGTACCAACCATTAAACGGTTGTCCTTGCTAAAGTTCCCTTTTTATCCGTCCTTACTTGTATAATTTCACGTGATGATTGATATTACAGTGCTATTATTACCAATATCCAGGCCTGGTACAATAGTGACCATGTTTGACTATTCTTCCTCCTACTTTCAGGAACCAAGAAGCTAACTTGGTCTTCTTCCTTTGAAATTTCTAATAAGGTTCATTTCGATATTCCCTAAGGTACGTAAAAGTTTATAATACCCAAACCGCTTCCCAAACTCCCATCCCCATAAATAAATGCCATCAGGGATCCACACTTTTGGCCACACTTTTTACGAACAACAAACGTGATTATCAATATGATGTGAAGGCCCCCATCAAAACTGATGGGAGCCTGAGCGAGTGTTATATATCACAACACTCCTACATGTCACCTGTTCTTTGGACTGAAAAACTCATTTAGAACAGAGTAAAGCTACAAAGGACGGAGCATTGTGGGTGGGCATACAATGAGTAAACGGCATACTAACAACCGTGATAGAGACGGTGACGATAGAAGGAACAGGACCCGTATTGATTTCATCACCAATTCTGACTCGCCAAAGCAAACCAATTTACACCATTTTCCGAGACTTCCTACGCAGATGTCGACTATGGGACACAGCGACGCTTCCCCTAATTTGTCTGAGATAGCGCCTCCCACGCCGCCTGTCAAACAGACGGAGGAAGACATCAAGTTTTTGCAGTTAGCCAATGAGGCATTAGAGAAAATAGGCACGATTGATCCTTCCATCAAACAGATCTTGACGAGATTGCAGTACGCTGCACCTCCTCATGGTGGTGTTCCCATGGGCAGCGCCTTCAGTGCCAGCGGTGTCAATAGCGGCGTCCAGAACACACCCCTGGTGGATGAACTGGCGATTAACCATTTCCCTAACTTCAACAATGACATTTTTTATGATGAACAACATCTGAACCTCCACAGCAACAGCAACAGCAACAACAACAACACCAAAAGAAGTATACCGAGCGTCGCCGGAACGACGCCGACACCCACTACTGCAACGACTTTAGGTGAAGCTGCATACCGAAAACGTGTCTACGAGCAGGTTTCTCCGACATCCTCCTTGTCGTCACAGAGCTCGTCTAGGGTTGATAAACCTTTTATTTGCTCCAAGTGTGCACTGGCATTCAGGCGCTCGTCGGATCTGAAAAGACACGAGAAAATCCATTTGGAGGTGCTTCCGAATATCTGTTCCAGATGTCAGAAGGGCTTTGCAAGGAAGGACGCCTTGAAGAGACACATTGATACTTTAACGTGCAAGAGAAATAGAGAAAAGCTGATGGTCAAACAGCGGTTACAGGACTCAGACTCTGGAGACAACGGGGATAAAGGAGTAGTCCACGACATTTTTTCGCAGTTCGGTTTTGGTAAATAGATAGAAACCCACTCCGAAAGGATTATAATATTAATGATAGATGTCGGCAAGCTTGGCCGATGTGGAAAGAGCGTTTAGCACTGAGCACTGTAAGGTAAGCAGAAGTTAATTTTTCGCGAGGACGGAACCTGATAAGTCTAATGTATGTCACTTTGAACTCGAGCATTCTTTCACCTGCCACCCCATACACTCAGACATGGATTACAATAGCATATTGGAGGCTGCCCCCTCCCCAAAGCTTAAAGATCTCAAAGAAGAGACTCGCTTGAAGCTTCAACAGATCCCCGATTATCCGCTGGATTTCAATATTTTCGTCTACAAAGGTGTCAAAGATATTCGAACAGAAATTGAGCCAGAGCTGAAAGAGTTCCGTGTTCAATACAACAAACAAAATATCAATGACGACCCATTGACTTGTACCGCTCGTCTGCAGGACAGACTGTTGGGATTTTTGATCCTAGAACGTCATAGAAGGGATATAGAGACATTGAATAAGACTTTAGAGGCCCAGGATTCGGATGGGAAGACTGTTACGTTGATAGAGCTGCAAGATCCGTACAAGTATGAGATTAAATCACCATTGTATCTTCAATTGGTGTCACAAAAGGATTCTCACAAACAAACGTTCCACAGGGTGGCGTTGTTGCAGAATCTGGAGTATCAGTTTGAATCCAAAGTAAATCCAGAAGACGAAGATGACATTAAGGATGATAACTCGTTAATCCAGCAATTTGTATCCAACGAGGAGATAATGAACTTTGACGATCTATTTAGACAGAGACTTTCAAATCTCAAAGACGCCACCGAGGCTCAAGAAGCCATGGATGATTCGACAATCCTCCAATTGATGATTCCGGTGGCCGCCCAAAAGCTACTGGTAGAGAAAGACGCCTTAGCATAGTAATAAACAGATTGGGGCACTACCTTTCTTAGACTTTTTTTTTTAGCTTTCTTTGTAGCCGTATCGAGGGTTGTGGGTCGTGCGCGGGTCCTTCCGACGACTCTTCTTCGAAACCTCACAAAATTTTTCAATTTCCCAACCCCATCGATAGGATGCCAATTGATCAACAGAAATTAGAGAAGCTACAAAAGAGTGGCCCAAGAAGAGTCGGAGGTGCCAGACTCAAGCAAAAGAGATCCAACAGAGATGCTGAAGCCGACGACACCAAATTGCAAGCCACTTTGCAAAAGTTCAACGTCCAGACATTGACTGGAGTTGAAGAGGCTAACTTTTTCAAAGATGACGGAAAGGTCCTGCACTTCAACAGAGTCGGTGTTCAGGCTGCTGCCAACTATAACACTTATGCTTTCACTGGTTACGCTCAAGAGAAGAACATCACTGATTTGATTCCAGGTATTTTGCCACAATTGGGTGCTGAGAACTTGCAATTCTTGCAACAGATTGCTGAGTCTTTGCAGAAGAACCCTGATGCTTTGAACGCTTTGAAGAACCAGAACCAAGAGGGAGCTGAAGCTGAAGACGATTCTGAGATTCCAGAGTTGGTCGAGGGGGAGACCTTTGACAAGGACATCGATTAGGCTGTTGTATGATCTAGTAGATTATGTAATGAAAACCATATACAAAATAGGTGCTGTAGTGTTGGCCAGGAGGGGTAAAAAGGTGCATAGCTGACGTGGTAGGTAGGGTGATGTCCTACAGTTCGGTGTTGTTGGACCACTGGGACCACTGTCTCTTTTTTTTTTTTTTTTCTTCGCCAGCAACTAGACGGAACGGAGGGGAGGGGGGGCGCTCGTTTTTTGTAGTTTGTTTTCCTTAGTGCCTGCCTTCTAGGTAAGGCAGTATCTTAGCGTGAGAGGCTGGTGGTTTCCCACGAAGAAAATCTTCCCTCGAGGTCACTTCCGTGCTTCCAGAACCTCCTTCCATCTTGGCGGGGCTCACTTTCCGAACTTCATCCACTCAAATTCAGCACATATACAGCCAAGGTTGCCGCAATTTGAGCAGGCGTTCAAACCATTGTCGTCGTCACCCTCGTCCATAAAACTATCATTCATAAAACCTGCCTCAATGATGCCTCCTGCAATGATGCCTCCAAACTGCTCACAGTTACTCACGTCATTAAAGAATCCCAAAGGGTCCAGCCCCATGTTCAGGTCACTGAATTGGCTCAAGTAGTGCTCTCTGTTCCGTTTCTGCATGATCTGTTTACTCTTTAAGCTGGTCATCCTCCACGTCAGGTTTAAGACCCTGTGTGAGTTGCTCAGATAGATCTTTTTATTATTGTAAACCTTCCACATCTCCAGGCAATAATCCGTGTTGCCCTCTATCTCACTGCAAATTTCCCTTCGGAAAAGGCCCGTAGGTGCGGTATTCTGCTCTTTACTTGGTATAATATCCATGGTAAGTTACAGGGCAAGCCTGGTTCAATGCTGTCTTATCGATATATATTGATTACTCCTCTGCACCTGCCACTGCCTCCACTGTTTAAGTTATGTATGTCTTATCTATGAACGAATCGGGTAACGAATGCAACACGAATTCGTGTAATAGTGTCAAGAAACATAAATTACATTTTATCTCTCCTATATATGAGTGATACACAGTACAAAAAGGCATCTGGGCGTCTTTAACTTCAACTTTTATTTTTTGTTCTTTCGTCCAAATAACCCCCTCTTCTTCTTCTTATCTTTGTCAGATTCGGCTTTTTGCTCATGAACGTTCAGCCCAAGCGGCTTGGCAGGCTGTTGCTGTCCAGAGGCAGTGATGGTTTCAGTACCGGGCGCACCTCCGGTTGTTGGTACCGCTGCTCCCCCGGCTGTTGCCGCCCCTGGCTGTAGCTCCGGGTTGGAATTTTGATATCCAGGATGTAGATACTGTCTGTCATCGGCGAAATCGCGATCTTCCCTATCAGGCGTAACAGTCCCCTGGCTATTCGAACTATGGCTCTGACTATTAGTTCCTTGCCGATTAGGAGGTTGCAACCTTGACTGGGGAGTCGTTGAATTTGAATGATTTTGATCGGGCATGCCCATGACGGACAATCGGTGGGAGAGATGGTTCACAGGTGGAGCAACACTCACCGGCTGCGGTTGCCTGAGTGTGCTCTGACTGGCCTTTGCGTTGAGTGCGTGTCCCTTTTGACGAGGCATCATATTGAAATCATTCCCATTGTATCCAACAGCACTGGCAGAACCAAGGTTGGGTAATGTAGATTGCCTATTTTTACGGTTAGTCTTTTGAGGAAAACGTGCCATGTCGCTGCCAAGTGCTGCTTCAGATGAGGCATAGTCCATCTGCGGTACAGATGATACTCTCCGCTGCACTGGTGGCTTTGGGTACTGGACTCCAGGAGGAGTCGGTCCTCCAAAGCTCTGTTGTAATGGTGGTGCACCATATCCTTGAGGAGCTGCACCAACCGGGAATCGTTGATTAGGAAAGCCCTGAGGAGGTAGTGCATGGGGTGGTAGTTGGTGTGAGTTGTTTGGATACTGGCCTCTAGATTTCTTGATCACATTCCCATACTGATCGTATTGATTCTCCACGTAACCATGAGATTGATAATGTCCGTGTAAATTACCAAGAGACCTATTGGTCGGGATACTGCCATAAGGACCGTTTTGGGGCGGCAGCTGAGTCATAGAATGGTTTGCCCCCATTTGGCTGACAAAACTATTAGCCCTCCCAACTTGTGACGATGGAGGTGGATGTGTAAGGCGTGAAGGTCCAACTGGTGGCCTTTGTTGGTAGAAACTGGCTTGCCTTTGAGTATCCGGAGAATCGCCAAACGCTCCAACAACACCTGCCAATTCTTCAAGCTCTTCTTCGGGACCAACATCAGCTGAAGGTGGCTGAATAGGCGCATTTTGAGCCACTGGATGAGGTTGCTGAAACTGCTTATATTCACGGCCATTTGTTTGAGCTTCCAAGGGTTGTTTTGAAGGTGCTAACTCGGCTTCTTTCAATTGGGTTTGTAGGCGCAAGACTTCCTCGTGTTGAGCTCTTAAAGAGTTCAAGTTTTCAGGATTCTTACGAAGCCACAACATTGATTTTTCGGTAGAATTGGTATTGATTGAGGAAAATTGTGACATTATGGCATAAAGGAATTCCAAATATGGAGTTCTGATCTTGTTGTCATCGGCCAGAAGGATTGGCTGTAATAATAAAAGATCTAGAGACAGTTCATTCTGATTGTAGAAGTCATAAAATAACTTTGGTGCTTCCATGAGGTCATCGGTTAGTGGAACACTTGGATATAATTGACACAGTCTCTCAATAAGAGCATCCTCATTATCGTAAGATTTAAACAGCTTGCATCCCATAGCTTTAATTACTGTGATAACTTCCATGATCAGCCCACTTATTAATGGTTTAGCTAGCATCTGACCATGTAAATCCTTGGGAAAAGGTTGTTCAAAAATGATAGATAGAGGTTCAATAGAAATTTTGGGCAGCGCAAACTTCCATTGATAGGAGAGAAACTCCAAAGGAGTGCCCAACTTGTACACGTCAATTTCGCACGATTCATACAAATCAGATATTTTGTTGATCTGAACAACTTCTTCCGCATCGTAATCTCTCTTCGCCTCATCGGATTTGCCAACGTAAACAAGTTCGCTTTCTTTCTTTGAATCACAGACTTTATAAGTATTTTTCTTAACAGACCTGACATCAAAATCACTCATAATAGAGAAAATTTTCACTGCTGGCTCTTGTAAAGTCAACTTGATGAAAGGTTCCAAATTAACGTAGTTTGTTGATTCTACTAACAGGTTAAAAGCCTTTCCCGTGCTCTGAATTTGTCTCTTGGCAAAATCACGTATATCAGTGCAAATCGACGACAGTTCATCCAAGGACGAAGCCGACACGATCACCATATCGAATAGTTTAACACCAGAATTAAATACCTGGTCCAAGGACGTGAACTTCGAGGAACAAGTGAACCTGGAATTGCCGAATTTTTTGGAATACCATTGAACAGTAGGCCCATCATTGCTAACAATGGTCAGGTCGCATATAGTAGATTTGAACAAACGCCAATTATAGAACGCCAGGTTCGGGTGTGAACCAACGGAGAGAACGGACTGACGTTCTGACATGTGTTTTCTGATACTATGACTGTGGAAGACCTGGGTGTCAATTGCTTTGAAGGTATTAGAAAGTTATTGCGTGACTGGAGTGGAAGGTGACAGGTCTTTTAACCAGCTTTTTGTCAGTGATAAGTGTTCAGTTTCGATTTAAGGTCGATGTGGATGTGTTTTGAGAGAATCTTCAAAGTATGCTGGGAAGAATAATGAACCGAGAAACCCCCGGAAAGGTTTTTCACCAACGTCAGATTTAGCCCAAATTCCATCGCGAAGGGTAAGCTCCTCTTGGAGAGTGGGCGCAAAGAGAAACCACAGTGCAAAGTTGAGGGAAGCAATCCGAGGGTGATGCGGCCGAATATGGCTGTGATGATTTCTGAAGATTGTTTTTGAGACTCGCTCCACGCATTGTTAGGCGATCTACCGAGGTCCCAATCGAGGCTGAGTTGGATCACAATCCGGTTTCAAACATCCTAACATAGTTTTTTCACTACGATCGAGTTTTCGCTCACAAAGTTCACATGAATTTTATTTTCTCCTCTCTACTAACTACAATCATTCGGCGTCGTTATGAGTTCATCTTTCTATAGTCATAACTTGATTGCCGAGATCGGGACCATCTTGTTCTAACAAAACAATTTGATTTTATTCCCAGATTCACGTGGTTGGTAGATCAATGTTTATAGAGGGTGTATCTCCGGTTGATGAGCAAGGCTCTGAATCTCTCGGTCATAAACCCTCGTACATATCATGTTTTATCTGTATTAACTTCTATACTCCTCTCCCCTGTTCTCTATCTGCCTATTAGCCTCACAATTCGTCTCTGACTTGTTGCGGGTAAATGATATGGTACTTGATAAAGAGATCGCCATGGTCGTCGTAGTGATCATGTAATGGCATCCCTCTACCCTTGATGGTGTCTACTTGGCCGTCCCTCACCACCTCTCCTTTCTTTTTGGAAAGAGTAAGTGTGTTCTCTATTTTATCCAAAAACGCAATTTGTCTCTCCCAGCCACCATGCAATGCCTCTTTCAGCGTTAACGCTTCATCTCTATACAGGTTGTTTCCTATTCTTCTATACCCCATGTTGCCTTCGGCTTTCTCTCTGAACATAATCTGTAGATCACCGGCAATCCAGTCTGGAGACTGGTCTCCCTCCCCTTCCAGGATATCAACGTGGTTTCTACCCGTTCCTGCTCCTAAATGCACATTGTGAACCCTTGGACCTCTAACTACTCGGTTTCCTTGGCATTTCTTACATTTGTGAGTAATCAGATTTCCTGTTCCTGAACATCTTGGACAGATTGTTTCAAACCTTTGCTGCATGCCTCCGCCAAACTGTCTTGTTTGAACAACTCGTCCATGCCCTTTGCAAGTGTCACATTGATGAACTTTCCCGTCTTCTGAACCCGAACCTGAACAAGCTTCGCAGATATTCTGCATTTCGATTCTAAAGTCATTGCTAGCACCGTTGTAAAAGTCTTGTAGACTAAATTCTAAATGTAACAAGGAACTCTTACCTTTTGGTTTGCCTCTTTGTTGCTGGCCACCTCCACCGAAGAACTGCTGAAACATGTCAAATGGATCATGGAATTGTTCGTTTCTGGAGTCCAGTCCCTCTGCTCCAAATCGATCATACTTTTGACGCTTCTCAGGATCGCCAAGCACATCATAAGCTTCTCCAACCTGAATGAACTTTTGAGCGGCTTCATCATCACCTGGGTTCTTATCTGGGTGAAACTTTTTACTCAGCGATCTATAAGCCTTCTTGATATCTTTCTCGTCGGCATTTTTGGCTATTCCAAGAACTTTATAATAATCGGTCTCGGCAAACACCGTGGCAAAAACTAAAAGAAGCACTAGCCATATCTTCATTGTACACGTAGCAAGTTGTAGTAGAAGAGAAAGAACCATAGCGCGATGATTTTTCAGCATTTGCTAGGGTACTATGAACTTATGAATATATTTACATGAAGAAAACTTGATGTAGTGTCTAGTAGGGAATTGAGAAGAATCCTGGTAAGTATATAAGGCACTAGTGTGTGATTTAACATTTTGCAAGGTTTATTCGGGGCGGACAATGCGTTGTCTAGACTAAGTAACACTCTATATCTGCCATCCAACATCTCAAAGCTTATCTGAAAAGTTCCTCCATATAAGCTCTTCACCGTAGGATATGCAAGAAATATTCACTATAGGTCTGTCCAATCACGCTAATCATCTTGTGACTCATTTCTTCAACGAACAAGAATCGCACTTTGATTATACGGGAATTGGGAAAAGTGATTTGGAGCCAGATGTTTTTTTCAGAGAAGTCAAGAATGGGAATTATGTCTCCCTCACCCCCAGAGCATTGCTATGGGATCTTCATGGAGGAATTGGAAAGCTTCCTGGATCCCAAAGAGTTTCTGCTGAATTGCCTGTTGACGCCAACCTTTCTTTGGACTCCGATTTCAAAGTCGAAAAGATTGTTCAGCCACCAATACCCGAAAGTAACTACCAAAAGACCCTGGATGAAAACAAACCGGTATTCAGCGTTGATGACACAAAGTTTTGGAGTTCATACTCTACAATGATATTTGACGAAACAAAAATAAAATGTTTGGAAAAATGGGAGAATGATCAAGCTAATGGGCATTTGAGATCAGATGAATCTGTCAAGTTTGATGATTTTTCAGTGGGAACAGACATTTGGATAGACGAAGGCCAGAGCTTTATTGATAATTCTTTCAGGAAAGAACTTGAACAAAGTGATTTGTTGGATGGAATTAACCTTATACTAGACGTAGACTCAGCTTGGGCTGGTTTTGGTGCCCAGATGTTGGAAGATATAAGAGACGAGTTGCCCAAGAAGACCATTCTAGGATATGGTTTGTATCAAAAAGAAGTTAACTTAAAGAGATCGATTTCTAGGATACATGGCTTTCTTGGAATGGTTGACAATTGCTCTCTGGTGGTACCACTCTTTCAAGCTAGTGACTCTTTATATGAGTCAAGCGCTGTGGAATCGGTGGTAGTCAGTAGTGTCAATGGGTTGTTCAACTCAAAAGCTCAAGACCAGGTCTCAATGACTCAATTTGTGGACTCAATAAGGCTAAATACCAACAGAAACATTGTTGGAGATGTTTTTTGGGATGACAGACTTCTTTCAAGCCCACTCTGCCCGGGCAAGATTAACAATCGTAACCAGTATGTCTACAGTAGAAGTGTAATCCACAGAGGTAAAGGGCCCACAAACACATCTTACAGCAATTTTGATTACCTCAAAAGCCAAGGAACTTCTTCAAGAGGAATGAATCAGTATAAAATATCCCCATTGGGTCAACCACAGACTTTTCCACAGATTGTCCATAATGATGTGTACATCAAACTGGATATTAATACGAAACCTCGTCAGGATCTCCTGAATATGAAAGATATCGTGAAACGATACGTCAGCTATGACGAACGAGAGGAGCTTGTTGATCATCTTCTCTCATTGGCTGAAGAATACGAATATGGATTTATTGATGAAGACTGAATTGTCTCATCTGTGTACCATATTCTCGTCTTGTTCGCATGGACGCAATCTCTCCGCCCTCTATTTGTGCGCCCATTCGGAACATTGCGTATTAAAAACTTGCTCAGCTTATCCTTTCGAATTTACGGCTATGCGATCTATTCCACCTCCGAGACAATCCAGATTAAGGACCATTAGACGCCTTTTCCATGTAATATTTGCTTCTATAATGAAGGGCCACATCACAGATCCCAGTGTATTTCGAAGGAGTCGTAGGCTGAGATATAAAAATACTATATCCAAGGTTCGCCAGTCCCGTCTCTCTGGAAAGGCAACTAGTAGACAAAGGTTGCGAAGCAGACTTGCTAAGAAGGTGGTAAATAGTACTACGGATGTCCTCATAGCTGACACCATTGATGAGAATAAGACTCTATCTAAACCCACTAGAAACGTTTTGAGGCAAATGCTTTGGCGGATGAAAAAGAGCAATCAGGGAAGAGTAAATGTGGTAGTTAGGATATAGAGGTTGGACATTTAGATGAACTGGCAATCAAAATCGAATGAATCTTGGAAAGTAGGTCGAAAGACCTTGGAAAATGAGCAACAACTCGGAAGAACAAATTCCAATACCATTCACAATTTCTACTATATAAACGGACAGTTTAATTGTTTCAACACTCAATTGCCCTTGCCATCCTAAACTCTCTGCTTACTATGTTTTGAAACCCTTCATGTTTTTTTTTGAAAATGATCAATCCATATATTAATTTCAGCACCTCACTTTTTATCTCAACCGTGCGATCTCCCGATCTCTCTCTTCCTTCATCCATGAAGAACTTCTCCAAGAAATATAAGGCGGAATGGACTCTCCTCTCTAGGTTTCTACGTGAAACCAATCCAAAGAATACTCCACCAGAGTCTGTTATACGAGACTTCAAGGCATCTGTTAAAAACAAACATTCGTTATCAACCAGACAAAGACATCGCATCAATGATATGTGTAGCCATCTCCAAAAGAGCCCCCAACTCTTCAAGAATCTAACTCTGCACAACACTAAGCTTGGCGAAATTCTAAATAAAACAGCAGGAAAACGCCAACAGACTCACTCTGGTGATTCGGGTGCTTATCGCATACTGCTAGATAGATACAACCAATCTATTGATCCAGTCGTTACCAGGGAAATTAATAACGAGCAGGCCGAATTACTGATGAGACCTCGTAATGACGCTGCACCTGCAATGGAGAAAGACACTACAAAGCTCCCAGATGAAAAATCAGATGTCACTACTGAAGAGATTGATGCTCTAAAGATATTCCTATTAAACGCCAAAAAGACTAGAGATTTGCACAGGGAATCGATGTTCAATGCTAAAAAGATCTACGAATGGACTCAAAACAACAAACAGAATAGAACTTTTGAAAACAAAACCTTCTTCACTCCTGTATGTGTTCCGAAAACCCTGGTAGATTCTAAGGTGGTGGTGTCTAATGATCTCCTCTTCCCAATTGCAAATTCACATTCAGAAAAGGAGTACATGATCATGCATAGAAATGGTTCAACATCAAAGTCAAGTGTAAACCCACTGGGTCCAAGGTATATTCCTCGTGATATGTTTACCATTTTAAGTCAATTAAGCGATCCGGAGGTCTACTCCAAGAAAATTGCCAAACTGCATAAGCAGAACTGGCATTTAATCGGAGAAGGTATCCAGGAGAATCAATTGCTAGTCTTTGAAAGAGAAAGTGACACCAAATCAAAAACTATAAGACTTGGTAGAAACCTATTAGGTGGTGTGGCTGCTGTATTTGTTGTTATAGTGCTATATCCCATGCCTTTAACAAAAATATAGCACATTACTATGATTTTTCACTTACTGAAACGAACTTGAGTGAAGTGACTCCTCCAAAGCTTCCCTCCCAGGCCCTTAAACGCTGAACGTTTTCCTCGTTGGTCAGGTCTGGCACACTCCATCCAGCCGAATAGAACCCACATTCCTGTTCCCTTCTAGCTTCCAGCAGCATTTGTTTATTACTAGCTGGTCTTCCAGGTCTTCTTGAATCTTTGAGGTCCTGCAACTCCTGATCGTCCCGAGCTATAAATGTCTCAATGAAAGCTTTCATGTCGTCTATTGTGAATATTTTTGTGTCTAATCTGCTCGTCTCCAGAATAGAATCCTGGAAGAATGCAACTATCAGAAGGTCATGTTGTTTCTGTTCTGATCTCAGTTCCTTCTTGGCTGCAATTTTTTTCTCTCTCAGGGACGCTCTCGTCAGCTGCTTGAACTTTCTACCCTTTGGATGAATAGCACTTTTTGACTTTGAAATATTTTTGGTTACTTTCCTCAGACTCTTTCCTATAGGCATATCGTATTACTGTTGGGAGTGAGGCTAGATAGGGATCCTTTCAAAAAAAAAAAAGTAAAAAAATATTTAATCTAAAGATCTAGTGAGGAAACCTAATTTTAGTCGTGTGCCATCCATTTCATCCCTATCGAAGAAAAAAACTCAGGAAAAGTCCATCATCCAACAGTACAAAGTGGAGACATATCCTTTACCATGGTCAAATACACAGAAGAACAATTATTAGAATTACAAAGTCATGCAGTGGTCTCAAAGAAAGATGCTTTGGAAGCATTCAATGCTCTTGTCGAAGAAGTAAAGACGCAGGTTCCAGATGACCAGTTCATTAATGGCCGTAGACGTTCTTCAGTGCTTGGCACCAGACCTGTGTTCAGAAAGAAGAAGGCAGATCCTCCAAAGGTGGACGAAGATGGATTCATCATTTCTAGTGGCAAATCGACCCGCAAATCCGTCAGTGCAAGTGATGATGTTGAAATCCAGCAATTCAGGGAACTCAACTTGAAAGTCAAGTCAAGTAAGATTTCTTCGAATCCAGCAGACTCTTCTACCCTTGTAGATCAGCCCAAGGTTGCCTTTAACGCATTTGACGCTCTTATGGACAGTGATGGTGATAGCGAATAGAAAGAGATACGTGGTAATATGAGTAAAGTTGAAATGAGACGACAATAGTGGAGAGAAATACTTATATAATGAGTAAAAGTACATATATAACGGACTATTTATGGAGTTATATTTATCTGGTGGTATTTTTCGTCTGCTGAATCTACACCAAGTTGATGTACCAAATCTTGAAGTGAAATAAGGTCGTTATCGTTCTCCAAAAGTGATGGCGTAACAAGTTTACTGGTTACCGACGAAATAGTGGGATCTTGACCACTCACAGCCCTTTTCAAATCTGATATTTGGGGTGGGCGTCGTATTTCCAGGCTGAAAGTTCTCGGATTGAAACTTTTCACATCCATGATGTTGATTGTAGAGTTGTTAGAGGAATGTGGACTTGATCTTGTGTAATATGGGGATGATAAGGAGCGGGTAGAACGATTCATCATCATCATGTTTTTCAGTACATGATTTCCATTTGACACTCTGAACATTTCTTCGTCTACTGATGGAATATCGGACACAAAATTGGACTGGATCACTTTGATGAAATCTCGCTTCTCTACGTCTCTTGGACTGAAGTTTGAGCCTTTTGTTCCATTAGGCAAACTCAAGTCCAATGAAGAAATATTTTGGTTGTCATTGAGTGCTTTGCTGATATGGCCTGAGACAATATCTTCAAACTCGGGGTCTTCTAAATAGCTCGCCGAATAATGCAAGAACAATAGTGAGGACTCGCCTTCAGGTCGTTCCAGGACAAACGGGGCGCCATTTTTCACTGCATTGACTCCAAATATCTTCAACAGCATTGGAATTATCTGAGATAATAGTTTACTAGACTCTTCACTTGGAACTATTTTGTCTAGCATGTAAAAACATAATGAAAGCGGATTGGTCGTTCGCGTTAGATACTCGTTATAGTTAGGGACAGCCATAGAATACTCAGAGTTCTCACTGTATAAAGATTGTAGGAACGTTATGAAAAGTTTTAAAAATGGTAGTTGTACCTGCAACCGTTCTTCCTCGCTTAGTGAACTCCCTTTAAGAGCAAGGATGGAAAATAGAATAGACCAACTATCGATATTTCCATATTTGAATTTCATGTCTTTAGGGTTTTCTTTCGATGTTTGGTAAATCATTTCAATGTTCCTGGCATAAACTGGAGCAAATAACACAATGTTATCATAGTTTTCCTTCAACTTTACAGAAATCTCTTTCACCATATCTGGAACTTGAGATCTGTAATAATGATGAAGAGCCAAACTGGATATGCATTTGACGTAATTTTCTGTCAAATTCAACTTAGATTTCAAACAATTGGCTTGCAGTGTAAGGAACTGTCTTAAAACGTCGATTACGGATAATCCCACTAGACTGACAGATGAAGACAGCAAATTGCTTATTTTCTCAGTGAGAACGGCTTCATTCTTATGGTCCAGTATGGACATTAGGCTCCCCAAAACAATAAACCTCAATTGAACTGGAGTCCAAGAAGTTAACATTTCCAAAAGGGCATTGGACCATGGACCTTGAATGCTTGGTTTCGATCTGAGAATAAATTCTGCTACTGACTTCGTAGATTGCGTAAGGAATGTGGTTGATGTAGTATTGAAATGTGCCTTGAGAGACTTTAATACAGCTTCCTCCACGTTATCCGTTTTAGTTTCGTGCGACAAGTTAGTCCTAGTTCTGTTCAGAAGCTGATGTTCATTCAAAGATAATTTACTCAGTATCAAATTCATTGACTTGGCAATAATCCTTTTGTCCAGACTAGGAAAGTTACTATAGCACTTGGCGATGATCTCACAGGTTTTTAAGGAGAGAATTAGCCAATCCGAAGATTCTGTGTGTGACTTAGTCGCCAACTCTTGCTGTTCGATGTAGTAGTTGCAAAGCTTATTGAACCTGTCAATTATTTTTTTCTCTCCGGTGAAAGACTTGACAGTTACATTCTCACAAAAGCTCCTGAATAAAATGAAACTGTGCTCTTGAACTGTCAAATCATGCAGTGTTGACACGTTAGTGAGGATGTTAATGACATTATCTGCAAAAACACTTAAGTTGTCAGCACATCGGATGACCAGTTGATTGAGGATATCCAGAGTTACCAGAACGTTACCAATTCTACTATGTCCAACGTCCTTGACCGTTTTCTTTTCCAAGAAGCCGCCAACTTTTTCTAGCTTTGTCCGGCGGGTGGTAGCATAGTAGAGAAGGTGGCTAAGTTCGGCATTGTTAGGTTTTTTCTCCGTGCTCTTCCCTCCCGGATAGCATTGTAGGATAAACCGCTGATGCTTGGGCTTTAGTTTCAGCATTCGGTGGAGTTGATTTCGGCTTCCGGAAACAGGGCTCGTGAGTTCGTGGAAAGAAGTTCTGAAATTGAGGTTGGATTTTTGGCAAGCGACCTATTCAAACAGTAGCGAATTGTCCCTTCCAGACGTTTAAGATTTGCCCTTAGGAAAATAAGGTTAAGATGGCTTGACAAGCCAAGGCATATGGTTACTTTGTATACAGTGTATGAAATATTCTCATGGTTTCTCAGCTCCCAAATATGGCTTGGTCGATATCACGGCTTTTTTCCCACTTTGCCCTAGCCTCGTTGAATAACGTTCGCAGCTTTTCTGCATCCCCACAGGTGGATTGAAATTCCAACATAATCCTTTGACTGTCCAAGTACGTCCCATAATTCGATTGTTGCTGGTAGATATTGTTGTTGCTGATGTCCATATTCACTCTAGCAACATGGGTGTTGTTCGGAGCTAGAAACAGATCTCCATTATCTCTAATCTCTGCAATGTAAGCTCCAGTTTTATGAATGAACTGGGCAAATTTGAATTCTGGTGTTCCCCATGAGTATGCAACGTTTATCTCCACTTTGGTAAAGAAAATAGTGGTACGATTGTCAAGCATAAAGCCTGATTTATCCAATAGATAGAGATGGTAGAAAAACTTGTTTTCGTCTAAGGGATTGTTGTCTTCTGGGGTAAACTCCTTTTCGTTCCATGGATTCAGAGCCAGTCTAATTGTGACAAATGAATGAAAAGGATTCTTTTCGGGCATGCTGCAAAGCTCAGCCCATGGAGTTTCCACAAACTTCAACCCATATCGTTCGCACAACCTTGTCCAGCTGTTCACCGTATCCTCAATCAACTTGGTAGTAGTATTTAGCCACTCAAGACGGATATGGAAACAATGCTCTGGATTGTGAACTCTATCGTAATGGACCTTGACCAACTCCCGGCGATATGACTTTTTCTGTTGATCAACATCATACATGACGAATCGACTCAACATAAACCTCTTTGGTACTCCGTCATTAGTTTTACTGGGGACCTTCTTCAATGGTGAATCAGTGATTGTACCAGATCGTTCCCTGGTTGTTTGGGGAGACAACATTGGAGATTTTAGTTTTGAACTGTCGGTTACCGAATTTGAGCGGGATTCTCTGGTCTTGACACTAGTATTTCCGGGTTCGACCTTTTCCACGTATTCACTGTTCAAACGATAAAAATAATGGCCATCAAGGAAACTATGACGCTTCTCGACGTGACTGAACAACCCATTGTTCATTAGTTTATTCCCATATCGTTCAGCTTCTTCACGAGAGTCTATGTCATTGAAATTCTCAATCATCCAACTAACCAGTTCCAAACCAACAAAACAATGACGGTGAACTCGGAAATGCCATTTTCTATCAGCCAGAATAATTCCGTCCTTCGACTGCAAATAATGTGCTAGTTGCTTCATAGAAATGTTAGTGTTTAGCCCTAAACTCTCAACAAGCAAACTGCTCTTATGTGGTTTGTCTGGATCGTAAACTTCGGATTGCTTGCTCAGAAATGTAAACAGATCACCAGTGTAGAAGTTGATTTCCGGGAGAATCTCCTCTTTCTTAGCATGTTTTGTTTTTTCCTGTTCCGCAAGATGCCTTCCTTTATGTATCGTAGCAATCAGTTTGCGAAGACCTTCCAATCTTAATTCTTCCGGACTCAATCTTTCCTTATTTTCGTTCAACTTAAAAGCATATGATTTTTCTGGAATATCGGCTGGAAGTATCACGAATTTCATTTTATGATAATACTTTTGGTCTTCATCCACAGACTCATAGTAGCCAGCCAAAATTTGATCCAATTGGTTCCAGTTATAGGATTTAATTTCATTCTTGAAGCAATCAATTACTGACGGTCGATAAAGATCATCATACCTAGTTCTTATGTTGCTGAAGTAAGATCCGATATCATCTGCTTTAACGTTGATGTTCTTATTAGATCGACGGTATAATTGGACGTTTGCCTTTCCGTGGTAATCGCAACTGATTCTGTGGATTTCATCCTCTAATATCATGTATATTCTAGATCCGTGGTAGCTATGTTTATCCAGATACTTGATCAACAAGTTCGGGTCTCCTCCAGGTTTCCTTCGTGACTCAACAATATCTACCTTCTCGCCAGTGCAGATTTGGAATCCAAGAACCAGTCTCAGATATATCATCTCTCTGATTAAGTCTCCAGTGTTTATGTTTGTTTCATTGTTGTTAAGTATAACATCATAAATTTGGAAAGTGAAATTAGACTCAAAGTCAGACAGTCTAGGAAAAACTTGTGTGGTGAGAGGGAGAGAAGCTGGAGTTGATAGTGAGGACCACTTGACAGCCCTTCTCTTGACCTTTGATGGAAAAACGTGTTGCCATCTTCCGTAACCAATCATCTTCAGTAGCTCTGAGGTTAAAGCTTTGCTGGGATTTTGAACATTTGTCCAGTAAGGACTCAATTTATCATCTCTTTGGGAGTTAGCATCTTCAGGTACACTGACAGAACTACTTGTTCTAGTTAAAGATGGCGGAGATTGAGTTGTACTTTCAACTTTCTTGACTACCTTCTCTAGCCTCCTTTGAGGTTGTATAGTTTTCGATTTTCTTGTATCTTCTGCCATTGTAAACATTGATATTGGGCCGACAGTTTGCGTTTTGGGCTCTTCTTTATCAAATTCTGTACTCTTCACTCGGACTAAGGAAGACGGAAGTGACGATATTCTTTCCCTAATAAAGTTGCCAATCCCAGATTTTGAATCATCATTGATAAAATTCAACAGAGATGACCTTGCCGAGATGCCAAGTCTGCTGTTTGTGGTACCCAAAGCTTTTACGTCAATAGTTGATGGCTGACACTCTTTGGTCTGATTAATTTTGAATGTCTCAGTGCTTGGTGAGTTCTTTTTGGGAACTTGCAAGATCTCAGGGCTAAGATGAAGTGGTATTTTCTTCTCCTCTGAAGTGTAAGGAGAGGCAGGTTTAAAAATGTCTTCGTCATATTTATCTATGACTTCATTAATAGACTTGCTATTCGGGTTAATTCGTAGGTTTGGAAGATTAATGGTTTTCAATTCATTTTCCACCACTCCCATCATCTGAATTTCATATATTTTACATCTTGGCATCCATTGGCTAATATATTGTGATGAATCATTCCAAAAACTTACATCCAACCAAGTTGGTATACAATGTCGAATTTTTGAGTTGGATTCTTTGTATCTGAAAAGTGGCACAACATGCAATGGTGGTTGACTCAGACATATAACATCTATGGCCGCATCTACCTTTGCCATTTTCTTGCTGGTATGAGCCATCAAGTTGTAATCCACGTCATAGATTCCAGTTCCTGGCGAAATTAGAATAAAATGGTTTGAAGTGTATCTGAGCTCTGGATCTCTAAAATGATCAGTAACTAGTGTAGTGGCCAGATTTATCGCCTCAATTAAGTTTCCTTTTACTGCCGGTAAGAACCTTCCTTGTATGACATACTCTTCATTCCTATCAGTTTTGCAAGGAGCCTTGTTTTCCCTCAGCATAATATCCTTCATAAAATTGGCAAATTCAAAACGTAAGGCACTCATGATTTCACTCCACAAAAGAATGCTTACCTGGTCTACTACTACCCTATAGTAGTCTTTTCTATCTGGTGGCCTGTCTCCTGATTTCAATAAGGACCATGACTTGTTACCCAAGTCAATGCTGCTAAATAGGACAATAGTGATAAGATGGTGGGCCCCCAATTCAGTCCACTTGCTGAATACTTTCGGAAACAACGAGTTTATCAATTTATTGAACATTTGTTGCCCAGTCTCTTCAAAATCCCACATCTCGCTGGAAATTTGGATTAATATGACCAGCTTTACAGACTCTGACCTGAAAACAATCCGTGTATTCTTTCCAATATAGGCTGAAAACACGGATCTTCCTCCAACGTATATTTTGCTAACTGTGGTTCGAATAGAACTGTCTATGAATGACTTTTTCTCATGCTTATAAACGCAAGTGCCGGCAAGAGTTGATGACAAACACCACATATCACCTCGTGAAAGATGCACATCTTTGATCCTCAGCTCAACAACATCTGCTTCCGCATCTTTACGTTTTCTCAATCGAAGCAGAACTGGAGAGCCCCTCTTTAGCATTAGTAACTCTTGTAAAGCACCTGTTTGAATTGAGACTTGAGGCTGATTCGGATTAGTACTTGTATTAACCTTACCACTAGGTATTTCATCCTCAACATATTTCACTACGAACATCAATCTTCGTGGGGTACCTTCTAAAGACTCCAACTCTCCAATTGTTCCTGGTTTGATACCCAGTGCCGCCTTTCCTTCCAGTAAGACAGGTGCCGTGGAAGCTCTTGGCTCATGGAACTTTACTGCGCACTTCATTGGTTCGAACAACTCCATATCCGTATCCTCTTCATAAATTTGGGGCTGGCTAGCTTGAGCGGAAGGTAGTTCAGATCCACGCCCAGGTCGCTTTAGGAAGCTCCTGGAACGAATTGGAAGACTTCCAGAGTTCTTTCCAATAACAATACTCTGGTAATTGGAGGATACACCTCCCCTTTTCATTCTTTCCATCGACTTTAGTACTCAATGCTGGAAAGAGAGCTTGAGCCAAATTACTTTCGATACTGGGGCTTCTTAATGTTATGATTATGTAAGCTTATAAGATTCTCTCTCTAACATTTCGAGAGTCGATACTTAGATATCTGAACCCTTTGATCATCAACTAGACATGGCTCCTGTGTACGTGAAAGGAGGAGCTTGGACCAATGTTGAAGACGAGATTTTAAAAGCTGCTGTGGCTAAGTATGGGCTGACGCAGTGGGCTCGAGTCAGCTCTTTACTTGCCAAGAAGACAGCGAAACAGTGCAAAGCCAGATGGGAAGAATGGTTGAACCCGAGAGTAAACCATCTTGAATGGTCTCGAGATGAAGATGCAAAATTGTTGAGATTGGCCAGACTTATGCCAAATCAATGGAGGTCCATCTCTAATATTACTGGGAGAACAGCGACTCAATGCGTCGAGCGATATCAGAAATTGTTGGAAGAAGCCGGAGGAGTAAGCACTGATCAAAGACACATGGAGCTTGGACTTTCAGGCCCAGGTATTGAGTCAAATGCACCAGTAGGTGCTGAGTTTAAGCTTGGTGATATCAACTTGAATCCAGAGAACAAACCTGCCATGCTGGACACTGTAGATATGGACGAAGAGGAGTTGGAAATGTTAAGTGAAGCACGAGCCAGGTTGGCCAATACACAGGGCAAAAAAGCAAAACGAAAAGTTAGAGAAAAGTTTCTGGAAGAAAGTAGGTATATTGCCGAATTGCAGAAAAGAAGAGAACTGAAGCAGGCAGGAATCGGAGGGGCCATAAAAAGAAAAAAACAGGACAACCAGGTTGATTATTTAGCTGATGTTCCTTTTGAAAGAGCACCATATCAGGGCACTTATGATGTTGATGATGAAAATTTAGCCAATTTAAAAGAAATGGAAGATTACAAACTCAAGGCTAACAAATTTGGGATTCAAGACCAGGACTCTCAAAAACAAAAGAAAAAACGAAAGAGAGAGAAGGAAGATGAGAAGAAAAAGGGTCAAATGGCTCAAATAGTAGTGTCGGAAGAAATTTATCCCACTAAGAAGAAGAAGTTAAATCTGCCCGAGCCCGGATCTGTTGTTGTTGATGAAAACACAGATAAGAACATTATTCAAGCTACGCAACAATTAATAAAGCGATCCCAGAAACAATCATTTATTGGGAGCACCGCTGATGAACTAGAGTCAGAAAGTATCAATGGCAAACTGGAAAATGTTAGGACCGCACCCGTCTCTGCAAAGAAGGAAAGGAAACGATTGGTTGCTTTAGTTCGAACTAAATTTTCCCAGCTGCCCAAGCCGAAGAATGACTTTCAAATTACTCTACCTCACGAATCCCAAGCTTTTGTTACTGGTAATGAAAATGAAATTCGTGATCAATACGTTGATCTAGGAGAAGCAGAGAGAAAGATAAAGCAAAATGAAGAGGAAGAATATTTCAAATCTCTTGCAAGAAGATCCCAAACGATTCAACGAGGGTTGCCATTGCCAACACCTACAGCAATTCCTTCAACGGATAACTTATTGCAAGATCTAGTTGATCAAGAAATAATGAAAATGATAGAATCAGACTATAATCAGGTTAATGATGTTCCAGGGTTTAGAATCACACAATTAACAGAGGAAGAGAAGCAGCAAGCAGACTTGGAGATATTTGAAGAAATAACAAAGAACCAGGACAGCTTCCTGAAGTTCCAGGAACATCTGAGAAATTTAGATTTGTTTAAATCATGTTACTACACGAAGAGTTCCAGGAACCTCCTGTCACAATATTTGAAGACCCGCCTTGATGACATCTCAAAACTCCAATCCACAATCAATTTACAAAATGAGGATATCATTGACAAACACAACCAATTGGTTCGAAGCCTTGGAGAGCTGCAGAATTTATCAATTAAGCTTGACATGGAAAATAATGTTTTTGGACACTTTCGTGAGAATGAACGCGTGGTTATCCAAGTTCGAACTGAGGCACTTCAAGATGAAGCGGATGAAGCTAAGAGAATTCGACGAAAGGCTGAATCTAGGTACAACAATCTTCTTAAAAATTTAAATCACTAAGCCCGGGGGTTTCATAATATCTATATATCATATAAAGTCTTAACTAGCAAACTCCTGTAGGTTCAAGAGATCTCTATAAAACTCAGAATAAGTGTTCCTGCCCAATTTATGCACCAAATCACGTTTCTTGATCTCGTCAAACTCCAGGAATCGCCTGATATTATCAAAATCTAAGATTAGCCTCTGATTTGGTATTGAATATTGATCTGACAAATATCTGTTTTCTCTAGGGTTCAATCCACATTTGTGATTTTCTTGATCAAAGATTTGTTGTTGGATAACGTACAGTCTTCTGTATGTAGCTTCTGAAATTGGGGTAACCTTATAGAAAGAGCCATCGGAATTTGAAGCAACCACTTCAAACGCCTCGGAGAAGTTTGTGAACTGGTTCTTTGGGGGTTTTATGACATATTTTCTTTCTCTCATTTTCATACAGGTTGTATATTGATTAGTTTTGAATATGGACCTTCTTAACAGTCTCTGTCCTTGCATTGATGCAGGATCTTCAGGGTCATATTGAATAAGATGTAATACACCATCTTCATCTGCAATAATTATGTATAAATTTCCTTCAAAAACAACAAAATCTGCTGCACATACATCAACGTGCGCAATGTCTTTTCCTAAATTTATCATCCTATAAGGTTCGGCATCGAACCCCACAAGAATCACGCTATGCATAGAATCACCTACCAGCAGTAAATTTTGGAAACTCTTGGTTTCTGACACATAAAATGGGGTATCAACGAAGCCTACTGGTAAAGCAGTATTGTCCTCCTGCAAATCACGAATAATGATTTTTTGGCCCTGGCCAATGACAAATCTACCACTGATATCGGATACTGAAGTAACAGCACCCTTGGTAGCATCCTGAAAGATATCCTTGAACTTGTGGTTAGTTTCAGGTTTGCCTGGCTCAGGAATGATGTCCACAACATCGACAATTCTAATTTGCCCGTTTGAGGCAAGATCTTCCATACGGTAGTTAGAAATACCAAGTACCAAGTACTCTTTCAGATTCTTAAACATTGGAATTCTAGATGTGTTCAGAGTCATAGATTTAAGACTCATACACACGTGTTCATCTTCCAAATCAAAACTGTCGATCACAGTCCAACTTATCGGTGATATCAACTTAATTGAACTCTTGAACGAGCTGGCTGATTTGTTTATTGTATTGTCCACCCCAACAATGGGATTCCCTTCCTCATCTACACAGTTGTAAGGAGTTTCTTCGACCGTTGAAACAACAAATGTTCTAGATGCTTTATGAAATGCAACACATTTGATAGTGCAGCCCACTGGAATTCTTCTAATTGGAAGTCTTTGAGATAATTCCAAGTTTGAAGGAATTTCTACCATCCTGGCGGCTTTGGTGGTATCGATCATCATTAGGCCGTTTTTGCACCTTGATGTATTGAATCTGGCGCAAGAAATAGTCGATAGTCTTGTAAATTGGTGGATATTAATGGATGAAGAGTGTCTCTTCGTGATCCAGAAGGACTTCACACCTACCACAAATAGAGTGCTGAGCTTGAATTCGCCTATGTTGTTCAACTTTATCAATCTTCTCTCTAACTTTGTACCCTGAGGATAAGCATTATCTGGTGCTCCAGTAATGGTAATGTTTGCAGAATAGTTTTCTTTAATGAACTGGAATGTACCTGAGTCCTTATTTAGTACTTGCTTGTATATTATCACTTCACCTCCAATGGTCAAAATAGCTAGGTACACTTGCTTTTCAATTTCGTCACCAATTTCACTGACGGTGATTTGTTTGATAGAGGGATCTGGTTGGCCAATTTCACCGACTTTGATGAGTTCGATGTTCAGGAAAGTTGAAAAGTCTTTGGTCTCACTCAACTTGAAGACTTTTTCCTTGTGGTCTTCAAGAAACATCACAATTGAGTTTTCTGCTGTGACAAGAAAAAAGACGAGACTTTTCTTACCTTTCTCTCCATTTTCTAAGATTATGTTGTTGTAGCCTATATCCACTTTGTTCAAGATGTCAGAGTTGGCAATACATCCAGTAATAAAAATGTAGTCATTTTGACTGAGAGCTTTGGGGAGTGGAATCACATCGAGTTTGTGATTTACCCTAAAGGCTTCCATCTTCTCCTCCTTCTTTCGTCGTTTCCTACCTTTCTTGGAACTTTTGGACTTTTTACTGGAGTTTTCTCCATCTGGCTCTTTTCTCTCTCCATGTTCCACTGCCTCAATCTCCTCGTCATAGTGTAAAATATCAGCCAAACCGCTCTCTTTAGTAATGAGCATGTAGTTCTCAAAAGTATCAACAGACACTATGTCATCACCTTCATAACTCAGTGACAAAAGTTTCTTAAGCTTGAAATCGTAAAGTATCACATTTTCAGCAGTCACTTGTACTATACGTGACTCTCCATAGCTACCAGTTCCATCCTTTCCAGGGATGACTGCTATATGCTTAGTGAAAGTTCCAGTAACAAATCCCTTAGAAGAGTAATGTTTGTAATTTTGTTTGACCAAGAACACTTCGGTGTTGGCTTTCTTCGAGTCAGTGGTAATCAAATAATGCGAGTCTCCGTTCTCATCCTCCAAGGTCCACAGTTTCTCCACATTATTAAACGTTAAGGAAGATCTCACAGTCGGAGAAATCGTAGGCTGTATTAGACTTAATTGGCCGGAATCATGTAATCCTCCAGCTGCAACAATACATTCATCATTCCAATTTGGATTTGGAAGACCCTGCAGCTTGGATCTATACTCAATAGAACCAGTAGTAAAGTTTGTTATAGGACCTATGTTTAGCAGGGAGTCTAGTTTAACAAAATCTATATCATCAATTCCTTGTGCCACATTCTGTATATCGTCTGCGTAGAGATCTTCTTCATATAAGGCATCTTCCTCAGTAATAACTTTTGATTTTCCGTTGACATCGACATTCTGAGTGTTCAAACGCGCCTGGGAACCAAACAGAACACTGTCAGAACCTTGACATCCAATAAAGAAAGTCTTCCCATCTATATTAGTGAACATGGTTGGCAATGAGAGAACCAAACCCTGATATTTTTCAGGAGAAATCTTTTGAATTTCAGTGATCGAGCTGACACCTCCGATAATGTCAAAGCTAAAAGCATAAAAGACTCCCTTCTCGGTGATCAAAATCACTTTATCATTGTATACTTGTCCAAATACACATTTCTCCAGCCTCAAGTCTAAGTTGGATTGATCACTAAGCTTAAAATTAGAGCACTTGGCAGCAAACAGGTTGCAACTTATCCCCTTAGCGGTACCCATGGAATTTAGATGAATAATTTGATTCGCTCCAATAAGCAAGCATCCATTCAAAGGAAAAGACAGCGGTAGAATCCTGTCAGTGTCATAAGGAAGGTTGTTTACTTCTATAATGCTGGTATGTGCTTTGCTTTGTAGATTCAATGAGAATACTTGTAAGCAGACATTATCCTTTGCTTTGGGGAGAGCGCCAGTACATGTGGGGAAAGCGGTGTATAAGACAGCTAAAGTAGGCTCTGAGTAGCCGTGCAAAAATTCAATATCTATAATACTCTTGATGCTTGGCTGTAATTCATTGGAAAATTGCAAAAAAGTATTAGAATAAAGCTTTTTGTTTTCTACGAATTTACCATCTAGTTCTTCATCCACTTCATGCTGCAAAAACGGTAAAAAAAATAGTATCTCATTGGCTAGTAAACACGAGCAATGGTTATTGGGATCTGCAATTAACTTCGTATCGATCTCTAGTTTATCTACCAATGAATTCTCCACAATCTTTTTATAATGATGTAAACTGACCGTTGATATGGAATTCGATGACTGATGCCATTTTATCATAGAAAACTTGACTCCTTTCGTAGCCACCAGTAAATAATCATGATCTGAATCCTCGATAGTTCGTATCTTGCACAGGTCTGTCACAAGGCCGTCCAACTTGTATTCTGCCACTAGTGACAGCTTGACATTCTGAGAAAAATCAATCGCCGCCACATTCAGTGCATCTTCATTGATTTCACCAATACCAAAAGCAGCACCATTTAACTCTGAATCTGGTTGATCTTCGTCTTGCTTGTTTTCTATGGTAACATTGATGACTTCAAAGATCTGTAAAAGTGTCCCCTTGGCGATTATCAAATCATTCTTGACAGAATTTGTAAAGTTTGCAGACAGAGAATGCGTACAAACCGTCGGCTCAAGAAATTGATGATAAACATCCATTGGTCCCGGGGTTGACTTCTGTTTGAACTTCGAACAGGATTGGTTTAGGAAAAAGGGAGAGGGTGGTAGGAGGAAAAGACGTATGGTCGAGAAGGAAAATTTTGGGCCCAAGGCCGGAGGGAGGCCAAGCAAATAATGAGAATCCCCTCGAAGGTGTTCTCTATTGACATATTTACGTTTCCAGCTATCACCTTAAACACGGGTGATGGATTACAACCTGCTGAATGTTCCTTTGCGAACTTCAAAACCGATACCCTTAGACGAAACTCTAAAAGAGCTAATTAACAACCAATACTACCAGACGTCTGCGGCGTTTAAATCGGATATCGAAGAGATCGACCAACTAAGAAATGATGTCTTATCAATTGAACCAAACAATGATGGACTTGCATTGCTCAAGAGATACTATGTACAATTATCCAGCATTAGCCAGAAGCTCCCTGATTATTTTATAGAGTACCCCTGGTTTGGAACTTTAGGCTACCAAGTTACTGGTCCTGTACCTTTAAAATCACTCTATTTCGAACGAATCAATATTGCGTACAACATCGCAGCAACGTATTCAGTAATAGGTTTAAACGAGCCCAGGGCTACAGGAGAAGGGTTAAAAAAATCATGTATTTATTTTCAGTTTAGCAGTGGAGCATTCGAAAGTGTGCTGAAGTTAGTGGAACAAAAACCGAAAGAGCTGACACTTCCCCTAGATCTTAGTGTTAACATTTTGAAAACCCTGGCTAAACTCATGTTGGCTCAGGCTCAGGAATGTTTCTGGCAAAAGGCTGTTTCTAATAATTTAAAGGATAGCATTATTTCAAGGTTAGCCATTCAAGTATCTCAATTTTACGATGAAGCTCTGTCTATGGCTTACAGATGCGATATTTTAAAGTCAGAATGGATAGAACATATGAGTTGTAAGAAGCTACACTTTAAGGCAGCAGCCCAATTTAGACTTGCTTGTGTGGCAGTTGCCGCTTCTAGACATGGAGAGGAATTAGCAAGGTTAAAGATTGCAAATACTATTTGCGAAACAGCATTCAGAGAAGCCAAGTATAACCTTCCTTCCGTATCTTCCGATTTGAGGAGTCTTTCCAAGGTAATAAAAGACTCTTTAAGAAGAAGTGAACGTGACAATGATCTAATATATTTACAAGAAGTTCCTAATGAATCAGACCTTCCTCCAATTGTTACAGCATCTATGGTTGAACCTAAACCAATAATTGAGTTAACTTCACCTGAATGTGCGAAAGATACAAAGAAATACGGCAGAATCCTATTTCATGACCTCATGCCATACTTGGTGATCGAAATTGCGCAGGCGTTTAGAGAGAGACAGGATTCTTATGTTGTAAAGCATATCAAGGAACCCATGGAGATGTTGACAAAGATTCTTTACAGAATCCTTGCTGAAAATGGGCTTCCGGCGCTGATAGATACTATACAAAAGCCTCAGAGATTGCCAAACAACATTCTGGAACATTGTCAAATACTTAATGAAAGAGGTGGGATGGACAAACTTAAGGTATTTTTCGAAGACATCAGCAAGCTAAGGCACACAAGTGAACAAGTTCTCCAGAACTGTATTGAATTGCTACAAATGGAAGAGTCTGAAAATGAGGAAATGAAAACGAAGCACGGATCACAGAGGTGGAATTGTCCTGACTCTTCGGAGGCATCAGCAGATGTCAGGAAAAGTGTACAAGCATTGGAGGGATATTTGAAACAAGCCCATGATGGTGATCAAGTGATTTGGAATGACTTTGAGCAACTGAAGCCGTTACTAAGCATGATGAGTGCTCCCAACTCAACTAAATTACTGGAAGAATTTGTACCAAACTCCAAATTTGTCAAACTACCTCCACAATTGAACCGGATCGTTAACGAATTAAGGGCCAACGTTAATCAAGTCAAAAAACTTGAATCGCAAAGGGAAACTTTTATTAATACAGTTAAAGTGAAAAGCACCGATTTGTCCATATTGCCCTTGGTGGTTTCCCATTATAAAAAATTACAAAAGAACAACATTAATACTATCACCACGGAATCTTTTGAAGAAGTATTCAGACGACAGGTTAGCAACTTCGATTCTGATATCAGATTTGTTCAAAAACATAGGGATAACCAAATCGAGTTAGAGAAGCATATCATATCTTTGGTCCAACAATTCAATCAGCTTAGAGGTAATATAGATACCTCGCAAGAACGCCTAAATGCTCTTCAGTTGCTGGACGATGCTTATAATGGATATCTTGATGTGGTAAACAATCTCACACAAGGACTTAGTTTTTACAATGATTTCACTGGAAAGGCAAATGACGTTTATTTAAAATGTCAAGAATTCTACAACTTTCGAAGACAGGAAGCCATGAAGCTGGAGCAGGAAATATATACTATATTCGAACAAGGCAAATCCCCTCAAAAAAAACAACAACTAGATCAGGCTTCTGATCAACCAAAAAACGAAGTCAAGCCTTCAAAGGGTGGTTATTCTGGAGAATTGTGGAACCCCGACGTTGGAATTAAATTTGGCTAGATTTTTGCTCATCACACTTTGCCTTCTTCATAGAATCTTTCCCTATAATATAATGTTCACGCTCATGTTTTTTCTTCAGTTTGTTCAATGCAGATCTATGCCTCCTACTTGCAAGATGTATCTCATACTGATCACCAACGAAGATAATTTTATTCCCATCTGCATCTCTGCACGTGTCGCATTCGTAATGTTTCCATTTTTTTCTTTCCTTTTCGGAGGAGGAAGCTTCTTGGGGTAGTAAGTCAATTAAATGACTTGGGGTAAAAGGTTGTTCTATGTTTCGAAATTTTAAGAAATCATCGGTGATCTCCAATGCTCTTGAATTAACGTTTTCTTTCCACTGATCTAAATTTGTAGCTTCCAGAAGATATATTTGGCCGCCATTGGGATATTCGTGTGCTTTTTCCTTTAACAGTTCGTTGGCAAGGACTTTTTTAATCCATTTAACTTGCCGCCTAGCATATTGTCTTGTTCTCAGTTTCATTTGTTCCACAGCGGCTTTCAGACCTTCGTCTGAAGGTTCATTAAGCCATGTGATAAACTCTTTGAACCCAATTACCTGCCAAACTCCATGTTGCATATTTGGCTGAGGATCCAAGGACCTATAATACTCATATAATCGTTGAATCTCATCTAAACCTCCTTCCGCAAGCATATTGTCCACTCTGGAATCTAACCTAGCATCTAGCACTGTTTGATCTGCATAGAGCCAAAAATTCAGAGTGTTAAACCTCAACGACGACTGTTGACGTTCTTCTTCCCTCTGCCGGTCATAGTATTCTGAAGCAGGCTTCTTTGTCAATATGTATATTTCTAACGCTCTTTTTATACGTCTATGGTCGTTTGGATGGAACTTTTCAGCTACCGTGGGATCTAATTTCTTCAGGTGACCAATCAATTCTTCTGGAGGTCCCTCAATCATTTCTCTTTCATGTGGGGTGAGAGTTGAACTTGTCTCTTCATCCTTTGCACTTCCTCCCGTTTTAATCACCTTGTTATGGAATAGAATGGATTGTAGATAGTAATGGGTTCCTCCTACCAGGATGGGGATCTTTCCCCTACTGTGGATATCTTTAATGGCCTTAAGTGCTTCCCTTTCGAACGTATGCAGGAAATACTCATCCTTCCAGTCTACATGATTCATCACATGGTGAGGGATTCCTTCTCTTTCTTCAATGGAGTGCTTATTGGTTATTATATCGAGTCCTTTGTACATTTGCATACTATCGGTGTTGATGACTTCCCCATTGAATTTCTTGGCTAGCTCAATGGATAGTTGAGATTTTCCAACCCCTGTCGTCCCTATTATGTTTATTATACTCTTCCTGGTCATCATCTTCCATAATCTAAGCATGAATATTGATTAACACTCCTTTACTATAATTCACACTTTACACTCTTGGTTGAAGCTGTGACTTATCAGAGGAGGGTCTTTCGCGATTTTTTCAACGGTTTTTCCTCTTTTTTTTTTTTTTCCCGATGCATGGCACGCTTACTCACTTCTTGCTTACTTGACCCTAACCACTCCAAATATGGCCTCTGCTATTCCTGGACCCATCCCGCTACCTCAGTCACGTTATGACCTCAACACATACATGGGAAGAGTAAAGCATTGTGCTGGAATCTCAGACCCCTCCATGCTGCTAAACACTAGTGCTGATGTAGAAACTGCAAAGACCCTAATTACTGACTTCAAAAATGGAAAAATCAAGCAGATGACGCCAGAACTATGGAGGGCTAAAAGAGTATTAGACTCCACCATTCATCCTGACACAGGAGAAACTGTGTTGCTTCCATTCAGAATGTCATCATGCGTTTTGAGTAACTTGGTGGTGACAGCAGGTATGTTAACCCCAGGTCTTGGAAGCATAGGGACTCTGTTCTGGCAGGTAGCCAACCAGTCACTGAATGTTGCAATCAACATTGCAAATTCTAACAAATCTCATCCACTGTCCACTCGTCAGCTTATTACGAATTACACATTAGCTGTAACAGCCTCTTGTTCGGTCGCTTTGGGGTTGAACTCGATTGTTCCAAGACTGAAGTCATTAGCTCCAAACACTAGAATGATCTTAGGACGATTGGTTCCCTTTGCTGCTGTTGTTTCTGCCGGTGTTGTGAACGTATTCTTAATGAGAGGAGAAGAAATTAAGAAAGGTATTAGTGTTTTCGATCAAGACGGAAACGACGTAGGTCTTTCAAAGAAAGCCGCCTTTTACGCGGTTGGGGAGACTGCTGCTTCACGTGTCATTAATGCTACTCCAATTATGGTTATCCCTCCGCTAATTCTAGTAAAATTGCAAAAAGGATTCTTGAAAGGAAAAGGTGTCGGCATTCAGACCTTTACTAACATTGGCTTGATCTGTGCCACTTCCTTGGTTGTATTGCCATTTGCTCTAGCAGTGTTTCCCCAGCGTCAACAGATACATGTTTCTAAACTAGAGGAAAAGTTCCATAATTTGACCGACTCTAGAGGTAATAAATTAGACACCGTAGAGTTCAATAGAGGTATATAAAAAGTGAACAAAATATAATATTTCAGACTCACCAAAACTTCCAGTCTGAGCTCCAGACATTATGTTCAATTTGAATTCTATCCATCTTGATAAACTCGCTAGGATCAAGGGTTGGGTTGAAGCTGGCTCCAACTCCTTTACCACCAAGAGTTGTTTCAAAAGTCTCAAATCCTTGATTCTCCAATTCTTCGACAAGCTCAAGCACTTTGGACTCTTCAACCGACTCTTTCAACAGTGTTATGGCACATCCGCCTCCTCCCGCTCCAGTCAGTTTAGTTTCGCCCAAAGCCAAGACATCAGCGGTCATTCTAATCTTTTCTAAAGAGGGATGCGAAACTCCCAAAGAGATCAGTAGTCCATGGTTGATTCTTATCAGTTCTCTTAATCTTCTACGGGCCTCAGCATCCAGAACTGGTTTTGTCATCAAGATATATGCTTCACGGGTCAAGCTGTCGATCGCATTCAAAATAAACTCGGATGTTTTGGCAAACTCGGTCACAAGTGTAGAAACGTTTGCTACTAGTGTTGCAGTTCTCCTAGCTGTTTTTGTGTTGGTAAGTAACAGGCGTAAAGAGGGAAAGTTTCTCATACTCGTTCGCACACTTGGCATTGATCCCTCTTTTCTTTGGAACATAACAGCACCACCATGAGTAGCTACTGCATTATCGATACCAGATGGGTTTCCGTGAAGACACTTTTCACCTTGAAAAGACCAAGCTTCAATGAATTGGCAGTCTGCTGATTCAGAAAGAGTACGCTCGTCTCTTCCAATAGTTGGCTTGGAGATATGGCCATCTAATAATGCAAATGCTGTGGCAAGGCAGACTGAAATAGAAGCAGAGGATCCTAATCCAGCGCCAATAGGAAGAGTCGACCGCACCGAAAAAGTAGCTCCAGGAACAGATTTAGACACCAAAGAAATGTACAAGTATAAAAAGGTGTAAGCTGAAGAATAATGAAAGGGAGAGGTAATATCAGCCAGAAACAAGCTCAATGCATCAACTAATTCAGGTTCCAACTCCTGGGAAAGGGAAGGTTTTCCATTATAATTTGGTTTCTGATCCCAAGGGAAATGATCCTTTCTCCATGACTTGTTGAAATGAATATCTGGAAACTCCAGACGTATGTGCTCTGGATCTTCGTTGGGAGTTACTAACAAGTAAGTTCTCAGAGACAAGGCAGCTGCGATTGCAGGCTTAAGTTGTTAGAAGGTGAAGGGAAAAAAAAAAACGTGGAAGAAGAATTGTACAAACCTTGTTATAGACAGCAGCATGCTCACCAAATATGATTACTTTACCTGGAGCAGAAACCACAAATGGTAAATCCATAGTTTGAAATAGTGGTGCGGTGAACTCAGATGGAAGAAGTTGGACCATACGCGCGCCATGTCCCACCAGATATCCTTCGGAGTGGATCTCGCGAAGGGTATATTAACAATTAAAGAGTTTCCTCCCAGTGAGGAAGATATTGGAAAATTGCAGAATAAAGAGCTGGAAGAAAGTTGAAAGGGGCAATCATACGCAGCGAGGTCACTTTATAAAATAATCTTAAGAAATTTTCTCTTCCTACGCTAGAAAATGATCTCATGCTATTCAGTAGAGACACTTTTTGGTCGTGCACTCACCCGATGAGATCCAATATTTCTTTAAACAATTTTTTATTTTTTTTTCAGTTTCCAAACCCTCTGAATACACCACAATGTCCGAGTCACAAGAGCAAATTAAGATCCGGTTCATTACCAGAGACGAGGATGAGTTGATTCATGTTTCAGAAAATCCATTGTATGTTCCCGTTTCCCTAAGAAGATACGGTCTTTCCGAGATTGTCAATCATCTTATAGGACATGATTCCCCAATTCCGTTTGATTTCCTTATCAACGGAACACTACTAAAAACTTCCCTTGAAGAGTATTTGAAATCAAAAGACCTCTCCACGGAAGCATTTCTGACCCTTGAATACAGCCGTGCTGTACTCCCACCTGATTTTTTAGCCTCTTTCAACAACGAAGATTGGATCTCAAGTGTACATACTTTGGGTTCCGACTCAAAACTTGCCACACAGCCAAAGATCCTATCTGGTTCCTATGATGGTATAGTCAGAATTTGGGATATGTCCGGTAATAACGAGGCACAGCTAGCTGGACATGCTGGACCAATCAAGGATGTCAAGTTCATTTCACCTTCACGGCTGATGAGCGCTGGTAATGATAGACAAATCCGTCTGTGGGATGCTACAATCCCACAAGAGTTTCAAGAGAACGGTGAAGCACAACAAGAATCTATATCAGCTACAACAATAGCCATTTTGGAAGGACACAAGGCACCAGTGTTGTCTTTGGCCTTGGACAGCCCTACAAATAGAATTTTGTCAGCTAGTGCCGATCATAGTTTGGCCTTCTGGTCTACTAGTCCCGATGATATGAATGCATCAGCACCACTAATTAACGAATTTGCCCATGTTTCATCTAGTGCTCGTAAGAGAGCTAAGTTGGCCATCGAGGACAGCTCGATTAAGAGACGAGCTCCCTTGTCATTCTTGGAAGGTCATTCATCCCCCGTTGAGGGCGTTATCTTTGACAAGAATGACTCCACTGTAGGTTATTCGGCTTCTCAGGATCACACAGTAAAAACTTGGGACTTAGTAACCGCACGGTGTGTGGATACCAGAGCTACATCCTACTCTCTTCTGTCAATAGCGCAATTGGATAAAGTCGGGTTGATCGCCTGTGGATCTTCTGCAAGACATATTAATTTACACGATCCAAGAGTGGACAACAACAAGTCCGTTGTGCAATCACAATTAATAGGCCACACAAACTTTGTTGTCTCCCTAGCATCTTCACCGACCAACGAATATATGTTCGTTTCCGGTTCTCACGATGGTACTAGCAAAGTGTGGGATATTAGAGCTAATAAATCCGTGTTCACAATCACTAGAGAATCTGGAGAGAAAAAGAATAATAATAAGGTGTTTGGTGTAGCGTGGAACAAAGAGATTGGTATCGTGAGTGGAGGTGACGACAAAAAGATTCAAATTAACAGAAGTGTATAATAGAGATGTTCAATACAGGGGATGCATATTTAGTTTATTTCGTGGCTGTCCACATAGTAACTCCATAATTGCCTTGCCAAAGACCCTTCAGGTTTGTGAGATATCCCAACAGTTTCGGATCTTGTTCATCTATCAGTTTCCAACCGTATTCAGACAGAAGAGCCTTCAGTTCCTTGTAAGAAAATTCCACGCGAGCTGCCGTACCATACTTAAGAGGCCCCACATTGATCCAAAGCTTGGTTCCCGTTGCAGAGTTCATCAAAGCATCTATCGTGTCAAAATACTCAAGCATATT
Source organism: Komagataella ulmi (assembly GCA_023213065.1). Classification (NCBI taxonomy): domain Eukaryota; kingdom Fungi; phylum Ascomycota; class Pichiomycetes; order Pichiales; family Pichiaceae; genus Komagataella; species Komagataella ulmi. The sequence goes on from JAKWAZ010000001.1 coordinate 384,212, forward strand.
CTCAGCAGTATCCAAAAAAAAGGCAGTAACAATGACAAGGTTTTTCTGGTGAGAAGGTAGAGTGAACTCGTTAAAGTCCTGGTTGTGAATATGTAGATTAGTGGGCTTTTCTGGTAATTGAGTGAAATCTATCGATCTTTGTTGATCTTCAGTTTCCACATGATGAGAATAGGAATGTGCAAAGGGATAAATTTTATAGGTTTTTGGAGAATCTGAGTAAACGAATTTGTTAAACAGATACATTAGAGTGGAATATTCCACTGAATGGACGGAATGGAAAGGCAATAACGCCAATTCGTGAGAAATACGTCCTAGACCTGACCCTGGGACGATCACATTTGTCTTTCTCAGTGCATCCTGGTTCAGAGCCTTTGTTATACTATTCTTGATGTAATCTGTCAATGGCTGCACCTCAGCATCCCCTAGATTTGACCAATCCCTAGCATAATGGCATAATGTCTCTATAACTCTGATATTGTCCTCGATAGCCAGATCTGGAGGACAGGATAGCGGCAAACCATATTCACTCCTTACCATTTCAATGACCGATTCTGTCAATTTGGAATTTTCATTGATGCATTTTTGAACGTCATTGATTCTGGCCGGAAATCCCAATCTTGTGGCAATACTTTGATGTCTCCATGGCATTCTCCTGAACAACACACGACGTCTGTCATTCCATGACGTTGACCTTGTTTTATACTTGCTCAAAGCGTCAATGGCTTGGAGAAGCTTTTGCTCTTCAGTAGAGAGTTTGGGTAATCCCATAAAGAGAAATCGTTTCCACAAACGCTCAACTATAGGGTTTTTGTAGCTAACCAGCATCGCAAGAATCAAACTGAACGGAATCGAGTAGGGATATTTTGGTTGAATCAAAGCAAATAGGATCAGAGCAATTGACAATCGTGTGACCAATTTGTTGATCTCAAGGTAATCTGCTCTGTCTATTCGCATGGCATCACGATGTGACTTCCTTGGTGGGCAGGGAGAAAGTTGTAGAGTTTTTCGGAGGGTAAAACCAACAAGGTGCGAGGGCTCTCTCGATGGTGTTTTCCTTTAAGCTAGAATTCACCATTTCCCCAACTATGACAGTCCTAGGAATAGGCACTGATCTGATAAGAAAGACAAGGTTTGAAACTATTTTGACGAAGCACAACTATCCAAACGTTCCTTCAAGTCATGTGATTCGTCTTGCGAAGAGAATCTTGCACCCAGAAAGAGAATACCCTCTGTTTCTAAGAAGCGCAAAAGACTGCGATAAGAACCAATGTGTACAACTCCTGGCGAGTTCATGGTGTGTTAAAGAGGCAGTTTTCAAGAGCTTATCTTATAGCGATCAACGATTGTTTAGCTTTAAAGGATGGTTTAAGTTAAACGACCCTAAAGGTCGACCGTTTGTTATGAATCAAGATTACTTCACGAAACATCCAAATGAACAGTTTCTAGTCAGTATCACCCATGATGGAGAGTACATAGCGTCCACAGTGATACGGCAACAGCTTAATGATGCATAGGGCCACTACTGTCTAACAAGTATCAAAAGATTTATATCTACCTATCTACCATTTCTGACTCCTTCCCTTTATTCCCACTCAACAGTGGCAGGAGGTTTAGAAGTAATGTCATAAGTAACTCTAGCAACTCCGTCAACTTCATTGACAATTCTAGAGGCTACCTTCTTCAGGAATGCTGCTTCAAAAACAAACCAGTCGGCCGTCATAAAGTCTGAAGTTTCAATAGCTCTTAGGGCAATGACTTGCTCGTAGGTTCGTTGATCTCCCATGACACCAACGGATTTGACTGGCAATAAAGCAGCAAAAGCCTGTGAAATCTTTCTGTAAAGACCAGCCTTTTTGATCTCTTCAATGAAAATGTAGTCGGCCTCTCTTGCAATCTTAACTTGCTCTGGAGTAACTTCACCCAAAACACGGATGGCAATACCAGGACCTGGGAAAGGATGTCTCCATACCAAATCTTCAGGAATGTCCAACAGTTGACCCAAGTGACGAACCTCATCCTTAAAAAGTTCTCTCAATGGCTCAATCAGCTTCAACTTCATATTCTCCGTCAATCCACCAACATTGTGATGAGTCTTGATTGTCTGAGATGGGCCTTTGAAGGAAATGGATTCAATGACATCAGGGTATAAGGTGCCTTGCAATAAAAATTCAATTTCTGAGCCATCTTTTGGCTTGATGTCAGCAGCCACTTTCTCAAAAACGTGGATGAACGTGTTACCAATAATCTTACGCTTCTTCTCAGGGTCAGTAACACCCTTCAATTGGCTCAGAAATTGTTCTCCAGCGTCGACAACAGTCAAGTTGATACCCAGACCGTCGTCCAATGTCTTCTTGACAGTGACGGTCTCATTTTTTCTCATGACACCATTGTCAACGTAGATGGCATGAAATCTGTCACCAATGGCCTCTTTCATTAACTTAGCAGCGACAGTAGAGTCAACACCACCAGAAACGGCACCGATTACTTCAGCGGTAGGTCCGACTAAGGTTCTAATTCTGCTGATCTCGGTGTCAATAAAGTTTTCCATGGTCCAGTTCTGAGTAGCTCCACAAACATTAACAGCAAAGTTTTTCAAGATGGTTTTACCCTGAACGCTGTGGGTAACCTCTGGATGGAATTGGATACCATAGATCTTTTTGGCTTCGTTGGCAACACCTGCAAATTGAGAGTTCTCAGTGGTTGCAACAGTCTTGAAACCCGAAGGGAGGTTGTGCAACTTGTCGTGATGAGACATCCAAACCTGAGAATGATCAACGCCCTTGAACAAAGCGCAGTCCTTGTCTTGCACGTTAAGAGTAGCAGGCCCGTACTCACGTTTTTCACCTCTGGCAACGTTCTCAACATTGTCGATCCAGGCCAACTCTTGCATACCGTAGCAGATACCCAGAATGGGGACATTCAGGTTGAAAATCTCCTTATCAACATGAGGGGATCCCTCTTCATATACGGAAAAAGGACCTCCGGAGAAAATAACACCCGTTGGAGTGAATGGAAGTTCAGAGATCTTCTGAGTGCAAGGCAGCATCTCAGCATAAACGTTAAACTCTCTCAGACGACGGATAATCAGGTGAGAATATTGGGAACCAAAGTCCAACACTAAGATAGTGTTGAACACATCTCCCACTTGTTCAACGACAGTCATTGCTTGATATTGACGATATGTTTTCAACCTATCTACTGGTATCTGAAGGAGCAGGGAAAGTTTAATTTTTTTTTTTTTTATTTGCAGATACGAGCAGTTATTTAGTAAGGGTTTGATGACTCTTTTGGGAGGAAATCGTGAAAGGGCGCGATAGTTCTGGGAGGAGGCCTCAACTAGAAAGTGAGAACATTGTTGGGGGCCCAATTGGGGAACTGAACTTATCTCAAACGGATATCGCATCGTTCATAATTTCACCGAATTATAAAACAAACCTTCTTCACTGAGTAATTGAGGCAAGATGGTTGCATTCGGAGATTTTGAGTGGAACGATATCACTCCAATTGATATCGCAGAGACAACGGCCCCTCTCTGTCATATTTTGTACACTGAGGAGTTCAAGAAGGTCATGGGATATGCCAAAGCCTTGATGGCAAGAAAAGAGTATTCAGAAAGAGCATACTTTATAACTGATGAGGTGATTAACATAGCTAGTGCTCATTACACGGTGTGGAAGTACAGATTTGACATTGTGGTTCATTTAAAGAAGAATCTAGTTCAGGAACTGGATTGGTGTGACAATATTGCTTACGAGAATGAAAAAAACTATCAGATATGGCCGTATAGACAACAGATTATAGAATTATTGGAGAAAGAGACTGAGTCTATTGATGATTTATTGAAACTGGAGTATCCGCTATTGGATATAATGATCGAGCAGGATAGTAAGAATTACCATGTCTGGTCTCATAGGCGATGGTTGGTTGAAAAATTCAATCTATATCGAACTCAGAGAGAGCTTGAATTTACTAATGACAAAATTAACCTTGATGTGAGGAATAATTCTGCATGGAACCATCGATTTTTGGTCCAATTTGGTGATACTGTGAGTGAGGATTCTCCTTACGATGAAAAATATCTAAGGGATGAAATCATCCTTACCAAAGATAAAATTGATCTTTGTCCAGAGAATCCATCTTCTTGGAACTATCTACAAGCAATTTATAAGAAGTTTACGGAGATATTGTCAATAGACGAACTGAATTCGTTTGCAATTCAGTACACTCATCTAGTCGAGAATCCACGAGTAATTTCCATACAGGCCCTGGAATTAACTGCAGAAATCTACCAGAAATCTGACAAGAACAAGTCTGAAGAGATATATGAGTTGCTGAGCACTACTTATGACCCAATAAGGAAGAACTACTGGGGTTTTTGCAAGAATCTTGTTTACCAGACGTAAACCCAAAACTATCAATTGTTTAGTTAGCGAAAGTAGAAATGTAAGAACAGAAAAATTAAATCTCATCTTCACCCAAGAATGACTACTCCAATCAGGATTCTGGGGGGGATTTACATCTCCTCTGTTGAGCCTTTGACTCAGGGAGTTGATTTGAGGAAAGAGTATAATATTTCCAGTATTTTGAGTGTATTAACGGACGACATACCTGAAGAGTACACTAGAAATTACAACTACAAACAGTTAAGTGTCCTTGACGATGAAAAGACCAATATACTCCAATACTTCGACGAAGCAAACAACTTCATAGATGAAGCTCTCTTTGGTGCAACTGCTGACTTAAAAGATGAGAGAAAACGTCACAAGTCCAGCATTCTTGTTCATTGCGCCCAAGGCTGTTCTCGATCTGTGGTGGTAGTAGCAGCCTACTTGATGAAGAAATACAAACTAGATGTTAAAAGTAGTATTTATGCTATAAGAAGGAAAAAACCCGATATTGCACCAAACGACTTTTTCATCGAGCAATTAAACTTGTACAATGAGATTCAAAGCATGGACAGTCCATTGTATAAACAATGGAAGTTGGAACTAGCGTTGAAAAACGATACTTTTCAAATTGAGGATTCAATGTATAATAATACAGCAGCTGACTCTACAGCTGACTCTGAACTACGCTGTAAGCGTTGTAGACAGAAAATTGCACTTTCCACTTCATTTGTACCCCACACTCCACCACCTGAAGAGGATAGACAATCTCAATTCATAAAAAGAGCCGGCAATAATAGGATAATAGGAGTGGAGAAGGGCTCTTCCAAGTGCACTCATTTCTTCGTGGAGCCTTTGGATTGGATGAAAGAAGAACTTTCAAAGGGTGAATTAGAAGGAAAGTTTTGTTGTCCCAAATGTCAGGGTAAAGTGGGTGCTTACTCCTGGCATGGGTCTCGATGTAGCTGTGGAAAATGGATGATACCCGCAATACATCTTCAAGATGCAAGGGTCGATGAGATTAACTTCAAAAACTCCAGAGTTGACGAAGTTAAGCATAAAGCTGATAATGTACAATAATACACAGAGAAATAGAATGATAACAGGATACCCTCAGCATTCATCTTCCGAGTAGGTGACTTCGTTTCTCAAGTGAGAATTAGGATTAACAGACCCGCTGGAAAATCTAGGATGCAGCCTATTGCTCTGAAATCTGGTCGGAGCTGTAATCGCTAACACCCTATCGTCTTCATTCATTTCATTCTGTCTCTCTGGACTTGCGATTTCGCCATCCTCAAATTCCTCATCTTCATCTTCGTCTTCTTCTATAACCATGAAATCGGAGTCAACATTTTCATCTTCATCGAAACTTACCGAATCTTCATGAGATTGAGCAGAGATATTGCTGTGGTCATCCAACATATTGGAGTTATTGAAACCTTCGTAGTCCGCGTGGAAACTGCTATCCATATCTATCAAAGACATGGCTGAATTGCCCACTTCTTCTGAATTAATCTGACTGTAATGAGCTTGTTCCGTAGTATGAACGTCTTGTGTGTGGCTGTGTTCCTTCTGTTCTTTTTCCTGGGCTTGCCTCATCTTCATAGTTGTAGCTATGCCTGGTGGTTGGAGATAATCAAACCCCAAGGTTCTATAACTATCAAGCTCATTCAACTTACTTGAAACCTGGTGTGAAAGATAGTTTAGATTGTGTTGATGTACTGAGGTTTCTTCTGTAATTATGAGACCATAATTGGGACCACGAGAATCATGATTTCTCGTCAGGGAACTTGACCCCGGTGTTTCGGATGAGTAGGACGTCAATGGAGGAGCGAAGGAGTTGTTCTGTGTTATTTTCTTAGTCTTTTTTCTTTCCAAAATGGAAACGCTCAACTTTGAATCTTCCTTACTAGGGTACATCCAGAGATGATGAACATCTCTGGTCATGAGATTCGGCAGATACATTAATGAATTAAGGTGGACTAGTGGATTGTTTTGTGGGATGTTAGGAAAGACGTAAGCGAATTTGAAATCTTGAGATGGCTGGGCGGAGAAAACTTGAACCGATCGCTTATCATAGTTATGTCTCTGAAAGCCAGTACCAATTCATGAGGTAATAATATTAGTTTATATACAGATAAATTCTAATTTATGAGAAAAAACGATCCCATTGGCCCTTCTTATGTAACATGGCCAGCACTAAAATTCCTGGAAGATGCCACACTGAGCACCAAAAGGCTTTTCTTGCATATCCATTTGCCAGATCTATCGCTGCCTGTGAAGCTCCTCCTGCTGCCAAAGTCTTTCGGGAGTAGTTAGAAGCCTGTTGGAGCCAGAACTTAAATGTCCAATACGACATCCATCCATTCAATAACGATGAGTCCAAGACAAAATATGGATCTGTGACATTGAAATAGGCGAGACCAAAGCAAATGGGGAACATGAGGAATGAATACCTTAGGGCAACCCGGGCATTCAATTTTGGGTTTTCGAATGCTGCCATCACATAGCCTGCACGTTTATACTCACTTCGAATGTTATGAGATAACGAATTGAAGTGAGGGAATTGCCATGCATACAGTAGCGCAGCCAGACACCAAGCACCAGGATCCGCTAGCGAAGAGCTAACTGCCCATCCCATTAGGGGAGGAATAGCCCCAACTATAGCACCAACCCACGTATTCAATATACTTTTTCTCTTTAATGAGGTGTAAATCCAGGAGTATAGGACGATATTCAAGAATCCTAAGCCTGCCACTGTGGAATTCACACCAAAATACAGTATGGCAGTTCCAATGGTACCTGTGATCCCAGCAAAAGTGAAAGCCTCTTTAGGAGAAACTATTCCTCTAACAACAGGTCTTGCGGATGTCCTCACCATCATTCTGTCATAGTTGGGTTCTCTTCCCATATTGATAGCATTAGCAGCCCCAGAACATAACATCGTTCCAATAGATAGAAAAACCAATTCAGCTATCCCTGCCGAGTTGGGAGTTAACGCATAGGTTGAAATCGACGAAAGCATAACTAAAAAGGTCAAATTAGGTTTAGCGAGGGCAATATAAGCTCTGATATAGTCTTTAGTAGACAACACTCGGGCAGGCTTGGAAACTTTCTCCCTTGGTTTAACGGCAAATGGAAGCGCCTGTTGATCGTGAAAGTCTTTGCCGTCCTTTTGCTGACATACGGAATCTGAAGGTTGGCAGGTCAGAGCTTTCCTTCCCACTTGCTCCAATACATGTGTGGTGTCGGTGACTATTGGTCGAGAGCCTGGCAATCTGTAGTTGGGTATAAATTGTAATTTGAACTCTGTGCCGCTACGACTGAAATTGATCACTGACGGTAGCAATACCTTGTTGGAGGAATAGAAACAAGATGCCGATGCCATGGACCGAATGAAATTCGGCGATACCGTTCTTCTTATCATGGTTTGAAAGTAATGGGCTATGAAGATTTTTGCCTTTACAATATTCCTTTATAACTCTTGCCCTCTGAAATTTGTGCCCTTTACAAAATGGCACTTATGAAGGCTGTGTTACAACGTGTAAAAAGCAGAAACCGCCAGAGATATTCGGGGAAATGAAGGCCCTTTAGTACTTTAATAACCTTGAAAGTATCGGGGTCTCTGGTCTTTTAGGTAAATAGTGGTAGATGCACTACCCATATTCCTTTTTAACGAGAGAAGTACCAGTAATTTTAATCTAAGAGACTAGTTTAATATCAAAATTTAAGATAGCTACTTATTTCGATTCTATAGTGGCGATTTGTTGGGGTTCTTCCTCTGTTGGTGTGAATTCCTTCTCTTTCTCGTTATTCTTCTTGTTCTCGATCTTATTGTCGATCAAATCATGGAAAGCCAAGATGGATCTTACTAAACTGGAGATGTATACCATCATTAATTCATCATTGGTCTTCACGTTGAATGATGTGGCTAGTTGATTAGCACTTGCAGTAGCTGGTTTTGTAGGATCACCTTGAACGGCAACCAAGTTTGGCAATAAATTGAATATATCCTGTAATTTTCCAAGAATTACATTATTTATTGGTAATTCTCCACTTAGAATCTTGCGCAAATATTGGTCAATGTTGCCTATGCGATCGTTCAAAGACTTGAGCGATTTGAAGTTGTTTGTCAATCTTATGGACAGATTTCCGCACGCCTGGTCTCGGATATCTCTCAACAGATGCTCCACTCCAATTTCTTCTGCTTCTTCGGCCTGGATAATGGATGGTAAGTGGATAAATGTCTTTTCTGCACTTGAGCCATCGTCTTTGATTTCTTCAATTGCCAAATATGAGTCTGTAGGAATATCGACTATATCGGTGGAATTTACATCCACAATCAAAAGCAAAGGATTTGGAGTAAATCTCTTGAATAGCTCATTGATTTGTAGGTCAGATGATTTTAACTTTGGTCCAGAGTGGTACCATCCAATAAGTCTCTCTTTGGCATTAATCTTTTTGAACATTTCCATCATCGATTCAATAAAGTCGTGATCCAAAAACCAAATGTCCTTGTTTTTTTCGTCTTCTTCAAATGGGATGGCGAATGAGTTGGTAACCTTGATCAAATTCTTGTTCGTATTGTCTCCCAGAATGACCCCCACGACTCTTTTATCGTTTGAATTAGTTGGGGCATTTGGTGCCTGCACCACTCGTTCGTAGTGGTCAACGACAGATAAAAGCACCAATGGTGCAACACTCACGGTTGTTTGCAAGAGAGAGGACTCGTTAGTCACCACTGTAGGCATTTTAATGGATGGTGGTTTAAGGTGTCTGATACTTTGACCGATTTGCCTCTTGGATTATGGGACTTCGCGAAAATGTATTGCCTTGGTCTTGGTGACATCAGACATCGCTATTGTTGTTGAGGGTGGTGCTGAAGAGCGAAAGAGAGATAGATATTCAGAAAGCATCAACAGGTAATTACTGGCTTGAGAGAATGTGAAACAGGAAAAAATTTTGGTTTGGAATTCTCTTCATTTGAAAGACGGTTACAATTATGTAATATGTAAAGCATATTATTTTACTTGGTAAAACTGGGGGAGATTAGTGTAGTGGTTATCATACTTGCCTTCCAAGCAGGTGACATGGGTTCGATTCCCGTATCTCTCAGTATTTCCCTTTCTTTTTTTTTGCTAAGATTGGACACCTATTTGATCCTACGAATGGTACCATTGCTCTCTGCAGATGTGGATGGGTCAATTTTCACACGGATAAAGCCCCTGAGCATTTAACGTGAGAGGGAAGCTAATTTGTAGGGGTAGACCCAAATGAAAGTCTAAGGCCAACCAATAATGATTTCAGAGTAACTTTTCTTGCGTTGTCACAAGTCGATTGTTTTGAGTGACACGCCAATTCAAATAAGTATAATCACTAATAATAATGAAAGTTCATATTTTCGTTGTAGGTAAACTCCTAGCAGGAAAAGTTTTACCGAGAGATGACATTCGTATTATATAAGGTACCACAATTGCTATATACAATAAGAATCACGAGATAACATTGAAAGAGTGCTTGTATGGTCCTTCCTTTGATAGACAAATCAATGAGTGAAAGCATGTCGACATATGTCCCTACATTAGGACAACTCTAACTCCACTACCACATCAAGGGGAAATTAGTGTAGTGGTTATCATACTTGCCTTCCAAGCAGGTGACATGGGTTCGATTCCCGTATTTCTCAGCATTTCCTTTTTTTTTTTTGTTACATCATCGTACTGCTCAATCTAGGTATTCATTTTTGACTTCAAAGAGTTGTTAACCGGGTCCACCGTCTTCAGTGAGTCCACTTTCTTCAACAAGTCAAGCCTCTGCACCTCAACTATTTAACTCGTACTCATACCGTACGCGCCTTTCCCTATCCTCCAACATCCAACATCACAATCGCGTGCTATGTTTATTTTCTCAATTATCCCATTTTAACAACTTAACATTTAATCACAATGTCTTCGCCATCCACATTAACCATCAAAACTAACGCCCTGAAACGTTTGATCAAGGAAAAATCGGTCAACGAGACGGAGCTGCTTGAGCACAAAGATGCAGTTCAAAAATTAGAGCAAAAAATTAACTCAGACCCATACGACGAGGAATCAGTCTACGTTTTAAAGAAACAGAGGGAGATCTACGAAGAGACCAAGAACATTATCCCTGCTTTACAAGAAAAGATCAACGACACAGTAAAATCACTCAAGGAATATATCAAGAAAACTGACGGTCTGAGTAACGACGAATTACAGATAGCCAATCAAGTTATTGATTCATTAGCTACTCTTTAAATGCTGGCTTTCCAGTTGAGGTCTCCCACTTTTTCAAAGCATCCTCCCAATCTTTTTCGGGGTCAATAGTTTGATTGAGGAGCTCCTCATTATTTTTCGCCTCCTTGATCTGTTTTTCCCTCCGTATTCGTTCAACTTCGTCATACTTTTCTTTTTGGTCCACCCATCTTTCGTGAATGTTGATGTCTTGCAGGAAGTTGGCTACAGATGACTGTCTAATTGCATCTTCCCAGATCGTATCATTACCAAGCTCGTTCGATCCCATGGAGTAGCCATTGGCTCTATCAATAATGGCTAATAGACTGATCATGGAATTCTTATCCTCGATTGACAAAACTTCAAATGAGAGAAGAGAAAAATCCTCTATTAAATCCGCAATGGCTTCGTTAAGTTTGTAATACTTGCGTTTGAAAAAGTTTGTTCTAGTGTTGTTTTCCTCAACTTCAAGATAGGGTAATAAATATTTCAAGTCCTGTACCTGCGTATAGTATTCTAACGTAAACGGAAGACCATCATCTGTCGTGATGCCTTTCTCGTTCGGGGCTTTCACTCTCCCGTAGCGTTCTTGCTCTATGTATCCCTTGAGTAGGTCTATCTTGCTGAATACATTAATTTGTGGCAGGTCCATTTGAAGCATTGATCGCAGGGCTAATAGTAGCGAGCTGATGTAGCTTGAAGGTTTCATGATGTTGATGCTGTCTGTCAAACTGATCACTACTAGTCTAAAATCAAGCTCTTTCTGCAAGATTCGAAAAATTTGACTAACGATGTCATTATTTGTGTACAGTTCTACTTGTCCTGGACAATCAAATATTAAATAGGCACTCTCAGTCTTGGGGTTTCTTTTAATCAAAGAACGAACTTCGCTTATGAACTCCTCGATACTCTCTTTGAACGTCTGCATAGCAAAGACAAGGCCCCCATTTGGGCCAAGATTTGTCTCATCCATTATTTCCTCCAAAGTGATGTAATCTCGGATATCTATAGTCACATCGTATGGTAATTGGTCATTGGCTGGGTCCAAATTGATAATCATGGAATATCTCCCTATTGAAGATAAAAATTGGTTCATCCCATTGCAGTACGTTGACTTCCCGCTACCTGGAGGTCCTATGACTATTTGCGCATAGGGAGGCATGACTTGGAGGGGCTAAAGGGTCTGTTGGTGTAGTAAAGGGTAGGTAAGGAAGGGAATTAATTGACTTTCGCATTAAAATATATTTATTACATAATCGATGCCCTGCACATTGCGCGGTGTGAATAATTAGTGTATTGCTTTTACAGTTCGTTTCGATCCAGCAAGCTATCCAGTGACCATGAACTTAGAGCAAAATGAGAAGTTAACTGAACTCTTGACCAAGATGAAGATGCTGGACGATATAGATGCCAGGAATAAACTAAAAGATGAAGGCAGTGATACCGGCGGGCTTCCGATAATGGAGATAAGAGAAGAACTAGATGATAATGATGGGGTACTCAGATCCACAGTTAAACAGGCTGAACTGAATAACGATGAGCTGAAAACTCTGGTAGAGAAGATCGTTGAACTAGAAGATAAAGATGCTGCTTCTTCGCAGATAGAGGAGATAACAGAACAAGCTAAGGATTCCGATACTGAGGAGGAGATCGAGACAAGAGTGATTCATGATAGAACAGTGCTTATAAAGAATACGGAGAAGAAAGTTGAGAGCCCACCATCCGATAATCCCGATGATGTCGAGCTTGTCCAAGATCTTCTGGAGGAAATGTATGTTGGCAAGCCTCGGGACCAACCTTCTACTCCTGGGAGCGACCATGCTGCAGCGGGGCTTAAACCTATTCTCAAGCAAGCATCTCAGAGCTCAAGATTTAAACAAAAGAAGAAGGACAAACAGAGCAAAGAAAGCAAATCTGTGGCATTTACGCATTCAGAAGTTAGAGAGTTTGATACCACCGAGTCAGTAGTGAATGCCAGCTCCAAAGTAAATACTGCGCTAGCCATTAGACCTGACGAGCTTTTGAGTTTGGAAGTCATTGCAGCTGAAATGGAAAGTGAAGGTCTTGATGGAGACGGGGATTCAAGTCTACCTTTTGAAGATGAATTTGATTACGATTTTGAAGATGAAGACGACGATGATAATGAAGGTGATGTCTCATGGATACCCGATAGCAACTCCGCAAACGGTATGCTTTGGAGCCAAGTTCAAAAGTTGAGACAAGAAAAAGAAAGACCAAAAGAGTCAACAGTAGTAGCCGATATAGTAGAGTCCATCCCCATACCTGATGATTTGAACTCTATTTCGGATCAGCCTGTGTCGGAGGTTGTTCTTGAAAGAAACATTACTGAGGCGCCTTCTCCTATGGAGATTGCCGACGAAATGAACCTCGGATTTAATAAGAATAATTCAAATGATCAAGAACATCTAAAGACGAATCCCAAATCTGCTAAAGTCTCTAGATTTAAGAAATCTTTCTCTAATAAATCTGATAATGTGATGGAAAATTACACTGTGAAGCCAACAATTTTACCTGCGAGCATAGAAGAATCTGACAAGATTGAAGAAATTATAGATTCAAAACCTGCGACAGAGCTAACTGAAGTGGAACCATCAAATGATATTTCTATAGTGAAACCAACGCTCGACTATCCATCTTTGAATGATGATATAGATAGCATGGCGAAGGCCTATGTTTTGGGCCTATATGATGATGACATACGAACCGAAGGCGAAGTAGTGAATGAGCTCAAAGATTTTGAGAAGATCAATGCTATCGTCGAAGCCAGAGAAAAGAAGGAAAATTCTAAGCAAGAACAAGAGGAAGAAGAAGAATTTCAGGAAGATAAGAGCATACTGACTGATGTCATGGAACATGAAACTGATGATGACGATGAAGAGGAGTTTGAAATTGATGAGCATGCCCCTATAATGTCCGTTGAAGATACAGACCTTGATATCCAGTTGTCCACTAATCAACTTGATCAGCAAATTAATCTTGAATACCATACGCTTAGACAAAAGATGGTACATTTATATAATGGAGGATTCAAGAAATCTGAAAAAGAGCAGGAAATTGAACCTATAGATGAGAATGGAAATCCTATCAAAATCAGCAGATTTAGAGCTGCCCGATTGAATATGAATGCTTAGTCCTAGAAGATATAATAATAATGCAAATATTCATGAGTTAGCCAGTTTCATCTGTTTAGGTGTGTCAAAAAGTTTATAATAAGAAAATCTTTGATCTGCTATAAATTATGTTTCATTGAGGATTAAAAATTGGATCGAAATACGGTTGGAGGTAAAAGCTGTCGTCAACATTGGACGTGCTTTCAGACCCTAGCTTTCAATGTCATGTTATTCTACGTTCAGGAGTTTACTGAGTGACAACTTGATTTCAATTACGACCACGAAGGAGCAATAACTACTATGATACCTCAGACCTTTTTTTTTATCATTGTGGGTAACAACTGATGAATGAATCTAGGGAGCTTTCAGTGCTAAATTCCCAATGGTTAGAAGATTTTTTATCGTGCTCAGACTATCCTAAAAGGCTCTATTTTTCTGAGTTCAAAAAGTCAATATGAATTGAAATTGTCCATAAACTTATTAAACTAGAACAAACGAGGATATGACATAAGATTCAATTAGCTTGGTAGTCATGATATCGGTTGTAATATAAAACACTGATATAATACCAGGTAAAAAAAATCTTTTGGGCGATTGACCTATTCAGGACGTTCATCAGTGCCCTCTTCAGGACTCTCTTCATGATTTTTATTAGTTTCTTCTTCATTATTCTCTTCAGACTCCTCTTCTAACTCTTCTCCAGACTTCTCTCCAGACTTCTCGTCTAATTGCTCGTCAGACTTCTCGTCAGACTTCTCGTCAGACTTCTCTTCAGGCACCTCTTCATTAAGTACTGCGTGAATAATTTTATTTTTTTGCCTCTTATTGAGGTAAAAAGTTGACAAGAATATGAATGCTGCGATGTACTCCATTGTGGTTGCCAGCACATACTCAGTAACGACAAATACAAGATTCATACCACTCAGTGTATAATTTTCAATTGAAAAGGAGTCCAATTTATCAACAAAACATGCGACAACTCCATAGGTACCTCTAACCAAAAGAAATGGGGTGGCAAGGAGCACCGAAAAGACAAAATATGAACGAATCTTAAGATAAATAATTGAGTGCAGAGCACAAAGCCCTGCTAAAATATTGAAAGCCAAGAGAATAATCTGACCTGTGATTCGGAGCCCATTGCTTACATCGACAGTATTAGTATCAAACAAATACTGTTCTGGAGTTAAGCCTGCCAATGTAGACGCTCCGGAAATTACCAGAAAATTAGCTAGAATGCCCCCAATATGTATCAAAAGCAAACCGTCCACATCTAGCTTGAAACAACCAAGCGGAATCAAAAACCATGCCTTGGTCAGATAAGAACAACCAATAGCCTCTTTGTGTCCGTGGGAGACCACCAAGAAACTGGCCAGAATCAGAAGAAAATACTCAGCAGCTCCCAGAACTAAATGAGCAATCAACCAGTTCAAATGTTCGTACCCCAAAGTTGCAAAGGCTATACCACATACTTGTGATCCCAATCTGATGAGGCCAAATGCGAGGAGACAGGTGTAAAAAGAATTGAATGTTTTCTTTTGCCAAATAATATTGGCTGCAACTCCGAAATATATGGTGTACAGAACTAAGAATACAGAGGCAGCTATCCCTTGGCGTCGAAACTTGAACCCCATAATCTTTAATGTGATTGATTAGATTGTGCGCACGGCAACCAATGAAAAAGAATGGAATACAATAGTATCCATGCATGGAAGGGTCATTTTACCGTCTTTAATGTCCTCCATTTTTCGAGATTTGATGGAGGTTCCGTTAATCTGTGCTTGGTTGTCTCGTATTCCGACAGGCTGGTGTGGTAATTGTCGAGCTAAAAATGTAGATTGTGATGGCGTTCAAACAGCTTGTAGGTCTCACTAAATAAGCATCAATCTTTGCTTTACGCGTGGGACATTCACTGGACCAGTTTTAGACTGGGAAGATGAAGTCTGCAATTGCCTAGGTTTGTCTACTTACTATGTTCGAATAAACGATGAACCCTTATGGTTGATCCAATCCCCGTCTTGCGAGCCTTACTGTCAAAATATCTGTTGGTTTGCTTCACCGGAAGCCAGATACAACTGAGTTGCCAGTACCCTCCTTCAAAAGGCACACAGATGAAATGTCGCCAATCTTCTGAAGGAAAAGAAATAAATTTAGTTTTGAGGATCTGCGCATTTAGACTACTAATTGCTCACAGCTGTATATCACATCGGTCAAAGAATTCGATCTGGACGATAGGTAGCAGAAGCAGTCACAAGTGAAAAGTAGAACTCGTCAAAGGCCGGCTGTTTCAGCAGAGTTTATACCATCCAAATAAGTGTTGTATCCCAGTTCTACCAAAGTTTATTACAATACTATATACAAAACTGCAGTAGAATACTATTTGTACATCAATTCTTTACTCTAGCACTTCTGCAAACACAATTGGTAAATTAGGATCATCTTTCCAATGCTTTCCGTTAAACCTTCTGACAATTAGCCGGGCATCGTCAGGATTGTCAAAAATGACAATAAACAGTTTATTCTCAAGCTCCCAAACAGCTCGATCTTGAACTCTGTACAGAGAATAGTCTCTCAGTTTTTCACCCAACTCTTTCGCAGTCATTTGAGGTATCATGTTTCGTAGTATGACCACATTTCTTCTATCAATGGGAGGCATAGTTACTTTATTTCTTAAAGGTTCATGAGAAGGAAATTCTGAAACGTTATTGGTATCCTCATAGGTAAGTTCTTGCGGTAGATTTATATAATCGCTAACCTTTAAATGTGACTTTAACCATGAGAGGTCGGAAAATGGCAACACTTCATCTTGAAAAGAAGACTTGGATGAGGGACTTTTCAACTCTGCCAATCCGCTCTCTACATCTCCTTCTGGATCAATAAATTTTGGTTTGAAATTCATTCCAACTATTTGTTTGTCCAGAGTTTCCAAATAAAACGCAGCACTCCATTCTTTACTAGGGAAAATAAGGTAATAATTTCCATTGCTCTTCAAGCCATACTTTGAACTACGTCTTCCTTTTATGACATCGTATTTGATAGCTTTGTCATCAAAATCAAATTTTCTGTGGTGGAAGTGTGGAATCAAGTGATCAAAATCAGATTTATCTAACATGGAATCGTAACAAATGAATTTCAGAACTTTAGAGGGGACAATCTTGTCTTTGGTAGTTTCCCTGAGCCCCAGAATTGAATCCTTTATCGGCCTCTTAGTCGTCAACTCTGACAACGGTTTGTCAAAAAAATCTAGCAAACTATTGCTCTTTGGTTTTATGGACGAATACAACAGGTTTTTCAATTTGTTATCCTGCTTGAGTATCGTTGCTACTCTCATCTTCAAACGAGAATAGGAGGTAATACGCAGATATATGATAAACCTCCAGACTCACAAAAAAAAAAGTGAGCTATCACGTGATCCAATCTAGATGGTTTCCAATTTGGGTATCCAGGATACCCAACTTCTTAAATCTGTACTAGGATAATTGGGCCGACATGAAAGGACTAGGTTCAATGAAAATGGGAAACGTTACACAAAGACGATAAAAAAACCGCTGAACGCTGAGGGGTACATGAGTAAAATAAGTTTAACTATCGAACGGTTTAGTACAAGGCAGAAATATTTCGTCAACATAGAAAGCGTGGGTTGACATACAAAAGTGGATCAAAACAATTAAGTTTGGAATAGTCATTTGACATCAAGTAACATTCAAAGAGAATAAGTAATAGAATACGGTCTGAGCCATAGTAGAAAGTTTCTAGAACATCTGTCAAAATAACCTTGCATAATGTAGATCATTTTCTCGCGCAAGATATTCTTTTTGTAACCCCCTTGCAGGTTCCTACAGTATGTCGGATCGTCTATCGCCAAAGCTTTCATATCTCAAAGTCCAAAAAGTCACAGGATGCACTGAAAAGTCACCATTCATCATCACAAGCATGGCCTTTCAATTGGCCGTTTATATTTTTAAACTTGCACGGTGCCAGAAGAATCTAGTTCCGCCGCAGTTATTCATGCAGGATAAAACTGCTGTCGTATCTAGTGAAGACAATATCCCATTCCCTTAAACTGCAGAACATTCCGAAGAAAAAACGGTCTATATAATAAACCTCCAAATCCCCAGATTTGAAAACCCTGCTTCTCTTCTACTGTTTACATGATTGAATCAACTTTTGACATCAATAGCTATTTAAACGTCGATGCATTCGAAGATACCAATGAGATAGATATCACCATGCATGAGCTAACGGCTTCCGCAGAAGAGCCGGTCAAATTTGAAGTAGACACAAAAGAGAATCCAAGCGTGTTTGTGGCAGATATTTCCCAAACAATCGAATGGTCAGACAATGACATGGGACTGCTACTAACAGAAGCTGTTCGGGAGGAAAATGAAGCCCAAGATTCGGCTGCTAGTAGAGCTGAAGCTCAGATCCAGCATCAAAGTAAATCTGAGAATCAGATCTCTACTCCTCTCTGCCACCGAGAACCAGTCCAATTCCCCATTCAAACCCAGTTTCAAGTTCAATCCCCACTAAACAGAGAAGCCCAGACTTCAGTTTCAATTCCAATTTCCTCCAAAATCTCTTTCCAATTGCTGGAAAACAATCATACAACACTTCCGCTCAGTGAACCACGTAGAAGTAGACAGTCATCCATAGAACACCTGGGGACCACACCGGGGGCAAGCTCAATGTTCTCCCTAGATGGAAATACCTCTTCACAAGATCTTGACTCTTTTGAATCTAGTCCCCAAGATGCTCACAGGCAATTTATATCAAATTTGGAAGAAGAAGAAGTTGGCTCTTACAATTATACCATTCAAGACCCAGCATGGGAGACAACGACCCGCCAAACGTTCAACTTCTGCTCCTTTAACTCTGTCCAATTTGATCCAAATTGTCAATCAGAGACAATTGCGGAAGATTATGAATCTACAGGTCACTTTAACTCCCATGGTGTAAGTCTTGTTGAGGCAGTTGATGTCATGAGCGTTGATAGCCCCGAACCTGTCCAAGTAGGAGCACAGGTTGTAGCTCAAGAAACGGCTTTCTACAGCTCTGAACACGTTCAAAGTATGTTGAAAAAAATGGTTATTTCTACTGAAACTACTCCTTCCGTATCACGTTCTGAGGCAGATAAAGACATAAATCCAGAGGACCCCAAGATGTTTGTAGAAGAGGTATTTCCATTTCAGGAAAAACAGATTGAATTCTCAAAATTCACCTCCCTGCCAGGACAAGATCTAGAAACCCAAGCCTTAAACGATGGTCAAACCCTTCACATGCAGAGTCGTCATAAAAGATCTCTTTCAGCTAATTACAGCTATTTTCAAGCAAAGGATCGCAAGCAGGTAGTTCCTTTGGAGTACTTCCGTATTCCAAATAAGATTAAGGCAGACAGCTTCCCTCCGAGTAGGGATGGCTACTATTACATTGCCAATCCCAAGGCTCATGATCCCTACCAACCTTTAGTGTTGAGATTTAGGGAGGATGATCGATCAAATGTCGAAGGTTTATGCCCTTATTGTACTGTAAATGTGATCGATATTAGATCATATGACGAGGTCTTCTTTAACATCAAAAAGTCAAGCTATGTTCATCATTTGGGAAAGAATCACGGGGTGCTATCTGATGGAACTAGAATTCCAGATCCCTTCCTTCTCATCGATGACTTTATATTCCATGAAAAGAAGCGAGGAAAACAAGTTTCAGGAGTAGTTGAAGAACGCATGGTGCATCATATGGCAGCTGTCTGTCCTCATCTTGACTGTATGAATATGAGTTCCATGACATTCCACGCCATGCCTGATTATAATCCCAGTAAGGGCTGGTTTAATAGGCTTTTGGCATACACTCGTCATTACTATGAGTGTCACAAGAAGCGTAACTTGGAAAGATTCATTGTAGAGCCTAGTGAGGAAAATAAGAAAGTTTTCAGACAGAAGATGGAAGGAGAGTTGGCGTTCCATGAATGGAAGACTATTCTGTGAAGAACAAAATCAACGGGTAAAGAAAGCAATAAGTCAGAATGACAAACTTAGTATAGCTGAGAGATATGAACAAGTGGGACTGGACGATTAGACGGGCAATGGACAATAAGGACTAATTGTAGTCTCGGGGACAAGACATAGTAAGCGCAAAGGTGTAATGTAAGTAGGAGAAAAAGATAAAAAAATCTCGTCTTCTTGTAGTCACAGCTTTAACCATCATCTAATTACCACATACCCCTTTCACGTAATGATGGTATCGTTTTTGCCTTTTATCCCCCTTCCTTCTTGCATCCCAGAGTAAACCACTGAAGTTTATCCTCCCCCCGCAACAACGCACCCAGAAGATTCCATTTCATTATATTGTGCGCGCGACTTTTTAACTCCCCCCAGATGTTCGTCGCGAAGGTCAATGATACGTGTCCTGTCTTGGATCGTTCCTTCTTAACATTTTGTTAGTACTCCCGCTCTTAACACGCTCCATTTAATTAGAACCAAAGATGAGCAGCTTCAGAGTTCTAGACTTGGTAAAGCCATTTACCCCATTTCTGCCTGAGGTTATCTCTCCAGAGAGAAAGGTCCCCTTTCAACAGAAGTTGATGTGGACTGGAGTCACTCTTCTGATCTTCTTGGTCATGAGTGAAATTCCCCTTTATGGTATCACTTCTAGTGATTCCTCTGACCCTTTGTTTTGGTTGCGTATGATGTTGGCCTCTAACAGAGGAACATTGATGGAGTTAGGTATTTCTCCTATTGTCACATCTGGAATGGTGTTCCAACTGTTGCAGGGAATCCAAATATTGGACGTGAACATGGAGAATAAAGCGGACAGAGAGTTGTTCCAAACTGCTCAGAAGGTGTTTGCCATTCTGCTGAGTATCGGACAAGCCACTGTCTATGTTTTAACGGGAATGTATGGCCCCCCTAGTGAACTAGGGGTTGGTGTCTGTCTTCTATTGGTTCTTCAATTGGTGTTTGCTGGTATTGTGGTCATTTTGTTGGATGAACTCTTACAAAAAGGTTACGGTTTGGGAAGCGGAATTTCTCTTTTCATGGCCACCAACATTTGCGAGCAGATTTTTTGGAAGACATTTGCTCCAACCACCGTTAACCGTGGAAGAGGTAAAGAATTCGAAGGTGCTTTCATTTCTTTCTTTCACCTGATCTTGACCAAGAAGGACAAGAAGAGAGCTTTGCTGGAATCATTTTACAGAGACAACGCTCCAAACATGTTCCAAGTTATTGCTACTCTTATTGTCTTTTTCACCGTTGTCTATCTCCAGGGCTTCCGTTTGGAAATTCCAGTTAAATCTACCCGCCAAAGAGGTCCTTACGGAACTTACCCAATCAGATTGTTCTACACATCCAACATGCCAATCATGTTACAATCAGCTTTGACCTCAAACATTTTCATTATTTCCCAAATGTTGTACTCACATTTCCCCGACAACGCCTTTGTTAAGCTTATTGGAACTTGGGAAGCTCAACCTGGTTCAGCACAATTGTTTGCTGCTTCTGGATTAGCCTACTACATGCAGCCTCCAATGTCCCTGAGCCAGGCTCTATTGGACCCAATCAAAACTGTCATCTACGTTGTGTTTGTTTTAACCACTTGTGCCATCTTCTCGAAGACATGGATTGAGATTTCAGGATCTTCCCCAAGAGATGTTGCTAAGCAATTCAAAGACCAGGGATTGGTTATTGCTGGACACAGAGATGCTACTGTTTACAAGGAGTTGAAGAGGATTATACCAACAGCTGCCGCATTTGGAGGTGCCACAATTGGTGCACTTTCCGTTGTTTCCGACCTTTTGGGTACCTTAGGTTCAGGAACCTCCATCCTTTTGGCTGTCACAACCATCTATGGTTACTATGAGTTGGCTGTTAAGGAAGGTGGGTTCTCCAAAGGTGGACCCTCTGGATTCATTGATTTGTAATGTTTATCGGACGTTATTATATAAAAACCAGTCTATTATATAAGTAAAACTCTAAGTTTTGAGATCTTGAAATTTTTCACGATTGCATTCCTGTAGGTAGGTGGATCGATAGATATCTTACCATGAGCAGATTGAGCCGTGTCTGGAATGCCACGGCTCCTCTTCTAGAACGGAAGTCAAAGTTCATTGGATGGAGTACCTCACTGACTGAAATTAGCCAACTGGAGCCAGTTTTAAAAGAGTTCACAGATTGTCATCAAAAAGTTCTTAGCAGAGCAACCCATCCAAAAATGTATGCATGGCGGCTTACGGATGATGCAGGGAAGCTTGTGAACCAAGGAAGTCACGATGACGGTGAGAGCGGTGCTGGGAATCGCCTTTTGGGCCTTTTGGAGTTATACAAATGTCGCAATGTCCTCGTAGTTGTCAGTAGATGGTATGGTGGAGTTCCTTTGGGCCCTTCGAGATTTAGATGCATCAGTTCAGCTGCTCAAGAGAGTCTCAAAATTGGAGGGTTCATTAATACGAAGACCAAACTAAATAGAAAATAAACTATGTATAGTAGAAAAATATCCCTTACTCCTCTTTGCTGGAAATTCCGGTAACCTGGGCCATTGCAGACATATCATCTTCGTCAGAAAGAGAGTTCTTGAGCATGCTGTCAGTGGGATCCAGCTGTAGTTGGGTGTAAAATTCAGTTTCGGTTGTATCAGCTTTTGTACGTTGTCTTTTAGGAGGAACTTGACCATCAGCTTCCGCAAGATCAATGGACCCACTTTTACCGTTTGGATCGGATTTGTTCTGCTCGTTACCCTGATAAAAATCGTCAGTTTTCCTCTTTTGATGTTTCGGAGTGGATAGCTTGAGTTTAGACCTTTGACGGGTCATGAATCGTAACAATTTGGACTTGGTCGTTTTCTCAAACTTGTCAATGTTGAGTCCCAGCACTTCGTTGATTTCGTAAGATTTGAGCAACTTAGCCGAGGTTGTGTCTGGATGCAACTCCATAAGTTTCTGCAACTCTTTATGCAGTCCGACTGGTATGTACATCTGGTCTGATATCTGATAAGTGGGCAAATGCTGGTGGTTATGTGCGTGAATCTCCTTCAACTCAAAACCTAGAGTTTCCTCCTTGGGCATCGACGTTTGAGAATCCTTGGTTGTGTTACGAATCTTTTTTATGTTAACCTTGAAGTCACAGCCTTTTAGTTGACAGGATATCTTGGTTAAGTTGTCGTTGTTCTTTACCCAGAAGTTCTCTTTCCTAATAGACTCGTATGGACAATCGTGATACTGTAAATAAGCCTCTTTTCTTGTCGCAAAAATAGAGTTCTGAAAGTAATTGGTAGGTTGCTGTTGGATGTGTTGTAGGGTTGTTATCGCTTGGGAGGTCACTGGGAACTCAGTAGCTTGGTTAAAATATTGTTGTTGTGGTGGAGGCAGTGCTTGCTGCTGGTGTTGATGTTGTTGTTGCTGCTGTTGCAGTTGTTGATACTGCCTAGCTAATTGCTGTTGTTGTTGCTGTTGCTGCTGCTGTTGTTGGAGTAGATTCATGTTCAAATTCATGTTCATGTTGAAGTTCCCATTATGAAGATTCTGAGTGGGCTGTCTAAAGAAGTGGCCGGGACTGTTGCTTGGAATCCCCTGGAGTTGCTGCTGCTGCTGCTGTTGCTGTTGTTGTTGGTTTTGCAATTGATGATCAAACATTGGCTGGACAGGCTGAACATTTTGCAAGGATTGATTCACATGTTGCTGTAGTTGCTGTTGGATCTGTTGGCCTTGTAGTTGCTGTTGAAGCCTTTGGAGCTCTAGATTCTGCTGGGGAACATGAGACACCTGCTCAGAGACCTTGGGAAACGACTCTGACCGTGTTTTGTTGGTTGGTATCTCTAATTGCTCCTGTCTATGATTGCCGCTATCATTAGAATTGGTAGCAACGTAGTAGTTGGAAATAGACATGATGGCAATTATAAGCTTGTATTCTCTTCAAATGTCGTACAGGATATAGTTGCAATAGTCAATGAAAGCTGCTCATGTAATTCTAAAGTTAAAAAGCCAAATTCCCTGTTGAACTGGATGTTGGTGTCCACTGGCAATAAAGATTGTGAGTGTTCAAACGAGGCAAGATCAGATGTCTCTCACTTGCGAAATATTATGGTTTAGGAAATAGCAGATTATTACTAAGCCTGAGACCTATCGCACATATCGCACAATTAGTGATACCGCAGGGTTTTACTAGTTGATGGTTTCAAGGGCCTATGGGCAAATTCTGAGATGTGTTGTACTCTAGAAGTGCAGACCGCTGGAAAAGTTGACTGGTTGGGAGAGCTACGATCTGCAAGAGCTGTGTTGGTATGTAGGTTGCATGTAGGAGCTGCCTGTTTTCCCGCCTAAGATTTCTCCTTTGCGTGAATTTTCTCTCTTTCTAGTTCAAGGTCTACTCTCCCTGTTAGGACTACAGTACTACTGCTTTATAAACGGGTCTTTTCTGGGTAAATTCATGACTATCATCGGAAAATTAGCTTGCCAAAGCAACTCATTTCTCAGGAACATTGAAACTCAGGTAGTTTCTCAAACTCCGTGCCAAGATGCCACGAACGAATTGCCACCAGATAGGAGGGGACTGATAGGAGAGAATCAGCTTTACCTGGTAGAACTCGAAGACACAGTGTTGTTCCCAGAGGGCGGGGGTCAACCAAGTGACACTGGCAGTTTGGCTTTTGAGGATCACTCCTTTGATGTGATTTATGTGGGAAGAAACGGTCTGAAAGCTATCCATTATGTGACTGTGCCCGCAGACATACCCTTGAAAGTAGGTGATAATGTTACTGTGTCGGTGAATTGGGACTCAAGATGGGATCATATGCAGCAGCATACAGGTCAACATCTCTTAAGTGCCCTTTTGGAGATCCATTTCGACGTTCCTACACTTGGTTGGGGAATGGGAACTGGTGACACCGTGTTGAACTATATTGAAATCCCCAGGAAGTTGGAAGACTTCGAAATCGAACAACTCAATTCGCAGATCAAAGCAACCATCAACCAGAATTTACCAATCTCTGTCGTTGAGCATGACGAAATTCACGAAGAAAAAGGATCTATGAGAGATATTCGAATTGGACACCTGGACAATAATTCATGTTGTGGAACTCACTTGCAATCTTCTTTACAAATCAAAAACGTGATTGCGTTGAATCAAATATCTGGAAAAAAGACCAATACAAGATTACAGTTCATTGTCGGTGATAGAGTCAATGATTTCGTGAGTCAGAGTTTCAATATTCTGAAAAACTTGAGGAACCAACTTTCATGTCCGGATGATTTAATACCGGAAAAGGTTGCCCATTTGAACAGTTCAATCAAGGCCTCAAATACTACAGAGAAGAAAATGTTGAAAGAACTGGCTGAAATCAAAGCCCAGGAGATTGTGGCCTCTCCCTCCAGGATCATATTTTTAGACTCAGAGTTCTCCAATGATTTTGCCAGTAATATCTTCAAATTGTCAAACAAAGCCATCAATGACAAAACGGTTATTCTGTTATCTGGACAAAGTCAGGGGTCCTTGATTGTTTATGGTGAAAACATCAAAGAAACAATATATGGAATATCTTCTGTTCTGGAGAAGAGTGTTCTAAAAGGGGGAGGAAGCCCATCCAAATACCAGGGAAAGATTCAATTCGACAAGAATGAAAGAAACAAGCTGGTCAAATATCTAGAAACAATTAGTTCCCATTGATTACGTGAACTATCTTAATTATTATTTATTAACTGTCCTGTTATACGTATTCATAAACTGCTCTTACAGCACCAGATCACTGTTTCTTTATTCTATTTTTAATGTATTCCCAGAGGTTTCCTTTTTCCCCAAATCGCCGTTGGATCTCGTCCAGTGATTGGACTCGTCTAAGATCATCCATAGCTTTAATCTTTCTCAGCCCTTGAATCAACTGATACTCTTTAGATTGCGCCAGCGGCATTTCATCCACGAAAGACTTCGAATCGTCACTTTCATATCCATTACTTGCCTCTTCAGCCTCCAGTTGTTCTAGGACCTTGAAGTATACTTCATAGTTAGCTCTGCAATCAGAACACACAATTTCCTTATACGGGCAATTTTGGATCAGTGAACTGAGGTCATAAAGTGGTTTCTCACAAATAACACAATATTTGAGGTCTGTTTCATTAAATTTGTCGAGTTGAAGAGGTTTCTGAAGTTCGTTAATGGAAGTCCCAAAGGGAGTTAATGATGCTGCGAATGATGGTTGGAATAGCCCAGATATTATAGAGGGTTGATGGAAATTCCCAGAGTCGTCGTATATTGTGCTCTGTGTATGGTGTCGTTTCATCCTCTGTTTGAAATCCACAATTGAAACTCTTTTCTTTCCCAGTGTCTTGGGCATTGGGATGTAATCTTCTACCAAAGTAATGTCCTCATCATGCCTTGTAGAGTTCATTTTCAATTCTTTCAAGTAGGTAGATAGAATTCTTTTTTTGATGGAAGGAGAGTCAAATCTGGGCTCTGGCGTAGCGTCCTTATCAGAGGACATCGCAGAATCTTGCCCAGTTTCATTGTCTCTGGGCGGAGCCAAGGGAAAAGAGGTGAATGAACTGTCAATCAAATCCAATTTTGACGGCTTATGGTTCAAATTAAGGCTATACTTCGGCGAAGGAGTTACTGTTCTGGCATTGATCGTGTCATTTAGCCTCTGTTGTTTATCGGTAAGCACCAAGTCAAATTGCTCTTTGGTGGGTGTTTGGAGGGTAGTAGTAACTACTGTGCTGGCTGTGTTGGCCACATTCTTGAAGAGCAGCCGTCTTGACCTATGCTCCGAGTTTCTCATTTCATTCCGTGTTTCTTTTTTACTGAATTTCTCTGGGTATTGTTGTGTAGGTTATAAATAGGAAGACGGGACTCTTAACGGACTTTCGGTTTCAAATTCTAAGCATTTAAATCTATGTGTGTTTATACATCGCTGGACTTGCCCGATGGGGAAATCTACAGGTGTTCGGATCCAAATATGTAGGAGGCACATAACGCGTTGCATGAAAACAGATGCCGTGAGATTATTCTCGATTGACCGATGCGTGCAATTTATGCTCCCTCATCATCATGACACTTACATATCCCATGGTGACTGTGATCAGACAGAAATAAAAGACCAAGTGGCAGGAAAAATCGTAGCTGCCTCGAATGGCCTCTATGGCCCATTTGGGAGCCTCTTTGATGTAGTCTGTGCTTTTCAGTGCCTCGTGGAGGATTTCTTGAATAATTTTTGGGTCTTCGGTATCCGGTAAGGCCTTGGAAACGTTTCTACCAAGGGTAGTTGATAGCCCATGGCGGAATATGGCTGCAGCTAAAGAGACACCGATTGTTGAACCTGTAGATCTGAAGGCATATTGAATCGATGTTGTTGAAGCCTGTTTTTCCATTGGTACTGAGGCGATGAGAGCTAATAGTGTAACTGTCAACATGCACGAGTATCCAAATCCTGGCACAACAGTCAATGTGTATTGAGTAAATATGGAAATGTCTGGGTTGATGAAACAGATTCTTATAGTTCCTAGAACACCGAGTAAGCATGTCACAGCGATAAATTTCAGGTACTTTCCAGTTTTTCTCATATAAAGTCCAGAACCAACACTTCCAAATGCAATTCCAAAAAAGTTGGGAATCATTCTTAACCCATTATCTGTTGGTGAAAAGTCCATTGAAGTTGTGAAGTAGATTGGGATGTAATACATGTAAGAATAGACTGAAATAGAGTAAAACCAATTGGCAAGACATGCTGACAACACAGTTCTCGTGTTCAGCAATTCGATTGGAATAGCAGGTTGTTCAATATGGAGCTCGATGTAGGCAAACCAAGCTAGTAGCCCTAAAGAGACTACAACCAATAGAATGAACGAAACACTGCCATATGGTAGTTCATGTCCTCCTAAAGCGGCCGCAGAGACGAGCCCGGTCAAAGACGTAGCTAGTAAAATACTACCGGCAAAATCAATACTCTGGAACTTCTTCCACATGTCACTGTTTGGGTATCCATTTCCGGGAGAACCCTCAGGAAGATGGAAGCAAATTGAAATTGCAGTTGCACAACATAATGCAATTGGAACTTGGAAGGAAAATACGGCCCTCCATCCCCAATTATCGGCTATCAAGCCCCCAATGACTCCACCAGAAGCAGAGCCTAAACCGTAAAAAATATTAGCTCCACCTTGGAAGAGTCCTCTTTTTCTCAAAGAAATTAAATCAGACATTGCCACGGTACCCAAAACAGACATTCCACCAGCTCCAATACCAGCTAAGTATCGACTAATAACCAGCGGCCATAATGAGTATGAATAGGAAGATATCAAACAGCCAATGGCAAATGAACCTATACACAATAAAATCATTACTTTACGGCCAAATATGTCACTAATCTTACCAAAGAGGGGTTGGAAGGCACAACAAGACAATAGGTACGAAGTTGCAATCCAGGAACTTCTGTCCATTTCTTCCAGATCACTGGAAATTGTGGATAACAGAGTAGTCACAACAGTAGTATCCAGTGCACTCAAATAGGAGCACATAAACAGCGAAGAGATAATCACGTATAGCTGCTTAGATGGAACAGCGTATTCACCTTCACTGCTGGTCAAAGAACCTGTTGAACGTAAGCTTGAATAATCTTTAGCTAGCTGTTCTTCTTGCATTAACTCATTTGCAACAATACCAGGAGTTCCTGTTGACGGATCTTCAATGATCTCAGGCAACAAGGGCGTAGTTTCAGACATCTTTTGACGGAGAAACTATTTGAAAATATCCTTATTGAGCGAGTTGAGTATTAAATACGAACGAAAAAGGATGTGAGTGATAAAGATAGGAGATAAATGCGGTCGCGCCGTCGGAGGCATTAATAGTACCTGAATGATCCGATGCTTATCTTCGATATATTAGATGCGATCAGATTAAGATTTTTCATAGGGCCAATTCCCAAAGCTTAACCAAGCCATCATCCCCTGCTGTAACTAATCGGTCTCCATACCATTTGACATTGTTTATCTCATAGACACCATGAGAATGCGACTGAGAGATTACAATCTGCCATTCCTTTGAATTGAGTTCCTTGTAGACGACAATGCGCCCATCGCTTCCAACGCTTGCAATGTAGCCATTTTCACCCCATGCTACGGAATAGATGGGTCCATGGTGGATTAGAGGAAGAATTGTTTCTAATTCCCACACATCCTGATTTGTGTCTGCTTTAATGGTGGAAGGAAGCTTAGTATCTATACTAGGTTGTTCGTCTGCCAAGTGCATCTTTTTCCATATCCTTATAGTCCCATCGTCACTTGATGAGGATAATCTGGTGACCCTTTCACCTTTCTTTTCAAAATCACTACTCCAAACAGTCCCTTCGTGACCAGTAAGATCAGCCACGTTTACCCAATCATCTTCATCGTAATCGTCTTGTTTGAAAAGTTTGACTGTGTCATCATAACTGGAGCTTGCTAAAACATTTTCATGCTGGTGCCAGGTTACATGCTTGACATCTTGGGTGTGTTCCTGTACAACGAAGACGCACTCAAACTCTTCGTTGTTATCATCAGCCTCCCATATCCAAATGGACTTGTCTCGTGAGCAGGATGCCAGATAAACTCCATCGTGGCTCCAACTCACCCCTTTAATCTCGTTTTCATGTCCTTCGATAATGGCCATCAGTGTCCAGTTTTCTTCATCATCTAGGATAGCTTCCTCATTCCCCCAAATAGAGATTGTGGAATCAAAAGAACCAATCGCCAATGAAGGGAATTCCCCAGTTGGCTTCCATTCGACACTGGAAAGAGTCTTTGAATGAGAATCATCGTCCAGTACGGCGATCAGTCTCTTTGTTTCCAAGTTATAGACCCGGCAAGTTCTGTCCCCCGAGACTGTTGCCAACAACGGAAATTTAGGGTGAATGGAAGTGGCCCAGCATTTATCTGTGTGACCTGTGAATGTGTGAACCAAAGACAGAGACATGGTTGATGGGATGGATATCAGGTAATGGGATCTGCTTGTAATGTCTTTGATTTTTTGTTCGCTGCTCAGAGAAAAATCCAAAATCCCCACCAACTCTGCTCACTTCTACTATTCCCCTTCCTCTTCCCCTTCCCAGTTCTATGATCCATGAACCAGAGAATACTACGGTTTGTTAGAAATTATACAGTCCCTGCTAAGAAAAATGCTCCCAAGTTGACAAGCGGCCTTCAACCGTTGCAAGGAATTCAACTGAAAAAACAATACATCCCAAGACCCAATCAAAGAGTCACTTATGAACATCAACCTCCCCCTTCACCATCGGAATTGAAAGCAGAAAGGGTCATCAGGAAGCGGAGAAACCCATGGTTGAGATTTATCCCTAGTTTGGTTGTTGTAGGTGGTACCGTATGGCTGCTGTTCTCGTACAACTATTTCTTTGTCGAAGATGAAGACTTGGAATTTCTAAACCCCAGCGAGTTCAAGAAATACACAATCACCTTTAAACAGCAAGTAGACAAGGATCATTACCTTATTGAGCTGACACGGAAAAACAGATCTAAGATTTTGAACTCTATGAAACTTAAAATGACATCCATGTGGAATGGTCATAGATTATGGTCAGTGGAGATCAAACAGCCTGAAATCAGTATAGTTAGAAAATACACACCGTTACCCTTGTATGTGGCTAGCAATAACAATGATGAACCTTTCATCAAAATTATAAACTCTGAGGGGGAAGAAGGGAAGATGATGCTGTATATCAAGGTTTATCAGGAAGGGGAGATGGCCAGGTGGATCAGTCAAAGACCGTTATATTCCGACCTTGAGTTGAGAGGACCAATTGTTGACTACGAGTTTCCTTTTCATCCGTTGGATAAAGCA
Source organism: Komagataella ulmi (assembly GCA_023213065.1). NCBI lineage: Eukaryota > Fungi > Ascomycota > Pichiomycetes > Pichiales > Pichiaceae > Komagataella > Komagataella ulmi. The sequence continues at coordinate 414,787 of JAKWAZ010000001.1, forward strand.
ACTGATAGACCACAATTAAGAAACGTTTTGAGCAAGTTACCACCGGACCCAGAACTACCTGATGACATGCCGCCGCCAGATAATTATAACTTTTTCGGGGCTGGAACGGGAATTTCTCCTTTCTTACAATGTCTTTATTCCCCCAATCCGCCTAAGGGAAAGGTTAATTTATTTCATAGCACCAATACTGAAGCGGAGGTTCCGAAAGTGTTCGGCTCCTTGAACTACTTTCTTCAAAAGACGTCACGCTTGAATTATTATCGGTTTATTCTTGACAAGGGAGAGAAGATTACCGATGTGCCGATCAGTGTTGTGTCTAATTATAGAGGATACAAGGACTTGAAGTTTGTGAAAGAGTATGAAGAAAAGAAGTTGTTGAAACAGAAAATGGAGGAACTCAAATCTAGAATTTCGACTGACAACAATTCGGTAATGGCTGCTGCTGAATCACAGGTAAAATTAGCACAATTGCAAGACTCAGAAAAGCAAAGAATTGAGCCATCGCCATCCAAATCAAAATCAACCTCGTACTTTGATAATGCTCTGCAGCTGTTACTGTTCAAACGGGAGTCTAGTGACAATTCTCCTGCTCCTGCCAGCTTATCGTTAGTATGTGGCCCAGAGGGATACATTTCTTACATTTCCGGAACTCCAGACGTCAACAACCCGGAAAATGTCGACCTGGGAGAAGTTTCGGGTCTTTTAGGTAAAAAAGGCTGGACTAAGGAAAATGTCAAGAGGTTACAATAAATTTCATGTATATAAGATACTCCTTCTGAATAATCTTTCCAGTGCTCCTAGTAGTATACCACGCGCTTACTCGCACGATCTTGTTCTCGAACTCCCAGGCATCGTATCTTTCTAAGACAATATCATCACTCTTCTATTGCGCCTCATTAATCTCATCTACCGATATCCCACCTAGTCATATTCCCCCATAATGAGTTCCTTTGACGAAGGAATCGCTCTGGAAGAACAACCGATTTATCAGGACCTGCCTGATTTCACCGAGAAAGCTAACAAATTATCCAACAAACTGATTGCAATCAGTAATGATATTCAGAAACTGAAACAGAGCTTAGGTTTTTTTGATAAATATCTCAATAAAGATTACAACTACCAGCAGTTCAACAGACATCAAAAGAATGCTTTACAACTCATCAATAGACTGATGGCACAGTTTCGTGACATTACAGCGGATAAACAGTACCTTATGGACTTGAGATTTGTGGATATTAGTGCTGTACAAAAGTTTCAGAAAGACCAACTGGTAAATGGTATTAGTGATAATCTGAATGAGTTCAAAGAACTACAGAACTGGTTCTCTCAGTTAGACAGTAAACTTAATGAGATGGAGGTAGTGGAACAGGAAGCCCGAATACAACAGCAACAGCAGCAACAGCAGGCACAAGAGGGTGAACAGATTATCATAGAATATGAACCAATCAACGCAGCAGAGTTGGAGTACCAACAAGATCTGATTAACGAACGAGAGCTGGAAATTGAGAATATTGCTAATGGAATAGTAGAGCTGAACGAATTGTTCCAGGACCTGGGCACCTTGGTTAATAATCAAGGTGAATTAATGGATAACATAGAGAACAACCTGTACAGTGTCGTGGATGATTCTAGGGCTGGGCATTCTGAACTTCGTAGAGCTGAAGCATATCAAAAACGATCCACAGGGTTATGCATGTGGTTATTGGTGATCCTTGCGGTGATACTATTGTTCATACTATTAATAATATTTGCATAATAGTAATTTAAAATAAAAGTTACAGTAACGTTAGCTTGGGGTCGGGCACAGTAGCGGTAAAGAAATTTAATATATTGTTTAGAATAATTACAAACAAATTTATATCTTGCTAAGAATACGGTTGTATAGTGTAGTGGTTATCACCTTCGGTTTTGATCCGGATGACCCCGGTTCGAACCCGGGTACGACCTTCATTTTTTTTGGCTTCTTCTTCCTCCAATCAGTGTACCGCTTAAACGTGATTCGTCACATGACCGATTTCTCTTTTCACCAATGAGAACAGAACTCAATCGTCTTACCATCCATTAATCAAACATGTCGTCGTCTATTCAGCGTACCCTGAGAAATTTATGGAAAAACGGCTTCAAGAAGTCTTTTAAGCAATTACAAGGCTATAACGATATAAAATCTGGTCGATTGGTCGGAACTGATTCCTTCGGAAACAAGTTCTACGAGGTTGACGATCCTGTGGAAATCCATATGAGAACTAGATTTGTTGAATATACCGGATTCTGGAGACAGGATATGTCTGAAGTTGAGCCTGGATGGCATTATTGGTTGGCTTACGGTACTGATATTCCCCCTAATCAGTTGAAGCCAGAAGAGAAAAGTGTCAGAGCTTACCCAGTTAAGAAACATGTTCCCAACCTTACATATACAGATGGGGCTTACGTTCCCTACAACACTGCTAGGCCTAAGTGTGCTACCTGGGATCCGAAAGTGACGGAAAGAGCTTAATGCGCATAGAAAGAAGGAAAGAAAGAAAGAAAGAAGAAGGAAAGGGTGGCAGAGTCGATGGCTTAAGAGAAACAGCGAACAGTCATAGATGATACATGTTTTATATAAGTGAAACAATATATTTTATTTATTCTGATGCAAATGTAGCTGCTACCATGAGGGGGAATACTAATGTGACGTCGGCAAACACTTTAACAGATCTTGCCTCAGCCTTTATCTTACCCCAGGAAACAGCCTCATCTGGTCGAGCTCCAGCATCTGAGCCGTCAAACTCTTGACCTGTGTTTACATAGACGGCCCAGTCGGCACCATTTCTCATTAGACAAGCATTGGCAATGTGATGCTTGATCAAACCACCCCCAAGGATCAGCATTCCGGCTTTGGAAGCCTCCATTGACATTGAATTGATCCTTCTAATGTCATTTACCAGGTCAATTCTCAGTTGTTTAGGAGACGCTTTGAAGGTGTGGAAAAACAGCATGTCTCCAATGGAGCCATCAGTTAATGAAGGACAGAACACCGGAATCTTGTTCTTGTGAGCCCAATACAGAACTGAGGTCTCATCGTTAATCTCTTTACCCAATCTATCAATCACAGTGGACGGAGTCCAAACCATTGCATCACCGTCAAGAGCATCTGCCCCCTTGGAAACAACATTCTGTTCCTGTTCCTCCAGCATCCTGTCTAAAATGGGTACAATCCATTCTTCAAACTTGCAATAGTTGTCGTTGGGAACCAGCAGGTTTCCAATTCGGTTCATACCTTGATCACGAAGACCTTTACCCTTTAAGGCAAAATCCCCCATATAAGTTGGGGCCAAGCACTTGATGAGATCTTCCTCTATACCACCAGCAGATGCCACTATAGCACTGATCATCTTATTCTGAACCAAATACCTCAAAGTGTCTCTTAGACCTGAAGAGATGAGGTTAGATGTGTAACCCATAAAGATGGTCGATTTCTGGTATCCCTCACTGTCAAACTCTCCCTTGCGGTCATGCTCTTCAAGGTCACCAATATGTTTACCTCTCCACTGTCTCATTTCGTCAATTATTTCACAAGCTTCACTTAAAGAGGATGCTTGAAATCCCATGGTTTTCATACCCTTAATGAGATCCTTGGCTTTCATGTTGCGACTTTCCGGCTTGCTGTAGTCAATCCCTTTGACCTCTACAAAATCCTCTGGAACAGGGACAGAGGACTTTAAGACTGACTCAGAGAGAATATCTGGTAGCTTTCCTTCGATATTGGCCATATTTCTTAATTAGGAAAGTAAGATACCAATCAGTTTTTTTTCTACTTAAATTTTATTTCGTTTTTTTTATTCGAGATGCGATGGGAGATAATTCTATTATATGGGGAGAAACGATGAGATGGATGCAGTAATCGATTAATCACGGCAAAAGGCCAGAAACAGGCGGTGATTGGCTGGATGTGTGGTATACTTGTCGGCCATGACGACATCTGACTCATAATCCATAGATGGATCTAGCCCTACATGGTGATCTCTCAGCAGTCCTACAAGCAACAGTTTCATCTCTTGGATAGCAAGATTTTTCCCAATGCACATCCGGACTCCTGCTCCAAATGTGAGAATTTGTCTTTTCATGGGAAACAGAGAGTGTTCATCCGCCAGCCATCTTTCTGGCTTGAATACAAGAGGATCTGGAAATACCTTGGCATCTCGATGCAATGTCCATGGCTCCATGGTGACAATGGTACCACTAGGAATTGTTATGGATGGTACCTGGTCGTTACCCCTCCACTTCATTCCCCCAACTGGAGTAACCCTGGGTTCTTGTCCTGGAATCGCAGCATGCAGTCTGAAAGTCTCTTGAAGAACTGCCTCTAGATAAGGTAGAACATCAATTTGGGAGAAATCATAGTCTTTCTCTTGATAAGCCTTCAGCTCATCTTTCAATGTTCGTTGACAATCAGGATTTGCTGCAAGCTCATACAGAAGGTATGCGAGGGTAATTCCTGTAGTCTCATGACCCGCAACAACATGATCAATTACCTCAGCAGCAACGTGGTTCATATCCAGTCCGCTACTTTTCAGTACACCAACCAAGGTTAGTGGTTTTGACTCATGTTCCAAGTCTGCACATGTTGAAGCTTGGGCAGAAAAATCCATTACCCACGCAGCTGTCTTGCAAGCCGCATCCTTCACATGTTGAGAGATGACATATGGCTCTAGAAACGGTACGAGTGTCGTCCAAAACCAGGTGGATGAAGCCCACCTGAAATTATTGACGAGGTCCTGCGCCTTTTCAGGTTCTTTGACTAATGGTTTATCATAGACTTCAGTTCCGAAAGAAAACACGCACATTACATCCAAGGCCATCTGTTGAAACAGGTTGTACACGTCAATTGAGTGTCGAGTTGACTTAATGCGATCAATTGTTTGATCAATAATACTTCTCATTCTGCTTTGTAAAGGAGTTGTGGCGACATTAGTCTTTGAGTAGAATTTTGTAGTCAACTTCTTTCTCTCCAAATGAGGAGTTTTTTCGATTTCAGAAAACGTATTGTATGCACCGTAAGCGCCAAACTGACGGTAAAAGGTGGACTTGTCCAGGTTCTTCACATAGATATCCTTTATATACGTTGCATCACTAATATCTACCTCGTTGGGCCCAATTCGGACAATGGTACCATATTTTTGATGTAGGTTTAAAATCGTCTTATTCCTATTCTCTGACCATGTCTGGTACAAGATCCATTGTCTAGTGATCGCAGCAACTTTTGGGCCTGGAACTTTACTTAGAGGATGGAAATAAAGAGGATAGATGACAAAATGAAAAACTGTTAGGAAAACCGCAGTCAGAACGAGTAGCTCAATTGCGGAAACTCCAGGCATTTTAGACCCAATTCGAATTCTCAAAGCACAGTAACTAGATAATTGGGCTAAAATTCGGTAAAAGAAAAATCAGTCGGCAAAATGGCACTCTAATTATGCTGACTCAACCGTAGATAAGGTTGTAAGCGCGAAAAAATGTAAGCAGGAGTGTGGATATAGACGCGACCTGCATACTGATGCATTCAAAAGTTTAACTCTGTTCGTAGTTCCTTTCCACTTGATCCCAATATTCATTCATGTCTAGAAAGTGGGGTGCCTGGCTTTTTAGGACATTGTTCAGATTGTTATAACCTTTGGATTTTATTAAGTTAGTCTGGTATTGGGGGCTTAATTCTGAAAGATCGTTGGGGAGAGTATGCATAGAAGTTCTTTCTTCAGGATGAATGGCAATGGGGGGCTTCGGAAACACGGTAGGCGCCTTCAGTGGAGACGACGATCGCTTGAATACTGTGTCATCAAACCTGTTTTTCAATGGTGATATCGTCATGGAATTTGGTTTGATAGGAAGTGAAACTGAAGACTCATTCAACTGGAACTGCTGTTTATGGGCTTGATCAAAAGAGGATAAATGATTGTCTTTCATGTGTTCAAATGTTTCCTTAAGAGGGTTTGATATGTTTAATTTATTGGTTTTTGATCTGGATGGTTTTAGTTTGAACAATGAAAACGGACTAGATTTATCGTGCAACAGGGTTTTGTTGTAGTTCAAAAATCTCTTTACTTCCTTCTTAGACATACCGTTCAATAAGAATTCATCGTGCTGCAGTTGGTTCAACGAGAGCCTTTCGGTTGGATCCTTCTTCAAAAGAGACGATAAAATTTGTAATAAATAGTTGAAAAACTGAGGATCTCGATTGGTAGTGGTAAGTTCTTCATACAATGGAAGCTCTAACTCTTTTGTTAAAGTATCATTAAACAGCTTGTATTCGTTATCATTGAAAAACGGAAAATAGTCAAAGTACAGGTAAAACAAAGTAATTCCAAAAGCCCAGTAATCGATAGGATACCCCAAATACATTTTTGTGTTGTTGAAATTTACGAGCTCCGGTGCAAGAAATAAAGGAGTTCCCACTAAATTACTCAGTTCAAACCGATCTATCTTGTCATCATTGGTCAGTCTGTAAGAGATGCCAAAATCAGAAATCTTTAATGTCCCTGCTTCATTGATTAAAACATTACTTGGTTTTAAATCTCTATGAATTATTGACAACTGATGAAGAAAAAGAATTCCGTTAACTAATTGCCTCACATAAGACAGGCTTTCGACAATTGTGAGCTTTCGAAACAGTGAAGGAGACAATTCTCTTTGGGCACAAAACTCTAGGAATATATAGTTATTGCTGCTTGATTGAACCATTCCAATGAATTCTAGTATATTTTCATGGTGATACTTGTTAGCTAAACTCAGCAGCTTAACTTCATTATGGATGCGACTCAAATTGTTGTAGTTATAGAAATCAATTGAGGGTTTCTTGTCCTTAAGGCTTATGACCTTGACGGCGTATCGGAGGTTTGTATGAACAGATTCGACCAGGATAACCTTCCCAGATTTACCTGATCCAAGGTTTGCTATCGTTTTATAATCTGCTAACTTTAAAGTGGGCATTTCATGACGTTCTTGGGTTGGGAGCAGGGAATAGTATGAAGATTTAACGTAATCTACGGGACTGCTGAGGATGAATTAGATCAGTGATATTGATTTGGTACACGACAGAAACATTATAGGGATCATATAATCGGCCATTATCAACCATAAGCATCAACGACCTGTCAAACTTCTCGGTGAAAAAAAACTCGGCAGATTCCACGGCTACTCAACTCTTATTCACTCACTTCCATCAAGCTCTTAACCACTTTCCGCCTTGCGGCTTTACAATGCTCTAACTGTTCAGCCGTGAGACCCTGGTCAAATGCCTCAACTTTTGATCGGCAATCGGTTCACAACAATCTCCATACCTATTTTTTAGAGTATGTCTGTGCGACTTGAGTATTTGTTGTACCCCAGATGTGGTGACAAATAGGCACAACTGGCTCAGGACATAACCGATCTTGCAGAAAGTGAAAGCATACTTATATAAAGGTGTGTCCGTTAGCCCTTGAATTCTATAACTGTAAGCACCTGTTAGAAAAAAAAATAATGAGTACTAGAAGTTTACATAGTATCGACTCTTTGGTACCCGATGTGCCAGACAACGGGGACTACAGAGTAACTGAGTTTGCTCCTCAAGAGGATGAGGGCCACGGCCATCATCATCCTCTTTCCCAACTAAGTTCAGTTTTGAGCCATGTGGCTCATCCTGATCATGAGGATGAATTAGAACTCAAAAAACTGGTCACCCAGAATAAAGAGGGAATAGAAAGAAAAATCAGTAGAATCACATCGAGAGCAGGTACTTTAGGTCCAGTCGAAAAAATGGTAGATGCTCCTTTGGCCATAGCTGACCCCGATCCTAATTCCACTATACACGAATTAGACCAATGGAAGTATCAAGTTGATAGAGAAACTAACTTGAGGTTGGTGGAGTTTGTACCTGGTGATAAGGTAAACCCTAAAAACTTTTCGAAAGCAAGAAAATGGGTAATTACCTTCGTTTTAGGTTTAGTCTGCTTCAACGTAGCTTTAGGTTCAGCTATTGTGACCGGTGAAATGCTGGGTCCACAAATAGATCTGCATGCCTCCGAAGAAGTTGTCATTTTGGCAAGTGTCACTATGTTTGTCCTAGCTTTTGGAATTGGGCCATTGATATTGTCTCCTCTAAGCGAAGAGTTTGGTAGAAACATGGTCTACATTCCAACGTTATTCTTGGCTATCGTTTTCATTATCCCATGCGCTCTGGCTAAAAATATTGCTACTCTTATTGTCTGCCGTTTTATTGATGGTTTATTCTTTTCAGGACCAATGACCCTGATTGGAGGTTCGTTGGCAGATTGCTGGTTGGAAGATGAAAGGGGTCTTGCCATGGCAATTTTCTCTGCTGCTCCATTCTTAGGTCCTGTTATTGGTCCTTTGGTTGGTGGTTATTTGGGAATGTATAAGGGCTGGAGATGGAATTATTGGCTATTGATGATCTTCACTGGGTTCTGCTACAGCTTGCTGCTCATCACTATTCCAGAGACCCATGCTGGTACAATTCTAAAAAAAAGGGCTAAGAAGCTAAGAAAATTGACCGGTGATCCATCATACAGAGCCTTAGTGGAGCTTCGAATAAGGAGCACTCGTGAAATGGTGGATGAAACCCTTTTGAGGCCATTGATTCTTCTGAGAGAAATGATTGTGTTTTTGATTACCGTCTACATGTCCATTATTTATGGTCTCTTGTACATGTTTTTCTTTGCATACCCAATCGTATTCATGGAGGGTAAGGGATGGAATGCGGGCAAGACAGGGTTGACATTTATACCGATTGCCGTAGGAATCTTCATAGCTGTTGCCCTTGCCCCATTATTCAACAAAGACTATAACAAAAGGGCTCAAAAATACAGAGACCAGGGACTTCTACCACCACCAGAACTGAGACTGATTCCGATGATGATTGGATGTTGGACCGTTCCAATGGGATTATTTGCATTTGCGTGGTCTTCGTATCCACGTCTCAGTTGGGCTGGACCCTCTATTTCCGGTCTTGCCTGTGGTATCGGGTTTACGTTGTTATATAACCCTGCAAACAACTACATTGTCGATTCATATCAGCATTATGCCGCCTCCGGGTTAGCTGCCAAGACCTTCTTACGGTCGATATGGGGAGCTTCGGTTCCGTTGTTCACCGTCCAGATGTACCACAGGTTAGGATACCAATGGGCTACTTCTCTGATGGCATTCATTTCGCTGGCCTGTTGTGCCATCCCCTTTATGTTCTTCATATTTGGAGCCAGAATTCGTCAAAGAAGTAAGTATGCATACGCTGGTGAGGGCAGTGAGAAGACAAACTCGTTGGATCAAAAAACGACCAACAATGACAACACTGTCACCTCTCTGGCACCTTCATTTTCTTCTGCCAACAACGAGTCTTACAAGCCATACATGGAAAATGAATAATTTACGCACATAATTTCATATAATACATAATATCAATCTAGTGAAATTCACACCCCTCAAGAATATCTGTATCACGTGCAAACGTCTTGGAAAAAAAAAAGGTCCTATAACATACGAGGCCAAGACAAATAAATCATTTGCTTTTCACATATTCAGTTTAGAGTCATAGATAAGCTGTTAACCGAAATGGCACCGTCTTTGAATGACATTATGAACCTGAGAAAGCAGCGGAGTAACAGTCATGTCATGGACACTCCTTCCGCGCCGAGGAATATTGATTCCCTGTCTAGTTACAGGAGCAGGAGTGTGTCTAGTAACACTTCTATGAACGACTTAATGTTTGATACAATGCCAACGCAGCAATCGCCGCCGGCACACTCTTTGGATAGACTAATGTCCATGGCCACAGTGTCGAATATCAAGAAGAAGCTATCCCTCCCTACTTCTATTGGGCCTGGCCGGAAGGGTAGCATCAACTCGGATTTACTTTCTGTGGTAAGCACTGAATCAGCAAACAAATCGCCTTCCATCATATCAGAAACCTCTAATTATCTAAGTGTTTCTAATAGTGGCGAACATCTGAGGAAGGAAGAGCAGTTATTGATAAATGTTTTGGCAACTGGTGGGTTCACTTCCCAGATTACTAAGATGAATCATGTTAAAGGTAGCTCGCATTTACCGATAGAGTTATTCATGTGCAGATCTGAGAATAATGTATATCTACCATATGTTGACCCGAAGAAATTCAGAGGCTCAGCCATAGAGAATCTACTGCAGGAATCCGGCGACGAGGATTATGAAGATAGATACGATAATTGCAACTCAGAAACCTCAAGGAGCGGGACTCCTAAACCTGCTGATGCCTTAGAAACTGACAGATTGAATCACTCTATTGTGGTAATAGTTAAACTTAAAAAGTCGGTATTACTTACCCCCAGGATTAGAATCCGGTATCAAACCCTCGTGACCGCTTTTTGGCCTTTAGGTTATATTGACGATGAAGATAAACTAATCCACCATGAATGTTACAAAGTAGCTAAGGATGTTGATTGGGACCTTTCCTTAGATGAAGCAAACCATTTCATACCTTTCAAAGAAGACTCAGAATATTCAGTTTCTGATAGCTCTGGCTCTGGGGATGACGATGGGGGTGTTTTTTCTATTCCATACAACAATGTGAGAACGTTAGAATTGCTCAAAGTATCTCAGTATCAGGATTATGACGAGGACAAACTAAAAATGATATCCGACGACGAGACTCGTAAGGGAGGCTACGTATACAAACCTGGTTATTATTGTTTCACATTATCGGTGATGATACCTAACGTGGCACCTGAATCAACGAATCTTATCTACAGCAAACTTCAACATCAGGTGGTGGCTCAATTACAGAAAAATCTTGTTTCGAATATTCCTGAACCGGAACTTTCCTACAGTATGTCCCCTCGATCCTCTGAACTTTCCAGGTTTAATTTCCTGCGAAGGAAATCAGAAAGTGTAGAGCTGGAGCCTGAAACGTTCAAGGCTGACATTCCTGTAGTTAGATTACCCCCACCAATGGGCACGACAACATTCAATAAGTCAATCTATGTTAATAAGGTTTGGGGAAATGCTCTTAACTATGAAGTTTTATTGCCACAAAAATATGTGAGACTAACAAATTCAAATGAAAATGCCACCATGAACTTACAACTAAAACTGGTACCACTAATCAAAGATATCCAATTGAAACGTATCAAAATTAACGTATTAGAACGTGTGAAGTATGTTTCCAAGGACATGACGCATGAGTACCGATATGGCGATGTACCTAACAGTAAGACCAAGAGTCAGAAAGAGCGTAAAATTACACTTTTCGAAATAAGGACTAGAGATAAAAGTAAGCATGAATCTCTCAGAACAGAGGTGATCAAGAATTGCCAAGATGATAATCTATTGACTGCTTGCTTTAATAATGGTGAGGTGAAAAGCCGTAAAATGAGACAGAAGAGTGATGAAATTGTCATTACTAACCCTGTAAAGGTTTGCTGTCCCCTTACTTTCAAAGCTGCTTTTCCAGGCAAGGAACATACATATGGATTGAATCCAGATTTTACCACATTTACCAGTGTTGTCGTGAAACATCGACTTCAAATATGTTTCCGTATAAGTGTTCCAGAAGAAGGCAATGCAGAGAAGTTTCACCATTACGAAGTCATCATTGATACACCATTAGTTCTTATATCTCCCGACTGTAAGGACGACATCTTAACTTTGCCAGATTATTCTGAAAATCCTCGCAGTGGATTTTCTCTAACTTCTACCCAAAAGGACCAAGAAGATTCAGAAAACCTGCCAACATTTGAAGAAGCCGTGTTACAACCATCTTCTCCCTTGATGCAACCGTCGTCGAGTACTGACATGGCTGCGTTGCAGCGAAGACTATCTGCCACAGACTCAATGATGTCTTTTACTGGTTTGGATAATGAATTTAATACAATTGATGACGTACTAAACAATGCGGATGCTTTAAGTGGATCTATTCCTAACGAGGTATTTTTCAAAAAGGATATTCAATTTGGCGCTAATCTCTCTCAATTCCACGAGGATACAGTGGGACCAAGAGATAAACCTCCTAGTTACGAAGATGCTATTGACCAAAAATAGTATATCAAATCTTATAGTTTTTTTTTACTTTCTATTTACATATATAATTGAATTTATGATGCCCATGTCCTTCGACCTTGGATTCATGTCTACTGATTACGGAAAATGTCACCATTTCTGGCCATTGTGTCGAGGAGTTGCCTCTGTGTGGGGTTAGCTTGGGAGTCGGATATCTTGGTGGTTAAGTCACTTTCAAATAGAGAACCGGCAAGGACAACCTCGTTGGAGTACGGGTCAACGTTGAACCCCACGTATTGAACCAAGTTTCTGTCGAAAGTGGTAGCATCAGAGCCGTTTTTGACGGTGATTAAACGTTGCTGGGTGTCAAATTTGTATATGACCTGAACACACATGGTAGAACCGTCGTCATTAGGAAAGTTGTGCAGGTTAACCAACTTGGGTGGTTTATTGAACTTGAGTAATTTCCAGTCCAATTTGGTGTTTTCAGGAAGAGATTTCAGTCTAGATTCCAGACTTTTAAAAACAAAAGAAGACACCTTGGTTTTCAGAGGTTTCAAATGACCATTGGCGAACAACTTGTTGACCAGAATGAAGTTTTCGATGCTGTTGTTCTTCCATAGAACAAAATCAGGCTTTCCAATATTCTTTCGGATATCCAAAACCTGATAAGTATTTAGGGCCAAAAGCCCACATCTTCTTAGGAGACATTTGATCGATATAATGGGATGTGAGAGAAAGTTGAGTCTATTGAAGCTTGGAGGGATGTAAGATTTCATTGGGATTCCTATTTTGTTAATTGAAGGCACCACTCCCTTGGCTCCACCTCCGCTTTGGGGTGGAGGAGTCGTGGATTTGAAACGCAGGCCCAACCGGACCACATGGAATGGCTTGGTTCTCAAACCTGGGGTTAATCGGTGTGCTATAGAGGACATGTTGGGTTGGGGTTGTTTGGTGAGAATATTTTTTCATTCGATGATGAGAGCGACAAATCAAATTTGATAGAGGAAGATTAGAGGAAGTCGCAAGGGAAACCAAAGGAAAGACTGCAAATTGTCGAAGTAGAGATAAAAAGGTTGAGAGTGGAACGGTAGATGAGAGGTAAAGCATAGTAGACTAGGAATTTTGATCTGAGTAAACTGTTATTGTCAATGCAAGCTAAAAGAATAGAATGTACTTGAAGATGCTTGGGCGGAGGCATGCAAGAAGCTTGGAAGGGAAATTATCGAGCACTGGGCATTTGGGAGATTTCACTGTTCAGTTCTCCAGATTGCCTGCAAAGTAAGAAAACTATCAAAGATCTACTCGTTCCCAAAAGGAACTCGGGTTTCCTTCCATCTCCTTAACAACCATCCCACAGTTTGTTTTTTTTTTTTTTTTTTTTTTTTTTTTCCCCTGCTGTCTGTCGCCTTCTTCTGCAAAAGCCCGATAGCTGTTTTGCTCCCACATCAAACCATAGCCAGAAAAACCAATTCCGTAAGCAAAATGAGGACCCCGCGAAATGAGAAAAGCTGACCAGACCGCGTTGGACCCGACTTGCTGCTTGGTAGTTGCAGAAGAATTGGATATTCTGCAAGCATTTAATCCTTCCCGAAGCATTCTATAATCGTCCTATAAGTGGCTGCCGACCTCCTCGCAGGAAGCGTTAATCTCCTCGGTGCTAAAGCCCCTTACAATTAACCTAGATGCCGAGATCCTTTCCCACCGTTGCCCTGCCAACGACTGTATTATTTTCTTTTTTCTCGAGGCTGTGTCTTTTTTTTTATTGATACTATTGAGTGACACACGATTGTTGCCTACGGTTGTATCAACAAAAGTAGACTGAAAATGCCATCACTGTAAACTTACTCTTCTCCACATAGGCCCATTTTATCATTTCAGTTTCTTCCACACTTTTGCTTATTACACTAAAGCAAGAAGACCTCCACTTTAGACGCTATCATATTACCATTCTAGTCATTCCTTTCCATACTACTTAGACCGTGTTTACATCAGCTTCCCAGAATGAAAACAGAGCTTAAGATCCTAATTTGGGCTCACGTTGCTCTCGTGCTATTTTTGTGCTATGAAACATTTGACCTAATGACCCTGCTCTACGATGACACGTTTAAGGACAGCTTGTTAGACAGCGACCTGAACAGCGACATCTCAAGCAGACCCCAGCTTATCCCCAAAATTATCCATCAGACATATAAAACCAATGACATCCCTGAAATCTGGCAGGACGGCCAGAGAAAATGTCAGGAACTGCATCCAGACTACAAGTACATCATGTGGACTGATGAAATGGCACGCAACTTCATCTCTGAAGAGTACCCCTGGTTCTTGAAGACTTTCGATTCTTACAAGTATAACATCGAAAGGGCAGACTCGATCAGATACTTTGTTCTGAACCATTTTGGTGGTATTTACATTGACTTGGACGATGGCTGCGCCAGGAGGTTGGACCCATTACTGTCTGTGCCTGCCTTTGTTCGAAAGACCACGCCATCTGGTATTTCAAATGATGTTATGGGATCTGTTCCAAGGCACCCTTTTTTCATCAAAACAATCAAGTCTTTGGAAAGCTACAATAGAAATTGGCTGGTTCCTTATATTACTATTATGTACAGCACAGGTCCATTGTTCTTGTCGGTTATTTGGAAACAGTACAAAAGATGGGGTGTTCCTGAATCTGGGGTTGTTCGTATATTACAACCTGCAGACTACAAAAGCGGCGCCAATGCCTTTTTCAATATCACAGAAGGTTCTTCATGGCACTTAGGCGACGCCAAATTCATCAAGTCACTTGCTGATCATATCGGAACTGCAGTAATCGGGGGGTTCCTCATTGCTATAGCGATCTTGTCTGTAGAATTTGCCATTTATTTATCTTTGGTTGCTTTGGCAAATTCTAGAGCCATGAAAAAGTGCATGTCTTTCATCAAGGACTTACCCTCACGATTTTCCAGAGATTCAGAAGTTGATGAAAATAAAGTCAACAATCATATCTATAAAATTGCATTGCTGAAGAGAAGGAACAGAAAGGATTCCAATCTTCCTATTGTTCATATTGATGTAGCCGATGACATTGAGAAGCAGATAATGAACCAACCCATGTAGTAAATAGTGTACAATAGCATAGAACTCATAATTTTTTAAGATTATCCATTTCAGTTCACGTATAAGTTAGTTGATTTTTGTAGAGACTTTGCCATATGAATGCTTCGCTTAGAAGCAATTCGATATCTTTATCGTTCCACTGATCAGTCTTTGAATTGTCTTGGAGAAACATGATCAAATCCTGAAACTCCATCTCTTTCAATTCTTCAGAGAACTTCATGAGGAATGCACAGCACACAAAAACATGAAAGTCCTTAAACCCTTGAGGAAATTCACTTAAATATGTATCCCACATTCTTATAACTAATTCAAGTCGAAATTCCCTCATTAGAAGACAGTTCATCCATCTAAATGCAAATTGAATGAATTGCAGACCATGTTCTTCCAAATGTTCAGTTAAAGCATTATCGACTTTTTCTGAAATTTTTACTAAATTATTAATCTGTCTGTGAATCCCTGGTTGCTCGTGAATATAGTTATCTTGAATGGTATCTAGTAACTTTGTCAGGCACCAGAAAGTATCAGCTTCAACAGCTTTAAGAATATCATCGAAATCTGATGATTGAGACAGTTCTTCAATGTCGTCTTCTTGAACGTTGAAATCGTTCTCCATGTAATTCTCAAAGAAAACATGAAAGAATGGGGTCACTAGATCATTAATCCCTTGAACATATCCACTAGCTGGATGTCGTATAGCCCAAATATACAATATTCTGCTCATGGAGTCTTGAATTTTGGTATTACTGAAGAATTTCACATGGGCATTAGTCCTAGGGATGTCAATGGATATTTGATGCCATACATTATTATCCTTTTTAGAATCTTTGAACATCTCCGATAAGCTCTGGTGGTACTCTTGTCTCTTCCTCTCTAGTTGTGCAACCCTTCTTGAGTTGTTAATAGGCATGTACCTTAATAACATTTGCCATATTATCATCCTCAACCGTTTTGGTATTCCATTCCAAGATAAATTTTGCAGCTTGTTAAGTTCTTGCTCTTCATTAGTTTGTTCATCTTGTAGAATGCTATAAAACTTTTCGAACTTGACTCCATAAATCTCTTTCTCTTGTGCCAAATCTAAGTCAGACAAAAGAGAGAGGGGATCTTTGATCAAACTCTTGAAATTTTTTCTGATACTCTTATTCAAGGGCGGTTTCTGAAAGTCAATTATTGGTTCTTTAGCTGAGTTGGTGTCGGGTTGATTCACAACCGAATTTGAATATTTTGTGGTATCATCATCTCCTCTGAATGCGGGAAACTTTTCTCCTTTTATAGTCAGATCACTTAATATATCGTCGTCCCAGTCTTCATCGTCATCCTGAAACTTCATCGGTTTAGGACTACTAGTTTCGGAATCCCATTTGTGGCTACTTCTTCTGCTGTCCATGCTCGGTCTATCAACGCTATTGGAGCTACCATTTGTCAACGATTTAAAGAAAAATGGCAATGAACCAGAACCGTTTGCCTGCATCAAGCCACCTTTATTGCTCTTATGATCCACTTGGGACATCTCGGTGATCTTCTGGTACCCTTTCCTTCGGCCCATCAGTAAGGTAAGGAATGTGCGTGCTGTTCGTTTATACTGGGTCTACGAAGGACTGATAATAGATGCTGTCTAAACGAGCCTTCGCGCGAAGGAACAACTTAGTATTAAGTGACTATCTGCCCAACAAGTACTTCCACTACAGTATTGGAAAGAGATCCAGAGGGCAAAGTTCTTAGTCTTATCAAAATGCAGGCCATGGGTCATGCAGAGATTAAAAAAAGAACGTTTTAAAAACTAAAACTCTCTCCATCATTACACGGATTCTCCGCCTAGTCGATCCGCACCTCATCTCCATCTCCGAACGGAGTCAAATCTAATCTAAAAAACTTAAATTTTTTTGACTGCATTTACTGTGTAATATCTAATCTTCAATCGCCAGTTAAACCAGACTCGTTCCCCTAAGTCAACCCACAGACTATCAGCCATGTCTTATAGAGCAGGAAAAACTATCTTAGCTTCCACCATAGCTAAGAAATACTCCGAAGAATTGACCTCAGTTACTAGCAAGATGGTCACCAAACCTAAACTTGTTGGCTTACTGGGTAATCAGGATCCGGCCGCCAAAACTTACGCAGAGTGGACTGCACGTACTTGTGAGTCTTTGGGATTCCAATACGAACTCATCCAATGTCCCAAGGAAAACTTGGAGGACGAAATTTACAAATGTAACCAAGATGATGCTGTTAACGGTATAATGGTGTATTTTCCTGTCTATAACGATGGTCAAGATCAGTATTTACAGCAGTGCGTCTCTATTGAAAAAGATGTAGAGGGGCTGAACTTTAAGTATGTCTCCAACATGTACCACAATATCAGGTATTTAGACGCTCCAGAGAATACTAAGAAATCTATCTTACCTTGTACACCCTTGGCGATGGTCAAGATTTTGGAGTACTTGGGAGTTTACAACACTTTACTGCCATACGGAAATAGGCTCTTTGGAAAAACTATCACTATTGTGAACCGATCTGAAATTGTGGGTCGTCCCTTAGCTGCATTATTGGCCAACGATGGTGCTACAGTATATTCTGTGGATATAAACAATGTTCAGAAATTCGAAAGAGGAGACGGGCTTCAATTGAAATCCCACCGTGTCGTTGATACCGAGTTTGAGCTGAAAGACGTTGCACCAAAGTCCGATGTTATCATCACTGGGGTACCATCCCCAAGCTACAAATTTCCTCTTGAATATGTCAAAGATGGTGCTGTAGTGATAAACTTTTCATCAGAAAAGAACTTTGATGACAAGATTAAAGACATTGCTAGTTTGTACGTTCCATCCATTGGAAAAGTGACAATAGCTATGCTGTTGAGAAATTTACTCAGGTTGATGAACAACAAGAAACCCCATAGTGTAGAAGAAATATAGATAGACCACCAAGGACAATACATGAGCAGCTGACTTACCCATTCTCCCTTAGTCTTGACAAGTAGTTATTCATCTACTATGTATCTGGCGAAAAAACTAGAAAAAAAATAAACGGGGCGAGCTGGGAATTGAACCCAGGGCCTCTCGCACCCAAAGCGAGAATCATACCACTAGACCACACGCCCGTATTATAGAAAAGAAAATCTTAAGTTTGTTATGATGAATAGTTTTCTATAGATGCGAGGGAGGGTGAGTTATATAATATTTCTATACATTTTATTGTTTCAAGTGAAACCCCCCGCGGGGGTAGGCTTGCTTCAAAATATAATTAAGCTTAGCATCCCTGGAATTGGACCTGCTATAGCTGTACACTGTCATATCCTGTTCCATAATGCTAGTGGTATGACCTTTGTTGGAGGATGTTGGTACCGATTTATTGATACCTTTATCCTTATAGTTTTGGACTAGCGTGGTCAACGCCATTATTAATTCATCATTAGTGAGTTTGTTCATATCAACTATCTCGAGTGAGTTGACTAGTTTATTTGTGTATTGCTCCAATAACAAAAGATCAATAATTTTCTGTTTATCAAAACTTTCATCCTCATGATAATATAAAACAAGTACTCCAATCTGGTATTGCGAGTACTTCTTAGCATATTTCATCAATCGGTTGATAAACTGTGAGTCTCTGTACAAAGATTCTTTAAGATTTGATGATTCATCAATCTTTCCGACTTGAAACACCAAAAATCGACAGTGCTCCATGTATTCCCTAGTAAGAAATTTGTCACTGGGTAGAGCTCGTAATTTTGCTTTGTAGTTTAACGATTCAACAGTATTTATGAGACTGGGGTTCTGAAGTTGGAATTTGTAACGAAGCCATTTGCTTGGTAGGATAGTCCAATCGGTAATCGCAAACACGAAATTCCAATACTTATCCTTGTTATCCTCAAACAACTTCAAATTTAAATCTAATATAGACTTAATATCTATGGGCGACCAAAGAGGGTCCACAGAAGGTGAGGGGGTAATATTCATCTGAACAACTGGCGATTCCTCGTCACTCGTGGTTGACGTTGAATTGTCTTCCGTCTGGCTTCTTGAAACGGAATACCGAAGTTGACTTGAGGAAACAACTTTATTCTTAAAAACTTGAATTTCATCAAGTTTTCTTCTCTTATTCATCTGCTTGTTTTTCAGTGCAACTAAACCCCCAATGAATTTTTGAAATATTCGGCGTTTCAGGTTTTTGTTGAAGCACTCTTTAGCTTGAGTATCAACCACTTGAATGTACACTTGTTCTCGTATAAAAGCCGAGTACAATTCTTGTTGAAGGGATGAAATTAAAAGCTGCCTTCTTTGATTTTGCCTCTCCTGATCCCTTAAAACTGTTTGTCGTCTGCTGTACTCTTGTAACTGATTATTCACTATGGGAGCAATCAGGGGAGATATAGTCTGCTTGATTAGAATAGAGGTAACCTCTTTACATGCAGTTTCAAAATTTGGAAGATCCTTAAGTTTGGGCTCTTCTATTTTTGGACGAGTTTGAATTTCTTCGGTAGGAGCAACTGGAGTGATTTGTGGCCGTATTTGAGGAGTTACTATCTTTTCTTGAATCGGTGGTATTAAATTTTGGGGCGGTACTGATTCAGAAGATGATCTCGCAAAGTCTGACATTGTTTGTGCTTCGGAAGGGGCAGAAGACAAAGATTGTTGTGGAAACGAGATCTTGGGTAATTGCTCCACTGCAAGATGCTGAGTCTGAGCCATCGTCTCTTTCAAATTAGCTATGTGCAAGGAAGTGTTTCTTAGACCTTGATCAACAACATCCTTATATGTGAACCCTTTTAAGTTGTTGTCTAATCTAGAGGTGTAAATCTGCTTTGGAGCAGCCAAATCCGTAAAGTTCTCGTATTTAAGTTTTGAGATATCAATGCACGTTTCGTTTCTAGAATTGGTACAGGTAGGAGTCTTGAAATAATTAGTGAAAGTTAAAAGCTTATCCTCTGAATCAAATCCGAGCATAGATGCTAACTTCTGGGTTGTTAAAGGGGCAGACTTTTTGTGGTAAGAGCGTGAGATTGATTTCAAAGCGTAAAATCTAATCTCTTCAAAATTAAGCTCCAAGACACATCCAATTAAGAATGGGGTGGCTGGATCAAAACACATATTAAAAAACTGCTGAAAAAACCCCAAGCAACCGGGAATGTTCCTCTGGTATTCCTTGAAATTGTTATTCAACAGTAGGCTTCGAAACATGAGAGCAATTTGAACTCTTTTGTCTTTGAGAATCCTAGTAGGTAGGTTCTGAATTTCATGAATTAAATTTGGATCCCGAAAATGCACCAAGAGATTATAAGCCCTAAATTCAGCTTCGTTAGCACATTTTCCCCCTTTAGATCTGACAACATCATATATGTCTGTTAATGTCTTCAATGATTTTGTGAATTGTTCAATTTCTTGTTGTTTGGAAAAGTCAGATTGGTCAGAACCCGGCATTATATGAGCACAAAGTAGATGTATGCGACAGATTCTTTCGTTACACTCAATTGCTTCCACACCAGAATAGCTCTGTAATGTAAAATCTTGTCTGATACTACGGGTTCTATCCCAAATTAATGAATGACTTTGTGGTAATTTATCCAATAAATTATCGACAATATAGTTCAAACTTTTTACTAAAATATGAGGAGGCCTTACGTCAGAAGGAAGAGGTGGTGCTTGTCCTGAAGGACGCACAAATTTCTTTAAAGCTCTCTCTCGAGATATTTTACCAGTAGCAGGATCTCTCTCCAATGGATCAACATCTCTCTGTACTTCCCTCTTGACTCTATCATAAACGGGACACATATCCACGCAGCTACCTTTGAATAAAATAGCATTTGTCAAGTCCATGCTTTGTCCCTCTTTTGCCACCAAGCCCAGATCTTCCATTTTTTGACGCTCAACTTTATTCATTTCTTGAAATTGTTCATAAATACCTTGCCAGTCACCTTGGTGGGAGGATTCCATCTCAATCATTTTGTGCTGGTTCTCAATATCCCACTTATTTGTTGTATCAGGGCCAAAAACCAGGTTCGAATCTGTATCCACTAAATACTTCGGGGTCTTAATCTTGATATTATTGTTTTGTTTCACATATCCCAAAGATTCTGGGTTGGAGAGAAGTGGGCCCACATATTGAATTTCAATATGCGACAATTGCAAAACATCAGGGCTCACTTTGTCGTTTGATTCAGTTGATGATTTCTTTACGGAAGCATTATCAGTCGGAGTTGGCGGTGCATTCGTTTTACGAGCTAATCGCTTCTTATCCCTGAAGTTGGGATCTCGCTGCTGTTTATTATGACCTCCAGAGGATTTCTTGAAAAGCGTTCCGTTCTTCTGCTTGATCTGGTTTCCAGCGTTCAATACACTTGGAACCACACCAAAGGCAGACATCTTGGGGTGGGTGTTGGCGGGCTTGAGAGAGTTAGTTTGTATTGGATTTTTAGTTGGACATCTATTTCGCGAAGGAAGTACTGTACGAGGTTAAAATTATAATCAGACAGGACAAGAACGATAAATCTGTCAATAGTCAACCAATTGAATTATCAGCCTATACTCTCTTTCACTAGTCCAGGATCTATCACTTGCTATAACCTGATTAGATAGTCAACACTGAACAATTCAGCGCAGAGCAAGAGTGCCCAGCCAATCTGCTACCCCTACTCATTCGTACCAAAAGTTCCCCGCGACTCTCCCTCTATCAAAATATCCACTAGACTGCCATTCATTCAACTGACTACTCCATGCCTAGCAAGATCTGCTCCCCTTATGACACGAGTTTCTTTGACAACTCGTTGTCTTTACGAGTGGATGGTGCTATTGGAGCAATGTCTTTATCTCCCTGTAGCAGAGATGCTGTTTTGGCAGGGTAAGTCTCAAACACAACCCCCCAGTCTCAAGAAGAACAGAGTTTAGAAGAATACTAACACCCCATTTGTAGACGAAACGGTTTAGTTGTCATAGATTTAGATGACCCATTTGCACAACCAAGGCACTTGCATCACGTAACTTCCTGGGAAGTAGCTGATGTTCAATGGTCCCCTCACCGTTCACGTGCAGAATGGGCAGTTTCCACTTCAAATCAAAAGGCATTGGTATGGAACCTTAGTCGGCCTTCCTCAGATGCAATTGAACATATATTGCATCTACACACAAGGGCTATCACAGATATCAACTTCCATCCCCAAGATCCCAATGTGCTTTCAACTTGTTCAGTTGATACCTTTTGTTTTTCCTGGGACCTTAGAACACCAAGGTTGCCAGTGGGAAAGTACACTGATTGGAGAGCTGCTGCATCCCAGGTGAAGTGGAACTATAGAGATCCTAATATTCTTGCCAGTGCTCACAATAATCATTTTTATATTTGGGATGTTAGAAAAGGTGCCGTACCTTTAATGAAAGTTGATGCGCATGATGGGAGAATTAATGGCCTTGATTTCAGTAAGCATAATCGCTCCGAACTCATCTCTTGCTCAAATGATATGTCAGTGAAAGTTTGGGATTATGAGAAGGATAGCTTAAATTTTCAATCTTGTATTAGAACAGACTTCCCGGTTAGTAGAGCTAGACACATTCCGTTTGCCAGAGATTGTGTTGGAATTATGCCAGCTAGAGGTGGCAATAACTGCATATACATATCCAATTTTAGAGACGAAGAACAGCTGGATGAAGACAAAACTACGAAACTCAAACCCTTATACGTATTCAAGGGGCATTCAGAACCTGTCAGAGATTTCCTTTGGAGAACAAGATACCAGGAAAACGAGAAGAACATTGATAATAGAGAGTTTCAACTTGTGTCATGGTCTAAAGACTGTGATTTGAAACTATGGCCCATTACTGATGATTTATATACAAAATTCGGCCACGAAAGAAATAAACCACTACCAGCCGGGACTATCCTTGAAAAGTACACGTACCAGACTTTCAGAGAAGAGCCTGAAGCTCCCTCTACAAAGTTCAACGTGGATTTGCAATCTCCTTGGTTAAATGCTACTATATTAAGGAGAAGAAAGAAAAACAAAATCATAAACGGTAATGCTGAGTATGATGGCCAGCAACAAGAACATTTGAACTGGATTTCGGGTGTTCGTATCGGTAAACCTTCTACCAACCCTACCAACGATGAAGCCGATAAAGAAGCAATTGCCGACACCAATTTATTCTTTGGAGCTGATACCGCTCAGCCCTATAACCTAGGAGAAGAAGTTAGCATTGTAGGACACAAGTTTCCAAATGTCCGATTCGAAAAAATTTCGGTCTCTACAGGAGAACTGATCGTCTCGTTGTATGGACCTTGGGGTGATCCAGTTGAAGGTGACGATGACTATGAGAGTGATCTTATTTATCTGAGATTGGACCTATTCTTCCCTGAAGAATATCCCTCACAGCCAACTTCAAGTAATAGGAACTTTAGGTTTTCCTTAGAAGAAAACCACAATCTAAACCCTGAAAAGGAAAAAGCCATAATAGAGGGATTAAATGAAATTTCGACTAAGTATATGGCTCGCAATAGGTGTTTTTTGGAGCCTTATTTAAGGTTTCTTATGGGGGAAAAAGTTGATCTTGACCTTGAAGAAGATTTATTACCCTTAGATCCTTTCGACATTCCTTATGACTCCGATAATGATGCAGATAATCATTTGACTAGGCCTCAAACTCTGAGTGACTCAGAGGAAGAAGAAGAAGACGATGATTTAGTGCCTATGAAGTCATCCGTAGATGCCATTCCGATAAGAAGTACTCCAGGGTTCGATAGCACACCAATTCCTAAAGGATGTGGCGCGGTTTGGACTTCAAGTGGTCATTTGGTGTGTTTCTTTTTACCGAAACAGGATAAGGCAAAGAATATATTGATGAACTTTGATCACCAAGGGTTCGGAATTGCGTCGGGAAGAAATGACGAAAATTCTGAACAGCAGAACGATGATGTTGAATCCAACGCTTCAGACGACAGTTTTGCAAAAGATTGGAACGATATTATACAAGGAGATATAAAAGAGCCTGGATTATTTGGAAACTTTAGAGGTGGAACCTCTGGAGCGCAATTAGGGCCGAGTAAATCTGTAACAGAGAAATCAATAGATGACCAAAATGTCAAGAGTGGGAAGCACAACAAAAACTTGGTAAGAATTTATGATTTTCGACATTTGATACCTGCAAAAATGGAGCTGGCCTTCGAATACAGGTTACTCGGAGAGACGCCGGACCGGCTGGCAAAATATAACGCCGAGATTGCTGAGAAGCATGGCTACAAGGAGTTGGCAGATTGTTGGAATTTGCTATCAGTGGTATTGGTAACTGACGTAGAGATTGAGCGCTACGACCATGATCAAATTAATGGTTTGGACTTATACCACCTGGGGACTCTTAGTAAAATGAATCACAAGTTTTTTTGGGGAGCACATCCTTTTGGAAGAAGAGTGCTAGTGAAAAGAATAATCGACTACTACGAAAAACTTCAGAATGTTCAAATGTTGGCCATGTTATCCTGTATTTTAACAGAAAATTATGAAGACTCCAATAATCCAAATACCGTTGCAGTCAGTAAAAGACTAGAGGGAAAAATTGACGAAAGACCCAGCATGATCTTCAATGGTATGAACTTCACCAATTCAGCTGCGGAATCAGGAAGAAATAGAATCGAGTCAATATCCAGCACCATGTCAACTTTTGATGGGGTAAGCCTTAGATCAGGAAACTCTTTTGAGAGAACAGCTGGTAGCTCACTGAAGAGAGGTATTCATTATGGGAACAACTCTAGTAACTTGCCTCTACAAATGGCTTTAGAAAACAAATCCTCGAGTCAAACCAGGAGTTTAATTCAGAAACCCAGTAATCCAGCATTTCCAGTGGTCAAGCTTGAAATGGTAAACCATCCGAATATGGACCTATATGAAGACGTCTATTATATGCCATTATTAGACTCCAGTGAATCGAAATTCAAGAAATATAGGGATGAGTATGCATCACTATTGTTTGCTTGGGGATTGCCTGTGAATTCAATCAAGATGCTTAAGTTTAACTATCCCCGAAAAGAGAACGAATGCAGCTCTGAGGATTCCAATTTCAATGCTGAGTTTAAAGGGAAGTATAAAACAGTGGTGGAAAAAGACGCTTTGTACAAGAAGATGAGGAAGTTGTCACTCAAGTCATCTCTAGATGATCCACAGTTGGAACGTGATCGAATCTTTTCCAACTCATACAAATACGCATTGAGTCTTCGAGAAAAAATGTGCCATTATTGTTGCACAGCAGCAAAGAGAAGGGTGTTCATATGTCAGAAATGTCAACACATAATGCACGCTAGCTGTGCCGTTCAATGGTGGGAACAGGACCATCAAATGATGTGTCCTTCGGGTTGTGGGTGTGAATGTCTTGTCCATGACAGCGATTAACTAACCTCTTCCTTTTGAATGAGAGAACAACTTGATACTAATCCACGAGCCAACGCGCCAACTCCAAAGAGGGACAAAGTTGAGGAAGAACGCATAGACGTAGTAAGAATTAATACCATCGACCTTGGTATGGCTAATTTTTGAAAGGAAGGATGATGCGGGGAAAACGTCAAACATTGTCCCTAGCGCCAGGAAACACATAGTCCAGGACGTTAACAATATAATCCATCCCAATGTCTTACTCATAGAAGAGGATACTGTTGGAGACAGGGAGCACACGCTGATAGATGCAGTTAATCACAGGACTGGAGTGATAATGCAATGAGAAAAAACCACACCTGGACTTATATTACCTAATCACTTTCACGCGAAGCATCGGACATCTCTTATTTTTGTGCTCGTTCCTCATTTGCCGGAAAGGGCAAGACATAAACAGACATCCAAACGTTTCCTGTTCCTTTCCCTTTAAAGAACTCAACTTAACTCCATCCAAACCCTTCTTTTTTTTGGAACTCATCTGACATTCCACTAAGTCTCCAAGACCAAAAGCGTCGTAGGCAAGACCTCCAAGACTCACACTCTCTGCATTAAGATAAACCCAAGCATGTTGCTGGATACCTCACCCAGTAAACCTCACTCAAACAATCATGAACCCTTACTATCCACTCCTAAGAAGGCCAGCCATCGTATCGTCTTTGGATCAGTGAGCCCTAATGCAAAGAGGAATTCCATTTTTGAGGGCAAGGATATTTTATCTCCAAATATCGACCTTATGACATGGTCTTCTCCAAAAAGGCATCAAGCATCTCAGAAACTACCTGACTTCAATGGCAGGTTGGGTTCAGCAGATTTAAGGGACAATGCACCCTCTGGTGCTGTCTCTTCCACTTCTGGCTCTCCCAGAAAGCTTCAGAGAGCTAGCACCACCGACAGATACATTCCAAACCGACATACTGCATCTGGACGCTTGTGTATGGACGAAAGCAGGCCTCCACCAAGTGCTCTACCAGCCCTACATTTGGAAGCAGAAACTAAAAGAATTTATAAACACAGTGTGGCAGAAGCCTGTGGATTGCAAGTTGGTAAAAGAATCTTGCAATTTCAGCCCAATCTACCTCCTCCTTCCTTACAGAGATCCACTTCTGAGTTATCTGCATTTGCGGACGAAACCAGTCAATCAACTACTTCCAGATCACAGCAAATGCGTACTAGAAAAGTTCCCTCCTGTTCTGAGAAAGTACTGGATGCCCCTGGAGTAGTTGATGACTTTTATCTCAGTTTGATGCAATGGTCAAGTATTAATCTTTTGGCGATAGCTTTAGAGAACGCCGTCTACGTATGGAACGCTGCAACCGGAGCCGTTACCAACCTCACGGAGTGTTCTTGTATTGTGACCTCTGTAAACTGGTCACAAGACGGCTACTATTTGTCCATCGGAACAAACGATGGATCCATTGAAGTTTGGGATATTGAAACACAGGAAAGACTACGTACTATGCAAGGCCACACTTCACGAGTAGCCGCCCAAGATTGGTCTGGCCATATTTTGACTGCTGGATCTCGTAACGGTAGCATTGTACATCATGATGTACGTGTGTCTCAACATATCATCAGTAATATTACTAATGCGCACGCCGAAGAAATTTGCGGACTCTCATGGCGCTCTGATGGCCAACAATTGGCTACTGGGGGTAATGATAACGTAGTAAGTGTCTGGGATCTTCGTTCTAATAAACCAAAATTCTCTAAGGATGAACATAAAGCTGCAGTGAAAGCAATATCTTGGAGTCCAGACAAACTATCTTTGCTGGCGACAGGTGGAGGGTCTGCCGATAAACACATCCATTTCTGGAACACTACCACTGGCTGCAAGGTCAATTCGTTGGATGCAGGATCTCAAATATCATCACTACAATGGGGGTATTCCAACACCACTGGAAGAGAGATTGTGGCCACCCATGGATACCCTAACAACGCCATCAGCATTTATTCATATCCAACGTTGCATAAAACAGGGGTAATCAATGACGCTCATGATGCCCGTATACTGAACAGTGCCCTGTCGCCAGACGGAACAACCTTGGCAACGGTGGCTGCTGATGAAAGTCTCAAGTTCTGGAAGCTTTTTGACGTCAACCGGCGCAAATCTACTCTTAATGGGTTTGCTTCATTGAAGGATGATGCTAATAAGATGGGAGACTCTTTCATGATTAGATAAAAATAGACACAGCCTACATATAATAGATCATTTGATTTCTCCGTTTGAATGGTCCCTCAAGCCCAAGTGGACCATGTTCTTGGCTCAGGTTTTTGGGTTGGGATGGTGCTGGGTGCGTTGGGTCCAGTATCATTATTGTTCTGGTTATTAGGCTGGAAAAGACCAAGGCCCTGCTCTGGAATAAACTGCTGCATATTGGGAATAAACTTCGCAGAGACAATTGGCCCCACAATTAATCCCACGAACACTATTAGGATCAGAATAAAAACTAAAAAGTAGCTTATGGCACTCCTCCTTCTACGAGCTTTTTGCTTGAGGGAATAGATTCTTCCACGGTACTTCCTCGTGGGTTTGAGCCAAAACAAAATACTACTGTGCCATTGGTCAACGAAAGGTACTAGTAAGAATATGGAGATGACGAACAGGATTGTATGGCCTATTACAAAGTCCGCCGCAAATAGACTAAGTTCTATTATCTTCACCAGAAACTCTCTTATTGGTTGGGATAAAATAAGCACTCCCAATCCACTTCCAATCCACTTTCCTGACCACCAGGCCCTATTAGAGCTGTCCAAAAGAGTCTCCCTGGTTAGCAATAAGATCTTTACTCCTTGAAGAATAGCTCTTTGAATAAATATAGAGCAGATCAATCCTGACAGGGTTCGGGTAAAGTTCCAATTCTCTAATAGCCATAGTACGAGGAAGGCTAACACATGATTGAACAACCCCATTCCATGGGCAATTCCTGCCAATAAACTTGCAGTGTTTTTAAAACAAACAGAGAAAATCGGACCTGTGAAGCAAGACAAGATAAAAACAACCAGCAGAGTAACAATATTGAGAACGATTGGCAACAAGGTGACTATGATGATCCTTATTACCGAATGTGTAGCCTCTACGTTCTTGACACCATTCTGGCTGTTTACAAAAGTATATGCAATGAATGCGGCTACTGCCTGAATTATGGGAACTATTAGCTCCACAAAGAAAGTGCTGGCTAGTGATGTCCGGTGTGCCATACTGATGGCATGAGTAAAGTCCTGGTTACGCTCTGGCTTCTTGGTCCCCAGTATTCTTGATCGTCCGCTTCTAGTAAACCCAATCCATGAATTCTGATGCCATTTTGAATTTCCTCTTGTCAGCCACCTGATGTATTCCCTATAATCCAAAAAGAATTCCAAAATGACAAATTGATGTGGATTAAATATAAACGGAGAAACACACAGGGCTACTAAAGTAATCCAGAACCAAAGCAGTGCAGGTTTCCACATTGATAGTGTTGCAAACAAGAGCACCAAAAACAGTCTAGAACCTGAATAAATAGATGTTGGTGCATAATTGGCGTACAAATGAGTGAATGAATTTCTGGTAATGGCAAAGCTTCTTCCTGTAGAGATATACTTGGCTCCTCCAAAAACCAAATCACTTTTTAAGGAATTGGAATAGATTTGGCAAACAAACACTTCGAATAGGGGTGATAATGATAGAAAATGAAGGAAAAGCCTTGAAAACGCTTTGTAAACTCCTCTTTCAATAAGTTCTTGAATAAAGAGAGGAGCAAACGAAATAAAAAAACAGATGAAAATGGAAAATACAAATCTTGAAACCCAATCCAAGACGGGTGTGATTTGATAACATCCAATGGGTATTTGCAGATCAGTAATGGGGACATTCTTATCGTAAATGCACTTAATGGACTCGTGTGATAAAGCACCCAGGTTCAACAAAACTAACATAAAAGTTTGAACTGACAAGATGATAAACAAGTTATTGATGTGGAATCCTGGGTGAGCATAATAGAATGACAAAAACCTGTCCAATGGTAGCTGTGTGCCCAGGTAATAGTATTCCCTGGACAACATTTGCTCACCCATACCAGCTCCGATCTTAGTGGTGAAATTAAGAATGGATCCAAATCCAAGATCTCTTCCCTTTCCACATTGATAATAGTCACAGTGCTTGATTCTTCCTCCTCTCATCAAAGCATTCATTCCGGCATAGATATCCTCATTCAAGTGTAATCCCTTTTGTGCCTTCGACATACCCCCTCTTGTGGTCATGAAAATTGCATTCAAAAAGTCTGGGTGACCGTAATGCAGTTTTCCACCAATCTCGGCAAGAGTACGGGCAAAAAGGGTTCCAAAGGTCTGCTCTTTACCAGCTGCAACATCACCTAATACTCCCGAGTTTTCTGAGAATATGTACTCCCTAGCCCCAACGATTGCTACAGGACTATTATCTTTATCAGCAACTCCTGGAATGTAGGGCGAAGTAGTATCAATTTCCATCTCTTCAAATTCAGCCAACACAGATCTAATCTTCAAACATTCTTCCAAGTAATTGTCTTGATTGGCGTCTATGACCTGGATGTACTCACCTCTATAAAATATCAAAGCTTGATTCTGGTTATCAGATTTACCGTCTCCTAAAATCGGATTTCCTGAGAGCCTAATCTTGTAAATTGGGGCCAATGTTCCATCTTCATTTTTATTTTTACCTGAATAGAGAACAGAGTAGTAAAAACATTCTTCTCCAACCTCTTCTTTCTCAAGGCTAACAATTTTGAGATCTGGATAAACTTTCAAAATAGCCATGGTGTCTTCCATCTCTCGTTCAGAGAACTGTTGATATCTCTGCATTGATACTATCAAATGAAACTTATTCCTAGCAACACAATCCAAGTAGTCTTCTAGAAATTCTGTTTCAATGACATCCTCTAGGATATCAGGATTTTCTACCCGATGCAAGAGTCTCACAGCTTTGAAATAGTTCATGAACCCACTCACGGTTCTATATAAGGTTTGTCCTCGTAAAGAAGCCCAAATCCTCGTTCTCAAGGTATACTCAGGCGATGAAGACTTGTACCCAACACAATAGAAGGGCAGATCATAAGTTTTACTTTCAAGCAGCCTTGATTCCAGTTCTTTGCTTGTCATATCAAGCTCAGGAAACTCGTAATCACCTGTTGCATGGGCCATTAATTTGGTATCATTCACAAAGCACCCCCATTCTATGGGATATATTTGCTTCAGGTATTCCAGTAATGTCAATCTAGAATTTTGGTCTTCTTTTATAATCTCTTTCAAAGAAAAAAGTATCTTTTCCCCATAATGAGGAACTAGAACGGTAAATACTGGCATTGCCTGAGTTGAAACTGGCTCTGGCAAAGGTGTTGATAACGACTGAGCAAAAAACGAAACTCTTCGTTCTGCTTCAGAAAAAGGGATAAGGTAGTCTTTCAAGGTTAGAGAACTGTCGTCCTGAGTTACGAAGAATGATGGTTGTCGTAGTGTTGTCCTTCCATCAGCCTCATCAGGAATCTGGTTATAAACCAACCTATGAACGTGGTCCACCGAGAGTAAGTGCTCTCTATACATGGAAATGACCACGGCATTCCAAATTTGAGAGATTAACACTTTGGGTTTGTATTTCACTTCCATTTCTGAAGTGGACAGAATTTTCGAATAGATCCTTTGAGGTAATCGAGTGAAGATGTTTCTCCAAGGAGAGAGAACTGATATTCCGAGAGAAAATGACAATCCTACGGAAAACACGATATTGAATATAATGTACCAGAGATAAGTATCCAGAAAGAAAAGGATAAGATCTGTCAAGAACATGAGAACCAAAACCACTTTTGGGTGATGTTGACACAGCACTTTACCAATCAAGGCATCTCCGATACATCTGGTCATCTCCAAATTAGACAAGTTCCTGATAGGATCTCTCAATGACAAAGTCAGGAAAAAATATGATTCTGTGAATTTTGCGCCGAAGATCAATATCCAGATGAGGTGTGATAATATCTGACTTCTAGTGCTCAATTTTGGGTATGAAGCAGTGAAGATATCCTGGGCTGATATTTGATTTCTATTGAAGCATCCCACTATTTTCCCCAATGGTTGAATGGAGCAGAAAAGTACGGTTATAATTGAGATCACAAACTGGACAATGGACAAAATAAACGCATTATGTGAGAATACATCTAATGGGATAAATCCAAAAATATAAACTGAAGGTGCCAAGTTAATGCAAAATAAGAAGAACATCAACAGTAACTTCAAAATAATGGTCTTGGTATAAAACCAGGTAGCTGGGAGAAATGTCCATTCACAAAATACTGCTATAATCTGAACTAAACAGGCAATGACTCCAGCTAATGAACAAGACGATAAAACAGCAGCTGGTGTTGGTTGGTTATTCAACAATTGGGAGTAGTCCTTAGTGTAAAGCGTTCCCGAGTTGAAGCACGTATAATACCAAAACATGCATAAATGTATAACCCATATTCGGTTGAAGTTAGTGGCCAAATGCCACCACGATCTATTCTCCTTATAAGTTTTGTAAAATACTTTCTCCCATTTCACTTCACCCAGCTTTGAATACCATTCATATGAGGGTAAACTAATAAGTTTTGTCTTATCCAAAAGACGCAGTTTCTTATAGTTATCATAATACCAAAAGAATTGATTAACGTCATCGTAGCCGATTACTCTATTGTGGTCCCTTTCCCTTTGGACGTAACAATTTTCCCGTAGATGGTATTGCTGATCCCTAATGTAATTATAGATCGGAGTGACAACTCTGTCCAGGTAATCAAATTCTGGGAAAAAAAGGCTGATATCTTCGTTTCCCTTTGTGAAGTTCAAGAAATCCAGGGCGGTCTTGTAAATAAAACAGATTAATTCGGGCATAAACCGTAATTGGTTGGCCTCTCCCCAAATGAGAAGGTATAAGGCTACCTGTTCAGTCAATTCTGAAGTCGATAGCTGGTAGCATTTCTGTTTCCAACGATACTGAATTGCATTGAAGAGATTGGATGCTTTCAAATTGGCCAACGAGTACTCATCTGGGTAATCTGTATCCTTTTTGGTATACATGCTCTTGCGGTTGGATTTCTTGTCATTCAATACCCATTCAAAGTCAGGATCAAACTCCAACTGCGTGATAAAGTACCATTTACGGTAATTACTATGCTCTCCTCCAATGTAGTCCGAGTGCAGAGAAACTAACGCCACATGGGGTTCAGTCCTACTACATCTTGAGTTGAGCTGTACCATGTAGTGGTCATACATGTTCATCACAGAATCATGCTGAAACCCAAATATGTTTCCTAGCTTTAAAAAGATGCTTAAGATTTCCTCTTTAGTTAGAGGGCTTTCTTTATTAGACACCCAAGAGTAGTACGGCTCGTTAAAAGGAGTTTCGATCTCTGGCTGATCCAAGATTTCTTGACTCTCATTGCTAATCATCTGAGGGGAAGGATTGCGGGATGTAGGAGGTATGGTTACTGTCTATCAACTCTGTGTGAACTGAAATGTTAGGCTGAATCATGTTTGTGTCAATAGAGAGTTGGTGTTGTGCGGCGAACTTTGTATGCATAGGAGGCATGAAAAAAGTTTAGCTTAACATATTGGCGACTGAGACACAGCTCTACCATGGCAAAAATACGGCGTCGGCAGGCCAAAAAGTGGAGACGGAACAGTAAGCAACACATGGCCAAGCACAGATATGTGCTGAATAGCCAAGTGATTCCTGCGATATATTCACGGCTGCGCAATACTGGAGACATCAAGCGGCATGCATACGAAAGGAATGAAAAACCTGGGAAGAAGAAACATTACCGCTGTCCCCATAGAAACTGCTCGTGTATCAACAGCCCCTTCCATGAAAAGTCTTATTATACGCGTCGAATTAATCGCATCGGGGAAGATTGGCTATGCCCCGAAAAACACACCTAAAAATAGAGACTAAAGATCAGTCGCGGGAGAAAATGCATGTACAAGCTTTCTTGAGATATACTTCCACTTTAGGAAAAACTCAACGCGCACAACAATAAACCGCTTCGACGAGATTCCTGATTCGGGCAATGTCTGGACTTTCGAATCAACTCTCTATTTCCGACAAAACGGTTCCATTTTTGATATATAAATACAGATTGGCAACTTTCGTTCTTTTCTTCTCACCCAGGAAAGTTTTAAATTGTCCCCGTTACACAAAGATAGATAGAATATGTTTAAATCTTTGTGCATGTTGATAGGTTCTGCCCTATTGAGCTCAGTCTTGGCGGCAGATTTCCCCACCATAGAAGTTACAGGAAATAAATTTTTCTACTCCAACAATGGATCCCAATTCTACATCAAGGGTGTTGCGTACCAAAAGGACACATCTGGACTCTCTTCCGACGCCACTTTTGTTGATCCTTTGGCTGACAAAAGTACATGTGAGAGAGATATTCCATACCTGGAAGAACTTGGGACCAACGTCATCCGTGTTTATGCTGTCGATGCTGACGCCGATCACGATGATTGTATGCAGATGTTGCAAGATGCCGGAATATATGTCATTGCTGACCTTTCCCAGCCAAACAACTCTATTATAACTACTGACCCTGAATGGACTGTTGATCTTTACGACGGTTACACTGCTGTGCTTGACAACTTGCAAAAGTATGAAAACGTTCTTGGCTTCTTTGCCGGTAACGAAGTTGTCACCAACAAATCCAATACTGACACTGCTCCATTCGTCAAGGCTGCGATCCGTGATATGAAAACTTACATGGAAGATAAGGGTTATAGATCGATCCCTGTGGGATATTCCGCTAACGATGACGAACTTACCAGGGTTGCCTCGGCCGACTACTTTGCTTGTGGAGACTCCGATGTTAAGGCCGACTTCTATGGTATCAACATGTACGAATGGTGTGGAAAGGCCACTTTTTCCAACTCTGGATATAAGGACAGAACTGCAGAGTTCAAGAACCTGTCTATCCCCGTTTTCTTTTCTGAGTATGGTTGTAACGAAGTTCAACCACGTTTGTTTACTGAGGTTCAATCCCTTTACGGTGACGACATGACTGATGTCTGGTCCGGAGGTATTGTATACATGTACTTTGAAGAGACTAACAACTACGGTTTGGTCACCATCCAGTCGAATGGAGATGTTTCTACTATGGCAGATTTCAACAACCTCAAAAGTGAATTGGCCAGCATTTCACCATCAATCGCTACGCAGTCGGAAGTTTCCGCTACTGCTACCGAAATTGATTGCCCTGCTACTGGAAGTAACTGGAAGGCCTCTACTGACCTGCCACCAGTCCCAGAACAAGCGGCATGTCAATGTATGGCTGATGCTCTATCCTGCGTTGTGTCTGACGATGTCGACACCGACGATTACTCTGACCTATTTAGCTACGTTTGTGAGAACGTCGACAGCTGTGACGGTGTCAGTGCGGATTCAGAGTCCGGAGAATACGGTTCTTTCTCTTTCTGCTCATCGAAAGAAAAGCTGTCATTCCTGCTCAACCTTTACTATTCTGAGAATGGAGCCAAGAGCTCGGCCTGTGACTTTAGTGGGTCTGCTACCCTAGTCTCGGGTACAACGGCATCCGAGTGCTCATCTATTCTTAACGCAGCAGGATCCGCTGGAACAGGATCCATTACTGGTGTCACTGGATCGGTTGAACCTGCCACCCAGAGCGGATCCAACTCCGGATCTTCAAAGTCCAGCTCTGCTTCTGAATCTAGTTCAAGCAATGCTGGAGTTGGTGGTGGTTCCTCGGGCTCCAGTTGGGCAATGACCGGACTTGTGTCAATCTCTGTAGCTCTTGGAATGATTATGTCATTCTAAACGGTTTACAATACTAAAACTACAAGACACACAAGATTCATAAACAGTTACGCTCAAAGATGAGGGTGGAAATACCAAAAGGGTACCAAAAAGGTATCAATCACGACCGACAACGCACGTACAATAGATGGTATGAATTGATATGATTATTTTTTTAGGACAAGGAGGCAAGGAAGCAATGTGGTTGTAGATCACATGGTTGTGCATTATCAGTCTTGGAAAAATTTTGACACTCAAATCTTTAGTACTCTCCTTCTCTACTCTGTTGAACATCTGGACTCCTTCTGGCCCCCTCCGAAGTCTAAGCCTCCATTTTCCATCCAACATCGAGGGGAAATTTTGTTCGCGTTGACCCAGCCTCTTTCTGCAACACGCTCCGTTGTGTCGTCCAATAACAAAAAAAAAAAACAAAATCACGCTAGCTCACAGATGGTGCTGCCGGTCCCATTCGTGACCAATATGGATGATCATGGACCCTGTGTATCTAAGTCACGCTCAAGCTGTCAAGTTTCGCATCTCTCTGAATTTTTCAGAAATGTCACAACCCTCGGTGTTTTTCAACCAATAGACCGAAAGAGGTAACCCTGCGTGGATATATTTAGCATCCTGAAAAATCCCACTTGGGCGTGAATTTCTTGGCAAAACTGCTACCGAGATTGTTTTCCTATTCTGATCTTCTTTTTGGATAAATTCGTTTCCTTTTCCCTATTTTTTCCTTTCAATCCACTCTTTGTATCACCCCGAAGCAATGTTGTCCATTTTAAGTGCATTAACTCTGTTGGGCCTATCTTGTGCTTCAGATCTGACCCCACCTATAGAGGTCACAGGAAACAAGTTCTTCTTCTCCAACAATGGATCCCAGTTCTACATGAAGGGTATCGCCTACCAACAGGATACGTCCAACTCCACCACAACCGATACCTTCATTGATCCGCTGGCTGATGTCGAAACCTGTAGGCGTGATTTCCCCTATTTAGAGCAGCTACACACAAATGTCATTCGTGTTTACGCCATCGACGTGGACGCTGATCACGACGAATGTATGCAATTGCTTGAAGAGGCCGGTATCTACGTCATTGCTGATCTTTCTGAACCAGGTGATTCTATCATCACCACTGATCCAGCTTGGGATGTCCATTTGTACGACCGTTACACCTCAGTTATTGACGAAATGCAACAGTACGACAACGTTCTTGGCTTCTTCGCCGGTAACGAAGTTATCACAAACAGATCAAACACCGATGCAGCTCCATTCGTTAAAGCTGCCATCCGTGATATGAAGACTTACATGGAGGACCAGGGCTACAGACAAATTCCAATTGGTTATTCTGCCAATGATGACGCGCTCACAAGAATTTCTTCCGCTAACTACTTTGCTTGTGGTGACTCGGACGTTAGGGCTGACTTCTACGGTTACAACATCTACTCATGGTGTGGTAGATCTTCTTTCACAACTTCAGGATACGACGATAGAACCGAAGACTTCAGAAACCTTTCAGTTCCTCTCTTCTTCTCTGAGTATGGTTGTAACGAAGTTCAACCACGTTTGTTTACGGAAGTCGAAGCCCTTTACGGTCCAAACATGACTGATGTCTGGTCCGGAGGTATTGTCTACATGTATTTCGAAGAGGAAAACAACTATGGTTTGGTTACCATCGAGCCCAATGGAGATGTTTCAACCTATTCGGACTTTAACTACCTTAGATCCGAATTGGCCACTATCTCCCCATCACTCGCTACTCAATCTGAAGTTTCTGCCACCGCCACCGAATTAGAATGCCCACCAACCGGAAACAACTGGAGAGCATCTACCGATCTTCCTCCAACTCCAAACAAGGAGGTTTGTGACTGTTTGCAAAACACTCTAGCTTGTGTTGTTTCCGACGACGTTGAACCAGAAGACTACGCAGACATTTTTAATTACGTTTGTTCGCGTGTTGAGTGTGGAGACATTGGAACCGATGCTGAGATTGGTGAATACGGACCTTACTCTTTCTGCGATGCCAAGGAGAAGCTTTCTTTCGTTTTGAATTTATATTACGAGGACCAGAACGGTGCCTCTTCTGCTTGTGACTTTGATGGCTCTGCCTCGATCGTAAGTACCACTGTCGTTTCCTCGTGTGCATCCATTTTGGAGTCTGCCTCTACCGTTGGTACTGCGCCAAGCTCCAGTAGAACTTCCACTGGTTCAGGTAGCTCAGGCACTGGATCTGGATCTGGATCATCTGCTGATGCCACTTCCACTGAGTCCGATGATGCTGCGTTCATTCACAAGCCAAAGTCCGGATCAGAGTTATTGATGGCCGCATTCTTTGTAACATTTGTGACTTCAGGATTCACTTACACTCTTTTATAGTCAATTTTTTTGAAAAAAATAGAAAATATGGTACATTATTTATTTTACTGAGCTACCATGAATATTTCATTGAGAGCTTTAGAGTCCATAACAGCAGCACGTTTCTGTTTGATCCACCTGGATCTCACTGCAAGTCTTGAAGCAATTATAGTTGTGTTTGATTTTGGTAGCAACATGCTTTCCTTGGTGACTGTGTTTTCTATGACCTCTTGCTGTTTCAGGTTGTCTCTTGATTCCTTTTTAGCCTCCGTCTTGGCTTTCCTTCTGGCTTCTCTTTTAGCTTCTTTCTTCGCTTCTTTGATAGCTTCTTTTTTGGCCTTCTTTTCAGATTTTTCCTTCTTGGGTTTATCTCTACTCTGTTTCTTTTCTTTCTTTTCTTTCCTCTCCTTTTTTTCCTTCTTCAATAACTTCCTCTGCATTTCTGCATCCTCCAAAGTTTCGCTTATTCTCCTCTTACGTCTTAGAACAAACGCCTTGGCCTCTTTATCCCAAGTGCTCTGCAAGGTCTCCCCTTTGACGAATGCAATTCCCCATTTACCATTAATGACATTTTCTTTTCTTTGTCTATCCAATTCTTCGCCTATCTCATCCTCTTTCCCGTTCAAACGTCCCAAAAGTCTCTGAAAAACGTCCAAACCAGTGCACTCTCCGCTGTCAAATTCATCTTTCTTATTCTTACGAGCCAGCTTGGCTCCCAATCCGGTATTATCATCCCTGACTCTTACCTTAATGTGCGTGGTTGTGGCATGAGAAACCAGCCCCAGCCCCGATCCAGGTGTCCAGCCCAACTTTTCCAAATGCTGGTGGCCGAATCGGGAGGTATCGTTGGACCATGTTGTGTTTCTGGGGTCTAACCCAAACCGTTGTCTATTCTTTGGTTCAGCCAATCCCATCTCAGTTGTGTGCTCTTGATGTTGCCTGTCTTACAAAGAAGAAGAAAATTATAGAGAAAAATTTGAGAAAAAAAAAAGGTCCAAAACAATAATAAAATCACATTGACAGTTTCGAACCTGTGACCTGTGCTGGATTTACTCATCTTCCCAGTCACAAAATTTCAAAATCTCACCCAGTTCCAGACCCGCAGAAATTTCCAGATCAGGAAATTGCCAAATATTGCCACATAGAGTATCTAGCTTAACCCACATGCAGATGTTCCACAAGATACATGAGGCATATTTCGTACGAATTTCAAGACGATGCAATGCTGATCTGACCCACACAGTAAAGGAAGAACTAATCGGAGTTAACGAAAGAAGGCCCATGAAATAATACACAATTTATAAAAAAAAAGTTAACAGTGGTATCAAGCTACTATTCCAGAGCAGAAATAATCAAAATAAAACAACAAAAGAGAAAAATCGAAGGTCAGACTTCCATCGCTTAGGAGTCCAGGATACCCCAGTACTTCTCAGCGTTGAAAGGACCGTCGGCCTTCCAGTAATCGTTGAAAGCGTTGAAAGCAATACAAGAAGAACCGATCTTCTGACCTAGAGATTGGACAGCAGCCTGTTGGTTTGACTTGGAAGGAACGGCAGCACCATTGGTGTCTCCCTTTGATGGCCATCCGGACTCGACAATGAGGACATCCTTGCCACCACAAGCGGAAGAGACTCTTTGGATCTGCTCAGCAGCCCAATCACCAGCTCCAGAGGCAGCAATGTGACCGTCAAAGAAAGCGTGTGCGTTAACGGCAACGTACTCGTCAGCAAAGTCACACAAACCTGGGTTGTTGATGACAGCAATGAAAGTGTCGACAGAAAGAACTGGACCGGTGAAACCAGCAGATCTCAAGGCAGATTTAGCGGTAGAAACGTATTGACCGATTTGGGAAACAGTGGCCTCACCGTTGTTGACTAACTCGTTACCAACAGAGACAGTGTGGACATCGTTCCAAGAACCGTATGAGCTGACAGCGGAGGCAATAGCACTGACACCGCTCTCGATAGCATCAACAAAGAAGATTCCCAGAAACAACTTTTGACCTGGGGCCTTAGCCTTGAAGACGTTCTCAACTTGGTTACAGTCAACACCGTATAATCTGATAATCTCGTAGTCGGTCAACTGGGAAAGATCGGAAGCGACCTCCTCTGCAGACTTACATCCACCACCGGCTTGGTAAGGAGAGTAGGTGACACCTTTGGTTCCAGCGGAGAAGCTACCGGAAGAGGCAGGAGCAGAAGCCGAAGAAGCAGAGGAAGGAGCAGCTGAACTAGCAACAACAGCTGAAGGAGTCGACTCTGCGATAGTTTCAGCGTGCTCTTGGACCTGGGCTGCTGCGGTAGCCTCAACGGCGGAACCGTCGACAACGATAGTCTTGGTCACGACGACAACACCTCTCTTGTCATGTTGGTGGTGAGCGTGCTCCAAAGGTCTGGCCACGGCCAACGAACATGCCAACAGTAGGTTAACGATAGATTTAACTTGCATGATTGATAAAAGGAATGACTAGTGTGGGAAAAACACTTAAAAAATAGAGTGAGTGAAGGATATAGTGACCTTTTGTATGAAAATCGTCAAAATGTGAAGAAAAGAAGAAGAGAAGACAGGGAAGAATTTTGGCCCACTAAAAGGCCGATTCCTAGTGCCAAGGTAGCATCGAGACTCGATCTCCTCCTGTGAGGCTGCATCTGAAACAATCTCGTCGCGATTTTGTTTACCTTTTTTCAAATGAAGACGCTGACAAAAGTAGGGATGGAGGCTGACGCGAATAAAGATGAGATTTGAGTAGTGAACACTAGGAGGGCATTAGCGGAAAGCACTTGGTTCAGGGGGATCAGTCCGTTAACGAAAAAAAGAAACGATCTTTAATTACATGCAGGAAAAGGAACAAGGAGACATCATGTACGACAATTACCTCGTGAGAGGGATGAGGTCGGCTTTAATGGGGCTACTTTTATTGGATGGGCGACAGGTGGAAATTGGGTTTGTAATCTGTGTAGGGTGGAAGCGATGATCTGAATTTTTTTTTTTTGAGATCAAGAAAAAAAACTTGTGAAAAGAACGTTCAATGCGCGAATCTGATTTCCTAGAAAAAATTAGACTCGGGGCGAGCTGGGAATCGAACCCAGGACCTCTCACACCCGAAGCGAGAATCCTACCGCTAGACCACACGCCCTGAGGCAAATCAGTCTTGGTAAATGATAGACTGATGGTTCAGGAAGTCCATAATTTGAGGCACTCAAAAACCACAATTGAGAAATTGGTACATTTCTTATTCAAAAAGGGCTAACTTGTTTCATGGTCTGACTAAATTCAATGGGTAGACCTCAAAATTGCAATTCCATGTGAAAATTCAAACCCTTACTACAATATACATCACAAAATAATTATATTTTCACACAGTATAATAATATAACTCCAAAGTTAGAACACTACAAAGCAACTCCTTCAGCAGCAAGTTCAGCTCTTGACTCATCTGTCTTCTTCTCAACGTCTGCAACAAAGTCCTCCAACTTGGTGTTTGGAGCGGATGGCAATTCGCTTATGTTCTCAGAGGCAGTCTCTGAAATTTTCACATCAGCAGCAGATTGAGGAACTTCTTTCTCAGAGGCTTCAGCAGGGATGTCAGCCTTGGCTGAGGTGGATGCAGTTCTGACAGGGAAAGCTTGCTTGACGTACTTGCCTACTGGTCCCAATTGGGTCTCAGCCTTGTCCAACAAAGGCTTTGATTTCTCGATAGCCAGAGTCTGTAAGTCGTCAGCCTTGTTCTTTGCAACTTCGGCATAACGTGTAACGGCTTCGTCAATCTCTTTCTGGTAAATTTCGTACAGCTTAGGTACAGTGAAAACCACAAGGGTCGACACAAATAACAACCACCAGACAGAGATCAATCCTGTCAAGATGTACAATATGTAAGAGATACCAGCAGCTTTGAATGTGTTCTCAACATTCTCAGCATAGAGCAATTGCTGAAACTTTAACTCAAATCCAGACAGATACTTGGCGATGTGATCAGCCACAAGAGGTGCCTTACTGGAGAGTTTTGCAAAGTACTCAGGGCGGATTCTGCTAATGAATCCCTGACCGACAGCAATCTTACCTATGAATTCAGCACTTGCAGTGGCAAAGAGAACATAAGTAGCCAGTCTAAAGACCAATTTGAACACATTAACGTATCGGATCAGCAACAATGCAACAATGATTCCCCCAAAGACCGTACCAGTCTTAATTGGGTTCTTCCATGTTAAGATTGATGTAGACTTCTGGCTAAGGCATTTACCACCACAGCAAGTGGTTTGAGGGCCCTTTGATTCGATTGATTCAGACATTTTCAACAACAATTGGTTCAGGTTTCGAAATGTATTATGGAGAGAGAATCGCCTTGTTCGGTACCTATCGTGTGCAACAGGAAAAGCAATCGCGAGAAAAATCTCCTTTGGGAAGTTACTACTTTAATTGGTTATAATAACAGTATTAAGATGCCGAATTCTTGAATCAGAGTAGGGGAATTGTTTGATGAAAATTAGTTTCAGATGACGGAATACATGTTTGTGAGAGGCTCTGTGAATTTTTTGATGACTTTCGAAACAAGGATTCATAGTGTGTTCACCAGCCAATAGATATGCACGAAAAAGTGTGCACTCTTTGATTCTATTGTTTCGTCTATTGTTTCAGGCTGGCTTGCCTGTCCCACATGTGTTTTGAAGGTAAAACCATTGTGGTGCTCATCTCTCCAATTGAGAATTGGATGAGCTTCGAGTCTGATTTGAGTATTGCCTGTTTGTTTAGCTTGGTATGTGCCTCAAATAGACCGAGTAATTGTTTGTATGTGTAAACTTTTGAGCCAGCAGTAATCAATCTAAGAAAATCGGTAATGAGCTGGACGTACAATTCTGGAATGCAGGAAACAAGCATCTTACTAAGCTCCAAAAATGGTTCCAAAGCTTTTAACCTATCTCTCGACTCTAAAAGACGATCCCAATACCTGAACTGCTTCTTGCTATATTTCAAATACCTTTCAATCCAAACCTTGAAATGGTTGGAGATGGCCAAAAACTGGTCAATTGGATTTTGTAGATTCATTTTAAATCCTTCAAATATTTCATCAAATTGTTGTTGCTGAGATTTTAACTTATCCATATAACAAGAATATGACGAATCGATATACTTGGATTCAATTTTGGAAGTATCTGACAATTTACTACAATGCTGAAAATATTGACAAACTTTTAGATTGCTGTCAAAGTGGTGTTGGATGCAAGCCATTGTATCTTTCACACCTAGTTTTAATCCGCCTAGGACCCTATCTATTTCATATGCTTCATCAATGACCTCATCAACTTTGAAATATTCCCTTTCCTCCGCTTTGAATGAGCTCATATAAGAGAGTAGTTTGTTCTTTACTTCATCATCTTCCAAGGCTTCAATATACTCTTGGTATATTATTCCAAGTTGAGCTGGTTCTCTCAAGTAGGCCATCAAATCATCATAACCATCCATTTCGATTGATATCTTGTTTCGAGAAGTCAACCAACGGGAAGCAGAACCTTTAATTAAACAGTATAGCCAGTATTGGTCGTCTCTGTTTCTGAGATATGAAGCATACAGAGCCGAGCTTCGAACAAGATGAGTCTCCAACACTGTGGAAATATCAATGGAAACGTTTCCTGGAAGATCTTTGACAAATGATAGGTTTCCAAAAGTCTCCAGCAACTTCGGTATT
Organism: Komagataella ulmi; assembly: GCA_023213065.1. Classification (NCBI taxonomy): domain Eukaryota; kingdom Fungi; phylum Ascomycota; class Pichiomycetes; order Pichiales; family Pichiaceae; genus Komagataella; species Komagataella ulmi. The sequence goes on from JAKWAZ010000001.1 coordinate 458,111, forward strand.
CCATGGTATTCCGTGTATATGTCATGAAGAAAGCGTAAACTGAGATCCATCATAGTTGAGAGGTTATTAAACAAGCTCAATTGCTGCTCTTTCTTCAATGGGCAGTTCCTCTTGTATATCCAGATGCATCTGTTCAAATTCATATAGTAGGAGCATTCATATTGAATCAGCCGATAAAGATTAGACGAGTTCGGTTCCCCAGATCTCGCAATATCCCAGAACGATAAAGCGTAGGGGTTCATTTCCTGGTGCCAGCTCTGATCATATTGGTTGTTTGCAGTGGTAAGAGGATGAGGCATTGGTTTATCCACCTGAAAGATGCCCCGCTCTATTTATAAGACGACTCATGGTGGTTGTGAAGCAGCTGTGAAACACGCTTTCAGAAAGAAACAAGCGATGAGGGGAGATTCGGAATTAAGTTCTTTCGAGCGTAAACGTAAAGGACAGTGGAAATTGGTGCGCGATTCTATCAATACTATCAAACCGTCTAAAGTAGACCCTCCAAACTAATAATGTCTCTGTCAAGTTGGAGGCAGTTCTCCTTCTTTGAACTAACCCCCATCAGAGATCCAAGTCTGGGCTCGGATGAACCTCTCTATTCTGATCCTTCGCTGACAAGCATATGTGCTTCCCCAGAATATCTAATCATTGCCACTGCATTCAACAATGTCCAGCTGATCACTAAAGACTTCATTAAGAAATTCGACTTTACAGCGTATGAACTGGGATGGAATATTGTACATCTAGTCTACTTAACTGATGCTCACTTTTTGTGTACAATTGCTGAAAGACAGGGTTTCCCCCTGACTCTCAAACTGTGGAATCTGAAAAAGTTGATGGCTCTGGAGAAATCGGATGAATCTTTGGAATTTGATTTTCATTCTTCTTGTCAGATTGCCAATGGCAACAATACTTTCCCCATGACTGCATTCACTCACTGCAATAACTTCTCCATCCTATGTTTTGGCTTTAGTAATGGTAGTGTTATATTGGTGAGAGGAGATCTACTACATGACAAAGGTACCAGACAGAGACTAGTATTTGAGAGTAATGAGCCAGTGACCAACTTGCTGTTTAAGGACGAAAACGCTCTCTATTTAACCACCACAAGCAAAATTTATACTATACCAACAACTGGTAAGAATCAAGGGAAACCTGATAAGATTATTGATAGAGGGGTTGGGGTTGACGTCGGTTGTTGCACTTTGGACCACAAGAGGCATCTTGTCGTGGGAAATGACTCAATGCTACAATGTTATTCAACCAGAGGTAAATCGAATGCCATTGCTTTGGATATTTCAAAAAAAAAGCTTTTTGCCTTTGGGAAGTACATCTTAATCCTTTCCAATGACCACAAATTGTTGATCGTAGATGTTGTCAACATGTTTATCGCCCTTAACGAGAACATAGAAACTGCCATCAGCAACATCTTTCTTCTATGGGGTGACGTGTATATGCTGGGTTCAGACGGAGTTCTTTACCGAATACACGAACTGGAACAGAAAGCTCAACTAGATATTGTCGTTTCCCGTAATTTGTATGATATTGCCATAAGACTTGCCCAATCAATGACTGGCATTGAAGAAAGCGACATTTTAACTATTCACAGAAAGTATGGAGATTACTTATATGACCAACAATCATATGGAGAGGCAATGACTGAGTACATCAAATGTCTGGCTCTCGGGAAAACCAGTGAAATAATTGCCAAGTATAAGGATAGTTCAAAGATTTCACGCCTGGCTTTGTATCTGGAAGCTATGGTTGAAAAAGGACAAGCAAGAAAAGACCATATAACTCTATTGTTATGTTCCTATTGCAAACTGAAACAGATCGACAAACTTCTAGAATTTCCTCAAAATCATCCAGATGTTGAATTTGATCTCTTTACCTTAATTGACCTCTGCAGAGAGAGCGATTACTTAGAAGTTGCTTCGACCATAGCTAAACAGTTCAACGAGCCATCCATCGTAGTCGATATTGAACTGAATGATTTGAATAAAATAAAATCAACACTCGCATACCTGCGAACGTTGCAAATAGAAGATTTACTGAGAGTTCTACTAGACCATTTGAAACCATTTCTAACTCGCCTTCCACATCCCACAACCAAACTCTTAATCGAAGTATTCACAGGCAAGTTCAAACCTACCCCTGTTTCGCAGGAAGAGAAAATCTCTGAACCTGAAGAGAAACAGTTTCCGGTTTTACAGAGCTATCAAGCGTTTGTATCATATATGGCATCGCTAACCGAAACCTCAACGTCAGAGAATGAACAAGAGGACGACACTTCGCCCACATATCTTCCTCCAAGACCCAGTATCATTTTTTCCTCCTTCATTGACCATCCCAATGAATTTATCATATTCCTTGAAGCATGCTTAGAGAGTCATGATTACTATGGTGGCAATGACCAGGATCGAAGCGATATTTTGACGACCCTTTATGAAGTGTATCTGACCATGGCTCAGGAAGAACTTGATCAAAAGTCTCAATGGGAAGAAAAAGCGTTAACGTTGATTAAAAATAATAAAGCAAAAATGAATGAAACCTCCATCATATTAATTTCAAATTTGTACGGGTTTAATGCCGGAGAAATGCTTGTTAGAGATCAACAGGTTGGTTTTGAAATAGACCTATTCCGATCGGCGATGTCCAACGGAGATCCGCAATCAGTTCAGAGTATTTTGAGAGAGTATGCTGAAGAACAACCAGAGCTATACCGACTAGGCCTAAGCTACTATATCAGTGATCCTGATATATTCAAGAAGGTCGAAGAAAGTGGAGCTTTTAAACAATTGTTAGACACGATCACTACTAGAAACCTTATGACGCCTCTTCAGGTAGTGCAAAAAATTGGTGAAAACAGTGTAGCTACCGTAGGCATTATCAAGGAATACCTCTTACGGTATGTTACAGCTATGAGAACTGAAATTTTGAACAATGAAAAACTAATAGATCACTATTCGAAACAGATCGAAAGAGACAATGCCAAGGTAGAAGATATGAAACATAACCCGGTGACTCTGCAGAACACCAGATGCCATTCATGTTCACTTCCCTTGGATCTTCCGATTATTTACTTTTTGTGCCATCACTCGTATCATGAACGGTGTCTAAACGACAGTGATTATGAGAATAGTAAACACTTAAGATCGGAGCTAGAGTGTCCCAAATGCGCAGAGAAAACGGACACTATAACAGCGTTACGGAAGGAACAGGAGGAAGTAAGCCAGAGGAACGATCTGTTCGCAGTCGCCCTAGAAAACAGTTCCGATCGGTTCAAGACAATTACGGGGTTTTTTGCCAAGGGAAGCATATTCGACGGCGTTAATTACCTTAACTAGTAGATCTGTGCTTACTTAACGCTGACATCACCCCATATAGCGGTATACTAATATCTTCTACCTCGAATACGATATGACGTAGTTTATTTTCGATTGTTGATAGCACAGTTATGAGCTCTGACATGACATTTCAATGTGGCCCCTGGAATTCGTGCCCTTTCTTCATCTCTAAACAGAGGATACACCGGCAGTCTTCAAAATGTCCCAAGAAAAGTTCACAAGGTAAGTACACAAAGAAAGACTCCCTCAAGCAATCAGTCATTAACCAGTTTTCCTCAAGAACTCAGATATTTGGTACGATCTTTGAGACCACCGCTAGGTACGATGAGTTGAACCCAGTGGGTATGGGTGCCTTTGGTTTGGTCTGTTCTGCCAAGGACAAGCTTACAGAGCAACAGGTAGCAATTAAAAAGATTATGAAACCATTTTCCACCCCCGTTTTGGCCAAAAGAACTTACAGAGAGTTGAAATTGCTAAATCACCTGAGGCATGAGAATTTGATTACACTAACTGACATCTTTTTATCTCCTCTGGAGGATATTTATATTGTGACCGAGTTACAAGGAACAGACTTGCATCGATTGTTGACGAGCAGGCCGTTAGAAAAACAGTTCATACAATACTTCTTGTACCAGATATTGAGAGCACTGAAGTACGTGCACTCGGCCGGAGTTATCCATAGAGACTTGAAACCAAGCAACATTCTTATCAACGAGAATTGTGACCTTAAAATATGTGATTTTGGCCTGGCTCGTATTCAAGACCATCAGATGACCGGTTATGTCTCTACAAGATATTATCGTGCCCCAGAGATCATGTTGACATGGCAGAAATATGATACAGAGGTCGATATATGGAGTGCAGGATGCATTTTCGCCGAGATGATTGAGGGAAAGCCTTTGTTCCCTGGAAAAGATCATATCAATCAATTCAGTATTATTACAGAGTTACTTGGATCTCCACCTACTGACGTTATTGATACTATTTGCTCTGAAAACACATTAAGGTTTGTTCAAAGTTTGCCTCATAGGGAACCTGTGCCTTTAATAGAAAGATTCCAGGGAGTGGAGCCTGTTGCTATTGATTTGCTGGAAAAAATGCTGGTATTCGATGCACGCAAGAGAATCACTGCTGAGGAGTCTCTGGCCCACGAGTACTTGGAGCCTTACCATGACCCAACTGATGAGCCTGTGGCAGCAGAAAAGTTCGACTGGTCGTTCAACGATGCCGACTTGCCTGTAGACACTTGGCGAGTAATGATGTACAGTGAGATTTTAGACTTCCATCAGGTTGAAGATCAATAATTTTCAAACTTTCATAAAAAGTAATGCTCTCGTCTAATAAAGCCAGCCATTTAGATCGTTTTTATTGAGGAACTTTTCAGCGCTGTATTTTTGTTCCTTGCACCAATCGATAACTGTAGGTAGTATGTTCTCCTCCTCTGAATGTAAAAGATTCCCGAAAGACGACTTTTTTGTTGTAGCTGTTGCTGTAGTTGTAGTTGATGTTGTAGTTGTTGCTGACACGACTGAAGAAGCTCTTTCCCTTTGAGTATCAAGCCTGTTTGAGGAAAATACTAAATCACGGAAAAGAACATGAACAACTGGAAGTGTTTGTACAGATGAAACGGCTTGAAATCTTTCGTTCAAGTTATTTAATTCGTCTTTATTTTTGGTCAGTTCGTCTTCCAGCTCTCGTTTATTCAGCTTTTCATTCAGTGAAATGAAGGACGCTATTAACTTGTTAAGAAACTGCACCATCTTGAAGGACTCTACCATTGAGATAATATGAAATGGCGAAATACTAGGCGGTGGGTGCGAAGCAGCAGTTGTACTGGAAGTCAAAAAAGCACTTGCAATATCGAAAAAATTCCCCAACAACTTAGTCACTTTCAGTTGATGTTCATAAAAAAAACTTGCATCCTTGTCTCCCAGTTGAGTATCGGCACTTGAAGAAATAAAATGATCTATTAGTGCTGAGAGGACCGAGCCTATTTCCCAAAAAGCCCAGACGCACTGTAAGAACAGTAATTGAGAGTCTTTAGTATCAGAATGAACTTCAGTGAACTGGCTCATAAAATCCGTTACGTTGGATAACAAGTGACCAAGGCCTGTCATATGATCATCATGAATGTTTATGAACGGGAACCTGAGTGTTGTCGAACGATTATTTGTGAAGTCTAATAAAACAAGGCCAGTCTTTAGGGTGTTCAAAGCTGTTGGATATGTGTCGCCTGGTAGAAAGCAATTCAAAAATTGGTCAAGTACTGGAAGAGGGGTTTCATCAAGTTTCGCATCCTTAGTGATACCACATTTCTGAACAATGTCCAAGATGGGCAGATTAGCAAAAGATGATATCAGTCGTGGGGAAGAAAAGGAAAGGGAATAAATCAAATCCAAAGTTGCCAGGGAAAGATAGCAACGGGCAAACAGAAAGGGCACTGAATCGTAATCTAAATCTAAGGAACCTGCCCTATTGATCACTAAAACTCTCTGCACATTCTCATACGTTTTCCAGTCATTGAAAACCGACACTGTGATCGATAAGCCAGTAGAATAAGGTTGGCCAGTTAAGATCAGAGCATAATCCGTCAATACCCCGCTCATCAAAAAAATTAACTTGAGAAGTTCATCGGATAGGAGATGAGATCTTATGCGGGGGTATATAGATTGCATCTCAGTGACATGGTCTAGCAGGTCATTGAAATTAAATTGGCTCTCATAGGAACGTAATAGCATTAGGATAGATTTGTTGAACAGTTCCAGTATGGGACTCCTTATTGCATCCCAAGAAGCCGATGAAGACCCATTGGTAACGTTGGAAAGAAGGGTAGAGAGAATCCGCTCATCAAGCGGCAAAATTGGAAGACTTGCGTTGAAGCCTTGAGAGTAATAGTTGTGAATGTTGGATTCCAAAGTAGATCCCACCATATTTAATGATTTTATCCTATTGTTTAAACTGGAGGTGCTTGAAACAGATAACGCAGGAGACAAGTTTCTTTGCCTAGGTACCTGGGATAGGGAATTCCGTTGAGATCCAGTTGCAGAGTAGAAATCATCTTCCGAGTCACTTTGGTAGATTGATGGGCGGCGAAAAGAATCAGCCGAGGCAACAGAAGACCTTCGATCACTAAAGGATGGGAGTTCGTATGGAACTTTCCAAAACAAATTTGTTGGCGGTGCAGCCTTTGGAGATAGTAGACCATCTCCTGGCACATTTAAACGGGGTAGGGAAACAGGATTGGCTGGAGGAATAGGGAGCGAAGCATGGGAGGGAACTGGAGACGTTACGCTCTGTGAGGAGGAAACTGAATGAACGGATGAGGACCTCCTGCGTTCGAACCCAGAACCATCTCTTGCGAATCCTTTACTGGGACCTCTTTTCAAGGGTACTCTGGTAAAACTGCATGAGCAGTTGTATTTGTAGCAGTTTGTACAAGGTTTCAGCAAGGTATTCGAATTGGCCAAAAAAGTAGCATCGCACTTTATTTTTTTGCGACGGCACTCATCACAAGCCCTCGATACCTTGGAACGCTTTCGGGCAGAAGCGGACTGGGCTGTATCTTCAGAAACCAACTCAGGGTCCTTGGGGTCTATGGTTGGTATCATCAGATATATGAAAGGAAATTACTAGTGGGTGAAATTTATGGTGGGGAAGTCGCGAAGGAGCCTTCAAATTTTTTTTAAAGGCTGGGTGGAAGGAAACAATAGCGTGGGCGAGAACCGGAATTAAAATCCTGACTAAAATTAAACTAGCCGAAGAGGAAATGCACGGGCGGGAATAATTGGATGGCCTGACTTCACTTAAAATGAGGTACCAAATGCACTAATTTGAAATTAAGCCAATCAGCGTAGTGCGTTTTGCTTCCAGATGTTGCTGACCCTTACAGATGCAACAACGGTTTAAAATGTGGCGCTCTAATAAATGGTCGGGGTTGGGGAGATTCGGGCGCTTGCACAGGACCGGAGTTTTTTTTCTGTTCGCTTATATGGATTCCTCACTGCTTGATGCTATAACAGCAGAAATGTGGTGAAAATGGATGAAACAATAAACGGTCGAGACCGAATAAGGTTGGCAGGACACTGACCGGAGCTTGGACAAAGTAGGCTTCTTAGGTGAACCTGACTAACCTAGTAGAAGGAGCCAAACCGGAGAAACAGAGTGTGAGTGTGAACAGATTCCCCTGATACTTCAGACCGAAAATAGACAACCTGAAAGCTTTTGCAAAAATGTGGGACAATAATTTTCAGCGTCTTGGCAGAAATTTTCTTATTTATTTGGACCTGGGGTAAGGAGACCTGTGTTGTTCCCAACTGGGGAATATCTTAAATTAACGTTGCTTATCTAAGATACCCACCACAGCCAGTCTAGGGACACATATATAGTTTCGCGAAACCTAAAGTAGTTTAATCATCTGTACACCAAGTAGCAGATTATCACGTCTGTCATCACAACTTCGAATCAAGTTTCCGCTTGGCTTGCCTATCCAAGTAGTATCCTGCCTCTTCATCTATAGAGATTGACTTGGTCTGCAATGCTTCATACTCCCTCGATAAGAGAATCCCACGACAAAAGCCAATCCGTGGTCAACTCCTACGAGCAAGACGACACAGAGAAAGCTCTTAATGACAGGATTGAATCCTTCATACAATCATTGAGAGAGCCCAAATTTGACAAACCGCTGACGCTGGACGAGATTGGTAGCTTATTCCAAACTTTCTACGATGAGTACCATCAGCAGGCTGTCATATTGGTGGGATCTCAGCAAATGAATGGTATTACCCGAACGCCTCTCGCTTCATCCCAAGAAGATCTGTCAACAGACGAAAATAAGCCATTCGCACGTCCTGTAGATAGAGTGTTCTTGTACGACCAAAGAGCAGAAAAGAGATTGACTGATCTGTTCTACTCAAAGCTATATTCTAGTTCATCCAACACCACAGATGCCGAGATCAACGTAAATCTCAACACAAAGTTGGATAGGTTAAGAATGTCAAACTTGTCCCTAGAGCAATTGGCATTGAGCTGTGAAGGTACCTCACAACAATTAGTGAAGAAATTGAGTGCAGCTCAAATTGACCGTGTATTGGTAAGATTGAAAAGGGAGAGAGGTCCGTTTGAGAAAATCACATCACTAGCTCAGATCCACGACTTGATCAATTCAGTGGTATCATTAGACGGGGACTCATCGTTAGCCCTTGCCATTTTTGTTTGCATCTATTTTTTCAGAGATTTATTTCTCCAATTGCACTACATACGACGATTTTCCAACCCATACGTATTACAAGAACACGGAAAGTTGTCATACAGCCTAACCAATTTCCAAGCAGCCCTTGAATTTTTACTTAACGTCACAGCAAAAGATCTTGGACTGTCGGATCCAGCCATCACAGCTTTGCCGGCTCATGAAAAGAAGCCATACAGTTACAACCTACGAAGCTTTTTGGGCCGTTTTGCCCAACCACTCCCTACCGATGAAGATGATCGATTATTGTCCAAACTAACCTCATCTGTCATGAAAAATTTAAGACCCTTATCAGCATCTCCATCAAGTACGTCGCTTAGCGAAGGCGTTACAGCGTCGTTGACCCCCAAAAATGCACGTAGTCGTGCTACTTCATTAATCGGTCAACGTAGAAACAGTAACTCTTGCACTGTTGCTTCCAACGAGCTTTTACAATTAGTGGTTCATTTGAAAAAGAATGATCTTCACAATAAACAGTTTGAGCAACTAACGATACTAGAATTACGCCAACTACTACACGACTACAAAACGATAATGGATACCGTGTGAACTAATATATAACTACATAAATCATGTTATACAACAGGTATCAGTAGGAAAGGTTTCATTTCTTCCTCCCCACAAATTTCGCGGTTTAACTATCAAAGGATAAAACATTTATTTACTGTGACTTGCTCATCCAGACCCTACATGAGGATCCATCTTCTAACCTTCAATTGTGGGAAAAATGAATTTCGGGACAACACTGCTTTAGAAAAGCTATCGAAATCTGTGGAAAACTCCCTTCCAGATGACGCTCCGGAAATAGTGGCGATTGCCTTTCAGGAGCTTACCTCAATAAAGACTTCATTTGATTACAATCTAGTCCATGAAATTCTTTTGGATGTGAACGATGCAATTGTTCAGCAGGTTTCGGAGCACTACCAAGTTACTTACCACACTCTTGGACTGACTCATAACGGCGCGATCAGTTTGTCTCTTCTAGTTCTACGTCCGAGCCGGTTTCATAATATCCGCACGTCCTATCTCCCCAGAGGCGTTGCTTTTAGCTCTTTGAAAGGAGGAGTGGGAATCAGAGTTGCTTATAAATCACAAGTGACTAATAATAATGACGAAAATGACAAAGAATTGACCTTTGTAAGCTGTCATCTGAATGCAAATGAAGGAGAGGTCAACTTCAACCGTAGAAACCAAGATTTGAATAAAATATTGTCAGAAATGGACTTTTCAGATCAATATTCCGTTTTAAAACCAAATAGTCACATTTTTGTCCTTGGAGATCTGAATTACCGATGCAGCAAGGTTGGTGAAGTTGAGAACTTTTCAGATATCGATGAACTGGAAAAGGTAAAAGATGACTTAGATCTCACAGAAGCTCCAATTCATTTCGCACAGACCTACAAATATATCATTGGAACACAGAACACTTTTAGGAGCAACAGAATCCCCTCATGGTGCGATCGAATCCTGTTCTTAAACTACCACGAAGATCTACAACTCGAGTATAACAGTCTGCCAGAATTGACAATATCCGACCATAAGCCAGTTTACTTGACAATAACGGTACCGGACACAGTTCCATTTATTATCTACAGAAAACCGACGTACTATGGGTCTTTGGTCAAGACTGTTTCCAAAGCAACTGACACCATAATCAGATTTTCGATGATCAAGAAGACATATTTATTCTTATTGGCATTGGCAGGACTATACTATGTTACATATGGATAGCACAAGAGAAAGGAATTGGTAAAGAAAGGATTGGTATGTATCTTTCCTTCTGTTTCAGCAGTTATTTGGCTCCCTTATTGTACTTTGCCTTCCCCAAGTCAAAGGGAATGTAGTGATATTTGATCATATGTTGAATTTGTCTCTTCATGGTCAACGAAAAGAGAACCACAAAGTACATGAGCAAAATAGGCCAAAACACGGGGATATCCAGCAAGGGTATGAACGAGCATATCAACGCCAATAGACTGGCCTGCGTTGCTTTAATCCAAAACTTAAACTCGGGTAATCTTCTAATGAAAGGACGAAATTCGTCATTATCCTCGATATCGACGCCTTGTAAACCATCTTCTACCATTTCATCCTGCTGCTGTTGTTCCAGGGATGGATCAAATTTAGGAGATAGGAATTGTAAAAACAGACTCAGCATGTAAATGGCGTGAGTATAACACACCACGTACCAACCTTCACTGAAGAAAATCCTGAGCAAGAACACAAAAACAAGGACGTAACAAAGGGCCCAGCGAGCGTACAAATGTGGTGTGGATTGATCCAGCAGCTTCTGATACGAAGCCCTTAACCTCACATATTTTTCTCCCCAAATTGATGGTAGTCTGTCAGTTATATTGTCCATAGTTGCTGAATGCCAAACTTTATGTAATTATAGTGGTTGAGAGAAAACATGTTTTGGCCTCGAAACAAGCTGCAACGCTGGAAGGGATCGGATTCATTTTTTTCGTGTCCAGTAGCAGAGAACTCTGTAAGGCTGTGCGACATAGTCTTTCTGTGGAGCAAAATGCTCACTACTTTGACTGGTCGCCAGTGTACATATCCAAGCTAATAACGGCTGAGTACAGCTAAACTGCTCACACGCTCTCGGGACAGAATTCCAGGTGACATTCACCTTCCGAAGCTCAACCTTCTTGAACCAACTAGAACCTTCCCCTCCAATCAATCTTCCATATTCTCCCAGACACGACCGGTAGGAAGTTTCATCAAGACTTCAAAAAAAAAAACCTGTCTTTCCTTCCGCTCACAAAACACTATGTCCAGCATCCCACCTGAAATCAACAATGTGCTTCTGTCAATTATACAGGCACTGTTAACTGGAGCTGGTGACAAACAGATATACGCTCAAGCTGAGCACTCATTGAATACGGAATGGATAGATAAGGAACAAGTAGAAGTACTTCTTCTCTTTTTGGCTGAACAGGCAGTCCAGGGTCAAAGCGACGACATTAGGGCTTTTAGTTGTGTCCTTTTCCGTCGATTTGCAATTAAATCCCCAACTGGTAAAGGCTTTGAAAAACCTTATTACGACTTTACCAGCAAACAGATCAATCACATAAGCAAAGAGGTCAAGGCTCAAATTCAAAAAATCTTACTACAAGGGTTCGTTTCAAGTTCTGGCGTTCCTGGCCATATTAGGCACAAATTGGCTGACTGTATCAGCGAAGTTGCCAAGGATAGCGCTAATGAATGGCCTACGCTGATTCCCACCTTGGTTGAGTGCATCACGAACAGCGATGATCCGGTCACGATCGAGTCGGCCTTTAGAGTGTTCATTGATGCTCCAAAATTAATCGGTGACACTTACATCAGGGAAATGATTCCTGTCTTCAGCAAAGGTTTAAATCATGAAAATAACCAGGTAAAAGTCGGTGCTTCTACGTCTTTTGTCTCGGTGTTTCGTGTATTGAGCAGAGATTCAAGAAACGTGGCTTCAGAGTTACTTCCTAGCATACTCAATAGTCTCCCAACTTTATTGAGTAACGGTGATGAGGAATCACTTACCAGCATTTTAGAATCGTTGATTGATCTAATCGAGCTGAGTTGTAAGATTTTCAAACCTATGTTTACTCAAATCATTGAGTTTGTTTCTGCCGTTGCAAAGGACAAAGATCTAGATGGTTCCACTAGAATAGCTGCGATGGAGATTTTACCTACTTTTGCAGAATCTGCCCCAAACATGTGCAAGTCTAATGAGCTTTTCACCAACAGTGTCATTCTCAATACCCTTTCCATGATGACTGAGGTTTCCATAGATGATGAACAGGCTGCTGAATGGGCAAACAGTGACGATTCCCAAGAAGATGAAGACGAGGAGGAATACAATGCCGCTCGATTGGTTTTGGACAGAGTTTCTTTGGTGCTTGGTGGTGAATCCTTAGCTTCTCCTCTTTTCCAGTTTTTACCACAGATGCTTCAATCTCAGCAATGGCGAGAGCGTCAAGCGGCCTTGATGGCTTTGTCCTCGGCTGCCGAAGGATGCAGAAACGTACTCATAACAGAGATTGACAAGATTCTTTCTTTAATCATCCCTTGTTTAAAGGATGAACATCCTCGTGTTCAATATGCATGCTGTAACGCCCTCGGTCAAATCTCTACTGACTTTGCTAACATCATCCAAAAGACAAGTGGAGCTATAATATTACCAGGTTTGATTGGAATGTTGACACCTCAACACACGTTTAGAGTTCAAGCTCATGCTGCTGCTGCTATTGTCAACTTTAGTGAATGTGCGTCAAAAGAAGTTCTAGAACCGTTCTTAGATGACTTGTTAACTAACTTGTTGAACGTATTTTCTTCCCCCAAGAGATATGTTCAAGAACAGGTTCTCACCACAATTGCTGTCGTTGCAGATGCAGCAGAACAGAAGTTCGTCAAGTACTACGATACCATGATGCCCCTGTTGTTTAATATTCTTACTGCCGACTTAGCGTCACTGGCAAACACCAATTTACGAGCAGAGGCTATCGAATGTGCCACGTTAATTGCTTCTGCTGTTGGAAGAGAAAAATTCTTACCACATTCTCAGGAACTGATCCGTATTTTAGGTGAGATCCAAAATAATGAAAGTGAATCAGATCCTCAAGTTAAACAATACTTGCAACAAGGTTGGTTCAGAATTTGTAAAGTCATAGGCAAAGATTTTTTCCCTTGTCTTCCCGGTGTCCTACCTCCTTTAATATTGGATGCCAAGGTCCAACAATCTCGTTTAGAAGTTGACAAAGATGAGGCAAAAGAACTGGCCACTAACCAAGATTATGACATTGTTCAGGTTAAAGGAAAATTCATTGCCATCCACACCTCATTGTTGGATGACAAAGCCGCAGCAATTGAAACCCTTCAGGATTATTTACAGATTCTGGGAACTGAAATGTATCCTTATTTGAATGAAATTGCATATGAGATCGTGATTCCCGGTCTTCTTTTCTTTTTGCATGATGGAGTTCGTGGAGTCTGTTCTCTTATTATTCCATCATTGCTTCAATGTAGCATTGAAGCCACTGGAGTTAACTCCAAGCAAACTATGGATTTGTGGCATGCATGCATCGATCAATTAATGTTAGTTTTAAGTTCTGATAGAGTTCCAGAGTTAATTGTTGCATACTACAATTGTATTGCTCAATGCTTGGAAAAACTAGATGCTTCCTGCCTTAACGAGCAACACTTGTTTCAGCTGGGTGGTGTCATCCAAGAGAATCTTACGAATGTCTTTGAAAGTATCAAGGCTAAGGAAAACAAAGAACCTAACGAAGAAGGTGAATTCTATGACGATGAAGACGATTACGATGATTTGGATGAGATTTCTGATGATGAACTCTTAGATGAGATCGTGAAGGGGTTCTCTAGTATTTTCAAGTGTTTCAAGGGAAGATTTTTACCTGTATTCAACCAGTTGCTACCCACGGTTGCGTCATTCATCAACGATGAGAACAGCGATATTAGAGTTGCTGGTCTATGCATGATCAGCGATGTGATTGAACACACAGGGGCTGACTCTATCCAATTCAAGGAAATGTTCCTAAACCCGGTTGGAGAAAGTTTAGTATCCGAAGACCCCCAGGTGCGCCAAGCTGCAGCATATTGTATTGGAGTTAGTATTCAGTATGGATCCGCGCTGAATTCTTATGGTGAGTACATAATAAACCTTACCCCAACAATGATTAACATCGTTCAAGATGCCAATTCCCGAAACGGAGATAATTTGAATGCCACAGAGAACGTCATTGCAACCTTGGGAAAGTTCTACCATCAATTAAAAGTATCAAACACTACAAATTTCAACATCCAAGGCAAGGGCTTGGATATACTGTTAGATGAGTGGGTTAAATATCTTCCCATTATAATGGATGAGGAGTGTGCTATTTTCTGTTACAACTTTTTGCTGAAACTGATCGAAGGGAATGACCCCTCTGTGACTAATAATGTCCTTCATGTGATTGATTCCATGATTCAGGGATTACTGACTAGTCTTCAAGGGAATACTAAGTCAAAAGTGATCCAAGCCGTGAAGGGTTTGTTGAACAACATTCCTAACGAACAAGTGATGGCTCTGGTCAACAAATACCCCTCAGAAGCTCAACTGAAGCTTAACAAGATGCTGAATTCCTGAAGAGCACGTTTAAATTGTTAGTGTATTTTTATTTACAAGTGGTTTGCTTAACCCTATTTATTTTTTTTTTCCATACCTCATCGTCTCAACACTCTAAAAGTGACTTCCTAAGATATCTGTGACGGTCTTCACCCAGTATGGTACTTTGTATTTTTCATCAAACTGTTTTAAAGAGTCAAACCTGGTGGTATGCGATAGTAAGTTATCCACTTCGCCTTGTAATCTTTTCTGAAGGCCTAGGTTATTGGTGACAAGAACCAAATTATTCTCCAGGTCTAATGAATAGGACCTCTTCGTATAATTTGTGGAGCCTACAATAGTAATGCTTGGTAATTGTGTCTCTTTGTCGTAGATCCATAAACCTTTAGCATGGTAAGACCATCCATTGGGGGTATGGACGACTCCATTTTGCCATTCATAAACGCCAATCTGCTTATGCAACCCTGAATCTGTCAGGCGTCGAATAAATTTGCGTACAAGGTGCAAATAGGCTTCAGGAACATGTTTGGAAAAGCCCTTGGATTTATAGAACGAATTTGCCTGAGGGGAGGCACATATCACCTTCCCCATATCTTCCTTCGGATAAGCGGTGGGGGTCAAAAGCTTCTTCATAAACGGTGGATACATGTTGAAATAGCCAGTGGTTAATACCCATTTTAAGGAGTTGGTGTTAATGTAAGATAACAATTGAAAAATTGTCGATTTTTCAGTATTGAGTTTCTCCTTTGACAGAATGGGAGTCAACTGGGAGATTGGATACACCACAGTATCAGTAGGGTTTTCATTTACATCTTCGGTTCTATTTGTAAGAATATTAGTCAGTAGTAGAGAAGCATCCTTCACAAATCTTTCACTATTGATATACGGTTCACATGTAGCATTGGTGCTTGGCCAGTGGACAATGTAGTCTTTAGGGAATTTCTTGTAAATGTCTGGTAATATCTTGTAACTAATCCTAGAGACCGTCGATTGTAAGTTGAAATAGTAGTCGCATAGGTTGTGACAGCCACGGAAATGGTAATAACGATCTTGTCTGTCCTGGAAGTACTCTTGCGAGAGGTTTGCTCCACTGATAATCAGGTCATCATCGAATCCATAGAATTTCATATGCTGTAATCCCAGTAAACCTTCGTTAAATCGAGAAGGTAGCACCATACTCCAGAATTTATTCGTGTTTGGAGTGTGATAGAGTCTAACATCTACCCTGGAACCGTATTTCTCAGTCAATTTGCTCAATACAGAGGCCGTGCTAGTCTTGGGAGAGTCTCTGGTACATCTTAGATAGTCCATCAGGATGTACAATTTGAGATCCTTATTTCTATCCAAAGACGAGGTAAGCTTGTTTAGAAGCTCTGTTTGATCTTTGCCCAAGTAAAGAGACGTTAGAAATATTCTCTCTTTTGCATTATCAATTTTGTCTAGCAACGTGGTGTAGAAGTCTTGGGGATGAGTAATGATATCGAGGTCTTTTGCATTCAGGTTGAACGCAGGAAGATTTGAATCCAATTGGTTCAGCAGAGGACGAAGTTGCGAAGAAAACTGGCTGGCATTTCGGACTGGATTCAGCATAGGAGAGGATGAATCTCTTGACGGGAAATGAAGAATGAGAGAAGGTGAAATGATGAGGCTCGATTTTTTTTCAGTATCTGAAGAGTATGCCTTGATAGTTTTTTTTTCAGCCAATTCAGCAATGAGTAAAAGACTTCCACAGAGAGACGCTCATGGCTTCAAGGTGAAGAAAGTTGTTTTGGACTCTCATAGGAAGTTTGAAGGAAATACTGTGAGCATTTTTGAGGAAGAAAGTCTAGGTGCCTCTTATGTCAAAGATTATGTGAATGGGTTAAGACGAGTAACACCATATTATTTTACATTTTTGACTCATTGTAAACAAAGATGGCAAGATCGTAAACTGATTGACGTTTTTAAATCTGAGTTTAGAATGAAACCATTTTCATATTACTACAGCGCTATCGCAAATGGCGAAGTGAAGTTGAACGATCAAGTCGCCAATGTCGATTCAGTACTCAGAAACGGCGATCTAATAAGTCATAGGATCCACCGTCATGAACCTCCAGTTACTTTGGATGAAATAGAGATTGCGTACGAAGATGACGAAATTATGGTGATTAATAAACCAAGTGGGATACCTGTTCATCCTACTGGAAGGTACAGACACAACTCCATAACTATGATAATGAAGCAAGAGATGGGAACAATCGCTCATACTTGTAATCGTTTGGATAGATTAACAAGCGGAATCATGTTTTTGGGGAAAACTGCCAAGAAAACTGCCAAGATGGTTCAGCAGATAAAGGAACGTAATGTTGGGAAAGTGTACATTGCAAAATGCAAGGGCAAATTTCCTCTGGGCTTGCAAACCGTTGACAAGCCACTTTTGACCATTGACCCAAGGTTGACATTTAATTTAGTAGATTTAGAAGATGGGAAGACGGCCAAGACGCTATTTCGACGTATCTCCTACGACGTTAAGGACGATACTAGCATTGTTAAGTGTATGCCATTGACGGGCAGGACACATCAGATTAGAGTTCATTTGCAATTTATTGGGTATCCTATCGCTAATGACCCGGTGTATTCATCACCGTATGTTTGGGGGCCCACTTTGGGAAAGGGGTTTCTGCATAAAAAGAGCCCAGAATATCTTCAGGAAGTGAGTGAGAGGAGTGAGAAGATTGGAAAAACCAAACAGAGTACATCCTGGTACTACCCCGAAGAATCTGGTGAACTTTTATTAGAAGAAGGATGTGAAGTATGTGGATCAGAAATGTATAGTGATCCGGGGGTGAATGATCTTATATTATGGTTGCATGCATACCGTTATTACTCGCATGAACAATCTTGGGACTACAGCACCAAAATGCCTAAGTGGAGCATTGAAGGTCATCACAGAGATATGATGAAACTGGCGATTAAGGAGGCCAAAAAATGTGACCACACAGAAACTGCGTTCAACGTGGGATGTATCATTACGGATGAAAATGGGGAGATAATTAGCAGGGGGTACAGTAGAGAGTTTGAAGGAAACACACACGCTGAACAATGTGCGTTGATGAAGTTGGATTACAAGGTACCTCCTGGCTCCATTCTCTACACGACTATGGAGCCATGTTCCGAAAGATTGAGCGGTAACAAGCCATGCGTGAATCGAATTATCGATCTAAATGGAGACGTGATTACCGTTTTTGTGGGTGTTGTAGAGCCCAAGAAGTTTATTGCGGACAATACAGGA
This sequence comes from Komagataella ulmi, assembly GCA_023213065.1. Lineage (NCBI taxonomy): Eukaryota > Fungi > Ascomycota > Pichiomycetes > Pichiales > Pichiaceae > Komagataella > Komagataella ulmi. The sequence continues at coordinate 476,080 of JAKWAZ010000001.1, forward strand.
AAGAGACAACTGGAGGATGCTGGCGTGAACTATTTGCATATTGACGGTTATGAGGATGAAATACTAGCATTAGCTACTAGATAGTTTGGATAGTTAATGAATGGACAATTCCTACGGGAAAGTTGTAACAGAGTTCGGTTTTCAAGTACGAGTTGCATTAATCGACTTCTGTGAATTTTCACAGCTTTGCAGCTGCCCGCCCCTCTTTACTTTAATCTTCACTCTTCCGCTGTCAAATACCTCCACCAAGTTGTGCTCCCTCCTCTCACTAAGCGCGAGGGATATGACCTTCCGTAGCCTAAACGCGGAGTTCCTTTCGAGAAAATATCGTCTCTCCTACTATATATACACCCCTACAAAGGAAGAACTGAAATGGTAACTGTTCTCTCCAATAGTAGTAAGCAGACCATACAGACTCAGCACAATCACAGTATGATAAAAGACTCATTTATTTCAGTGTGTGAACACAGCTACAATCTTATCACTGATTTTTTGAACGAGTCAGATCCTGAAAATGAACTTCTCACATCGACTCAAGAACAGGTTAGAAAATCTTATGACATACTCTTTGAATCACTGAACTTGTACAAATTAGATGAGTTATCCATATCATACAACGGAGGAAAGGACTGTCTCGTACTTCTTATTATTTACTTAGCCGTCATCTATGATAAATACCAGAACGAGTCGATACCAAGAGATTACAAATTAAACGCACTATACATCAAAAATGAGTCAATGTTCCAAGAACAGGATGACTTCATCAAAAAATCGGCGACAAAATACCAGCTAAATCTACAGCCATTTAGAGACACTATGAAGAGAGCTCTCCACAAATATTTAGTACAAAACCCGAGCATAAAAGCCGTCATTATAGGCATCAGAAGATGTGATCCATATGGTAAGGAATTACATTATTTACAAGAAACAGACCCCAGCTGGCCCCGGTTAATGCGGGTCAATCCGATTTTGGAATGGGACTACCACCAAATTTGGTTTTTCCTCCGTCATCTAAAAGTAGAATACTGCAAGCTCTATGATATGGGCTATACTTCTCTGGGTGGTACCAACAATACTATTAAGAACCCTGACCTGCAGGACGGTGATGGATATCTTCCTGCGTACATGCTGGATGATTCCGGAAAGGAAAGATCCAGTAGATTATGATGTTACGATGCCCGGTCATAAGTTAGTTGAACATAATATAGTTTAGAATCTTGGTCCCAGTAGTCCCATGTCTCCCCCAAGTTGAATCCCTCTAACTCAACTGGAATGTCAAAACCGATGTTCTCGTAGGGCTCTCCCGAAATAACAATACATTGCCCTTTAACTGGGGTGGTAGTTGTTTCCATTTTGCTCATTATCGTATACATTGGCTTTACCCTGTTGAACTCTTTCATTGCGATTTCTAGCGATAATCCAAGATGTTCATCTGCATCTCGTGTCTTCTTCACCTTGTATCCAGGTTTACCGATCTTGACATACTTTCTTTTGGGGATACTTGATATTCCCACCCCATTTCCTATGTTACCACCGTCAGTTCGGTTTTCGTTCTTGCTTACCTCTGCCTCCCGTCTCATCAACGATAACTGATGTCTTTTCCCTTGAGTGTGTGAGATATATGAGCTTTCATTGACATGAGTTGTTAGGCACAATTTGCAGTCGTATTGACCAGTCCTAGTTCTTACAACGTAGGGGTCACTTTCTATATTGATATTACTTCTCAAAAGTTGACGTAATCTTTCTTTCCTATGTTTATCAGTATCCTCAGTGGATGCAAGTCCACCAGAACCCTTCTTGGAACCCACTCTATTCTGGTAGTCCATGATCTATTGGGGTAAATTGGATCTTGGGCCTAAAACTTCGCTTACTTTCATGTTGAGAAAAGATTAAAAACGCTGACATAATAATTACATAATCTGTATGTACTCATTGACTTTGGTTTTCTCCATCTCTTTCAAGTAAAGTTTAAGGTGGCTGTTCAGCCTTAGTAATTCCAAATTACAATCCTGTACCTCTTGATCTAATTGTCTAGACATTTCTGACATTTTCTGCTCTAAACTATTGATGTAGTTCTTTTTCGTGTTGAGATCTTGCTCGTTTAAGTCTCGCTCCGCTATTAACGTGGTATATTCATCGTGAATTGTGGTTAGTTTCTCATTGTTTGTCTTTCGTTTCTCTTCCATTGTAGTTTTTAAGGTGTCAATCTTATCTTTTTGGGTGTTCAATTGTCTAGAGAGTTGATGTATGCGATACTTTAACTCGTTACTTTTCAATTGGTCTGTCTCCAAAGCCTCTCCGTGCTTGCCAAGTTTTTCCATTAACAACTCTTGTTTGTTCACTTCAGCCTCTACATCTCTCATCAGTTTCAGATAATTTTCGACTTCCACATTCAATAGACTGAAACTTTCAATAGAAACGCCTAGATTCCGAGACTTGAGCTCTAATCCACTCAAAACTGTTTGTTCCTGACTCAATTGCTCTTGCAGTGCCTGATTCCGCGTCTTGATCGAAGTTGAAGATTCTTCTTGTAGTTGCAAGTTGAACTGTCTCAGATTGCCCGTTAGTTCATCATTTTCTCGGAGCTTTTCGATCAGGCTTATTCTCTCCTCTTTGTATGCCAGCCTCTGCTGAGTCAGTTCCTCCTGTTTACTAATCAGAGATTTAAGTTTATTTTCAATGTCTTTGTTTTCCTTGTTGATGTTATCTATATCAATGTCCCCCTGTTTCAGTTGTTCGATGTTGTGTTTCATTTTCTCGTTGGCTTGTTCCAGATTCTTGTATTCTTTAACCATCTGCTCGCTGGTGTTCAAAAATGATTCACAGTCTATCAAATGTTCTTCTCTAAACCGTGCAAAATTCACTATTCCGCTGAGGATTACCAGTACACGATTAGAATCTGGCTTCATTATGTCCATAATGTTAAAATCATCGATTCCGCAGACTTCAAGAAATTGATACATTATTCGTTGCAAATAAATTACCACGTGTACACTACTGTTCTCTTTGTTGTTCTCTTTGATCTTGTAAATCACTTGACTGTTGATTCCAAGATACTGATCGGCTACCTGCTCTAACAAAGTCTGAACATACTCGCGAGTCGGTCTGCTAACTAGTTCTTCACTAGCAGTAAATCCACAGCTTTGAAGGCACATCACAAGCTCTTTGATGTCCAGAATAGGGAAAATGTACTGCTTCCTCATTGGTGTGTTTTGGTGAGAGAGATTGTTTGTTTGTTTTTTGATCTTCTCGTGATAACGCGCGCGCGTTGTAGAAAAATGTATGGGTGTTCTACTCCACATGGGAGGAAGATGAAACCTTCCAACGTTTCTTATCCCATCTACAGTGTCATATTTCCGTGACTTTATCTCATGTACTACGTTTATCTGTTACAATCACAGGAAAAACCACAGTCCTTTTACATTGGGTCGACCAACAATCCTCAACGAAGATTAGCTCAGCATAATGGAGACCTGGCCGCTGGCGGTGCATTTAGAACCAAACGGGAAGGCTATAGGCCATGGAAAATGGTGATGTTATGTGTAGGGTTCCATTCCAAAATCGCCGCTTTACAGTTTGAGCATGCCTGGCAACATTCGCATTTAACAAGGCACATCGAAGACAAGCTCAGTCATTCCAACTCTATTCATATCAAACTTGCAAACCTAAAGAAATTACTGGGCAGTGAAGGATTTAGGAGGTGGAACATATCGGTATACATTTTAGACAGATCCATCTACAAATCATGGTGTCTCAACCGATATGGAGTGCAAACTCCAGAATATTTGAGGATGGACGTACTGGAAGCTGAACTATCAGAATTCATGAAAGTCATAGAGGAAAAAGATGAAAAGCTAGTTGGTATCAAAAAGAATACCGAAGAAGGAGAAGAAGACAAAGATGAAGAAAGAAATTCAAACCAGTCGTGCTCATTATGCTCCACTGATATCACTACAGAAGATTTCCAGGCACAATTCTGCACATGCTACCATTGTCAGACTCAATTTCATGTTATTTGTTTAGCCCGAAGCTTCACTTCTGATTTACTTCCTGTGAAAGGATCATGTTCACGGTGCAATAAAATTCTATATTGGTTAGATTTGATGCGTTCAGTTCGTTAAATTTCCGATTAGCCTGGAGATGTCATCAACTCGAACAATCCCCTCTAGTTTCTCTTTCACATATGGGGCCACATTATCCAAATCAACCAATTCTCCATCATCATTGGCACCTGTATTCAATGTCTTCACACGAACTTTACCCTGTGCAACTTCATCCTTTCCAAGAATGACGGCAATGGAACAGCCCAGTTTCTCAGCTGCCTCAAATTGTCTTCTTGGATTGGATTTATTCTTGTAAAGATACTCAGTCTCAATACCAGCATCCCATAGACGTTTGGCAATAGCCATTCTTTCAGCCAAAAATCCATTTCCAAAAGCCATAATGAAAACATTGGTATGAGAAGCACGAACTTGCTGATCTTGTACGAGCCTCTGTCTCACTATGGAAAATATACGCTCCACACCAAAAGACACTCCCACACATGGAATAGATTTCTTTGAGGTGGAAAACATTCCCACAAGGTTATCATAACGTCCACCAGCAGCTATGGACCCAACACCAACATAATCACTGGCGTCATCGTCCTCCTTCAAAGATTTTTTCTTTTTCGAATCAATGGCGGTGGGAGGAGCAGATTGAGCAGTAACAGCCTCATAGATCAAACCAGTATAATAATCTAATCCTCTGGCCAAAGACAGATCAAAAGACAAGTATTTGCTAATGCCGAAGGCTTCTACGTAGTCGCTCAGTATAGCCATGTCTTTAATACCTTGAGAAGCCGATTCATTAGCTAACAAAACCTCATCTTTCTGCAATGATTCCAAAACTTCATTAATTGAACCACTCAGTTTGACATATTCACCAATACGATCGGCGACTTCTTCCTGCTGGTTCTTCTCTTCAACCATTTCCTTTTTGACAGCTTCCCAAGGAGACTTATCAAGTTTGTCCACAGCGGAAGAAACTTTGCGAACATCTTCCTCTTTAACACCGCAGACCTCAAAAATACCGTCTAAAATTTTTCTATGGTTGAGCTTGACCTTGAAGTCAGTGATCCCCAAACCTTGCAGACCAGAGCATAAAATTTCTAACATTTCAGAATCTGGAACCATGGTGTCATAGGCACCAGCTACATCGAAATCACATTGGTAGAACTCTCTCATACGACCTTTGGTCATGGCGGGTTGATCTCGTCTGTACACTTTGGCGATGTGATATCTTTTTATGGAGGAAATTCCATTCATAGCCACGAAACGGGCAAATGGGACAGTTAAGTCATATCTCAACGAGGTCAACTCACCACCCTGATCTTCTAAGTTGTAAATAAGCTTACTGTCTTCACCATACTTCCCTGACAGAATCTCTCTCAATTCAAAAACTGGAGTGTCAATAGTTACACCTCCGTGCTTCTTAAACAAAGTGCTCAGGTAAGAGAAAATCCCCTCACGGATAACCATATCCTTATCGGCCCAATCCTTAGTTCCTTTTGGGGTCTTCAGAGTAAACTCTTTAACTTTGCTCTCACTCATTGTTCTGATAAAACGTCTAAGCATAGAATGAGTCTGCCTTTTTCTTGTTTGGCGGAAAGATGTTGGCGGGTTTCGCGAGTAAAAAAAAAAAAAAAAAAAAGGTTAAAAAAATTATTCAGTTTATATAAAGCATATGTAAATATTAAATAGATGAAGATCAATTGGCCAGCAGGTGATTAAGCATTTCAAACCGACCATTCGTCTTTATGGGCGCTCCATGAATTTCCCGATAGGCAGTCATTTCATCTGAATCAAAAGGTTGTTGTTTTCCCAGAAGCAGCTGCTCTAGCAAAGAATCTTCAAATAGTTTCCTTAGAATTAAAGGGTCCTTCTTTGGCGAAAGGGGTGCTTGAATTAATGGAATTTCTAAGATTTCATTAGATTGATTAGAATGAGAATAATTATGCTGGTATTGAGGGAGTTGGGACGATGAAAACCGTAATTGAACGTTTACATCTTCCATCTGGTGGTTGATAAGCGGAATGGAAACATAATGAGGAGATTTTTTCAAATTGGATAGTTCAATTTCGAACTTCATTAACGCGTGGACTTCTCTGTTGAATTGAAGGTTCTGAACTTCAATCTGGAGAGTGTTTTCTTTTGATATAGATCGCGTGGTGCGGATTTCCTTTACTTTAACGTAGTCTTCGGGTAATTCTACTTCAAACGATATCTTTCTGGAATACTGTTCTGAGAGTTGAATCGAAACATAATCCAAAAGTTTTTGCTGCAACTCATGAAAATTTTGGGAAAAGACAATGGAATATTGATTGATTGAATTGTTAACATAATCCGGATTGTAGGACTGCGTTTCTTTGAACAGAAAGTAATTGGAAACCTTGGCATTAAGGCTTATGTCAACTTCTCCGTAATAATCAATTAGGATGATCTCTTTGAGATATTGATGGTCTAAGGCGTCCCTTTCACTGCACGTAAAAATGGAATGAAGAACTCTTTTGAGCTCTTTTGTGCATAGACTGTGTGGCTGTGATCGTTTTGTTTTTAAAAATGGGATCTCACTCAAGTATTCATCCCATTTTTCCCATTCAGGACCAATGCACCCTACAAAGTTTGCTTTTCGTTTCCCCAAAAGTACCAAGCCAATTCTATTCTTCTGATTCATTGTCTTGTTTTGGGTTTGAAGAGTAGTTAAAAGGGTTTTAAATAAAGTTCGTAGTTCTTTCGAGTGATTGGTGATCAAGGGAATACAAATAATTAGATCGACTTCAAGAGAAATGTGGGTCAGCATTTGATCTTTGACTTGTTGATACAAGTCTTGAGATTCTGAATTAGGGATCAATGATTTATCTTGGAGCAAATTCCAGCCGTTCAACGACAATGACCTTGGAGGAATACACTGATTAACCTTCTTCAATGCTTTTCCCAAAACTATTCTCCATTTATCAATTAATGTCATGTCCTTTGAGTATAATATTAGTTCTGGGAGAGATAAAAGAGTAAGATTCAGGATTAGGGTGTCTTCCATTTGACTTGTAATGGACGAGATAGTATCCACAGCCACTTTTCCCACAACTTGTTTCCTCTTTATATCCATGGTGATAAGCATTTTCTCAAAAAAGACAATGAGAAGCTGACTCCAATCAGATTCGTCTACTCCTACCTGGAATATGTCAAAAAGTAATAGCGTCCCTAATGGTTCATCGATGGATGAACCGATGGTATTCAGGATGTCATTCTGAATTTCTTCATTTTTTTGAAGGTCTTGATCGGAAAGAACTCGGATCGAAGATTGATATGGTCCTTTAATCGAAACTGTGCAGTCTAATTCAAAGGTTGGGTCGACGTCGTTGATTGTAATCTTATCAATTATTGGCACAATCTTCAGCTGTGGAGAAGAGAGCTCTCTGAAAATTTGGTTTCGATTGGTCATCGTGTTAGAGTAATCTCCAGCAAAGGGGGAATCTTCCTTTGAATAGAAGGTACTTCTGAATAAAGCTGGTGGCGAGAGAAGAGTATCTATGGCACGGTCTCTTGGGGTTTCCAATGACTTGTAACCTCTGCTATTGTCACCAAATTCAGGGAAAACACATAAAGTATTGGCACTTTTTGACTGCTCAAAGTCGATTGAAGTAGCAGTACTAACAGCTGAATCGGGGAAAAAAAATTGATCATTCAATTGAGCAGGGGTGCCCAAGACACTGCTAAAAGAGCTTGTAGCTGAAGCATTCAATAACTTGTCTTGAACAAGATTCATGCTAATAGTCTCCTCCATAGGCTCGGTTTGACAAGCACATTCAGGACAATTTGGGAACTTCAAGTCACTTTCAATCAAGACCAATATGCAGTCGTAATGGCAATAGTGACCACAGCTCAGACTGACACTCATCTTACCGGTGTTCCTAATAGACAGAAGAAGCTCACAAAAACAACATGACTCATTTATTAGGTTGCTACTGAATTTTCTTTGAGGAAAGTGCGATGGGGTACTTTTGACGGAAGAGGATGAAGTTGAAAATGATTGTATGGAGGAAGATCTTCTGTTCGAGAGAATGTTTCGATTATCATTAGAAGAAGTGGGGGTGGTAGCCAAAGTGGATAGAGACAACGAAGATATGCCACTAGTTTCCTCAATTGAGATAGAAGATCTTGGAGTTTGTTGGCTGAGTTTCGTTCTGGAATAATCTCTCAAGTTGAAAAGGTCCGTGGTGGATCTTAGCTTTCGTAGAGGAGGAGGGATTTTTCTTAATTTTCTTGGACTGCCGGGTGAGTTTGACATCTACTTGTCTATTCCGGATGACGATAAGGAAGGATGATGGAAAAAGAAAACACAACACAAGAGAGTGAGCCAAAATTTAAAAAATTCAGGATCAGATCAGATTTTATGTTCAGATGAAACAAACGTGTAATCTAGCCTCAAAAAGGGACTATTAGAAATTAAAGTGACAGAATAATTGAGAGTAATTCCGACATGCTGCTACATGGTAGATAGAGGGAAGCCTTGCATGTGTAAAGATGATGACACATGCAAGCTGGTTGACATCCTGCAGGAATAAATAGCGTGTGCATCATTTACAGACACCAGGGATAGGGCTGAGTTGAGACAGCTAGGGAAAATCAAATGATCGAGATTTTGACGCAAGAGTGGGGGGAAAAAGGGGTGTGTGTGTGTGTGTTTTTTTTGATAGGAATCATCCAGGGTCTCCCGTGGTAACTCCTTGATTCTCAATTTAAAGTTTGCGAGGCAGCTTATCAAAAATTTCCTGCATCGGAACCCCCAAGCGTCGCTTGTGGATCGTTTATTACAACAACTAGCACATACCCAAGTAGTTCCTGATATTCTACAAGGTGAACAGCTCTGGTTGCCATTGACTACTGTATCTTAGGCAATTCTCGATATTAATCCGGATGTAACCCTGGGGCAAAGTGGTTATTAATATAGCGGAAAATTTCCAGAACGGGAAATTTACCCTTTTCATAAATAGACGATGCAACGTGTGCATGCACCTGGATTCGCTGCATTGTTAATGTAAAACAAGGCTCAAATATCCACGGACTGGACTGTCTCCAACACTATGAATAATTCAAGTATCTTCCTTATCCCCCCCACTTTCTTATCACTAATTACACTTACATGTTCCACAGGCGTAAACAACCAGTACCCCCAAAGGGTCCAACGCTGAAGTTGGACTCCCCCGATCCAATCCCAATCATGGAAGCAAGTCCTCCCAGGATGCCTTGGATCTCCGAAGCTATCACAAAACTTAGCGCTCCAATAGCCCAGTGGATAAACGCACAAGACCAAGAGTATGGTCGCGTGTCTTTGAAATTGTAAGTCAACTTCCCCTTGTCATTTTTGTTTTTCGGGTTTCACCTTGTTTAATTTTTTGCCTCCAATATTCTCCTAACTTCTTGGTTTTTCCATCCTTAAGACTATTGATGACATTTACAGAAGTCTTGCATCAGTATTTCGATTGGGTATCTGCCCATCTTCCTGAAAATCAGTTGATCAGGGTAAGTTTCACCTTTTTGTTCTAGATCAATGGCTGTGTTCTAATCGATTTCTTAATCAAGTTCGTTTTCCATGTGTCGATAATCATCTTTCTGGCACCAGTGGCACTATATCTTCTGGTGCTACTTTTGTTCACTACAGTTGGAATTTTGGCCTTCTTATCAATATTCGTAGTTGTTTCAGGCGCCACCACTGTGGCCTTTATACCAGTGCTTGCAATTACGCTAGCGGTTAGTCTCTTGGGTGCCTTTGTCGTGTCCTTAATTTACCTAGGATACACTGGATTCACTGCCGAGGAAGGCTGGATGAGAAGACTCTTGGCACCACTGGCAGATCTCTTGCCGCCATCGGTGGGGGTCAGCGAAGTCGTGAAGAAGAACGGATCCGCAAAAGTTGCCACTGTCACTGAAATTGACCCTGACGATGAACGTTTGGAAGGCGTCTCCAACGGTAAGGTAACGGAACAGCAAAATTCAGAACTTGCTTCTTGAGTGTTTCCATTTCCTTGCCAAAAGCTATTATTTGCCATCTATATCACTAATATAACAATCAGCTAGAGTCAAGCAGCTATTCATTTGTTATTTTTTTCTCTGGATTCCTTGCAACCGTTCAAGTTCAGTCCGCATAAACAGATACCCAAGATGGATTTTGCCCACAAAATGATCTGCCAACCTTCGGTCACTATCTAATCGTGAGAGATATGCTGCACAGACTTCACAAACTTGTAGCTTTTGTTGGGCCGCCTGACCCAAATTATCCAGCATCTCTGCATACTGCTTACCTAGACGGTCTCGTTCGTCACAGGTCTCTTGCAACTTTCTGCTCTCAATCACTAGCTTCGTTGTTTCTTCTGGAGATGCCTGTGCTAATTGTTCTATTTCCTGTGTCATTATTCCTATTTTCGTACTCAGGTCGTCCAGACTTCGAGTTACATCCGACAACTGGGCTCTTTCTTCAGGAGTATGCTCCAGCCTGGCAAGGGCAACCTTTATTCGATAATCGCAGTCATCGATATATCTCCTGAGTTCAGACAAGTATTGGCGCTCGTAATCCGGTAATGTAGTGCCCTCTTTACGTAAGGACTCATACAAAATACGGTGTCTTTCCATGTGTAATTTTGGACACGTTCCAATATCACCCTTCGTTCCCGAAAACAGCGTATAAGGACAAGTCCCCGCTACAAAGCTTCTGCAAACTCTAGGATCGTTCAACACCACCGATGAATCCTCATTCTCTGTACCATAGTCTTTCGGAAGTCGAATTAACGAATCACTCCCCATGAGCTGTTCAAGGAGTTTCCTCTGTTCATAGTGAGCCATAGCGTATTACTTGTATTGGTGAAGTAGATCAACTTGATTTTACTCGCAACTATTCTACGGGGTCAAATTTGATGGTGAAATCAAACCTTCGATTCTGGAACCTTTTCTAGATAATCCTCTTTGCGCGACCAATATCAAAATATCTCGTCTTCTTCTCCCTTCTCCACCTAAAAGATAAACTTACCCCATTGAACTTTCTCCGAGACTCCATCAAAGTTTAAGCAAATGGATTTGACATTCCTGCGAACCACCCTATCGTGGACTTTGCGGGCAGGTTGCCTCATCCATTTTTTTCATTCTCACGTTTACGAATTCAAGGAGACTCGCGGCGAGTCCATGCTTCCAACTCTTCAAGCGAGACATGACTATGTTCATACTTTGAAAAATTACAAGTTTGGAAGGAATATTCAAACAGGAGATATCATTGTAGCATTGAAACCAACAGACCCAGATCAGCGGGTTTGCAAACGAGTTACTGGAATGCCTGGAGATATTATCCTCATAGATCCCAGCAGCGGATCATTAGAGAAAGACAAAACTGATGCGAGTTCAACAGCTTTTGATCGTTACATTGTCATTCCAGATGGCCACGTTTGGCTGACGGGTGATAATCTTTCCCACAGTTTGGACTCCCGTACTTACTCGGTACTACCGATGGGACTCATCAAGGGCAAGATTGTCGCAGCAAATGACATGAACAGATCCTGGAAATCATTGTGGGGATTCAGATGGATTGAAGGGGGTGTTCAGCCGGCGGATACTCCTTCTTGGTCTAGAGCATCATCATCTGATGTTTCCTGAAGTGGTTGGTAGCCTACAGAACAATTTATTAATAAAACTGAATTGAGTAACTACCGGTCAATTTATGTGGCGCGACTGATCCAGAAAACCCGACGTGGCCTACAATGTGTTCCTTTAAACGCCAATATTTCAAGCAAAAGAGTAAATGAAGCTGATCACCGTGGGTATAGTGACGACATTGCTGACCTTAGTTAGCTGCTTAAAGATAGAAAGTGGGATTGTCTCTGTAGGCCAGGAGGAATTCGCATTTGGTACCAAGAGTATTCCATTGTACAGGAACCAAGATATCAAAGTGGAGTTTAGCTTGAAAGCAGATCAAGGCAAGTCACCTCAACAAGTAGCACTGAGCTTAGACACTGAATCTGCCTCAGAAGTCGTTTATCCCAAACTTTCCGGAAGTAAGGCTCAATTCACCATTTCAGTCAAACAACTTTCTGGAGTCATAAAGTCTCAACCATTTGACCTGACACTGATCGTAGGTGATGTCGATCCCAGCGACAACCTGCAACAATTCATTGCATCAATATCACCCGTTGAAAAGCTCACTAACTACGAATCTCCGGTAAGATTAGGAGCCAAAGAGGAAATTAGGCACATATTCAGACAACAAGAACCCACAGTTCCAGCTAGTCTCTCTCTAATCTTCATTAGTGTTATTGGAGCAATACTTGCTGGCCTTTTGATTACATGGACCGTCAGCGATAGTTACAATTTGAAGAATTTCCCATCGAGCTCCTGTCAAAAGATCTGGCACATACTATTTTTAGGTTCGATTGTTGGTCTTGAAGGCATATTTGTACAATATTACCTTGGTTCCAGCATCTTCGATACTCTATTCAAGGCATCCATTGTTGGATCAGTCAGCTTGGTGGCTGGTTCCAGAGCGCTACGAAGATAGGTTATAGATTGTGCTATTTTGTATAGGTACATTTGACATCGCGTTGAAATTTACATCAAGCCATGATGTGTATAGTCTCTTGTTGTTCTGTCAGCCTATATATAAAACTGCTTCTTCCTTTCACCTTCTTACTCCCTCTTTAAAGTACTTTTAGGTAGGCTTACTGGTCGCCAATCAAGGATGGATATAACTATTGAGGAGCTGGTAAGAGAAACACAAAACCTTGCAACTACAGGATCGTCTGATAGAAGATCATTATACCTAATTGAAAGCAACTACAGGCAAATTATACAAAGAATATCATTTCAGCCTTCCCTTGAGAGCGTGCGTCTGCATATTGATATGATACATCCTTTGGTTTCTGCGTTATCGTCAGCTCATCAACACGACAGTGCAATTCAAGGAAAGCTATTGCAACATCTAAATACACTGACTATGTTTCACTTTTGGCATAAACGATACGCTGGAAACATCTTGGAACTTTCAAAAAATGACCAAATTCTCAGTATATGGGAACAGGCAGTTTCAAACCAAGAAGATACTCAATTTGATGATAATTGTGGTCCTGGAATACTGAGCCTTAGAGAATATCATCATATTGGAATGCTGCATATGAGTTCTCAGAGTGTCATCCCTCATCAGAGGTATATCTTGAAGCTTTTGCTCACTGTGAGATCATACTTTTTAGCTCCAAATGAAGTTGAAATGTTAAAATTGCAGGCAAAATCTGCAGTGGGCCATGAGTTGGTAGGTTGGTTCATAATAATGAGTGACATTAAACCTAGCATTTTGTTTCACCGAGAGTTGCAATTCTCAATTGACAAAAATTCTTTGTGGGTAAATGGACCAGGTATGAGACCTCCACTAGTGGACTTTGAACCGCTAGTAAGACTATTGCACACAAAGCCTTTTTTCCTGTTCAAACATAAAGCATTGCTTCAACACGTGTGTGTAGCCTTAACACAGATGTTCCATACCTCTGGTAATGTGATAGACGAATACAAAAACGTTCAGTCCGTGTTCTGTCTACAGGCATTTCTTATTCTGATTGGGGATATTTTAGTTACAGCACTAAACAACTGGCGATACAAATTTAAACTAAATAATCCAAATCTAGAAAATGAACTTTTAGATGGTCCGCCTGTTGGTTGGATGAATCAATACCGATTAAATGGTTTCTATTCCAATGAAAGAGTAATCCAAGACACTCTGATGTCAATAATTATTTGCCTGCAACAACAAACCCGACATCTAATTAAAGGGTTTGATAAAGTCTACCTTCAACTGCAAATCAATTCATTGCTGTCCACTGCTGTATTATGCGAGAATATGGGTGATGAATCTGGTCTTCTCCACGCAGCTAACATGGCTGTTTGGGCAAAGGTGGTCCAATTATACGGAGATCAGGCTATAGTGAAACTGTTGAACACGGCGACTCAACGATGCTTCGAGGATATACGTCTAGTAGGAGCCGTGGGAAGATTGCTGGCAGAATCAGTTGGTAATTCGCAACAACTTCCAAGAAATGAAATGAATGAAAATGTAACGTCAAAGACAGCAATGGAATCAGCATTGATAACACCACTGGCAGAGCGGTTTGTGCGTCGTTTTGGACCCAGTATGAGACTCAGCGTGCTAACAGCACGATTGACAAGAAGACTCTCGAGTGATAGTAGGTTGAGTAAAGTCTTCGCTTAAATCCCCAGCCTCCTCTTTATTCTTTCATAAACAAAGAAGCTGCATGCGAACATAGGTACAACTTTTATGAACCCAATTGTCAAACCAACGTAAAACCCTCTAGCACCATTTTCGACATAAATTTGTGAAGCAGTACGCAATATCGATAAATACTCACCGTTATTAGTAACAGCACCAACTTGCATACGCCTTCTAATAACCTCAAACGGATAAGCCGCAGCTTGTGCTAACATACCAGCAGCACCGCCCGCGGTCAGCTGCGCCCACACATATAAAGGCAATCTACGATCATGGGATGAATTCGTCTTGACAGTCAGGTCTTCAAGGGCTTTGAACTCTTCTTCTTGAACTGTGTAACCTTTTAAATGACGGGATCTAAATACGTCATGGATGAGATCGTGTGTGTAAAAACTGACTCCAGCATATGGAATCATTCCAAAAATTGTAGGAGCGAACCCACGATAAAAGTTTCCCATCCTTGCCAAAGTGTCCAATGCTGTGACTTGAAATCTGGGTTCTTCGTTAAAGACCCTGCGTACTATACCTAAAAACTTTCCTCCACGAGCTCTATTAACTTCTCTGTGAGTTTCGAAAGCCAAACGGACACGGATCAGGTCCAATGGGTAAGTAAAAAACACAGAACAAACTCCAGCTAATGAGCCAGCTAGTAACCGCCTTGGAGCTGTTTCATAACTGTCATTAGGGATCAATAATGTTCTAATCTGTTCATAACATACGAATTTTATGGCCGCATAAGGAAAAATTCTCAACAGGGTAGCCGAATGACCTTGATATAGACCTGCAACACCATCATATCCATAGATCTGCCTCACAGCCTTAAAGAGTCCGCTAAATGACCCGGAAAACCGAGAGAATTCAGGATTAGCCGTTTGAAAGAGAATTTTCACTCTGTCTAGTGGAGCAATTAATGTCTTAGCGGCACTTCCTGCTACTCCGCCCGCTACTCCTGAATAGATCACATACTGCAAAGACTGCTTGTCGATGACCTTGGAGTTATTTAGCTTCAAGGGCATTTTTTGGGACATTTTTGACACAGGAGACTCAGAAACAGAGACAGGGCGTTCTGATTCCTGGTGCTCCTGACGTAGGCCTAGAACAGGAATTATTGGCTTTATTTGTTTGTCCATTTCATAGGCTTGGGGTAATAGATAGATGACAGAGAAATAGAGAAGACCTAATATTTTTTGTTCATGGCAAATCGCGGTTTCGCGAGAGGGTCACACACGGAGAAGAAGATGAGATGGACTGATAATCTGGGGTAAATGAAGTAAAAGAAGGTTGATCCTGGCAAGGATGTTGTAAGAGATCTCCTCCGAGCTTACATTGGCTGGCTGCTCTGGCCTTTTCTCTGTTCGATTCACATTTTTCAGCGAGAATCGGGTTGACGGAGAAATGGCGGGGTGTGGGGTGGATGGGAGGCAGAATTACTCGTAATCACCGCGAAAGAAGGACTTTATGGAATAGAATTCTTGGGTGGTGTAAGGGTAATATAGCTAGTCCAATGGAGTCCAATGGAAAGGTAAGGAGGAAACCAAAACCAGCTAACAACCAGACAAGCAAAGATCAGAGTATGGTTTATGGGGTTTGAAAAACTTTTTTGTTTGATTAGCGGCTATTTTTCTTCCAACCAATCATTTTGCTTTCGATAAGCCAACCTTTTCTGACCTATCTTGCTGATTTGTTCCGCCGGGGCTACCTCAAATTCTCACCTGCATCACGTTCTATCGCTCTCCTTCCAAGAAGCGCCCCCTAGCACTTCCTAGTAATAATACCACGCGACTTATATTGGGCTTCCACAATTTCCAGCGTTCGTTGCAAATATCATCAGCCATGGCGAAGGCAGATGGCAGTTTGCTCTACTATAATCCTCAAAATCCACCTAGAAGGTACTACTTCTACATGGCCATTTTTGCCCTTTCTGTGCTTTGCGTTTTATACGGCCCCTCACAACAATCATCATTTCCAAAAATAGATTATGATCCATTGAAGCTCCGACCACTTGATTTGAAGACTTTGAACGCTCCTTCACAGTTGAATCAAGATACTGTAGAAGATGATCTTCGAAGACAATTGGAGTTTCACTTTCCTTACCGCAGTTACGAGCCTTTTCCACAACATGTTTGGCAAACGTGGAAAGTTTCTCCCTCTGATAGTTCCTTTCCGAAAAAATTTAGAGAGTTAGGTGAAACCTGGCTGCAAAAGTCCCCCAATTATGATCATTTTGTAATTCCCGATGACGCAGCATGGGAGCTTATTCACCATGAATACGAACGTGTGCCACAAGTTCTGGAAGCTTTCCACCTGCTTCCAGAGCCCATTCTAAAGGCCGATTTTTTCAGATATCTGATTCTTTTTGCCCGTGGGGGATTGTACGCTGACATGGATACTATGTTATTAAAGCCAATTGAATCATGGTTGACCTTCAATGAAACTATTAATGGAGTAAAAAACAATGCAGGGTTAGTAATTGGTATTGAAGCTGATCCTGATAGACCTGATTGGCACGATTGGTACGCTAGAAGGATACAATTTTGCCAGTGGGCAATTCAGTCCAAACGAGGGCACCCCGCACTGCGTGAACTGATTGTAAGAGTTGTCAGCACCACTTTGCGAAAAGAGAAAAGTGGATATTTGAACATAGTGGAAGGAAAGGATCGTGGAAGTGATGTGATGGATTGGACGGGTCCAGGAATATTTACAGATACGCTATTTGATTATATGACTAATGTCAATACAACAGGACACTCAGGCCAAGGGGTTGGAGCTGGCTCAACGTATTACAATGCCTTATCGTTGGAAGAACGTGATGCCCTTTCGGCTCGTCCAAATGGAGAGACGTTAAGAGAGAAGGTCCCAGGTAAAGATGCCCCGCAGGTTGTTTTATGGGAACAATTTACCAACCTGCGCTCTCCTAAACTAATCGACGATATTCTTATACTTCCGATTACCAGCTTCAGTCCAGGGATTGGCCACAGTGGAGCTGGAGATTTGAAACATCACCTTGCATATATTAGGCATACATTTGAAGGAAGTTGGAAGGATTGAAGAGAGCCAAAGCGAAAGAAATACAGTAGGATTCAAGAAGAAATGTGCAGCTCCTTCCCAACAATCTTTTCATCATAAAATGTAATGGACTGTATAGTGTTATTTTGTACATATAATGATTAAACGGCCATCCAACAACTCGTTGACAGATCTCTCAGTGCGCGAAATCATGACCTTCAAAGCTAAAACCAACAACAAAAAAAACAACAGTAACCCAAACACCACAACAAACACTTTATCTTCTCCCCCCCAACACCAATCATCAAGAGATGTCGGAACCAAACACCAAGAAGCAAAAACTGACCCCATATAAAAACATTCTGGTAGATAATGTTGGTAACCCGCTCTCGTTCCATATCCTAGGCTACTTCACGAAGTCTGACCGGTCTCAGTTGATCAACATGATCCTCGAAATGGGTGGCAAGGTCGTCCCAGACCTGCCCTCTCCGGTAGACGGAGTGCTGTTTTTGACAGGGGATTACAAGTCTATTGATGAGGATACCCTAAAGCAACTGGGGGACGTTCCCATATACAGAGACTCCTTCATTTATCAGTGTTTTGTGCACAAGACTTCTCTTCCCATTGACACTTTCCGTATTGACAAGAACGTCGATTTGGCTCAAGATTTGATCAATAGGGCCCTTCAAGAGTCTGTGGATCATGTCACTTCTGCCAGCACCGCCGCAGCTGCTGCCGTTGTTGTTGCTACCAACGGATTGTCCTCAAAACCAGATGCTCGTACTAGCAAAATACAGTTCACTCCTGAAGAAGACCGCTTTATCCTTGACTTTGTGAGGAGAAACCCTAAACGAAGAAACACACATCAACTCTATACTGAGCTCGCGCAGCATATGAAAAACCATACCAATCACTCTATCCGCCACAGATTCCGTCGTAATCTTTCCGCTCAGCTTGATTGGGTGTATGATATAGATCCATTGACCAACCAACCTCGAAAAGATGAAAACGGTAACTACATCAAGATGCAAGACCTCCCACAAGGAATTCGTGGTCATTATTCTGCACAAGATGATTATAATCTGTGTTTATCAGTTCAACCGTTCATTGAATCTGTAGATGAGACAACAGGACAAGAATTCTTCAAACCTCTGAAAGGTGTCTTTGATGATTTGGAATCTCGCTTTCCTCACCATACAAAGACTTCCTGGAGAGACAGATTCAGAAAGTTTGCTTCTAAATACGGTGTTCGTCAGTACATTGCGTATTATGAAAAGACTGTTGAACTCAATGGCGTCCCTAATCCAATGACAAACTTTACTTCCAAGGCTTCCATTGAAAAATTCAGAGAAAGGCGTGGGACTTCACGTAACAATGGCCTTCCAGGTCCGGTTGGTGTAGAAGCTGTAAGCTCTTTGGACCAAATATCCCCATTGGTCACATCTAATTCAAATTCTGCTGCTGCTGCTGCCGCCGCCGCTGCAGTTGCGGCTTCTGCCTCTGCTTCTTCTGCTCCTAATACTTCAACTACCAATTTCTTTGAACAGGAGAATATTGCCCAAGTTCTCTCTGCACATAACAACGAGCAATCTATTGCAGAAGTGATTGAATCCGCCCAGAATGTCAACACCCATGAGAGTGAACCCATCGCTGATCATGTTCGAAAAAATCTTACAGACGATGAATTGCTTGACAAAATGGATGATATTTTAAGCTCCAGAAGCTTAGGCGGACTAGATGATTTGATAAAAATCCTCTACACTGAGCTGGGATTTGCCCACCGTTATACCGAATTTCTTTTTACGTCATGTTCTGGTGATGTCATTTTCTTCCGACCATTAGTGGAACATTTCCTTCTTACTGGTGAATGGGAGCTGGAGAATACTCGTGGGATTTGGACTGGTCGTCAAGACGAAATGTTACGTGCTAGCAACCTAGATGACCTACACAAATTAATTGACCTGCACGGCAAAGAACGGGTTGAAACTAGAAGAAAAGCCATCAAGGGAGAATGATGATAAGAAATGAAAACATGTATAACTATTTAGTATTCAATTAATTAAAAAGAAAAGTTCAGCAGCTGACAGAAACAAGTTTCTCTCTTATTTTGTCCTTGTGATAAGTAATAACGACGGCAGTAAGACGGTCTCCTTTAACGCAGGCGGTATCAATTCCCATTGTGTAAGGTCTCACATTAAGACCTCGGCTAGCATGATGGCCATAGTATACTTTACGGTTCTTTAAACCCTCAAAATTTTCGCCATCAGTTATATTTTTTTGCCAATGGTTCCATATCTTTGCCCATCCAACGGAACCAGAAATCGATTTGTCATCAGTAGCTTTTGAGAAATCTGGAGGAAGCATCGCTCTCATCTCGGTAACCTCCGTGACATCTTGGTCATATAGTTCTTGAACGTTCCAGTTTAGTCCGGCATGAACGGCAACTCCATCAACGTTTTCCTTGTAATTTGTATGTTTCCTATTATAACGAGGCACAGGTCCCAAGTCATAAATAAAGGGGCAAGTGCCCATATACTCAATGTGTCTAGGATACAGTTGCTTTGCAAGCCTCATTTCATCATCTAATGGGTATAGTTGACCCGATTGTAAATCATAATTTTCTATGTCACTTTCATTGTTGCGATACTTCAACCCTGATAATCCATGAAATTGATTATATCTTTGAAGAACGCTAATTTCATGGTTTCCTAAAATGCACTGGAAATTGTTCTTAATGGCCAAATCTACCACTTCAACAGACTGGGGACCTTTGCTAATAAAATCTCCTAGTAGAAGAACCGTGTCTGTGCTTTCCTTGGGGTTATAATTAAGCTTCCTCAATAATTTCTTCAGTGGCTTTAAGGACCCGTGAACATCTCCAATTAAAATAAGCCTCTGCGGTCCTTCCAACTGGGTCAAAAAGTCCAATTTGTCAACTTTGCGAATAACTGGCAGCTCACTCACAGACTCGGGTGCTAAGTTAGGCAGATATATTAAGAACAGATACAACAACGGCACTGAAACAACTGTAGCAAAAATTATGTATAGAGTGTTTTTCCACGATGACTTTTGTGCTGCAGACGTTTCTGTCTTGTCGTAAGGATCATGGTGTAATAGATGGGTGGTCTCCGGTAATGCCTTACTCATTTACAGATAGAGATAAAGTAAAGAAGCAGGCTGGATAGGAACTTATCTTGGGTTATATAACCCGCGCACATACTACTAACGTCACGTGGTAGAAAGTACAACAATGGTTATAAGAAATAGAACACGTGCGGCATAGAGCATCCAGTGCATAATTCAGCTCAAATTTGGGCAACATAATTTTAGATAACAGTTTGCATCACTCGACTGAACAGGGTTCATTTTCCTTCTGAATCACTAACTCTGTTCCAATTAGCTCCCTAAGATCTGAGGAGATCAATTGTGGACTACCCTCGTATCTTTCCTTGATATCTATCACGTTCACCATCGATCTGAACTTCAGAAACAACAGCTCTGCTCTCATAAGTAGGTCATCGACGTCATGCTCTGTCATTGATAAGTCATTAAAATACTTCAAAACTTCATCAAATCTGGACAAGTTATTGATGATAGTGTTTGAATGTTTATCCAACAACGCAAGGGCAAAGAATAGATGAAACTGGGACGAATAGTAATCTGTCCAAAAAATTTCCCACAACTTGAGAATAGTCTCATAAGGAAATTCCCTCTTGAACCAAACTAGTAGCATTCGGAAGAAGAAAAACAAGTTGTTAGACTCACATTTTTCTAAATGCAAGTAAAACTCAGGTAACATAAACTGAGTCAACTCGTTAAGCGTCGTCATTTGTAATCGCATCCCTGACTGGTCTCTTACAAAATTTCTTTCCATACGATCCATAAACTTGACAAAACTCCAAAACACTAATGTTTCATCTCTAATAACATAGTACAAAGGTGAAAGAAGGTCGTTCATTCCTTGAACATAACCTAAATTTGCATTCAACTCATTGTAAGTGATCAATATCGTCCTCAAAGTGTTCAAATTTGGATTCTTAATAACTGATACGTCTTCATTGTCGTCAGCAGTCTCCTCTGGTAATCTCTTAAAAATGCTAATGTCCCTATCAGTTCGATTAATGTCCTTTTCAATACGAAATTTTTGATCTTTGAACAAATCAGTTTCACGCTTGTTGATATCTGTTTGCCAACTTGTCTTCAAATCTATATATTGCTCCTGCAGCGTAATTTCCAAACTGTGCTTTTCCTGGGTAGAAACATCCCATGGATAAACTTGTAGAAGATAAGGCCAAACTTGAGGTCTTATTTCAGGATCTACACCTCCATGAAAGATCCGATCCTTGATCTCTTGAATAGTAATTTTGGGTAATCCATTAGTGTCGAAGTAAGAATCCCACTCAGCCTTGTTCAGAGGGTCCTTTCTAGAGGCATTGCTAATATCTTGAGGAGTAACCAACGAAGAGAAATCCTTTCCCAGTTTCTCTATCAATAGAGATTTGTAGTCATCGTTCAAGATCAACTTGGAACGAGTTCTGTTTGCTTCTTCTTCGATTGAAAGCGCCCATTTGGCTAGGTACACTCTGGCACTTTCGAAATCCTCACTAATAGCTTTCACTTCAGGTTGTTCAAAATTTTGGGCAACCTCGTTCACCTTATTCTTGGTGAAATTTGTCAACTTGGCCATCGTAGCTAAAAGTTTCCATTTTCCCTGCCCAAACAGGGAGTCCTTATCATTGCTCTTTTCTATGGCATCTTGTGGAATGAAAGTTGACAAGTCTGAAGGGGTCGGGTTGATCATCAGAATAGTCTTCTCTGCGGGATTGCTCTCTACAACGGCGTATTTCTTCAAGACAGAGATGAATCTATCACCTCCCCAATATGGGATTTCGCCACCCTTAAGGCTATTTTCACTGAAAGGTTGAAACTGCTTCCTTTTCCGACTTAGCTCTCGCTTGAATCCTGGACACTCATCGTCGTGAAGGAATATTGGAGGTAATCTCTCACCCAAAGTTGAATGCAATATGATTGAGCCTTTCCAGTGGATTGAAGGAGGTCTAACAGAAATTGAGTAAAGCGAACCAATTGTCACTCCAAATGCATATGCTGTTGAAGATGAGTTAGATGGTCTAGTAATGTAGGCCTTTTTGACAGGTTCGTTACTGGATGATTGCTTCGTTTGCATCTCGTCCTCATGATAAGGCGAGTATTCCTTCTCGCCATCCAAGCCGTACAAGTCAAACCACTCCAATGTCTTGATATCTTCACGACTCAGTATTGATTTTGGAATGAAATTGATGGCGAGCTCCTTATTGGAGGTAGAGGCTGTCCTTTTGGTAATAGTCAGGAAACCCTCCACATTACCAGTCTTCTGCTTGGTCAAGTGTAAGAACACTTTGCTCTTTGCATAGAGCAATTGGGACTTTCCAGCCGTGGAAGTAGCATGGTCAGTCATCTCCGTACAAGGCAATTGATCAAGGAAACGTCTCCTATTAATCTGAAATGAGGGTGGGAAATCAGGAATAGGCACAGCACTGATATGGCAAACCAGTGATCTTAGTAGTCGCGGTTTACATGTCAATTTTACTATTACATAATCTAATCATCGTTAACGTGAACAATAGGGATGGCAAAATCAATCCAAGATTCTCCGCCGTGACGACATTGACTAGGACCCAAGTTGTTGAAGCCCAGCTTCTCATAGAAGGGGACCAAGCGCTCATGAGCAATTAGAATAATCTGAGATCCCACCTCTTGTTGAGACATCTTTTGGAGATAATCCTTGAATAATAAGGTGGCCAGATTTTGGCCTCGGTAATCTGGATCAATGATCAATGAGTGTATTCCAATATTAGATGCAGGCTCCACATGGCCAACTTTATCATTGTCTGGTATACTTGTGTCGACAAGGCCTTCAGTGGTTAGTTTAGGAATTTCCATTGATCTCTCGGTAATTCGGTCATCATAACACTTGGTACCCATAATCAAACCAATCAATTTTTCTTCTTTGACGGAACTGTGGTTAGGTAAAATGTATTCTTCATCTTTGTTCTGGTTTTCCTCAAATGTTCTGATAAACAACCCGGAGGACAACTCTGGGCAGTACTTCAGTCTGTAGGCAACTTTGTCTTTAGAGGCCCTTTCACTTTCTGGAAAGCAAGCCTCCTCTAAATCTAAGCATTTTTGCAGATCGTACAATGTCACAGGCCTGATACAGATGTGCTTGGGGATAGACTTAGACATTACTGTTATTGGTATTTTGGCGTTAAACGCTTTGTGTGCTGTTTGTAGGAGGTGTTGTCTTACAAGTTTTTGGATTTGCAGTTGAGTTTTTGGGGTGTCACACGACCATTGCCATGCTTGTTTTTTAATAACAAAAAGCTGGTGAGAGGAGGAGCCAGAGACATCTCAGCCAAACAGTTTGCATAGAAGCCATGTCCGATATAAATACAGACAGCGAGATACTACCTTTGGAGTTGGTGGATAAGGCTATTGGATCCCAGGTTCGGATATTGCTGATTAATGACAGAGAGTTTGAGGGAACGCTGGTCGGGTTCGATGAATTTGTCAACGTGATCCTAAGTGATGTTACGGAAACTGGACCTGAAGGGACTATCCATAGAGACGAAATGTTGTTGACCGGGACCACCATAGCCATGTTTGTAACTGTTTAAAAGAATGAAAGACCCAGATATTTTAACATTAGCTTTCCAGGACTTGCAAGTCAACGCTTCCAATTCTCCAGAAAATAACCATTAGAGCTGTGCGATACGGTTGGAACCTATCAGCTAACCGTTCTATGATTTGCTCATCAACTGCGATCCATTTCTTCTTAGATGAAGCGGGCTGTTTTTTTGTCTTTCTTTTCTTTGTTTTTTCCAGCTGCGCAACTTCGTCTTTTAATTCTGCTAGAAGTTCAGGTCTTGCCTGAAGATACTTGGAGGCCCCTCTAACCACTCCTAAATCTAAGACAGTAAAACAGTCCATTTTGTTTAACGAGAACACTGAAAACATAGTTACTGACCATGGTCCAATACCTTTCCATGTGATCATTTTTTTAAACAACTCCTCCTCTGAGCATTCAAAGAAAAACTCCAAAAGACTGTCTTCTTCTTCAATAAAAGCCCTTGCAATGTCCTTCATATATTGAACTTTTCTAGCAGATAACCCTAACCCACGCATTACCGTAGCGTCTTCCTTTGCCACCAATCTGTATTGAGTTAATTCGCCTCCATTTTGCTGGAAATGATCAGTGACCTTTTTCTTGATACTGGCTGCGGCCTTTCCGCTAATTTGCTGGGAAATAATGCCGTCAATAATCTTACTGAAGTAGTAGCCCAAATCATTGGCAACAGGATCTGCCTCTTTTTTCTTAAATCTATCAAATGGACCTTGAACCACTAAGTCATAGAGGGTATTGTCAATTTTCAGAAGGTGCTCCAAACCTTTGACAAAGTGAGGATCGTGATAAGAGATGAAGTCAGTTGGTAGAGCTAAAAGCGGTGCTAGAGTTTTGCCATTCGTGCGTCCATTTGCCACTGCAGCCTTCACTTGCCTGATGCTTCTCTTACTCATTGCCTTCTGAATCTTGTTTTGATTTCTGGTGGCAAATAGGTTAATCCTTGACATCTTCTAGAGTCGAGATACCGAGGCGCACTTACCTTCCCCCACAACCAGACCACCCAATGAAATTGACCATAACATTAGCCCATAACGACCAAATCTTGGACATTGATGTGTCCAAAGAAATGCCACTATCTGATCTCAAAGTCCTGTTGGAGTTGGAGACTTCCGTACCTAAAAAGGACCAACAGTTATTTTACAATAACAACCTGCTCATCGGGGATGACTCGCCACTAGAAGATTTAGGACTCAAAGATAATGAACTCATAATTCTGAGCAAAGTCGAAGCACAAAGCGATGTCAATTCACACTTGAACTCTGTTAGAGAGCAGTTGTTACAAAACCCGCAATACCAGGCCAGTTTACCTCCAAGTCTTAGGAATAAGCTCCATGACCCCCAAGGCTTTAAAGAGGAAGTGGAAAGACTCATCCAATTGGGGCAGTTTGGACAATTCGGGCCTTCTCGTCCTTCTGTCCAACAAGAACTAGACAGATTACAAAGAGATCCTGACAACCCAGAGAATCAGAAAAGAATTATGGAGCTCATTAACGAACAAGCCATAGAGGAAAATATGAATACTGCCTTTGAAATCTCACCTGAATCTTTTGTCTCAGTGAATATGCTCTATATAAATGTGGAAATTAATGGTGTCCATTGCAAAGCGTTCGTCGATAGTGGAGCCCAAACCACCATAATGTCCCCTAAACTGGCAGAGAAGTGTAACCTTGCGAATTTGATTGACAAAAGGTTCCGAGGAGTCGCACAGGGTGTAGGCAGTTCTGAAATTATTGGTCGTATCCATTCTGCTCCCATCAAAATCGAAGATATTATAGTTCCTTGTTCATTCACTGTTTTGGATACCAAAGTTGACCTTCTATTCGGACTCGATATGTTGAGAAGACATCAGTGTGTGATTGACCTGAAAAATAACTGCTTGCAAATCGCTGACAGAAAGACAGAATTTTTGGGAGAAGCAGACATCCCGAAGGAACTCTTCAACCAGCCGATGGAAACTCCAACTACAGTTCCTGTGCCGAAACCAATGCAACCTCCTCAACATCTCGGTCAGCGGCCGGCTGGAAATCCCCCCTCCACAATTGGAAGACCACCAGTACAGCCTCCATCTGTGGATATACCTCCAGAAAAAATTCAACAGTTGATCAACCTTGGATTCGGAGAAGAGGAATCAAAAGAAGCACTTATTAGATCTAACGGAAATGTGGAAGTTGCAGCCGCTTTATTATTCAACTAGCTATATGATGGTAATACTGGGATGATTTTCTATCACATTTTTATTCAATCCAGTCCATAACCAGCTCACTTTATTCTCAGGGACATTCAGCTTCACCTGGAAGTTTTCTATGAAAACCCTGTCATTGTGGTTAATTGTGGTGGCATAAGTGATAAATTCGTTGTAAATGGATATACTTGACCAGAAGCTAATCTTTCTAAGACATGCCACCACCAGGCTCGTTATCTGGCCACCATTTATGCAGTACATATAGACAGGAGACTTATCAGCATTGATTATGAGCTCCAAGATTTTCGTTACTTTTTCGTAATCCAATGGAACACCTCGTTTCTTACCCTTTCCACTTAGTTGGCAGTCGATATGTTGGACACTAATATTGTTCTTTTGGCAAAAATCGTGTAGTTCCTTATCGTTTTCTTCCGTGATTGTCTCTGGGGTGATTGCAATGATGGTCTTCAAGGCTAAAGATTGTAAAAATGTATAGTTTATTGGCCGAGGATACGAGCCTCGATATAAGCCCGGATGAATCCTATTGAAGTGCAAGGGGGGAGTCAATGTTGCCATATTGCTTGGCCAATCGTGGTTAACAAGGTTAAGAGAAGATACTTTCTGAGGGAAACGAAACGCGAAAGCTAACCTCTTGAACTATTACATAACCAACCAGCCAACAAACCACAATTCATAAGATGGATTCTGAAACGAGGGAGGCTACAACTCCTGTGCCAGAAGAAGTGTCAAAGAAGCAAGAGGAAAATATACTTCCAATTGGTGACACTGTGGAACAAATATACAATGAAATTGAGGAAAAGGGAAAAAAATTAACCTCCTCTCTTTCTTCCTATTGGAATTCATTCCAAGCTCATGTGTTGCCATCCAACGAGTCAACCTCTAATTTGTTTGAGACTTTGGGAAAGAAGACAGAGCTTTATATAAATGAACTGGACGAGGATTTACTGACTATACAGAATACCACGACCAGTTACCTGAAGAAAATCGGATCATTTTGGGACCAAAGCGAACCAGAAACCAAAAGTGAACCTGTCGATTCAAACTGCAACTCAGATGCTCAATTAAAGGCTCTGAACACTTCCAGAGATCTGTATCTTATTGATTCTTCAACAGATAAACAATTTTTGGAGTTTAAGGAGACTTTCAAGTACGATGGTTTGGATGTTCAAAACACAAAGAAGCTGTATCTACAGGACGGCGATAAACCTCTTGCTGAATTAATCAAAGAATTGATTCCTGAAAAAATGTCGGAAGAGGCTTTTTGGGCGAAGTATTTTTATATGAGACAAAAGATAGGCAGGCCGACTGATAGAGAAGATGGAAAGAGCTCACCATTACCACCGAAGAAAGAAGAAGTTGAGGACTTCAAGTGGGATGACTCAGATGAAGAAAGTGAGTTTGCCATTGTTCAAAAGCCCAATGTTGAACTAACAGAAGAAGGCGAAGTACTGAAGGAAGACGAGACAAAGGCGGATCCGGAGAAGAAAGATGTTGTAGAGGAAACGACGAAGACTAAACAGGAGGCTGGAACAGCTATTGAAACCCTTTCTAGTACAACTAAGCCCACAATCGAAAAAGCTGCTAAAACTGAAACCAAACCTGAAGCTAAAAAAGATGAAGATGATGACGATGACGATTGGGAGTGATTATATTGTTTATCTATTTTGCAATATCTAATTCCTTCGATAAAATAAGACATAGGCGTTCCCATTCACGATTTTATGACGATCAACATTATTGGTCACAGCATTATCGTCAAAGTAACACCATTGACCAGATTTTTGAACATATGCTGTGTAGTGACCAGATGATGTTCTGGCCCCAAAATGATTAGCCACCCCCGTTAAACTGTAATTGAAAGGGGGATTCTGATTTCTTGACGGTAGCTTCTCCAAGTTTCTTAGCTCTTCTTCTGACTGAGCTTCGGGCCAATATTTGTCCATTGAGAGCTTGAACGGATAACTGATAAACTTGTCTATCTTAATTATATGGCCTGTTTCCCACTTGACCTGAAACCTTTTAAAGTGAATGATAAGAACTCTTGGTAGTCTAGAAATACCAAGTTTCTTAAGAGCGACCTGCTTCTTTTTACAACTTGGGCAATGCCACCTGTCATCCCCGTTCAACACTTCTACAGAACAAAAAGCCTGAAAGCAGTCATCCAGTGAGACATTCTCTCGATCCAATGGAATTGGTAGGGACAGTGAACTGAATGCGTTATACGTAGTAGAAGTGCTTTTACAGGCTGTGCATTCCAATCTGGAGAAGTACTGCCCTTGAAAGACATCCTCGACTATGCTAAGGTTGTTTTTCAAATACCTTTCCCATTCAATGGTAGAAGCAATCCTGATAGGTAACGCTTCTCTATGTTTTTCCTCTTCAAGTGTAAGTTCTGCGATTGGCGGTTCATTCCCACATTCATTCAGGTCCTCGTGCAAGCTATCTAGGAGAAAATCCAAAAACTCAAAACAATCCTGTTGCTGTCCTAACTTGAAATTCTTATTCACAGTTGATACATCTTTGGCAAATGAAGAGGGAGTCACAGTTTTACCAGATGCTTTGGACATTGATAGCACTAACAAATGAAATCCCGTAGCTAAGATGCCTTTAGAGCCTAATCGGCTATTAATGTTGATGTGTTTTTTATAATCGCCTTGTAGAAAAAATGAAACAAACTTATCACTTTCCAATAGGCATTGAAGTATGCAATTCATGTAACAGGTATTTCCTAAATTATTGATCCCAACAGTGCGGGCGGTGCCAGGTTTGGCAGTGGTTGTTAAAGGAAGTTTTGAGCTTGATTTCGATGATTTAGGCGTAATTGTGTGTCTTGGGGTGTTACTAAAGTACTCAGTCGTACTAGTTAAGTAACCGTTCGGTTTCAAATTTTGAAAACTCAGATCCTGATTCCAGCCCTTAATTCCAGATTTTAAATAGACGCATCGCCTCTTGAGGGACGTGTCTTTATTCATGATAGTGATGAATATTTGAACAGTAGCCTCGTTATCATGATTACCATAACATACCAAAAGTTCATATTGAGACCGGTTCTTGAACAATTCCCTTTCATAATCTGGATTGACTGCCATTGAGAGTTGATAAAGATCTTCTGCTGTGTATCCGTTCCTGATACTCATTGGTTCGATACATATTGACATGTCCACCCCTGAGCCATCTTCAATGTGATACAAGTCATATTCTTGTCGAGATCGTAGATCAACGAGAAGTATGTCATTCGGATTCGTTTTGAGAAGTTGAGACAACTGGTCAACCAGGATGTAATCCTCTTTGATTGTGATACTAAAAGGCTTTGTGAATTCGGGTTTGAACCCTGAAGTTAATGTAGAACCCGGCAAACTTTTGACCTGGTTAGTAGATGGTGATTTCAAACTTTTCAATCGAAGAACCAAATTATCATCACAAAATTTCTTCTTTAAGCAACTTTTTATCTGGACGATTTCATGCTCTTGCCCTTCTACCATTTCTATCAGTTCACGATAAATCTTTGAATATGCAGATTTGTATCCTCCAAAGCCAGGCAGTTTCGGTATTCTCTCTCTCAGTAAAGTTTGGGAAGCTTTATAGTTAACATATGCTGCCTCTTGAAAACAGTAGTACTTCGGATTCTTTCCTGTAGGTTCAATGTTTTTGACTTCAGATCTATACTTGTCATAATAGTTCATAGCCTGGATCAGATATTGTTTGATGGAATCAACATTTCCGTTCGAAACTTTGTTGTCAACCTCCCTAACCTTTGATTCAACAATCGCATCCAGCTCTTCTACACTTTGGCAGGTCATCTGAAAGCTTTGCTTCACTATTGTTGAGGGGGTTTAATGTTTACTACCCCAGGTAGCATTGTGCTCCTGCAAGGTGAGGAGCGACAACTGTAATGATGGTGTACAGTTGTTAAGTAAAATCCTGAAAGTTTTTAACATTGTCCCTCTCCTACTCCAGGATCCATATAAGATGCTACAAGTTTGGAGATCTTCTAAGATCTTTGGGACAAGCAGGTGGTGTCTGGCTAATTATAAAAAACCTGTGAATACGAAACTTCGGCAACAATTGTTTCACACGTCGAGGCTCTCCAATGATGAGGAACAAAAGTTTCAAAGTATACTAGGAAATTCCATTCAGGAACTTACAGAATCCCCAGAAAGAGTACACCGTGTGCCCGAAGAGTCTTCAGAAACTCAGTCAATAACTAACGAAAACGTCAAGAAACCTCCCAAAGCGCACAAGATCATTATTTTGAAGGCTGAGGACTCTTTATCTAGAAATAAACGTATTTTTGAAAGACAGTTACAACCTGAAATTGAGCCAATTATGAACCTGCTAGATTTTGAATCACAAAAGAAACAGTTACTAGTTTTTCAGACAAAAGTTACCGAGAAAGTTCTTATCGACTCAATTCACACAATGAAGCCAAGCGATGCCAATGTCAGTGTAAATAGATTTGAGCAGATAGCTCAAGATTTGGCAAGCTCTTATACGTTGAACCAATTAAGATTGTACTGCCAGACCTACTATAATGATCACATACCGCATAAAGTATCAAAGAACAAACTCATAACTGATATAATTTTGGGTAAACACTGGAATTTACAGAAGACATCTAGTATTGATCCATTGAGAGATGTTATAACTGAAAAGATTATTCAGTTGTCAGGTACCCGAGATTTATTTTTACTTTTGTCTTCTGACGGTATCATTCTTCAACATTGGGCCAAAACTGGTGCCACCATTGCTGTTTCCACTGAGGATTCCCAGTTGACTGTGAGAGCTACAAAAGCCACTGTTGATTTTATCGAAGTAATGTTGGCAAAGATTCTTGAGAAGAAAGAAACACAATTAATCAATATGAGCATAATTAAAGAGATAATGAATGATGTGCACCTCAGTGATTTCCCCTTAAATCAATTAATGACTGTCAGCAACGTCCATTTTGAAAAAATAGATGATTCTGATGAGCTTTTTTCTATGTGCTCTTTAGGTTCTAATAAGATAGAACTTGCTAAGAGATTGTTGGTGGCTGCTTTGAACTATAGACCAAATACGACTGAGATTGTTGTTCAGCTTACTAATTCTAATAAGTCGAGTTCAATTTTCTTCCCTTACAACGAATCGGCCACATTGCCATGGAATTATCATGCCTGTGGCTTGTATCGATTGAGAACACCACACAGACGAATTTCACAAGATCCAAAAGTTCCATTTGAGCCCATTGGGGAGGACCTGGTAGAGAATCTAAAGGGTGTGCTGGAGCAAATTGATCAAGTTGAACACGAAATCAAGAAAATTGAAGGCCTACAAGAACAAGAGCAAATTCCTCATGAAAACGACCCTGATCTCTCGTTTGACGAGCTGGAAGAAATAGCATACAAAGATACCAATACTGAATTGAATAACGAAACAAATCATATTTTGACAGAGTTTCAAGAGAATGGTCTCTCAAATAAAATTGATAGCACCGTTTCAGATTTGACCATTGATTCAGGTGATGT
Source organism: Komagataella ulmi (assembly GCA_023213065.1). NCBI lineage: Eukaryota > Fungi > Ascomycota > Pichiomycetes > Pichiales > Pichiaceae > Komagataella > Komagataella ulmi. The sequence goes on from JAKWAZ010000001.1 coordinate 507,770, forward strand.
ATTTTCAACTCTCTCGGACTTTAATGGAACCAGAAATGATGTGGAGTACGTTGCCTCATTAGGCAAAGTATTATTTACCAATCAGAATGTTAGTGATGACCATTATTTTCAAGGCCATGTTCCCTCAATCAAACAATTGGTAAACTCCTTACCACTCTTCTGTCAACATGATTCCAGTTTCTCAGAGGTGCAAGATAGCTATGACCATTATCTTCGCATCAAATTTTTACCCTCTCTTTTTGAGAAAGGTGATAGAACCCAGATCGTCGAATCCGTGGGCAAAGAATCGTTGAAGAAACCGCCAGTGGAGTTTTGGTTCCCAATACAAAACCATCATGAAAAAAAGACAGTCCAGATTGAAGGACTACAGGTTGTTCGAGTCAACCAAGAGAAAAACGTCTCCATTCCACTACCTTCAGAGGTCTGTGATGTGAGATTCAGTAGCAATGAAACTACACCCATAGTCAGACCAAATGAAAGCAGCCAAGACTTTTCAATCTGGCTCAAAGACCAGCCGGGAATCAGAGAGTTTTTACAGAATTCGACTATCGCACTTGGATCAAGACTCAATCTCGCAAGCAATGTAAATATTGAGGTGGATGGGGAGATAGTGAATTATACCTTCACAGAAATCGAACAGAGGAGACAATTAGAACTGAATTATAGACAACACCTCCTACAATATTCAGCAGTGGAAGGAGGACTTCTGGGTGGGAAAAGAACAGAAGTCAATCTGGTAAATGTGGCTGAAGCCCCTGCAACCACAGAGTCATTTTCGAAGTTTTCTAAGGACGTTTTGGATCTTGTTCGTGTACTAAGTTGTACATAGATTGAATATAGACCGAACAGAGGCCCAGTTCAGAGTTGATACACGAAATAATTATGTAATCTAAACTAGTTTAGATTTTGGAGCCTGAATTGGCAAAAGAAACCAAAAGGTACCTTCCGAGGGTAGTTTCGACCGCACTTACGAGGGCGGATATGTGTCCTCCTGATGTCTAATTACGTCATAGAATGTTGATGCCTAGACCTTTTCTCTTCCGTAGTCGTCTATTCGTGGAACGAGGCAAGGTAAATTATTTAATCTGGTAGTGATGTACCAATACTGTTTGAATTTGGGCGAACTCTTGATCCAATTATCCCCGTTGCAGAGCACACTTTTTCTCGTCTTCATTTTAGCCCAACTGCAGTAGACCCCAACTTTACATTCCGGAAAAAAAATGCTCCTCCACCTGGACGCAGAGTGTACCGCTCAAAGAACCCTCGATGAGTTTCGACCATCTTGACAAAGTGAAATAATATTTATAGTGAGGGAAAGAACACTTTTTCCTCCACTAGTTTCTTTACCAGTTAATTATTACAGAATCTTCCAAAATGACCAAAACATTCTTCGACGTTTCTTCCAACGGTATGTATTGAAATGGAATTAACCGCACTGCGCAGCAGAGACCCTAACACCATGATAGACCAACCATTGGGCCGCATTGTCTTCGAGTTGTACGATGATGTTCCAAAGACCATTGAGAACTTCAGAGCTCTGTGTACTGGAGAAAAGGGTTACGGATACAAGGACTCCATTTTCCACAGAGTCATCCCTCAATTCATGTTGCAGGGTGGTGATTTCACCAAATTCAACGGAACTGGTGGCAAATCAATCTATGGTGAGAAGTTTGCTGATGAGAACTTCATCCACAAGCACACCAAGCCAGGTTTGTTGTCTATGGCTAACGCCGGTCCAAACACCAACGGTTCCCAGTTTTTCATTACCACTGTTCCATGCCCTTGGTTAGATGGCAAGCACGTTGTCTTTGGTGAGGTTGTCGACGGGCTGGACGTTGTTTCCAAGATCGAGACCTTGGGATCCTCTTCTGGTGCTACTAAGACCCAATTGAAGATCACCAACTCCGGTGAGTTGTAAGTCAATTGATTACAATTAAAAATGCTTAATCGTTCCACACTATCTCATGTAGTGAGAATCTTATTGACCGATTATTGTTTTTTCCCCAATTTATTTTTGGCTTTGTTAAGTTATATCTCTAGCCTGTATCTCTTTTTGCCTACGCATCATGTCCTAGAAAGGTTTATTCCTTTTTCGCGCTTTGCGTTAACTACATCTTTTTTTATTTCTCTTCTCCCCACGGAACATTCGGTTATCTTATCAACGAACATCCAATGAGTACGATTAGTAGCAAGCTGTCCAATTTATCTTTGTACGACATCAGGAAGGCTTCTAGAAAGATTCAGAATTGTAAGTTATCTCTTTTTCTTTCCAATTCAACTCTTATCCAGCTCTGATTACTAACAATTGAAAAAGCCTTATCAAACTATACCGATTTGGAGAATCTGATTAGAAATGCGACGACCACGGATCCATGGGGACCCACATCAAAGCAATGTGAGGAGATTCGAAATCATCTACTGGAAATCCTTAGCACGGCGCAATTGACTGGCTCGGATGAGAGATACGGTGGCTACTATGATGATGAGGGTTACGGTGTGGAATATGGTAACCCCGCGTCAGACGCAATATCTTTCATTATTACTAGAATAGTAGAATATTCGAATCGGTTTTCACGAGAGGGGTTTGTTGGGAAACTCAAGAAGAACTACATCACAAATGGAAACGAACATCGAATTGTGTCTAAATGTTTGAGTTTATTGGAGTACTTAGTCATCAACTGCTATCAACCGCCACTAGATATTTTGCCGCATGTTGCCAAACATATTGATTACCTGAAAGAGTTACATAACGATTATCAATGTACCACCTCTAAGGATGGACATCCCGATAAACACACAGATATTGTACGAGAAAAGGTTGGAAGGGTAGTTCAATTGATCAAAGACAAAAAATTACTTGCCAAGCATCGTCAACTGCTACATAAAGCCAATCAAAAAATTGTCAATAGCTCATCGAGAGGAAATACATCCTTTGAATATGATACAGAGATAGTATGCGACGAATCAAACAACTCAGCTACAGATGATGATGAATTCGGAGAATACCAAGAACCACCAGTAACGCCAATAATAAATCAACAGGAAACTCCTATAACTCCAGCCACAGCCACTTTTGTTGATATCAAACCAGTAGAGAATAGCTTCCAAGATCTGATCGATCTGTTTCCAAGTGAGCAAACCCCAAGGACTACCTTGCAATCGACTCCTACCTTTATTCAGCCACAAGTTCAGGTAAAGAGCCAGGCTGATACGCAGCAGCCCAAGAAGGATGTGTTTGAAAGTCTTCTCAAGAGACAGACAAAGAAATAGTATACAGAAATAACATTATTCTTCATGACTCCTCTGTCTTTAATTGAGCGACGCTCTCTGTCACTTCGTCCACATCATCACCACCTGCCAAACCTTGTTCGAAAATTTGCTTACCGGTCAGTTTACCTTTGTGCAATTCTTCCAATCTCTTTTTTAGTTTCTCGTCCAGACCTAACTCTTTTCTAAACCGTGACCTCCAGGCGTTGAAACTTTCTACAGTAACTGGGGTACCTCTGAATTTTTTCTGTTCTTCACGTTCTATTTTCAATAACTCTTCTTCGTGCTCTTTTGTCGCTTTATTCAACTTTTCTTGAAATAATGTCTCTGCTGCTTCCTTTAATGTAGAGGTAAGACTGAAAATGGAAGGTATTCCGATATTGTCGTAAGCCTCATCAATTAATCTAAATTCAAGTTTCTTGAGGTCGTCAGAAGTGAAAAAGATCTCGTTTTCTAGACGAACAACTTGTTCCCCACCGGAAGATTCCTCATCGTCTGATTCATCGTCCTCTTGGTCATCAAAGGAGTCATCGACAGAAACCTTCAAATCAGGCACTACTTCTGGATATGTTTCAGGGTATTTGACATGCAGAACTAAACGATGCTTTCTTTCACTTGCAGTTTCTAGAAGGAGGCTGATCGTAAATTCTGTATCAGAAATTCGTTCTAGTTCATCTGGATATATAGATTCTAGAATTTCGATCTCTTGGACCTGCTCTTCTTTGTAATCCATTGCAAATGAATTTTTGACTACGGAGGAAACAGAGACAGAGAACGTCAGAAGGAATTTAATGGGGCGCGACTACAAGTAGGTTTTCCTTCCAACTCTCCGTCTAGATGCACATGAACAAGATAACTAACTGCGTAGCTGTCCCAGTAAATTTTTCTTTTTTTTTTTGGATCCGTCCTACGAAGAGACAATTTATTAAAATCTCTCTCTATCCTTTGGATCTTCCCTATCATGGCCACTCTAGATGAAGTTATAGTCAAGGCCCGAAATTTCATTGAAACCCAAAGACCTGATGAAGCTTTGGAGTTTCTTGAATCTTATGCCAAAGGAAATGAACAAAATTCCAAGTTTCTATCAATTTTGGGTGAAACTTACCTGGAAATTTCAGACTTAGACCAAGCGTACGATTTGCTAAATAAAGCTTGTCAGTTAGATCCAAATGCTGAGGAAGGTGTTGAAAAGTTCTTGTACTTAGGGCAAATGATTGGTGGTAAAGATGGTGAAGAATTGTTGACCATTGGTATCAACAGATTAACGGACCAGCTTGAAACATTATCTAATGATGCCAATACAGACTCAAACATTAAAGAACTGTTGAAACTCCATGGTGATAAATACAAAGTTGCAAAGTATTTGGTGACGAAATTGGACCAAGCGTTGTTTGTACTGATAGAAATATGGATGACCGATCTCTGCATGGAACCAGAAGCAGAATCCAAGTGTGAAGAATTGATAACCAAAGCTATAAGATTTGACGATGAAATTGCACAATCTCGTCCTGAAGACCGTAACCCTGAAGTCTGGTCCACTTTGGCGAATATTCGTATTAGTCAACAACGACCTGATGATGCACGTCAGGCAGTTAACAAAGCTTGGGAGTTATTCAATCAGAAAAAATCCCAATTGGAAAGCATATCCAGCGATCCAAATACGGATGACAAGGCTGTGAACGAAGCAACTATAGAGTACATTGAACTTATTCAGCCATTGATTACTTTGACCAGATACAGTATAGAATTAGGTCTGTTAGATCTCGCCATTTCCATTGCATCAAGTATCCAAGACATAAATGAACAAAACGTGGACAGTTTCTATTTAGAGGGATTTGCTCACTCGTTACTGGCTAAGCAACAGCAGTTCAATATCGAAGACATTGGTCAGCTTATTGAGAATGAAGAACTAGAGCTTGATCTGAAAGATCCAAGGACACAGCAGACTATTCAAGATGCTCGAGTTGCCCTGAGTAGCGCATTCAAGCTATTGCAAATCGACTCTATCGCTGAAGAAACAGACGAAGAATTGGTGGAAAAAATCAACCAGCTACTAAACCAAGTTGGAGGGTTCCTACTAAAAGAAAAAGACACGACAGGAATCGATGAGACCAATTGGGAGAATGAAATAGAGGAAGATGTTTAATTTGTATGAAAGATAAAGTTTAATAAATGTACAAGGTTACTGTGGGTTAATTTCTTGTTATGCTCTTTTCTCATTGAGTTTCGCTTCCCTTTCTTGTCATTCATCAGAAGGTACATCCACCCATTCATCCTGTTTGGTCCCAGGCCTAACCTCTGTTGGAGAGACCCGTATATGTTCGTCGACATCATCTTGGATTTCTTCGTCGTAATTTGTAGCTATCTGTTGTTCATCGTCAATGAAGTGCACATACTCTTCGGGGACAAGCCCAGTTTCACCTGTACGTGGATCTTGAGCTACGAGCCATCCTTGGCCATATTCGTAGCTGATTATTACCAACTGATCTTCCTGTAGAGCCAGCTCGTTATCATTTTCTGGAGTAAAAGCATACAAGGCTATAGCTTTTATTTCAGATGGCTGTGGCTCGTAATTGTCTGTAAGATCCTCTGAATAATCTCGTTCTATATCTGTATCCAACTCGTGTGCTTTAAATAACTTTTTATCATAGCAACCAAAATAGTTTGGATCATCCTCATCATAGCCAAAATCTATTACTGAGGTGTATTCAAACATGCCTTCAACCTTCCACAAAGCTTCCCAAGACTGGATACTGTGTATTGTTTCTTTCCTTCTTGGATTTTATAGTGATGAGAGAATAATCAGGTCGGGGCGGTTTACCTTCCAAGTGATGGAAATATCTCGCGAAGCTCACCGTGCCGAGTTAATGTGATAAGACTTTTTAATCAAATTATCTAGGGGTGTTTGTTCCTTAACGCAACTATGACTTCGGCCCACAGACCAACTTTTGACCCCGTCAAGGGAAAGGCTGATCAGATGCGATCAACAGTCTCCCATGCGCGGAGTCTGCCATCGCATACGAAAATGAAGTACCGTAGAGCTACAAAGTTTGAGGATCTGGAAGGCAAGACAACTGAGTCAAAGGAGAACGACGATGAGAATGAGGATGAGGACGAAGATGAAATGTCGTCTGATTCTAAACGCGTATCGGTCCAAGTTGCAATAGATGAAGAAAACAGAGACAACGAGGACGAGCTCCCCGATTCCCAAGAGCAAGTGGAACAGTCAAATCTCGCTTCCTCTCACAACTCAGAGTCTTCTGAGTATGAGTCCGAATCAGAAGATGAAGAAAGTTTGTTAAGAGAACTTGAAAAGATTAAGCAAGAAAGAAAGGAGAAAAAAATGGAAGAAATTGAAACAGAAATGAGGACCCTTCCTCCGAAACGATCATGGAGAAATTCAACATTTAGGAATACCAACTCAAAGAAGACTACCACAGATAAGAAAGCCTCGTATACGAACGATACCTTAAAGACAGACTATCACCAGAGATTCATGGACAAGTTTATCAAGTAACACAGCAGTGATCATTATTTCATGTTAATTAATATATATACTATAATCTACCTTCTCTAAATGCGAATTATCCTTTGGAACAATGTCTTTACGACCCCCATTACCAGCGGCCATCCATTGTCAGCTCTGACAGCATCGCCGTTCTCTTCCAATCTTCTAAGCAGGTAATCTTTGGTTTCCTTGGATGGACCCCAAGGAACGTACTTGATAAGGTTCTTGACGCCATATTTGGTAATTAGAGTGTGTGTAACATCATCTGCCATTCCTAACAATTGACCCAAAACAACATTGGATCTCTGCAAATATTTGCTCATATCTTCGTGTGTGAGTGCATCTAGCAAAGTGGTGGCTTGCATTTGTGACTCTCTACTGTGTGAAGCAACAACTAAGTGACCGATGTCAGAGCCGTTGAGACTGCTGCTGTTGACGATTGCCTGGATGCATCTTGCAACTCCAGAATCATATGCATAATCGGTGTTTTGCTTGGTATCATGGATAACACTTCGATCAGGTTCAGAGTGAATGTATGCTCCTCTAACTAACTTCAATCCAACTCTATAGTTTCCCTCTGCTGCCAGTTTCTTCTCAAGCTCGATTAATGGCAGTCCTTCTTTTAGGTACATTTGAATTGTTCCGGCAACACTAACAGGTTTACCCTTGGGGTTGAACTCCTTGAATAATCTTCTTTGCAATTCGTAGACACCCTGTTGCAGCTGATGCTTCTCAGCATCAATGACTGCCACAACAAACGGAGCAACTCGGTCTGGGTATTTCTTCAGTAATTCTATGTTCGTTTTGTAAATGTTGGAAGTCACATTGCGGCAGTTGTCAACTAGTTTCTCAAACCTCTCTTTGTATTCTGGCTTGTTATAGTTCATCAGCACGTTGGCCGCATCTTCAGCCATACCAGTTGGCTTAAGAGCGACGTACCCAGGAGCGACATCGTTTATGTTTTCTGCCTGTTTGATCATCTCTAATGTGTGTGGGACAATCATCTTGTCAACAGATTTATTGGTTTCTTTAAGAATAAATGGGATATCAATGTTGTCGTTTCCATTACATCCCTCGATGGTCAATGAAGCCATCATGTTCTGAATTCCTCTGCTCTTCAATCTTTGCCCCGTCCTGCGCACGTCCTCCACTGTCTGTCCTCCACAGTACAAGTTGTAAACAAACAGTTTGACAAAGACCATGGGTACGTATGGGAAGATCTTGATAACAAGATCAAGAATTGGTTTATTGATGGTGGCCATACCAATAACACCGTAGTTGATAAGTTCTGATGCACTTAAACCTTTCAAATGTTCGTATTTTGAAGCTTGCGATGCACTCTTATTTGGCATATCAATTGCCATGCCTTGCTGTTCCAACCTTTGGGGCAACTCAAAGTTGGTAGCCCCAGTAGTAGCAGCACTAGTGGAAGTCTTGATTGTTCTTGCCAATACTCGAGATCCAAGTAAAGCTCTTCTGTATAACATTTATGACTGTATTACTGAGCAATAAAAAAATGGGCTTCTTGTGACCTTTTTATCCTGCCTAGAGATAAGCCCATGAGGAAAACCGAAGCGAATACTTAGTGATCCTTATCAGTAAACGGGTTAAATGGGCGAGAGCAATCGCTTACATTTGCACCAAAAATCTCTAGGCCTCGCTTATGGTATCTTTTCAAGTCTTAGTGAAGGTATCGCTAACGATTGCCCTCGCTTCTCACTATCCCGCTAGCAATCATTCACTATCATTTCGCAGAATCTTACCCAACTTGCTCTTGCGCCTGATTAGGGTGACCACCCCCATCGGAATTGTTTATCAATAACGCCAACGCATGCCAAAATTTTAATGTAATACTCGCTTATCCATCCCATCCCATCCCATCCTTCTAACTTACCGATATCTTCACATCAAAATAGATAAATCTCTTAATGCTTTTGCAGGAAAGTACATCTAGAAACTGCACCACATCAGTCTTTTCTGACAATTAGCATTCTTCAAGTTTTGCAATGATAAGGCCCATATTAACGGCTTATATTTCTTTCAAAAGGAGCTCGGCGCGTCCTGCCTTTCTATCCGGCTAGATTGAACATGAGGAATAATACAGCTTGAGAGTGATATTTGTTTGAGGCCTTTCAAAAGGAATAGAATCGTCGACTTATCGGGATATTTACTCAATTCACTTTGCGCCCCCCTTTCCAGCTCTGTAACTGATGGAGGAAGCAGTTCTCATTAACAGGCGTGAGGCGTTAATTCGCAATCCACATTTGACATCAAGTATTCGCTAAGAGAGTCCCTTTTTCAAAACTCAATGTTAATAAGATAGATGTACCACAAATGTCATCCGGTTGTAGCCAATCGCTTTTCTAAGCTTTAACTCTGTAATCTGTTCTATGGCAGCTGCATACATGTCTTGTCTAGAAGCATGGCAACGGTTTCAGGCCATAAACATATCCGGTCAACAGTGGGTGCGTAATAACGTATATAGCCACAACTCGAAAAAGTAATCCCAAGCGACACGGGTTCTTATTATTCCAAACCTGTTTCAGTTAGAGTCAAATTGTTCAATTTTGAGGTAATTTCTGCTGGTGGGGGGGAAATTGATTTTTTCCAGTCCTTACCACCACTGGCCTCCCGTTTGGATCTACTTTCTTGAGATTCCGAACTTTCATCTGCAAGGTAGATTGCAAGTCTTTCGTCTGTGACCTTTAGTATGGATTGTTGATCATTACCCTGCAAGGCGCACAAACGAAGAATGTACTCCAGCAGACTTAAGGATGTACTAGAATTCTCGATGCTTTCGGACAATTTAGGCGGCTCCTTTCCAACTGCTTGAGTATTATTAGCATACAGTAGGTTTCTAGCTGCATTTATTTTTCTAGTAACCCTGTCATTGTCTTCCTCCGAAAAATCCTCTTCCTCATCTTCAGAGTCAGAACCAGGTGCTTTCGAATACTCACTGAATGCTGTCCATTCTATTGCGTCTTCTTTCTCCGAACTCTTTTTAGTTTTGAGTATGAGAACTGGACAATTGCGGTCTTCCAGCCTGAGGAGCTTGGAGGACGCACTAAAGAAAAGTCTTATTACGTGAGCCACATCAAGCTCCTTTACGCTGGGTTCTGAAGAGTCATGGTATCGGTCATCATCAAAACTCTCAGTAACTATCAACTTGTACGAATATTCCAGATTTTTGGAAGGGACTCTCATAACTTTGACAGTACAACGAGCCATCTCTTCTTTCCAAGAAACATTGGAAGATCCAGAGAATATTTGGAATAAAGTTAGATCGAAAGAGGGACCAACTTGTTGTCTGCTATCCTTAAACTTTGAATCTGCAAGAGTCACATAATTGGAAGCCTGCAATAACCTGCCTGGTGACACAGTTGAAGGAAGTCCACCTGTGAGATTAGCTCCTGAGGTCGTTAGGGCCAAATTAATCAAGGGTATCGCTTCTTCTATTTTGGTGAGTAAGAACTTCATGTAGTCTTGGACTTCTTTTATAGAATCGGAATTTTTGCCCTTTTCAAGTTCATCAGTTAATTTTGCCAGAAAGTCATCGAACTCGTAAATGTCGTTGGTCAAATCTGAGGTCAATTCAAGTGTGCTTTGTAAGTTCGAGTTCCCTCTAGCTGCGACCAATTTAATAAGATCGATAGCGCCGGTGACAATTTCAATTCTTAATTGCAGTTTTCTTTTCAAAAACTCAACAGCCTTACGATCCTTAGCTGGGATCTTGTCTACATATTTCCCGATAGTCTTTATGGCATATCCTGAAGCAATAGTGATGCCAGAACGGATGGCAAATGTGACAACTTGATTTCCAGCCTACGATGTTAGTAAAGGTAAATACTCAAACGACAGCAGAAAAATCACCTACCTTGGCCAGTAGTTGATCCATTGGAAGTACGTTGATAGAGGGGTTGATTTGTAAGATACAATTATGGAAAGAGTGAAGGAAGGGTTCATATTTCAATATTAAGTTTCTAGTCTAAGTCTATTCGAGCGCTCATCGCATCACTGTACCTTGAGAGCCTATTTAAACAGGTATCTCACCATTTGACGTCCCGTTGGCTTCCGGCGTCTCTTCTGTGCCCTCCTTTTCAATCATCAATTTCCTTTTCTTCCGCCATTTTTCATTCAATACTTCGGGTTCTTCGACGGTGGGTCTATTAAGTAGTTTGACATGTTTATTAGCAAACTTTCCCTTACCATCTCCAGTATTATGCAGTTGCTTCCCAGCAGTAACTTGTATTGGACCGGGCATTACTATGTTCCTCATGAAGTTGGAGATGATGTATTTGAGGTGGTAGTCGTAGTAAACACCCCTAAATTCCTGGTGCGATTTTAGTATTTTGTTCGCATTGGTAGCTGGTTGAAAGTTGACATCGTCATCATATATACAGTCGTACAAAACCAGAGGAATATCGTGGGCCATAACATAAACAGGCTTCTGCGGATGATTTTGTATATCCAATAGCTTTGTTATGATGTCTGGAGACTCGAATCCTTGACCAATCATTAGCAAAATTGCTACCATACATCTAACTTGATGCCATAAAAATGCCGTACCTTTCAAGTCAAACACGTAGTACCCAGGGTGACCTTCTAGAGGTAGTACTTGAGAGGACCTCACGGCTCTAGTATAATTTGTCATCTGTTTAGCACCATCCACTTTACAAAAATTTCGGAAATCGTGCACACCTTCGAACATTGGTGCTGCTTTCTTCATGCTTTCAATGTCCAAACCTTCATCCTGAAAAACGTACTTGTAATGCCTCCCTCTGCAACTAAACCTGGCATCAAATCCTTCGGGAGGACGTAGACACACGCCATGAATACGAATATCACTGGGTAGAAGCTGATTTAGAATATTGATATAATCCAACTCTTTGATATCATTCTCTGGAGATTTTAGTTCCTCAGGAGTCAATCTTGACCTCACGTTTAGCCCGATTACTTGGTTCATGGCACTAACTCCCTTATCTGTTCTACCACATCTACTAAATGCACAATCTATTGGATTAAGAGATGGAATCATTCTACACTGTCTCAAAGCCTCCAAAATTTTGAACTCAATGGTTGGTAAATCAGTAGCTTCTCTCTGAACTGCCAATCCCTGGTAGTTCCATCCCAAGTAGGAAAACTTCAGTGCTATCTGTCGGATGGTAGCTACAGAAAAGTCCACTTCGTTCTTTCTCGGTTTAGCCTCCATCAAAGCTAATTCTCCGCTTTTTCCTTCCAGCTGTAGTATCCTACTGATCAACTGGGGCTTGGACCATTTTCTGTAGTCTGTGTCCGACATGAGAAGCCTTAAATGGTGATTCTTTAACAGAGACGGGAAAGGCCTCATTGCCTGAAAATTTATTCAATTCGCGTTTGTAACCAAGATAAATAGCTAATTTCTAAACCTTCTTTCCTTCCCCACTACTGCCTTTCTTGAACACTATGAAGCCTGATCTCTATAAACCGTCCTCCTTTAATCCCTACATGAAAGAGTATACTCTGAAAGAATGGGATACTTCCAAATTTGAATCCAAATGGCAACAAATCTACCAGCGTAAAATGGTTCAACCAGCCAAGAAATACCACTCTTTAATGACCCTGTTGGGATTCCTTCTAGCTCTTCTAACCCATTGCATCATGTACTTGTCATTCTACCAGCTGACAGCCTTTCTGGCCCTTTTTAGATGCTTTGTGTCTCTAACAATAACCTGTATTATCTTCTCCACGTCCATCAAGTATCAAGAAAGGATTTATCACAATTTCAACTATTTCAGTGGTATATTCCTCGAGGAATATATAACCTTCACTGAACAGCTCATGGAGAAGTACAATATCGACTCGAGTGCCCTTCTGAACTTGGAATACAATTCAGATCGTAACAGTACATCTGACATCTCGCTGGGATCGATCATTCGGCTGTGGAAATCGCCCAGTGTGTACGATAGTTATCTTCTGTGTGAAGCTCTCGATCACGAGGATTCTTTTTCAGACATCTGGATAGACTCATTATTCTTTAGGTCCCTCAACACGGGCTGTCTGTTCAATATCAGCCTGGATATGGCCTATTTTGTCACATCTTCCGCCTGCCTTTTGGTACATTTAGCTCTTCTCAATTTTCCCGCTGTGAAGTTTATACCATCCATGGAGATATTCTACCTTGATATTGCAAGCAGCACGCTAGTCTTGCTTCTATGTAACTACTTGAACTGGGAGGTGTGGAATACCCTGGGCGATAAAAAGCGCAAGATTTGTGATCTGGTATGAAACATAGCTGTACACACAACAAGACTTTTTGTTGTAACTTAACGCATCTCAGCTATCGCTATAATTTTTTTTTTCTGCTCCACTTTCACCATCTAAGAAATGACAACTTCGTCTCTAGATTGGGATAGTCTGTCCTACAAACTCCAACCTTGGATACTGGAAGGCATCTCTTCCTTGGGCTATGATAGCATGACGCCTGTGCAAGCTTCTACTATCCCCCTTTTCTGCAAACACAAAGATGTTGTGGTGGAAGCAGTTACGGGGTCAGGAAAAACGATGGCATATATAATCCCAGTCTTGGAAAAAATCGCCCAGTATTATGCTCAGGACATTCCTTTACTTAGAGGTGATGTGCTAGCCATGGTTTTATTACCAACAAGAGAGCTGGCTAGTCAAGTTCAGAGAAATTTTGATCAACTTTTGAAATTTCAACCGGATGATCGTGATATTACAACTCAACTATTAGTCGGTGCGGTTGGCTCTGTCAGGGAAGATGTCTATAGTTTTTTACAGAATAGGCCGCAGATATTAATTGGAACTGTGGGCAGAATGTTGGAATTTCTTGGTTCATCCAATGTGAAACCAAAATCTTTACAAGTATTGGTCTTAGATGAAGCCGACAGGCTACTGGACTTGGGTTTTTCACACGATGTCCTAACTATTATTGAAAAGCTTCCAAGACAAAGAAGAACAGGATTATTTTCTGCTACAATCAGCAGTGCTGGCTCCGATATTTTCAAGACAGGAATGGCCAATCCGGTCAGAATCGTTGTGAAAAATAATAACAGTGATGGCTCAAAGAATGCTGTCCCAGACTCATTGGGTATTTCCTACATTTCTCTAACTACAGATAAAAAAATTAAAACTCTACTGGAGTTACTGTCCAAATATCACTACAAGAAGGCAATTGTTTATTTACCAACTTGTGTTGGAGTTCAATATTTTCACCTGCTAGTGCAAGCTCTGATAAATAAGTTAGACTTACCAATCTCATCGGAAGATTTGAAAATGTTTTCCATTCATGGTAAGTTAGAAACAGCAGCTAGACTCAAGGCTTTAAATGGGTTTGCTGACAGTTTTGCTTCCAAATCTGTACTATTGACTACAGACGTTGCAGCTAGGGGTCTTGACATTCCTGAGGTAGATTTAGTAATCCAATTAGATCCTCCAACGGACCCTGACATGTTTCTTCATCGTTCTGGTCGGACTGGAAGAGCAAACAAAGTTGGTAAAGCCATCGTCATGCTGAACGAGGGAAGAGAGTTGGACTATATTGATTTTATGAAGGTACGAAATGTCCAAATTAGTGAGCTCAAATTCAGCGGCGATCTGGAGCTGGATACAATATCTCAAGCCATGCACAACTGGTTGCTCGATGATAGAGCTAGATACGATCTCGCAGTACGAGCAATGGTGGCCTTTGTAAAGTCCTATTCAAAACACACAGCAAGTTCAATATTCAGGTTACAGGGACTTGATTACATCAAGCTTTGTAAGATGTATGGACTATTTCGAGTTCCCAAGATGCCTGAAACAAAGTTCATCACGAAGGAAAAATACGAGGAGGAAAAGGTTGATGAAGAGGGATGGATAATCAAAGTTGATATGGATAGTTATAAGTATTCTCATCCTGATAAAGAGGAGAAACGTTTAGAAGAGCTAAGGACGCATAAGAAGCTCAAAGAAAGTAAATTAAGGGCTGCCAAGAGAAGAGAGCAGAAGGCAAAGAACGCCTCTTGGAGTAATCAAACAAAACAAAAGGAAATAAAACAGGAACGGAGATCTATCACTGAACAGCGGCAATTGGCTAAAGAACGAGAACGGATTGCAAATTACAATTCTGAAGATGAAGAAAATGAAGTTGATTGGAAGGATGCGATCAGGGAGCAGAAACGTCGGAAAACGACATCCACCGCGGTTCAGGGTTCTTTTGATGATTTATAGTGTCAATTATGTACCAGTTCCTGTGAAGATGTAACTACAACTTATGTACTGTGCTTGTGATGATATCGTCTAATTCAATGTCCTTGTAGAGTCTGGCTTCTAGCCAAAACTTGGATAAATGCCTGTTGCCTGAGTCGCACGCAATAAAGCAAACGGTTGAACCCGCTGGTATCATTCCCTCTTTAATGAGTTTCAGTACTCCGACCGCATTTATGCAACTACTTGACCCGAGAAACAATCCATCATTTCTGCAAAGATATGAAGCCATTTTCATTGCCTCTTCATCCAAGACTTTTACTGAATCGTCTATGAGAGCCTCCCCCATATGAAAATTGTGAGTCACTCTATTGAGGCCTATCCCTTCTATCACTGTATCGACTTGGTGGCGTCTTCTGGTGCCTTCTTTCTCAACGGCGTCAAACATGACGCCATGCTTAATTCTATTGTAAAGGCCTGAACCTTGTGGGTCAGCTAAAAAGACTTTGACCTGTCTTTTCTGTTCTTTGAAAAATCTAGCACAACCGGCGATGGTTCCACCGGTTCCAGAACCTGTGACAAAATAGTCTAACTTTCCCTGTAATTGATTCCAGATCTCTGGACCAGTTGTAGCATAATGGATTCTCCAGTTACTATCGTTTTCAAACTGATCAGCGAATACACCAACTGACGTGGAAGAAGGGTTTCGACTCATCACTTCAGCACCACGACGTGCTGCATTCACATATTGGTTCGGATCCACAATGGATGCCGGTTTGACTTTTTCAATGATAGCACCAAAAGATTCCAAGAGCTGCAACTTTTCCTGTGAAGTGTCGCTTGGTAAGCAAATATGGGCTTTATAACCCAGACTATTACATAACATGGCAAATGATATACCTGTAGAGCCGGAGGTCCCTTCAAAAATTGTGTCTCCTCGTCCAGGTTTAATGACGCCATCTTTTTCGTTCTTCCTAATGATAGCCAAAGCAACTCTGTCCTTTGCAGAGCCGCCTGGGTTGGCTAGCTCCAATTTGGCATATACTTCACAACCTGTCGCCCTAGACAGGGAGTGGACCTTCACCAGGGGGGTATTGCCGATGCATTGATCAATACCATCAGCAACCACGCCTGAGGGCTTTCTCCGACGCAATCCAAACGCTGCTATGCATATTGAGGCCGCCAATACAGCTACAGTCAAGCTGTGATCTAAACGGGGCATTGATTCTTCAAGCCTAATCACTCGATAAAGTGAAAGCCTGCAGATAAGGTGCGAAAGTATAAATCACGCTAAAAGAAAAGCTTAAAAATCACATGGCGGCACGGAGCACCGCCTTGCCTCCCCTCTGGCGATTGTTTTCCTTTCCCCATCTCTCCGCCTAAAAAATAATAGAGAGGGCGCGACCAACTGGAACATGAGACCCTAAGCTAAAGCCTGCTAGTTATATTTTGATAGTCTTATTTTCAACCGGCCATAACTCTGATATTATTCAGCAATACAGCTGACAACCATTCGACAGTTTGATCGGACCGGATTCTTGAACCCAATCATTAGTGATGGATAAAAGTAAAATCAGATACAAGAGATCAAGATCTGCGAGGGCATGTGAAGTTTGTCACGCTCGGAAAGTTCGTTGCGATGCGGTGGATATTTTCCCATGTACTAATTGCAAGACGTTTGGCAACGAGTGTGTGATTCCAGAGGTTCGTAAGAGACGAGCTCGCAAGATACATGAAGAGAAAAATGATGACCTCAGTCTGAACTCCTCCCCAGCTTCCTCGTCGTCTACTACTAAAATCAAACCCGAACTGCCCGGTAAGGGCCGGATCAATCTCGCTGTATCTGCTACTGAAACAACAGCTGCTACTGTGTCTCCTGGGACAACTGCGGACAAAAGTGTAGGATCGTCTTACAAGAATCAGACTTGGGATTTTTTTGGAAACACCACATGTCTAAATCAAGTTATGGCTACAGTCTCCACCAAAGAATTGAGCGGCTCAGAGTATTATCGTTCTCCTGAAGTGAAGGCATTCCACGAGATGGAAATGGAAGCTTTAAAAATCAAGGGTGCTTTTTTGATACCAACGGAAGAACTATGCAAGATTCTGATTTCGTGCTACTTTAAGCACGTTCATCCATGGTCTCCCATAATAAACAGGACACACTTTGAAAAACATTATCTTCCAAACTTGCGAAACCCACCAAGCATCCTTCTTCTACAATGTGTTCTTTTAGCAGGCTCTCGTGTCTGCAAACATCCACAGCTTATGGACCCAGAGACTGGCACCGTGGACACATGTAGCTTTATCTTCTACTATCGTGCGAAGGCCATATATGACAGTAACTTGGAAACAGACCCGATATCTTTGGTCCAATCAATCTATCTCTTGGGACATTTTTGGGAAAGTGCTGAAAGTATTGTCAAGAATATTTTCTATTGGAGCAGATTGGCCATCACTCTAGCTCAATCATATGGTTTTCACAGATGTCTACAGCCTTCATCAAAAATGTCAACTGAGGATCTGAAATTGATTCGACGTATATTTTGGTGTCTCTTCATCAGAGATCGTGGTATTTCGGTAGCTTTTGGAAGACCATTAACTATTGACTTGGACGATTGTGATGTTCCCCTTCTATCTACTCGAGATTTCATTGAAATCAACGAAGATGATAAATCCATCTCACCATTAACACCTGCAGCAGAACATGTCGATTTTGTGATGCATAGCCTTAAATTGGCAGAGATAATGGGAATTGTGCTGAAGCAACAGTACACTGTGAAGGCCGAGAATCTGGAATCTATATATCACATCAACATTGTCAAGCACTGTGATATGATCATGGGAAACTGGCTTCATAATCTACCATCCACCTTATGCTATCATTCATCAGATCCAGCTCAACAGTCACTTCCCAGGGCCATTATTAACTGCAATTACTACGCCGTATTGTGCCTAATACACAGACGGAACATCCTTAAAAGGGTCAAACATCCCCTTCCGAGCAAAGACGATTATTACCCTTCTTGGGGTGTGACTTTTCAAGCTGCGCACATGATTTCACAGATTGGCAAATACCTACAGAATAGTGGACAATTACAGTATGTGTCGAATTCCTTAGTGTTCTCATTTTACATTGCTACAGTTATGATGATATATCACTTGTATAATAAAAACCGAAAAGCTGCTGCTATTGCAAAACAATCCATAGATACTCTTTGCAGCTGTCTAAACGAGCTGTCTAAAGTGTGGAAAATTGCTCTCTTATGTTCAAAAATACTAGACATTTTACTGAAGGATGAAGCAAAACGATTAGATTTTGTTCAAAACGTAATTTGTGTGTCTGTTGACGTTGGAAAAAAGAACAGAGGTAATGGTAAAGGACAAAATGTACAGACTGCTGAGTATAGGGATAATTTCTTATCTGAAGATCCAAAACCAAAGGATGAGAACTCAGGAAATGGTCTGAATATGCCACTGAACGAGAAACGTCCACCCACGGCCATTTTTAGTAACGGTGTATCTCAAAACCCCAATTTAATCAATATGATGACCCAATCATTACCTGGCCTCACTGGTGAAGAAAATTTCCTTCCGATGGATGGTAATTCAAATCCAGATTCATTTCCAGCACAGACTTCTCAAGGTTTCAACAATTTACAGCACAGCCTTGATTTATTCAAACCGAATAAGTTATTCCCATCCTATGACAATGGTAATTCAAACCCACGACTTGACACTGAAAATTTGAACAAATTGAATAAGAGTAAGAACACTCATAAGTTCCAAATTGGCACGTCGCATAACAATGAATCTCCTAAAACTGAGGACAGCGTGAGCAGTGGTAATGAGTTTGTCATTGAAAAGATCATCAATGACAACTGGATGCCGATGTTTGATGTTCCTGTCAATGCTGAAACTAGTGGCAATGACCCACAACACGTTTCGTCCGCTTCGAACCCAGGAACCGGAACCAGTGTCGAAGATGCCCATCCATCTGACCCCCTATCAACAACCCTACTTGATCCTTCCGTGTTCAATTTAGCCAACGGTAATATCCTTAATCCTGAGACCGTTTATGGGCCTAACATGGAGGGATTTGATTTTCACTCTGGCAATTTTGCCAAATCAGACTGGTTCAACTTTTTTCAGTAGATAGTTAATATTGATTAGGTAATCAATTCTTCTCGCCGTCTTTCACTAGCGTAGTTTTATCAAGGACAGGTGCGCGGGTGGGCAGAGAAGACCTATTATAGTTTAGTACCTGAAATGCCCTTGACGTATCATCGTCCATATCTGAATGGAGATGTTGTTCATACCAAGCGCGCTGTGAAGGGAAAGGAAAACGGTGGAAATTTAGATTTGAACAATGGAAGTCTGCCTTTGTTCAGCTCTATAAAAGAGCTCCAAGGGCTTAAGTTTGAAGGGTTTCAAGAACTCAGCTCTTTCATCAAAGGAAAGAAGGGCTCTATTCTTGATATAACGGCGAATATTGATGGTTCTCAAGAAGAGGATAATGATCAAATGTCAGCTGATGAAAATGAAGACATGATAGAGGAAACGAAGGCGGAAAAGTCTTTAGAAGATCATTTTATTTCCTTGTCACAGCTCGAAGAAAAGCTTCTAACACAGAAGGAGTTACAGTTGCTCACTATAGGAGTGGATAATATTCCTACTGGAGTTACCAGGTCTGCTGGCCTGGTGGCTGGATTTCTGGAAAGTGTTATAGATGATTATCTGGTTGATTTTTTGCCAAAAGATGAAAGCAGCAAATACTTTTGGAGTTTTGTGGATAATGATGTTGTGGAGTTCAAAGTGGTATTTATACAATTTCGAAGTTTTGAGCTGCTACAAATGGTAATTCAGATATTTGAAAAAATGGATTTGAAGATGCATATTCCGGAGGGCTGCAAGAAGATCTTAGAACAAGTGGAAACCCTTGAACGGGATGAAGATGCTGACAAAGTAAAAGAGTACCTCGAGCTGATCTCTAAATTATCATCCAGGAGACTGCATTCCTACAAAAATCATGGTGATGTGGTAGAGAAACTGAATAATCTATCGAAGTACTACAATAGGTATCGAATCGACCCTAAAGAATTGGTTGATGTTCCGAATGAACTCGTAGACACAGTGAAGAAGGAGATTGTGGAATTTAGGTTGAACGTTTTGAAGTTAGAGAAAAGTAAACGAGAGACACAAATGCTGAATGATAAGAGAAAGGCTCGTATGAGATTGCGCAGAATGATACAACTGAATAATATCTCCGGTAAATCAGGTAATAGTAGAAACGAGGATGAAGATGAAGATGAAGATGAATACGAAGATGAAAACGAAAACGAAAACGAAAAACAGTTTAACGAAATGACAGATGAAGAATATGAAATGCGACGTTTGGAAAATGTGCAGCTAAACCATAAGAAGAAATTCGAACTCTACGAATCTTCTGTTCACAAGAATGATGTTGCAAGGATCAACAGTATTCACAACTTTGAAAATAACATCAAGCACTCGTCATATGAATCGAAACTTGTTCCTTCTAGAAGGGCAAAGTTTTTGGAAGAGTACGTTTTCAACATCAAAGAGAATACAAACAGTATTGACAAAAACATACAGTATTACAAGAAACACGTTAACTATGTTAATTTCAGAGAGAAAGTAAAGCTTAAAGAAGAAGCGATGGATGCACAAGATAGAGAAGAAGAAAACTCTGAAGCTAAAGCAGTTCAGGAATCAGATCAATTTCTACAATCGCTGGGCAAGAAGAATCAACCACAGCAAATACCGGATTCTCTTCATCAACCAATCATTGAAAAAATCGATCAGGTTATCAACGATTTACTGGGAATGACAGAGGAGTCCCTAACTCGATTCATTTTCAACTTTTTCAAGGACAATTTTTTTCAATTAGATCATTCCAATGTGGAATATCTAGCGTTCATAAAAGAGCTGGAAGAAACCCTGGATGAAGACGCACGAAAGGCCTCGGATGATATTGAACAATTTATTCGAGTCCAGGTTTCAAAACCTTAGGTTACATACCGTTAGTTTTGGCGAATGTCGAAACACGTTATAGCATAAAACGCCATTATCTGATAGCGATCGCGATCCCCTCAGCAACGTAGATCTACAAACAATGTAGTCCCCGCAGGTCTGGATCGCGGTTGCCATTGCAACGATGTCTGAGCTCGAAATGTAAACTTTCTATCCCTTTCGTATCCCTTTTCACGCTAATTTCATGCACTTTGCCTCTATAAATAAATAGTAGTGTACCGCTGACGAATTCTACTTGAGCCCCATAGGTGATTCAACTACTTCACTCTGTTGTTCCAGGTTTTTTACAACACTCCCTTCTTCCCAAAACAACTAAGATCTAACAGCTTATAAGCATTTACCGTTGCTTCCTTGTCTCCAATCACAGAATCCTTCGATCAGCACTGGCTTTCTTTCCTGAAGAGTTTTCCCTGTATCTCCAAAGAAAAAGAAAATTACACCTCCCAATTAGTGATAACATCATCTAATTTTTGGAGAGCCAACTTTTTGTCCCTTTAACTTTCAATCAACATATTCATTCACTCACTTTCACTCACTTATTGAAAAGGACACTAAAGGGCACTTACCATGATTAATTTAAATTTTTTTCTTTTACTTACGATAACATTGTTATATCCAGCTTTGGCGCTCCCAAAGAATGTCCTTGAACAACAACAAGCAAAAGAAGACAATGTTAAAAGAGCAGTGTACACAAACTTGAGTTCGGTTCAAATGCTTGACACTCCGATCAGTTTTGACGTCTCTACTTTCAGCGTCCCCACTATCAGTATTCCTTCATTTTTTACATCGAGTGGTTTGTTCAATGATCCAGTCGTGACTTCCTCACAAGAGACTACTAACACAGATGTGGAAACACCTACTGAGATCTCAGATGAAGATCAATTTGCTGAGTCTTCTACCGTTCCTGATGATACGACCCAGGCTACCGCATCGACATCTGTGGAGAATCCCCCAGATAGTTCTACTATCCCCAACGCTGAAGACGATACAACAGATTCAATACCCATCGTAGAGACTGTCACTGTTTCGACTTTTGAAGGTGAATCACCTGCATCAACTCCGACCCAAGTGGCGCCAACAGTTGGTACACAACCTCCATCATCCTCAATTGATACACCGGATAGTGAGGATACTAGTACAACAACTCCGCCGGTACCTATATTTACTTTCACTTTTGAACCTCCCACTGTGACGACTTCTTACGAAGATGAGTCTCAAGTTGATAGTTCGAGTATTGAGGATACCACAACATCTTCCTCGGCACCTGTATTTACTTTCACCTTTGAGCCTCCGACTATTTCTGGGTCTCAAAGTGACGATGTGACCAGTAATTCTACACCTTCGCAGACAGAATCATCATCGGAGTCAACTGGTTTCATTCGCCCACCGATTTTTTCGTCCTCTGCAAGTTTGACGTATCCCGATTCACCATCCGAATTGCCGTCGGGACAACCAACTGGAGATTCCGACGTCTCTAGTGATGTGACCAGTTATTCGACACCTTCCCCAAATGAATCGCCAGCAGAGTCATCAGATGATGCAACACAGATTGTCCCACCTGTCACATCCTCTGAGCCTCCGGTTGTGACGTTTACACCCCCAAATGAAGATTCTGACTCTCCGAGCGATGTGACCAGTTACTCCACACCTTCACCAGTTGAATCGCCAGCAGAGTCAACTGGTTTAACACAAATTGGCCCGCCTGTAACCGTAACCTCTGAACCTCCAGTTGTGACATTTACTGACCCCTCAACTGAAGATTCGGACGTTCCTAGCGATGTGACTAGTTATTCGACACCTTCACCAGATGAATCACCAGCAGAGTCTACTGGTTTAACACAAACTTTGCCATCAGCCGTTACGTCCTCCGAGACTCCAGTCGTAACAATCTCTGAACCAGAAACCATCACGCCGTCTGAAATTCCTACTACGTTTACCACTGAGTCCTCAATTGAGACGTCAACACCGCCAGTTGAGACATCAATACCCCCAGTTGACCCGTCAATACCGCCAGCTGAACCTACGATTGTAACGAGCTCTGAGTCAACTGTTGTACCACCGATCATCGAGACAACATCAAGTTCAAATGAGCCTGTGGAAAGCACTGTTATCCCGGCGGTTCCATCACCTGTAACCACTTCAGCAGAAGCACCTTCAGAATTGCCATCAACTGAAGTATCTTCGATTGAGGTTCCGCAAACATCCTTGGTTTCCTCACCCACAGAAACCTTCACATCCTCTGTCACAGCTACTCCAACTATTAGTCCGTTGCCATATTTGCCAACTTCGGTATCTTCACAAGAAACAAGCGAGTCGATTGAAACTCCAACTACCTCCGAAGAGTCATTACAAGCATCTCCCACTCAAGAACCGTCTTCTTCGACCGTCACCACTCCAATCGCTGAGCCTGTTTCCGATACAGTTGTAGAAACTGCACCTAGCGAAGTTCCGTACCCGGCCGTGGGATCCACGACTGTATCACAATCTTCTAGCCCCACTTCAACCACTCGCACACAGAATTGGATTCCAACAAGCCTGATAATTGCCACCAGTACTCAATCCTTAGACACAGCCCGTTCAACTCAGACTGCAAGCGGCTCTAGAGATAAACCAACTTCGACTTTGCCTAGAGCGATTTCCTTAAACCCAACAGGTGAGCCAGAAGAAGGCTATGAACTGATTACTGTTGGTTTCAAAGAACCTTTGAATTATGCATTTGTTGTCGCTAACTCCATGTCTCCAGTTCAAATATTCGAATATCTCCCCGGTGTTTTAAGCTATCCTTATGAAGATGAACTAGATGCCAGCAAGATTATGGTCTCACAATTGGTCCCATATACCACTCCTGATGTCTCATATATCATCACTGTGGCAGAAGTGTACTTTAAGTCATCTCTCATTGAAGATCTGCAGTCAAAAATCCATGATACCTCTAGTTCCCTTTACAGCAACCCCGATCCATCGGAGAGAGCACTGGCAAACCTTATAGATTCCCGAGTACCACTCACAGGGCTCAACATTGACTCCACGTCTTCGCAGAATTCAGAAAATGGTTCTAGTAACTCTGACAATTCTTCTAACTCCGACGGTGATGGGCTGGGCTCCACGGACTCTCAGGGGTCATCAAACACTGGTAAAGTGGCTGGAATTGCCGTGGGATCTGTAATTGGGTTCACCCTTTACTTGGGCTCCATCGCTCTCTTCTACAGGTATAGAAAAAACAAATCCAAGCTGGCTCATGATGAAGCAGCTGTGGGTTCATCGGACTCGCCAGAGACGTCTCAAATCTCCAATTTATCTTACTCTTCTCCTGGTGCAATAATTGTTGGCAGCACCAATAGTCATATTGGCAGCAATTCCAGCCCTGAAGTGACTAGCTCCACTATTAGAGGGTCTAGCAGTCATAGCAACCCTCCCAAGATCAGTGGACCAGTGAGTACTTACAACTCTTTGGGATGGTAAGCACTCGTCCTTGTGTAATAATAAATACCTCATCATCCTGTATTGTAAATTATCTATGAAACTATACTAGTAACGCTACAGTAGTGTCTTTTGTACCTCGTTGAATGAAGCCACCGACTCGTAATGATTTTTTAAGGCTCTAAGTAGGTTGATTTGGTCATTCTTTTTTTTTGATTTGTTAGAGGTATTTATCTTGTTTACCCAGTCATAAAGCTTGGGTTCGGAAACTACGTCCAGACCTCTTCCTTTCCATAATTGTTCTTTGAAATATTCTACGGACATTAATGGAACCATTTTGATGTTCTTGTTGGCGTACTCTATATCTAGGATGTTCCTTATTATCTGTCGTTCAATAGAATTGGGGGAATCCACACAGCTATTATTTACAATCTCTAGGGTTCTAATCACCCTTTCTATAATGGACTCTTCATCCAGAGGGGAATATGGGGTAGTAAACTGCTTTCTTCGCAGTTCTAGATCTTCTTTAAATCGTAATCTCACCAAATCTGTGTAAAATTGCTTAATGTCTGCTCTAGGTGAGATAAAGGGTCTCAATCTTAAATGTCTTCGATAAAGGGATAAAAGACGTAGAGAATGGCTTGGATTTTCTTCCAATAGCTGCTTCTTTATTGGGATAATAGGCCGTACGAGACGTTTTATTATGGTATATTTGGCTGGTCCATTAGACATTGATTTGAGGGAGCAAAAAGATTATAGTAAATTTCTCGAAGTTTCATACTTTTTGATACAGAAAGAAGGCTCAAGTTCAAGTTTGATTTCCATGGAAGTGCAATGTGCGGCTAATATTACATTATACTCAACTGGCCTTCATCGAAACCCAAACTGAAAATAGTTGACATCTTGTATTAAACCTACTATCGTTGTAGTTGCACATTGGGTGGAAATGGTAGTTCAATATCGCGTACTTAGCTACAAAACTGTTCATCTACATATTACAAGAGCCATCCATGGCCGAGAAAATACACTACAAGTACGAAGATATGATTCTATCGGCAGAATTCACCCCCAGACTAGTTTCTGCCAAGTCGAAATTGTTTGCTGATGCCGTAATCTTTCCAACGTTCCCATCTTTCCTTGTAAGTCTGCCCCTTCTTGTCAACAAAGAACCTTGTAACCTAACATGAAAGATTACAGTTGACCTCATATTGAACCATGGCAAACTGACTAGAAAAGTAAATCAAAAGATCTGTAGTAGACTGTGCGAATCATTTTCAAAAGGTTCTTTCTGGAAACAAGTCAACTTGGACATAGTACCTTACTATTTGGAATCAGATCATACTCTGGTATTACAATGTTATTGTAGGTCGTTTAACGAAAAGCTGACTGAAAAGTTCAAAACTCAGCTTCAACATAGCGCTATACTAAAGGACTGTATCGATGAATTGCAAGAAGTGAACTTTTCGTTGGAGCTGATCTCAACAAAACCAATCTTGTATGACGAACTGGTAGAGCATCTCAACTTTTTGATGACTTCAAACATGTTTCAATTGGAGACTACGATTCCCATTGTATTCTCGTTCTATGGGATAGACTCGTTTCTTGAAACTATCAAATATTGGGAGAATCTTTGCGATTCTTTGTCAACAACTACCACCCGTTCTTTGATGTCATTAAACATGATCAAACTGTTGAACAACAATATGATCGAAAGTGAAAACTTCAAAGCCCATTTCTTCAAAGAAAATAAGCAATTTTACAACTTTGCAAGCTTTTTCATTTAATCCGTTTTCAAATCTTCCAATCTGTCAATCTGGTTTTGAATATTTCTTTGGTCATATACTATAGTCTCCACAATGATACTCATTAATAAAGGATAGACGTAAACTAAGTTTACTCCGTTCAGGTGCTTCCATTTGAATGCTACCAACACTAGAGAATACACTAGGTTAAAGGTTGCTAAATTGAACTTGCTGATGTCATAACTCACAGCTAACTTATCCAGTAGCCTTCGACTCTGGTCCCCATTCAGTAGTTTGATTCCATATGATTGCAGCAAAATAAATGACAAAAATGATGAAGTAACAGCTATGAAACTGTACAATGAGTTGCCGCTATGCCGATAGGCTGGTAATGTAATCAAAAGTGTGCATACCAAGATGATCAAGCTCTGAAAGCCCATCAACGAAACTCTAACGAATTTGGAACTTAGAAAGTTGTCATCCTCAGTCGAGTTCTTAAACTCTTTGATTATTTCCACCTGTTCTTTCAATGTGGAGTAGCTGAAATACTCAACATCGTCTCCATTTCCATCACCTCCGGGATAACCAAGCTTTCTGTTGAGTCGACGTAGTCTAGACATACGTGAAATAAGAAACGAGATCACAGAAATCTAGAAACTGGATGGGGGCAGTGTTCGGAAAAATCTCAAAAATCTAGAACTTACCATACTTAGTTCGTTACAGGTTACGCATGAATCAAGCTTTATCGTTCATAATTCACGTGGGTTCGGGCGGCCGTTACCGTATGTAATCATGCTGCGCGTTACTAGTTGTGACATAACTTATTACTACTAACAACTGAGACGTTCCGATCTCTGGTCGTTAGTATCGATTAGATATGTTTCGCTATGGGGAGATGAACATGACATTCTACTATATAAGAAGGTTGAGAGTTCAGTGAAAATGATAAGATATTATCGAAGCTTACCTTACACTCATTATGCAATTCTTACAAACGCTCACTTTGGCTATCATTTCCACTTTTCTTTCGTCTGCTGTCGGAAGACCTATCAAAAAATCTGGTAACGACTCGGAACCATGCACTGATTCAAGCATCTACCACACTCCAAACTCTACTTTCATTGCCAACTCTACCTTCACTCAATTTAATTCAACGAGCTTAGAGTCCACTGAGGCATCGACTACTGTCACTGTGGAAACCTCGGTATCTTCATCGGAGCAGACTCCTGCTGAATCGTCTAGTGGTTCTGAAACTACAGGAAGAGGAACATTCTATAACGTCAGTGCTGATGCATGTGGAACTTCCTATACCAATGCAGATGATGTTGTTGCCATTGCCCAAAGTTTATACGAATCCCTCGGTGTCAGCAATGAGTACGTAAGTACGGCTTGTGGAAGATACATCAATGCTAGCTATGGTGGAAAAAGTGTGAGAGTCCAAGTAGTCGACGCATGCGCCTCGTGTGCCGACACAGATCTTGATTTTTCGCCTTCAGCTTTCCAAAAGTTAGCTGACCCAGAACTCGGAGTGATCCAAGTTACTTGGTCCTTTGAGTAGAATGTATACAGCTATTTAGGTCTATGGGTTAATACTATTGGTTTTTTATGTATTAAGTACTTAAGCTCAGACATCCAACATCCAGATATCGCGGAACTAGTGGAGTCATCTACGCTGATCCAACTTGTTCCAATAAAATAGAAATATCTTTCTGCTTACCAGCAGCCCAGTTGTGGCACAGTAGTGGACTTGAAATGGCCAGAGGAAATCAAAGAGAGCTTGCGAGACAGAAAAATCTCAAGAAGCAGCAGCAACAGAAGAGTAAGAGGGAGGGAGACCCAGTAAAGAATAAGGAGAACGACGCAGCTATTCTGCGAGAGAAACAGGCAAAAGGTAGGTGATTAGGGATGATCTGAAAAGTTTTCTAGTTTACTAACGAGTTTAGCGGATGCAAGAAAAGCCGCAGAGGCAGCTGAAAAGGCCAAGAAGAAATAGGTCAACTAATAGAAATGTATCGAGTTTTATCACATTTAGAATTATGTACTCGCTTTCAAGAGGCAGTTTGTAAAGAAGCCTTGTTGGTAGCGGCGGCAGTCTTCTCCACGTCGTATTGGAAGTCAAAGTATGGCTGGTCGAAATGATGCAATCTGACGTAACCATCTTCTCCCCCAGAAGCAAACCCAGTACCTTTGGGGTGGATGGCAATCGTGTTAATAGGACCGAAATGACCTTTAATGCGCCCTATTTCATCTTTGAAAATCTTGTGAAATATTTTGCTCTCAAACTTACCATCAGCGGATTTTGTGGTAGTGACATCTTTGGCATCTTGACCACCTCCAAGAATAATATAATCCTTGACAGGGGTGATTACAGCTGAATTGACAGGAGCCTTGGCTTGATATTGTTTTAATAGCTTGAACTCCAACACATCGACCAAGACAGCAGATTGGTCTTTTGAAGAAGTGATGAAATATGTTCTGTCAGGAGAAAATTGCAAGTCAGTCACAATACCCTCATGGTATTTGGCAGTCTCTACAAACTCCCCGGTTTCGGCATCAATCTTAGATATAGACCCATCGTTGTGTCCAGCAATGATATATTTGTCTCCATATGACCAACCGGCAACAGTGAAAACGCCAAGTTCTGGCTGTCTCTTAATCACTAACAATGGCTCGGTAGACTGCTCTTCCTTTGTAAAATCAACTGGGTAAATGGAAATAGTACCAGGATGCCCCATGACCTCTGCAGTTACGACTAAAACCTTTGATGCATCTTTGTTGAACTCAACTCCTCTGACAGGGGTGACAGTGTTCCAAGTGAATATGCATTCTCCAGTTTCCACTTTCCACAATTTTGCAGAGAAGTCGGCACTTCCCGTGACGGCAAATGTTGTCGTCGGATCTATATCAATTGCAGAGATAGCACCTGAGTGGCCATTCAAAGTACCCAATCGCTCACCATTACTAGAGTACCAAATACTTGCTACCGAGTCCTTGGAAACTGAAAATAGCAGGTCTCCATCTTTGTTGAATTTGACCTGAGACAGAGGACGCTCATGTCCCTTTAGTAAAATTGGTCTCATCCTTGTAGATTATGATGGATAAAACTTTTCGATAAAATTTGAGGTGAGTTGATTTGGTCGTGCACTGGCTACTTTTATTCGTGAGCGGCTCACCACGAACATATAGGCAAGAGGAATCCCAAAACTTAGAGAAGGCACTATGGCCGAGCGGTTAAGGCGAAAGACTTGAATCTTTAAGAAATCTTTTGGGCTCTGCCCGCGCAGGTTCGAGTCCTGCTGGTGTCGATATTTTTTTTCTTTGCCGTTCTTATCAGGTTCTATTTTAAACACTAACATGAAATGTCTGCCGTCTTGGAGATAAAATAGCCGCTATAGCGGGGAAATGATAATCTAGTACTGCTTATGCTTTATGATGGAAGTTGCTGTTTGAACGGGCCAATTTTTTGAGAATCGACTGCATTTTGAAGTAACACTCTACAGGAGGAGAAGCGGAGTGTAATTATGAAGACTTTCTGACTGGAAAGTTTCATCGATGAAGATTTGAAGTCTCAAAGTTTTTTGTTCTTCATTTCAGGAAAAATCTAGTGCCTTTGGCTGCTAACTATCAAACAATAGAAGTAGAAGTTCAAGACACAGATCCACGAACTCTGGGTGACTAGTGATAACTATCTAGAGTTTTAGCACCTACTAGAACGGTTGGCCGTGAGATTTCACACCAAGAATACATGAAATAGCCACACTCACCAATACAATAGAGTTCCTTGTAGGATGAAGCAGAATCGAGGTCTGTACCTGGCTACTAAAAAGGGCTCATGTAAGTGCCTCTGGAACTACTATCCGAAAAAGTCGTTATTACGAATCAATAGGCCCAATATGCAGAAAGTGGTTCATGTGCCCAATGCCGTATTCAGTTGACTCCTATGCAGATGAAACCAGTGACATAAACAATCTGGTACCTCATATGATGGGGAGCAAACCCACCAAAAAAAAAGAGGGAATGTTGTTGACGCTGCAAAATGTAAGAGAACACTCGTGATAAGAGGTAGTGTTGATGCAAAACTGATGTGTATCTCTGTTGTTGTTTATTTGGGGCAGCGCACACGAGAAAGATTGTCCTGTTGCCGAAGCGAGATATGCAGCTGACTGCAAGCAGGAGCATTTTCAATGCCTTTTAATGCAGCTGAACAATTTTAGGAACATTTTTTAACCATGCCAATAAAGCACTACGTCGTCTGAATTTTGTGGCTC
This sequence comes from Komagataella ulmi, assembly GCA_023213065.1. Lineage (NCBI taxonomy): Eukaryota > Fungi > Ascomycota > Pichiomycetes > Pichiales > Pichiaceae > Komagataella > Komagataella ulmi. The sequence goes on from JAKWAZ010000001.1 coordinate 538,213, forward strand.
ATCGTCTACAAACAATCCCCTTGGCACATGCATTTGAGATATCTGTTTTTTTTTCTCTAGATTCAGATTTAATTTCCGAGCCACTCCGATGAAGAAATCCTGATCTTCTCTCAGTTGGCAAAGTGTTCAGGAAAACGCAAAAACCAAACCTCCAAGGATCATGCCGTACCGAAAATATTGCAGATGTATGCCGACCTCGAATAGGTAAATGTGGTTTTTGGAGATTTCAAGTGCTTCTGACTTAACTTGGAATGCTTTGCCAATATCGGTAGCTTTACCGGATATTAGTAATTTCCACTTGAACAAAATTTACAGCTGACTTTTCAGGGAGTTAATCTTTTATGATGGGGAAAGTTTTCTGCCGTCAGAAATCTTGTTACTTCAATCTCTATCACTAGTAGTTTTTGTTGGGTTACAATTAATCTATTAAATCCTTGAATATTTAAACGTATCTAATGAAGTCTTCTGGGTGGCTAGATCGTGACCTTTTGTGGCTCTGCTATTGCAGTTGTATTCAGCCCTTCACTAATTTTAAGCAACCTTTCATAAAGAATCCAAAGAATAATTATAATGAAGCACATGTTACTGATTTATCTGTATACATTTGAAATATATTGAATATTTGTTAAATCAACGTAGGATCTCTCTAATTCCAATATAGTCAAATTGTTTCCAACATTTTCTATCTTCAAAGTTTAGATGAATCCAAATACTCCTATTTGGAGTCATAGTTTTTAGTTGGTAGGTAGAAAAACTTAGCATCATTTACATTTTGAGCTCTGCAACCTTTTCGAAATTCTGTAAAGTTCATTTTTGACTGATTTTGATTGCAAAGAGTAAATCTTTTAAAGACAGTTGGACCTTCACTTCAAAATATACGTTGCGTAAAGAGCGGCAGCACTGAGTGTTAAAATTCTAGAAAAATATTCTACTTTTGAAATATGCATGTCGGTTTTTATGTATGTACGTGCATGCACAAAATTTTGTTTCAGAGAGATAAAACGCAATGCATTTTTGCATCAGAATCATCAAGATATTGTGTGTATATATATATACTGCTTCCTTTTACTTCCCGATAATCGAACTACAAAGTGACCATCAGTTTGCTCAATTCATCCTTGTTTACTATGTTTCACTCAGATTCATTCGTGCTTTTTTTATTCTAGCTCAAGGTTTAAGAAGAACGCTAAGTTCACCAAAACTTGAACCCCCTTCTGAGGTCGTACCTGCCTGCTGATCAATTTTCCTCCCGCCAAGATGCAAGCTGCCACTGCTTCTTGGGTGACAGACGATATATATTGTGTGTCCCGCTCTTAGTGCTGTCCTTAGAGCTAGATAATTTGGCCAAACTTGAGACTATTGGTACAAACAATCGTTCATAGGTAGTTGATTATTCCCTGATCTCCGACATATATTACTTCGACAACATGCTTAGATGAATAATAACTAAGATACTTGTGTCAAAGATCAGGAAAGGTTTTGTTTGCAAATGTGTCCGTTCCAAGTTCAGGATGAACGAGGCGATGCTAAAGCTTCAACTAGTTCCTTCACGACTTCAAAGTGTGCTACGAGTGATGGCTATGACATTGAATGAGATGCATAAAGATATCTCAAGGAAAAAGGGTTCTTCTATGAATCGTAAAACAAGTGCCTTTTCTGCTGTCGTAACGAATTCACCTTCCTGACGAGACTGAGATCAACTAATTCCCACAAACCTGAGAGCAAACTAAGACCACGTTGTCTGATGTTTTATCCACCATAGTGACCATCACTGATTGTGTAACAAATTCTGGTCTTATCTGCAATTATCAGGGAGATCGTTTACTGTGAAACAATGCTGCCATCACTACATACTAGTGTTTGCCAGTCTTATGGTTACTACCAACGCAGCCACTGCTACTTCTAGTGCTATTCAAACGAAACCATCATCATGCTTCTTTACTATGCCACTGTTGTTAGAACTCAGTTACCTTATGGACCTTTCACTGTTGTGGTACTCTGCCTTCCATTAACAACTAATTTGCAGAAGATTAGTCCATTGATAGGGTCAAAATTATTGTCAATTTCCTCCCTCACTACTGCTATTACTATAAGAGATGCATGTTACAATGGTGTACGTTCTTCCATCTCATCCAATGTTTCACTGGCGGAACCCCAATAGTATCAGAAAACAAACAGAATCTCTGAGGCTAAATCTACCAGTGTTGTACAACAGTTAAAGAGCATTCACAAGGAGGTTCTGTTGCCTTCTTTTTTCTCCATTTTCCCACTCAGAAAGTTGTACCTAACACAGTCAAGAATTATGACTGACACGGTGGGCCCTTTCTTGTCATTATTCACTGGTCTATTAGACATCAGCTTTCCCCTTCTCTTATTTTTTGGAGGATTACAAGACTGATTGCTTAATCGCTGCGATCTTGAAGCTTAAAATGTCAAAGTCAATCATTATGGTGTTATTATTAAAATGTTGATTATACAATTACTTCCTCTTTTGACTTAAGTTTGGTCCATTTTTCACGGTCATACTGCCCCACGAACATGGAAGGACAAGATGAGCCTTGGCTACTCTCCCTAGAACTTGGGTTGTCGCTTAGTGGAGGATGATGTTTTAGAGTTGATAAATTAGGTTTTTCAGGAGAGCCGTGGACAGCTCTTAAAGAACGATCACCCTTATGAATGCTCTGCGACGAAACATGAAAGCAGGAAATAGATTTGGAAAGACTATGGGTTTTCCTTTTCACAGGTGAAGTTGGTGCAGATGCAAAATTCATTCCAACATAGATGCTACTGGTCAACGACGAATTTGATCGATGATGAACAGAGTTTTTGCTTCGAATTTCATTCTTTAGCTCTCTCAGTTTTTTGATTGGACTGGTATTCTTGAACGTTGCAATGGAAGATCTTCTTCGCTTTCCCTTAGATTCTACATCTAATCCTCCTTCTTCTTCCTGTATGAGTGTTTGCTTTGAGCCTACATCTGTCATCAGTGCCAACTCCACTTTTGCATCAACTGTGGAGGAGTCTTGACTTTCAGCTTGCCTTAGTTTGTTGTTGCTAAACGAATACAATGAAGGAGCCCCAAATGACGTTTCCTGTTCCATAGGCTCTATACTGCTTGCCTCGTTATTGTGGAACAACTGTTCCGTGTTTCGGAATTCAGGGTTCAATTGGTACAACTCTGTTGTAACCCCTTTTCTTTCTTGCCTTTGATTCCAGTCGTTATAATTTTCGTTCCAGTTTCTCAAAGATACATGACTGATATTCCCCGTTCTATTGGAGTTCCAAAGATCTTTTTGAGGATAGGTCTCTGGGATATCACTCAGGTCGTCAATAAACAACTTACCCTCACTATCTTGGTTTTCGTTGTTTTGAAGAGGTTTTTCTAGAGTCCCCATCATTTCATTTCGTAAGTACGAAATATCACTTTTACCTTGTTGGAGAACAGGTGGTAGCAACGAATTGGATATATTTCTTATGATATTTTTTTCGAACTCCAATGATCTCTTGGATTTTAGGGACTCTTTGTGATTATGCACTTTGTATTCTTCAGGGTCAAAACCCTGTTGAGATGAACCGTCCGATCCAAGTTGCATATTGCTTTTGATATCCTGCGGACGTTGGGCGGGTTTGTGGATTTTAACGGAATCATTATTATCGTTGCACCAAGGGTCCTGGCCCTCATTCAAATGATGTATGGGTATATTTGTTTCTTGTACTAAAGTCTGGGCTGAAGCTTTATAGTTGAGGATGGTTTCCATGGCAAAACTCTCTTCATCTTTGGGGAATTCCGTCTTCGGCGTGGCATGGGGAATGAAGTGAGTAAGAACAATTTTGATCACTTGCGACAAAATGAACATGGATATCAAACAAATAGTAAAGCTATAAGATGATTCCAAGTATTTTGCCATTCTCTCAACGTTCTTCACAATCATAGCCAGCCAAGCGATCCCACTAGCCAGAGATGTCACACAACTTACTACTAGACAGCCCATGAATAAGACTCCTCCTTGAGAAGTTCCAACGACAACAATACCAACCAGCGGTATCAATTCTCCTGCTGCAAGGGCAACCAGTGTTGGCTCAAAGGATATTTTCTTGCAAAGATATATTGCTACCGATGAGTTCACTATGCAAATCGCTGTGCTGAGACAGCTCAGTATAAGAAATGGTATACGAATCTTCATTATTTGTTTCCTCCCTGGACTTAAAACTGAGAGGGAAACAACGAGATCAAAAATGAGTGTGGTTTCCTTCTAGCCTTTCTGAGTCCCTTTGAGTACCGTAGTGGGTACCGTTAGTACTGTCGGTGCAGTGTGTCCTATGGAAACACTAGACTTGTTTACATCAGACCCAAACGGGTAATAGTAAAACATGAAATAAACGAAAACAACAACAAAAAAATATCGACACCAGCAGGACTCGAACCTGCGCGGGCAGAGCCCAAAAGATTTCTTAAAGATTCAAGTCTTTCGCCTTAACCGCTCGGCCATAGTGCCTTTAGCAAATTTGAATGTAAATATGTTCGTCATGATCATATTATGCTTAATCAATTCAATCTCAAACCATTCAGGTTTTACAGTCTTGCTCACTCAGGAAATTCTCTTACAAGAATAGACCAAGAATTTTCCTTTTGACAGACAATATCACCGATCGACGTGGCTGTGCCTTCTCATTCTAGACTTTTTCTAGTTGTAGATTAAAACTTTAAAACAATCAGCTGTAGCTGCAACATTACCGAATGGTGTAATGATTACATGTCGAGATTGATAACATTTACATGGAAGGCAAATTGAGAGACTCGTTTAGCACGTGATTTATTTGATTTAATTAGTAATAGCAGATAAATATTATGGCAGGCCTTTACTGGCTCTATCTGATGGTGTAGAACGGAACTTTTTCGGAATAACCTCAGTACTTCAAGTAATTTCTCTTACATTTTTTTTGAGCCCAGCCAATAAATTAACATTGCTCGCGATCATACCTGCTCCTCCCGCACCCTCCCATTAAAACGGTCAGGCAAGCGACTATCATTTTATTCAAACAAACCTCCTTACCAACTCAACAGTAGAAGAAATCAATTCAACCACAAAGAGCAATGTCAGAAAAATCTCAGTAAGTATCAGCAATGCGATGAATGTGTTGCTATATGATTATAACTAACATCCAACTTTAGGACTGCTCTGGACTCAAGCTCAAAGTTGAATGCTTCTTTGCTGCGACTCAAGTTCCTAGATTGCCTTAGAAATGGTGATAAGCAGAAGCTGCAAAAACAGATGGATGAAATCAGGAATAGCAATTATCCCCCAAACTCAGAAGTTAGCAAGGTAGCCAAGTATTTACTCCATTACGCTGTGCAAGTTGCACCTTTGAGCATAGTGCAATACATTGTGGAGAAGGGTTTAGTGTCTGATGTCAACATTCAAGATGGCGATGGTAACACTCCTTTGCATTTGGCTGCTCAGAATACAAGAGATGACATTGTTAGCTTTTTGATGTCCCTAGATACAATCAACGACTGCATCCTGAACAAAAATAAGCAGCAACCAATTGAACTAGCAGGCGATATTGAAACTGGTCAGCTCTTTTCAGATTTACGTACCAAGTTTGTGGAGAAAAGCGCTGCTGAATTGAGAAAGAACTTCGAAAGTCGGAATTTTGACAAATTGGATGAATTACTAACCGACCCCCGTACTAAAGAACTACTTGATATCAACGGAACAGACCCTGTAACTGGCGATACTGTTCTTCACGAATATGTAAAGAGAAATGACGCACAGATGGTCAAGTTTATCGTGTCACATGGTGGCGACCCATTTAAGAGGAATGTCAAGGGGAAATTACCCATTGACTCAGCTGTTTCTTCTGAAGTGAAAAAGATATTAAAAGAAAGCTCTAAAGAGCAGAATATTATTGATCAGGGTGCAACATCGGTTGGACCTCCCACGTTTAAAGGTTTTCTAAAGAAATGGACCAACTTCGCAGGCGGTTACAAATTACGTTGGTTCATTTTAGATGATCACGGTCGACTTTCATACTTCAAATCCCCCAATGATATAAACAATTCCTGCAGAGGCTCGATCAATCTTTGTCATGCCTCATTGAAAATGGATAGCTCTGAAAAGTCCAAGTTTGAGATTATTATTGTTGGAGCCGGATCAGTTAGTAAATGGCATTTGAAAGCAAACCACTATATTGAAACGAATAGATGGGTTTGGGCATTACAAAATGCTATCAGATACGCCAAGGATATAGAGAAAAAAAGAAAACTATTAGAAAAGGAGTCAAGTTCCAAATCATCGGCGGTTTCACGTGCCAGAGAAAGCTTTGACAGCTCAAGAAATTCTCACACTTATAACATCAATTCCAAAAATGCAATGGGCCATTTTAGAACAAATTCAGCTGCGTCGTCTGTTTCAAACTCAAGCTATTTTGATAATGAGCCCGATTCGGCCCCAGTATCCGAAGTTAGTAGGAAACCATCGAAGAGGTTGGAAAAATCAAGTCAGGGCTTGCCTGATATAGCAGAAACGCATCCTCTGAACACAGACAAAAACCTTACAGTTGCAGATTCTGTTTCCATGGATTCGTCTAGAAAGGCCGTTGTAAATACTTCTAACCAAAGTTTTGCCTCGGATTATGAAGATGAAAACTCCGAATTAGTACATGGTGAGCTCGAAGAGTACGATGCAGAGGCTGAAGACGTTGAGAATTCTTCCGACATTGGCGAAGGATACCAGGATCAATTCAGAGCCTTATCCGTTTATTCTTCCGAATTGAAAGTACTGCAGAATAATCTCACGATGGAGCTGTCCACTTTTAAAGACCTATTGAACTCTTTACCGAAGGAATATACTTTTGCAGAGATATCGTCTAATAGCGTGCTGAATATTGAACGGATATTTCAGAAGTATACCAAATTGGTTGCCTTGAGAACCGAAAAGTTGACAAGAACTTTGGAACGTCAAATAAAGATCTCAAGTTTGTGGGAAAAGGAAATTCAAAACCTAGATTCGGAGATTAGAGATCGTGAAGAAAGACTTGCCACTTTGGAACATAAACAAAAAAGTTTGAGGAAAGTTTTGAAGAACAGATTTTCACTTTCTGGCGAAAGTTCCAAACCTGAAGTTACCCAGGTGACCGTTACCGGAACATCCCCCATTACTGAGGCTGCAATGGAAGGCGAAGCCGAAATTATTGATATGCTAAAGGACGAAAGCGATGACGATGATGATCAATTTTTCGACGCTGAAGATGACTCTAGTAGTATTCAGAGTGGCATCGCCCCTGAGGAAACGGTCGGTGAGAAAGAACCAGTTACAGAGAGGAGAAAGAGTCACGCAGCTACTCTTGTCGAAGGAGGAGATGTTGAGAGTGGAACTCACCCTTTGGTGACTTTACTTCAAAGAGAAAAGTCTTTGATCTTGGAGAAAGAAGGGTCGTTCCTGGGATATGAAGATGGAATCAGAACGCGGCTTTCCTTATCTGACGATAGACCTAAAATCTCCTTATGGGGAATCTTAAAGTCTATGATTGGAAAAGACATGACAAAGATGACACTTCCCGTTTCTTTTAATGAATGCACTTCTTTGCTTCAAAGGGTAGCCGAGGATATGGAGTACGTTGACCTTTTGGATAGTGCTGCTACTTTTGAAGACTCTGCATTGAGACTGGTTTATGTTGCCGCGTTTGCTGCCTCTGAGTATGCATCTACCATCGATCGAATTGCAAAGCCTTTCAATCCTTTACTGGGCGAAACATATGAATATGCAAGACCTGATGGAAATTACAGATTCTTTGTGGAACAGGTTTCCCACCACCCTCCCATTGGTGCGGCCATTGCAGAATCTCCCAAGTGGGATTACTTTGGAGAGAGCGCTGTGAAATCCAAGTTTTATGGCCGTTCGTTTGATATCAAGCCATTGGGTACCTGGTATTTGAATTTAAGACCGGACCACGGGATCAAGGAAGAATTATATACATGGAAGAAAGTTACTAGTTCTGTTGTTGGAATCATTACTGGTAACCCTACAGTAGATAACTATGGTGAGATGAAAATTGTTAACCATACTACTAAGGATTCTGTTGTTCTAAACTTCAAGCCTAGAGGTTGGCGTTCCAACAATGCATATGAGGTTAAAGGAGAAGTCGTTGATGGCAAGGGAGTTATTCGCTATACGATTGGCGGTCACTGGAACAGTGTCTTATATGGCAAGCATGCAGGTCCTGGAAAGGAAAAGTTCGTTATTTGGAGAGCCAACCCTAGGCCAAAAGATATGGCTTTCAACCTGACTACATTTGCTGCCTCACTGAATGCTCCTCAAAAGAGTCTATTAGACTGGCTACCACAAACTGACACGCGATTGCGACCAGATCAAAGAGCAATGGAAGAAGGCCGTTACGATGACGCATCTGTTGAAAAGAATAAAGTGGAAGAAAAACAAAGAGCAGCAAGACGCAAACGAGAGGCTGCCAACCAGGAATACAAACCCAAGTGGTTCACATTAGGAACGCATCCTGTAACTGGAGAACAATATTGGGTATTTAACAATAAGTACTGGTACAACCGGGCACACCATAACCTCAAGGATGTACCAAATATTTTCTAGATTTCATTATTATATATATTAATCAAATTTGTGAAGAATCAGGACACAGAGTCGTATAGAACCGGTTGGGCCTCAACCTTTTTCCCAGATAAAAGTTCTCGATGGACTCGTTTAATTTGAGTGCTCCAAATACCAAGAACTGAGGTATTATATTGGAGCAAGTTTTCAAGTACTTGACGTTTCAAAAACCTTACTTCAGGTTCAGTGATGCTGACATTCTCGTCTAGCAATCTTCTCATGATAGAGGGCCATTCGTGAAGTAAAACATGGGAACTATGTTCGAACGCAGATACTGAGGATAGAATGTCGAACAATTCCAACATGGGCAAATTTCGGAGAGAAGTGGTAGGCAATGAGAGGAAACTGAAAGTTCCTGGTGTGGTTATCAAGTTTTTGATGATTGGAATTAATGAAGCCCTTAGAGGTAGACTTGAAATGAATGTCTGATATTTTGGGATTAGTACAGTGGGGTTAATATCAGATAGTAATAAAACGGAACCGTCCCCGTAAAACGAGTCAGTGGCTTTTGAAAGAATTGTGTGCTTTTCTTCAAGATTGTTGAATAATTCGCCATCGTTTATGTAGGATAGGGTGGCAATGGTTTTCACCGCTTCAGGTACCAACAGAAACTTGGATTCACCGTGGTATTCCGGGTCAAAGAATAATCTCAAAATGTACTTGTATTGCGGTCTAATTTTCAGCAATAACCAATCCTTTGAGTGATTTGAATTATTTGCAAGGGTCAAAAGACGGGTATAAAATTGGATAATCAAATTCTTAAGGAGGATATCATTATGTGAATTGAATTCATTTTCTGTTATCAAATACAGGTCTTGGGGGATCTCATCCTGCTTGGTGTAAGTCAGTAAAACAAACACTACCTCATAAAGTCTAGCTTGGATAGTTTCAGACTCATTTTGCTTCATTTGTAGGAGAATGGAAATGATTTCTGTTGATGTAAAACGTCTCTTGATTAAATCTCCGCCAGTTACAAGGGCAATATTGATGAAATTTTCGATTCCATTAACAACAGATACTGGAGTATCCTCAACGCCCAACAAACTGATTAGATGTTTTATTATCGAAGTGTTTGCAATGGAATCAATAGGATCGGCTTTCAAAACCACTTTGATCGCCAGAAGCACCAAATCAGAATTGCCACTGTTGATAGAATCCAAAATGAATACCAAGGGAATTTCTTCTATAATACAGTTGAAAGTCAGATTGGTAAACAGTGCTTCCCATAGATTCAAAGTAGCCTTGTGTTGATCAATAGTGACGCTTGTGTCTTTCGTAACATCCAGAAGCTTTGGGGCCAGGACTTTCAAGGTTGGGGAACGGCCAGATCCGTCAGTATCCTTATGCAATGATGTATCTCCACTCAACCTTGTAATCGAATCCGCAATTATTGCGGAATCAAATGTTCTGTCTTCTAAAGTTTTGAGTAACTTTGATAGTAGTTCTGAAGATTCTAGAGTCATTGATAGGAGGCGATGGGGCACGAGATAGTGAAATCAAGATAGGAAAATATCTAGATATTTCTTTCGCGGAAAGAGATAAAGGGAAGGACAAAATGTTAACTTCACAATCAGTTCTGAATCCAACTATGTCTCTAAGCAAGAATGAGATAATAAACCTTGATGTTGGATTCACAGAGCAGAGGCTTGAATCTCTCTACTCTGATCTTGGGCTCTTAAAGGAGCAAAATGAAATTGGATATGAGTTCAACGCCAAAGCTTGGAAACGCTTAATTAAACATTTGATGGACAATGGCTATTTCGATCAAAAACTGGTGATCAATGGGAGAAAGCTGGAGGAAAAAGTGAGCATTCCAGGCTTGCTTAAACCACGACTTGATCTGGTGATTAATGAATTGTACAAGGATCGAGAACTAGTAAGATTGGATGACTTCAAGAACTCACTGAACGGTGGTAGCTTGTTTCTATATATTTTCCAGTGGATTAATAACCGGAGCTTTAATAGTGGAGATTCAAATCATAGGCTTAAGGATATTGACTACTTGGATTTGGAGCAGTTAAAGAAGTATTCAGAAAACATAGCAAGTTTACTAGAGAAACAGAAAGAGCGCTATACCGATAGAGTGGTTCATAAGAACACGCTAGTTCACAGGTTTAGCCATAAACTTTGCAAAGAAGATTTCGAGTTGATACTTCTTTTTCTGAGCAAAGAAAAGCGACTTTTGCAAATTGAAGGTGAGGTGATAAAGTTTGGAGATGCTCCAATAGATGAATCTGATATTGCTATAGTATCGCTGAAAGAGAGTGCAGATCAAATGGAGACGGAACTAAACTATCTTAATGAACGATTGGAAGTCACATCTACTAATGTCAAAGCATACCTGAAAAATGGTAACAAGATCATGGCAAAGTCTTGCTTGAAAATCAAGAAGCTAGTGGAATTGAACATAGAACGGACTAGTAGTAATTTCTACAAAATTTCCGAACTACTTAATAGTATTAATCATGCGAAAAATAACTTGGCTGTTGTCAAGACCTTGGAGTCAAGCCGTTCCATATTGAAACAGCTCAACGGAGAAGTTGGTGATTTGGACCACATTCATGAGTTGATGGAGGCTATCAGTAACGAGACAGCGAAGGTTGATCAAGTGTCTGAACTCTTGGGAGAGGCTTCCACTGATGTTGATATTGATGACGAATATGAGAAACTATTGAAAGAACAGACAGAGAAGGATAACCTTGAGGACGAACGTTTGACTGAAAGGTTGAAGAACCTAAAAACTACAGAGACTCATGATAAAAGGAAAACAAAAGAGCTGAATAACCAGCCAGAGAGATACAACCAAAAGATTCTCAATTAAGATAACTTCTAATATCAAACTAATATATTAATAAAAAACATTATATTAACATTTCATGCAACGTAGTTTCAAAACTTAACCCCATTTATTTATTTTTATCATCCACCAAATCCAAATTGTTACCATTGAAAACTTGCCTCTTATCAGGATCTTCACCTTGGTGATTCAAAGTCCGAATACGCGTACTGCTATTAATGCGACTGCTCAATATACTATTGGAATTGCGAGACTCAGGTCTGGACAAAGACTCTTCAGTTCTATGGGGCTCAGTGACACTGAAATTTGATGCTGACGAGTTGAGGTTCAGACTTGATTGGTTGGCATGAGACAAAAAGGGTGCATTACCCTCTGACCTTAAAAGTGGACTATGCTGTGGGGATTTCATCGATCCATTACATGACATAAACTCCTCGTCTTCAACGTGATCTTCTGAAGATTCCTCCTTTGTTGATTCTTGAGTTGACGAGGCCGTGGTTTGATTGTGCCCCATTACGGATCCAATAAATCCTTGAATACGGCCGAATATACTTGAACCAGCTGGGGTGAAGCTTGAATTTGTATTGTTGCCTGTACCATAAAATTCCCGGGGTTTGAGGATCAATGAAGCTCTATTCAATTTCAGATCAAATAGAGTTTTGAACTCGTCTGTGTCGGAAAAAGTAATTCTCTGCAATGGCTTATAGAAATAGTAAGTTTTTTGCTGATATTCTGGATAAGATTCTGTGATAAAATGACGGACATTCTCCAAATTGTCCTGACTATTGAACGCATGTCTAATTGCGGTACCATCAAATAGCCGTAGCTGAATAATATACATCTCATCATTGTCATGAGTACCATGAACATTCTCCATCAATGGTTCAGACGCTGTGTCCTTTTCGTTGGAGCTGGAAGACTGCCTTCTCTTACGCTCGCGTTGATCCAGACGAACTAATTCCAATATGCGGTCTCGTTCTTCTTTTTCTTGTTGCTGTCGCTTCCGTTGCTCCTTCTTGTAAATTTCGGCAGCCAAATACCTAGAGTCTTTTTTAAGAGATGGCTTAGATTCTTTTTCTTTTTTCGGTTGGGCATTGGAGCTAGTTTTCACCTGTGTGCTCAGTATCTTGGTTATCCTGTCATTAAATTCTTCTCGCGTAAGAGGTCCTTGAAGTAATTCAACAACTTGACCAGCATTTATCACTAATACACTTGGAACAGTAACTCCTGGAAACACCTGCTTGAAATTGTCGAAATCACGAGAACCTTGGACCAATTTGATTGTGATAGTTTTATCCTTAACCAGAGCTGGAAACTTCGGGTTGTTCAGGATAAGCTCGTTTCCCCATTTATCCTCACCATCCGTGGCAGAATATATCAATAGAAACTTCTGTTGCTCAAGAGCAGCTTGAATAGCTGGTCCCACTTCATACTGGAATAAAGACTCTGTCATTTGTCAATGGGAGAGAGGGAGTTTATATATGTTGAGGCTTGTATGGTTTGTATGAGGTGTGCAACAGATAAAGCAAATAGAGTTCGCGCCTCAGGGTGAGGGGAGGAAGAAGACGAAGAAAAAGGCCAGAATATTACATAAGCAGAAAAGTCTCCAGGTAGCCAAGTGCAGAACAAGAAAAGTCGTAATATTTGTACACGGCTGATGGATTGCCAAAGGGTTCTAGCGGCCGTGTGGCGGGAAGTTGCAAGCAACAAGTTTGCGTGTGGCTGGGCCGAGGTTGAGACCATATTATTGGCTTTTTGAATATTATCATATCTATAGTTCGGCGTGCGGCCCGATACCAGCCCAAAGACATGCCGAATACCAGCCAACCTCGGCTTGAAACTGTTTACCTCCCTCTTTGCAACAACTTACCCATTAATATATGCGAGCGGGAGAACGGCTAAACTTCTTGTTTATGGATGTGAAACTTTCGCCGTGAAGCCATCTATGTCCACCCCAGTCGCTACTGGTGATGTAATTTTCACCAGGCTTTCTCACGACGTACATCTCGGTATCGGATCGGTACGGACAATTTCATTGGAGTTCCCAAACGGGCAGGTACGATGGAGTATTGAGTAATAGTTTACGAATCTCCCAAAGAACAAAATGATCTGATGCACGGGAATAAGTGCTGGCGGCTCCTTTGGCATGCCAGCATTGCACAGGGCTATTTGATCAAGTACATAGATGTGAAAGATTGTCGATCCAATTCTTACTTTCCCCTCAATTCCTTAAACCTCGTAGACTTTTGCTTGGACCGGAGTTCATCTATCGGAGGAAATGGCAAAACTTTAGATTGGAACGCATAATGCCTCGGATACAAGCCATGGTTTTACCCTCTGAGATTGGTGCGGGGAGACTGTTAATTGTCAGCGATTATGTCATAGTGTACCTCTTGTACGAGATTCAGGCGAATAAGAATAATGCGATATGCAAGATCAGAAAGAGTGAAAGGATTTGAAAAAAAAAAACCGTTGCGTTGATCTTGAATGGGGGGTGGAGTGTTCCATTCATAGTCAAGTCTATGTCTTGGTATTTTCAGCGGCACAGAAAATCTTAATTCTCATTCCTAAATGGACGCAGAACATAGCCCTAAGTGTGTGTAGTTAACTGCTCGGAATTATAAGAAAGAGTTTCGAAGCAACAAACCCTAGCAGATAAAAGCAGGGTTACAAGCTTTAAACCGAAGTCACAAGCGGTAAACCACTCATCTCCCACCCAAATTCATTCCTACTAGCAGAAAGAAAATATTTAATCGCTCAGGAAACCTCGATGATTCTCCCGTTCTTCCATGGGCGGGTATCGCAAAATGAGGAATTTTTCAATTTTCTCTATTGTCAAGACTGTTTATTATCTAAGAAATAGCCCAATCCGAAGCTCAGTTTTAAAAAAATCACTTCCGCGTTTCTTTTTCACAGCTCGATGAATATCCGAATTTGGAATATAGATTACTCTATCGGGACTGCAGTATAATATGACAACAACGCAGAATACATTTCAGGTAAGGCATAAACACCAGCCAAAAGTGAAACGACGAGTAGTCATGGTGGAATCGTCCAATAAGTCCTGATTCTCATGGTCCAAAAGCCAATAGTCTCTATTGGGTGATGGCATAGAGTCCAGTACAACTTTCGTCAGAGCTAAGATGGCCATTTTTGAGGGTATTACCAACTTTTTGAGCTCTTTTCACCTCGATGAAGTGTCCCATTCGGGATATTATCGGATCGCGTCGTTTTCTCGAAAATAGAGCTTAGCGTCGTCCGCTTGTTGTAAAAGCAGCACCACATTCCTAATCTCTTATATAAACAAAACAACCCAAATTATCAGTGCTGTTTTCCCACCAGATATAAGTTTCTTTTCTCTTCCGCTTTTTGATTTTTTATCTCTTTCCTTTTAAAACTTCTTTACCTTAAAGGATGTCCGCTGAAGAGCCAACTAAGGAGAAGATTCCTATCAACCATTCTGACGATGAAGATGAGGACATCGATCAGTTAATCGAGGACCTGCAGTCGGTCCACGGTTTTGACGATGATGAGGAGGAAGAGCACCAAGAGGGTGCTACCGCCAAGCCCGTTCCAGAAGAACTCTTGCAAACGGACCCAGCCTACGGTTTGACTACCGATGAGGTCCACAAGAGAAGAAAGAGATTTGGTGAAAACAAGATGGCTGAGGAGAAGGAGAACCTTCTTGTCAAGTTCTGCATGTTCTTTGTCGGCCCAATTCAATTCGTCATGGAGGCAGCTGCCATTCTGGCCGCTGGTCTGGAGGACTGGGTCGATTTCGGTGTGATTTTGGCTTTGCTGTTCCTGAACGCTTCTGTTGGTTTCATCCAAGAATACCAAGCTGGTTCTATTGTTGACGAATTGAAGAAGACTTTGGCTAACTCTGCTACTGTTATCAGAGACGGTCAAGTTGTTGATATTTTGGCTGATGAAGTTGTTCCAGGTGATATTCTGAAGTTGGAAGACGGTGTTGTCATTCCAGCCGATGGTCGTCTGGTTTCTGAGGAATGTTTCTTGCAAGTTGATCAATCTGCTATTACCGGTGAGTCTTTAGCTGTCGACAAGAAGACTGGTGACTCTACCTACTCTTCTTCCACTGTTAAGAGAGGTGAAGCTTACATGGTTGTTACCGCAACTGGTGACTCTACCTTTGTTGGTAGAGCTGCTGCTTTGGTCAACAAGGCCTCCGCCGGTCAAGGTCACTTCACTGAAGTGCTGAACGGTATCGGAACCATTTTGTTGGTTTTGGTTATCGCTACCTTATTGGTGGTTTGGGTTGCTTGTTTCTACAGAACCTCTCCTATTGTTAGAATTTTGCGTTTCACTTTGGCTATTACCATTGTTGGTGTCCCAGTCGGTCTTCCAGCTGTCGTTACCACCACGATGGCTGTCGGTGCTTCTTACTTAGCCAAGAAGCAAGCCATCGTCCAAAAGCTGTCTGCCATTGAGTCCCTAGCTGGTGTTGAGATCTTGTGTTCCGACAAGACCGGTACTTTGACTAAGAACAAATTGTCGTTGCATGAACCATACACCGTTGAGGGTGTTGAGGCTGATGATCTGATGTTGACCGCTTGTTTGGCTGCTTCTAGAAAGAAGAAGGGTTTGGATGCTATTGACAAGGCCTTCTTGAAGTCGTTGATCAGTTATCCAAGAGCCAAGGCCGCTTTGACCAAATACAAGGTTATTGAGTTCCAACCTTTCGACCCCGTGTCTAAGAAGGTTACTGCTTATGTTGAATCCCCAGAAGGTGAAAGAATTATCTGTGTTAAGGGTGCTCCTCTGTTCGTCTTGAAGACTGTCGAGGAAGACCACCCAATCCCTGAAGATGTCCATGACAACTATGAGAACAAGGTCGCTGAATTTGCTTCGAGAGGTTTCAGATCCCTTGGTGTCGCTAGAAAGAGAGGCCAAGGTCACTGGGAAATTTTGGGTATTATGCCATGTATGGACCCTCCTCGTGATGACACTGCTCAAACAGTTAACGAAGCTACTCACTTGGGTCTTAGAGTCAAGATGTTGACTGGTGATGCCGTTGGTATTGCTAAGGAAACTTGTCGTCAATTGGGACTTGGTACCAACATTTACAACGCTGAGAGACTTGGTTTGGGTGGAGCTGGTGACATGCCAGGTTCCGAAATTGCTGATTTTGTTGAGAACGCTGATGGTTTTGCCGAAGTTTTCCCTCAACACAAGTACAATGTCGTCGAGATTTTGCAACAACGTGGTTACCTGGTTGCCATGACTGGTGACGGTGTTAACGATGCTCCTTCTTTGAAGAAAGCTGACACTGGTATCGCCGTCGAAGGTGCTTCCGATGCTGCCCGTTCTGCCGCTGATATTGTTTTCCTTGCTCCTGGTTTGTCTGCTATCATTGATGCTTTGAAGACTTCCAGACAAATTTTCCACAGAATGTACTCTTACGTTGTTTACCGTATTGCTTTGTCTTTGCATTTGGAGATCTTCTTGGGTCTGTGGATTGCTATTATGAACAGATCTTTGAACATTGACTTGGTTGTTTTCATTGCTATTTTTGCCGATGTCGCTACCTTGGCCATTGCTTACGATAATGCTCCATACTCTCCAAAGCCAACTAAATGGAACCTTCCAAGACTTTGGGGAATGTCCATCATTTTGGGTATCATATTGGCTATCGGTACTTGGATTACCTTGACCACAATGTTGTTACCAAGAGGTGGTATCATCCAGAACTTCGGTTCTGTTGACGGTGTTTTGTTCTTGGAGATCTCTTTGACTGAGAACTGGCTGATTTTCATTACTCGTGCTGCCGGTCCATTCTGGTCTTCTTGCCCATCATGGGAGTTGGCTGGTGCCGTCATTATTGTCGACATTATCGCCACTATGTTCACCTTGTTCGGATGGTGGTCTCAAAACTGGACCGACATCGTTACTGTTGTCAGGGTCTGGATTTTCTCTTTCGGTGTCTTCTGTGTCATGGGTGGTGCTTATTATCTGATGTCCGAATCTGAAGGATTCGACAGATTGATGAACGGTAAGCCAAGAAAGGAACCACCACCTCAAAGATCCATGGAGGACTTCATTGTTGCTATGCAAAGAGTCTCCACTCAGCACGAGAAGTCTGGTTAAGCTTCACAATTTGTGTTACAGTTTTAACCCCCCTTTATATACCGTTAACCCTTTCCCTGTTGAGCTGACTGTTGTTGTATTACCGCAATTTTTCCATGTTTGCCATGCTTTTCGTGTTATTTGACCGATGTCTTTTTTCCCCAATCAAACTATATTTGTTACCATTTAAACCAAGTTATCTTTTGTATTAAGAGTCTAAGTTTGTTCCCAGGCTTCATGTGAGAGTGATAACCATCCAGACTATGATTCTTGTTTTTTATTGGGTTTGTTTGTGTGATACATCTGAGTTGTGATTCGTAAAGTATGTCAGTCTATCTAGATTTTTAATAGTTAATTGGTAATCAATGACTTGTTTGTTTTAACTTTTGAATTGTGGGTCGTATTTACGCGTTTAGTTTACCTGTTCATGGTTGTGAGTGGAAGGCGATGGTTTATATACAAAGGAGGAGAATGAGGAGGCGTGTATTTTTAAATGGAGACGCGCCTCCTCTACACCTTATCAGTTGGTCATGCGGAACTATCATATGAACAGTGCGTTCATTACCCGTCTGACTGCAAGGGCATCACCTCTCGCACCGATTAACAATGTGACATATTTGCATGCACCGTAAACGTGATTCCGGAGAACTATACCCCCTACATTAAAAGGTCTGAAAAAAAAAAAAAGGTGGACTCACTTTAAACTGAAATTCTCGGTGATGTCTGATAAGCTATCTGACATTGATACAATTGATGTGACTGACAGTTCCTCCGATCTCTTGGAGTGTTCGGAGCCACATTGGCTCTTGGCGCCCTTCAAACGGCTGAAATGGGGATTCTTGCCTATGAGACGTATTGTTGAGGATGAGGTTGAAGGTAAAGAAGGGGTCAATCTAGAAGCTGAAGAAGACGAAATACCGATTGAATATCGTGATGAAAAAAACCGTAGATGGTGGAAGTTCTTTGATGATTATGAATACAGGCAAAACAAGTATAAACGATCAAAGCACAAATGGTATAAGTGGTTCAATCCGACTGACACCCCAGAAGAAAGAAGAGTTGTTATTAAGGTCGATATTCTCCTAACTCTTTATGCCACCATGGCATATTGGATCAAATTCTTGGACCAAACAAATATCAACAATGCCTACGTGGGAGGACTAAGAGAAGGAATTGGAATGAAAGGAAATGATCTGGTCAATACTCAGGTGATGTTCACAATTGGTAATATTGTGTTTCAAATACCATTCATGTATGTATTGAACGGATTTCCATTGAGTTATGCAATGCCGTTGTTGGATATAGGCTGGTCGATCTTCACATTTGCAAACTACCGAGTAGAAAATGTCACTCAATTAAAGATTATTCGTTTCTTCGTCGGCGCTTTTGAAGCTCCAGCATTTATAGGTTTCACGTATCTAATGGGGTCCTGGTACACAGTGGATGAAGTCGCTAGACGACAGACTGTTATGTATCTTGGTCAATTTTTGGGATTGCTAACTTCTGGGCTTTTATCGGGTGCTATTGTGGAAGGAATGGACGGAAAAAATGGATTGGACTCTTGGCGATGGATCTTTGTCGTCGACGGTCTTATATCCATGGCAGTAGGCGTAATTGGGCTCTACATGATTCCTGGAACCCCTGACAATTGCTACTCAATTTTCCTATCCGATAGAGACATACAAATTGCTCGAAGAAGAATGAAGCGAAATAGTACCAGTCCAACTGCTCCAATTGATCACAAAACGCTGCTTAAGTCATTATTCAAATGGAGCCTTTGGAAGCGTATCCTATCGTCATGGCACATATACGTCCTGACCATATGGGATGCTTTCATGTGGAACAACAATAACGGTACTTCAGGGTCTTATGTTTTGTGGCTTGATTCATTGGAAAACTCAGATGGAAGTCGCCGATACAGCCCTGGAAAGAAGCAGCAGATGTCAGCCTTAACTCCTGCTTTAGGTTTGATATGGGTTTTATTGACAGGTTGTTTTGCTGACTTGCTGCACTCTAGATGGGGGGCAATTGTATTTTCCCAAGTCTTCAACATTACTGGTAACACCATCTTAGCTGTTTGGAATGTGAATGAACGAGCTAAATGGTTTGCGTTTTGTATGCAATATTTTGGTTGGGCTATGGCACCTGTTTTATACTCATGGGTTAACGATATATGTCGAAGAAACCCTCAGCAAAGAGCTATCACATTAGTTGCCATGAATGCTATTGGACAAACGACAACAATTTTCACTCCACTTCTCGTTTGGAGAACGGTCGAAGCTCCACGATTCCTCAAAGGGTTCAGTTTCACAGCAGCGTCAGCTAGCAGCCTGGCATTTATGTCCCTTGTGGTCCTGTACTTCTACAAGAGGGACGAGAAAAGGCAAAGTGCTGACAACGGAATCATTGTTTATAACTCAGATGTTGACGGAGATGTAGCTGCACAGTTTCAACAGAAAAATGATTCTTGCAAAGGTTCAGGGTTTGCATTAACCATTGGGAAATTATCCAAGTGATCACATTTTCTCCCTGAAACGGCTAATTCTCTCATCGTCTGGGCGATTTGACCATCAATTTTCATATACCTTAGCCTGTATGATTACGTATTCATATTCATCTCAACACCATTTCGGCATAGCTTGAACCTTGCTTGAAACCTCCACGACACGTACATTAATTCATTAACTTAAAATTGTAGCATAGGCTCAACCAAAAATGGCAATCAACAACAGTATCATAGTTCCTGCCTACAAAGAAAAAAATAATATTAGGCCACTGGTCACTCGTATTTTTGCAGGGCTTGGCAACGAGTTCTCAAAGGACACTGAGGTGATCATTGTCGATGACAACTCAAAGGACGGATCAGTTGAAGAAGTAGATGCTCTCGTCAAGGAGGGTTACAATGTCAGAATTGTAGTACGAACCACCGAGAGAGGTCTTTCATCTGCTGTTATCAGAGGCTTCCAGGAAGCCAAAGGTGAAAGGTTAGTGTGTATGGATGCTGATCTCCAACATCCCCCTGAATCTGTCCCTGATGTCCTGAATGCTTTGAAAGAAGCCTCATTTGCTTTGGGTACCAGATACGCACCAGGAGTTGAAATTGACAAAGACTGGGGTGCCTTCAGAAGATTTACATCTTGGTTCGCACGTCTCTTGGCTCTCCCCCTCACCCCAGCTTCAGACCCAATGAGTGGGTTCTTCGGTTTACAGAAAACAGTTTTCGCAAGCATCAACACCAATGATTTGGATGTTCAAGGTTTCAAAATTGCCTTGGAATTGCTAGTCAAGGCTAAGCTTCCGCATGGAATTAAAGATGTCCCATTTTCTTTCGGTTTGAGAGAGGAAGGTGAATCCAAGTTAAGCAACAAGGTCATCGTTCAATATTTGCTTCAACTCAAGGAGTTGTACATCTACAAGTTCGGTGTTGGAACCCTGGCCGCAGTCGCCCTTCTACTGGTATTGGTAGTCTTATTCCTCTTTCAATATCTAGTTTTGTAGGAAGTAAGTTTAGCCTTAGGGTCATAAGGAGATCGCGAATAAGACAACTTTTGGATTTCTATCCCACTTTTAAAAGGAGACTAGCCAGCTGGCCACTCCACATTTTATCTCCCAGGTTGTATCCCCTTATTCCGACATTCTCGTCCCTTGATCCTCGCTTTCTTTCTTGAACAGCGGCCATGACCACTTTGGCCGAACGAAACCGGCAGGTGTTGTGTACGTCCAAACGAGAAGGTGTCGGAACGAAAGTGAAACAACTGTTGATACGCACTACTGTCAAACTGGACTCTTTCTTCTCCAAGTTGGGCAAATATAGTCCGCATTACATCTCATCCGACGAAATTCTCGAAGAGCTTTTCATGAGCAATAACATGTCGTCGGACAAGGTCCCTTTGGGCTCTACAATAGATCAGAGCTCGCCTAAGGAGACCCGCACAGACAATGAGGCAAGCGTCAGTGGCATCTCCTCAGTACAACCGCAAAAAAATGATGACCTGAATTTCGACGAATTGTGGGAAAAACAACATGCTGAGTGGCTGACGCCCTTGCCTGAATATCAAACACTTCATGGAAGACTCCTGCTTCAAAAACGCATACATGAGGGAGATATTAAGCACATCGTTTCTCCAAAAGACCACTGGATCGTTTATCAAACTTTGGTCGTTCAAAGCTGCGCTCTGAAGCGAGCAATCAGCTTATCAAACGTCATTGAAATCTTGCATAGTGGATGGGTAGCCGACAAAACTTGGGAACGTGGAGTTACTTCGGCTGTTTCTGCTCCTCTTCCGATAAATCTATTATGAAATGATAGTCCGATACTAATTAATAATGTCATATTCTTATTCTTGGCTGCTCAATCCAGCAGATTGACTGTCTGTTCTAGTATACGTAAATCTCGATCCATAGTCTCACAGTCTTCCTGTAATGACTTGTTTACCAGCTTTTGGCTCTTTCGTACCTGCTTCTCCAACCTTTGTGAAGTCTCGTTTAGCTTCTGGTGATCAGCTTGCAAATTATTGCCCTGTTTCACTATCATTTTCGATGTTTGTTCCAATGTTTCTAAAGTCTCACGAAGCTCGTTATCTTTGTTGGAAAGTATTTGTTGTACACATTTGCTGAAATGATTCTGGTACTTTTCCATTTAGAGCTTAATTAGTAGTATCGAGGGAAAGATTGACAGTTAGTTCGCTGTTAGAAGGAAAACTGGAAGGGTGTTCAGCAATTATCCTCGCCTGGTTTTATCTACCGAGTATACTCTACTTTGAATCCCCCCCCCCCCCCCCCCCCCCCCCATCAATGTCTCTCATTCAGGATGGCCAGCGCCGCCCTCTCAGTAGAGCTATTACGTCGGTTGGGTCAACTGTGGGTTCAGAAGGTCTCATACCTCTGATAAATTCAAATTCCGTTTCATTCCATAGGATTGTCCAAGATAACATCCAAGTGAAAGAACAGCTACAGCTCAATTACTCAAGTCCCGTGTTGGATTCGTTCTCAATTGGGGACCTCACTTTAGTTGTTACTAAATCTGTGGTGACTCTCGTCGACACAAAGAAATCTAGCACGGTTTTCGAATTAGAAACACCTATAGAGACATTTGATTATTGGCATTGTTCCACCAACTACAAAGTTATCAGAGATATCCTAGAAGGCATCACCTCACAAAGCTCAACTGATGTTCACTTGTTGCTTCTAAAAAATTC
Organism: Komagataella ulmi; assembly: GCA_023213065.1. NCBI lineage: Eukaryota > Fungi > Ascomycota > Pichiomycetes > Pichiales > Pichiaceae > Komagataella > Komagataella ulmi. The sequence continues at coordinate 560,916 of JAKWAZ010000001.1, forward strand.
AAGTTCTATTACTTTGTTAGATTTAGTGTCATTAAAGGTGACCCATGAATTGCAACTCCAAATTAAGGATGCGATCATTGTTAAGGACTCCCATATATTAGCTAGAACTTCCTCCCAATTGTATTTGCTTAACCTTAACACTAGTTTCAAGCACTTCATACACATCAACTTGAAGCCATCCAAAATATTCAGCCCAACTATTCACATGGTCTCAGTCAACGATGAGCATTTCATTGTAAAAGTTAATGATCAAGTTTACATATTCCATTTCGCCAATAACAAAGTTAATTTACTCCATAAGCTGAAAACCATACCCTCTACAAAACTGCTCGTATGGTACACTCACTTATTTATCCTCAATAATAGCCTTATTCAGTGTTATGACATTTTTAATGGATCTCTAGTTCAGGAAATAGATGCCTCATATTTCATTTCGGCAACACTTTACAAGAACACACTAATTCTTTTCAGCAAGGAGTCTTCCCTTTCCTTTCATTTGAAATCTCCAGACAGCCAACTTCAGGAAGCGCTATCACAGTTGAATCATCATAACGAAAATTCATTGCAAACAGCTATAAATCTCATTCTCAATTCATCCATAGATGCCAGCTTCCAGTCGAAATTTGAATCCCTTCAAAAATTAACCACCTGTCAAGGCCTAATTCAGTTGGATCGAGATATCCCATCTGTAATCTCCAAGTTTATCGGCTTTTTTGTATCTCCACTAATAGTTATTCCAGCGGTTTTGTCCAAAGATAACCCCAAGTCTTTGGAGTATTTAATACCCTACCTCACAGATATCCATCGAAAATTAACATTCCTTGAAAGAACTGGTCAATTGAATTTGGATAGTGATATTGTGCTTACGACTGATAATTTTCTGTCTATAGAGGACGAAGATATCCAATCGTTTCTTCCACCTGACGCGCGGACTTCTGCAAAGAATGTCCAAGAACTACTCACTCTGGTTGATGATACATTAGTCGACGCTTATTTGGCAACAAATAACATGTACCTACTGGAATCTTTTTTAAGGCGACCAAATCATTGCACTATAGAAAAAGTTGAGAAGAGATTGGCAGGAAACACTGACACACTGGTGGAATTTTATTTCAACAAAGGATCCCATGCCAAGTCGATAGCTCTTATCCACAATAATAAGGAAAGATTGATACGATACCTCACAAAACTGGGCAACAACGAACTTTCAACTATACTTGAGTGTTTTACCGACTATCTCTCTGACGATGATTTTCCAAAAGTTTTCATGGTCGATAGCACTCAGTGTGATTCGTACGATTTTTTTAGAGTTTTAGATCTCTTGAAATCATCCAAGCCTCAATTGGTTACCAAATACCTTGAGTATCTCGTGGGGATGAAAAATTTAAAACCCAGAGATTTAGAGAAATTGCACACTATACTAATCAGTAACTACATTTTAGACTTAAATGAAGACAATTTTCAGAAAATATACGAATTTGTTGCGGCCAACAAGTTCTACAATCCAAGTACTATAGTGTTGGAGATAAAGTCACGACTTGACAAGAAACCAAGTTATCAGTTGTCCAAGTTAGAAACACTACCCTTGGCCAAGTTACAAGAGCACGAGAAAGTTGTGGACATACTCATCTCCATAAAGGAGCCAGAAGAAGCAGTAGAGTATGTTCTTAAACTTCATGGACATCAAAATTTAGTTCTCAAGCTTTTACGGATATTTCTAGAACAAGATTCTCAAACGCTACTGCTGCAATTATTGAATTCTACCAGTGGAGATACATCTCTATTTTTGGATGTGCTGCAGCTGCTTCCTGATGAATTCCCAATTCAAGAATTGAACAGGTTCATATCCACACAATTGGTGAATCTCACAAATAAAGCTGAAGACACAACTTTGAAAATGAATCTATTGACTAGCCTGAAGAACAAATCGGAGTATACTCTTTGGCATGACGTTCTCACTAAACATGTAGCTGTCTCCAGGGAAACCAAATGCATCGTATGTCATAAGAACATAAAATTCTCAGTGGTCAATTACTATGTGCAAAATAACGATCTTATTCATTACGGATGTTCTAAACAGTATGAAAAAAATTTATCACACCTGAACAGTATTTAACCAAGCTATCCATATTGGCCTTTTTAGATTCGTTGATACTTTCCCAACTTCTGAGGGCATTTTTCAGCTCCTCGTCAGAACTATCAAATATTATATCTCCGTGGCACTTCAACAACATAGACATATAGGCTTGAATCAAGTCAAAATTATTATTATTCTCTAACCCTTGAGTCAGAGCTTCGATGAAGCATGATACCTCTTTAACGGATTCAGTGATGTCCAATGACCGAATCTCCAAATCGAGTTGACTAGGAGATAAGCTGTGAACATACTTGAGGAACTCGGTGTATTCTTTGGTTTCCGAGCTTAACCTCAAATTCTTGGTAAATTCATTTTCAAAGGTCATTCTGTTATCACCTCTAAGGAAGTTCAGTTGAGACTGTGTTTCAGCGCTCGATTGTTCAGTAGTGCCATTAGAATCCAATTTACCTTCTGATTCAATTGCTCTGTCGCCCACTTTTTCACCCTTTAACTCTAAAAAGAATGGAACATTGTCGGGTTTTTTTGGGGCTTCAGTTGGCTTATTTCTCTGTTTGATAACATCCAAGTGCAACAGAGTGTTGAACTTTGAACGGGGACCAATACCAAGGGTCACCAATTTTTCATTGATTTGGTCCACTGTATTATGGACACCAGTGATTTCATTATCATCAACGGTATTCTCATCAAATGCACCATCGATGATGGTGGTCTGCGTATCATTGGTCGTGTTGGGCAGCATAATGTTGGAGAATTCACTTTCTTCAACATGTCTACTAGACACAGGGTGAAACATGGCTCTGTTGGTCCACAAGGCAATCCCTACACTATTGACATGCGTGGTGGCAAGTGTGTCCCCTGTAGGAGACATTTTCAAGGATGTTACCGTAGAAGGCACAAAAATACCATCAATACAAGATCCAGTTGGAAGATCCCATGTTCTGACAGTGTTGTCTAAAGCAGAACTGATTATCCACCTGCCGTTTGGTGTAAAGTCCAAAGCGGTGATTCTGTTTGTATGTCCAAGAAGAACACGAACAACTTTTTGGGTGACTGAATCAACAACAACTATGGATAAATCGTCTAATACTAATGCCACCAGATCTGAGCTATGATGGTAAACTAGTTGGGTAATTGGGGCATCAAGTTGCAGTTTTCCTAGGTATTTTGATTCGTTAAAGTCATAAAAACCAACAATACCATCTAAACCGCAACTCACCATTTTTCTGTTCATTGAATCAACGGCAACACCGGTTACTGCCTTCTTATGGAGACGGTAAAGCTTTCTTTGGATTCCACTCTGCATGTTGTAAACACCAATTCCACCAGAACTGGAACCAACAAAACCAAAGTTTCCACATGCTGAGATGGCTACACTCTTGACTTGACCACCATCAGTAGTCGGCAAATCCCATCTTCCAAGTCTTCTATTGTAAGTGTCCCAAGTTCTAGCTATAGTCTCACCGGCATGTCCTGTAATGGCATTTTCCCAGTCACCTTCCTTGCTATTGGATTGCGCTAGACAAACAATCTCGGGCAGCTTATCTTTCATCGAGGGTATTACGCCAATCCTTTTGTTGTTTGCGGATTTCTTTGGGGGTCTTTGGGACATTTCCTGAGCTTGAGCATCCTTTCTAAGAGAGAACATCCACAGTGAACGGTCTTTTGATGCAGACAACATAAAATGAGAATTTGGGTCTGCAAATTGAACCGTTGTTGGGGGAGCAGAATGGCCACCTCTAGATCTCAAATAATGTGGAGCAGGAACTATACTTGAATTGGTAGTAGATAGATTAGGATCAAATGCGTACTCTTTCAACATGTTGTCTCCACCGTTCGTCACAAATATCGGTTGGCCGTTCAGAAAAGCCGCCTTGGATACACCTCCATGGTCTTCTTTATGAACAGTTTGCAGGATATGTACTCTAGCCTTGTGCTCCAAGTCGTAGAAGAAAAGATCTCCATTGACAAAACTGGCTACAAAATGAGGGGCACCATCTGTTCTGAAAGATACAGATGTAACTTTGGAGGTAATGCCTGTTCTAATCTTTCTGAATCTCTTTCCCTTTTTGATGTTATATAAAACAACTTGTCCATCACTTGTACCAAAGGCTATCAAATCTAACACTGGAACCGTTTCAATACTGGTGATATTGAACTCATTGAAATCACTGGAAGTGAAAAGTAACTTTCCTGTTTTGATATTGAAAACTAGTAAACTGTTGGTAGTAGCCACAACGATTTTGTTCAGATAAGTAGCAGGATGGACGATACCAACTATTTTTCCCTGTAAAGAGTTTACACTCAATCTAGTGTAGAATTCAGTTGCATAAGAATCTTTGGAGTCCTTCTTCTTGAATACAAAAATTTCATTGCTAGTAAAAGTGGTACAGATAACAAAGTCACCAAAGACAAGAATTTGCTGAATACAATTTTCTGTTTCACAAGATAGAACATACTCTAGGATACCTCTTCTATAAATACCAATCTTGTTATCCCAAGCAGCATAAACATAGTGGAAATGTGCCGCTAAGGCATTGATCTTGGAGGGAGTTTGGGTATTTGAGACAAAGAGAATATGCAAAGTGTTTGCATCATAAATTTGAAAAGCCCTGTCCACACTGGTAACAATGTAGAAGGTATGGCCCAAGGTACCTATGGCGAAAGGAATCTCATTGGAAACCTTTCCTAGGACACGGAAGGGAGAGAATATCTTAGAAGGACGGACGGTCTCAGCTTTCCTCTCCGATTTTCTTTTCTTCAGTGACGAATTCACAGGTACAGGCATATTCAAAAGTTGGATGTCTTGTCAGTTTCTTACCGAGTGAAGTTAATGAGAGAAAAGTTTATATCTGTTGGCTACGGGAACCAGAAAAAAAATTTGATATTTCCAGTGCGGCTCAACGATGAGGGAGGAAAAAATATCCTCCAGTGAAAGAGAAGCTATGTAGTGCGGTACCCAATATCAAAACAGCTCATCAACGTGGGGAGAGTCAAAAGGAAGCCAAATCTTCCAAGTCTTTCTGCCACTCTTTTGTCGAAAAACAGGTGAAATTCAAATTTGATAATGGCCAACGACAGTCATTCAGGATTGCATTCCAAATCAGGATCAATGAGCTCTTTGGATTCACAGGTCGATTTGGAGTGGAAGGATAGCACAGTTGGCGAGAATCCTACTCCATTATCTAAGGAAGCTCTTGAGAGCCATAGGAAAGCTATGGCTTCAATTGCTCCAATTCTCGAGTCATTCACTCCAAAGCGTTCTGTCGATGAGAACACTGTTTCCTCGAACAGTCACAAACTGGAGAAAACTACGTCCAATGTAAGTTCTCTCAGTATTGGAGCCAACTTCAACGGGTCAAATCCCAATGCTTCGAACTCTGCCACTGGTTCTCAATCTGGGACAACAACGGGCACACATACACCTAAAAATAGGGCAGTTTCAGTTTCTGAAGTTAGTGGACCTGAGCTACCTAAAATCGGGAAGATTGGTGTTTGTGCGATGGATGCCAAAGTTCTCAGTAAACCGTGCAGACAGATTTTGAACAGATTGATTGCTAACGGAGAATTTGAAACTGTTATTTTTGGCGACAAGGTTATACTGGATGAAAGTGTTGAAAACTGGCCTACATGTGATTTTTTGATCAGCTTTTTCTCCACTGGTTTTCCCCTTGACAAAGCGATTGAATACGTAAAGCTCAGAAAACCCTATTTCATTAATAATCTCGTCATGCAGAAAGCACTATGGGATAGAAGACTGGTGTTAGAACTCTTAAATACCTCTGGTGTCCCTAGTCCTGAACGTCTAGTGATTTCAAGAGATGGGGGACCTATAGTGGACAAAGAACTGAAAGCGGAATTGGAAAAACATGGCGTTTGCGTCGAAGAGGTTCAAGAGCCAAATTGGAAGATGATTGATGAAGACACCCTTTGCGTAGATGGAAAGATTTTGAAGAAACCTTTTGTTGAGAAGCCCGTTGATGGTGAAGATCACAATGTCTACATTTATTATTCCAGTAAAAATGGGGGCGGCGGAAGAAGGCTGTTTCGTAAAATTGGCAACAAATCTTCAGAGTTCGATAAAGATTTATCCATGATTAGGACTAAGGGTTCCTACATATATGAAAAGTTTATGGATACCGATCATTTTGAGGACGTCAAAGCCTACACTGTTGGCCCTAATTTCTGTCACGCTGAGACTAGAAAATCACCTGTTGTTGACGGAATTGTTAGAAGAAACACACATGGTAAGGAAATAAGGTTCATTACTAATCTATCAACTGAGGAAAAGCTAATGGCAAGCAAAGTCTGCACCGCTTTTGATCAAACAATTTGTGGATTTGACCTGTTACGAGTAAGCGGCAAGTCTTATGTCATTGACGTCAACGGATTCTCATTTGTTAAGGACAATGATGCTTATTACGATTCCTGCTCAAGTATCTTAAGAGAACTGTTTTTGAAAGAGAAGACCAGAAGAGATTCATTGAAAGTCCGTCTTCCTTTTCCGGTTGTTCAAGAAGAAAAGACTCAAAAATGGGTCTTCAAAGGTATTGTATCGGTTATTAGACACGCTGATAGAACTCCCAAACAAAAGTTTAAGTACTCCTTTAGATCGCCTCTATTTGTCTCCTTGCTGAAGGGCCACAAGGAGGAGATTATTATTAGACAGGTCGAAGACCTCAAGATTGTTCATGAAACAGTCCTTGTTGCCCAACGTGAAAAGGCCGAAGATCCTACAAAGCTTGCACAGCTAGCAGGAGCATTAGAAAAGAAAATGACTTTCCCCGGTACTAAAGTTCAATTGAAACCCTCGTTGAATGAAGATAATAATGTGGAGAAAGTTCAGCTGATCATTAAATGGGGTGGTGAGCCAACTCATTCTGCTCAATATCAGGCTACTGATGTTGGTGAACAGCTAAGACAGGATGTTCGTCTTTTGAATAAAGATTGTTTAAAGAACGTTAAAGTTTTTACATCTTCTGAAAGAAGAGTTGTTGCATCTGCCAAATTGTTTTCTTCCTCTTTCCTTGGTGAACAAGAGCTACCTGATGATTATTTGGAGGTTCGTAAAGATCTACTAGATGATTCAAACGCAGCTAAAGACTTGATGGATAAGGTGAAAAAGAAACTGAAACCATTATTAAGACAAGGAAAGGATGCCCCTCCTCAGTTTGCATGGCCACCAAAGATGCCTGAACCATTCGTTGTCATCAAACGTGTGGTAGAACTGATGAACTATCATCACAAGCTGATGGAGCACAATTTTGCCATAAAGGATGTTGCCAAATTGCAAACAAGATGGTGTTGTGGGGAAGATGCATTTTTGTTTAAAGAAAGATGGGATAAATTATTTCAGGAATTCATATCCGTGGAGAAAGTGCACCCTTCAAAGATAAGTGAATTGTATGATACTATGAAGTATGATGCGCTACATAATAGAAGTTTCTTGCAAGGAATATTTTTACCAGATGATGCAGTCCATGAAGTTGATCTTGAACAATCACCATGCTTGGTAAGAGAATATCCAATTAACATACTTGCCATGAACAATTTCCGAATCACCGATAGTTCATCCCTGGACACTAGTAATTCTCCAAACACTGTGGGATCAATTGGATGGATTCTTGAAAGTGACAAGCATAGCAAGTCCAAGGTTTCTGGCAGCTCTCCGGGTTCTCCGTTTGATGACCCTAAATTTGCAATGCTGCGAGAATTGTATCGTCTAGCTAAGGTTCTCTTTGACTTTATCTGTCCCCAAGAGTATGGAATCGAGGATAATGAGAAATTGGATATTGGGTTGTTGACATCTTTGCCACTTGCCAAACAAATTCTGTCCGACATTTCGGAAATGCGAGACTCAGGAACTGCAGGAAGTGTAATCTACTTCACCAAGGAGAGTCATATCTACACCTTATTGAACGTAATTTACGAATCTCAGTTACCAATGAAGATCGCCAGGAACGCTCTTCCCGAATTGGATTATCTTTCTCAAATTGTATTCGAACTGTATGAAAGTGAAGATAAGGACGGTAATAAGAAACACGCCATTAGATTATCGTTGTCTCCTGGATGTCACACTCAGGATCCTTTGGATGTTCAACTGGACGCCAAACATTACATTAGTTGCATTAGAAGAATATCTCTGACAAGACATTTGGATATGGACTTGGTTACCCAAAGATTAAAGAGTAGATTCTCTAGAGTTAGACTGCCCAAAAGATTTACACCCGTGAATATCTCCAGTCCACTGACAGTTGCTCGGAGTTGATAATTTATTACGAATTTATATTTTTGTGTATGAACATTATTGAGTTAACTTAAGCAAAAGAAGACAAGTTATCAAACAAAACGGAAATACTCTCACCAAAATGATCTCTTCTAATACATTCTGCAAAAATAGTCGAAACATCAATGTAGACCAGTTTCTTGCAGGCTTCTCTCTCTTTGATATCTATAGGGTAGGTATTAGTAACAATAATTTTGTCAATATAAGCACAATCGTTGAGAATTTCCAAACAGTTATCGGAGAAGATACCATGAGTAGCGACCAAATAACAGGAATTAGCCCCACAGTTAAGCCTCAAATGTTCAGCAGCTGCAATAAAGGAGTTTGGCTTGTCAATCATATCATCGACAATAATTGCTGGTCTATTCTGAACATCACCAACTAAGGTGATCAATTTCTCTTGGGCAATAGCCTCGGGTTCATCATCATCGTCAGAGTTGTCAGCATCATAGGACCCTCCAAGAGCATATTGATCGAAATGAGCGGTACCATTAGCTAGAGCATTAGCCGATTCCTTTCCTGGCTTGGCGGCTTCGTCTGCAGACTGATAGGCGTCATCGACAACGTGACCTTGGACCACTCTTGCGGTTTGAGATTCACCAGAGAGAATAATATTTTCCTCTTCGGCATCTTCGTTGTTGTGGTTGAGCTTAAGAGTGGAGACTTTCTTTTGTATTTTCTTCTTTTTTTTCTTGTCCTCAAATCCATCTTTAGCTCTCCTTCTATCAGTATGGATCATTGCGAAATTAATTTTCAAAGAATCCGCCAATGCAGTGACTCGTTTCGTTCCACCGGGGTTCTTTGAAACCACGACAGCATCCTTGTAGTCAGGCACATTGTGTCTAATCCATTTAGCCAAAGTTGGTCCTCCAAATAGATTGTCCACTGGCTTGGAAAAGAAACCTTGCATTTGGGAAGCATGAAGATCCATAGACACGACATGATCAGCACCTGCCATAATCAGCAAGTTAGCAAGCATTCTTGCTGTTATAGCTCCTCTGTGTTTTTTCATTTTGGATTGCTTGGAGTAAGGGAATTGTGGAATCACAGCTGTAATGTTGGCAGCTGAGCCACCTTTACAAGCAGAGATCAGGATTAACAACTCCATGATGTCATCATTTATGTTGGGACTTCCACTTTGAATTATATACACATCCTCGTCTCTGACGGAGACTCCAATTTGGACACTTGTTTCACCGTTTGCAAACTTCTTCAATGTTACAGGGGCGGGTTCCATACCAAGTCTCTCACACACCAGTTTTCCCAACTCAGGATGAGAATTACCCACAAATACTTTGCACTTTCTCATTTCTTGGGTAGGTCTTGGATGATATCTAATTGATGAAGGCAGCTTAATTGTATTGACGGGATATGCTATCACCTTTTCAGAGAGATAGCAAGGAGAAGCGTTCTGGCACTGACTGACGTACTTGTTTCTGAAGGAAAAGTTATATAATTTTTTCCTGTACTTTCATTCTGCAGATTCTGGTTGGTTCACGCTGTTATCTCATCTCCTGCAAAAAAAAAAAAAAAATTCGCCGGGGTATTTCGCAGGAGAATGGACAGATAGAGGTAGAAGTGAGCTTGGTCATGGAATGGGAAGTACAAGGAAACAAACGGGGAAAAGGAGTGAAGGGAGTAGCAAATAGAATGCGCTCTCAAGTAGCAGAGAAATCAGTAGATGATTTTGTGAAAATTTTGGAGAAATTTAGGAGGCAATTGGGGTTGGGGGCCTTCAAGGACAACATTTTAGTGTTTGACAGTGCCAAAAAACTAAGATGTGTAGGACTGGGGTCTCCTACTAACTCCACTGCTGCTTTGTACCAACTAGCATTTTTGTTGGAGATTAAGGACTACTTGGATATTGAGCTTGTATCTGCGTTCGACCCAGTGTTTGAACCTAAAGATGTAGACCTATTTGCCAAGTTGTCCATTGAGGTGGAAGAGACGTACGAATTTGACAAAGAAGGGGACACTCCTACTGTTTATTACATGCCACATTTGCCTGTTGGCATCTTGGAACGAACTCTAGAAACTGTCAAGCCTCGTATGTTACTCACTAATGATGTAACCTTATACACACTTAAAATGAAAATTCCAGAGATGAAAGAAAAATACCCCAATATTACAAGATTGAGTAACCTGGTCAAGGATCCGTCGTTGGTACTGCCTGATGATGGGTTCATAATTAAAAAGAAAAAAACCAACAAATTCAACCTAAGTTTACCATCCACTGATAGTTCTGAACCTTTTGACTATTCTTGGTACGCTGAACAATTATACTTTAATAGGCTACTGATTGGGCAAGATCTCTCCCAACAATGGGGAGCTGCCTTCAGTGACTTGGCAATATACAAACTCACTTAGATTCAAGAAACATAGCAAAAATGCCACTAGAGAATAAAATTATATAAATATTGTTCTTAGATACGATATATTATTAATCTGCGCACATAGGGTATTACCACTTACCTTATGTACCAAACTTATTAAGCAAATGTAGTTAAATAAAACAATCAGGAAGACTCATACTCTTCCCAGTTGTCAAGAATGTGTTTGATCTTTTCAGACTTTGTAAGCTCATACACATCTTCGAAGTACTCCTTTGTCAATTGGAAAGGCTTGGCGGTCAAGTTTGGAATGTACTTGCCAATCAAGTTGGCTGGCTTAACAGCAGACTTGGGGATTTTCTTACACAAGAAGGTCTGGAATGGTTTAACACCAGAACGTAAGTATGAGGAGTGGAAGGGCACGGAAATACCTTTCAATGGAATGCAAGCAAAACCCCTTTCCAAGTCAATTGGTTGTGGTTTGGAAGAGGATTTCTTGGAAACTTCATCCACAATCTCAGAAAGATGAACCTTGACTTCGTCCAAAGAAATAGTTTCCTGTAGTTTGACAATGTCAATTTTCTGGATCTTGAACACATTCAAGACATTGGACAATGTGTCCAGTCCTCTCAAGTCACCGGCAGCAACGTACTGAGTATTCTCAACGTTGTAGTTAACAATCTCCAACAACCATCCGGTTTGTTGGGCGATGTGTTCGACAACAAATCTCAAAGCAGAATCGTTGAATGTAGAGGAGACTCTTGATGGGTTGACAGCAATCATACCGTAATTTGATCTACCTTGCTCGTCTCTAGGGACAGCAACTTGCATGGTCATACCTCTATAGAACACCACATCCACCAGCGACTCAATTGGCATAACATCACCCAGAGAGGTCAGAGCAGAATATTCACCCAATGAGTGACCTGCAAACATTGATTCAGATGGCACTAATCCCTTAGATTTCATGTCCTCGAAAGAGGCCTTCTCCATCAATGTCAAGGCTGGCTGAGTGAATTGAGTAGCAGACAAAAGACCGGTGGGAGATTTGAAGGTGAAAGAGATAGTATCTTCATTAATTTCTTTGAAGATTTTCTCTGACTTTAGTTGACCATCAGCGGCAACAGTCTCAAACATCATGCTGATGTAGTTGTTTCTAATGCTTCTACCTTTGGCTCCACCAAAGTGGACGGTAAGCTCGGTGGGGTTATTCTTAACAATGTCCAAAATTGAAAATCCATAGTTGTTGATGAAGTGCACATCAGCTCTATCCCATACAGACTTAGCAACTTCGGAGGAGTTGTAAAGGTCCATACCCATACCTTGCTCTTGAGAACCTTGTCCAGTAAAAACAAATGTAGAGACTGGTTGTTCGATCTCAGCTTCACCAATCAGAACAACCTCTTCGGTCTCGACCTTCTTGGTTTCCACCTTAATGATCTTACGACCGTTGATCATACCGACGTGCTCTAAGTGAGTAATCAACTCGTCATTTGGCAAAACCATTCCCACAAAATCTGCCTTGAAGGCTCTAACTCTAGTGGCAACGTTTTGAGCTGCCCATTGCTCAACGAGCGCCCTCACTGCAGCAGAAGAGTACATTCCATGGGTTATAGTACCTGGTAGGTTAGCATAGGAAGCAAAAACTTTGTTGACGTGAATAGGGTTATAATCACCAGAAACTGCTGCATATGTTTCATTGGTACCAGGAGCTTTAGAAGTTAAGGCAGTTCCCTGTGCTAATGGAATAGCATTCTCGAACATAATTGGTTGTTCAATAGTCGACCCATGACGAGTTAAGTAGTCAAGGACTGGGTTTCCGTAAGAAGAACCAGATTCGTAATTAATCTCGGCAACCTGAATGATCTCCTTACTAGGAAGTTCCAGCAAAGCTTGACCGGTGGTCTTGACGGAAGCAAAAACAGTGCTAGACTTAAACTTCACATACGACTCACAACGGAAGGTTAATGTTTGGTTCAGCAAGTCAATGTCCTTCTCCAGATGGAACCATTCCTTAGATTTCAAAACAGCAACATCTTTGGCAGATTTGAAAGCTACTTGAACTGGAGTTTCAGTGGTCTTCTTAAAAGAGTTTTCAAAATCTTCGTACTTTCCTCTGTAGAAGAATTGGGAGTTAACTTCCAAGACAGGCTTTCCATCTCGTGAGATAACACCAACAACTTCAACAGTCTTTCCGGTTTCACCATTAACAATACTCCTGATGTGAGCAACAGTGGAGACGACATCTCCCTTTTTCAAAGGGTCAGCTCCTGGGAACATCTTATAACCGTTAGATAAGTGAACCAACTTCAAGATGTCACCATCAACAGTTTTAGGGAAGATGGCCTTCATGATTGCCTTCCAGCCCAAAACGATAGCAAAGTCCATTGGAGCAAGTTGGGGTCTACCAGCTCTAGGGACAAAGTCCTCGCATGAGTTGCCAACTGCGTGAGTAAATTCGGCAATAGCTTGAGAAGAGACAGAAGCTTCGCCACCACTAATTGGTTTATTAGCATCGAAGTCCAAATCAACTGGAACGGAAGTACCAAACCATAACTTCCAATAGAAGTTCTTGATCGAAGTGTTACGACCCTCCATAACCTCCAAAATTGGAGCAAACCCATCAGTTGGTTTGTAATTGTAGAACAGCTCCAAGGCAACAGCAGACTTGTCAGCAGTTCTAGTCTCAATAAGTTCCAACTTAATTTTAGAGTCACCAATAGTTTTCAGAGACACAGCAGGGACGTATTTACCGCGCACTCGCTGGTAGGCAGTCAAGACAGTCTTTCTGGCATCGGAGCCATTCTCAATCTTGACTACTAAGTCTTTGCTTGGGGCAAGAACGCTGTGGGCAGGGTTGGAAACAAAGTTAGTACCTTGAACCAATCTAGCAGCGGTGACGAAAGCACGTCTCCAGGACAACTCTTTTCCAGCTAACAAATCAAACCATTGTTGGTTATCGACATTGCTAGAAGTAACAGTAAATGTCTCTGTATTGCGGGTACGTTCAATTTTCACACCCTCAATAGCACTGTCAGGAAATGATTCGATGGAAGAGAAATATTCAACAACAGGAATTTTGTTTTCATCACCGTTGTAAACTTCTTTAACCAAAGACTTGATGTGACCCTGATGAATGTTCTCCAAAATGTCCTTGATTGGCTCGTCAACCTTATTAGAGAATTGGGCAGCGACTGGACCATGTAAGATACAAGTTCTTTGGACATCCTCACCAACGACAGCTTCCAAATCTTCGGATTGCCATAGAGAGTCCTTTTTAAAGAAAAACTCGAATCTCTCATCAAGCACTGGAATGAATGGGACAGGCTTCTGTGTAGGAGATTGGGCTTCCAACAAAAACCAGTCACAATCCTCCTCATTGATCAATTGGTTAGCAGCCTGTGGGTAAGCATTGAAAACAGCTTCGATGGCTTTCTCAGGTTCTTCCAATTGAGAAAAGTTTTGAATTACGGAGATAGTTCCAACTTTAGTGGCGAATCTCTCTTCAATTCTTCTGAGGAATTTACCGGTGAAATTTCTAAGAGAAACATCAATCCATCTTTGAGATTTTCTGACGTACATTAGCTCAACTAATCTTTCGGCGATTTGTTTGTAAGTCATATCCTCTAGGTCACAGGTACCCTTCTCATTCTTAGCAAACCAAGGCTTTTGATAGTCGGCATTCAGCTTCTTGATGATATACTCCTTCTTTTTGCCAATAGCCTCTAGCATTTTGTTCTTTGGAAGGGTGAATATTGTATCATCTAGCTCCTTCCACAACATAACACCACGAGTAGCAATCTTGTGGATTGGCTCACCCATCTCGGATCGAACAGTGATAATACCTCCTGTTGGCTTCTTGTAGGTGTTCTCCCATTGGGAATTGTCAACACCAGCGCAATCGGCAATGGCCTGTTTTGCGGCCGGTGATGTTTTAGCTTCCTTGGCGGTCATGACTCTGGAACCAAATAACACACCATCGAACGGCATCGATGGATAACTGAACTGATGGGACCAAGAACCAGTCAAGTAAGGGTAAGTATCCTCAGCAGAACCAAAACCTGATCCGGCAATAAGAATGATGTTTTTGCACTTTCTGATCTTAGAGTACATTTGAAGAATAGGTTGGTGGAAATCTTCAAAAGAATGGTGACCACCACCTCTACCACCAGTCCACTGAAGAACAATTGGGAAATTAGGATGGGCTTTAGCAATAGTGATTACTTGATTGACCGCATCGATAGAGCCTGGCTTAAGACCGAGATGAGCCAACCCCAAGGTCTCAATGTACTCAGTTGCCACTTCAAGGGAGGGGACACCAGCACCAATGGACAAAGATTGAATTGGGAAACCTTGCTCTCTAAGCTCCTTGATCATAGGGATACCCCATTGTAACATTCTTGGGTTAACGTAAATCAAGTTGATACCAACACCGGTACCGGGAGTGACCTGGTCAATCACCCGTTGCAGGGCAGCCTTCATAATAGAAGGAGCAAAGTATCCACCACCAGCAATTTCAGTGTGGAAACCGGCATTCAAAGTAGCAGCAACAAAGTCAGGGGACACGGTAGTAGGAGTCATACCTGGAACCATTAACGGAGCTCTTCCAAGAAGTCTAGAGAACTTGGTGTCAACAAATATTTTGCCAGCGGAGGTTTTCACCAACTTTGGTTTATACTCTCTCAACCAGTTTGGAGCGTACTTGATTGCCTTCTCATTAGACTCGAAAATTTCCTGTCTGTAGCCAAACTCGGAGTCCTCTGACTCAGCATCTAAGACACCAGCAACGATGACTCTAGAGCCAGTCCCTTCCTTGTTCCTGTGAGTCAAAACACCCAACCCGGAAGCGCCACCAGGACCGAAGTCCAGAACATGTGTAGAATTGAACTCAGTGGATAGTTCCCAATTGACGCGCAATTTGGTGATACATTCTACCAATCTAGCGGCAATGGATCCTGAATATGATCTTAGATCCTTACCATCATAGGTATCGAAAACCGGAAGCTTCATACTGGATTGAGAAAACTCAACACCAGCCTTCTTCAAGTCGGCCACAATCTTCTCAGTAGACGGGGAAAGCAAATGAGAATGGAAAGGTGACATAATTGGGAGGAATCTGTTGGAGAAACGCAATTTTCTCTCACTGAATGGAATTCTGGCTTGGTCCAAGCCTGAAGGTGCCTTAGCCTTTCTCAAGTTCAGATTCAAACCGTAAAGTGATTGAGGAGGGCCTGTCAAGACGACGTTTCTGGGCCCATTTATTAAAGAGATGTCGATATGTTTGGCTTCGGGCAAATGCTGGTTTGTTTCGTTGACAAACTTGACCAATTGGTCGTAGGAAAGGTCTCTAACTGAGAGCATAGGAGAAGGAGTTCCTTCGGCATTTTCTTCGGAATCTTGGACCATGGATGGAGGTAAGGAAGTATTCGGATAGGTTTGTAGTCCTCTGACTCCAATGTAGAACATGAACTCAACGGCCTGAAGCGCCAATTTCTCAAAGGATTCCCAAGAATCGGCAGAAGAAACAACCACAGCGGTGACCAGACCTTGGGAGTGACCTGTAGTACCTTTCAAGGAATCTCTGAGTTGACCGGGTGTAATACCTAAGATGCGGCAAGTGACAATGTAATGACACAATTGGATAACACAAATTAGAGGACATGACATTGGAATGGATAGCAATTGTTGTTGGTCAGGAGTTTTGTCCTTATTTTCCAACCAATTGATCAGATCTAGACCCTGTGTATATATTCTGTCAGTTTCAGGGGTGGTTCTGATAAGTTCTTGTAACTTCAATTGGGCCTTTGTAACAAAGTCAGACACGAGACCTTGGTAGATGTGGTAAATATCTCTAAGTTCTTCGAAGTAGTCATCAGTGTTACCTTGACCTCCAAATATGGCGTAGATCTGAGCGGAGCCGGACTTTCCAGCATTAAGTAATGCCGAGGGAGGGTATACAAGGCCACGCTGTCCTGGCAGGTAGACAAGGGCTCTTCCCAGGTAGTAGTTCTTGATTAAGTTTTCTTTGATTTTCAATAATGTTGTGGGAAAGGTCTCGCTCTTAAGCAAAATGGCAGCGTAAGAGTGCAAGTTCAATCCTTGAAGGAAACGGGACTCGAACTCATTCAAGACCAACTTAGCAGCAGCCAATTGCTCTTGCTGATTGGAGACTCCAGACTGGACAATGTAGCCTAAGAACTTCATGAGAAGCTCGGCTTTGGAGCTCGGCTCGTCGTCGTCGGCAAATCCCTCAGTGACTTGTGGCAATGACTTTCTGAACCCTTCCAGTAACGTTTGGTAGAAATGATATTCTGTGGTTGGGATTAAGATGGTTGACTCGATTGAGCCATGGTTTAACACCAATGGCCTGTTGACAACTCCGGATGTAGCACTCATATCAAATATTCGTCCTAGAAGCAGTGAAGGAGAACGACGTGATAACGAGGATTGCAGTTGGTTATTATAGGGAAGAACGCTCAACTTGGTGGGATTTTTTTTGTTGGGAACACGCGATGGAATATGTATGACATTGAACGTGTGTTAAGGTATGGTGGTTCTTTTTTTTCCGCGCCGCAAGAAGGCGTCTCGGAGAAGCCAATCTTGCAATCTGGGCGCAGCAAGTAGGGACTTCTGCTGGGAGGATTCGCTGGGTCCAGCGTTGCACAACCGTTCACAGAAGACCAACAGAGTTTTGATAAGGAAAATATACATCAGTACTAGAGAATAAAAGGCCAAAAAAGGCACAGAATGGAGGGAGTGCTATTGACTCTGCTTACATGGTTAAGGGTGACCATTTAGCACCACTGGTCCTAAGATGTTTTGAGATTACTCGACAGTGCTGCCATGCTACTAGATTAATCCCAGCTTGTTGTAGACGCGCGTCGCTGGTTTAGAGTTTCAGGGCACCTGCGTAGTCCAGCGAAACAAACAAAAAACGTCTTTGTTGGGTTTCGCGAAGATCAAAATTGGGTGCTACACGTTGATGGGTCTGACAGGATAAGATCTGGACTTGGCAGGCTTTTCCACAACTCTAATCTGATGCTTTGATGCTGGATGGCAGAAAGGTAACTGAAATGAGAGCCAGGGCACTGATGAGAACGGAAAAAAAGAACCACTCGATCACGTGATTATATATACAACATGCGTTTAAGTTGTGCTCTTCGCACTTGTTCTAAGTGTTTCCACAGGTGCCCTCCCAGTGGAAGATTTAATGGATATCCCCATCAACTAGTTCCCGTTCCGCCAAAAATCTCGTTAGTGAAATATGTCCAACAGACTTTTGATTTTTCTGCTGGTTGCGTTGATTCAGAGTACTTGCGTACTTACTAATGGTTTGCCCTTGCTACCTGTGGAGAGTAGCAATCCTGATTCGGGTCTGATCTCAGTTTCCCCTACTGCTTTATCTCCAGATGTGGGCACTCTTTCAACAGATCAACTGGCAGACAATGGTCTTCCCTCGCCTAGAGACTCTACCAGCTCCATCTCATTTGTTACAGCAACTATCTGGTTCCTCTCATGGTGTTTTTTCAAAGTCATCCGGTCTGTGCTAGTGGTATTGCCTTCGTTTATCGTTCGCATCCTTGGGTTTAATTACAGTGTAACTTTGAATTTTTCGTCCTTATTGATGATTGTTTCATCCACCGTTGTTATAGTGTATGCATTTATCAGGTACAGGTACCTTAATTTGTACTCCCGACTTCCCCAAGAACCAAAACGTCAGGACCCTCCCATGGATGTCTTTATTGAATCTACTGATGACAATTCTGAAGTGAGATTCCCCAGCTACTTAGATCAATTCTTGTCCGCTATCAAGGTGTTTGGTTATCTGGAGAAAACTGTTTTTCATGAACTGACAAAGAGTATGACAACCCAAAAGCTGGAACTCAATGAGTCGTTGGTCATTGATGCTTCTAAAGGGTTCTCCATTGTCATAGAGGGCAGGATGTCAGTATACGCAAGGGTTGGTAGGAAAATCGTGTCTGACGATACACTAGCTGCCGAATATGAGTCTGCGAATTCTGATGAGAAGTCATTCATTTTCAATGGCTATAAGTATCAACTGTTAACCGACGCTAAAAGTGGTAGTCCACTGTCATCTTTGATTAGTATACTAAAACTTTTTACAGAGCACGAGGAGAAACTTTCTCATGACAACAGAACCTCTTCGGCTTTGAACTTGAATGCTGTTTATGAAGCCAACTCCCCGTTTAGGGAAGAACCATCATCTAGCTCACCGGAAGAGCAGGCAGATCCGGAAGAGTTTGCACCAGAATTAATTGCCAAGGCTCAAGGGCATGCCTCTATTTCCACTATACCTCCTGAATCATTTCGAAGATTGGTTGTGAAGTATCCCCAGTCGGCATCCCATATTGTCCAAATGGTTCTTACCCGACTGTACAGAGTCACGCTTCAAACTGCACATTCATACCTGGGCTTGACTCACAAGATCATGAAAGCTGAGTTAGAACTAAACATGTTATCTCAGTATGATATACCCGTCTATCTTCACGACGGTATTATTGATAGACTAGATAACCAGTTTAAGGCTGCAGAAGAAGAGGATACCAACGAAACCATTAATGTTAGCAAGAGCAACTCCAATTTCAAGAAGAACAACGGTCTACTGCAGCATCATACTGAGCGCACAACACATGATAAAAGATTTTTCTATTATAATCCTCCTGGAAGAATCTCCAAATCTAGCTCTTCGAAACCATCAAAGAGACCGGTGTTGTCCAAGAGAAACAGTTCTCACCATGTTGTTCTGGACACCCGAATTACTAATACCAATCCCGGTGATTTGCTTTCAAATGTGCCCTTATCCAGGAAGAACTCATCCTACAACTCTCTTCGAAATAGTGACCAGTTTAAAGACGAACAGGAAATCCGCACAAGGACTTTTTCGGCTGAAGAAGAAACTGAGGATACGGCATTAAGAACAGCATTGGTCGAAAGTATATTCAAGTTGATTGGAATTGACAACTCCATTCTACACAATAGCGCCAATTTGTTTTCTTCATATCTTTCACTTAACGATCCGCTAAACAGCCCTAATTTTGGGCTCCAGAAAAGTTATCCGTCGTCACAGAATTTGAAGTGGTTCAGTCTGGATGTTGGCGATGATGATGATTCCAGTTGTAGTAGTAAAAGTGAAACCCCTGGGGTGGGTTCACATAAGTCAAGCGAACCTGTCCTTGATCTGGTTTCCATTCGGAAATCGGCTAGCGAACAGATTCAGTTCATGTTCATTAAAGCTGGCCATGTTATAATTGAAGAAAATCAGCCAACTCCTGGTATCTACTACGTTGTTAGTGGGCTTTTAGAGTCAGTTTTCACTGCAGAGAATGGAGAAGAAAAAATGCTTAACCATATAAAACCAGGTGGAATTGCTGGTTATCTCGGTGTTGTAGCTAGCTTCAAATCATTTATAACGGTAAGGGCCAAAGCAAATTGCTATGTTGGATTTCTTCCGAAGAAAGTGATTGATTCATTATGTGATAAGTATTCTGTCATTCAGTTGGCGCTGGCCAAGACCTTGATCAGGGTTTTGGACGATAATATCCTCCTGAT
The DNA here is from genome assembly GCA_023213065.1 of Komagataella ulmi. Lineage (NCBI taxonomy): Eukaryota > Fungi > Ascomycota > Pichiomycetes > Pichiales > Pichiaceae > Komagataella > Komagataella ulmi. The sequence continues at coordinate 581,197 of JAKWAZ010000001.1, forward strand.
GGATTTTGCTATGGACTGGGTGCAAACATCTGCAGGGCAGAGACTGTACAATCAAGGAGACCCTGCGAATGGTATTTATATTGTTCTGAATGGTAGATTTCGATCTATTGTTGAAAATCCCAAAGGTGCGGTCAATGACAAACAATCTTCGCCAGTGATTCACCGGAAAGACGCTTATAGTGGTGAAAATGACAGCATATCTCTTATATCAGAGCACGGAAGAGGTGAATCTTTAGGAGAGATAGAAGTACTCACTGCTTCTAAGAGACCAACTACTTTAGTAGCTGTCAGAGACTCTGAGACAGCTAGAATTCCTAGAACTTTGTTTGAGATGCTATGTCTTACTAATCCATCTATCATGATTAAGGTTTCTAGATTAGTTGCACAAAGATCTCAATCTACTGAAGCAAATTTGGTGATAGGCGCCAATAGTTTCAAAAACCCCGTCATTAAGCCAAAAAATTCCAGTTTCTGTAACTACAGTTACCGGACTATTACAATCTTGCCCGTTACCAAGGGTCTTCCAGTGGAAGAGTTTGCTCAAAAACTAGTTTCTTCGTTTGAACAACTGGATAGATCTGTTATCTCTTTAAACCAGGCAAGCATTTTGACCCACTTAGGAAAACATGCCTTTGATAAGCTTGCCAAGATGAAACAGTCAGGCTATTTTGCCGATTTGGAGGAACAATACCAGAATGTTATATATGTTACAGATACGCCGGTAAACTCAACTTGGACAAGTACTTGCATTTCTCAAGGTGATATTATTCTGTTGCTGGCCGATGCTCAGTCATCCACTGATATTGGAGAGTACGAGAGACTTCTAGTGAGAAAAAAGACCACTGCGAGAACAGAGCTCATTTTGTTGCACCCAGAACGATATGTTGAAGCTGGTTCAACAAGCAAATTTCTGAAGAATAGAATATGGGTTCATTCACATCACCATGTACAGATGAACGTGAATAGAGGTCATTTTGTTGCCAAAGCAACCGAACTATCATCTATTGCTCAACTGGTCAAAGAAAGTTATTCTCAGTTAAAGAATAAGGCCCACTTAGACAAGATGAGACACCGTTTGGAGACTTTACTGGTCAGCTACGATGTCTTCAAGAAGGTACCCAATATTGGACGCACTGGATACTATCAACCTACGCAAGAGCATAAAAATGATTTTATGCGACTCGCAAGAATCTTGTCAGGACAGGCGATTGGCTTAGTTTTTGGTGGAGGTGGAGCTCGTGGATGCGCCCATATTGGTGTCCTTAAAGCTCTCGAAGAGTATGGGATTCCTGTTGACCTGGTTGGAGGAACTTCAATTGGTGCCTTTGTGGGAGGACTTTATGCGAAGGATTATAACTTAGTCTCAACTTATGGTAGGACCAAAAGCTTTGCCGGACGAATGTCCAGTCTTTGGAGAATTCTTACCGATTTGACGTATCCTGTCACGTCCTATATGACAGGGCACGAGTTCAATCGTGGAATTTGGAAGGCATTTGGAGACTATCGAATAGAAGACTTTTGGGTCAAGTACTACTGTAATTCGACAAACATCACTAACAGTGTGCAAGAGATTCATTCGTCAGGTTATGCTTGGAGGTATATCCGAGCCTCCATGACCCTTGCTGGTCTGCTGCCGCCTATCACCGATAATGGTTCAATGTTGCTAGATGGAGGATACGTTGATAATTTGCCAGTGGAAGAAATGAAAAACCAAGGTGCTAGTGTTATATTTGCTATTGATGTTGGTTCGGTGGATGATCGAAGTCCTATGGATTACGGAGATTCTTTATCAGGATTTTGGGTTGTCCTCAACCGTTGGAATCCATTTTCAAAGCATCCGAATGTTCCAAGTATCGCAGAGATTCAACTGAGACTAGCGTATGTAGCTTCTGTTAATGCGTTAGAACAGGCAAAGTCTCAAGATGCTGTTGTATACTTACGACCGCCAATCGAAATGTATGGAACTCTAGATTTTGGAAAGTTTGAAGAGATTTCCAATGTTGGCAATGCTTATGGTTCTTCTCAACTAAAAGAATTAGAAGCGGATAACGAGCTACCCGAGGTTTTAAAATCAAGAAAAAAGCAACCACATAAGATCAATATTGATCGAAGAAACTCGATTTAAGTTTCTATAAATTAGAATAGATATATATTTAAATGCTAGTCATCATAATATAATGTATTATATCCTGTACTCATTGAACTTGAATGGACATTTTAGGAGTGGATTAGTTTTAGGTGGACTGTCACCATTTTTCTGAGCGGTAGACTGAACTGAATATATACATCTATATGTATCACCCATAAAACAAACTTTTGGTTGCGGCCATATCTAGCAGAAAGCACCGTTTCCCGTCCGATCAACCGTAGTTAAGCTGCTAAGAGCCTGACCGAGTAGTGTAGTGGGAGACCATACGCGAAACTCAGGTGCTGCAATCTTTTTTTTTTTTCTCTCAATGCAGGGTTTAAGATTGGTTCGTCCGTACATAATCTGTGAAAGAACGATAGCAGTAACAGTAACTTATTATGAAGTCGATTATTTGTTGAGCCAAAGATAAGTTTGCTGAACTTTCTTTTGATAAATAGCGAATATCAGTCGAGAGGGAAGCCAAACTGGGAAGCTCAAGAGGGTAAAGTTTTGGTTACTCTCTGTCTTTTCTTTGTACGCGTAAGTAGCCATAAGTGACTTGTGTGATGTTCTGGGAAAAGCCGCATTATGTTTGTTAGTTTGCCTCCTATGAATCAAATAGTTCCAACAGTATCATGTTCGGTACCATTTCATCCTCTTGATTTATCCACAAAGTTGCTTGAAAGACGGTAGATACGTTAATGGGTTTGAGCTGTACATCCTAATACTTAAGAAGAACCTAGAAAACTGTGAAGTGTGACCTCATAGACCACTTTCGCAAAGATGAAGCATCATTTATTTGATCCGTTAAATGATCCTTCTGTAGATTATGCATATGCTTATGCGAGTTCTGATGTGCGTGCATGATAAAAACGATGACTCAGTGTTTCAACTGAATAATAGGCTTCATTAAAGCAATTGCTGCCACTTTTCCTCCTTGCAAAAGGATAAAAGGATCTAGAAGAATTAAAAAGATAAAAATCGAACAGCTGTTTTCTTTGTTTGACCACACTATGTAGATATTAGACGTGCAGTAAGAGAAAGAGGTCACAGATGGCTTCACTGAAAGATTCATTCATTTACTCCTAGCTGATGTATCTATCCACAATTGTTTTCGCTTGCAGGTAGCTTGTGGTTCACGAGAATTCAGTCCTTTAAGCAAGGCCAACAAGGTAATTCACAACTAGAAGCTTATTGAACTGATGGATGAACCATGACCTGGAGAGTAGTTCTCAACAGCCTTAGTCCTTATCTACCAGAGTCGTTTTGTTACTCTATATATATGATGGTAGTTTGTTTTCGGTTATATAAAGTATGGTTATTCAACCAATGCGCTAGTCATTACTGACTTCTGATATAACCCCTGCTTATGGTTAAGCCCGAGTAGATACTGGCTATTTAGGTGATTTTCATTTTCAGAGACGCTCTTCTTAGTTCACCAGATAAATGCAATGCTCTTTGTTATCCTGATAACCATTATTCATACTATTTTCCTCTCTTTTCCACAAAGTTCTTCATCACAAGAATCTTTGAAATAGTCCATCGCCAGCTATTTCAATGACCAGATCTTGATACGAAAAATTCCCAGTTCGATTCTAGTTTGAAATTGTGTATACTTTGACTGTTTAGTTCTTTAATTAACTTGATAACTATTGCTGAGGGATAATTAATGCTCTGCGTTCTTTAATTTTGCCTCTTTTTCTAATAAAAATGGTATTTGAGATTCAACCATTGCAGGATCACCATCTAGGATTTCCAAATCATCAGTTTGATCCACTACTCTTTCACTGAGGGAAGTAGTTCCTTCGGAATCAATGCGACCATTTTTTAAATCACCATTCACAACTTGCCCAACTTTTTCGACGTCTTCTTGAGAAAAATTTCTATCATGAAGGTTCTGCTTTAATAGTGATATTATGATATCTCTCAGATCCTTTCTAATAGTGCGCATCCCAGAAGCTGGAAACAATTCGGTAGTTATCCTGTTTGTATCTGAGCTTCCAGATAATCTCGACCTGATTAGGTCCATGAAAAGTGTATGTTTGGTTGTAAACTTACAAATGTTGAATATGAGATGTAAACCACAATCATTGAAATTGTTCTGCAATAATACACTCAATGTTCTGGTCTTTATTAATTGGGTATTAATATCCAAATGCAGTTTTTCTTTCGCATAACCAGCAAGAAAAAGCCTAATTGCTTTCGTTGCGGGTCCATGAGATTGCTTCAGAGAGTCCAATACGTACAAGTATGGTCTCTCAAAATTATGAATATCCTTTGATAGATACTTCCCGTTGGCTATATTTTTCAGGTTTTGAATTAAAATACAAAACCAATGATAATTGTGATTGATGGGAATAATAACAAAGTCATTCTCAAAAAGCGTATCGTTGTTTCGAAACCAGTTCTTCACATTTTCATATACGGATGAAGCTGCATGGTTGGGCGTAATCAACTTCGAATACAGAAAACAGGAAAACAGTTCCACACGAGCTTCATTGAAGTCCTGGACATAATACTTGAGAAAGAAATCAATTACGTTATCGTTAATCCAATTGTTGTTGTAAAGACATTTGAAATCTGAATTGTTGATGACAATCTTGCGAGAATCTTTGAATTGATAACATAACTGATGAGTCAGTACCAACTGTTTCCCTTCTCCTATTTCTTCATCAGCAACAACAGGTAGAGTGCTCTTACTGCTAGGCTCCTTTGTGGTTTGGAACGTTGATTTGGACGAATGTTTTACATCTGGGTCTGCACCGTCCTCAGCGCCTGAGTCAATTTCCGTGGGTTGTTCGTTAATTTTCTTCCGCCTTGCTCGCGTGATTCTGCTATCATCATCAGCTAGGTTGGAATAAAAATTCGTTGTAGATATTTTGGGAACTTTCGGTTCGTTCACTTCGTTTTTAAAATACTGTTGCAAGTCAGCAAAGTTCATAAGATGCAATTTAACCAGATATATCTTGCACAATTGGCGAAACAACTGTTTCAATTTTGCCACGTCTTGAACGTCAGTCTCGGGATCTAGGAAAAGCCAAATTCGATTTGTTTTCGTGTCCTCGTCTAGTAGATCCCCGAAGGTCTGTTTGGTGAGTACTTCAGTCTTACGAAAGAGAATCACAAAATTCTTTTCATCATCAGACATGTATATCTGGCTCAGAGATTTGAAGGGAATTTGATACCTAGTTTTAGAAGGAAGGTCAATCATAAGATACAGGCAGTTAGGCCATATGCTTAGAAAAGGAACAGGAAGCGATATATTCTTATTGATGATGAAGATGTGGTGCAGGTGAAGACTAAGAACCTCTTTTCTCTTTTCAAACACATTTTTGTCCTCAATCCCGTTCTTCGATCTTTTAACGATGGGGGCGCTTATTTTGTCTATGATGTGGCTTTGAAGATCGGTACTTGAGTTCAAACTGTCACTTTGAGTCAACGAGTTCTTGGGTAGTCTTTGAAACCGTGAAAGGGAACCCATTTTCTTCGAACCCAGGGATTTCACTGATCCTCTGGCCATCGACGCCGATCGTGAGTTCTGTAGAGTTCCCTTCGTCTTAAGAAAGAGGGGGTATAGTTAAGGATCAATTAGTGTTCTCCCTACAGAAGATAAAGATGATCTTAATGTTTTTAGCGAGAAGTATTATTGGGTTGGGAGTCCCAAAGAAGTAGTAGGGGCGGTGAGATGGTTTCGGTTTCTGCTCGAGCGCACTTATAGTAATAATTCATAGCCTAGTTAAAGCATCTTGACGTATTTATCTCTAAACGATTTTAGGACGCAGAAACTATGCCTGGTAAATTCCTACTGAACAGATTGAGCCCATCCTATACTACTTCATTTTTCTGTAGTACGACCAGAAAAGGGCCTCATTTGTCTCATTATTCCACTACCTCCTTTCACTATACTCATAATCTTCGTCTAGATAAGCTAGGACTATTACGAGAACCACTCTCATCTTAGAGTGTCGGACACGAGTCGCAATGTTCTATATCATTCCTACACCACAAGCCATCACTGGGTGCTCTCGCCCCCCTGAGAAAGACTAGCTATTGCTATATGGAACAATCTAGACCGTAAGTTAGGGCCACTCTGTTCATTTCTAATCTTAGTCAGCTGATCCTCGAAACCATCTCTCTCCCGTTCCTTTTCCCTATCTTTCTTTTCTTTTCTCTCTCTTGTATCCGTGAAATATCTCAGTATTGCCGTTTCAACTCAACTACACACACACACCAAGCAATGAGGATAATAAGGAGCCTAGCTGTTACAATAGCCTGTTATTGTCTAACAGCGTTAGCAAACCCACAGATCCCCTTTGACGGCAACTACACCGAGATCATCGTGCCAGATACCGAAGTTAATATCGGACAGATTGTAGACATTAACCACGAAATAAAGCCCAAACTGGTTGAGCTGGTCAACACAGACTTCTTCAAATATTACAAGTTAAACTTGTGGAAGCCATGTCCTTTCTGGAATGGTGATGAGGGATTCTGCAAATATAAGGATTGTTCTGTTGACTTCATCACTGATTGGTCTCAAGTGCCTGATATCTGGCAACCTGACCAATTGGGTAAACTTGGCGATAACACAGTACATAAGGATAAGGGCCAAGATGAGAATGAGCTGTCCTCAAATGATTATTGCGCTTTGGATAAAGACGACGATGAGGACTTAGTATATGTCAATTTGATTGACAACCCTGAAAGATTCACCGGTTATGGTGGTCAGCAATCTGAATCTATCTGGACTGCGGTTTATGATGAGAACTGTTTCCAGCCGAATGAAGGTTCACAATTGGGTCAAGTTGAAGACCTCTGTTTGGAGAAACAGATCTTCTACCGACTGGTCTCTGGTTTGCATTCAAGTATCTCTACTCACCTGACTAATGAATATCTGAATTTGAAAAATGGAGAATACGAACCAAATTTAAAACAATTCATGATCAAAGTAGGGTATTTCACTGAAAGAATTCAGAACTTACATCTCAACTATGTCCTTGTATTAAAGTCACTTATAAAGCTGCAAGAATACAATGTTATCGAAAATCTACCCCTCGATGACTCGTTGAAAGCAGGCCTGAACGGTTTAATATCTCAAGGAGCACAAAATATCAACCAGAGCTCTGATGATTATCTGTTCAACGAGAAGGTACTTTTCCAAAATGACCAAAATGATGATTTGAAGAATGAATTCCGTGATAAATTTCGCAACGTGACTAGATTAATGGATTGTGTCCATTGTGAGAGATGCAAACTATGGGGAAAATTGCAAACTACGGGATACGGGACAGCATTGAAAATTTTATTTGATTTGAAGAATCCTAATGACTCCATCAACCTAAAGAGAGTGGAGTTAGTTGCTCTAGTCAACACATTCCATAGATTGTCCAAATCTGTTGAAAGCATTGAAAACTTTGAAAAACTATACAAGATCCAACCTCCAACGCAAAATCATCCATCTCCATCGTCCGAATCTTTAGACGTTTTTGATAACGAGGATGATCAAAATTTCTTCAACTCTTTTTCGGTTGATCAAGCCGTTACTTCATCAAAAGAACCGCCAGAAGAAATCAAGAGCAAACCTGTTGGGAAAGCGGAATATAAAAAAACAAACAATTGCCCATCATCAGGTTCAAAATCCATCAAAGAAGCATTCCATGAAGAACTTCACGCATTTATTGATGCAATTGGATTTATACTGAACTCCTATAGAACTTTGCCCAAGCTGCTGTACACACTTTTCCTCGTTAAATCGTCTGAATTGTGGGACATTTTCATTGGCACTCAAAGGCACCGAGATAGCACATATAGAGTAGACTTGTAAAAAGATTATATAATGAACGAATCTGTGTTTTTTTCTTCTCTCTTACAGTTCTAGTCTCCTTTAGACAGCTTCAACTTCTTGGCTTCTTTCAATGCCCTTTTGGCTTCCTTCTTCCTCTTCTTTTCGATCTCATCATCTTTTGTCTCTTTCTCATTGCTATCAAAAAGCTTTCGGGCCTCCTGAATTTCCTTTTGTTTATTCATTAGTTCTTCCACACGGCCTAGCTTTAGCTTATCCTTTCGCAAGGCGAACTTGAAATCTTCCATCTTTAGTTTGTGTTTCCGGCCTTGATAGGTTGCATAATTCATTGCTTCATGACAAAGATCGGTCATAAATATAATCATCACATCCTCTAATGCCTGAATTGTTTCCAATTGAGGCTGCTGCACATCTCCATAAGCAAACAAAAGAGTACGCATGTCATTGGAGAACAGCCTGGGTTGCCTCCTTCGTTCTGGTTTCCTAGACATTTAGTGACACGAGGGAGCAGTTGATGGGTATGGAAAGATTGAGTTTCGAGGGATGCGATGCAAGAAGTCTGGAAGGTCCCCAGTGAATAAGTCCTTCTTAAACGTTTCTAAGTGGCTTCAGCAACGAGAAATTCCTTTTACCAGAAAATAATTCACAACCTTGGACTACATCTTTGAATTCTGACGGCCGTTCCGCAGTCTCGATGCGGTGCCTGCCTTTTAGCTTCATGGGCCTTCCCTTTCACTTTAATCCTCGCCTGATGTTTTTATCTTAGGAAATCTCGAAAGAGGCTATGAAATCGATACGAATACGAATAGTCAAACTTATCACTTCTTTCCTACCATGGTTGTTTCAAGAGAAGAAGTGAGGGAGATTATCGGTCGAGGAAATGCTATCGTAATCTATGAGGATCATTTACTGAACCTGAATGGCTGGCTGGAGCGTCATCCGGGTGGTGAAAAAGCCATTCATCACATGATTGGAAGAGATGCAAGTGATGAAATGAACGCCTACCATGATCCTGAAACAGTAAAAACCTTCAAAAGGTGGTCCATTGGTCGTGTAAAACTTCCATGGGATAACCTCGTTCCCCCAATTCAAGGGGGTAACTACTCGTTTGACAAAGTGGATGAGGGTGTTATCTACAAGAAATTGGGAATCTTTCCTGGAGTAAAGATAGAGCCAAAAGTTCAAGAAAATATTGTTCTAACTGAATCATCTGCATCAAAGCTACTATCAGTAGGAGGCGTAAGAAATCCAAAAACAATAATAGACGATTTTGACAATAAATTGGTTTACGAAGACATAAAACAGATTCCTTCTTTGGATCACCACACGCAAAGAAATTTAAGCCTACAGTACAACGAGTTACATCAAACTATTATCAATAGAGGATACTATCAGTGTGACTATTGGCAGTACTTCAAAGAGTTTTGCCGAATTGGTTCATTATTTCTTTTGTTTGTTCTTTTTCTACGTTCAGAATGGTACACTCTTTCTGCCATCAGCATTGGTCTTATGTGGCAACAACTCGTATTTATTGCCCACGATGCAGGCCATATTAGCATCACGCATAACTATCAGATAGATAACATTATCGGAATTATTATTGCTAATTTTATTGGAGGGTTATCGCTGGGATGGTGGAAACGAAATCATAATGTACATCATCTTGTTACCAATGATCCTGTTCATGATCCAGACATTCAACATCTCCCATTTTTTGCTGTTAGTTCAAGGCTGTTAGGAAATGTCTTTAGTACATACTATGAGAAATATCTCTGGTTTGATAAAGTGGCCCAGAAAATGTTGCAAGTTCAACACAAGTTGTATTACCCGATTCTTAGTTTTGGAAGATTTAACCTTTACAGATTATCGTGGAGTCATTTGATAATGGGACTGGGGCCTAGAAAGGGCAAAGCAGCCTGGTTCAGATATTTAGAACTGGTAGGACTCTGCTTTTTTTCCTACTGGTTCTTTTACAAGACCATGTCTTACATACCGACGAAGACTCTAAGATTCTGGTTCTTGCTCATTAGTCACTGGACAACTATGATTGTACACATTCAGATTGTGCTATCACATTTCGCCATGTCGACCTCTGATTTGGGTTCTACTGAGTCGTTTGTATCTAGACAATTACGAACTACCATGGATGTGGATTGCCCTGAATGGTTTGATTTTTTTCACGGAGGACTACAGTTCCAGGCAATACACCATCTTTTCCCAAGATTACCAAGACACAACTTTCGCAAAGTCCAACCATTGGTGATTCAGTTTTGCAAGGATACAGGACTACATTACTCCATATATGGATTTGTGGACGGAAACGGAAAAGTGGTCAGTAAGATGGCTGATGTTGCCAGTCAGGTCGTTATTCTGAATGATTGTCTTCATAGTATACATTTGGAAAATACCACAGGCAAAAATCTTTATGAAGCTAAGGTTGAATCCGTTAGCCTAAAGGGATGAGTTTAGGTTTCTCCATTTATTGCTGTTCATCATATTTATACTCTGCATGAAATATAACACATAGTTTTTTTTATATTATTTTCATCTTTCCTATTGGCTGGCGTTTGCCACTAAAATTACTGAATCACCTCGTAAATAAACCATTGGTCTCTCTTTTGTCTGTGTCTTCAGCTCATTGTTGTCATCCACTGTAGATATTGTCTCTACAGCGTCTCCCAAAACCAGGTTACAGTGGTTGTCATATGCATGCAGTTTTCCAACAATCTCACGTGCTCCTCTTAATTTAACGTAGACCTTTTCATCAAGGCAAAGCTTGATCATATTGAGAGGCTCGGATACCGACATAGTTGTTTACCGGAGAAAATGATTAGTGATGGAAGTTATGAGGCAAGAGAATGGAGGAATCAACCTCAAGCATTTTTGATGTTGACGAATATTCGCGCCACCTTGCAGGAACACTTGTAGGAATAATTCTATTCCTGGAAGGAGCTTCTAGTGGATGGGATCTACTGTTTCGCGCCAAATCTTCATCTGAAAGCTTGTCCCACAACATTGACGAAAAATCAGCTTTCCATTCCTCCAAACCATGGACCAATTCAGATTTTTTTGCCTCGGTGGAGGTAATGAGGTTGGTAGATCGTCTCACATTATCCAATTTAAAGGCAAGACTGTGATGCTGGATGCGGGCGTTCATCCCGCTTTTCAGGGAATGGCATCTCTTCCGTTCTACGATGAGTTTGATTTAAGCACAGTGGATGTGCTATTGATAAGCCATTTCCATCTGGATCACGCAGCTTCTTTGCCTTATGTTATGCAAAAGACAAACTTCAAAGGAAGAGTGTTTATGACGCATCCAACGAAGGCCATTTATCGATGGCTATTGAATGACTTTGTCCGAGTTACAGCTATCGATGATGACTCTAACCAACTTTACAGCGACAAGGATTTAAAAGACTCGTTTGACAGGATAGAGACAATAGATTTTCATTCCACTATTGAAATTGATGGTATAAGATTCACTGCTTACCAAGCCGGCCATGTACTAGGAGCTGCCATGTTTTTTATTGAAATTGCAGGAATTAAGGTATTATTTACAGGTGATTTTAGTAGAGAAGAAGATAGGCATTTAAGTGTGGCAGAAGTTCCACCGGTTCGACCTGATGTTTTGATTACCGAATCAACCTTTGGAACAGCTACCCATGAGCCTCGTGAAGAGAAGGAAAAGAAGCTTACAACCATGATCCACAGCACACTGGCAAATGGTGGAAGAGTTCTAATGCCGGTTTTTGCCCTAGGAAGGGCTCAAGAGCTACTTCTTATTTTAGATGAATATTGGTCACAGCATCAGGACTTAGAAAATATAAAAGTTTATTATGCTTCCGATTTGGCAAGAAAATGTCTGGCTGTTTACCAGACTTACATTAATATGATGAACGAAAACATTAGAAAAAAGTTTAGAGACACAAACAAAAATCCATTTCAATTTCAGTACATTAAGAACATAAAAAATCTGAGCAAATTTGATGATTTCCAGCCTTCAGTTGTGGTTGCATCTCCAGGTATGCTTCAAAATGGAGTTTCAAGAGCACTATTAGAAAAATGGGCACCAGACCCTAGAAATACACTTATAATGACCGGTTATTCGGTAGAAGGAACAATGGCAAAAGAAATCGTATTAGAACCAACTGAGATACCATCACAACAAAACCCTGATGTTTTAATCCCTCGTCGAATGACTGTTGAAGAAATCAGTTTTGCTGCTCATGTTGACTATGAACAAAATTCAAAGTTTATAGAGCTGGTGAACCCCAAAACAATTGTGTTAGTTCATGGTGAATCTAATCCAATGGGTCGTCTGAAATCTGCCCTTTTGTCAAAGTACTCTAAATACAAGAACACACCAGATGAAGTTAAAGTGTACAATCCAAGGAATTGTGAAGACTTATTGGTTGAATTCAAAGGAATAAAGATAGCAAAAGCTATGGGAACCATCACCGAAGATGTCAACAAGGTTTTGAAGCAGGATGTAAAGAATGCTAAAAGTGAGATTAATGGGGTGTTGGTTCAGAAAAACTTTGACCTTAGCTTGCTGAAAATTCAGGATCTTCGTGAATATACAGGATTGACAACGACAATGATCAAACAACGTCAAACATTGAGATCTCATGCAACATCATCATTAGTTCACTATCATTTACTGCAAATGTTTGGTTACCTAGATATCTTGATTGATGATGCTGAAGAGTACGAAGTCAAAATTATGGATAGTGTGCTGGTGAATATGGATAAGAGAGGAATCGTAACAGTAGAATGGGGCTCTGGTGTAATTAATGATACCATAGCTGATTCTGTAATAGCCATCATATTGACAGCGGAGTCATCTCCCTTGAGTGTTAAGTTGAGTAGCAAATCATGCAATCATAGCCACAGCGAGACCAGTGAAATAGAGCAACAAACTAGAGAACCGGGGAAAACAGCAATTCCTGCCAAGAACAATGAGCCAAGCGAATTAGGTGAACCAAATGAACCAAGTGGGCCAAATGAATCACCTGCTATTAACATTAAGGAGGAGGAAAACCACGTTGAAGAAGCAGTGCCTGAACTAACTTCATCTCCTTCACCCAAAATAGATGCTTTAGAAGACAAGGCGAAATTAATGGTTGAAATACAAGAGAACTACTCATCGACATCTCGTGTGCACAACCTACGTACTCTCTTAAGATCACATTTTGGAGATGCGCTAAAGTTTGAACTAGACGAAAAAGGAGGCGATTGGAAAGTAGTAATAGGAAAAATGGAAGCCACAATCAAGCTAGCCGATTGGACTGTAGAAAGTACATCCAATGTTCTGAAAAATAGGATTCAAAGTATTGTTAAAAGAGGAATGACTTTAGTCGCCCCGTTCTCTCAACCAAGAAAGTTATGAGGATATGAAAATGAATTTAAGCTTTGATTCTTTTAAAACTGATACTAATAAAAAATCTTATAGCAATAAATATAAAACATCACACTTGAAAGTTGTCTAGTTCAAGAAAATTCTTATCAATCCAATCGCAACCCGTATCAGAATAGGCCGAATCTGGCGAGGGAAAGTATATGGGGCTGATTAGTCGGTCGAACCCTGAGCTCACGTCTTGATGGAATTCTGAATCCTGAACTGGCTGTACCATTTGTGACTGAAAATGGCTAGCGCTTATTAAGTTTGAAGTTAATGATGTAGATTGAGGGATTGAATTTGTTGTCATTGTAGTTCTTGGCCTACTACTGTCCAATAAGTGTGAACTGCTTCCAGTTGATATACTATTCTCCAATGAAACTGGAAGTTGTCGGTTTGACGTTCTATTGAGTTTGATGAATGTTGGGTTGATAGTGGCAGACAATGCAGGAGAAACTTTTGCAATTGTTTCCTTGATGTGATTAGCCAACTTCGATGACAGCGACCAGTGTGTCGAAATTGAATATATACCACCTAATTCCAGCTTGATGTATTCCACGTAGATAGAAAGTTCAGAGACGTCAAAACTCTTAACAATGTCCTCTAGATCAAAATCTTCATTCTCCTCAAAATATTTGATACTTGACTCAACCCATGCGTAAGCACTCAAATGGATCAAGCATGCGAATGCTAATGAACAGGCATAAAACGGAGTTCTCTTGCGGATATTCGATGGAGAAGTATCTAGTAATGTCTTGGCAATAGAGTTTGCGCTCTCTATGGTTTTTCTGGTTTCAATGATTTTCCTAGAGTCAAACTCCAGTTTCCGGGCAAACTTTTTACCATCTTTATAGCTTGATCTGGTGTCGCAGTTAAGTTCAACTTCTGGTCGCCAAAGATATGAAAAGGGTCTGTGAGTAAAAATTCTGGCATAATTGAACAACATCATGGCCTGATGAATACCTTCATTAACAAATCCAGATCTGTTTATCAGGTACGGAGTTTCAAATAATTCTGGATTCTCCAGCTGCATCTCCCAATTGCCAATCGCAGCTTTCATTTTGGTGAGATGAGAATCTATCTCCTTATCTTCTTGCAAAGCCACGTTCAGCCTGATTGCATCGTTGACAAGTTTACAGGCTCTTGAGCGTGATTTGTAGTCAAATTGCTCAAGACGAGGCTGCGTAGGCCACTGTATCAAGGCGTGAATCATGGTTAACCTTGAGATTGAAACCCCATTAGCTGTACCACTGATGGTATCAAAGAAATAACATTCCCAGAATGTCCGCCTTATCGTTTCAATAAGGACATCTTTATTGATATGTGAGGTCCTTGGAGTTGATACAATAGTCTCCACAACCTTGTGATTTCCATCTTCTGGGTTCACCGGGAATTCATTGATATCCACTTTCATTGAGCCTATCAAATTTGAATCATCTAGATAGTTAAGTTGAAGCTCCAAACAAAGGTCCACAAGATTTTTTCTCAACATGGCACTCAAGTCGTGCAAGCTTGAGATGTGGGCAACCATTGACAACAACAACAACGTTTGTAGAGTTACAAAATCTTTTCCTATTTGTTTCACGTAGTTTAAAATCCTCAACACAGTAAAATTGACACTCTCAGAGTCCTTGGCGTATATGGTAGTAGCTTGACCATCTCCGATCAATTTCATGGCTAATATCAAGTCATAATTGTTGGGTATACTATTGAGATAATCCGTGATCTCTACGCGATGAGGTAAGAACGGATGAACATCATGAAATAAAGTGTAATAGTTGTCAATAATTTTCTCTAGATCCAGATCTTCAACCATGCTAGAAGGAATCGTTATTGGTTCCGTAAAAGACCTTTTGTGCCTGGGAGGCTTTTCTGTGAATAGCACCTGATTGACATCTATAGCTTGCTTACCATTGAAAGTTGGATGCAGCGTATCTGATTGACTCATACATGGTGGTACTTCGTCAGTTGGGTGGTTCAAACAGTCCTTATCACAAGTTAGGCTAGCTGCTTTAGTAAAATTCAAAGAACCATCTGGGTTTCTAGTACAGGGAAGTCGCATCAAATCATCCAATTGTTGTTTCTCCAGATCATGCATCCGATTAGAAGAATCTGGATCATCTTTGTTAAATCTGCTGACTCCCTTTTTACGACTTCCACCTCTGTTACTTTTGACATAGATGCATTCTGCTTCCTCATCCACACATCTTCCGCAAACAGGTTGTTGACCATCACACTTCATGTGCCTTCCACGACACCTCAGACACGCTTTACTAACATGCTTTAGCTTTTTTCTTGTATTGTCCATGGTCCATCCACGGGTCGTCTGGAGGGCTCCGGTATAAAAACAGGTGAGAAGGCCCAAGTTTATTTGGTCTCTTGAGTAAATTCAAAGGAACATCTAGGCGGAGCCGCACATCAAGCGGGTGCTACTTCCTGCGTAAAATCTCAAAAATACAAACCCCGACCATGGATACGAGAGGCAAGATGATGTGATTCTACACAGATGTTCTAAATAATTCGAACCTTAAATTGTAGAACCAGGCAGCCAGGTTAAGTGCCTGGTTGAATTGAAGCGTTTGCAATCACTTGAGCCCCAAACATCTAAACTTTAACTTAGACCAAAAATTTCTTACCTGGAATCACTGACTTAAAAATTGGCCATTCAAAGCCCTATTGCCATCAGGCATCCATTGACTACATGAGAGGAGAAAAAGTGGGTTAACCAGTAAGAGATATGTAATAAGTAATTAAATGATGTATGCATAATAGCCAATTAATGCGCCTATTCTTGAGATTTAAGTAATGCCCTACATTGTAACTCAGGTCCCGTATAAAAATGCATATAATGTCGACTGTCGTTGGATGAATTGAACGAGATTCTCTGTCTTCTCGGAAATGCTCTCCCTTTGAATACTTGACAGCTTTTTCCTAGTGCTGTTTAATCCTTTCTTTCGAAGGGCGAGATAATAAGTAGCATAGAGTGATATCTCCTCAATTATTGGCTGTAATGCATTGTCCATTTCTTTGATCACTGTTTTCACCAAAATGATATGCTCTGGTGTTAGGACGTCGGGAAAGTTTTGATAAAGATATTCCAAGGACTCCTCCTCAGAGTTTGAAAATGTGGAGTTTGGCTCAAGTTCTCTTTTGAAAACCACCTTTACAGGCGAATTCATGAGTTCAATATCTGACTCAGAGTCTGATTCTTTTGGCGAATCGGAAGATTGTTGAACATCTGAATGGTCCGTAAAAGTTGTAAGATCGGGCGATTGAGGTTTAGTTCGTAATTTACGCCCGAACTGTGATTCTGTTCCTGATTTACTTACGGAACCCCCTTTGGTAACAACAACTTTTATAGGTCGTTGAAATTTAAGCGGCTCTTCAATAAAATCTTCAATGATAACACCTGGAAAGTCATTCTCATCAACTTCAATTCTTGGCTCTTCTATTGTCGTCTCTGCTTCATCCACTGTTCCTGTTTGATTATCAGCATTCTTCCAAAAGTTCAATGTATCTCTGAAACAGTTCCCGGACATGTTCGAAACGATCCTGTTGACTTCCTACCATTCTTTCATAACTTATGGTATTAATGGCGCAATGTGACCAGTCAGACATTGTGTCATAATTAGTGTTTAGGTTTCTTTTTCTCTGGTTCCCCAGATGACGCATCACTATCTTCGTCCTCAGAGTCAGCATTAGAATCATATTCTTCGGCAACATCACTATCACTTCCAGCATTGAAGTCTTCATCGACACTCTCATCATCCTCACCAGCGGACCCCATAGCAATATCACCATCATCACTGTCATCGTCATCGTCTACTAAAGCATTGCCCAAGAATTCAGCTGGTTTCTCGTTCTTGACTCTAACTCCTTGTCCCTTCAAAAAGTCTTCGATCGGCTTTTGCTCATCCTTATTGATATTAGCAAATGTATGTGAACCGCCAGAGAACTGAACCTCAATATCAAACGTACGTGAAGTAGATTGTCCAGTACCACGCGATGTTACTACGCTGGTTATACCAGAATAGGGCAGATAAACACATGGCTTGGTAGCAAAGAAAAGGCATTTATCTAATAGATAAATTTGGCCTTCACTGGCCTTTAGGGAACAGTTGACGCCCGGCTGCATGTGTTGAGATTGGAATGAGCCGGGTGTGATTACTCTTCTTTCAGTAAGTCCTCGAAGGCAGTGACTCAAGATTTTGTAAGCAGAATCGGTACCATAGCTTCGATTTAATTTGCCTTCATACTTGGATTTATATTCTTCATCTGATAAATTGAGTTCAACTTCCAGTTCCTCATTACGGTCAAATTGCATGACCAAAAATGGATAACGTGTTTGACCTTGTCTTAACGGTGGATCCACTTGCAGAATGACCAAATGGTGCCTGTCATCCAAACGTGGTAATGAAAATATTCTCAAAACGTTCTTATTCTGGATCTTGTAATCATAAGACTGGCCCCTCAAACGCAAATTATTAGCATACATGGAGATTTCAAATCTACCTCTTGGAGTGAGGAACAAAATATCCTCGAAAGAGACGATTGCCTCAGATGTAGTATCAAAGTCGGCCTTGTCTTTCAATTGCTCATAGAACAATTGAGATTTAGATTTAGCTTCTTCAGTCGTCTCTTGACCTTCCGTGCTGTCCTCATCTTTGTCAATTTGACCAGGTACGTATAAGCGAACCTCTACCAGCTCGTCGCCTAGCGTTTCATAGTGATTTTCATCCACCGTTTTTGGGTTCAACTCCATAGATATTTCATGCCTACCAGTCAAATTTGAGTTACTGATCTCTGAATAAGGAATCTCCCATGCAGGTCTATTATTGACATTGAACACCAGCTCCGCGCGAGTCAGCTGAGTCTTTCCCCAATTCCACCCTCTCAAAGAGTGTTCCTTGTGTTCCAAGTTCACGTTAAATGTTCTCTGAATTTCATTTTTCAATTGCTGAAAGTCTTGTTGCTCAAATCCATCTAGCATAATGACTTTGTCATTTCGAGTATACACACGCAACTCCCAGCCTCTGTAACCCCTTGACCAAGATACAGATAGAATTTCACTGGATGGCAAAAGAAATGGATCAGTCTTGCCCTTAGTTGGAACCTGAGAGCTGGGTTTCCAACCTAATCCGCTGCTGGTGATTCTAAATCTACCTGGAGCCTTTGATTGGTTAAGAAAGATGGTGTCAAAGTCTACTGTGGACATGAATGGAATGCTCTCTAGCTGTGAAGGAATACCAATACTACTATGACGATGATCAAGAGTAGCTAGTATTTCAATACGCGTGTTGTACCTCTTTCAGGGTAACCCATCTTTGTTGAAGGTTTGCTTGCCGGGTAACACATTGACCACATTTTCTGGCCGACCACCCCCAGTGAAATTATATTCGCGTGGAATATATCATCGTCAACACCAACACCTCAAACATGTCCCACGAAGGAGAAGAAGAGCTTTTGGATTACTCCGATTCCGAAGAAATCGCCGTTGCTCCAACCGGAACAAACACTGCTGACAAGGAAGCTGGAGAAGATGGAGAAGAAGCCAACAAAAAGGGTTCTTACGTTGGAGTTCACGCCACCGGATTCCAGGACTTCTTGTTGAGACCAGAGTTAACCAGAGCTATCAGAGACTGTGGTTTTGAACATCCTTCCGAAGGTTAGTATAGTTGCTAGAAAAAGAAAAATCAATGGAATATTTTGGAAGCTGTGCTTTTGGAGAATTAAGAAATCCATGCCAATTCATTCTAAAATTGTGAAATTTCATTTCCCTCCAGTCAAGAAAGATTCGTTTTACTAACCACCAATTCAAGTCCAACAGGTGTGTATCCCTCAATCCATCCTGGGTAACGATGTTTTATGTCAAGCCAAGTCTGGTTTGGGTAAAACAGCTGTTTTTGTATTATCCACTTTGCAGCAATTGGACCCATCCCCAGGCGAAGTATCCGTTTTGGTTATCTGTAACACTAGGGAACTGGCCTACCAAATTAAGAACGAGTACGCTCGTTTCTCCAAGTATATGCCTGAGGTTAAAACTGAGGTCTTCTACGGAGGAACCCAGATTGCCAAGGACGAAGAAATTCTCAAGAACAAGGACACTTGCCCTCACATTGTAGTAGCTACTCCTGGTAGATTGAACGCCTTAGTTAGAGACAAGGTGATGAACGTCAAGAACGTCAAAAACTTTGTTATCGACGAGTGTGACAAGGTTCTAGAGAACCTGAGCATGAGAAGGGATGTCCAGTCTATTTTCCGTGAGACCCCTTTCCAGAAACAAGTTATGATGTTCTCTGCTACTCTTTCGACTGAGATGAGAAAGATCTGTAAAAAGTTCATGCAGAACCCGCTAGAAATCTATGTTGACAACGAAGCCAAGTTGACTTTGCACGGTCTTCAACAGTACTACATCAAGTTGACCGAGGCTGATAAGAACAGAAAATTGAGTGAGCTGTTGGATTCCCTGGACTTCAACCAAGTCATAATCTTCGTCAAGAGTGTCAAGAGAGCAGAATACTTGAATCGTTTGTTGAATGAGAACAATTTCCCTTCTATCTCTATCCATTCTGGGTTGCCTCAACAGGAGCGTATTGAACGTTACAAGTCTTTCAAAGAGTTCAATAAGCGTATTTGTGTTGCCACCGACGTTCTGGGTAGAGGTATCGATGTTGAGAGAATTAATCTGGCTATCAATTACGACCTGCCAAACGAATCAGCCCAGTATCTGCACAGAGTCGGTAGAGCCGGTAGATTCGGTACCAAAGGTCTGGCCATTTCCTTCATCTCTTCTGATGAGGACAACACCATTTTGGAACAAATTCAAGACAGATTCGACGTCAAGATTGCTGAATTTCCAGCTGAGGGTGTTGATGCTTCTACTTATATGTCTACTGCTTAGTTGTACGAGCAATTGAAAGAAAAAAGTAAGACAGGAAAAATGAATGATTAGTATTTAGAAGTCTAGTATTTTATAGTACAGTTTGTATTTCTAATACGCCTTGAAACTACAGCGTTCTTGTAGGTAATTGAGTCCCTTTTCGAAGTATTCCTGTTTTGATATTTTCACTTTGTCAAATCCTCCTTTCTTAACAAACGTTTGTCCCGACTTCCAACTGTAAGTGAGAGACTCATTTTTGTCATCTTCGTCATCTAGTTTCAAAACATATGTTTCGGGAATTTCTTTGCGCAGTTCCATAAAGAGGCGGTGTTTAAACCCTGAAATGTCAAAGTTTCCTCCAATACACTTGATATTTGCCATTAGTAGTGGTCTTGCCAGTTCTGGGCAATTAGCTAAGGATTCTAAAATCGTTTTGATTATTCCAGACTTGTTGTTGATATTAGCTAACTCAGGGTAAAAAAAGGTTTCTGGAACGGCAAACCGTTCATCATATAATCGTAATAGTTGGACATCAGAGTCCAACTTAGTAGTGGTATCCTGTAACACGTAACCCGTTGTGGTTGTCTTGAAATCAGGGAGAACATAGTCCAGTACAACGTTACCCATTGATTTGTTCTGAGCATCAAAATCGTGTCTCCCAATGGGATTTTTGACCAATGAACGCAGTTGACTCACCTTCTTCAAACTCTGGTCATAATCTGTTGCTACGTAACTCGTTTTTTCCTTGATATTGTTGACCAAGATTGTTTCATCCATGACATTGTAGTACCTAAAAGAAATCAACTCCTTCAGATAGCCAGTCAAGAATTTTCCGCCAATGCTCATCTTCTTAACTCCTTTCCAATAGACACAGCCATTGATCACAGGTATCACCCAGGTGCATTCAAACCCGCTATCTACAACAAGTTGAAAAGGAATGTAATCATTATTCGGCACGTCATTATTCCAAGGTATCAGGGCCGCATTTGTCGTTCTGTAATAGCTTTTGAATCCATACTCTTCGAACACAATTTGATCTGTATTACTTGATAAGACAGGAAAACTAAAAGGGGTCTCCGTGTACAGTAGCTCAGTTTCATTAAAGTTGATCTCAGTGTGCCCATTGGATAGTTCATTGAATCCTTCATCCCATATTAGCTTTTGTAAGTACCACGAGGTCAACTGACCCTGTTCTAATGGTCTTCGTATTATCAACTGCGAGACGTCAGTAAGCCTAGTAAGTTCGTTCGCCAAATGCAGTTTTCGGTCTCTTGACCGACTGATACAATTTTGTACGATCAATGGATCTTCGTCAGAGGCGTACCCCATCTTGACCGTATTAGATCCATTATCTATGATCAAAGTACTATCCATTTCTACTGCATGTATATCAGAATATATGATCTCTAAAGAAATCTCAGAAATACTCGCGATTATATTATGTAATATACTAAAATGAGGATTAGAATGAAATCGGTATAGCATATGGAAATGTCTAAATGATGAGGCAGATGGCAATAACTAGTAGCAAAACTAAGATGGTAAACCATGACCAAATTAAAATCACATGAGAAATGGGAGGGAAGTTGTACCGTGATAATAACAGAATTATCGAAAGAATACTCAATAGTAATCCAAAAGACAGACCAATAACTATGATGACGGTGATGGGTACGTTGTCTGGATTAACGAAAATATCCTTGAATGAGTTGGCATCATTGGAAAGTAATAATGCTGTAATGATTCCAGCTACTGTTGAAATCAATAAAAATGAAAGTAAAAGGTTCACCATGTATAGGAAAGTCACAACTGTATCATGATTATTGTGATTGACAAATTGAACTCTACTGGAGTGAGGATATGTTGTTTCTTCAGACGAATCTTCGTCAGAAGAGGAATAAAGTGTGGAAGAAGAAGCATGTGAATTTATAGACGAGTAATTGTTTTTCCGTTTTGGTGATTTCAAGATTAAGTTTTCATTTCCATCCGTCTCCTGAAATCCAAGATAAGAAAGAAACTTATGACTCACTTTCAAGAACTTATTCACTCTCTTATCGTTCAAATTGAACAATACCCCTTGAGAATTTCTAGCATCTTCATAACCATTATTGTACTGTTCGTTTGGATACGAATCTTCCGCATCCGAGCCATAATCAAACTCATTCCAATATCTTTCTGCAGGTTCAGTATTCTTGTTTAATAGGATACTCTTTGGAGGTTTGTCGTCTTGATAGATATCTAAAAAAACAGGTAATTTTCGAATATCCTGGACTGAATTCAATAAGCCAACCCAAGCACCAAATAATGACTGCAGCTGTTGATCGTCTAGAGTTTTGATTACTTTGTCACTTTCAAACTTATAAAGAATGTAGTTTGAAATGGAGAAATTGTTGTTGTTACCCACAAGCTTGTAGCATAGATGAGAATTGAGAATGGATTGTAATGTTTGACTCCCTGAGACAAGAGCGCTATCAGAATGGTGTACTACCAAATCACTGTACGGGAATTTGCAGAAATTTTCAGGGTCCAAACTGTCAAAAACAATATTGCTGAGCAAAATTAAGTAAATCACATTGCCATTCAGCTGAATTGGGAAACGAACTGCGTCACACTCATATTTACTCCAAATTTTGAAATTGCTTTCTTTGATGCTCTCTAAGATAGCTATTGTTTGCTGGTTGAGTTTGCTCGACGAGTCCAAAGACTTGATGATAGTGTCAACATCACCTTTGAGAAGATCCGGTAAATGAGAAGAACTTAACTTTCCAAATCTGATTAATTTGAAACCACAACCGGGAAGAATCACCGATAGATCTTTACCGTAGTCAATTATTTTTGGACAATGGTTGCAATTGAAATTGACGATTTGAGGATTCTCCATATTATTGAGAAGGTACACAGTGACGTTTCCAGAATCTGGCTCCTGTATGGAAGAAAAGTTTTGGTACAAAGCTAACCTGACCTCATTCAAATTATCGCTATGGATCCAGTAATGAGAACGCAAGGGACTGTTTTGATGTGCTAACAGGTCAAATAGTTGCGTTTGGCTTGTAAACTGAGCATCTGAGAGCGATACCATAGAGCCTTTCTTTGTTAGCGAATCTGTCACCAATTGTGTGTCAAATAGGGACTGCATATTGTAATAAGTATCGAAATCATTTAGATCAATATCTTGATTGAACAATCTCAACAAGCGAGCCACTTGATTCGTCATCTTAGAGAGATCAACATTAAGGAAAGATTTAGAATCGTTAGTGAGACAGTCATAGTACAGCTTATTGAGATAATCGTTTGAAAATTCAAACTTGCTGTGTTTCAAGAATTTCTTGAACAGCTTTTGAACTGCAATCTTTTGAAGTAGAATGAACCTAGAAAGATTGAATAAATCAGCAGATAGTTCATTTATTCTTTGACTGATCGCTAACATTTTCCTTGAGATCAGTCTTTGCGTCGACTCAGGTACTGTATTACCTCGAGGCGGGAGGAGTTTTGAAATTGACTCGAGGTTAGAAGTCAGTATTTCTAACCTTTTGGTCAACTCAAAGACCTTATTGTTGACAAACAGAGAGGCATAGTTAACCTGCTCCTTGAACACATTATAAAGACGTTGTAACCTCCGTTTCTGAGCCACTGGTAAAGTATCTACTGTATATGAGTTTTGTACACTGGTGATTTCCTTCACTAACCTCTTGAGTTCGTTGTAATTTATATTATAGAGACGCCACTTCTGAAGGGTACGTTTGTTGAATTCGACTCCGAATTTCATTATTTCCCAAAAGCAGTAGTCAGTAGGCAATTAGATACTGACACACGACTTTGAGTACTCAGGAAAGTTGAGTATCGACTAGAAGTAGTTTTTGGCTAACGGTTTTTTTAGAAGGGATAAATAATTCAGGTCTTATCATCTATTCATAGTCGAGGGATGCACCTCCGTAACAATAACTCTCGCGATTCCGATTACACGTGGCTGCAATCCTCATTAATTGATAAATTAGGAGTCGCATAAAGTAAATTAATCTGTCACACGACAGTGAAGAGTCAAAATCTCTGCTGTTGGGAATAGAAAATAAGAAACGCTTTGACAATAGGCCTCAAACGTCCGATCAGAGATAAATAACTCAGGAGTCAACGCAAAGCCTATCAGAGCCAAAAGATGCATAGAATTGAAATTAATCTTTGAGCTGTTGGGATTGAAATAATGCAGGAACAATAGCGCAGCATTTGACGTTGTGACCCGAAAAAGCTATCACGAATCCGGGTTTGCGATTTGTGACTTCCAGCCGTTGAACTTTTAGCTTTGCAAGGGTAGAGAGTGGGCATTCGATGAGCAAACGTGCACCCAATCAAGGGAAAATCAGATTGCAATCGTAGCTCGTGATTTATTTGTACTTTTCCAGTAATCTTCTGCGCTTCTCTTCAATGGCAGACTTATCTTCTTTAGTCTGCCCATCTGATCCATGGTCTACACCAGGACCTTTCACCTCGGCAGTCGTATCATTCCCTTTCTCCCTTCCCCATGCAAACACCTTACTACCTTCAAACTCATTCACTTTGGATTCACCTACAAATCCCTCATTAGCCAGATCAACTGTGTCTTGCAAATATTTTTTGACCCCTTCTCCGCAATATTCATCTAAAATCTCCTTTTCCAACTCAACTTGCTCAGCTTCGGTCAGCTTTACTTCCCCACCTTGGACCATCCAATTGTATAGTATATCCACCTGCGCACTCAGGGCTTTCAGTAATATCGCTTTTTGCTTCTTGGCCTCATTTGCATTCCATTTAGCAAGCTGTTCTTGGTATTCTTCATCAGCGTTGTATCCGAACCATTTATCACGTTTACTGTCCCAATCGTCAGTATTTCTGACCATAATCGTATCCGAATGTTTAATGACTTTCCGCCTTTTCGGTTTCTCAAAACAGTCCTTCTCATTATGAGGCAGTCCGCAATTTTTGCACCCCTTTCCTACTCCCTTATGCCTGATGAACTGGTCTTTGATATGTTTTTCAGTGGTTTCTTCACGTTGATGTTCCCCAGCATACCACGGTGTATCCTTGATGAACTTTGGTACATACGTATTGTCTGGTTGTTTTGACATGTTCAGCCTTCTCTTTGCTTGACAAAAATAATTTTAAAAGATCCCTGGAGTTCTCCTATCACTGTGTTCTGTCCAAGTTATCAATAATCGATGATGATAGTCATCAAGTCATGGGGTCAGATCTCAATTTCCTATTATCGCTAAAACCTGAATTTTTTTTTCTCTCTCAAAATTAAATTTTTTTTTCTCTCCAGAACTGAAAAGCTAGGTGAACACAAAGATGTCTACCAGTGCCTTTATCAAACAGTTGGCTACACATGACAAACCGACTCGTGATGATGCTTTGGACAAACTTGGAAGTTTTTTGAAACACTCAAAAGTTCTTCCAGAGTTGCAATATCAGAAGCTTTGGAAAGGTTTGTTCTACGCCATGTGGCACTGTGATAAACCCATTCCTCAACAACATTTGGCTCTGCAATTGGGAGAGTTGTACTATAATATTCCTGAAATCAAGTTTATTCCCTTTTTCAGGGCCTTTTGGGTTGTAATAATCAGAGAATGGAAAGATTTAGACAAGTGGAGAGTGGACAAGTTTTTGATGTTGATTCGTAAGATCCTTAACAAATCTTTAGCAAAACTCAAGAGTGAAGACTATGATGACGAGTTGCTCGAGAAATATATCCAGGTTTTGTTGGACTACCCACTCCATATTAACGATATTATTGTCCCCAGAACTATCACGTATCATCTGTGTGATATTTACGTTGACGAGTTGGAAAAAGTTATGTTTAGTGGGTTACCTGGGTTCGAAGAAGAAGAAGATTACGGGGAGGAAGATGAAGTTCCGGTCCCCATTGAAAAGAAAACCAGAGATAATGATAATTCAGACGATGAGGCATCCGATACCGATCCAGAAACGAGTGACGAAGAAGACGAAGGTGGGGAGACTGAAAATGAATTAGAAGAGGAACCGATCAAACTCTCTGCAGAAGAAGAAACGGCCCTGTGGAAAACAAAGATGGAGATTATCCATGAAACTCCTATCGACAAATTGCTCTCACCTTTTGTCTCATTGAAGAAAAATACCTCTAATAAACCATTAAAGTTGAAAATTCAAGAAGTTGTTCTTGCTGATCCAAGACTCAGCAAATGGAAAGTCAAATCATACCGAAAGCCAAAACCAAAACCACAACCTCTTCAGGTGCTACAGAAACAGTTATACGAACAGATCAAATATAAAAAGGGTAAAGCAGTCACCGGTGAAGATGACGATGAAGTCGAAGATGAAGATGAAGATGAAGATGAAGATGAAGATGACGATGACGAGGTTATCTCGGAAAGTGAAGCTGATAACAGCGATGAAGAAGATAATGAAGAATGGAATGGGTTTGGAACTGTTTAGAATACGTATGTAAAACCATATCAAGCAATAACAATTTCTCGCTATTTTGCATCCCAACACCTCGACCGACGTGTTCAGTTCGACCTACCCTACAGTCTCTCCAATTCCTATTTGGTTCTCCCTAAATAACCTACACAAATGTCCCAAAAACTCACCGAAGTTCCTCTGGAATTTGTTAAGGAAGGTTCTAAATTCATCTCAAAATGTACTAAACCCTCCCAGAAGGAGTACTTAAGGATAGTAAGAGCTGTTGGTGTTGGGTTTTTAATGATGGGCGTGGTTGGTTACGTTGTCAAGCTCATTCATATTCCAATCAGGTATTTGATCGTCTAAAAGTTTAGGTTTGAATACAATGTGTATGCTTAATTTTATTCACTTCGTTCCATTGATTTTTGTTCTCCCTGATTTGCCTTTATTATCCATATCGTGATCCCTCTTTCAAATTGCATCTCATAGACGAAAACTTATGTAGGTGCACCACCCAATATCAGTCTTGACGTTTTCTAGTTTCGTTGTATCCAGGCTTACCAATATCAATTCCTTTTGTAGTGTTTTGAGCATAAGCTTGTTCATCCTTCTTCTTTACACTCTGATATGAGCACCTTATCAAACCTCTTATCGCAGCTCAAAGGAGAAGGCGGTGGTGGCTCTACTGGCCAGAATCGGCCCAGAACTGTGGATCCTGCTGTTGCAAGACTGAAAGCAGAAAGGAAGATTGAAAGAGAGAAGCAATCTCTCAAAGAGGCCCAACAAGTCAGGGAAGCTCGGGAAAGGCGCCGGGTTAGCCATGCTACACAGATAGGCTTAAAATCAACCAGCAAAACTTCCAAGAGTAATCCTCAGAGGCCACCATTGTCAACATCCAGATCAAGACCTACTCCCCCTCCATCCGCTAGACAAAGAATTGAAACAAAATCTTCCAAGCCTACTAAACCACTTAATTTTGGTGATTTGATGAAAAAAGCAGAAACGATAGACTCATCTCAGTTTGCTATAGCTAATAAAGTTGTAGTCACCCCCAAGAAAACTAACGAATCCCCCAGAAAAAGAATCGTGCGTTCACAACCCCAGGAGTCTTTAGAAGCATCCCAGAGAGCAAGCAGGAATCCAGCCCAGTTACAACAAGAAGGCAACATTCAAACCTCCAGAGGGTCATCTAAACAAACATCTACAAAAGGCATCCAAAAGTCTTTGAAGGACAATAATACTAGACGTTCAAAACCTCCAACGGCCATTGTCCCCCCACCAATAGCTAAACCTTCCGCCAAATTAGCTGCAAAATTGGCTGCTAGGAAAAAGAAGAATGAAACGCGGGCTCAGAGATATGATTCAGATGTTGAGTCTGATCTGGATGGTTTTATTGATGATGATGAAGATGATGAAAATCAGTACAACAATCAAGGATACGATAGAAATGAAATCTGGAGTCTTTTCAATAGAAATGGAAAGAGGAGGTACGACTATGATGATGAGTCTGACGACATGGAAGCAAACCTGGAAGATATCGAGAGAGAGGAGAGAATGGCATTGAAGACTGCAGTACTGGAAGACAAGAGAGAATTAGAAAGGGAACAGCGTCTTAAAAGGGAAAAATTGCAGAGGTTAAACCAGTTAAAGAAATGAATTATGAATATACAATCAATGCATCTAATAAGCAGACTACTCGGAGTCACTGTACTCAAAGTCAAACTCCTCGAGGTTCTGACCTGTAGCAACTTCTGGTTCGTCTCCACTGTCAATCACAATAGGGCTGCTGATACTTTGAAGTGGCTTTTGTTGTTGTTCTTCTTGGAATTTGGCGATATTGGTTACCATAGCCTCTTCAGTTAGGCTTGTTTCCTGATTACCATCACAATCTGGACTTTTCGCAACCTCAGTAGCATTTGAAACCGAATTTCCATTAGTCCCCTCCCTTGAGCGCATGGTTTCATCATTCGAAAACTCTTCCGATGTATGCGTTTGAAGGCGCTGCCTCTGCTCTTCTTCTTTTGGATACTGGTAGAGGCTTGTTTCATAATCTTGGCCACCAGAAAATTCACCTTGCTCAGTGGTTTCCTCATCTCCTACCAATAGGCCATTCGATGTATCAGTATTTACTGGAAATTCACCTTTCTTGATTCCTTCAGGTATCGCTTCATCACCCTCCGCATCCTCTGGTAAAAATCCTCCTGACTCTGCATCTTCCAATAAGAATCTTCCCTCTTCAGCAGATTGTTCACCTTCTTTTACAAATCCTCCTTCGAGTACGTCTTGGTAATTATCTTCAAGTTCACTACCGTTCCTAGCCACGAACCCAACTTGTGCAATCCCACTACGTAAGTTTTCTTCAAATTCATTTTCGCAGCTAGTAAGACCACCTAGCTTTGTTTCACGATCATTAACATTGCCAAGATCATCAACGTCATTGGCAGGAATGAAGCCTCCTTCATCATAATCTGTTCCATTTCCTGATGATTCTGAAGGAACATAATTACTACTGTTATCCGAATAATTATCCCAACCTTGCGTGGAGTTAAATTCTGGGTTGTTGTTTTCAAGAACACGATCACTAGAGACAAATCCGCCCTGCTCGAAGGTTTCTTCTCTTTCCTCTAGTTCTCCATGTGTCTTATTTAAACGGTCTTTTATACGAAGTTTCGTCAAGAATATTTTCCAACACTTTAAAAGTCTCATGTTATTTCGTATAATTTCCTCCTCTTCATGTATTTCCTGTAAACATTGACACGTCAAATTCATCGCCTCTTCGAATTCTTTGGCAACGACTATACCATCAATACGAGCATTGGCCACTCCTTTGTTGCTCCCTCCGAAGTCAAATCCTACGACAGCAGGAGCAAAATCAATGCCCAAAAGTTTAGCTGCTTTGATAGCCTGTTTACCGGTTATGTGAGCTCCATTTTTGGGTAACATGCTCTTAACATACACGTCTATGTTTCCATATGCATTTTTTGGGACTATACCATCTTCAATGGGAGGAGGAATGTATAATTCCGTTTGAAAGTCTGCATATAGACGAGTTTCATCCTCGTCATCATCAGCAGTTTTCGGTGCATCTTTTGTAGCCAAGCATCTTTCCCCCAACTTTATCATTCTACCTTTAAGGTACCAAGCTTTTGGAGATCTTACAGTATGCACATTCAGGCGCTTATAAACTGGAGTTGCTTCATTACTACTTTTCTTTCGAACAGATCCACAACTTTTCTTCGGGTACAAAATCTCGTTCTGTTTTAGCTGTGACTCAAGACAGTAAACCGGATGATTTCTGAAATCTTCAAAGCTATCAGGCATGCCCTCCCTTAGGTCACGCTCTTCAAATTCAACTCGCTCTAAAGCGTCGATCTTGCTAGCAAAGCGAGTTCTTGGAGCATTCAACTCCCGCAAAACTCTTTCCCACCATAAGGCATAACGTGGTTCTCTGGTTACACGTTTCCTTCGTACTTTAGAATTTAAGTTAGAAGCGTACCGTCTAGTGATATCACGAACAGCATTTCTTTGATCATATCCAATCACGTAAAAGCAATTGTTCTTTTTATTGTTTAAGGGTGGTTCAAATTTTGATTTTCTTCCGACTATGTCTATTGTCTTTTGAATTACTGGGTCAATTGAAATCCATTTTTGGGAATACTTGTCCCATACTTCAGCCCACATGACGGGATACTCTGGAGCTTCTTGGTTTATTGTACCTGATGATTTTGATTGTGAGCGAAGTTTTCCACTTCGAACAGAGGATAGGTAATCATCTTTAGTTACCTTTTTAGTTCTGGACACCGAAGGCGGAGAGGATTCTCTTTCTTCAATCACTGGAGCTTCGATTGCAGCAACATTGGTAAAGTCAGGTGGTTGCAAAGAAAAGACCAACCTTGTATACAACCCCAAAGATCGCAAAAGCAATACAAAACCTTCCAAGCAAATCTCGCTTGATCCCATGCGGCTTCTAATTAAATACTTGAACTTTTCTCTGCTGACTTCTTCATGTGGATATTCTTTATTTAACTCACCCCAGTTTCTTTTCTGGTACATAAAACTGTTTGTTATTCTGTATGAGCTATTCCAGTACCACGTTAAGTGTCTAAGAAAGTCTAGAAATTTCCGAGTTTTCAATGAAACAGTAACTTTCGAATCTGACCAGTTCTGTTTCACTATTTCGTATTCATCAGTCAACTTCTGGGGAAGAGATACCCTCAAGAATCTTTGTAATGAAGTGTCATTGCACCAAGTGTTTCGCAATCGACCATAAGTTGCCATCACTATGAGGTACAGAAGATGATAATCCCTCCGGAATTTCCGCTCTTCAGCAGAAACCATGTTCACCCTTCTTGTTTTACCCTTTTTGCCTTTAGCCTCCTGGGGTTCCTGATCATAAGTTAAAACCATCTCTTCAGCCGGGTCAACCTCTTCACCGAAATCTTGGAAATTTAAGTCTATTTCTTCAAATTGCTCTTCGTCAATATCTTCTTCTTCTTCTTCTTCATCTTCAATTCTACTATTGTTTGTTTGTTGGTCTATCAACTGCTGAGCAAGCTCATCATCCAGGATAATCACTTCTTGGCTTTCCTTTTGCCTCTCATTGGATTCAGAAACCTCCCCATTATTTGTAACTTTGTGGTTTTCCTTCCGTCTACGGTTGTTTTTCCTTCTTCTCTTTCTCTCTCGATGTTGGCTATTCCTTGCCTCCTCTCGTACGAGTTCCCTGAATTGAGCTGGAACTGTACCCAACATAAAGAATAGTTGAAATAGTTCTCCCTTGCCTTGCGCGAGGGTCTTATTAGGAGAGGAAAGATGGGAGGAAGCGCCAGTAGCCTTTGAGGTCAGTCGTGAGACAGTTTTCTCCCAAAATCTCACTAGTTCAGCCACTATCTAAGAATATAGGAGTCAATTGTTCGTAAAGTCATCTGAAACTGTCCTTACTATAGAACACGCCCTATGACCTCCATTTTGCTGTCCTCTGAACATCAACGCATCTAGTACTTACCCTCGAAAGATTCAGCTATCTTTATTCCAGGGCCGTCTTGTCAGTGGGATTTTTCATATACCATCCATACAAGAAGTACTTGGATGTGGAGACGAATAAGGAGCTCTTCACAAATTCCAGCTTTTATAGACTCCTTATCTAAGAAGTTTACGTACGAAAAGTCCAGCCAACGATACCCATTGAATGGTTCTGGCCACTACAATCTGGAGTTCAGAAAGGATTCCTTCAATGATGTTCTCATCAGTTTAATAATGGGACATGAAACTGCAAGGCTGGATTGTGCCGTAAAGCTTCCGGGTAGAAAATCACTGCTAAAACTGTTGAACCCAAGCTCTTTGGAAGGGTGCTTCAATCTGCTTCTATTGGCGCTAAGTCGTTCCTCAGATGAAAATAAAACTACAAAGCGCTTCCCATTAGGTAAATTGTTGGATAAAGCTTGTAACACTGAAATGCTAAACAGTCATGAGGAACTAAAACGAGATTCTGATAAGTTACTGTCATGTTATTGGTTTAAGCATTCGTCTTACCCTATTCATGTCAATGACCCCACGAGAAATATGATAGGTAAGTCGATTTATTTACTGAAAAGCTATGGTATCAACACTTCAACGTTACACAATTGGCTAAATTCCATCGCTAGTGAAAGCATAAGACAAGCATGTTTTGCTTTAGAAGGAGAGACATTACCAGATTTCTTGGTTACAGACATTTTATTGAGAACACCCAGATCCAATTATGAATTTGACCTATTGATTGATTTATTTTTGGATCCTAACTACCAAATTATAGAATCTGACAAAACGAGTACGTTAGTTCTGAACAATCTGATCCAAAATTGCCACCATAGAACATCATCAAGGTTGCTAGAAATAATCAACAAAGTATTAAATCAAACTTCAAGCGAACTATTTTTGAATCATCTAGTTTGGTCCATCTCAAAAATTTCCTCAAAAGTTCCAAGGGACGAGAACTTATATTTCAATATTCTTGACTGCCAGCAAAATATAATAAAGCATTTAAATTCCAAGGTTAGTGCTGAGATCCTACTAGGATTGTCAAACACTCTTTATCATATTAACCGTAGTAGAGGAAAAGAACTCCTACAAGCAGCAAGATCATTTATAAATAAAAGAGAAACTAATGCATTTGATTCTCAAACACCATCCATTTCTCTCCACGCAGAAAGACCCTCACTCAATATAGAACGTACCAAAGCCATGCTGTTGGGTACTGAAATCTTGTACATAGACAAACCCATTTTATTCAAAGCATATCAAAAGCTAATAGGCAGCACGGAACCAAAGGTTTTACACCGCTTAGGATTCTCGTTATGGGGGCTTTGGCTATCTAAAAGAGCTCAATTTAAGCTCCACTCCGGTACTGACATCAAACTGGTGAAATCTTTAATCCCCCACTTAAACACACAATTCGATCAAGAAGCTCTGAGTGAATTTCTTACAGGAATCTCCGATATTGAGATGAATAAACTGATTATAACCAAGTACACAAAATCGGGTCATACTCTTGGAAACCTGGTATTGAACACCTATTTGAAGAACTTGTATCGTCAGTGTTTTTTTGAAGAGTGCATTAAGGATAAGGAACCACACTATCTGAAATATCCAGAAATTGTGAATCATAAAATGGTTGAGCATAAACAGTTCAAGTCCACCTTGGATTATACTCGGTTCATATACTCTAATATCGAGCAGAGACCACTATCATTGGTGGGCACTATGATGTTTGGCGAAGCACGTATAGCTCCAGAGAATGTGTGGAAGGTATACTTCAAAAAACAGTTTGAAACTGTCAATGAGAAAATACTGATTTCGTTGAATATTTCAGTGATAACGTTTTATGAAAGAACTGGGAAGCATTTGATGTGGAATGGGATAACAGCGGTTCAACAATGTATTATGGAGGTTGAAAAATGGACTGCCAAGTCATTGGCAGGTGATAATCCCAATTTGTTACGTCCAACGAATCAATTGTGGCTTAGTTATACCCAGATGCTTGGAATGTTTGGATACACGGATCTGCTCATGGATTTGTTGGAAAGATGGGTCAATCTTAGGCATATTCCTAATGAAAGAACATTATTAAACGTGTTTGGGTATCTCCCGGATGAGATTTCAGACAATTTGTTACGACATGTAACGGAGAATATTGCCAATAAAGTTCCAGCAACCAGAATGGATAATGCATCGCACAAACCGGAAACGAACCTTGATAATGATTCTCTAGTGGTGAAATGGCCTTGGCCTACCAAATCTCAAGTTGAAAACTTCAAAAAGAGACTACTCATTTAACACTTGATTTGAACAACTCATTTTCTTCCAAGTGACTGGTCTCCACATCGGTAGGAATTCTAGCATCAGTCATAACATATCTTCCGATACGCAGCCACCATATTATGTGACTAGTGAAAATACCCAACTCCATAATCAACACTGCAGCATATAGTATGGCACCCATTATATCGATTTTGTCTACAAGAACACTTATCATAGAGAATGCAGCTCCTGTACTATCCATAGAAAGGAACACAAAATTAATACCCAAGACCCGCCCTTCCCGTTTGGTCAACTCAATATAGGGGGGAACAAGTCCAGCTACTAACATTATAGAGGCCAAAATTCCGAAAATTAAGGAGGGCCATTTCAAGTTTTTATCAATGTACAGTGGTCTCAACCACAATATGAAACCTAACATCATACCCAGAGCGATTAGTAAAAACCCAGTCACCAATGATACAATTTTCACTATTTCCAGCTGTGAAGGAGGATAATACAACGTTTGAATCCATGATATTGTACATAATGCCGAAAATAGAACAGGCTGGACCTGCATTGGAATATAAGAGTCTCTGACTATGAAATAAATTGCGAATGGGATGCCACTTGCAGCCCACAAGAACATCATGAGCGGAGGTAAACCCTCACAGTTTTTATTTCTGTAGTTGTAAATGATTTGCGGGATTAACTGTATGCACCATAATATTGTTCCTATTGTTCCTGTAACAATCGAAACCGCTTCTGTATTAGCCATATTATGGAGGGAGGGAGAATTATACGCACATTCTTGATGACGAGGAGGGAGGTGTTGAAAAGATAAGGATGGGATCTGATTCGAGAGTTCGCAGTATATCTAAAGGCATGAAATGGTGCGTTTGACACTCAGGCGAGTTTGAATAGTTGCTCAAAAATTCGTGGTCAACTTCCAATGGGCGGGCACACTATAAGCCTTTAGTTTCACATCTTATGGTGCTGTGCTAAGAAATCAGATCTTCTCACAAGGATAAAAATTTAAATAGGCGAACACTTCATTCGGGATCACCAGTAAGCTCTAGGAAGACTCTTAAGGTGGAAAAATTGCCTCAAATATCAACTCTTAAATGATTCAAGACAAACCACAACCTTCGATGACAGATCAGCGTACTGATTCCAGAACAGTAAGCAAGATTTTTTGAGAATATATTGATATCAATGGTTTGGGGATGTCGTATTTCTCGGTGAGATAAAAACGCACCGACACAACCCCACCTTCGTTACTTAAGCTACTCTTCTATTGTTCACTAGATGATTCATTTGAACAGCTAAGGACGGAAAGCAGTAGCCCCTTGCAGTCAATTATACGTGATTTTCATTTTTCTCAGTCGATATCTTGTATGTGGTATAGCTGCGTAGCTAAGTCTTGGCATGCGTATATTTATCCGCTCCGTATTTCACCTCCTTATCTGCAGCTATGACTTGGCATCTTAATCTGTCAACTGTCAATAAATGAGATAGGCAAACGGGCACTGTTTTGTTACTAGGCGCCCCTATCTGATAAGAATATTGAAGTTGTCACCTATAGTTAAACGGATTGTAAGACACCGAAGAACAGGCAAGTTGGAAAGCTACCGAATTGTTCCGCATACTGCCTGCTATCCTGGAAATATGGCTAATGGCTGCACTTAAAAACTCCATCGATTAGTCTCCAAAATGTTCAAATATTGTGATGAGTACCATGCTGTATGAATAGAATAGTACATGAACCAGAGTTTTGCGTATATTGACTTATTTCTCACAATATTACTGATGATTCAACTGTGAAACATGCCCTATTATTTGCCGCCATGCAATACTCCCCTTTATGAAAAATTAACCAGGAGTCAAACATGTAAGACACGTGAAACAGAGAAAGTTCAAGTCACAGCCCGTAGCAATGTAAATAACAAAAGATGGACCAACTGAAGCGACCTCAAATCAACCAAACAGACCACTGCTGATCATCAATTTTGCAACCAAAAAATAGACCTCGATATATCGATGTACCGAGCTTGAAATAACAATATTTTAGGTGCAGGAGTTTGATCGTAATGCAGTTCATGAAAATTCTTCTGTTTACTGTAATCTGCTAATTTTGAACAAAAGTTAGAACACAGGTGAGAGTTTCAATCAACTAGACACCGGCACTGACTCAATCACTCAAATGTTCACTTTGCTACGACTAGGTACTCAGGTACTCCAATCATCGCATTGAGGAAAGATCGAAGAAAAGGGCATGTGTGAGATAACCGATTAGAAAGTGGATAATGTGACGTCATGACCGCATTACCAACTACTCCTCATATTGCTCACTTATTAGAAGAGCGTACAACATAACATATCTTCCTGTGCGGTCCACTAAAATATAAAATGAAAGCCCGGCAAGTTCATTTCCCCGCCGAGATATGCTAACCGACTCTTGTACTCCGGAATAACGCTATATGTTGCAGAACCGTTCGGAGAAAAGATCCAGTAAATCTGTGATCAATTTCAAGACAAATCTTTGAGGGTTGGGGTACTATATTCTGTATATAAATGGTACTTTATTCTAGCTTAGAAAGGCTAATTTAATCTATCATGCTCAAACTCTTCCGGTACCAAGACTTTCTCCGTGGGAAGAGCTTTTTATGGGCCATCACACTCTGCGCTCTCCAAGGCTTTCTCTTGCTTGGCTATGACCAGGGTGTCATGTCATGCCTAATTTCAGATCCCACATTCAACAAGTTCTTCAAGTATCCTGATGAAAATTTACAGGGTGATATCACTGGTACATATGATTTGGGATGCGTAGCTGGGTCAATATTTTGCTACTTCTTTGGTGAGCAATTGGGTCGTAGGAAGGCACTGATGCTTGGCGGAACCATCATGGTTATTGGTACTGTGTTCTTGGGTGCTGCTAATGGTGTTGGAATTTTCATAGCTGGAAGGGTTATTACTGGTATTGGAAATGGTATCAATAGTTCCACTGTGCCAACGTTACAGGCAGAATGCTCTCCTGCCAATATCAGAGGAGCCCTATTAACACTGCAAGGAACTGTTACCATTTTGGGATTGGTGATTGCCTACTGGGCTGGATTTGGAACTAGTTTCGTTGAAAGCAATTTTCAATGGAGATTTCCCGTAAGCTTCCAAGCGTTTTTTGCAGTATGTTTGGTTATTCAGGCAATAGGTCTGCCTGATACGCCACGTTGGCTAGTAGCTCACGGTAGGTTGGATGAGGCTAGAAATGTTATTGCCTGTTTGCTGGACAAACCGGAGGATGACCCTGAAGTCGAAAGCCAATTGTTTGATATCAAAACTACTGTGGATGAGGAGTTTGCAGGAGGTCCGTTTAAGTTCAAGGAGTTCCTCCAGATGGGTAAAACGCAAAATTTCCGCCGACTATGTATCACCATTGGCGTTAATATCATGCAACAGTTTACTGGTTCCAATATGATTAACTACTATGCGCCAACAGTGTACCAAAAAACTATGGGATTTGACAATCAGATGAGTATGATCCTTGGCGGTTGCACTTCAATCACATATCTAGTTGGCTCCGCTTTGCCCGTGTTCTTGGTTGACAGATTTGGAAGAAGGACCTTATTAATGGCGTCTGCTAGTGGTCTGTGTTTCTGCTTCATGATGGTATCCATTTTATTGTCTACTGAGATACAAGCAGCTGCCTATGCAGCAGTTGCTTTCATTTTTGTATTCCAAATCTTTCTTGCAGTGGGTTTCCTTCCAGTGCCATGGTTTTTAGGTTCTGAGTTGAATATAACCAGGCTTAGGGCTAGAGCATGTTCCATCGCATCTGGCTGGAACTGGATGTGTGTTTATGCTATTGTAAAGATTACACCAATTGCCATGAAGAACTTAGGTTGGAAGACGTTTATTATCTTTACTGTCTTGAACGCCATGTGGGTCCCCATTGTCTATTGCTTCTTTCCTGAGACTAATGGACTGGAGCTGGAGGATATTGATCTGATATTTTCACGAGGTGGATTCACAGGTGGTGTTTTCAGTACTCGTGGTAAGACCGTACAAAAGCATGCTCACTTGAACCAGCAACTAAAAATGGGCGATGAGAAGGATACTGGTGACATCGAGTACGTAGAGGATGCGTCAAGAGCCTAACGATTTGATAGTATATAGTCACTCAGGGAATTGATATGATTCGGTTCTAGAATATAAAGCCTTTCACCGGAGAAGCTCAGTCTTTGTATTTTTACCACTAAGACTGAGACGAGAAATGGTTTGATGTCCAATCCATTAATTGAACTCAACCGACTACATTTGTTGAGGAAACTGGCTAAACGTTTAATTGAACCAACTGCAACCAAAATCGGTAGTAAACGACAGTATAAAGGCAAATTCCTCAAAATAGGTCTAGCTATATCGAATTTCGCTTCTTGGGCTTCTGGAGAAGAGACCTTGCAAACGATTCTCCGCTTCTTTCTTGACTGTAGCACCAGATTCGCCCGGTCTAAAAAGCTGAGAATCTTGGGCAATTTCCTACGCCTTAGGCTTCAACCTCCCTCATCTTTAAGGCGACTATAATATTTCATCCTATGCGCTACGTCACAACCGCGCATCCTGACAGACATCCAGATTTGCGATCCCCCTTCACCCTTTATTACCTCCATATACACGTCACACATGTCAGAACTAACACAGTAAGTATCCAGCCACAACACGTCATGCCCATGAACTTCTTCTAACAATCAGGTTTATTCGTGATATCCCTCCCATTACTAGAGCCTTAGTTCTTTCCACGTTGACATTAGCTGGTCTAGACTCGCTAGGAATAGTTAA
The DNA here is from genome assembly GCA_023213065.1 of Komagataella ulmi. NCBI lineage: Eukaryota > Fungi > Ascomycota > Pichiomycetes > Pichiales > Pichiaceae > Komagataella > Komagataella ulmi. Next base: position 619,922 of record JAKWAZ010000001.1, read on the forward strand.
TGCTATCTCTTTCGTATTCTATTGGCAAAATATATACGAGAAATGGGAGTTTTACAGACTTGTCACCGGGTTCCTGGTAATGAGCCCTGAGCGAATGCAAGGTTTATTTGAAACGTACCTGATGTACACCTATAGTCGAGATATAGAAAGTGGCAAATTCCAGTTCAACCTTCCAGATTACATCTATTATCATTTGATCGTGGTCTCGTTGATATGGTTCTTTTCCATATTTAGTGACGGAGTGTTCCTGTCTCTGCCACTTCTTTCGGCACTCACCTATACATGGTCCATTAATAACTACAATAGTCAAGTGAGCTTCTATTTCATGTCTATCAAAGCTTCTTTACTTCCTGCCGTCTTTTTGGGTTTCAGATTATTATTGGAAGGTCGTTACTTTGCTCTCCAGTGTGCGGTCGGAATGTTTGCTGCATATATTTACAACTGCATTGAAACCAAAACTTTCGGGCCATTAATTGGACTCTTCTCTAAGCACGATAAGGATGTTTCTAATGCAACCGCAAACATTCGCCGGGTGGGCACTTTGAAGAACACTCAAGCATCAACTTGGATTTATGGTGATTATGGATATTTGCAAGCTCCCAACTGGCTGACGAATCTATGCATAAAACTGACCGGAATCAACTATAAATCTTCCCTGTACCAAAACCAAAGAAGGAAAAACCAAGCTACTGCGATAAGAAATGCTACCATGAGACCAGGATCTACTGCAGGATCGTCATCATCATTCATTAGAAGCACTATTACTGAGGCCTTCAAAGGCAGAGGGCAGAGACTGGGAAATGGTAGTTAATATTCACCTAAGATTCCTCCTCATCAACCAACTGGATCAGTTCATCCAAATATCTATCATGAGATCGCTTGTTACCACTTTTGTCCAAATCCATCAGTGATCTGTGCAATCGTTTGAGATACTCCAGATTTGATCCACTGGGGCCCTCATTTGATCGAATAACTTTTGCAGTTATTGCAGGGTGTTCCGGCCCGATAAACGACTCACTGGAAGTTGTACCTATATAAACCAAGGAATGAATAACATTTTTGCCTGTATGCTTGTCTATGATGGTATGGGATTTAACAAATTCCTTGATCTCCGGATTTTGAGCAAAATACTCGTCATCTAATTCGACTTCGAATGTGACTTTATGCTGCGTATAGCCGTCCTGTTCTCTTACATCCAGATAACTACAGACTTCCTTTCTGTGTTGTGCGGGGATATAGTATATACATCCCCAAACTTGCAAGTCTGATCCAGTGATGTTCTTGTTAACTCCGTTACACTCATAGTAATGGACACTATCCAGAAAACGATGATCCTTTACTATATCTGCGTACGGAATTAAGGTCACCACTCTTCCTGGGCTCTCTGGTGTACCTCTATGATCTGTGGAACTCTGCCAAAACCGTCTGACAAAACCTGAAATTTTGCCTGGAATTTTATGTGTCGCATGAGGAGGTGGCTTGAATATTAGTGAACCATAGCCTAGAACCCATAACGGAGCATCGTTAGTCATACTTGGTTGAATGTAATAGATTAAGGAGAACTGAAATAGTCTAAAACCCCATCGCGAAGGAATCTTATCATCCGACTAAACTCCAACCGATCAAGGAAGCGCACGGAAGAATAACTACATGCTTAAGAAACTGTTCTATAGTACTGCTCAGCTATAAAACATAGTGGCACAATTTCTAAAATGCATAGCGACTTACAATTCAATCAGATAACTAATAATATCAAAGTTCTATCAAAATACATGTATTATACCCCCGATGATCAACACCAGAATTTGTAGGTTCTGTACCAGAATGGCTTTCTGGCCAGAATCTCCTTCTCTTCAACGATTTCCTGCTTTAATAACTCCAAGTCGAAGTCTCTTCTTCCACTGTCAACGTCCATTTCGTCGAGCTTAACGTATAAGCGCCAGTTCTTCTTCACCACCTTATGGACCACGTATACGATAATAATAACAGGAACGGTCAAGTAAGCTTTGAAGAATCCTTCAGCAGAGGACTGATCACCTAGAGGGAAGGCAGCAACCCAGAAGGAAACAATCAGAACCAAACAGTTGATAATCAGACCAATCCATGAACCGATAATACCACCCTGAGCTGTGAAGACCAACTCGTTGGTACCACGTCCAATAGATTTCAAACAGGCACGGAATCTGATGTGACTAAGACAAATAGATCCCCATGTGAAAATAGAAGATAAACCGGAGATAGCCAACAACCAGTCGAACATCTCACCTTGCTTAGGAGAAGCAGCAACAAATGCCAAACATCCGAATAACAAAGTAAGGCCAATAGCGGCAAGGGGTCTTCCCTGTCTGTCAATGTAGCCAAGAATTTTTGGAGCCTGGCCTTGGGCAGCAAGAGATTGCAAAATACGGGACGAACCGTAGACTGCAGAGTTACCAACGGACAGAACTGCAATCATGATAACAACGTTCATAACAGAGTCCAAACCATGGATACCGTTACTGACAATGGCAATGACGAATGGGGATGCGGATGCATCTACAGAACTTGAACCAATCAATCTTGGATCGTTGAATGGAACTAATAGACCGATCAGAGTTAGAGAAATGATGTAAAACAACATAATTCTCCAGAACACTTGCTTGATGGCTGTTGGAAGGGACTTTCTTGGGTTGGTAGCTTCAGCGGCTGCAAGACCGACTAATTCGGTACCTGCAAACGAGAAAGCAGATGTGACAAAGACGGAGCAAACGGCTTTAAATGGATTATATTCGGTATTGAAAGCTCCTGGGTTTTTCCAGTATCTTCCTCCAATGTACTCACCTTTTGGACCTCCACCACAGTTCAGGATGACACCCATGAAAATGAAAGCAATGACTGTGACGACTTTGATCAAAGAGAAAACAAATTCAGCTTCACCATAACCTTTCACACCAAACAGGTTGATAACGACAATCAGCAGATAAAATATTAGAACCCAGACATCAGCGTTCACATTTTTGGACCCTTCCCAATAACTCAACGTAATAGAAGCGGCAACCAATTCCAAGGGTAAAACGATCAACCACTGCATAGCATAGTTGAAACCCATGGCACAACCCCACGAAGGATCAATGAAACGAGTAGAATAGACGGCAAAAGATCCAGAGACAGGCATGGTAACAGATAATTCTCCCAAAGCTTGAACGGTAAAGTAAATCATGATACCAGTCAAACCCCAAGCAATCAATAGGGCAGCAGGCCCAGCTGCTGCAAGAGCTTTACCGGAACCCACAAATAAACCAGTACCAATAGATCCACCAATGGCAATCATCTGCAAATGACGGTTCTTAAGTCTTCTTTGCAAGGGGGCATTAGCAGTAGCGATGGCAGCCTTCTCCACCTCAGACAGATTGGGATCCAGTTCCTCCATTTCATATGGCTTGAAACCATCAAACCAATTCTGAACGAAGTTTCTTTTGTTTTCAGATTTGATGCTGCCTGATTCATAAGCGTGGCTGCTATCAACCTCAGTAATCACAGCCTCTACGGATGTTTTCTTGTCACTCATTATCAGATATTTGTGTTTACGGTAATTGGAAGATAGACTAGGAAGAGGAGAATCATCAACTTTTATATAAGTTCTGGTATGAAACCACTATCTACAATCTTATCTCCTTCCAGCAATCAAGATTAGGGTCATGATTATCAGCGCACCGGGTTGGGCATTTTTTGGGTATCCCACCGGTTTGACAGATCACTACATAAGGGGAATGGCATTTCTCTCTTTATCGGTCATCATGCATGTGCCAAGCATTGTAAGCTGAAAAAAGCCTTGCAGACGGAAAATCCCACATTTTGAGAATCAGTTTTCTTTACTTTTTTACCTATCTATGCAGCCTTACATCTGGGGGCTACTGAAATGGCATTATTGGTTGTTCTGCCTATCATGGATTAGAGGCTGCAATCAAAAAGAAACGTTTGGACAGATCAAAGATTTCAACGGGCGTTTCTCGTGTTGGAGCATGCCGAGAGGGAAACAGTTGGCACTAATCCTTCAAATGCAAGGTCAAATGCGCTTCTATAGTACAATTTATCTGAATGAAATGGCATTTTTCTGACAAACGGCATTTCTCACCCGCAGAAATATGGGGAACGGGTTTTATGACTAGATCTAGGAAACGTAAACTGAATCTCGCCCAGGCACCAGGCACTACTACTAAGCATTCCCGCCAAGCAGTTGTATGATTTTTGTAATATTTCTCCGCTGATCCTTAACCCTGAGATTAGTAGAAAAAACTAATATAAAAAGGAAAAATGCCACATTGCGGTCAACCAATCATTCCAAGATTATGTAATACATCCTCAGTTAGCCTCGATTTTCCTATCAAATCTTATCACGTTACTGCTCTCAGTCAAGTCTACCCCTTGTAATTGTAACTTCAGTACCAGAAAACTATGTTTCGGAGATCAGTTTCCAACTTGGAATCTGTTTTCCGCTGCAAAAAGCCAATTCGCTATATGAGGCCTTCGAAGGCCCATTACAGACTAAAAAGTGACCTCAATGAGAAGTTGCTTAAGGAGAACGTCCAAGAGTACTACCGAGCACAGCAAGGATTCAACTTCAAAAATGTATTTAAGGCCGCGCTTACGATATTAGTCCCGATCACAGTGTCGTTATCTGTGTACACAGCTTACAATATTTCGAAAGGCGAAGATGTTTTTATCCCATTGTGGTATCAATCGACGGTCGAGTTGACCCCAGAGAACAATACTCTTCTTGATATGGATAAACTCAAACAGAAATGTAAGTCTGCATTGGTTACCAAATTGTCGTTAAGTTCACATGTTCAACAATCTTTTGGCCTACCTATTCAGGTTGACGAAGAATTGGAAACGTTTCAAGTTTTCGTCAAGTTTCATAACGTGTCGTTCCAGGGCTTGCAGATCAATGCCAAAAAAAAAGGCAAGAATGAACCAAAGCTTCAATGGGCCAATAGAGAAATATCCGTGACTGACAAAGTTCTGGACATGTTGGAACCCTTCACTACACAGAATAGCGATAACATTGACTTCCTTTACGATACAAAATCCCAACTTCATGCTGATTATGACATTATTATAAAAGGTAGACTCTCTCTCAAAGATTCCAAGAAAAGTGCATCTCTTAGCATTGATCCAGGTTCAGGTGATGTTCATTTTACAGGACTTATTCAATTTGACCATACCAAAACTCTTTTAATTGATAAGGCTACTCTAACCTATAAAGCAAATGGGAAACCAGTTATCAGAAAACTGTGGTAGAAAGGTCTGTGTTCTCAACTGTACATATCTTTTCTTAAGTGGATACATCATCGCTATCATCGTCACCCCATTCCAAACATCTCCCATACCATGATCTCCGTAAACATTTTTGAGGCTTTTTGGGTTCTTTAGGCTTGTTTTTATCATCTCCATCTCTACCTTTGTGTCTGTCCCTTGTGATGAAATTCCAATTATAACAATCATGGCATGGGAGAGGGATTTCGCAAGGGGCTGTCTTGTTATATGCTGTTAGGACACTGTCTATCACAGTATGTATTCGATGGTTCACTAAGTTAACGTGCCAGCCGTAATCATTGACAACATCATAAATACAAACTTTTCCCGAATGACATTGCGTTTCCATGGCATAACCTGCAACTGAACACGACGAGCTAGCTCCATTACATGTCCCCATAAAGATAGGATCTGCTGTGTGTCCGAAATGCCATATGTGTTCCAAATATGAAGGAAGCGAGGGGGGTTGGGGAAGATGCAATCTTTTTGTGGCTAGAAGGTCTCCTGGTGCTTCAAAGGTAACCGCAGGAAGTCCATATGTTCTTCCTAATAACCCTGCAAGAGCTGCTCCTAATGAATGTCCTGTGACCCACACTGTAGAATCTGGATACAAGTTTGTTACATTTCGGTATACATCCAAAACTGCTCGATAATATCTGTCCTCTCTGTATAGTTCTTTCTCCAGACAGTCTTCATCACATGTATATGAACTCTTATAACAGTCACATACCGTAGTCCACATGTATGAAACTCGGGCACAGCAGCATGAAAATAATAAATTATCATTGATCTTGTCTTCCTCTATGGTATCTGATTCACCGCCACCGCCGGGTAGTCCTTGGGCAGAGGTTCCCTTTATAGAAAGAATCACAATTGAGGAGTCCTCGTTAGTAAATACGTGACCTCTTACACCATCTTCCATCCAACCAAAACCTGTGCTACCCTCTTCGTCAGTCTTGTTCACTGACCAAGGTTTGTTGACGTCTTTCCAATCGCCTTCCCCGGGGATTCTAACGTATGCATTTGAAGACATTAATGCAAAATTCATGATGGTCTCATTGTTGGTGACATTTGGCAAGATATCCGAATCATCATTCCAATCAAGGGTTATCTTTGAGACCTGTTCAGCACTATTCTCCCTTGCATAAGCCAGATATGACTCTACAAAATCTGGATCTCGTTCTGCCATTCGGCGTATACTTCCAGCATAGCCATCCATATCAAATTCTGACACCCAGGGTGATTCCCTAGAGAAATAAGGCATCAGCGTCTCCGGATCATCAAATTCGCCATCCTCATTTCCATCAGTGTTGACCAATCCTGATACATTTGGCTGATCCAAGTCAAATCTCGCAATAAACTGGTCTGTTATATCTAATCTTTTGTGAATCTTGTGGTTTTTGCCACTATTATGATGGTAGATGTGTCGTATTCTAAACCTCGTCTTGTTCTCGATGGGAGCCACATGTTGGAGCCGTAGCAACGGATCATGAGGTGTACTACCAAAATGAAAGGAAACCAAACATTCCCAAAGCAAGGCAAGGCTCAACACTAAAACTAATATCCATTTTATTATTGTTCCATTATCCGTTTTAACAGATGGATTCATTTTAAGCTCATCAGAGTGATGTAAACGAGTATGAAGAAGAGAGAAGCTAAACGCAGTAGATAAGCTCAAAAAAGGCTCAGCAGCGCGAATTCCCAGGAAAATTCCTTTGATGGGTAAAAACACCAACATACGTTCATCCGACATCGCCTTGACATTATACTGAGATATACGTATATATATAATAGCAAAATCACTGTAAAAGTTCATCTCTAAAATGAGGCTGGTTATTGATAAACTTAGCAGATCTTCTATCGTCTCTATAAGCATCTTTTTGTTGCTTGGTCCACACTCTCTTTTGTTCTTGAGCAAGTTTCTTATCGTAAGTGACAGACAAATGTCTTGCATCTGCTGCAATAACTGTTCCTTCTCCTTCTTTTAAAACCCGCTCAACTGGCAGGTTCTGCTTGTAATAGCGTTGTAAAGATCTGTGCCCCACAATCAATCCAGTTGGAAGAACCAGATCTGATCCAACAACATATGAGACCTCCTTAGGGGCTTCTTCTTCGTCGCTGTTTTCTTCACCTTCGACATCCTCCCAGTCATCTGCATCAATGCTATTCCCTCCAACACCATCAACGACAACAATTTTTTCCTTTGGCTTATAACTTGATGTAAAATCGTAAAATTCGGAAATTTCTAACTGTTCGTCTTCTGATTCGTATGGCAATCTACAGTGTCTCTTTGCCAGCATATGATTTCTAACAGATTCTAAAGACCTTCCTTGAAAATTACAGCACAGACAAACGTTTCCAAAGCCAATCTTTTCTGCAAGGTAGTATATCAAACCAGCTTCGTCCACTAAATAATCTCTTTCAGGAATGTACAACCCGTGGGAATGGAACATATGGGCAATAGCTTCCTTCTGGTCAAGAAATACTTTTCCGCAAAACAGACATTCCTCAGGCTTGATCTCGACTCTATTCTTAACCTTTTCTTCTAACAGTTGCTCTTCTGTTAAGGAATCCTCCTCAATGGTGCTTTTTGCACTTTGTTCTGAGCTACTGACATCCTTGTCTAGTATTACATACTCTTGAGAATCAGGTTTTCTCTCTTCTACTGTTTGGTTATTTGGTTGCTGTGATTCTGTCATTCTCTTACGAGCAATCTCCAGAAGAGCCATCTTCTTCTCGAGCAAAGCAGCTTCCTTTTCTTTTCTACGAAGCTCCTTTTTTGTTACCGTTTTCTGGACATCTTCTTCATTCTTGCCTCCTTTGCGGCCTCTTATCTTCGTTGTGTCTGTGCTCTCTTTAGGATTCAAAACGGAAACCTTGCTATTGAAAGTCTGTTCATCTACTGGTGGCAAATCAGCTACCCTTCTTTTGAGATTGTATCTGTGCCAATCCCCTTTCATGTGCTCCCTCTGATTCTCAGCGTCATGGAAAGCCAATCCACAAGTATTACATGTGAAATGCATCGCTACTTCAATAGAATGGAATATAACGAGGGGAAAAGAAACTTTGAAGGCAAAATTTTTTTATAAGATCCCTGCACAATTTCGAGATATGCATGAGATGAGATGGTACATATTATGTAATACAGTCAAAGTCTGAATGGATTACTTATCTTTCAAAAAAGTCCCCAAAGATGCTTCCAATTCTTCAACGTCATTCAATGATTGAATTAAAGTGTCGTTTGTGGACTTGATCTGTTGCTGTAATAATCTTGTCAGTTGGTCGGCAGATTGGTCAATTCTTTCTCTGAGAGAATTGACATACCATTTTTCAAACTCCGACAGTTTTCTAAACATCGTTCTGCTGATATCATTTAGAGATATAGCCAATCCCAAAAGTACAACTGCTACTAACGACTGACCGGACCAAAATCCTTTCACAAAGAATCCCGTGGATACTAGAATTGTTGGGATATTGATGACAAATAGCTGCTTGACAGTATAGTCAGATATTTGGTTCTGTAATATTAGCAGCTTATCGTCTTTGGCTAATTGCTTCAAACCTAGAAGAGGTATTTCGGAAGATGCAATATCTAAGTCGTCAGCGCTCAGGGCACTAATGCGTCCTACTAATTGATTGAATTTGATTATTTCCTGACCCAGAAATCCGTCTGTGTTTTCGTCAAATAGTTTACTTGATATTACCACGTTCAAATCGTCAAGCTGGGCCAAGTTTCTGTGAACTTTGGAAAACTTGTTCACCACTTCGTTATGAACATATGGAATCACTTTGGTCTGTAAAGCTATATGCGCATTGTATCTCCAATCATTTATACTGGCCAAAAGTTGTCCTTTGACCTTCTCAAGGTCTTTTTGACTCTTGGAGATGGATAGTCTTGGAGTTAACGTTATTTCATTCGGTGACCTGGAGCCCCCAATGCTGGTGTCAAACAATACATACAAATCATTGATTATAGTTGCTGAGAGGCATTTTATTGGGTTGTACTTGGATGTTTCAATGTTCAACAGGTTGAGTAGTTGATGAATATTAGATTCATCCAGCAAGTTGAGATATTGAGTTGAATTGGAGGGCGATTTCATTAAAAGCTCGTTAGCCTCTATAGCTTTATCAACATCAACCGTGATATGGTTGGCTATCGGTTGTTTCCGGTTTACAATCGTAAAAACTGGAATATTATCGGATAACTCTAAGGGAAGTGTGTCATGCAGATTTGACTTCAAATGAATGATGAAATGACAGTCATAAAGAATTTTGGGAATAAATGTTGAAACTTTAAGATTTGTGTTCAGATTCTTGTCCAAATCTATGGTTGAACTAGTCACTTTAGGAGTGGAGCCGTCATTGAGTTCCGACTGCTCTGCGCTAACTTGAACTATCGAGATATCATTAAAGTATTGTTTATCATACCCAAGTTGGGTGTTATCAATATCTTTCTCTTCATCTTCTTTAATTTTCGCCTTGAACACTGGCCTATATTCGGAAGAAAGAAAAGGGCTGGGCATTCTATAATAGTTCGATTCAATATTATAGTCTACCTGAAACTGGTCGCCATATTGATAGACGTTATTCTTAGCTATATCCAAACTTTGTTCATAGTCACTCCAGTAAGTTTTGGGATCTAGGGGATCCACAAGAAGTGCTTTCGTCAATTTGAGTGATAATTGAGTATCATGGGAATAAATTCCAACTTTGACAGTATAGGGAGAGTACTTCTCGTTTTGCGACTGGAACTGGTCTTTCAAAGAACTCAATACTGTTGAAATTTTGTTCTTGGTAGTACTGGTTACCTTGGACGAATTGAGGTACTTTTCTAACCCGTCAACCAATGGATTTCTACGGGCTATCTGGCTATAGAACCTCCTCATAGTGTTCTGCAAGGCCTCTTGCTTATAGAGCCAAACAAAATATAACCAAATGAGAAATGATGTTAGGAGGTTAAATTATACATTACTAATTTTTATCATGGTTTGATTTATATATACAGTATACACTCAGGGACGTGGTGGTCAGTTAACGGAGCTCATGTATTCCTCATCTTGGTTGTCATCAACAACCCACATGTGACGAATGACCCTGTCGTCGAATTCAAATGGTCTGACCCATTCACTATTACGCTCTTTGGCATTTTTCACCCATTTCTTAGGCCAATCACGTTCCTCTTCGACTGCCAACTCTCGGTCTTTAATTGTCATTGGATGCTTTCTACTGAGAACAAGATTCTCCGTCTTGGAACAGTAATACTTTGCCTGAGATCTCTTGGTAAAGAATCTCCACAATCTTTCCGGCGTTCTCAAAAAACCGGGAATGTTAAACTGTCTCAGGACGAGAACAGGTTGATGATATATGATAGGCACACCATTCTTGTCCAAAATTGGTCTAGAGAGATCCAACTCTGGAGCGAGTTGGGCATTGGCATAATCCTCTGGGTAAATGAAAGGCAAGGGCCCCTTCTTTTTCGGTTTTTCATCATCCTCTTCACCTTCCTTAGTTGGTTCATCAGAAGCTACAGGTATGTCTTGAGGTTCATTGGATGGATCTGTTGTCGCCTCATTAGAGGTATCCGTGGGTTGATCTTCATTAATAAAATCACTTTCTGGAGTGTTTACTATCGAAGACTGCTCAGCCTTCAATTCGTTCGACTCTATTGCTCGTGGCTCATCTCTCACTGGCTCCTCTAATGGACCCAGTAAACCCTCATGAACGCCATTCATATATTCCTTGAAAGCACCTCTTCCAATACAAATCACACCTCCAGCATCTTCAGGAGATCGCACCAATTGATCTTCTCTGACAACTTCGTCATTTTTATTATACAGTGTGATTCCAATAATATCCTTCACTGAAATTTTTTCACTCATTTTGACCAAAGGTTCGTCTTCTTCAGAATTTTGACTCTTGGAAAGTTTTGAGGAAACTTTGTTCCAAATTGAACGCTCAGATTTATTTTCATCCGCGTTTGGACTCAAAGCCTCTCTCCTTAGAACCCTAATATCTTCAGCCACTTTGAATCTAATATCACCCTGTCTTTCTTCGGTGTAGATCTCGAAGTCTAAACCAGCAGAATTGAGTAGAGGCTTGACATACTTTCTGAAAACTCTCAAAGTCTCTTCCAAATAGTCTGATGGTGGAGGAGCAATAAACACTGTTATTTTTCGGGGCATCATATTGAAAGGAACTTGAGCATGGCTGAGGTGGTCAACCTTGGCCATCTGCAGGGTTCTGATATGTTTTTGTTGATATTTGTCATATACAATCGAACCAAGCGTTCCACCCAGAATAGACCAAAAAATACACCAATTACGGGAAGGTAGCCTCAATCTAGGTAATCCCAAGGCCTTGAATGCTGGGTTTTGATTGCCTTTGGTCATTGAAGAAGCTGGAAGAAAGAAAATTTGTTCGCGTTCAGATGTAGAAGCGATTATTGTAATTAATAAAGTATAATATAAATATATACATTCTTGTGTTACTCTAATAATGAGTAGTAGGCTGTAAATGCTAGTGTTCAATGTTCTCCACGTTTGCGTAGCTGTGAAACGTGGTAGAGGGGATACTGCTCCTCTATATTCTGGATTTCCACTGTGCTGTTTGAAAATACAGTTTTTGAGATATCCTCAAGGATTGGTTGGTAAGTGTCGGTGTCAAAAATCTCAAGACCGTTAGTTTCATAGTCCTCCAAAGCGACATACAGTCTAGTGGAGGCAATAGAAATGTGAACAATCGGCGATTGTGTCTTAATGACGTGTAAGAGTGGTAAATTATCAGTAGATTGGAAATCAAATATCAAAACAGAAGATGTACATTCAACTAAGACAAACAGTTTGTTGTCATGGACGAGTATTTCGGATACGTTAGTCTCTGTTAGATTGCCTTTGTCATTTTGGAATCTCAAAGGAGCCAGGTGACGATCCGTAATCAATGGCTGGACGTATGACTTTAAGTCCAAATGAAACAAGAGATCCCCTGTAGTCCAATTCCAGATATTAATGAAGTCGTCACCACCAGCAGATACTAGTATATCTTCATTCCACGGGCAAAGCTTCAAGCATGAAACAAATTGGGTATGTCCAAATAGGTACCGTTCGATGATATAGGTCTTGGGATATTGGGTAACTCTAATATGTTCATCTCTGTCCGAAGTTATAATATAATTTTTGGCAAATATTACATTGGTCAACATTGAAACATGTCCCAAAATTGATTTCTTTGGAGCTTGTTGTTCTAATGTTAAGAACTTCTTATCCAGTGAAACATCGTACACATCGCCAAACTTATCAGCTACAATAAGCCTGGAGTCATCTTCTTTGATTGAGATGGCACAGGGCCTTTTTGCAAATGCTTGTCTTGACAATACAGCAATTCTGCTTTCAAAATCTGAATTGTCAAAATTCAATTCCAATACTACCACGGCCTTGTCTGAATCAGTGGTGACAATCAATTTGGACTCGTCTCTGGTCAAATGCATGTTACGAATATAATTGAAAATGGGAGGGGCACCTTTTCCTGGGACGGGAATCTTTGGGATCTTTACAGGGCCTTCTGTCTTTTCTTTCAAAGCCTGGATCTTCTCTTTCTGTTGTTTCTTCAAGGTGTGAAATGTATCTATTGGGTCTATCCATTTCGCTAAGAGTTGACCATTCTCCGTAGAAAAAACTTGCACCACATTCTTTGTAGACGTGAACAGTAATGTTCCCTCTTTATTGGCCAATATCAATTGGAACGGATGCTTCATATAGGGAATTGGCGGTACTGGTCAAGATTGAGTCTGGATTTTTTTTTTTTTTGGATCTTTTTCATATGCGCGAATTCAAAACTCTATTACCTGTACAACATCTGATGATTGCAAAAGTGTTCTTCACATGTTAGAGATTTGGGCACTTTCAGCTTCAATATGGCCGGCCTAAACCCTAAATAGAAACCTTTAAGCTTTCTACCCATCTTATTAGCATTGTTTCACATTCCAGTTTTGATGACACCTCTCTTTGGCATGAAATTGCTACTCCTCTTTCTTCTTTTAGTTTTCTCCTCTCTTTACTCGTTCATGTGAAATAACCATCCTTACACCATTATCTTTCACGTGCGAAATACATTTTTGTTGGCTCCTCTTCTTCTATTAAGCTTTCTTTGATAGTCATTCCTCCGCTTATCTGCAAACTGTTGAGTCCAACATAAAACCGAAGCATCCCCCTCTATCGATCGCTTTTGACCCCGACTATTGTGTTGCTCATACTTTCATCCACCAACGTTCATGAGTAAACGAAAACTTACAAGGGAATACTCAACCGATAGTGACGAAAACAGAGAAGTTATTGCCATAGAAGCTCTTAACCAACTTCGAAATAATGGGTCCACTTCCCCATCCGTAGGCACAGAGCAGGAACTAGACTCCGCACAATTGCCCCCGATGGATAAAGCGGATTCTACCACCACCAAACTGATCGACAAAGTTACTTCATACCCTATCATTTCTACTGGTATCAACTATATGTGGCAACGAAATCTAGTCATAGCAGGAAATTATATCAATGGCGAATCTTCTGAAAAAGAAGTGGTTCCCACAAAACGTCAAAAGACAACTACCAACGACTCGAAACCTGACGAAAAGTCGATTCCATCCTACATTCGTGACAATTCCAGATTACGGCACCTTCAAGATCTCAAAGACATTGGAATGATTAATTTTAACCTGGAAAGCAGGCAAAAATTGCAAATGCTAATTAACTTCTTAAAGCTGGGGAACAGGCAACTGAACCAACGTATTGAGAAGTTGGTCTCAGAATTACGTCGGCAACAGCGAGGAGACGGTGACGACGACACTGAAACTGAGACTATTGTACCAGATGCACCTTCAGGAAAAAACAGTGAATCTAATCGATCAAGGTCCTCCTCTATTACTAGTGTTCAAACCGTTTATGAAGATGCAACCAGCACAGGGTTGGCATCCCCTAATTTGAACCAAGTCAACCGTAAGTTGGACCAACACTTTAATAATCAGCCGTTGAACCAAGTGAAAAATGACATAGTTACCACTGTCAAAAGAATAGTCAATGTCGTATCCAAGTTTAGTGGATCTGCATTACCAGAACCTGCTCGGTCAAACGTACGAGAAGTACTCTTGAAACTGCCTGATAACTGGGCAAACTCAGTTTTACCTCTTGTGGAAGGTGAAGGCGCTGGCGACTCTCCTGCCACAGCAAACTCAAATGAAAGGTCTTTATTATCTGACCCCAACGGTCGTGTTCTTGTTTTAGCTCAGGAATCACTTGACATGGTCACCAAAGTGATAAAGTTCTGTAGTGACACTCTTGATAAGGCAGACCAATGGAATCTTAACAAGCAAATTGAACAAAAGACCCATCTGATTCACAAGCTAGAACGAATTAATAAACACAAACCGGGGGAAAAACAGGAATAGAACTGGAATAAATAATTGGAAAAGTAGTATAAGAAACGGATCGAAACAAAAAAAAAGTTGAATCATGCATAATTAATATTTAACTAATCCTGTAAAGCTTTCAGTCTTTCCCTCATTGCATTGAGCACTTCTTCGTTATCTTCTGAAACTTCCTCTTCCTCCTTCTCAGGAACTTTGGGAGACGCTGCTTCAATTGGAGTTCCTCCAGTCTCTGGAAGCTTACCAACAGCATCACTAGTGTACTGCTCGATAATCTCATTAATTGCCTCCACTTCTTCCTCTTCCATGAGTTCCTCATCCTCGTCGACCTCATCCACCAGATCATCCACCATTTCGTTTATGATGCCACTCTTCATCAGCTCTCTTTCTAGTTCTTGAGCAGAGTTTCTCAACTGTGGCAAACTTACCAAAGAGTTCACCTCCCTCATAATTTCGGTACTTTTGGATAAACTTCCTTGGATTTTGAGCATTTGTTGTTGTTCCTGTAGCTTCATTCCAATACTATCTATCGTAGCTCTATTAACGTGTAACCTATCATTCTGTTTATTGATATTAACCAGCTCCCTGGCATACAGTCTAACAGCATTTTTGTCCCCAGATTTAGCGGCCTTTTTTATCATTGATTGGGTTTTCTTCTGCACCATCCTCAAGTCATTGATGTATCTGTCCAACTGACGTTTGTTCTTTCTTACCAGCTGCTGGCACTTCCGTACCTATAGTCAAGTTAGTATCTAAAGCTTGGTTAAGAAAAATAATAGTATCTTACCTGCTCCTTGGGGTCTGGACCCCAAATGGCTTTCTTTACGTAGTCCATAGTGACTATTATACTCGGAGAGAGATGGCAGCGATAAGAGAAGAGAGGGTATTTTCTTGATTTGCGCGAAACATCGTTTCAAACATTATGTTTTGGCTGCGAATGAAGAAGAGGGCCATTGACTTCTCTCCACTAATTGATTTGTTGATTGGTGTAAAGTTCTGCGGTAATATCCGTTTAACAGATTTTTTATTTAACTCTAAGTACTTATTCGATAGTAAATGATTCTGTGGCCAGGTTGTAGTAGAGGTCATATGGCAGCTCCTCGTTTAATGTCTCCAAGTCGAGACTGTTGATACTAGTAACCTTGACATCACTCAGGTTGTCGAAATTGTTCTGCAAGTCAATCTTGACATGAATCGGGAAAACGTTCTCTTCATCGACGTTGGAAACTTCAAATTCAAAGGATCCTGAGGGATGTTCGTTCAATCTCGTCAAAAATACAGAGGTAGAACCTGCCTTGTTGTCGACTGAAACGTTTTCTGGATTATCAATACTGAAAGAAAGACCAGACAATGGTATAACTAATTCGGCATCATCAATGGAGTATTCGTTGAAAGCCAATTTTTCATTGACCTCATACTCTATTGTCACCGAGACAGTACCGTCATCATTGCTATTAATCCATGATGAAACGTTGAGAGGTAACAAACCGCTGCCGACGGTTCTCCATCTTAGTACACCCAAGGACTGATCATTGGCAGGAAAAGATTTCTTGGGATCTTTCAAACCGATCTTGGACTCGGCGTTGAATAGATTCTTGTCAACATTAGGATGAGTTTTGAATTGGGTGTTTGGCTGTTTTGCCAATCCCAAGTGGATCACGCCATGAGCTAAAGAACTCTCATTGATTCTCAGCTGTAGATCACCTTTAAGCTCACTGGACAAAACCGTTCCGTCTCTATTTACTTTACCAGAAACTTTCTCATTAATGGTGACCATAATGCCATTGTTGATAGGTTTTCCTGCTTGAGGACGCGACACGGGGGACCTAGTTGTAGTTGCTTGAGGTGCCGGTCTTTGAACATGCTGGCCCGAGTGTTGGGCAGGAACATTATGGGCTGGTGAGATAGAAGAAACAGGTTCTGGAACAGGGGAATGATGCGCCTGTTGTGATGGTGACAGTTGATAGTGTTGTTGTTGCTGCTGGTGGGGATAATTTTGTTTTTGTTGTAGTGGCGGAGTCTGTTGCTGGTGACTGTTGAACTGACTCTCTAGGTGTCTCTGAGGAACAAGCAAAGGCTGCTGCGCCTCAGAACCACCAGATCTCTTACCCAATTTCAATCCCTTTCCTCTTGGTGGTGCTGATCTAGTGGAAGGAATGGTTGGGTTGTACGATTCATACTCAGAAGGAGCGGAAGGAGCCTCAAAGTTTGAATACATGGGTTGTTGAGGCTGTTGGTCAAACGCACCAGAATTTTGGGGTATCATGTTTGCATAATCTTCCCTATTTCTTCTTGCAAGTTCCTTTCGTTGAATTTCTTTGGCGCGTCTCTTTCTCTCCTCGGCGGCTTCCAATTCTTTGTTTCTTTCGATTATTTCCTGGATCTTCTCTTCATGGGAATCCATCTCCAAGAATGCACGAACCTGGTTCAAAGATAGGTTTTCCTTGTATCCAAGATTGATCACCTCATCAAAAGCGCTTATAATCTCGAAGCAATTGTCCAATACTTCCTTCTCCTCCACTGATCTCAAGAGTGCTGACAATGATTGACTCAAAATATGTAATGTATCAATATCCTGCAAAACATTTGATTGACGGTTGGTAATCAATACCACGTAAACGTTCTCCAATGGTTGGTAAATGAATCTCACTCCTTCGTATTCTATGGATGTATGCTGGTATTTTGAATTCTCGGACAAAAGTGACGGAAACTCAGCCAACAAAGAGGTAATCCGGTCTTTGGACAGATCTTTGAATTGTCTGGAGATAATGGTCTTTCCATCCCTAGTGGTGATAGAAGAAGCTAGAACTGCCATGCTGTCCCTAACAAACTGATTATAGGAAAGGAAAATGTTGGTTAGTGCTCGACAATCTCGAGTTGTACTCGTGTCTGAATAATCGGGGCTCGAAACCTCTTCAGGTTGGACAAGAAGTGGGATAGGCAGAATGGGTAGAAACAGGGAAACTAAGGGTTGAATAAAAGTCTAGGAGGTATCAAAGTGAATGTAGGATAGGTGCGTTCTCTTAGGTCGGTCGTTCGTTGGGGTAAATCGTTAAATAAAAAATGACAAAAAGTTAAAGTATGACACGGACAGGAATTGAACCTGCAGCCCTTCGATTGCACTGTTTTCAACTGGAGTCGAAAGCTCTACCATTGAGCCACCGCATCATCTTGTAAATAAATTCCACTTTACAACACTATAACTTAATAAATATTCGATTATTCTTTTGATACAAACACACTCTTGGAAAGTAAAAGAGAATAATGACAGCTCACTGGAGATCTGGCGATGTACTTGGAATCAACTTAAGAACGTATCCTTTAATTCTGTCAAGAATACAGGATATAAATTACGCATGACTGATTCTCCACAATCGGGGCAGACTAGAACGATAGACAACATCTATAATTTTATCGCAATTGTTTTATGATATATTTAATTTAGACGACTTTATATTCTTTTAGAAATAAGACTAGTGACGAGAGAATCCGTTTACCTCGCTATTCAATCCAAGAACGCCTCCGTTAGATCTACTGTTAGAGCCCTTACAGAGTCTAACAGAGTCTAATCAGTCCAGAAATTTTCCTTCTTTGACATGTCATGCCAAGCTCTACAACCATGAAACAGAGACTGAAACTGTGTTTATGAACCACAAATGTAGCGCTTCGTGGTTGGAAGAACTGTTCCTACTGTTGTATTACACATGCTGAATTGCAATATTCAGCCTCGACATCCAACATCGAAAGTGTTTTCCTTCAGCCTGAAAAAAATTTTTAGTTTTAAGAACTAACCTCAACTCTGCCCTAGAAACTTATATCACAACTAATGTCCTTTATCGGTCTACATTTTGGTAACACATCTACTTCTATTGCCGTCACAAAAGGTGATGGTAAAGTCGACGTCATTGCAAGCCCCGATGGTGAGAGGGCCATTCCATCTGCTCTTTCTTACGTTGGAACAGATGAGTACCATGGTGGTCAAGCTTTGGCTCAATTGATTAGAAACCCACAAAATACCATCATAAACTTTAGAGACTTTGCTGGTGTCTCCTTTGACAAGGCTATTCTTCCCGAGATTGTAAACTCTGCCAAGGCAATCAATGTTGATGGTAAGGTTGGTTACGAAATTGAAGAGGATGGTAAGAAGACCAAGATCACGGTAGACGAGGTTATCAAAAGACACTTTCAACAGATTAAGGCTGCTGCTGAGGACTACATAGGAAACAAGGTTGAAGGCGTTGTTTTAACTACCCCTACTAACTTTTCAGATGAGCAGAAAAAGGCACTCAAGAGCGCAACTAAGGAGGCAGGATTAAACGTCTTACAGTTCATCAACGAGCCTTCTGCTGCTTTACTGGCCCACCTGACCGCCAATAACAAATTGGAAGAGGATAAAATATACGTCGTGGCTGATTTCGGTGGTGTCAGATCTGACGCTGCTGTAATCACTGCAAGAGGAGGAATCTTCACTATTTTGGCCACGGAGCACAACTTTGAATTAGGAGGTGACCAATTGGATGCTGCTCTTTCAGAATTCTTTGCTAAGGAGTTTGAGAAGAAATACAAAGCTAATCCAAGAAAGACTCAACGTTCCCTGGCTAAGCTGAAGAGTGAATGTATCACCACCAAGAAAACTTTGTCCAACGTACAAAGTTCTACTATTTCTATCGACTCTTTATCCGATGGCTTTGACTTCCATTCATCTATCAACAGACTACGTTATGAAGTCGTTGCTAGGGATATCTTTTCCAAGATGGCTGCTTTCGTTGAGGAAACAGTCCGTAAGGCTGGGTTGGAAACGTTGGACATTGACGAAGTGCTACTTGTTGGAGGTACCTCTAATACTCCCAGATTGTCTTCTAATGTGCAATTCATTTTCCCAGAATCAACTGTCGTTGTGTCCCCAGCTTCAGACTCCAAGGCTCTTGACCCAAGTGAGCTAATCTGTCGTGGTGCTGCGTTGCAAGCTGCTCTAATCGAATCCTATGACGAGGATGAGATTAACCAGTCATTGCAACCCGTTGTAGTTAATCTTGAGCATATTGCTAAGCCAATTGGTCTCAAGAATGCTGATGGTGAGTTCATCCAAATAATATCTAGAGAAACCGCCTACCCAATTAAGAGATCCTTAACGTTTGATACCCCAGGAGATGTTTTGATCGAGCTGTATGAGGGTGAGAGGACCATCGAGGAATCCACTGTTGAACCTGAAGAAGGTGACGAGGAATACAGCGATGAAGAACCTGAAGTGTTGAAGAAGGTTGTCTATGTTCCCGGACAGCTACTTGCTCAGATACCTTTTAAAGGTCAGACTGCCAATGGCAAATTAGAGGTCATTGTTAGAATTACTGTAGATGGTCTACTACAAGCCACAGTTAGATCTGGCGATAAGGTTGAGAGAGTTGATGTTCACTCGACTTAAGATAGGCTATATACTAATAAAAAAATTCTTACTTACTTGATCTAGAGCCTTGGTCTAGTCTCTCTAATTTCTCTTTCATTCAATACCGATTGCATCAATTTGTCAACGAGTCCCATCCGCTCCCTAGTTACCTTGTAGGGAGCTGGGATTCTGTCACTTAACTCCGACCCCAAAGCAACGGCCTTGGCAAGTTCTTTGGCACAAAGAAGCATTCTGGAAAGACCTGAACAGTTGCAGCCGGCCAAAATATATGCATCCAATTTTCCTAGCTCGTTCAGCTGCCCAACGTAGGGAAAGTGATCATCAGTGTAGGCCATGATTCCAGAAGATGATGAAGTAGTAGTGGCAGTGGCAAGTGAGTTGACTTTACCTAAATTCTTTTGCAAGTATTCTAATGATTGGGATGATACAGTTGAATCGTCTACAGTGTTGTAATTATCCATGAAATTAGTTTGCTTCTCCAACTCACCCAGCGAGCTGTAGAGTAGCTTTTTGGATTGCGGAACATAAATATCGGAGCCAATGGACAAAGAATGTTCATTACCCGTATTAGAAACATCAACCTGTGAAGAAACGCCTCGTATAGGTATGATTGATTTGGAAAACTCAGGAAGGAGTCCTTGTGTGTATGCGTTGGTGGTGAAAACTACTTTGTCTGCGAATATTTCGCCTTTGGAGGTAGATATTTTCCATACACCAGAATGCAGTTGCTGCACTTCTTCCACCAAAGTATTGGTATATAGGTCTAGGCCTCTTTGAATAGCTTTGGTTAACATAGCAGTCACGAAATCATAAGAATTAACAGAGCCATTAGGATAATGAATGACAAAAGGCGTAGTAGGTACATTACTCAATTGCTTGGCCAAATCTCCAAACAATACTTGCACTTTTCGTTTCAGCTCTACGGAAACATCTTCATTCTCCATAAAGGCATAGAAATCATTGATGGCAGCCTCCGAAGAACGAGGATTAGAATAAGCATCAAGATGTATCCGTTCCTGGAAGTCTGCCTTTTCATTAAGATCAGAATCAAGAGCCAGGATTCTAGCCAGTTCCTTCATATTGTCAATTTCAAAATTGACCAATTGCCCCGCAATCTTTGATCCAAACTTGTAAACATATTCACCATGATTTCTATGGTATTCAGGTTTTATGAGCCCAGAGTTTCGGGAAGTTGCTCCGGAGACAGCAGCTCTTGCTTCTAGCATCACAATCGACTGGTCACTAGAAACTTCATTCTGTAAATAGTAAGAAACAGCGGTTCCAGCAAATCCAGAACCAATAACCACCACATTGGCGCTTTCAGGGAGAGGCCCATTTATTTTCGATGCCATTATACGGTCTATCCACTTTGGAAACGATGGAGTTGAAACGGGGAAATAATAGTGGTTTCCAAACGACATCAAGAGGTTATATAAGTTTGTGGGAGGGTGACACCATTTTAGTTGTGGTTCCCGGGTATTTTTTTAATCTCTTTAGTCTAAGATAGCCTCCCCAGATATTACCGAGTTGGGCTATTTGGGGCGGTATCAGTCTTTATCTGATGTTGGCGCGTTTTTACTTGCGTGCGCATCGCCCTGGTAAAGAGTAGACTGTCGTGGGGCCCCGAGTGAAGGCAGCAAATGGACCGTCAATTGGTTGATCAGGGACTCAGGACAGGTATTGAGCTTTTCAAACAAAAAGAGTATAGGCGCTGCTACAAGGCATTCACTTCTACCATTAATTTTATTGAGAATGATCCTGATTTGGCCGTCACCTGTCTATCTCAACTGATATCTCTGTTAGATTGTAGGGCGGCCTGTTTGGAAAAGCTAGACCAATTAAACATGGCCTTGAAAGATGGCCTTAGAATGATAAAGAGAGAAAACCACAATTGCAAGGGCTATTTGAGAACCTGCAAGATTCTAGATCTACAAGGAAAGATAAGTGAGGCTTTGTCCACAGCAAGAGAAGGGATTTCCATAATAGAAACCAAAAGAGACGAGAGTAATCAATTCAGATATTCCAAGGTTCTTTTGGAACAATTAAAACAACTGAAAAATATCCTGAAAACTAAATTGGACAAGAAAAATAAACTACACTTCAAAGTTTTAAAGTTTGACACACCAGTACCCTGCACTAAGAAACTGAGATTGGTTACCTCACCAACAATAGATCCTTCCACTTATTTGCCGATAGAACTGGTGAAGCTGATATTTAGCTTTCTAAATTTTTCAGACATGTACGCATGTTTATTAGTCTCAACAAAATGGAACTCAATTATATCCTCATCGCCAGAGTTGTTTCAAAACCTTCAGTTAAAAACCCAATTGTCCAACAAGGCGTTGAACAATTGTTTGAACTTTTTGATCAAAACTCTGAAATCTTCAAATAGCAAAGAAATTGAGTATCTCCGACTAAAACCCAAACGATCTGATGAAAAATCCTCGTTGAACACGTTATCCTCTAAACCATTACTGATAAATGCGTTAGAGATTTATTTGCAAGATTTAACTCTCCGAGATTTACTTATTTGCCGTTTGTCTTCAAAGAATGGATCAAGATTATTTTCCAATATTGTTCATCTGAGACTCTCAGTCCCTTTAACAAGAAACTATGAATCTTTCTTGATACAACAATTTTCTAGCCTTGAAACTTTAGAATATTCAATTGGTGACTACAAAAGGGTTCCAGGTGACAAATATGTGACACCATTCACTGAACAGATAGAGTTGGCTGCCACTAAGAGCTCGTTAAAAACTTTATCGGTAATTGTTTTACCTTCTTACAATAGCATAACTAAACACATTCCATTTTGTCTAGCATTTCAGAAAAATATGCTCAGCAATCTTACGTCCCTGACATTAACTGGCATTGACTTTTCACCCGTGATAGATGAACCATGGCTGGGCCAATTTTTTAAATCGCTTTCCAATCTTGTAACTCTTAACCTTCAATTCAACAAGGGGATGAACTTTGCATGGCTTTTAAGGAACATCTCAAATTACCAAGAAGTTTTACAATACAACGATCTAATCAACAATTCTTCGGATGCCAATGAACCTTCGATAACTCCAGTACTTTTTCATTCCTGCCCTTTAAAAGTGCTAGTGATGAGGGAATGCTCAGTTCCAGCTTTGAACGTTCAATCTCCCACCCCTTCACTATTAGCATATGATTCTTTGAAACAATTAACGCATTTGGACTTATACGGTTCTTCAATATCAACAAGAGAATTATCTAATCTAATTTTCCACTGTTCGCACACATTAACTTCATTGTCTATCGGTAACTGTCTCAATGTATCTTTCCCTAATGATGTATTTGATTCTCGATCAAATCATTTTGATGTCAACGTATTATTTCATGTTCCAAACTTAGAGAAACTTTATTTCAATCAGATTTCAACGTTTAATGATTACACACTGAAATGCTTTGGAGAGACTATTCTTACTCGTTTAGAACAATACTCTTTACCACAGTTGAGGTGGAAAGTGCTAGATCTTTCATTTAACAAGATAAGTAACACTGGCCTTTACAATTTATTCCAAGTATCCAAAAGACAGCAATTGAAAAAGCTTAACCAGAAGGCCCCCAAACTAGTGATTGAGTTACTGATTATAGATGGATGTCACGGCACTGATGAATCTACATTGACTTATCTCAAATCTCAGGGATATATCAGTAAATACTCCTGCATATACAACAAGGACACATGGAATGGTGTCACTGTGATTTGAATAGGAACATACATGTCAGGATGGATTGAAAGGAAAAAAACCAAATGCATCATCATGACTCACACTTTTTTCAGAATTAGAATCTGTTTTATGGCTATTCTTGCGAGCCTGCTCCCTCGCAATGCCACTAGTCAACTGCTTAGATGGAAATACGTTGTAGTACACTCCAAAACTACTGGCATCATTTGGAATGTCTTCCTCATCTTGATGAGTTTTATCCATAGCTTTTATTTCATCTTTTCTGATTTCTTGTTCATATTCTTCGTCCTCTTCGTATTCTCTTCCGTACAGTGGGCCAAAAGGAGCAGTGCTTCGGGGTTCATTTACTTCCTGCTGATGGGTAGGATGGAAATTTGTGTAGTGCGTAGCCACTTGGGTCTTAGTTTGGCTAGTATCATAATGGAGGGGATGGTGTTGTGATACGGGCGGAGTAGATGCTGATGTATTGACCGGATTCACATCTGCGAGCTTTCCCAAAGAGTCCCAAAAATCAATATCCTCTTCTATTTCATCTGGAGCAAAATGGGGGTGAAAAGTATTAGTGGGAATAGCTCTATAGGTTTGAGTTGTAGTGTCATTTTTTAAGTCTTCTGAATTAGATATCTTTTGCCTTTTACTAGAGGATCCAAAATCCCAATACCTTGAGCTAAAGTTTGAAGGTGATTGGGAGGTTTCCGGAGGTTGATTCAATAATCTTATTAGATCACTCTCTTTACCCGATACTTTATTCGAATGTGAATCTATTTGATTCAAGTTGGTGGAAGATGAATTCCGAGATGTTGATGTCAATCTGGGGACATTTTTCAAACTTCCTAAGTAGTTGAAGTGTTGATGCCTGTTTAATTGTGCCTCTGGATCTAAAACCGGTTTCTGGGAAGTTGGATTACCGTAATGATGGTGTACATGCTGATGAATAGTGATTGTGATATTATGCTTCTTAGCTTCCTCAACTAGTCGGTCAACCTCCTCCTTGGAATTAATAGAGCCAGTGGATAGGACTTGTCCTTCAACACCTGTTGTATTAAAAGTCCATTCAGTATGGGAGTGGACTAGGCTAGGGCTGGCCTTTTGAATAGGTTGTGGTGGGCTAGTGGTATTAGTGTTTTGTGGCTTAGGAACATTCTTGGCCCTTGGGATCGGCTTGACTGGATTAGAAGTTGAAACAGAATCCATGTCTTCGGGAGATTTGACCGTGGGGCCTTGAGCTTCCTTTTTCTTTTGAACTTTTTCCATTTCTTCGTGAATATCTGGATCTGCTTTACCTCTTACCATTGTAGTAACGAGTTTTCTCCATCTATTTCGACAAGTTAAACTGGGCCTACCAGGAAGGTTCATAGAAATAGTTCTCCACTTTGTGCCAACTGATTGAACCAATCTTATCAATTCCATATCTTCCTCTTTATCCCAGGGTTTAAATCGATCTTTATCTGGATCTAGAACTTCCACATATCTCTTGGCACATTGGTCTTTGGTTCTACCAACTAACCAGGTAGAAACTTTCTGCCATGAGGTTCCATAAGTTTGGAAGGCTTCCAAAAGTAAATTATCCTCTTCTTTGGTCCATTTCCCCTTCTTGACTGTGGGGTCGAGAGAGTTTGCCCATCTCTTTTTACAGTCAAATGCTTTCCTTTCGGGTAACTTTTCAGCTACCGCTTCCCAATTAATGCTGGGGAGAGGGATAGTTTTTGTTTTGTAATTGTCATCATTATGACGGTCCATATATTGTTCTATTACCAGGCGTTTCAAATGCTCATCTTCATCCTTAGTCCAAGGACGTCTTGCCTCTCTTCGAAATGTTTGATATCCAAGTGATTGAGTTACAGTTAAAGGATCAAACGGCTTTCGGGTAGCTGATTTCAACTTAGCTTCCCCCATAGTTTATACTAATAATCTGAGTCAGGAAAAGTGGCTACTAATGACATGAGTCCAAAATCACAAGCCGAACTGCTTGTAAGTTGTAAGAAAACTTGATAGTTTTAGATCGGCTCTCTTGTCTTTCCTTGTGAAGTACATACTGAATATTTATTAGTATGGTACACGATTTTCATGGAAGCTATTTTCCCATCCCGCTCTCTTTGTCATGCGCGCCGAACTCTTCTCCTACCAGATCGGGGGAAGGACAGACCTCACAGCCTCATCAAGACGAAAGGAAAAGAAATATCCATCTTTGAACAAAACCCATTTTTAGATCCCTCACAACCTGCGTTCCATCCGGAAATCCTTTAAATCTAACGAACATTTTTACACTAATTTTGATTAAGAGGCCTGTCGTTTAAGATCAGGGGATCAGCAATTTGAAGCTCCGAACTCCAGATTAGATGTTAGTGGAGACTCCGATGTCGACAAAAATGAACGGCACAAAAACACCGCTTCTTGACACTCAAAGTCAGTTGGAGGTATATTACAGACACGTAGCGTTGAGTGAATTGAAGAATCTTGAGGCTACCATCCAAAGAGACAAGTCCAGTCTCTCCTTGGCGACCAAAGCATCGACGAAGATCAATCCTAGATTTTCAAATTCCAGGTACCACAAGGTGATAGATTTGATTGACATGAGCGAACATTGTTATGAAAAGAGTTATCAATCTTATAAGTCCCACCATAACGAGACTGGTGTGGCTATGTATTTGAAAGGATATATAATATTGACCATTATTATACCAGGTATTGGCTCGGATCGTTCAATGTGGAAGAATGACGATATGGAGTTGTTTGATACACTGAAAAGACTGTACGAGGAGTCTTTGAATACAGAGCTAATGAGGAAAGTAGTCAACGATTTGAAGACTCAGGATGGCAACATGGACGGCAAAGTTGCTATGAACGAAAGCTATCCAAACGAACAGTTGGTTATAGCCCCTAAGCCAAAACCATTATCTCCTATCAAGAGGTCTACCGCTAATGTTAATTTGTCAGAATACAGCTCACACGAGGAATCACAGAGTTCCACCCAAGCGCCTACGTTCAAGGGGGACCAGGCACCTCCTGATTATACATACACAGTGACTGAATTCCAAGCTCCAACAGATTTGAAATCCAGGGAACGATTGGACACGAAAAGTATCTCCTCAGTCGAGGTTGACACGGGAGACGTACTAGATATTTACCATTATGTGGATACAAACGGTGGCGGCGTGCCAGATTTACCTGAGGTTGAAAGTACTCTTCAATCTCCATCAAAGGCTACTGAAACCAATTCTAGTAGTATGGATGAATTTGTGCCTCATATTGATGTGGCTACATTGAACGGAATTCTCTTTTCTCCTTCAGTTCAATCAAAGAAGATTTTGCTGCTGGATTTGAGGTCTAGCGTCGACTTCGAAAAGTCACGCATAAGATATCAGAATATAGTCAATATTGAAGCGCATGTCCTTAGAAGTTCAACTAATGATCTACAAATTGAAAAGCTACTACAAATGACAAATCCAACATTTTATCAACTCTTCAGTACAAGGGATCAATTTTCAACGATAATATACTTTGATAAGGACTCAAAGGTACCGTCAAACGACATGACCAGGTTGTACAATATGTTAACAAGCTTAAATACATCCAAGATGTTGTCTGATTTACCCATATTCTTGCAAGGTGGAATGGATGAATGGTTAAAGTACTATTCTACAGAGCCTATGAAAGTCTTCTACTCCGATCGAAAACTTAAAGGGCCCAGAAAATTGCCAGAATCTGCTCCTCCTCCAATTCCGAACACCGACTATTTGAAAAGCCTTTCTCAAACCACATCATACTTGCCAAGAGCAGAAACACAGATAAACTCATCGCTCCATAGACCGAGACAAAATACGCCTCCTAAGCTAGTTTCTCACAACGATCGAACTGCAACTACTTCCTTCAATAGTGGTGAGTACAGTCATACCATACCTCAGTATGGCACAAAGCAATCATTACCCCCATCTCATGCACTGTCAACCATCCCTCCCCCTATTGATCAGTCTCTGGTAAATCAAACTAGAAAACCTGTTTATGAGGAATTATCCATTTGTGGGCTGAAAAACTTTGGTAGTACTTGCTATATCAACAGTATGGTTCAATGCCTTTTTAGCTTCAGCGAGTTCAAGAAGATATTTCTCACTGACCAATTTACCCGTTATTTGACGAAGTCGCCTACCAACACATTAGCCCTGTCCGTTGCTGGCCTTTTTCGAAGTATGACAGCAAATGGAGGAATGTCAATATCTCCAACTCGATTCCTGAGCGTTTGTAACTACTATAGGCCTGATTTGAGAATCCCACAAGAACAGCAAGATACTCAGGAATTTCTCATGTTTATCCTGGATAAGATTCACGAAGAATTAAACTACCCATCCATAGTGAAATTAGATTTTCCGCACAGTACTGCACCACAGCTTGATGATAAACAATATCGAAAGTGGTTTTCTGAACTGACAGAAAAGGAAGGTGTTTCTCCAATTTCTACAATGTTCCAAGGCCAGTTAAAGAGTACGCTGATTTGCAATCAATGCGGGAATCAATCTGGCTCGTTTACTCAGTTTCAAATTTTGTCTTTGCCGATTCCACCCACGCATCATAGTATGGTAGCAGTGAATGACTGCATCAATCACTTCATCCAGCCCGAAATATTAAGAGGGGACAATGCGTGGTCATGTCCTGAGTGTGAAAAGAGGGAAAAAAGACGTAAGGAGGAAATGAGCCAAATGAATAGTAGTATCTTCAACGATGATGAAAAGAAACGGTCAAGAAAATTATTCAAGATGCTGGGAAGCAAAGAAAAGCACTCACCCAATTCCAACCACTCCAAGGCCAATTTAGTGAAAACTAGTCAGAAAGCCTTATCATTCATATCGTTACCTCAATACCTGGTAATTCATTTATCCCGATTTAATGGTTTCTCTCCCCAGGCATGCAAGTTAGATGTCACAATAGCTTATCCGTTGATATTAGAAATACCCATCCACAAGGAGGATGGGTCTATGACTGTGGCAAGATACAAATTATGCTCTTTAATTAATCATTTTGGTTCATTAAAGTCGGGGCATTACACTGCGGTAGTCAATAAATCTGGTCATTTGCATAATCCCTACTGGTGTTACTTTGATGATGAGTCCGTCAGGCCTGGAATTAGTCATGGAGATTTAAATTTGGGGATCAATATACTGAGCTCAAGAGATGTTTATGTTTTATTCTATGAAAGAATTGCGTAAGCTGGATGCATTAGAGCCCACTAAACCATCTTGTGTAGACAATACCTTATCCAGAAGCGCTATTTATGTATCATTGGTATTATATAGACAGGTCCCAATAAGGTAATATAGTATCCCGCTCTTTCCCATTTTGGATAAAGTACTACTTTTCTACCAGAGTTCTTAGATCGCAAGCGAACTACTGACTTGCCTATCAAACCGTAGTCACGATGGAAGAGGTTTGCTCCATATGTTTGGAGGTTCTGGTAGACAAAGAGGCCTTTACCGAACCTTGTCTGCATCACTATCATAATGAGTGCATAAAAGAGTGGACCAAGAGGGCGAACACTTGCCCCAAGTGCAGACGGGGTTATTCTCAGATAAGGATAGGTGAGGAAGTGATCTCTGTTGAGAATCGCAGTTTAGAGTTGCATCTGGTGGATGAGACACTAGAGGAGACCAGGGAAAGATTAATAAGTTACATGAATCTCTGTGCTTTATGCGAAGATCCTTCGACGTCGTTAATTTATTGCGAGTCATGTGGGGGCTCTTTTCACTTCAGCTGCATTGGGATAGGCGATGAGTTAGACTCAGAATGGTGTTGTCCATTATGTGGAATGTTTCAAAATCATCTTGGTGAAGTTCGCAACAGGAATTTAATTTCTTCAACGCCTGTGGGCCAAGGTAGGAGGAGAGTCACATCTACTATTAATACCAGACGGACCAATTCTATCTATCTTAGTCATTCCAACAGACCGACCCAACGAGCGCATTTAATGACTGATTCAGATTATACTTTGATAGTTGATCAACATAGGGAAAAACTACTGCAATCGCAATTGCAAGAGAATAATACCCAAAGCAGCGGTGAAGAGGAATCTTGGAAGTTGTTAGACGAAGCATTAAAGTCGGGGAAACAGAACTCACAGAGTTCGGAATTCTCCACTGAAAATAAGATTGCACCATTCAAAAACACACACGAACTTGGAAGAAAGTTAAAAAGGCCTAGAAGGTCATCAGGGATAAAGAAGAACGCGGTGGAACGACCCAACGCTCATCAGTCTTCCCAATTAATAAGGCCATCCAACTCTCTTATCAGCGATCTTCTTTTAGAGACTAGGGGCAACAATAGACAAGCAAGCTTCACAAAGTCAACTCAAAAATTGACAGTAGAAGCTCTTCAATCTCATGATCCGACAATGAAACAGAATATTCCAACGACTGAGATCCTCTCACTGGACCAAAAAATAGTCATTCAGAAACTGTTTATTAAACCTAGATTGCGAAATCTTTATGATTCCAACACACTCAGCAAGGAAAACTACATCGAGATAAATAAGATAATATGTCGCCAGCTTTACGATAAGTTTCTTCAGGATCAATTGGCACTAGCATATTTAAAGGAAGTGCTGGAAATAAAAGAAAGACTTCATGGTCATGACTTAAAACAATTTTTAGCTCAGTTCACTCATTGGTCTGAACTAAACGATTTCACTGATGACAAGTGGCAAAAAAAAGAGACGGAAGGGTCCTGTAATCACAAACAGACTCAAATTTTATCCATGTTCGATTCCATCATAGATACAATGTTACAAAATGAACTTCATAAGCTCTCAACGTAATCCTGAGATTATTTCCTTAATTCGAATCAAATTGATCAGAGGCAGACAGTGGTATCGTAAGAGCTAGAACACAGCCATTCATAGAAATTGCCGTGGAATTAGCTTTGCCCCCATATAAACCTCGATCGAAATTTTGAAGCCACTTACGAGAGATATCAACATCAAGCAGTCTCATTTCACCGCCTGATACATAAATGACTGAATTCACTTTCGTATATGTACTTCCAATGGTAGTTACAATTCCTTTGGATTGCAAACTCAAAGGAATGAATATTGGTGAGATCTTCCATATCTGAGTTTTCAAGTTCAGTTGGTAAAACCTATAGGGGAACGAACTGGTGCTCAAATTATCCAAGTAAACGTTTTCAGCTTTGAGTATTTGCTTCCATTCTTCTGATTCGAACATTGATTCCTGATCTGGTAAAATATCACCATCATCATTGGAAAATACAAAAGACTTTGAAGGGGCTGAAAACATATGTAAACCTCCGGCAATCATCAACGAGCCCGCTAAATATAGCAAGCTGTGGCCGCACCTGGGGATAAGGGTCGGTGAAATAGTCGTAGGTGTTTCATTATTTGTACTTTGTAGGTACGTATCAATTGGTATCCACTTTTCTTCTGCCATATTAAAACACCAAAAATCACCCAATATCTCATGCTTTTGAAATGTCTCTAAATCGTCCGGTCCCGCTGCAGCATTCGTTTTAACTGTTTTATAAACTATTCTTGAACCACCATGAACTACTAGCAGTTTCTTTTCCAGTATTGACTTGAACTGAGTAGGCAATGTTATTGAGGATGCGTCATCTTGAGGACTTGGAGTCCCAGCTCTCGGAGTTACAGACGATTCGCAGGTTGATGGAGCACTGTTTTTGTTTTCAAGCATATCTTGGTTGTCCACCATCGCAAAGCCAAAAAATGCTCTGGGTGAGGGCCAACAAGAAGATGTAGTACATTGGGACTTATCTGTAACACTAGTTACGGTTTCAAGTCCACCAATTGGATAGGCCACAATGTCCCTTGAGTAGACAATAAATCCATTTTTTCCCTTCCATAGGTCAATCATGTCAAGTCTCCAAAGGTCGTTTGAGGCAATGAATCTATTATTGGATTCCATGTTGTACCCGCCCATGGCGTAAATTATAGACTGTTGCTTGTCGGCTCTTTTATCAGAGAAAGACTTGAAATATTTTGGATCGGAACTAGTTGAATACTTGTGGACCACCATTTGATGACCAAAACGAGGGTACGAATCAGGAACATTCGAAGATATCGTGGGATGCAGTACCAGATTGTGCTTGCGAAATATACACGCAAGTGAATCAAATATCCATATGGAGTCATGGACCTTCAAAGTTTTTGTCACTTGCACATGGCTTCTTTTCTTGTTGACTTGGGTCAAAATCTCAAAACCTCCAGCAATAATTACGTATCTATCAGTAAGGCTACTGGTAACTGGACAACATAAGGAAGGAAGCATTTCACTTCTGAACAGTAACGAACCACCAGAAGTGGCAGTACAATTCGCAGTTTTAGCTAGCTCTGCTTTCATCGAGTTTCCCAGTCCATCTAGACGATAAGTTTCTTGAAGTTGCTTTTTGTAATAAGTTTTGGTGATTGTGTCATAAGCGTAAACGTCTTCATTGGGTACCAGAAATAAACTTTTCAAAATTTGACCATTCAATGGAAGTGGTAAGTCATAATTGAAATCAACAGACACATGGCTCAAGGCTACTAAGTAGTTATTAGTGATGTCTTCCAGGTATTCATCTCTCTCCTCATCTGTCATTAACCTTAGTCCCCCAAAATAGTAGATGGTGCCTCCAACGTTGACACTGCTGTGATAGATAAGACAGACCGGTAGGGATTCTCCCAAAATTGAAGGAATATACAAATAGGATAAAAACTGCAATGAGCCAGTAACTTCTTGAAGTGGTACTTGGGGTTTAGTAGGTTCTTCCGCTTGATATAATTTTTCTGCAGTCCATGTTTTATGTTTTCTGATATATTCGTTGAAGGTATCCCCTTCCTCAAAGACCGGAAAACTGGTAGTCTTTCGATAATTGTTTTCAGAGTCAGAATTCACATATGTCAGCTGTTTTTTAATTGGAGTCAAAAAAGAACCCACTTCTCCAAACATGAGGGTGGTCTTTTCAAGGGTCTAAAGCTGTCGTTAGATAAGCTTTGGTAATCCAGGAGAGGTCTGTAAATGTGGAGACTCTGCAAGGTGTACTAACCAGCAATCTGAGATCTTAGGATAAAACTCGCTGATGTTAGGAGTTTGAATACTTTGTTACGGTCGACATTTGGAAAGTAAGGCTAGGAAAACTTTAACCCCCCTTTCTTTATTCGTTTGAGCCCCAGCTTCAGTTAAACTCATGAAAAGACAACTTTGTCCTAATCAGGGATCTTCCTACAAACATTTTGTAATTAGGAAGCCTGGCTGGGGACTTTTTGGTCTTAGAGCGGTATCTTCTGTGGTTGGAAGTGCCCAGATTGATGATTATTTTCTCAAAGAACACACAGCAAGAAATGCAAGTGTCCAAGTTAGGCCTTTTAAAGTTGCACAACTACAAAAATGGGAGCTTTCAAATGTGATAAACAAGTCTCTGGGAAAACCAATAGATCAAGTCACAACCGACATTGATCCAACTACTGACGACAAAGTGGAGAAAGCTGTTCAGTTTATAAGAGATTTGGCTACACGGAGGAAGTATCCAGAGCTTTTGCAAGCATTATTGGCTACTGGTGATAAACTGGATCTTTTGAGGCCTGGAATTTCTGTTGTTGAGATGTCTCGGATCTTGGATCACCTTTGTCAGTACCAGTACAAGTTACTTTTGAAATTTGAAAGTTTACCACAAGGGTATAATCATCAAATGTCCTCAATAAGAAAGAAGGCTCTAAGAGATAAGAAAGCAGCCTTAGAAAAAATAGAAACCATCACAGATATGTTATTGTCGTTTCAGTTGTTAAATGAAGTCGGAACATATTCTGCCTTAAGATTATTAGTTGCCAATCATGAGTATAAGCAGGCCTACAATATGTTAGAGAAAATTGAATTTGAAATCTCCAAAGGTTTTCTGGTATGGACAGTCGACCTCCTGAATATCAAACTGGCTCTTTTTACTGACGCTTTGCCATATAGATGGAGCTTTGGCCAAGAATCTAATAGGCACTTATTAAGAGACAAATGTCTGGTTTCTTTTATTTTACGTTCACCCAAACAATTAGATTCTATTGAGAGAATTACTTCTCTTTTACAGGTGAATGATATTACTCCGACTTTAGAAACACATAATATTCTTTTAAGATCGATTGCCGCTACTAAGAACCCTGAAATGCTTCAAAGTTATATACAATCGGTATGGGGTATTTCCCTGAATGATGAGCACAAACCTGTGGACATTAGATCTCATTTCTATCCAGACTCACACACTCTCAAGGCTATAGTAGAATCGTTCACCTTGAATGGTGAGTTTATGATGTCACTTGATTATGTCAACCATTTCGTAACAAACTACCCAAATATGAGCATGGGAAAAAATATGTCTTTTTGGACCAGCTTATTCAAATGTGCTGAAATTCACTCTCAAGAGTCACTAGTTACACTTTCCGATAGTAAGGTCCAAGTCAACAAGCTTTTTGATGATCTTTGGGGTCTTATGAACTCTTTCTCTCAACCCAATTTTTCTTTATATCTTCAAAGGATCAATTTTTTGCATAAGCAGGGTCGAATCAATGATTTGAAGCAGCTCTTGGTTGAGTTGCATGCAAAGGCCATGTCAACTAAATTCGGATTCAACTCAGAGGCACACAGGCGAAGCATTATCTTACTAACTACCACACTAAACAAACTAAGTAGAAAAATGATCAGCATGGGATTCTACGAACAAGTTTTGGATCTGGTCAAATCTTTCTCCCTGAGCACCGCTATGGAAAAAGAATCACTGGAGTACGTTGAAAATTTACAGGAAAAGTATGTAATTTCAATGCTTAGAAAGAAGAAAGCAGAGGTGGAAACAATGAAGAACTATAATGGTGATGATGACGATGGAATGTGGTGAATTTTATTTTACAGATGAACGAATATAATGTCTTTTTTTTTTCTTCTTTCTTCTTCCCTGTCTTATTTATATACGGGTCAACTCATTATAGGATAAGTAGCTGCTAAAAAACATCCATAGCCAGCGAAACCATACCATTTGGGAATCATGGGCAACATTCATGGAATGCAAAGCAGTAATTAGGGTTGTAATGTCTCCAAAGATGGATAGTCTCTTATCATCTGGAATTGAGTTGTACTGCCTCAAGGTCGAATAAAGGGCAGAAATAACCTTAAGGTCTTTTGTTTCAAACCATCCAACCGCGGAGTCCAACCGCTTATTGAGGATACCGAAAATTGATAACAGAGTAGCACTGTACTTTGAGATCATACCCTGGGTTTTGAGCACGAAAAGGTCAATATTTTGTGTCTCTTGCCTTTTCTTCTCTACAAACTCAACACAACCATGATACAAAGACTTATGATTCGGGTGCTTTGAGACGCCCAAGCCATCGAACGTAATGATTGAGATTTTATGTGCTGCTTTCCCCGTTCTCATCAAATTGAAAAAGTCCAGTTTTCTTGGTTGGATAGAGCTTTCTAGTTCTTTAACAATATCTTCAGTTTCCCAAATTTGATCTATGCTGTCCCTAAACTGAGGCTTATCAAGTATTTGAACATTCTCCTTGTCAATACCAACGACTTCAGCGCTTCTTAGTAGCTCATTGTGTCTTGTTTGTCCCAGTCCCTCGGAATTACCGTTGGAGAAGCAAAAAATATGTAACTTGTTGAAATATAGTTCTTTAACCAGTTCAGTCACAACAGGAGTAAAAAACATCACCTCATCGTCAGGATGAGCAATGACCAAGTAAATATCAGTATTTACTAGCCCATTTGCCACTACAGCTTCCGAGTTCAAATTGTACTTTGATGTGTTCAGCAATTGATATTGGAGGGCTTGGTGATCGGACCCAAGAACGCCACGGTAATCGTCCAATTTTAGTAGTGGGTTCGCCTCAAACGAAGGAATTACACTAGAAAGTAGCAACCAAATACCATAGAGAAATATTACTACCTTGATTGCGGCTAGCATGGTATCAGTATGTGGGTATGGGGGAACGCAGGAAAAGGGGATACTCCAAATATATATTATATATTAATTACTATCCGCGTTTTTGGATCTCTACTAATTGAGCTATTAATGCTAAGCACCTCTATGTCTCATGAAGCCGTTATCATAGGGATGAGCTACTTCAACTATTCTCTCCCTTACACTCCGATATTCCATCTTTCGGTGGCCCAATACCCGTTATCCAGGCCTTCCCTAAATATACCTTTGGCTACTAGCCAGTCTAGGATTAGTTTTAGTTCCCTCTTCGTTATACATGGCCGTAAGGGTTCATGAATGATATCAAGAATCACTCCTGGTCTCTTTTCAACATTACTCACAACACTGCACACCAGATTGGTCCAGATTTTCGTATTAATATTGCCATTGACCCCAATCCAGAGCATGGAACATGGGACATCTACAGGAACGGGTACATGTCTTGGTTTCATTGTCTCTAGAGATCTGCTTCCTGGTGTTATGATGAAATCAGATTCTAGCTTCTTTCTGTCAATAGTTCTTGATGTGTATCCAGTAAACAAGTTGTCAATGCTATTGTCAACTCTAACAACGTGGATAGTATTTTTGATCATAAATGACAAGATCACAGGAATTGTATAATCTGGAGTGATCGGAGATAATAACATGCCATGTTGACTCTTGAACAAATTTGATAAAACGTTGACAAACTCTACAGAGTCTTGGAAAAAAGAGTAAGGAAGTTTAGAAGTCATTGAAGTTATCACTTTTTCAGACAAAGCAAATTTGACAGGAGCATCTGTCCCTAGAAACACTATCTGTCTATCCTTTTCAAGGGATGTCAAGGCCTCGTGTATCATACTTTCTGAGTACTTGGAGGTGATATTATTGGCTATAGTACTTGAAAAATCTTCTTTGGGTGTGGCAAATATTGCTTTTAGTGTTGATTTCAATTTTTCTATGGTTGATGATTCATCATCTACTTGTTTAGTTTTAGTCCTATTGCCATCCACATCAATAGGAACCCCAAAACTTAGTCCTTTGACAAAATTTTCTCTCTCCACAAATGAAATGCTACTTTTAAAAAAAAACAAAGGGTCTTCAGTCTCAGGGTCTTTCACAAATTCAAACTCATTATAATTCTCTTCGATATCTTCATACAGCGAAGTTATGTGTCCGAATGAAACTCCATCAGACTCTCTCCATAGATCTACAAAACGCCTCAAGTCGTGGTTTAGAATGGTATTTTTATTCACTCTTCGGTCTTTAATAGCAGATATCAGAATTTTCTTCCAAATATTTGTCATTCTCTGTATAGTCTTAGATCCAACAAGTTTGCGTAACCTATCCCATGACCTTTTTAAAACTTGGGTACTAGCCTTTTCATCAAATAGCTTAGCAATTTCATCCCATAGTGGAAATAATCCGTTTTGTGAAAGTGACTTACTAATGATCACTGCACGCAATAATACAAGACCAATGTTCTTATCAAGATTGATTAGTCTCCTAGTCCTTCTAGCTTGTAATTCATGTTTTGATTTATTCTCAGTCTCTGAAAGCTTCTTCCTTCTCTTAGTCTTTTTAACGAACTTTTCAATCTGATTGCCATTGTCAGGCTCTGCTCTTTTCTTAGATCGAGACACTCTTAGTGGTGGTTCGTTGAGAATCTTAACTCTAGTTGAGTTATCCTTTTCATGACTACGAAGTGCATTCAATTCTGAACTAGATGCCGATTCAGGCTTAGTCTTGGCGACCTTATTTCTGATGAAGGGAAAATGAAACGTTATGTCCTTCTCAGTCACTGACAAGTCTCCTGATGGCATGGAGTAACTGACCCGTTCAGCCTGTAGCTTTGCCTTCTCGATAGCTTGAGCAGTGGGTTTATATTTGAGATCTAACATGAGAAGCTTCCGTTTCCTTCTGCCATTGTTACACTCCATTTCAAAGTTTTCCAAGATAGCCTCACCTTCTTTGGTTAAATATTCAAAGTCTCTGATAATGGTTCTTCTATCCGAACTAGCTTTTGTGTTGGAAATTCGTTTATCCAGTTGATGTACAAAATTTACATCTAACAATGCAGCTCCGTCATTTTCTCTCAATAAATCAAGGATTCCTTGTCTTCTTCGATATGCAAGGGTAAAAGGATTTTCAAATAATCCTAGTATTTTCTCACTGAATGGGCGATTCTTGTTCAAAAGATCAAAATTGATGTTGAAATTTGAAGTTCTCGTCGTTTGATCAGCATACTGTTCGGACTCAGGTTCAGGCTCTGTTTCTGTTTCTGTTGCTTCAGATCGACTTAAAGGAGGAGTCTTCGAAACTTTTGGGGCTCCTTTTTTTGGCCGTCCCTTCTTCGTTAAAGACGGTACTTCGATCACCGGTGTCGCTGTGTTATCGGTTATCAGACTATAATCTCTTTTCTCTTTTGGAAGCTTGTTTCCTAAAAGGAAGGTTCCTGGATAGCCTTGCCAGTGCAAGCGTCTCACACCATCTTTACAAGTGACGATATCTAGAGCAGAAGATGGATCCTTAAAATTAGCACAGCTAATTTGAGTCAATGTCTTGCCCTTCAATAGGTATTCAGGTAAGGAGGAAAATTGATCACCATATGGTATTGGATCAAGTTTTTTCATCTTCATTAAATTTGAAGCAGTGTAAAACTTGTTATACTTCATCTTGCCAGAAAAGTCAATAACACGAACACATTCCAGATCGCCATTTTTGAATCCTTTACTGAGTTGTTTTTCAGTCTTTACAATAAATGCGGAAAGCCTTCCCATTATTCTACCAGCATCTTCACCTACAGCCATTTTATCTAATTCCATGCTTGATAAACCGTTTATGCCTGAATTGTGAATAGCTGCACCCATACAGTTGAATATGGAAAAAACTGGCGTAAAAT
Organism: Komagataella ulmi; assembly: GCA_023213065.1. NCBI lineage: Eukaryota > Fungi > Ascomycota > Pichiomycetes > Pichiales > Pichiaceae > Komagataella > Komagataella ulmi. The sequence continues at coordinate 658,588 of JAKWAZ010000001.1, forward strand.
TAGGCATTAATTCTTCTACTTTATCCTTAGTAAGCTGAGTTGACATTCCAATTATTGGCTCTTCCTCGATAGCTCCAAGCTCACCTTCGTCATCAAGCTCTTCCCCTTCATCATTATCAGGAACATCCTCAATATCACTCTCTGGAACATTAGAAATCTCCAAATCTTTAACATATTCTACAGCCTTCAAAAGCTGATTTCCAAATCCTGACAAATAAACTTGCTTCAAAGAGCCTTGTTCTACTATTATATCAATATAGCGGTACATCTTGGCTCGTCCCTTGGGGCCTGAAAGTCCTAATTGCTTTGCGATATCGGAAACTCCCCGTATTTGGTTGGGAGCCTGCTTTACCAATGAAACAATATTGGACATCGTATTTAGCCTCTTTTCTTTTAAATATACCGTGTCATGAGCCCTTAATTTGTTCTTATCATAGAATTTTGTGTGAAATATGAAATTGGTCATAGCTTTCCCTTCTCTCAAGGAGATGCGTTCGATCAAATTGTAGTCTTTCAAAAATTTGAACCTAGACGTAAAGCTTTTGAGGTCTTGGCCTGTCTTTTTGGCGAGATCTGTAGATCTGATTCCGTGTTCCCTACTTTGTGCAATTGCATGTAATAATTCAAACAACAATGGAGTCACAGGGTTTTCAAACTTAGGCATACCTGTCAAGAACAACCACTCCCTATTTTCACTTGCTTTAACGATCAATCCTTCCGTGTGTTTGATATCTTTATAAGATTCCTTGATCAACAATAATTCATTCTTTTTTAGGTAGACTTCAAAATCGGGGTCCTGTATCAGCCATGTCCAGCAAATTGACTTGAAGAACTCGTCCAAATCTGGTTGTTTCTGAACCACAATAGTCCATAGTTCCTCTATTGAGGCGCCATTAGAGCCAATAAGACAGAGCTCATTTATCGTATACTCTACTATCTCCTTTGGCGTAAAAACCATTATTCTATAACAGCTCTTAGCGTAAAGGAAAACATGCTGCACGCAAGAATCGAACTAATAACGCATTTTGATTGGTGCACGTTACCAATCCATTTCTTTAAGTGTCTATGTATGAAACCCTAAATATACAAGCTGAAATAAACAGTAGCCCCTTTCATATTCCAGTCACTATTCGGCAAGATAGTTTTTCCTGTTAGCTGTTCGGACGAAACGACGTAGTTGCCATTCAGTATCCGCATCTTTGTTGTCCAAAGTACCGAGTCTCAATTCGAACAGTCGCATTTCAAAACGTGGACCAACTTCGCTGAGTTCAACTCCATCTCTAGTCCTCACGTAAACATGTTGTCTGACGCTGATGAAATCGTCCTTATTGATGAATGAGATCACACGAGGACTATCTTTCTTGACACCTGGTGGAAATAAATGCTTTAAGACAGTTTCAACACGTTTACCAAGCTTGCTAGAAAAGTTTTCAAAGATTAAATGTGGGTATGCCTCACTTTGGTTACTAGTGTCGTTGATGTCGTGCCTCAATACAACGTTGTGTAGGGTAAAAATAGCTGTAGGTCCGTGAGGTAGATGGGAAATAGTCAGTGTTGTTGGGACACCTCTATGCTCATGAAGCACAACAAGGTCGTTGACTGCAGATCCTTTACAGCTTTCAACCAAATTAGGCATCACGTAGTTACCTCTATTTATCCGAACAGAAGTAGGGAACAAAAGCCGTATTTCCTTGCTGAATTGCTGTAGCTTACTACTTGGATCTCTTGAAGTCGTAACAACAACTTTGGGATCTATTACTCCACTGAGTGCACTGTACTCGTCATCGACTTCATCTTGGATTGATTCATCGTAAGCGAAATCTTTGTGAAGCTGTGTGTCGTCGGCAACCTCCTTTGCAAGGGGTTTACCTGTTGCCAAAGCCTGTTTCAGTTGTTCTCTCCTTTGGGTCTTTTGAGCCTCCTGAAGCTCTAGAGCCTTCCGGAATAAATACTCCCTTCTTTCTCTAGCTTGTCTTCTCAACATCGTGTGGGTGTATACTATCGCAGAGAGAAAATATTTTCTAGCGATGAGGTAATGAGGTGAAGTGTGTGCCCGAAAGATGCCAAAAAAAAAAAAAAAAAAAAGGGCACTAAAAACTCCTTCTGGATCGCTGGACGCGGGTAGGTAGTTCTAGTGCTTCAAGACATCATTCAACTTTCCAAACGTCAAAACGTTCTCTACTCTGGCACTATCGGTCAGTAGCATTGTCAATCGGTCGATACCTATTCCCCACCCTCCTGTTGGTGGCATACCCCACTCCATCATAGTGACATACTTGTAATCAGGAACTAAGGCCTCTGCATCATGATGCTTCTCCTTGGATTGAGTTTGTAGTTTGAACTTTTCATACTGGGAGAAGGGATCATTTTCCTCTTCGTAAGCATTGACATATTCATTTCCATTGATGAACAGCTCAAATCGTCTGGAAATATCGTATTGACGATCACCATATCTAAGGTTTGTGGATTTGGCTAAAGGTGAGAGAATTGCTGGCTGGTGGTAAATAAAAGTTGGTTTGTCACATTGAGGTTCCAAATATTCAGATGACAAAGTATCTAAAAATTGAGCCGGTGACTTTACCTTTGGATACTCCAGGTCTAAACTTTTGAAATAGTTTTCAAGTTCTGTAACTCCCAGATTCTCGGGCAGTTTCTTTCCAGTTGCCTTCTCTATGGCAGGAATGAACTCTAAAGTTTTGAACTCTTCATCTCGAAGAGCTTTTGCTTGACTATGAGTTAGCTTCAATGATTCAGTATTCAGCAATTCAGTGGATATTGCATGGAAAAGATCTGTAGTCAAGCTCATTAACTCCTCTAGTGAAGTAAAAGTTTGATAAAATTCACAAGTAGAAAACTCAGGATTATGTGTACTGTCAATTCCTTCGTTTCTAAACACTTTGCCAATTTCGAATACTTTATCGAACCCAGATATAATCAATTTCTTCAACCACAGTTCTGGTGCAACTCTTAATTGAAGAGGTTCCGGTTGCAACATATCATTCTTAATGTGTTCACTGCTGGTTACGAAAGGAGTAGCATTGGCTCCAGTACCAGAATTGGCTATAATTGGAGTGGAAACTTCCACGAATTGTCTGTCTTCCAGAAACTTTCTAATGGTTGATGTAATCTTGGATCTTGCAAGTATAACATCCTGCGACTTTCTATTTACAAGGTAGTCTACCACTCTGTGACTATTAATTTTGGCTGTATCGGTAAGTTTAGGGGGTAACGGATGCAGTGCTGGAGCTGCCAGTTTGACGCTTTGGCTTGCCTTTAACGATAGTTCTCCTACATCTGTCTTTCCTGGATGTCCAATTACCGAGACATGATCTCCAATTCTGAATTCATTGTGAATCCTGGAAAATTCCTCCTTGTTCAAGTTCAGCATCTTATGGTGAATTACCAGCTGTAACTTAGTAAAATCTTGGATAATATCCATAAAGATCATGCCTTTACCAGCTCTTCGGATGCTGGAAATCTTTCCACAAACTGAAAATAAAGCGTCAATTTTCTTACTAGAATCTGGAAACTGATAATGCTCAAACCTATTTCGAAATTCGGGTATTCTAAGTGTCTGGGCCTCACTTCCATTGTGCAGATCATTTACCAATGGATAATAAAACCCATGATTCTCCTGTACCCTTGCTTTTCTATTTGCAAATTCAGTTTCTGTTGTGATGGAAATGAAAGATCTGATTTTTGTGGAAGGAGTTACAACCAGGGATGCCCGCCTATAAACCAACTTTGCAAACATCTCTAGTGAATCCCGTCCTGTTCTTGCGCTTCCCTCTGAATATCGAAGTTTTTCTCGTGTTATTGTTAGTCACATGATACAAAATTCTCCAATACTTTGATCTACGAACCAGTAGACGCCATACATTCGATAACCAAAATTCTCCCAGGTGGATCAGAATCTACGATGGTAAGATATCCAAGAAGCTTAAGGGTTTGCCTGTTGATGATAAGAGCAACTGTTTACTAACTTTTATTAGGACCAAGAAGCATTTGAGACCATTGAGGACATTGATGGAGTACGTTTCACTTGGAATGCCTTTCCCAGAACAAAGATAGAAGCAGCAAGATGCTGCGTTCCAATAGCGTGTATTTACACTCCTTTAAAACAGAGAGAGAATTTGGCGCTTATTCAAGAAGATCCTATGATTTGTCGTGCTTGTAAGGCAATTTTCAACCCTTTCGTTACTGTTCAAGCCCAACATTGGATTTGTTCTTTTTGTGCCACGCCAAACGTTCTTTTGCCACATTACCATAATCAGATACCATATCAAGCTTCTGGAGATTGCACAACAATTGAATACGTTTTGTCCAAGAGAGTTTCATCTCCTCCTGCTTATGTTTACCTTGTCGATACATCGCTAGAAGCTCAAGAATTAGAGTCGTTAAAAGAGAGCATTTTGACTTCTTTTGAACTTCTTCCAAAATACGCATTGGTTTCTTTGATAACGTTTGGTCGTAATGTCAATGTGCATGAGCTCGAGGATGGGATGGCCCATAAGTACTATACTTTCAATGGTTCCAAGACATATGATCTGACTTCTATTCAAAGATCTCTGGGCTTACTTTCACGAGACCTAAGAAGAAAGGATGCTAATGAGTCTGTGGGAGGAAGATTTTTGAAGCCATTGGGAGTCTGTGAATTTTCATTATCAGAGGTGGTACAAAATTTGACCCCAGATGTTTGGCCGAAGGGAAAATTTCAAAGGAGTCTAAGGGCCACAGGAGCTGCTCTTGATGTAACTCTACATTTTATGGATACTTGCCTAGGTAAAACAGGAGCACATTTAATGCTTTTTGCTGGAGGTCCGTGTACCTTGGGACCTGGAATTGTGGTTGGCTCAGAACTGAAAGAGCCTATAAGATCACATTATGAAATCCAAAATGGATCTGCTAAACACTATAAGAAATCTCTCAAGCATTATGCCGCGTTATCCAAAAGAGCTACATCTCAGTGTCATTCAGTCGATGTTTTTGCAGCATCATACGACCAGATTGGATTGTCGGAAATGGAATTGTTAGTAGATCAAACGGGAGGTGCATTAGTACTGACAGATGCTTTCTCTACAGCTATATTTAAACAGTCTTTTCAAAGATTTTTGCAGCTACCAATGGGAATAAATGGTACGTTGGAGGTGAAAACTAGCTCCGATTTGAAAATCAACGGTCTTGTTGGCCATGCCACTTCTTTGGAAAGGAAGGCTAAAAATGTCAGTGATACAGAAATTGGAAGGGGTAAAACCGATGCTTGGAAATTATGCAATTTACTACCTCAGTCGTCTTTTGGAATTTACTTTGAAATGCCAGCAACAAACTCTTCTCAAACAGCTACAAAACCTAGATCGTTGATACAGTTTATTACATATTACCAGGAGATTGGTGGAACGCTGCGATTGAAGGTGACAACATTGGCCAAACCAATATTGCAACAATCTCAGGAATCTCTGATTGCGGAGTATTTTGACCAAGAAGCAGCAGTTGTCTTGATATCTAGACAAATGATCGATAAAATGGTGAAGGACAACAGCACTGAAGTTATTAGGGAGTTAGATAAGATATTGGTGGATTTGTGCAAAAAGTTTGGCAGCTATCAAAAGAATGACCCTCAATCTTTCCGTTTGGGTGCCAAATTTTCATTATTCCCCCAATTTTTGTACCATTTGAGAAGATCTCAATTCATGCAAGTGTTTAATAATTCACCTGACGAGACAACATTTTACCGTCATTCTATTCTCACAGAAGACACATTTAACTCTCTCATTATGATCCAGCCAACGTTGACAGCATATGAGATCAATCAAGAACCTCAGCCAATCTTTCTGGATTCAATGTCAATCACAGCTGATAGAATACTTCTTTTAGACACATTTTTCCAGATCGTCATTTACCACGGCGAGACTATTGTTCAATGGAGAGAAGCCAAATACCAAGAACAGGAGGAGTTTGCTTACTTGAAAGATTTTTTCCAATTACCAAGAGAGGATGCAGCAGATCTGTTGATAGACAGGTTCCCTTTGCCCAGGTTTATCGACTGTGACGCAGGTGGATCTCAAGCTCGTTTCTTGCTGTCAAAAGTGAACCCTACCACAAGTTACAAAGACAACCAGATGACATCTGCGAGCCAGGATGGAGGGGCCATTGTTGGTTCTGACGATGTCAGTCTTCAATCTTTCATGGAACATGTTCAAATGGTTGTGGTAAAGAGTGTTTAGGAATTTTGATGTAAGATTGCTACTTAATAGCCTTGCAACTCTAGTAGGCATAATTAATAAAATTATAGAAGGGTAGCCGTAGAGGCGTCCAGCCCACACATGTGTTTTACACCCTATTAGATGGAGTTATCCTTTCCACTATCCAGACTTTAACTAAGGAAAAAAAAAAAAAAAACGCGCTTATGGAGAATAAGCTATACGACACGGATTAACATAAAGTCTCTGGTTCCTCACCTATGACAACCACATTTATCCCACCCTCTGTCCCAGAAATTTCAACTCATCGCACAACTACGTATGTGAGCGAGATTCCCGAGTCTGTTCTAGAAAACACTGGAAAGCCATGCTGTCTCGGAGTCGATGAGGCGGGAAGAGGCCCTGTTGTTGGCCCTATGGTGTACGGGGTAAGCTATTGCTTAGAAGAATATGAACCACGATTGAAAGACTTTGGGTTTGCTGATTCTAAAACACTTACTGAGCAGAAAAGAAGTGAATTATTAGAGAGTTTATGCAACAGGGATCATGAGCTTAGAAAGAACGTAGGCTGGGCAACAACTTCCATTTCTGCCTGTGATATATCTAGTGCAATGCTCAAGCCACATAGTATAGGCAATTACAACTTGAATGAGCAGGCTCATGATGTCACCATGGAATTGATAGATAAAGTCTTACAACAAGGAGTGAATTTACGGCACGTTTTTGTAGATACTGTCGGTCCTCCAGCATCATACCAAAAGAAACTGCAACAAAGATTTCCCGCTCTGCTCATCACTGTATCTAAAAAGGCAGACGCCATCTATCCATGTGTTTCCAGTGCCTCAGTATGTGCCAAAGTGACTAGAGACGTCTGTTTAAGATCCTCAAATGGGGAGGAAAACCTACTAGATTGTGGGTCGGGATATCCCTCGGACCCAAATACCAAAAAATGGCTAGCCCAGTCTATACATCCACTGTTTGGTTGGAGTCGTGATGTCAGGTTTTCGTGGCAAACGGCCAAAGATTGTCTTGAGAAACACAACTCAATCAAAGTTGTGTTTGGCGAAGAGGAGCCTACCCCGGTTAATTTCGGTGATCTGGGGTTGAGCAAACAGAAGACCGACTTCGAGGATTTAGAGATCAGCACCAGTTGGTGGGGACATTAATTGGTGGAGGTTAGCCCGTATTCCTAACCGTTTGTAGGGGCACAACCCCCCACTTGTACCAGAAATACTCATTGGTGCTGAAAACTTGTTTGAGCCGCTTCAATTGCGGCAACTCCCCGGTTCTGTTTAATACTCCCCTCTCGCCTCGCGTGTTTTTGTTCCTCCGAATTGTGCATCACCCTGGCACATCCATACACCATCGGAACACTCTGCTCCTGCTCCTTTCTCCTCTTAATTGAACGTATATCTAATTACCCTAATAACAAGTGTCTTCAACAATGTCAGCGTTAACAGCATTGAGAGTGACCCGTCCCCTGTTGCGTGTTGCGTAAGTTCATTGTAATTCCTCGTTCGCCCAAAATAGCGATTTTACTAACCATACTTCTAGCGCAGCAAGAGTCTCGTTAAACTTGTTTGCTCGTGGGTATGCTTCCAAGTCATGGCCTGAACATACTGTCATTGACATGCCCGCTTTGTCTCCAACCATGACGCAAGGTAACATTGTCAAATGGCACAAAGCTGTAGGTGACCAATTGGAACCTGGTGAATCCATTGCCGAGGTTGAGACTGACAAAGCCTCAATGGATTTCGAATTCCAAGAAGATGGTTACTTGGCCAAAATCTTACTTGGAGACGGAACTCAAGAAATTCCTGTTGGAAAGCCAATTGCTGTTTACGTCGAAGACAAAGCTGATGTGGAAGCTTTCGAAAGTTTCACTATGGAAGACGCTGGTGCTCCAGCTGCAGCTGCTGCCCCACCTAAGGAAGAACCAAAGGAAGAGCCTAAAGAGGCTTCCGCTCCTGCTCCTTCAAGTGAAGAATCTAAACCTGAGAGCACACCTTCTGCTTCCAAACAACCTAGATCTGCTGGCAGCAGAATCATCGCTTCACCTTTGGCCAAGACTATTGCCTTGGAGAAGGGAATCTCCCTGAAGGAAATTACTGGTACTGGACCAAACGGACGAATTGTAGCCAAGGATGTTGAGTCTTACAAGCCCAAGTCTACTGCTGCTCCTGCTGCCTCTGTTTCCACTCCAGCTCCCTCCACTGCCACTGCTGCTTACCAGGATATTCCACTTACGAACATGAGAAAGGTTATTTCCAAGCGTTTGACAGAGTCCAAGCAATCTGCCCCTAATTATATTATTTCTTCTTCAATTTCAGTGTCTAAACTGTTGAAGTTGAGAGCATCTTTGAACGCTTCTTCTAATGACCGCTACAGAATCTCTGTTAATGATTTACTGATCAAGGCTATTGCTGTCGCTTGTAAGCGAGTTCCTGAGGCCAATGCCTACTATCTAGAGCAGGAGGGAGTTATCCGCCAGTTTGAGAACGTTGACGTCTCTGTTGCCGTTGCCACTCCAACGGGGTTAATAACGCCTATTGTTTTCAATGCTGACTCCAAGGGACTTGAGACTATCTCCAAGACTGTAAAAGATCTTGGTAAGCGTGCAAAGGAGAACAAATTGAAGCCTGAAGAATTCCAAGGAGGAACTATCACCATCTCCAACCTTGGAATGAATCCATCTGTTTCCTTCTTTACCTCAATCCTCAACCCACCACAGAGCGCTATTATTGCCATTGGTACAACAGAGAAGAAGGCTGTTCCTGACAAGGGAAGTCCTCATGGATTTGTGTTTGACGATGTTATCCAGATCACAGGAACCTTTGATCACCGTACCGTAGACGGAGCCAAGGGTGGTGAGTGGGTGCGCGCTCTGAAACAGATTGTGGAGAACCCATTGGAGCTCCTTTTATAATGAGATAATAGATATGTATAGACGCATAATTTGAGAAAGAGCAAACGAGAAGGGTAACGAGTCTTTTGTCGTGAATATATGCTGTCTACGATAGTACGGTCTTGCTAAGGTGGTAATCACTGGGTGTTGTCCACGTGTAGGTTCGTCCTTGACCCCCAAATGGTTGGAAGTGCGTGACTTTACCAATCGCGAACGGATAACTTGCAAACTTACTTACTGGTCTCGACCCAATCTCCCTCTAGGTCACCCGTCTAGCCCCTAAATCTGTAACAAGATATCGTATTATTGCATACACTATCCGAAGTCCTTGCATCGCGACCCCCCACACCTTCAAGGAAAGGGCAGCAAACTTTTCCTTATCAACATATCCAAACCTATCCCCTTCACCAATCCAATAAGACTCAAGAATACAGCTGCTCACTGCAAGAACTCCCTATAGAGTATTTTTGAGCCCACGAAGATACTTCGAATCTCCTCCATCTGATGGTGATGCTACATCTCAATAGAAAACGTGTTAGACGCCTCAACAAGGTTCCCTCCGGATCCACAGTCCCCAACACCAAAAGTTTGACTCGAAATGACGACTCGGATGCCATAATACTGTCGGATAGTGATGATCACGACTTGTTGAACCCTTTTTCAGACTATTCTCAGATTGCAGACCACCATGACTCCAATATCTTTGGCGATGAACGGATGCTTCAAGAGGATGGTATGCTGCATGATTTGCTGTTCCCTCAGGAGCAAAAGAAAAATCGAACTTATTCCCTTCCTCAATTGCCGCATTGCAAGCTGTCATACACCCCAACTAAACCTAATATAACGGAGCTGGTGATTAAGGAGAAGATTAAAAGTGTTTTGCCCGAAAAGATTCCACATCTCTCAAAACAGTCCGAAGAGTTGCTGAATTACACATTTGATTCTGATACGCAACTTAATGGTGTCCGAAAGCTGTCTATTGATTCTGGCCATGCTCAGAACCCGAAAAAGCGTACGTTCTCTAATGTAAGTCAGTCCTCACGGAATGCTATTGTTATTGACGTTGAATCCTCTGATGGTGAAACGGAAGACGAATGTGATGATAAAAATGGTCATTATATTGTTAAACCGAACAGCTTTTTTGCCAACAATAGGTTTCTTATCAAAAAGCAGATCGGTCAGGGGACTTTTGGAAAGGTTGTCAGCGCTTATGACTACAAGTTGAAACAGACTGTAGCCATTAAAATCATCAAGGCAGTACCTAAGTACAGAGAGGCGGCCAAGGTAGAACTTAGAGTGCTGTCTACACTTCGCAAGTATGATCCCAATAATAATAACCACTGTATTCAGATCAAGGAGTGTTTTGATTTTCGAAATCATATCTGTATTGTAACAGATTTGTTGCGCATCTCACTGTATGATTTCATGAAAAGTAATCAGATGCTGCCTTTTCCAGGATCGCATGTACAGGCGATATGCAGACAACTCTTAAGGTCAGTTGCTTACCTTCATGATTTAAATTTAATTCATACCGACCTCAAACCAGAAAATATCCTGCTTTTGGACGATTCATATCATCGTAAGAGCCTTTCAGAATCTCATTTGATAACCAACAACCCCAACTTGTCAAGGTTCTCCTACGAAAAGCAACATGTTAAAATTTTACAGGATCCCTCTATCGAGATCATTGATTTTGGGTCAGCAGTGTTCGAGGATGAATTTCACCCCAATATGGTTTCAACCAGGCATTATAGAGCTCCAGAGATCGTGTTAGGTTTGGGATGGTCGTTTCCTTGCGATATGTGGTCTGTCGGTTGTTTACTAGTAGAACTGGTAACCGGTGACGTTTTTTTTAACAGCCATGAGGATAGAGAGCACTTGGCACTAATGGAGAAGGTATTTCAGAAGCCTGTGGATTCCTTTATGTGTCATAAATACCTGCAACAATATCTCCGTGATAGCAGCAAAAAGCCTGGTTCCCAATTAATACACTCCAACCACAAGGTCAATTTTCCCAATTCAGAAAGTTCAACAAAGTCGATAAATATGGTCAGAAATGCCAAACCCATGGAGCAGACTATCATAGAGAAGGTTCCAGTGATTTCGCAATTAGACATGACAAAGTCATTGGCTTCAAACTTTGAGATTTATGACATTAATGATGACGATCTGAGGGATCAATATACCTTTTGGTACAGTTTCATAGATTTAGTCTCTAAACTGCTTCAGTTTAACCCACAGGATCGAATTTCTGCCAAGCAGGCCTTGGAACATGAATGGTTCAAACTAGGAGTTTTGGATGATGGAACCTTATAACAGTTATTGAACGATCTTTTGACAGGATCTTATAAGGACCCAATCAATGTTTTTTGGGGTGGGTATTTTTCTTCTTTGATTTAGTAAATTTTCGGTTTTCGGAGACATGTTTTTGTTCAAAGTCTCTTAATTTTTTTTTTTTTTTTCTTTTTGTATATGAATAGATATGTACTACATTGATGCTGTTGTACTCCTCAGGTATACAATACAACATTGATTTGGTTTTGTGGGATGTGGATAGTTTAGGAGGGAAATCACATACAGAGACTCGAAGCTTATAAAGGCTTCTCTTCCCCTTCAGAATTCTGTTCCTCATTCGTCTTTTTCTTTCTAGCTTGTGTCACCTTGGTTGTGTGAGTAGAACAGAATGTTTTTTAAGGCTTCTGACAAGATTCAATCCAAAGGCGATTTCGATGAAATACCAGGTTACTATCCAGGAAAAACTGTGAACGGCCATAGGAGGCTGTTCAAGAGAGACAATATGGGAAGAATGGGAATCCTACCATCTTTGTTCTTGGGCCTTATTTCACTTTTCCTTGATATCCAGACACTGGAAACCTTGATCTTAGTGGTGTGGTTGTTAGGGCTTTGGATGCCCTTTTTTGTACACATGCTGATTATTCTAACATTGCAACATTATTCAATGCTTGTTAAGGAGATCCTGTTTTTCCCAGTTCTATTGTTTACTTTTCTATACAACAGGATGGCTAAAAGACTGAACAGACGGATATACTTCAAACGAAAAGAAATTGCTAGTGAATATCGTATGAATGACCCAGATCTGGCTCGTTTTGTGGAGTTGGACTTTTACGAAGAACTAGATAGCCAAGTTTTAAAGGAGCTCTTTTGGAACAACCAAATGATAGGCGTCTCTTCGGATTTGCGACGTTTAAAATACCCTAATGAATTAAAGAAAACTTCTTTAGAAGTTAAGAAAATGTGCTCTGAGGACTTTTCTCTAAAGAACTCGTCGGAAGTAAACATTAAAGCTACAAGAAAATCCAAAAGGAGGGAAGCTGAGAAAGAGAACCGTGGAACCAATGATCTAAGATACAAAATTGGAATAGCTAATGACACCACACCCAAGAAGTCCTCATCTCCCTTGAGAATTAGAAGGAACTTTTCTTCTCTGATAAACAGAGAAAAACTGACGTCGAATGAGATCAACTCTGATAGTTCAGTTGAGTCAATTGACTCCACTATTTCGGTTTTAGATACTTCCTCTCCAACCAGATCAAAATCTTTCAATTGGAAAAAAGTTACCGATCATGTACCCACACCAGGGAGAACACCTGGAAGATGGAAAACATACTCAGGATCTCCTAGAAAGAGAGATCTTTTTCAAAATTCAGTGAAAGGTTCATCAAAGTTCCCCTCAAAACAACAAGAAATAAACTCATACAAAAAATTACTAACTCATGGAGTGAGATTGACAACAGGAACGGCTGGTTCCAAAATTGGTTCGGAAGCTAGCTCTATTTTACAGCAATCAGCTTCCTCACTTGTGAATGGAGGAACAGAGATGGTCGCAGGACTAGGATCCCACGCTGTTAAACTCACTGCTTCTAGTGTGAGTTCACTAGTAAAACCCTGACTAGGTTTGGCAACAATATGCTGCCCTCCTACGGCTCATGTAATACAAATTTTAACTTAACAACAGACTATACATTAATTATCAATAAGCCCTCAATCACGGGATATAGAAAAAATATTATAGCAGCATTGGACATGCACAATAAGGTAAAAATACAGTTGATAATAACCAGAAAATAATGCAATTTTGTTCACTTTTAAGTTTAAGCTTGTTCTACCCTTAACAGGTTTCTTCAGTTTTGGGCTTTTCTATCCTCCCTTGAGATATAAGAAAGTTTAGTAGCCATTCCCGGCTCTTCAAAGCCTTGGCCTCAAACCCCGGTATGCTCACCTTAAACTTCCTGTTCCTCTTCTTGCTCTCGCTCTTCGTCTTGCTCTTCGTCTTGCCCTTGACCTTGCACATTTTCGTCAGCTTGGGCTATTTCTTCCACATTGTCGTCCTCCGGTGTCCCGGCCTCTCCATTTTGGAGATCCTTGGAATGCTTGTTCTCTTCTTGTTCATGGCCATGTTCATGATCATGATCATGATCCTCTAATGCAGCAAAAATGTTGGAAGGAGTAGGCCTAGACTCAGACTTCTTCGAATATTCTCTTGATTGGGGTTCGTTTAAAGACGTTGAGCTATCGCCAGAGTGGTTTAGAGCAGTTCTACTACCACTGGAAGTGATAGGAACACTGGTAAAATCACTGTTTGATTGCTTTGAAGCTTGACGGGATGACTTGCCCCTGGAAAAACTGTTTACAGGCCCCAGAGATTTGTCAGAGTTTCTAACATAACCTGCATTTCTAATATCATTAGGTGAGACCACTGAACTTCCCCAAGATGACTTTTGGCGAGAGTTAGGTTTAGAGTCGTTGTAACGTCCTCTACGAGAATGCCTGTCTCTTTCTTTTTCTCTCTCCTCCTCTGATCTCTTAATCTCAGCTTCTAGGTGAATCTCTTGAATGGTCTTTGGACCAGCGTTCTCTTCTGTCGTCGCCCAGCCATTTCTTCTTAGATCCATCAAATCCATCAGCATAAATCGTATTCTTGAAGGAATCTTGTTAGCGTCAACAATGGCTTTGATGTTGGCAAAGGCGAGATCAAGAACCCTTCTAATTTTGGGTTCACTAGACATTTCCATTCTGTAACCCACAGCTTCCAATAATTGAACCAGATTCTCCATAGTATCTTCAGATGGATTGTCCGTTTCCTTGGACTGACCAAGGACACAGTGGAAAATGACATTGTCTGATAGCAAGTTCAGCTGGTACAATTGACCAATGAACTTAACCAGACCAAGGCCTCTACGTTTAGCAGCAGCTTGCTTATAATACTCGTCAGACATCAGTTCTGGTTCTAATGGTGAGCCATCTTCGTTAGTTGGTAACTGGTCAATCCATCCTTTTTGATACTCGGTTTGACATCTATTAATCAACACTCTTCTCACCAAATCACCACCGGTAAAAGTATTTCCCTTCTCATTAGTCTCTTTTATCTCAGGTGGGGTGTCTTTGCACATTTTAGCGCATAACTTAGCGTACATAGAAGACCAATACGGTTCATCACAAGCCTTCGCAAATATAGACTCAATAACTTGTTTCAAAGTCTTCACGTCATCTTCCCACTGAGCTTGCTTAGTCAAAGCAATTATATCATTTGAAATATCATCAAAGAATTCCAGAGTCAACTTATTCAAAAGGGATTTAGTTTTTCTTTTGATGTCTTCTTCTGATACTATTATAGATCCGTCCGGAGCGGTCTTGACTTCAGCCTCCTTATTTCTTAATGAACGAGGTACCCATTTGCTTGCAGCTCTATTAGGCAATTCAGCAGGCACGGCTGGTTCAGCTGGTTCTTCTTCATTAGAGTACTTTGGACCCCTTCTAGATTGACTCTTTTGAGACTTATTCTTCTTCTTAGAACCTTGCTTAGAGTTGTTTCTAGATCCAAAGTCGTTTCTGAAATTAGAACCCATATTTCTACCAGAACCTTTAAAATTACTGGTAGACATGCTCTTGGAAAAATTGTCTCTTCTGGTGTTGACAGGGATCACAACCTTAGAACCAACATCGTTGATGAAGTCTTCATCGATATGGAAGTTGAAGCTGGCAAATTGGATCAAAAAACCAGGATCATACTTGATTGTTTTCAGACCACTTAAACTTTCATCTGGGCCATGAAAATCACCTGAGTACTGATGCTTGAATGGGTTTGAAATGGCAGGTGCTTTTCTGATTCTGTCCAAGAACTTTGAAAGGGGCAATCCAGGTGCTGGAGCTGGGGAAACCTCTTCTGTGACAGAAGAAACAGTCTCGGACGTTTCAGGAGTTTGTTCCTGGACTTCCAGAGCTTTTTGAGCTTCTTGGGGTTCTTGAGCTTCTTGAGCTTCTTGAGGTTCTGGAGTAGTTTGAGTTGCTTGAACTTCCTGGGCTTCCTGAGTTTCTTGAGGCCCTTCAGATCCTTGGGATTGTTCTGTTTCTTTAGCTTCTTGACTTTGGGAAAGTGTCTGTTGATCATTAGACTCTTCTTCCTGAGGAGTAGACTTTTCAGTTGGCTCTTCAGCTGATTTAATGTCATTCAAAGCTTCCTTGGGTTGGTTCAAAGCGTCCTCCTTGGTTTCTTTAACCTCTTCGGCTGAGATTTCAGATGATTTAAAATCGGCAGCTGGTTCCTGTGCAGATTCAACCTGTTTAGGCTCGGATTCAACTTGTGGGCTTACCTCAACCGTGGGTTTGAGCTCCTCAATTGGTTTGGTCTCTGGTTTGATCGTTGCAACTGTTGAAGATTCTTCAACATCAGGCACTATTTTTGTCTCCAATTTAGCCTCAGATACTGGTTTGGGCTCCAGTTTAATTTCAACCTTTGGCTTTGGCTCTAATTTGACCTCAACCTTTGGCTTGGGCTCTAGCTTAACCTCAACCTTTGGCGTTGTCTCGGACCGTACGGCAGACTTGGGCTTAGATTCTACAGACTCCTTCTTATCATCTGTTTTACCTTCAGCTTTGGCAGCAGCAGCAGCCTTCTTCTTAGCAGCTAATGCCTGAACCATCTGTTTGAATGCATCTCTAGTCTTACCAGCGTCTTCAGATCCAGCCGCGGGCTTGGCTGGTGACGCAACAGTTGGAGCAATGGAAGCAGCAGGACTGGTGACAGCAGAAGCAGGAATAGAGGTGGACTTTACATGAGGAGAAGCGTTGGATGAACTGGAACTCGTTTGCCCAGCAGGAACCAAATTTATAGGTTCTCCAGAAGGAGTACGCAGACTTACTGGCACATGAGTCTTTTGTGGAGAGGCAAATGCTGGAGTAGGTGACACTGGGTAGCTTGGAGGCACGCCCGGGGCACCTGCACCATATGGAGTGCCTGGAACCATGGTATTGTAAGGAACCAAGTATACGTTCTGGTTGAAGTTACCACCTGCATTCGGATAAGGCATAGGGTAGCCCATCTGATTGTAATACATTTGTTGCTGTTGCTGATGCTGCATGTAACCCTGGGCGCCACCATTATTGCCCCCGTGATTAGTATGATTCTTATGAGGATTATAATTGGTACGGTGTTGCTGTGGGTAATGCGGCACAGGAGCGGGGGAATTGGAGCCACCAGACCCATTATCTGGAGCTGTATCCACGTTCTTATTGGACATTGGCAGCAGAGAATTGAATGTTATTTGCCTTCTTTGCTTTATGTGAAACCCGGATCCCTTTCTTTTCTTTCTTTGTAGGAGAAAAAAAAATTTACCGTGTATTAACTTTTCTGTTTCTTCTTTGGTCCTTTTACTTGAGCCTACTTTGAGTCACTGGACCAATAGGAAGAAATCAATTAAGTAAAGATATGTGTTCTTTGGTGATTAGAATACACACGTTAAGTACAAAGAGGAGATTAAGTGGAAACTTGATTTTTTTTTCTTCGACCTGACGATTCTTTTCGATCCAGTGAGCGAACCAGCGAGCGAGGGAAATGTGAAATGTGCATGTCTGGCACCATGCTACCAAATTTGGTTTAGCTCATAGTTTCAGAGAAAAATAATCTAAATAGTTTGCCGCGACCACCATACAATATTTAGGAGAAGGACCGTCACTACGAGGACAAAGAGGTAGACGACCAGCTTTATTTTGAAAGATTCACGTGCTGGGAAAAAATTGAGTGTTAGTAAGGACTTTCCGGTGAAACCTCTATAATCGGCCTGAATACTTACTGAAACATTGGATTTCTATGAGGTCAAGGGTTCTCTCCTGAGGTATTTTTGAACAGGCATCGATCTCTTCTCGACAGCGATCCCTGGTGCACAACTGGCAGATATTGGCGTTATTGAGGCCGCTGGGCGCGTCTTTTCGGAGTGTCAATTCTAAAACTTGTGACTCATCTCCACACTGGCATCTGCAGTAAGTTTGATATCCCGCCGACGCTACTGAAAGCGCTGCAATTAGTCCCAATACCTGCACCTTCATCTTAGTGGTGTCTCTGGGGAAGATTAGAGGATAGAAACCTGGCCTTTGGTGTTGGGATTTTTGGCACTCACTTCTGTAATTGTAATTCTTGCGCGAATCATTGCCTGTACTTTCTCTACTATCTCTGAAGGCGAATCTCCCTGGAGGCAAATCACCACTTTAAAACTCTCTCTTCCAAACTCACGCTTCTAAGATGTCTGCAATGACACACCAAGGTGGTGTGAGGCCATTCTTTGCTCAGAAAATACAAGATACAGAAATTCAAATAGCAGCAAAAACTCAAAACCTTCGAAGACTGGAGGCCCAACGTAACTCTTTGAATTCGAAGGTCAGAGCTCTAAAGGACGAATTGAAACTGCTTCAAGAGCCTGGCTCGTATGTCGGTGAGGTCGTTAAAGTAATGGGAAAGAAGAAAGTTTTAGTCAAGATCCATCCGGAAGGAAAGTATATTGTCAATCTAGCCCCAGATATTGACATCAAGAAGATCTCGCCCAGTTTGCGGGTTTGTCTAAAGAGCGATACATATGAATTGCATCAAATTTTGCCTAATAAAGTCGATCCATTGGTCTCCTTAATGATGGTGGAAAAGGTTCCAGATTCAACCTACGACATGGTTGGAGGTTTAGATCAGCAAATCAAGGAAATCAAGGAAGTTATAGAGTTGCCAGTTAAACATCCCGAATTGTTTGAATCTTTGGGTATTGCTCAGCCTAAGGGTGTCATTTTATACGGTCCTCCGGGTACGGGTAAGACATTATTGGCCAGAGCTGTAGCACATCACACAGAGTGTAAGTTTATCAGAGTTTCGGGCTCAGAACTAGTTCAGAAATACATTGGTGAAGGCTCCAGAATGGTGAGGGAATTATTCATTATGGCCAGAGAACATGCTCCGTCCATTATATTTATGGATGAAATTGACTCCATCGGTTCGTCTAGGGTGGAAAGTTCCTCTGGAGGAGGCGATTCTGAAGTTCAAAGAACCATGTTGGAGCTTCTCAATCAATTAGATGGTTTTGAATCTTCTAAAGACATTAAAATTATAATGGCCACCAACAGGTTGGATATCTTAGATCCTGCTTTATTAAGACCGGGTAGAATTGACCGTAAGATTGAATTCCCTCCTCCTACCATCGCCGCTAGAACCGACATTCTTAAAATTCACTCTCGTTCCATGAACTTGACTCGTGGAATCGATCTTAAGAAAATTGCTGAAAAAATGAACGGTTGTTCAGGTGCTGATGTTAAAGGTGTATGCACAGAGGCAGGAATGTATGCCCTGAGAGAACGCAGGATACACGTAACTCAGGAGGATTTCGAACTTGCAGTTGCCAAGGTCATGTCTAAGAACGATGAAGGTGCAGTGTCTTTAGCTAAATTGTTTAAATAATTCGGTATACATAATCTATTTACCTCATTCGCCAACTTTAACCGCATGTTTATGAAGCCACTGCTCCATATTAGATATTTGCCCCATTTCAGAACCATTTTCATCAAAACTAAGTTTTCCAACCGCTTCGCAAATCCAACCGTATTCATATTGGCCTTGTTCGTAAATTATATCAGCCATGAACTTTCGTTTAGTAACTAAATTGTCAACACAAAGAAAATATTTTGCTGTAACTACGTTTTGGTTTATCAAAGGGACCAATGTGAGAAGATCATTGCTAATGTGTTTGATTTTTTCCTTGAGTGGGGTACTTCTCAGAATTGGATTGATCCCAGACGAAATGCACTCCACATTCTTGCACCAAGAAGTACCGCAACCTCGTGTCAACTGCAGAATATACTTCCTTTCCAGCCGGTTCTTCAATTTGATATAATTCGGATCGTAGTCTGTAGAATAGAGAGGCCCAAAACAGACTGAGCATAATTGTAAATCAGTGGGTTCATTTAATATCCTGCAACAATTGACATTTGCACATACAATAGGGGCAACTTGTTGCTTACGATCAAGTTCATGTAATTGCATGTGCGTTCGCAAATCTCTTTGTCTTACAATTTTGGAACATTCAGGACATTCAGTTGTCTTGGATCCACATTGATATTCATGTTGAGTCATAGATGACAACATTGCTTCAGCTGAAGGCTCTTCCTGGGGCACAGTTAATTGACAGTATCTACAAATATGCAGACGTTCAGGACATTCAGTGGACTTATGGAGAGCCAATTGAATGTAATTGGGGAGTACAGTAGAACACAATGAGCATTCATGTTTACTGTGGTGAAGTTGCTGATGAATATCTCTCCCCTCGATAGTTTCACCAAAATATGCATCATTCTGGCAATGCCAGTGGGTATCTGGTATCTTTCTTAAAAACAACTGACCACATGAGCATCTGATGTTATTTCTGTGGCAAAAGTTTTCATGCAATAAAATTGATTGCTTAGAAACATGCTTCCCACAATTAGAACACTTGACCTCTTCAGAATTCAAGGTCTCTTGGAGACTATTTGTGGATACAACACGCTCGTCCGCTTGTTTAGAAATAGATAGCTGTGACTTGAAGGATTCTCCTTCATTCCACATTATAGGCAAGATGTAAACAAACTCTTCACCTTCAATCCAGTGATCTGCTTTGGGTATACGTATGGAAATGGTACCATTACTTTTGCTGACGTTAGGTTCCTCATTAAACGGAATTGTTGACCACTGAAATGAATCCTTAGATATGAACTGGTTAATGGAAATTAGCATGTCCACAAAATTTACATCTTGTGAATCAATAGAAAGAGATAGATATAAGTCATCTCCCTTATCAAGTTGTAATTTATATATATGACTGTGTTTGGTGTCTGTTATGGTTACATCGTTGGTCCCATACTGTAGTACTGTTTCTGTGTCTTGTTGATTGTTCATTTCCTTTGCCATTTCATTGTCCAATGGCACGATACTTAAATCAATATCTGTGTCTATCAAACAAATGGTTGAAGAAGGCTCTGCTTGTTCTACAAGCAATTTATAGACCTTATCTCTCTCGGATATACATATCGTATCGTTTGTGGACAGTGTAGTATAACTTTTAATGAGCTTGGCTTCCAAAAAATATTTCCAATCTTTGATCTCAGAGTACAGTTCTAAAGGTTTTAAAGCAATGCTGGTACCTTTGGGAATATCATTAGCCAAGGTAATACTGATAGTAGGATCTTTGTTACCTGGTGGCACAATTTTGTCAAAAATGAACTGTGGGAGTAACATTATTCCCTCCTGGCTAGTGAACTCTTTAACGCCAACAAAGCAGTAAGCTTCTGGGTTTAAGCCTTCTATCTGTAAACGAAAGATCAAAGGATGGGGTAAACTTGTAATTGATAAACGCTGCTGCTGATTAACCAACGATTCCAAAATCGAAGGAGGCAAAGCGACTCGGTCAGAGTGTTTAACAACATTCCCATCCGAATCCTGCAAGAGTTCAGGCTTCATATGCTCATAAATAGAGTACTCTTTAGACATAACAGTTGGAACACGGAGGAGGTTTATGATAGGACCTTAGTGTGTGTGTAGTCTCTCCACGCAGGACCGTTAGTTCGCGTTTGGTGGCAATTTTGATAGTGAGGTTCGCGCATGATTCATCTAATTCCTCGCCCGACGCTAAAGCCGTGCCAGCTAAGAAGAGTCAACAGTACCTGTCAACGATAAAGGAAGTGTACCACACATTTATGCTCCATATGGAAAAGAACCACCAAGGTCCCAATTACAACCCACCTGCTCAGTATTAGACAAGATAGCAGAAGAATATGTCTCTTCTGGTAAATTTCTGAGGTGAAAAAAATTATCGACTGTCCATACCCCCCATTTTGACTATGAAGAGTCCAGCCAAGGATTCAGAGACACACTCTCATGATCAAAAGCCAATATTACACAACCAGATAAGAGGGTACATCCATACGATAGACAATGCCCATAGTCATATTCATGGCCATGTTCACCAACATGTTCACCACCCAAATGGCCCTATTGTTAGTGAACAAATTCAACCGATTTTAGACCCTGTCCATAATGATAAAACCCGCTCTCATATATACCCCGGGAATCTTTGTCCAACGGATAGCGCAAAGCATCAAGAAGAAGAGATACTACCTATTAGTAATAATGCGTTGCTGCATTTGATGGGTAAGACTAAATCTGAGATTTCTGGCGCTACTTCAGTATGGAATCTGATTGACCCAAAAGCTGATTTTGACAGTTGTGACAAGTGTGATCCACTGAAGGACATCAGCTGCCCGGATCCGTTTGTTTGTGCTGATAAAGAATGTTCAATAGACCAGAACACATTGGAGTTTCAAAGTACCAACTCTGATGCCTTTTTGAGGTGCTGTTTCGATTCTTCACACAATGAGGATGAAAATGCTTTTAACGGCGAGAGTAACTACAATGGTGCTGATAGTAGTCATGCTGCGCTTTGCGACCTTTCCGCTTTCTCGACATGCAATGACATTGAAGGATTTTGGAAAAACGAAAATCCCTCTCTGCTGAATAGTAATTCTGTTGATAGCTCCAGTCAAATACCGTGCCCGAAGTATTCAGACTGTGATTTGATACAACCGTCAAATAACAACTACGAATCTAGTCCGCACGGTAGTACAGGTACAGTGTCACTTTCAAGTAACACACCAGTGTCAGCATGCTCTACAGGTTGCGTCCCATTAGACAAACATGTATATCCAGATATGAGTTTCATGGTAAACTCTAGCAAGCTTAGTGACTTGAGAGAAAAAAGGCCACACGTCGAATCAAGAGATTTTTCTTTTAAAATGCAACAACAGAAACGAGTTAAAGTAGAAGAAGATGAATCCAAACCTGTATATTGGAATGATATGGATCATTTCAATCCTGCCAACAAACAAAATCACCATCATCATCTTCACCAGTTTCAAGAATTCTGCGTTGATTGGGCAAAATATGGCTGTGGATGTCCTTACAACTTAGAGAATCAGACTAAACAAGACAAGAAACTGCACTTGCATTATCCACCACACCAGCACGGTTGCAATCATTATGACACCCCTTTCCCTACTTCTGGAAAGACAAGTCAGGATCAAAATCAAAGCTTCTCTGATCCTTTGGTTTGCCAATGGTCAGACTGTAAAATGGACGCTTTCAAAGATGATGTACATTTGCAGAATCATGTTTTTTCGTCCCATCTTTTACCTTGGGTTAAGGACCGAGGAGTTGATCCGAGTGAGATAAACATGGATACATTAACGATTGAAAATCTTCAGGATATGGATAATTTTGCGTGCAAATGGAAAGACTGTAATTTCAACAGTTCTGATTTAGAGTCTTTATTGAATCACATCCCCAAGAATCATTTTTCGGAACAAACAAAGGTTGTGGAAGAAGTGGTGCCCAAACAAGAAACCATTGATAAATTGCCTGATAACGAAGCAGAAAACGTATGTCAGTGGGAAATGGAAAACAACCAAATTTGTAATCTCAAATTTTCTAACACAACAGATCTTACTGACCATATCACTGATGCCCATATCGGTTCCAGAAAATCAAAGTATGTTTGCAAATGGAAGGGATGCACTCGAAATCATAAGGTATTTACCCAAAGGCAAAAAGTTTTGAGACACCTTCCTGTTCATACGAAACATAAACCGTACAAATGTGACATATGTGGTAAGGCATTTTCAATTGACTTAATGTTGGAGCAACATATTCGAACCCACACGGGAGAAAAACCTTTCAAATGCTCTAAGTGTGGCAAGACTTTCAAGACTAGCTCTTCATTATCCATCCATTTAAGAATTCATACCGGCGAACGGCCTTTGGTATGCAAATATCCAGGGTGTGGAAAGACCTTCAATGAATCTTCTAATTTGACAAAGCATCATAGGACACATCAGAAAGAATTTAAATGTAGCTTCTGCTGTAAAACCTTCAACCAATTGAAACAACTTGAATCACATGAGAGGCTCTACCATGGAGATCAAACCAGATTCGATTGTGATTGTTGTGACGAGCATAGAAACACAACACTCATGTCACCAAGCACGAAGAATTTTCCTATAACATCAGGAGCCACCAATGAGATGGCATTCACATGAGAGGCCTAACGGTTATAGTTGAGAAAAAAAAGTTTACCGATGCCAGTGACGATAACATAGCCGCTTATCTCACACTATTGAACAGCAATATTATAATAATCATCTATACGTGTAAATGCTTTTATATATTTATTCGCTAAGTTTAACATTTAGTATCACCAAATCTCTAGCTTCATTCCTTTGCTCTTCTTCGTTGACTCCAACGTACACACTCTCTTATTGCTGGACAGTTTTAGATTTCATTGGGTAACTGGAGCTCACTTTGATTACTCTTATTTACCACTCGCTGGGACGAAACATTGTTTCGAAGAAAACCTTGATGAGGGAGTTTAGCGCAGACCAGTTTGAATTATTCGAACGACTAGGCAAAGGTGCCTTTGGAGTGGTTTATCATGGGTTTGACAAGGTGGCTAATATGCATGTGGCAATAAAACAAATAGATCTTGAAAGTACAGATGACTCAATTGAGGAGATTCAGAATGAAATAACTCTCTTATCAAATTGTAGCCATCCTAATATCATTCAGTATCACGGTTCTTTTGTTAAAGGTTACAAATTGTGGATCGTTATGGAGTACTTGGATGGAGGTTCTTGTAATGACCTTTTGGAAGCTGGACCGTTTGGTGAGACCGAAATATCAGTGATTTGCTGCAATCTACTCCAAGGACTTGCGTATCTACATAAATCGGGAAAAATTCACAGAGACATTAAGGCAGCAAATATTATGATTGGAAGGTTGGGACAAGTCAAAATTGGGGATTTTGGGGTTGCTACTCAACTCACAAATACATTATCTCGTAGGCACACGTTTGTTGGTACGCCGAATTGGATGTCTCCTGAGGTGATATTACGAAAAGATTACGATTTCAGGGCTGATATTTGGTCGTTAGGAATTACTCTTTTAGAGATGGCATACGCAAGACCTCCATTATCACAATACAGCACTTATGAAATTTTATTCATGATACCAAAAAATCAGCCACCTTCACTTTCGTCTGATTTCTCAGAGGAATTCCGTGATTTTGTTCATCAATGCCTTCAAAAATCTCCTGCAGAGCGACCATCCACTGGACAACTTTTGAAACATCGCTTTATAGCCAAATGCCGCGATGTTGATCGGTCTTGTCTTCAGAAACTAATTGATAGGAAAATCAAACACGACCTGGAAACAGGAAACAAAGTCACGAAATATTATAAACCCACAGTTACTCAATCAGATGAACCTGAAAGTGTTCAGTTCGACCTTGATACTGTCAATGAAGGAGTTGTAAAGTTCAATCTTAATTCATCGGATGAGCAAGGAGAGTTGAAAATTCAGTTCCCTGTTGATCACGACCAATTCGAAACTATAAAAGATCTCTCTAGAGCTCAATCTTATGACTCTTCAGTTGCTAGAGACGATATATCGTCCATTTCCAGTCAGAAATCTACTTCGGAACACGAACTGAATATGATCCTGAATCAATCCTTTAATAAGATTACCACCAAATATAGTCTTACTACTAATCAGTACGACAAGTTAGTACACTTCAAATCTCATTTGTTAGGGAAATCGTTGAACTCAGTAGCTCACAACCAAGATGAACAGATCTGCCGAGTATTCTACAAAGACATCACCAAAAACATCATGAAATCGAATAATGAACGACTCAAACAAAAATTGCTCCCACATCACTATAAGACCGTGGAGCGGGAGAATACCCTCCTAAAGAAAACATACCAATATGATCGTAAAAGGGATAGAGTTGAAGAACTTTTACTAGCAAGATGGGCAGAAAATATAACTAAAAGTTGAAGTAGATGTTTTAATAATATACACTGTCTATCACGATTAAATGTTCAGGAGGCCGTCCAAATCAAACTCCTTAGCCCATTCTTTCACAATAGTTGTCTGCTCTGATGATGGTGTCGAAGAAGAAGCCTTTGAAGAAACTTCATTTTCGGCAAATTGCGTAGCTTTTGAGGAGTTAGGAAGAGTCCATCCTACAATCTTTCCATCTCTCCAATCATTCAAAATCACAAGAGCGGCGTCATTCAATTTAGGAATACCACCTTTACCAAGTTTACCCTGTTTTCTAGCGACGTGTATGAGGACACCCTTTGTGAACGATTCCAAATCAGAAGAAACTAAAGGAGGAATGTCGTAGTATTTCTTAAATCCGTCAGCCATTTCGGTATTCTTGGCCAATCTCTTAAGTAGCAGTTGTATGGCAGCTTCAGGATCCTTAATTTGTTTCGATGGAATGGCACTCAATAGAGCCAACTTGGCCTCCATTGATTCTTTAGATGATTTCTTTGATGAAGGAAACACTATACCAGGGGAGTCTAGGATCTTCAGCTTATTGTCAACCTTGACTTCTCGCATAGATGTAGTAACACCAGCTTGGTTTCCTACTGGGCAAGCTTTACCATTACCTCCATGTCTGGATGTAAGAGCATTGATTATTGATGATTTACCAACATTGGGGTAACCAACAACACCAACAATAATAGCTCTCTTTAAGTTGGATTTGTGGGCGTATGACTTCAAAGATTCTAGCAATTGTTTAGAAGTGACTGCTTGGGACATTTTCTTGTTGAATGTCGTGGAAGCAGCACCACTGGCCTTTAAAGGAACAGTTGGGAAGGAGGACTGTAGAAAATCCAACCACATCTTCAATACATTATCAGGCACCAAATCAATTTTGTTTAAAACAAATATCAGTCTCTTTCCTTGAGACTGTAATATAGCCTCTTCAATTTTTTTAGATCTAGTCCCTTCCGGGTCTCTGGCATCGAGGACGTACAAGATAACATCAGAGGCTTCAACCACGGTTTTGAAAATCTTGTCGAAAGCTTTACGAGACTTCTCCCATTCATTTCCAAGTCGTTCGTCTTCTTCAAAGTCAATTTCATACTCGTTCACCTCCAAATCATCGTCTTCCATTTCGTCATTGGATTCAGTTCCATCATAGGCTTTAGCTGCCTGTTGGGCAGATTGTAGCAATGCTGCTAATCCGTTAGCACCATCGTTCTCCTCATCACTCGCATCTTCCATCAAGGTTTCACCCTCCGGAAGGGCACCTCTAGCAGCTGCCGCTTCGGCACGTCTTTTTTCCTTAAGCGCTAGTTTCTCTTGTTCATCCTCTCTACGTTTCTGTTCAATTTCAGCAAGAATGGCCTCCTTATATGGAAAAGAAGCTGGAATACCTGGATCTTTCCGTACTCTTGATTTCCATGTTGGATCCTTCTTTTCTAACTTTCTTTGTTTTCTTCCGTGGGCAGCAACTTTCTTCTTAAGACCCTCCCTCATACGGGTAGATCTCCTCTTGGAAGCACGCTTCGTAACTCTCATAGTGGCTCGATAGTGATAACTCTGAAAGCTTAAAGCTAAGATGGAAAATTTATTTTTTTTTTTATTTGGAGGAGAAACTAAGAAAAAAAAATTGTTTCGCGATCGAGGTAAAGGTGCATAAAATTGCAAGGAGTAGTGGCAACCAGAACCTCGTTCTTCTCCTGTCTGTTCCCCATCCAACCATGACAGCCTTAACCGAAGAAGGAAGTTTCAAAGGTCCGGATCTCAATGTTGCTTTGATTTGCCGAGACTGTAAGGTGGATCCTCCCGAATTGATCGAGAGATTCAGTGAGGGAGACGTCATTTGCGGATTGTGTGGATTGGTTCTGAGTGAGCATATCGTGGACATGAGATCGGAATGGCGTACGTTCAATAACGACGATCAGAACGGTGACGATCCCTCTCGTGTGGGTGAAGCACAGAACCCTCTTTTGGATGGAGACCAGCTGTCTACAATCATCGCATATAACACAGATAATACCCGAATGGGACGAGAACTTAGTAGAGCGCAGAACAGCACGGTAGCTGACCGTAAAGACAGTGCTTTACAGGCAGCATTTGCTAAGATATCTCAGTTATGCGAAGGTTTTCAGCTGCCAAATATTGTACAAAATGGAGCAAAAGAGGTGTATAAGCTGGTGTACAATGAAAGGTCTTTGAAGGGTAAGTCTCAGGAGAGTATCATGGCAGCAGCCATTGGGCTAGCCTGTCGAAAGGCTAATGTCCCACGTTCGTTCAAAGAGCTTTGGGCATTAACTGATGTGCCCAAGAACGAGATTGGTAAAGTTTTCAAGATTATTCACAAGCTGATACAGCAGAAGCACGCTTTACCTGGCGGGCTATTGAATGTTCAAAATGAAAGCATAGCAACGACCCAGACGAATGCGGAAGCCTTGATTGGTAGATTTTGTTCTAATTTGGGTCTTTCTCGTCAAATAACCAATGCAGCAGAGTACATTGCTCGTCGTACTAAAGAAGTTGGCGTTCTTGCAGGTCGATCGCCGGTAACTGTTGCTGCAACGGTCATCTATATGGCAGCTAGTATCTTCGATGCCAGTATTTCCCCCGCCCAGATTGCCCAGAGAGCAGGTGTATCTGATGGAACTATAAAGACCTCGTATAAGTATCTGTATGATAAGCGAGAGGAATTGGTCGACCCTCAATGGATTGAATCAGGTAAAGTGAAAATAGAGAATATCCCCAAGAACTGATTTGGAGTAATCTTTTAGGTAAAAATATTTAATTTGTATTATATCTTATTTGGGTCTAAGTAGAAACCGAGAGTAGTTCCGGCGTTGGTCATTGTGTTTCTTTGTCAGTCAGAGAGAGATCTTTGTTCAACATCTATCTTTGCAACTTCTTTCCGTCTTACTTCCAGCAATTCATCCTGAATCTTTGAAAGGTCTACTGTATAGTGAAGCACAACCAAGTATCTTCCATTAAAGTTGTAACCGTTCGCCTTGTCGACACAAGTCTGGGCTGACTTTAAATTCTTAAAAACAATCAATCCTGAACCTTTAGTGTCAGCCTGGTTTCCCAGTCGCACTTGCATGATATTCCCGTATTTCCCAAAAACCTCGTACAAATCATCACCTGTGGTAGTGTATGGCAAGTTCTTTACCAGGACAATCGGAAAGTCCTTTGACATGAGAAGAGTTAAAGTACTGTGTGGCAAGTTTTGTAGGGCTCGGCTCGACTTGGGCAAACTTTTGGCGGGTCGTTACTTTGTTTCCTCTCAGTTTTCTCTTCGCGTGCGATGAGATAAAGTAAAAAAAAAAAAAAAAATGTAAAAAAAATTTTGCTACCACTCCTTTTTACCATGGCTAAACTAACAGGTACAAAAAGTGCCAAAAAAACCAAAGTCGCCGCCTCTAAGAAGTCGAAGGATGTTTCACCAGAAGTGGAAAATCTAGATAGTGAAGTTGAAGCGGGCTCATCTTCGTCCGACAGGAAACGTGAGCGCCAAGGTGATGATGACGAGAACATCAAAGCAGAGGCTTCTGATTCAGAATCTGTAGAAGAAATCAATGACCCAAAGTCTTCAAAAGACTATTCTACCACCGTTTATGGAAATTTCACTGACTTGAAGCTATCAGACCCTACATTGAAAGCAATTGGAAACATGGGATTCACCAAGATGACGGCTGTCCAAGCCAGAACGATCCCTCCTTTACTTGCTGGCAGAGACGTTTTAGGTGCAGCCAAGACAGGATCGGGTAAAACTCTGGCATTTCTGATTCCTGCCATTGAAATGTTGTATTCTCTCAAGTTCAAGCCCAGAAATGGTACAGGAGCCATTGTGATCACTCCTACCAGAGAGTTGGCTCTTCAAATTTTTGGTGTCGCTAGGGAACTTATGGAGAGTCATTCTCAAACCTTTGGTATCCTTATTGGTGGTGCCAATAGGAGAGCTGAAGCTGAAAAGTTGATGAAGGGTGTAAATATAATTATCGCCACTCCCGGAAGGTTGTTAGACCATTTACAAAACACTAAGGGATTTGTCTTCAAGAACCTCAAGGCTTTGATCATCGATGAAGCTGACAGAATCTTGGAAATCGGATTCGAAGACGAAATGAAACAAATAATAAAGATTCTTCCAAATGAGAACAGACAAACCATGCTATTCTCAGCTACTCAGACAACTAAAGTCGAAGATTTAGCACGTATATCTCTTAGAAAAGGTCCTCTGTATATCAATGTGGACAGTGAAAATGAAACCTCCACTGTTGATGGTTTGGAACAAGGTTACGTCGTTTGTGATTCTGACAAACGGTTCTTGCTTCTTTTCTCATTTTTGAAGAGAAATCAAAAGAAGAAGATCATTGTATTTCTCTCCTCATGTAACAGTGTCAAATACTACAGTGAACTGTTAAATTACATTGACTTGCCAGTTTTAGATCTTCACGGAAAACAGAAGCAACAAAAGAGAACAAATACCTTTTTCGAATTTTGCAATGCTACACAAGGTGTATTGATCTGTACTGATGTTGCAGCTAGAGGTTTAGATATACCTTCAGTTGACTGGATTATTCAATTTGATCCTCCTGACGATCCAAGAGATTACATCCATAGGGTTGGTCGTACTGCTAGAGGATCCAATGGTAAGGGAAAATCGCTGATGTTTTTAATTCCTTCCGAACTTGGTTTCCTCCGTTACTTAAAAGCAGCTAAAGTCCCTTTAAACGAGTTTGAATTCCCCACTAACAAGATCGCTAACGTTCAGTCTCAATTGGAAAAACTCATTAAATCCAACTATTGGCTTAATCAAAGTGCCAGAGATGGTTATACAGCATATTTGCAGGCTTATGCTTCCCATCACTTGAAAACCGTTTATCAAATTGACAAATTAGACCTTAACAAAGTTGCCCAATCCTTCGGTTTCAGTGTCCCTCCTCGTGTGAACATCACGATAGGCTCAAGTGGCAAGTCCTCCAAACCAAAGAAGCAGAGAAGGAATTAAATGTAAAGTAATAGATAAGACATGAATTAGTCTTGATTTTTTTTTCTTTCTGACTTTCGTCCTGTAAAGAAGTTCCGCCTAGAAGCACTTCCCCCATCCTCTTCCCCCCGCTGTGGGAGATGACTTTTCGCTCTTTCCTCCTTAAAATTTTCTATCTCGAGACTTTTTTTTTCGTCAGATTCACCCCAACTTTAAGCGCAATGGATGACCATAGAACCCTAACCCAGCCACAGCCTCAGAAGAGAACTGGCCATGAGCCTTTTTACAAGCGGCTGGATACCCCACTTAATACCAGACCCGCTTCGCCATACACACTGAATCCTCCTATCGACAATGATGGGTTGTCATGGCCCTCAGTTGGTGCGCGGGCCCGTTTGGAAGCTACCCCAGAAGAAGCTGAAGCCAGGGAAAAGAGAATAGCCTCTGCTGTGAAAACAATTCTTACTGAACTAGGAGAAGATGTGGAACGAGAAGGACTTCTTGAAACACCTGAGAGATATGCCAGAGCGATGCTATTTTTCACCAAGGGTTATGAAGACAACATTAAGGATGTCATCAAGAGAGCAGTATTTGAAGAAGACCATGACGAAATGGTCATAGTTAAGGACATTGACGTTTATTCATTGTGTGAACATCATCTAGTACCATTTTTCGGAAAGGTTCACATCGGATATATTCCGAATAAGAAAGTTCTAGGATTATCAAAACTGGCCAGGTTGGCCGAAATGTACTCCAGGAGATTTCAAGTCCAGGAGAGATTGACTAAACAAATTGCTATGGCTGTATATGAGATCCTGAAACCAAGAGGGGTTGCCGTCGTCATGGAGGCTACTCATATGTGCATGGTTAGCAGAGGAGTCCAAAAAGTTGGGGCGACCACAACTACTAGTTGTATGTTAGGATGTTTCCGATCCCAGCAAAAGACTAGAGACGAATTCTTGACGTTGATAAAATAAATGGGGATGGGGGTAATATTGCATGTGTAAGTGGTTGTGTATGTGTTTGTTTTTCGTTCTCTGTGGTTGAGGGTTCTGGAAACTTGGTTTGGGAATAAATATAATAGAATGTTAGACTTCCTTATCACTCAAATCTGTAAATGACCCTGCTAACTGATGATATTTCTTGAAATCTGTAAGGTTGGAGCTACTCTTTCTAATTGTGTTATTGTACAGGTTAAGGTTCGGTAGCGAGATATTTGACCTAGATGAGACCAGGTTTTTGTACAGATTGGGGGAACTTGAGGAGTTTTGGACTTGCTTCCCATCGTCATTAATGTCACTGATATCTTGGAGATTGTACAATGATGGTCTCGTCCTCAGATTATTTGGAGAGGATATCCTTGCGTTTGAATAGCTCAGTAATCCTTCTTCAAGGTGAGCTTTTTGAACATCTATTTCTTGCTCAGTTAAATAGTTCTTTTCTTTTCTTATCTTCGAATGATACAATTGAGCTGATTTGTTCTGTAGAAAATGACATGTTCGAAAAAATATTGATGAGATGCTGTCCACAAATCCACTGTGCTTAAATCTCATAAGAGGAACTTTTTTGAAGTAAAAAAGGAACAACAAAACGACAAAAACCGTAAGGAATAATAGAAGAGTATGTAATCCCAATCCAGTAAACTCATCCTCTTGGTAAAATAGTGAATTTGGAACTGGTGAAATGAATTTTTTACCTGCAACATTAGCTGCTGTCTCACTTGGTTTGATACCCACCTGTTTAGCGTCGGAGTATCCAGTGTTTATTTGGCTGGATGCAAAAAGTAACATGGCCCCCAGAGTCCATGATAACTCGGCTCCTTCAATCAGATTAGCACTTTGAAATGGTATATGCTTGAATTCTTGGTCGATGGATTCCAAGGTATCTTCAGAAACACTCTCCTCTAAATCTATCCGAGGTAATCCAAATCCTTCATGTAGAACGTTGATGACCCAACTAGCCTTAAAGCATGAATCTTGAAGCAATTGTAAATTGATATTATCTCCATACAAGTTCTCCTTATAATTTCTCTCGATCTGATCCCAGGAAGAGGAACAGAAATTTATTACCTTTTCATTAAAAAGCATAAAATTATATTCCCCACCCATCTGGAAGACGTCATTGGCAGTATACCAGTATTCAGAGATTCCAACGAATTTGTCCCGCTGAAAATCAATCATAGGGGCATGAACTCCATTGAAAAGGCATGGGTATCCTTGGCAAGGAAGATGTTTGAGCAATAATGGATATATACTCTTCATACATGATGCATAGTCCCCAGTTCCTTGAATTTGGTACAACTTGCCATCATACTTTTCTTGCAGCTTTAAACCTCTTGGCGAACAAACATCATTCAATTCAATTATTCCATCGCCATCAGGATCGTAGTCAATATCATCCACTAACGTCTTTGCCAAAGATTTCAAATATCTTCTTCTCGCCTCATTAGCTCCAAATCCAAGCCAGGACGATACAAATACTGGCCACTCTTGAACATCGCCATTAACGTTTTTCAATGTCACACTAAACATATCATCACTATGCCTCTCTACTTCAGTTTCATTAGAGGGAAAAAATGCAATTTGGGTCGAGGCTCCCCCCATGTCCATGAATCCAAATGACGAATGAGAGGGTCTACTAGGGTCGTAGTTATCAAACTGTCGAAGTAGGTAATTAAGACCCAGCCATCCATAAATTCCTTCAGTTTCTCCGTCAATGAGTTTCACGTTATCATCACAGTCTTTTAACATAAACCTGGAATGTTTTCTAATGGACTTGCAAACAATTTTAAACATCTTATCTCTCTTCTTTGCGGATACCAATCTCATTCCCGCCGTTGCATACACGAATATCGGAGTTTCTTCGTGTTTTGACTCGGGTATTATGCTTTGTGCATGCTTGATGAGAGGCTTGAAATGGTCGTCCCATAAATCATCCATATCATCTTCAAAAGATGACATTCCTGGAGAAACTTTTATTGGCCAAGACTCTTCCTGTTCCATCCTAGGAACAGACTTCAAAACGGACTCATCATCAGTATTTAATCGTAACTCGTTAGGATCTTGCCATTTGAAAACTTGTAATCGTGACCCGGAGGATCCTGAGTCTACGACTATGCCATAGTTCTCTTGCACCATGGCGTAGAGGTAGAGCAAGTTGAAAGATTATCGACAAGAACTTAAATGGCACTTAGTAGATGTTAAAAGTCTAAAGTCGCGAGATCTTGATATAAATAGATAGCAGACCACACGTTGCCCGCTAACGTAGTTTTTTGGTATGTCAAGAGAATCTTGAAAGTTGGGAGTTCTAATAGGCAGTCTGGTATCTTCTATAGCATATCAATCTTATAAGTAAACTGTGCAAGTTAAGCGTGTGAGGTCCCAAAGTAGCTTCTAACATAGTGAAATACCTAGTCGGCTGTTACCCGGATTTGGCTATATAAAGGACCCGAAAGACTAAACTTCAATCTCTTCATCCTTATGCAAGGGCATTACGTGTATCAGTGAGGATTCGTCCGAGATCATGTTTTTGCTGGTTGAAAACTAACCATGACTGCTTTCATCTGTGACAAACGGATGAAGAATTTTTGGGCCATTTTGTCGTTTCTACCGTAATTCATTGAATACGGTGGATTAGTTTATAAATGATCAGTAGCTGGCTCCTAGCTATTCGTTTCATCGTACAAACGGTGCTTTTATTTACATTCTATTCTTCTTACGTTTCTTGGGCAACGGCTTGCGTGTTACTTAGTTTGTTCATTCACTCCTGGTCTATGTAGGTTTACGACGTAGTTAGCGGACTCAGTTCCCTTCCCTATTTCCCCCCCCCCCCCCCCCCCTCCCCCTTTTAGGTCCACCCTTTCGAACACCACCCTCGCAGGCCCGGCTCGCTCTGTAATAAAATTGAAAAACTCCTTCTACTACTATTCCCATCAAGATGTTCAAGAAATTCACCAAAGAAGACATCCATTCCCGGTCAAATATCAAGAGCTCTCAGCAAAGGAACCTCAAAGCAAAATGGGTGAGACAGTTTCCTGCGTTGGAGTCTGTAATTGACGATATTATCCCCAAAAAGTCTCAAGTGATCCTCATCAAATGTGAAGATAAGATCCAGCTATACTGTATTGACAACAAGGTAGTAGCTTTCCAACAGTTTGATGATCTGATCCCTTCCTTGGAGATTGTTCACAAATATCCAGACTGCTTTCCGAAAGTTCAAGTCGACAGAGGCGCCATCAAGTTTGTCCTCTCAGGAGCTAATATCATGTGTCCAGGGCTGACATCTCCCGGAGCCCAATTGCCTGAAGAAAACTTGGAAAAGGGTACTATAGTGACTATCTACTCTGAGGGAAAAGAACATGCCCTTGCGGTAGGTGCTTTAGAAATGAGCACGGACGATATTAAGAGCTTAAATAAGAATGTTGGTGTCGAGCTGTTTCATCATCTTGGGGATTGTCTGTGGAATTTTTCTTTTAATTAGATAAATAGTGGTAATTAATTTCGTAATGCAGTTGGAAGTGGTAGAAGGTTGATTAATGAGAGAGATTGTTTTCAACCCTTACTCAGAAAATTTTTCATTGGATCTTCCAAATCAGAATCATCTTCATTGTCATCGTTTAGTGTCTGCTGTTCGCTTTGCTCTTCTTGACCTTGGCTTATCAGCTGTTGCTGCGCTGGTTGTTGTTTATGATCTTTCACTCCCTCTGCAAAGTCCTTCTCCATCTCCTTTTTAACCATAGCTTCCCATTCCTTATCCATTCTTTCGTCATCCTCATCTTGGTAAACTGTTGGCCTATAAGTTGTGTGATCAACCCTTATCGTGCGATCTTTAATTCGGATGCCATTCAGATTATCTACAGCTAAGACAGTAGACCTCCAATCTTCATACTTTAAAAAGGCAAACCCCTTCGATTTTCCACCATTGGAATAATCTCTTGCAAGTTTCACATGGGTTGGGACGCCATATTGAGAGAAAATTGTAAGCAAATCAGTCTCCGTAATCTCATACGGTAGAGAACCGATGTAGATGTAAGCAGAGTTTCTATACTCTTGATGCCATGATGCTTCAAATTGTATATTTTGATCTAATTCCTGTTGATTAAGCTTCTCAATGTGTTTAACTTTACTAAATGGTCAGATTTCAATTCTGATAGGACAAAAAAAGGCATGACTTACTTCATAGTGGCCTACGCAATAGGTTTATCATCAGAATATAGTGCTAGTTGCGATCTAGAAAAGTTTAAAAAAAGGAAGGTCGTACCCGGGTTCGAACCGGGGTCATCCGGATCAAAACCGAAGGTGATAACCACTACACTATACAACCGCTTGTTGCGTAGAAACAAGCACGCGTTTATCATTATAGACACAGAATAAGTGTTGAAAGAATAAAAAAAGGTCGTACCCGGGTTCGAACCGGGGTCATCCGGATCAAAACCGAAGGTGATAACCACTACACTATACAACCATTTGTGACGGTTCATCTATAATTATAGCCGTATGTGCAGTGAAACGTATTGTAAACTGCAATGCATTATTCTACCTAGATTCCTTTAGTGTCTAGCTATCTAGCCCTCATGTATTATCTCAGGTACTATTACAATCTTATGGAGCAAAGCCTAGCCATCTATTTCACCGTAGCTTCTCACCTTATCCCCTGAAATAACAAGATTGTTTAAATTCAATTTTGATTATATTACATTATATTTACTATCAATTATAACTTTAACTGTTCATACTGATAAGATGGGATGAATGCTGGTGCAGCTACCTTGATAGCTTTAGTCGACTTACCGCTGATATCCAACATGTTATCAATTTTGCTACGAGACTCATCGATGACAACAGAAACAGGACCATTGGCTTCAACTATGGAGCCATTCATTTCCTTCTTTGATTGCTTGATCTTTGAGTAATGAATTAATGACTGGTTGACTAAGGTCAAAATTTCAGAGTTTTCAATCAAAGTTTCAATTCGGCCATTGACTTGGTCAATCAGCTTAGACAAGTTGGATTCGGTAGAAGACAAGTTCAAACTCAATGCTAAACCGTTAGAATCAACAAAGGCATTAAGAACTTCGTAACCAAAGTTTAGCCTCATAATCTTACTAATAACAATGTTGAGGTCAAATTCATCTTTATTCCTGGTGTTGGCTAATTTGGCAGTCTCCTGAGCAATAGTTTCACTTTTGAACTCATCAGATAATCTCACGAGCAGGTCCTTAACTATTTCATCATCTTCAACGCCATGCAACTGGTAAATCAAATCAATACAGGCTATATTTGGACAGGTCACAATAGCCTGTCTGAATAATCTAGGATGTGGCTTCAGCTTCTCCAGTAAACCTTCTGTGAACTCTTTGGGGAATAGGGGATGAGTCAGCAAATAAGTTAGAGACTTTTCAGGATTAAAAGCATCCAAGTCGAGGTCATCAAAAATTAATGAGCAGATTAGTCCAATAAAAGTGTAATCCACAATCCGGTCAGTCTTTGACTCGTGAACGTGAAACTCAGTATCTGTTTTGATGGATTTAGTATTCGTCTTGCTCTTTAAAATCTTGTCCAGAGGATTATTCTTCAAAAATGGAACGCATATTTTCTCCCATGTTTTCACATCCTTGGAGGCGGAAGCTGATACTAAATGTTCATAAACTTTTTTCAACTCGGCATTCAGTACCCTAATCTCATTTGAGGGATTGAAATTAGGATTCAAAAAGGGGATTGCAGTGAACAATTCGGATGATTTACTGTTCAAACTTTTTCCGACAGAATCACTAAGTTTGCCAGTTCCAACGTCAACTGTGTAATGCTTTAGCTTACTAAGGTTTTCTTTGCTGTTTTTCACTGCGGCCACAACGAAAGTTTCTCTGGTTGTAGGAGTATCACCACTCACTTGGCAAGGACAGTTCAATAGAGTAATGGATTTATGAGATGTAGTGGAGAACTTGGCTAGTAATGATTGGTACTTGGTGTCCAACAGGTAGATGTTGTTTTTAAAGGAAAGCAGTACTCTGTTAGGAGCCACAGACTTGAGAGACCACAATAAATTATCAGAAGAAGCACTGTCCAAAACGTTTGTCAGACTAATAGTCTTCACTTTTTGAAATTCTGGTAGAGAAAAAAAGGACAATTCTTTCGATTCAGCATCTAGTGCTAGTAAATTACCATCATTGTATTCAAAAACTTCAGCATTCAAGCCGTCAAGCTGATGGGTGGAAGCGTTGAAAGCAGAAGTTGTGTCCAAACCAACGAGTCTTACAGACAAAATTTGGCCGACTCTTTCCACAATCAGCAAAAAACCTTTCCCATCTGGTATGAACTTGTGAAATACGACTTTTACCTCGGAACCTATGGTGGGTTTTAAGGTAGCAATAGGTGCTATACTCTCACTAATGTCATAGAGTACAACCTTACCAGATTGTTCCAAACCAAAAACAACATTGGAATTCCTGTATAGCTCATCAATTTCCACAACTGCGTCATCAGTAACAACTTCTAGCATTTCCTCATCGTTTGATTCTTGGTATTTGACTAAGGAAATGGAATGCTTCTTTTTCTCTGAGAGACCAACCAAATAATTCTTGGATCCCTCAGAGATATTTCTGTCTTGGACCACATTAATGCTATTAACCTTAGTGCTAGGACTCAAACCATGAGACCAGATCA
The DNA here is from genome assembly GCA_023213065.1 of Komagataella ulmi. Classification (NCBI taxonomy): domain Eukaryota; kingdom Fungi; phylum Ascomycota; class Pichiomycetes; order Pichiales; family Pichiaceae; genus Komagataella; species Komagataella ulmi. Next base: position 696,518 of record JAKWAZ010000001.1, read on the forward strand.
ACTTTGGAGTGGGCTTTAGGATGTACGTTCCTACAAACGATCCACTTATGGCTATATCTATGAAATTGTTATCTTTGGACTCAATATTTGCCACTTTATAGTTCTTTTCACCCTCAACCTCTGCACCTAGCCGAGGCAAGTAAGAGACCGTATAAGGATCACTAATTTTGGTTTCGGCCACCATAATTAGAGATAATAGTTATGCAGAAGGTTTCTTAGTTTAGAAAAATTTTAAATTTTCAGGTAGAAAGAATAAATTCGAGGGATGTCGGATGGACAGAGTTGTTCTGGAGAGATCTCACCAAGTGTCTTCTCTGTTGATCTGATGAAGAACATTGAAAGAGAAGGTTATCCTAAAGACATAGCCTTGCATATAGTTAGATAATAATTGTCGATTTCTCCTCATTTAGAGTTTGCATTTCTCTACCGTCTTTGACGTTTATTCTCTGTTCATCTACGGGGTCTTACCAATTGGCGGAGTGTCCCTCCTAACGCTCTCTCCGCATCTCATTTGGCTCTGCAATCCACAGAATCTCTCTTCCCATTTTCGACTCCCTTTTTTCACCCACTAGCTTCTAAACTGTGCAAATGAACAGAGGTCCAAAAGAATTAGAAGGCCGTAAGTATCCAGCCAAGGCTCATGCACTGAAGGTCAAAAGTCACTTTATCCAGAAGAAGGCGGACATTTCAAGTCGTTCTGCAATCTTTATTAGTGGCGAAGACCTCAAGTTGTATCCTTACTGTGACCAAACAGCTCCCTTAAGACAGAATCGTTATTTCTTTTACTTGTCGGGTTGTAATATCCCTGGTTCCCATGTTCTTTTCGATTTGGACTCCGAATTGTTGATTCTGGTGCTGCCAGAAATTGATTGGGATGATGTCATGTGGAGTGGAATGCCTCTTTCAATTGAAGATGCCTACAAGACGTTTGACGTTGACAAAGTGGTGTATCTTAAAGATTTGCAAGGCTTTTTGTCTTCGTTTGGTACAATATATACAACTGACATCAATGATGAAAATTCCAAGTTCGGAAATTTGCTCACAGAGAAAGATCCAGATTTGTTCTGGGCTCTGGATGAATCCAGAATGATCAAAGATGATTATGAACTCACTTTGATGAGACATGCGTCAAAAATTTCTGATAACTCCCACTACGCTGTCATGTCGGCCCTTCCAATTGAATCTGACGAAGGCCATATTCACGCTGAGTTTGTCTATCATTCGTTAAGACAGGGATCCAAATTTCAAAGCTATGACCCGATTTGTTGCAGTGGACCAAACTGTAGTACACTCCATTATGTTAAGAATGACGATTCTATTGAGAATAAACACACCGTTCTAATTGATGCTGGTGCTGAATGGAACAACTATGCTAGTGATGTTACTAGATGTTTTCCAATTAATGGGGATTGGACGAAAGAGCACCTTGAGATCTATAATGCTGTTCTGGATATGCAGAGTGAAGTGATGAAGAAGATCAAGCCTGAAGCCCATTGGGATGAGTTACACCTTTTGGCTCATCGTGTTCTCATTAAGCATTTCTTGAGACTCGGTATATTTCATAACGGTACAGAGGATGAGATATTTCAGAGTGGAGTCACAGTATCATTCTTTCCTCATGGACTTGGCCACTTATTAGGAATGGATACTCATGATGTTGGTGGGCACCCTAACTATGACGATCCAAACCCTCTATTGAGATATCTAAGGTTGAGAAGAGTTTTGAAAGAAAATATGGTAGTTACCAACGAACCTGGAATTTACTTCTCTCCATATCTCGTTGAATTAGGATTGAAAGATGGTAATAAGGCAAAATATGTCAATAAGGATGTTCTGGAAAACTACTGGTATGTCGGAGGTGTGAGAATTGAAGACGATATTCTCGTTACGAAAGATGGGTATGAAAACTTCACCAAGATTACTAGTGATCCTGAGGAAATCTCTAAAATTGTTAAAAAGGGATTGGAAAAGGGTGAAGACGGATTCCATAATGTTGTATGAAAGCAAGGTCAATCAGTATATCATTTATTTAGCTTTCTGCTACTAACTTACCAACTTTGTCTACAAATTCTTGAACTTTATCTGCCTCTTTACACTCGGCATAAACTCTGACTGCATCTTCTGTTCCACTGGCTCTGACGAAAGATCTACCACTTTCATATTGCAATACAATTTCGTCAATTTTACTTTGAAGCCCCTTGGGTTCAACTAGAGTCCTTTCCGAGTTTGTGGTCTTGAACAGAGTTCTATCAGGAACAAGAACTTTAATTAGTCTGTTGGGCAAATCTGTATAATCTTGATCCCAATCCAAAGGTGTTTTGTTAGTATATTTTAAGGCCACTAGAACAGCTAATAAATCAGAAATTGCATCTCCAACAGCCTGGTTGATAAGGTCAACTAATAGTAAAAGAGCGGATACAGCTTTCTTATCTTTCTCCCCTCTTGGGCGGTACTTTTGTAAGGTTTCAACGAACAGTGGCGAGAAAACAACGGTTCCATGTCCATTGGCTTCAAAATAAATACCAGCATCGAAATCAACAGCTTTATGGTGTAAATGTTTTACTCCTGTTGGGGTCACTTCTACAGGAACTTGAAGTGATTCTTTGATGAATTGTGAGGATGAACCATTAGCATAAGCCGTTTGAACTACTCCGATACTCAATTGTACGTCTTGCAACTGAGACAGCAGTGAGTTGATAAATTGAGTCAATAGTGTTGCAATTTTGTCACCATCTAAAAGACGGAACTGATTTTGTTGATTGATGTAATAAAAAACAATTCTATCGGCATCACCATCAAATGAACAGTATGGCTTCAAGGGTGTCGGATTGTCAAGTCCATGTGGTAGTTTTTGATTCGTCTTGACAAAATCAGCACCACAATCAACATTCAATAAACGGGGAATGTCACAATTCCTGTTGACCAAATTCAGAGACAGAATATCTTTCACATATGGAGCTAATTTTTCAATCTTGTTAGCTCCAATTCCATTAGCAGCATCAATAGTAATATCAATTACTTCCTCGGAGGAGCCACATAAGTCCCAAATACGTCTCAAGGTGGAATCTAGTTTCTCATAATATCCTTCCTCGGTCGGCTTTCCGAAGCTGGGATCATTGTGAGCCCTTACCAGATAGTGTAACTGTGGTGTCGTCAATAAGTCAAAATTAGATGCTCTACTCTTCTCGACAGCGTCAATACCTTCAATCAAACTGCTCAGAAGTGTAGGTCCACTTTCTCGGGAGTCTCTTCCAATAACCACATGACCAGCAGCAGAGAGATCAATTGCTTCAGAATTAACTAATTGTCTGATATTCTGCTCCAAACTTTCAGTGGAATTCGAATTGGCAAACTCTGTTGCCCAATGTTCCCAGCTTTGTTCCAACATTTCTCCCAAGGGGTCAACAACCTTAACCCCATTGTCTTCAGGTGGATTATGAGAGGCGGTTATCATGACCCCAATAGTTTTCCCTAGTTTTTTCGATCTAAGAGCGGCCAAGATACCCACCGTGAACATTACAGGATCCAATTTGGAACTATGCATACGAAACCCTGCTGTACCATAAGTGTAATTGATTTCAGGATTTTTCAGATGGTGAGAATGTGCTTTTAATTGGGGCATTTTGGGACCTTAGAATAAAGAGAAGATGACAACAATAGGGCGCTGATGAATAGCGACAGAAGGTGTTGGGCTAGGCGGAGATCAAGATTTCGCTCTAAGAGTATCCATACTCTACCCAACCCAAACAATCGGTTATCTGTGTGTCATGACACAGTCCAACCAACATGTGTCGATTTACAATCCAAAGGTGATAGTTTACTCTATAGGCCTTACCACTGCTATACTGGCGTCAATGAGCATTTATAGGACCCATTTTGTCCGCTTTTCCACCTCGCTGGACGTTCCAAAAACCTTGTTTCGAACTAAACATCTACATGGCAAGGTTACTTCTGTCGGTGACGGAGATAACTTTCATTTCTATCATCTTCCGGGTGGAATATTTGCAGGCTGGGGATGGATAAGAGAGACCCCAGAGATTAACAAGTTTAGAAAATTGAAAAATAAAACCATTCACGTTCGATTGTGTGGAGTCGATGCACCAGAGCGATCCCATTTTGGTAAACCCTCCCAGCCGTACAGTGAAGAGGCCTTACAATGGCTTAGACATTTTATTCTGGGGAAGAAGGTTAAAGTGAAACCACTTAGCGTTGACCAATACAATAGAATTGTGGGGAGAGTGTTCATCTTTCGTTGGAATGGATGGAACGATGTCAGTGAGGAGATGTTACGAAATGGGGTTGCGATAGTTTATGAAAATAAATCATCTGCAGAATTTGACGGAATGAAAGAGAGGTATTTAAGGGCGGAAAACAAAGCCAAGAAGAAAAAAAAAGGGTTGTGGGGAATTGAAAGGGGCCTAACCCCAGGAGAATATAAGAGGATATACAAATAGTATAGTGTTCCCACTAGTATAGATCTGTTGATTTGTGGCCAAGTTGTTAATTCACCGATTCGAATCTCACTAGCATCTGACATCAATTCCTCTTCTTTTTTCGGCTTCTCTCAATTCAAACATCACTTGAGCTGCCACGAACAGACAGACACAGCTAGATACTAAGAATTTCAGGCCATCTGAAGAAGTGAAGATCTCAGTGATCAATAGTTTCATTCCATCACCCCCCAAGACAAATCCATATAAGTTGGCAAACATCATCATCCAAATGTTGATAATAGCTCCCACTGCACAGACATGACGGAACCACCATCTTTCACTGTATGGCTTGAACATATTTGTCAATGTAATTTCAGGTAATAAAAACAATACAACTATCCATCCCCACATGAGCAATTTCAGTTCAATATCATGCCAGATTGCAACAAAACTGAAAACTGCCAACGATGTCAGTATTCTGTAACGAGATCCTCCTAAAGGAACGTATATGTACTTGATGGTCCACCTATTGAAGGATCTATGCCAAGCTCTCCAAAAGGCCATAGCAGAGTAATTATTGTCCATACATCTGATCATGTTTTCCGGTGGGTCGATTCCATCGATAAGTGACCAAAATCTAAACATCCTCCAAGGAATTAAAAGTTTCAACCATACTATATTCAAATTGAAAAGTCCAATCATTGAAATTTGAAACGGCGTGTTTCCTTGCCATGCCTTCGTCTTAGAAACAGCCACAACGTACATAAAATGCAATAAAAATTCCATTACGAAGATGCAAAATAGTAGGCGCAGTCCATAAATGGCAGTCTTCCTAAAGTTTATAGTGGGTAACGGATTGAAGGACTGATAAAAATAGTCATTGAATGTGATAACAGGTCCTGCAATGTATAACGGGGTGTATGTTACGTATGAGATGTAGTTGAACAAGTTGTACTCGTTCAATGGCAAGGAATTGTTCATTCTTTCTTTATCTGATAATATGCGAGTCGTGGAGGGATTTTGTTTCTCTAATATGTTGTGAGTTTCTGTTCCGCTGTCATTATCATCTTTCTTTGGTTTGAAAGCAGCCAGTTCTCCCTTAGCATTGAGATAATCCAAGTTAAAACTTAACATTCTTAATAAGGTAAAGTTATAGAAAACGTCCCAACGAGCAATAATTCCATGAAATTGATCCATAAATGCTAAGCTGGGCGACAAGGAGCCAAATTGCACCGTTCTGTAATTGTCATTGATAAATAACGTAGAGACTGCCCATATCCAACAGGCCAAAGTAGCATACTTGGGATTTGGGATAAGTCTTGCCAATAAATAAGTAACAAACACATGAAAGTAAATTCTTAAACAATTGTAGCCATGTGCCCCGAAGAGAAACACGATTCCAAACAAAAAATCAAATGTTGTCCTTTGAATCGTAACACCTAAACTTACTAACTTCCTGAGCCCTGAATGTAACACAATCAGGCCTACGAGCATGGGTAAATTATCTCTGAAGAACCGATACTGGCTATCAGAGTTGTCAACCTTCCTATTGAACATCCAACCCTGACTCAGTAAATGCTGGAAACGGTTATAGTTGGCATTTGTTTCATTGCTTGCATCCATACAAGTTTTGTACATCAACGGGACAATAAATAAGAACACCAGCAAGTAGATCCTAAACTCCCAAGTATTCCATCTTGAGATATGAGATTTCGAAATGACTTGCTGTTTCCTCTTTGAATCTGGAAGCAGTCTGTCATCCAGAACCTGGAGGGAAAAGAATTCCAGAATTGGATGCATTTGAGAGAAAAATCAGGAACGATTGGCAAACGATAAAGACGTGTAGGCTGTGGTTCCTGATTTATGAAGCCTGGGGAAGATCTGAATGTCGCGAAGAAGCATACATACCTGTAAATGGAGACACCTTAGGAACGAAATACTCCCTGAACATGACTTGGAGGGTCGATGTTAAGGGTTGTATAGTCATTGGGAAACTTCTCATGGGAATAATTGACAATTGCTTGTAAGGCGACTCCACGGTCAAGTCAAGAGCTTTGCTAAGTCCTTCACTTCTATGGAGCCTTACATAATCCTCAATATCAGTTCGCTTATTTAATGGCTTTTCTTTCTTCTCCAAATACTAGTATGGACCGACGACCAAACCCTCCTGGCTGGGTTCCTCCAAAAGCTCCGTACAATCCATATGATCCGAATGATATCAGGCCCCCAGAAGGTTATCCAAGTGAGTTTTTGCCGCCTGGAAAGCAAAAATCCTTCTCTGAGATCCCAAAAGATGCAACGGAATATGAGCAAATACGGCACTCAATGAATCAACTTAAGTATACACCCAGACCTCCAAGTGAACTATATCCAGGACAAAATAAAGTGCTTAAACGTATAAACACAAAGGCAAGGTTCCAAAATGGACTGAAAATTACTTCTAGACTATTAATGTTTGGAGTGTCTGTGTACGGAGTCTTCTTTTATCGATGGAATGAGGGCTATGATAATGTGTTTAGTCCTTTCTATCGATTCAGACTAAAGTGCAAAAAGTTCATTTCCGGAGAATTATCTGATAAGGAAGAGTTTGATCTAAGTGGAAATTCTAAACCCCTTCCCTTCAAGGTTATCCGGGAGGAAACTGTGCCAGAAGATATTGCAGCTGTTGAATCTGCTGCAGGTTTACAGAGACCAACTCAAAAGCACCTAATGGAGGTGGAGAGAATTTTGCAAGAGAGAGAGGAGAAGATGCTCAGAGCCGTGGACATTGCAGAAGCGACCTTGAAAAAACAAGGCACTATTAAAGAGACCAAACCATTCTGGAAAATTTGGTAGATAGGTACAATAGAAGAGCAAAAGGGCGTATGTACTACTGTAAATAATATTTCATAGCATCATTCATATCCAAAACGGTGTCAATGGGAGCTACTTTTTTTCCACTCTAGGATGCTGGATGTACGTAATCTCCCCATCTGAATCTGTGGTCTCATACCCGTTTTTTTCTGCCTCCAGTTCAGCGTAAACACATGATAATACAACAAATGAACAAAGCCTTTATAGGTATATTCAGGGCCATAGTGTATTTTGGGCGGCTATTGTTCTCTTCATTTCTCCAAAAGAGTCCTCAATCTGCTAGAATGGCCGATGCTAGAGACATTAAAGACATCGTGCAATTCTACGGTTATCAATGTAAGGAGTATGTCGTCACGACTAGAGACGGATATCTGCTGACTGTACACAGGATCTATAAGGATAAGATTCATGACGCTCCTGTGGTTTACTTACAGCACGGTCTCCTGACAAATAGTGAACTCTTTGTGCTTAACGACTCCCCTGATAAGATTATCCCCTTTCAGTTGGTAGATAACGGGTATGACGTATGGCTGGGAAATAATAGAGGTAACAAATACTCCAGAAACCACACATCTATATCTATCAAATCAGAACGATTTTGGAACTTTTCATTGAATGAGTATGCCATTTACGACATACCAGATTCCATCCGCACAATACTGCACATTACCAATAAACACAAAATACTGGCATATATTGGGTTCAGTCAGGGCACTGCTCAAGGATTAGCCAGTCTGTCTTTGAATCCATATTTGAACGACAAGATTCAGGTAATGATAGGACTTTCACCAGCATTTATTCCACCTAATTTAAGGCACCCAGTTGCCTCGTTTGCAGTGAATGCTTACCACTATCTTCCTCTGATTCTGGGAAATCGGGCTATAATGCCCTCAGTTCATTTCTGGAAATGGATAATGGGACAGGAGTACTATCAGCGTGTTGTTGATCTCTCATTGATTTATCTGTTCAACTGGCAAGGCGATAACATCTCGTCAGAGCAGAAACAAATCGGATATCCTCATCTTTTTTCCAATAGTTCAGTTAAATCGATTCTGCATTGGTTCCAGATAATTAAAAATCAACGTTTTGAAATGTTTGACGAGAAGGACCATGATAGCTCCCCGCTTAATGTTATCTTTGGTCTCAAGGGGCATCTACCGACTCCCTTTCCGACTAATAATATTTCTACTAAACTTCTATTGATATACGGCACCAACGATACTTTAATGAATATACCTACGATGTTGCCATATCTGCCTCATGAAAACGTCCTGGATATCGTCCCAGTGCAAAATTATGAACATATGGATCTACTGTGGGGTAAGAATGTGGATAAACTAGTTATTCCAACCATTCTCAAGACTTTAAATGAACAACTGCCACTTGCAGAAAAAGTGGAAACCGTAGAGAAGCGATTTGCAAAGTTGCTAGCCCCATATATGAAACAGCCTGTCCTTGAAATAGAAGGAACTCAAAGATACGCAACAATACAGATAAGCTAGTGACAGATTTATAATAAAAGCTCTGTAATTACTGGACGGTGATCCGACAATGGGTACTCATTGTCATAGAATATCTCTTCAACTTTGTACTTTAAAGCCTTCCATCCATGATTGGTCTTTCCATCTTCTTCCCATGTTGCTCCAAACTGAAAATCAATACGGGAAAATTTAGAAGTGTCGCCAATTCTGCTGAATCCAGTGAAGGTAGATAAGTGACCAAAACGAAATTGAGGAGGGGTCTCTTCCATTAGATCTCTAAAATTGAATTTGCTCAGGTTGGCACTTCGAAATCTCTCTGCAAACTCTGAAGAAATCTCATCGGTTTCCAGGGGCTGTTTTCCTGTAATGATTCGATAACCTCCAGAATTTTCGTTGAAACTATGAGAATTCAAATCACCACACAGTATGATACTTGGATTTGCTACACCATATTCATTTTTTAAACGTTCAAATTCGTAGCTTGCTCTATATTTAATCAAAGAGGAAGCCAATCGTCTTTGATTTTCACTTTGTTCGTCGTAGTGTGTATTCATAATGATAAAAGGGTCTCGTGATTCTTCTCCTTTAAACTTGAACAGTCCAATTGTTACAGTTCTCAACGAACCGGCTCCAGGATACCTAGAAGGCTCAAACGGAGTTTTTGAAAGCCAAAAATTATCCCATTCTATCAGCTCAAATCTTTCCGTATCATAGAAAATAGCCTCAAATTCACCCCTTAACTTCCCATCATCTCTGCCAAGACCAATCCAGTCCCAAGAGGAGGAATCAAAAAGGTTAAAAAGTTCATTGAGATCTTGAACTTGTCTATACAGCGCCTCCTGGACTGCAAATATACCAGCTCCATTGAAGACCACGTGGTTAGCAATGCTTATCCTTCTCTTTGACCATGGAACTTCACCAGAATTCTCATAGTAGGATACTTTGTTATCTTGAGGAACTTTTTGTTCCATTCTACCAATTGTGTCCTGAACACTTTCGTCATTGGGCTGCGAATCGAATCGAAGATTCCAGGTCTGAACTCTTACCAAGCTGGAAGAGGGTGTTTGAAATTTTGGCATTTCTCTGTTGAACGGCTTGAAATTTGTAAAGTAGATGAAAAATAGAAGGAATGGAAAAAGAATGAGAAAAGGATAATTAACCTTTGGTTTAGCTGAGTTCTTCATAGCACTTTTGACCTTAGCGGGGCTGATTTAAAGTTATGCTAGGGGAGAAGAGATATCGCGATGAGCAAGTCGATGCCTGACATAGGTCTTGCTTCCTCCTTTAAGAGAAAAGAATGGAAGATGCGCCCAGCGATGGGATAGGACAAAGAGCATTTGGCGGGTACTGATCTGAAGTCATTCTTGAAATTGTAGATATTAGAGTTGACCAATTAAGTGCCCATCTACAATAATCATTTGAATAGCAGAGGATACCAATTGATTCTATCAAACGTTACTTTTGTTTGGACCCGACTTTCCTCTTGAAGCACCATCCTTCAGAGGCTCCTGCTACGTCTTCCCAGTCCGGTTGTCTCTACTTTTCTTCTGCACCTCTCCATGCTCTTCCTATCCCTAAAAGGTTTGGGTCAACTGTGTATATGGTTAACGCACGACTGTTTACCTATAAAATTTTTCAAACAGAACTCTTCTTCTTCTTAACGCAAATTTAACAGGCAAACAACAACATAGGAAAGAATCACCATATAGGTTGGACTCTTTACAGACGTCCTTGGCCGTTGACCATGGTGGTACAGTTGTCCAAGTTCTACAAGTATGTCTGAAGAATGAAGTTATTGGTCTTGGGTGCAGCTTTCCATCTGTTCGATTTATTCGGCTAAGAGTTTACCATTGTGTGCTCGTATGGGGAAGGGTGCAAGGATCAGTAATACAGCCGAACCGGTAGACTCTACCATAATGGCGATACAAAATGTAGTTCATATTTGTCATCTCGATTATTCCTACTGTTCTGTTATCTATTAAGGTTTTCACTCAATTCTCGTCTACTCCTTCCTGGTTGACATTCGAGCTGCCCGGATTGGATGCCTGCGTAGCTTTATTGCCTAGTTCAATACAATTTGTGCGGGCTACAATTAAGGCCCTTACATAACCCGGAAAGGCATGTTCCCCCACCAAATTGTGAACTTTTCAGCTTTCACCGGTGGTAATATTCTAGGGGTATAATAAGGTTTTGACTGGGAATTTCAACCAGAGAACACTAATGAGGGACCAGGATAATGCTAGCCTGACACCCCCTAATGCCTTCGTAGTTTTAAACTGTTAACTTTAGTATACTCTTCATTCTTCCCCATCAAAAAACCGCTCGTTGCCTCGACTGATTGAGTCTTCAATTCATCCCGTCCATGCCGAATTACTTGAATTCATTTCACCTCAGGCTGCTTACGTACTCTCACCGGTCTCCGGTGTACATGGATCCGCTATTGCCAGATGTTTCTCGTACAACAATCACCAGATCAAGGTCGTGAACGGACCAATGGCATCCAGAGCAATCCTGAAGTGTTTGGGGTCCGGGCTGTATAAAATGAAACAACGTGACTTGAACCAGCAAATTTGTCCCAGTTGTGCTACACCCAACACGCGATTACCCCGGAGCTCACCAGGCCTCTTCCCCCTCTCAATGGCACCCTCCTAGCGCTTCGAAATAATGGCTGCGTAGTATTTAACGAGTGCCAGTTCCCTCTGACAATATCCTTTTTCTTTTCCTCTTAGTTCCCCACATATCAATTGAAACATATTTTTTACACAATGCCAGATCAATTATCATTCTTGAAGAGAAAGACCGGTGTCATCGTTGGTGATGATGTCAGAAACCTGTTCCTTCACGCTCAGAAGAAGGGCTTCGCCATTCCAGCTATCAACGTTACTTCTTCCTCCACCGTTGTGGCTGCTTTGGAAGCCGCTAGAGACAGCAACTCCCCAATTATCTTGCAAACTTCCCAAGGTGGTGCCGCCTACTTTGCTGGTAAGGGTGTCAAGAACTCTAACCAGGAGGCTTCCATTGGTGGTTGCATTGCTGCTGCTCATTACATTCGTTCTGTAGCTCCATTATATGGAATTCCAGTTATTTTGCACACTGACCATTGTGCCAAGAAGCTTTTGCCTTGGTTCGAAGGTTTCTTAGCTGCCGACGAGGCTTACTACAAGGAACACGGTGAACCTTTGTTCTCTTCCCACATGTTGGATCTGTCTGAGGAGACTGACGACGAAAACATTGCCACTTGTGTCAAGTACTTCAAGAGAATGGCCAAGATGGACCAATGGTTAGAGATGGAGATTGGTATCACTGGTGGTGAGGAAGATGGTGTCAACAACGAGAACGCTGACAAGGAATTGCTGTACACCAAGCCAGAGACCGTTTTTGCTGTTCACGAGGCTCTTGCTCCAATTTCTCCAAACTTCTCCATTGCTGCTGCCTTCGGTAACGTCCACGGTGTTTACAAGCCAGGTAATGTCGTTTTGCGTCCTTCCTTGTTGGGAGACCACCAAAAGTACGCTAAGCAGCAATTGAAGTCTGAGAGTGATAAACCATTGTTCTTGGTCTTCCACGGTGGATCTGGATCCACCCAAGAAGAGTTTGACACCGGTATCCGTAACGGTGTCGTCAAGGTCAACTTGGACACTGACTGTCAGTACGCTTATCTGACTGGTATCCGTGACTACGTCTTGAAGAAGAAGGACTACATCATGTCCCAAGTCGGAAACCCAGAGGGTGATGACAAGCCAAACAAGAAGTACTTCGACCCAAGAGTTTGGGTTCGTGAAGGTGAAAAGACCATGAGTGCTAGAGTCACCGAGGCTTTGAACATTTTCCACACTGCAAACCAGTTGTAAGTAGTAGTAGCAGTGGTGTGTATAATGTATATGAGTGTACTTACCAACCAAATTTCGTTTAGTATTTCGTCGACGATGATGTAGTCTGAGTCCTTCGCGAATCCGTTAGTTTCAAGACGGGGAAAAAAAACGACGAAAATGACCAACTTACTCAACTAAGCAAACCTCAAGAAACATAACACTTTGTTGTGAGACAGTAATAAAAAGCTCACAGCGTACACATCACCACTCATATAATGTCAGAGAGAAGCAGCAAGAAAGGCCCTAAAGGCGGCGCGAAGCGTTCGTCACAGGGCTCCTCTCAGGGGCTGGACAACACTAAACTGGCCACTTTGACCGAATTGTTCCCAGATTGGACGGCACAAGACTTGGAGCCTGTGCTAGAGGAGTACCCAGATGAAGATCTTAATGTGATTATAGAAAACATTATCAGTGGAAAAATAAACAAATGGACTGATCCTTCCGCTAAGAAGGAGAAGAAAAAGAGAGAAGAATCCTTTAATTCAAGTGAAGAATTATCAACTCCCTCTTATCATCAAACACCTCACAGCGCAAAGAAAGAGTATCCTAAGAAAGAAGTTAAGGCTAAATCCAAGAAGTCTCAACCGCGTTCCACGACATCCACGACTACTGCATCTACTAAAGCTCAACTGACGCCATCGTCTAATCCAAGCACAAAAAGTTCATGGGCGGCTGCTCTACATCAGAGACAGGAGGATGAACCACCGTCGAATGCAGCTCCCACCACTGAAACCGAAGCTCCAAACGGCGAGAACATATCTCAGTCTCCAATTGCCGAGTCAAAGTCTGAACAAGAAGAATCTTTTGCCCCAGCCGCAGTTGCTGAAGCGCCCGCTAAACCAAAGTCCTGGGCTGCCATGGTTGCTCAATCTGCCAAACCAAAGAAGAAGATTTTGAAGAGACCCGAACAAGCTGTCAAATCCTCCAGCAACGAAGAATTGTCGCAACAGAATGGGGACATTCAGGAAGAGCAACAAGCTTTGCAAACTCAAGGAGAAGCCCAAACTGAGCAACCCATCCAGTCCATTGAGCTTCAGCAGACCAATGAACAAATCTCACAACAAGAGCAGAAACCCGTCCAGGAAACTAAGCCTTTGGCGAGAAAGCAACAGCAACAGCAACAGCAACAACCTGTTGTTCTACCATCCGCTGTCAACTTGGATTCTATCGGAGGAATCTCATTCGGTTCCCTATCTTTGAATGAAAAAGAGGCCAGTTCTGCTCAGCAAGCTCAGCAGGCAAGCCAACCCACTTCTCAAGTGCAAGCACAGACCCAAAATCAACAGTACCAACGTTATGAAAATCAGTATTACAACAACAACCGTCAGTTTTACCAGGATGGAAAGCAGGTCAATTATGATTCCTTTGTCCGTCAACAGCAACAACAACAACAACAGCAGCATCAGCAACAACAACAGTACTGGGCCCATCCACAGGCTCAAGCTCAAGGTGTTGCCTCTGCTGGTGGTTCAGATTTAAACAGTGCCTCGCCAGCTGCCAGCAACGCTTTGCCTCAAGGCCAACCTCAGGGAACTCCATCTGTATCTAATGCCAACCCTGTTAACGCATACAATAACCCTCAGTTTTACACTCCATACGTATACTACCCATATGGTCAGTACTACCAAAACCCTCAACTATACTCTGGTTACATGGGCTATGGAGCTGGACAGCCTCAGACTCAGCCTCATCAGCCACAGCCACCAACCGCTAGTCCATCCCAGCAGACTCAGCAAGTGCAACCAACTTCAGGCCAGGTTCCAAACCAGCAACTAGGCGGATTTCAAGGATACCAACAGCCTTATCAGCAGGCATACCTGAACAAAAATGGATACCCTCTGTATCAACAATACCCTCAGCAGCAACAGCAGCAGGTGGGTGGTCAGGGCCAATCTCAGCCTCAAGGTAAGGAAGTTGATGAGCCCAAGCCTCAACCGCAAAGTCAACAGGCTGGTCAGCACCAGGGTCAGCAGGCCCACCAGCTACCTCAGCAGTACCCCGGGCACCCAGGTCAGTACTTTGGACAACAAGCTCTTGGTGCCCAGCAGACTCCTTACACTGAGTACCCGGTGTATCCTAACAGTAATGAATACAATAACACCAATGCTAAAGGGTGGATTTAGGGACATGCAATCCCTTTTGAACCCCACCGATCAAAGTATATAAGTATAAGACGAGAAGACAGGAATTATCAGGAATTATCAGGAAGTAAAACCTAATTGGGGAATAAACTTGACATTTGCGCGAATCACCATCTTTGCTCAGTGTTTATTTTTTTCTATGGCTGTAGTACATCCTCTTCGCGAATCCCTATATATAGGTTATAGAGGGCTCCCTCTTACTTTATTGCCACCTAATAAACCACATACTAAAGGGCTTATAAAAAAAAGTATGTATCAAGTTCGAGGAGGATAGGAACGCGCGTGAGATACCAAGAGACGGACGCGACATGACCTGGCGGGCTCCAGCTACAATGACATGACCTAAAATGAACTCATTGCGAGCTGGTTGCTCTCTGCTGGCCTGTCAGTCATGGGAGTGGAGTTTTAAGTGGGAGCAGCAGGAACCCAGGATGAAGAAGTGACAGGTAATAGTGGAAATTGCGCGGCAGAGTAGAACCGCGCTGATGTGCGACTACAAAACGCTGGGAAAACAGTCCAAAAGCAGTGATAATGACCGACTTTCAATGGTTTGGCATATTTTGTGTTTACAAAGGCATATCTGTGGTTGTTGTGAAGGGCCAGTCAGCCATTGGAATCCCAAAGAGGCAGGTCATTTTTTGTTCTGCTTGCTCCAAAACGCCTGGACTTCCTTTTTTGGTGGAACATTTACGGTTAGTGCACTACGCGAGGGGGTAAAAGAAGAGATCTAGAGATCTGTTTTTTTTTCCCTAAGTCGCAGATTGCCACAGATTAGTCTGTCGTATTTGTCACAACAAACAACGCGTTTTTTCTATTCACCGTTTACTTAGACGCACCCTTCCGTATTCTCGTTTCCTACACTACACTCTTCTAGTCTGGCCTGCCTGCCATACTATGTTTTGTTTTTATTTTGTTTTCTTTTATTTTTACTAACACATTAAAGAACAATGGCTGAAAGAAGAACCAAAACAGGAAGAAAGAAGAAGGGTGAGTAGAATTATTATTCTTTTTCAATTAGTCATGGCAACTCGATTACTAACAACTATTGCAGACCCAAACGCTCCAAAGAGATCGCTGTCTGCTTACATGTTTTTTGCCAACGAGCAAAGAGACATCGTGCGTTCCGAGAACCCAGGTATCCAATTCGGTGAAATTGGAAAGCTGCTTGGTGAAAAATGGAAGGCTTTGGACGCTGAAGGGAAATCTCCTTATGAATCTAAGGCTGAGGAAGATAAGAAGAGATATGAGCTTGAGAAGGCCGAGTATTTCAAAAAGCAACACGAAGAGGAGGAATAAGTTTCCTTCTTCTGAAGATTTCCCTTTTTTTATTGTGTATTATTCCGTTATCTTTTGTTTTGTGTATTAGTTAACTGATGTATTATTTGTTGATTCCATCCTCCTTGAGTGCTTCGCTGCAATATGCTTCGACAATGCCTTGGTGCACCCGCAGACTATTTGGTTCCAGCCCTGCTGCATGTGCCAAAAATCCTATTTGAACATTGGCTTTCATGAATTTGGCTACGCAACGATCCACACAGGAAGATTCTCCCTTGGACAAGTCGATTTCTCCATACTCCTCAGCAATACATTTCGTCCTACACGTACGAATAAGGGTGTTGAATGTGGTTTGCATGGCTTCGTACTGGATTTCAGCCATCTTTACCCTCTGCGGATCCACCTCCAGATGATCGTAAATTGTATTCTTGTTCAGAAAAAGAGACATGTTCTGGTGGAGTGGAGATGAGTTAAGTTGAGAGAGGATGAAAATTCTACTCAATATTATGACGATGTTGGATGGCGCGTAATGTAGATGGCTAGTTGACAAATGTGTTTGGAACTGCAGGGAAACAGCGCCGCACAAGGGAATGAACCGTTGAAATAGTGTTTGCTGTCGATTTGAAGATACCTCTGGAGATTGGCTTCCTTTCAGGTCTCGTTATTCCGAAGATACCGCAGGTTCTGCCAATTACCACTTCATTGGACTCTCTTTGCACGTGCACCTCTACATCATATCATGCTCTGCGCGCAAGGCCCGTGGAGTATATGACTAAACTCACTTGGTATAGTTCACTTTCCTCTAATTATTTGGTCAATTTGTCTTTTTGCTTCTCTACTCCAAAGTCATTGCCAATCATGCAATTTTAGCCGTGTTCACTTCCTTTAATTTCCCACCGAAGGTGGAGACAAGCAGACACGATAACGAGATAGCAAATGACCATCAATTTGACCAGAATATTTTGTCGCAAGTTACTCGTGACCAGCTGCAACAAAGAGATTGTTTTGGTAGATGTTTAATTCATCTGGTTGTTCTAACGGACCGCAGAGACCTTCTCCATCAGCTACTAAAGAATCCCAATCTAGATATCCATGTCAAGGATAAGCAGAGCGGTTGGAACTGTCTTCATTATGCGTTATATTTCAGAAACTTTCTCATGGCTGCCATGATATTGCAGTCCTTAAACTCAAACGACAAAGAATCTCTTGTTAAGCAAAAAGATTTAGACGGATTTACTCCCCTGGATATACTTAGCTCAACTCATATCACTTTTTTCAAACACTTGCCAATCTCAATAAATTTCAGAGGAATGATCACTGCTCCACGTAAAAACCAAAACGAAATGTTTGCATTTGACCCAAAGAACAGGGGCGGCTCTGACATACTCTTTTACAACTCTCAGTCACTCTCGCACTTGTTTGACTTTGTTGACCATGAAATTTTAATTTCTTATCCATTAGATCTACTTCACCAATCTAAAGCGGCCCAGCGCGGAGTGTCTCATCTACCTGCACCAAGGATCGTTCAGCTATCTTTATCTTCAAGACACATTTTATTGGCTACCAATGATGATCGAGGCAATTTGTTCAGTTGTGGCTTTAACAACTTTGGGCAACTTGGAGATGCCTCTACCCATTCTTCTAAACTATTTAAACCGATTGAGTTTTTCAAAGACAAGAAGATAGTTTATACTTGTTCATCTAACGATCATAATTTAGTTATTTCTGCTGATAATGAAGTGTTTACATGGGGTTTAAATTCTGATAGTCAGCTTGGGTACGAAGTTGCTTTTAACTCCTTCATCCAGCGAGAACCTTTCACCAATGTACCCAGACAAGTTACAACTGGCGATTGGAAGGGGTTTAGAAAACTGATTGGCTGTTGCTGTTCCAGTAAAGCTACTGCTGTGTATTCACGGAAAGAATTGTTCCTCTGGGGACAGAATAACGGTCAGTTTGGTTTTACCAATGTTCAACAGAATGCTCCCAGGTCGCTTTCTTTCAATTATGGACCAATAAAAGAAGTTTTCATTACAGACAAGTTCCTCCTGGTTCTAGTAGAAAATCAAGCCGATCTTTATATTTACATTAATGGGTTTCATCACAAGTTGAATGTTCCGTTGATCAAGAATTTTGAAAAGTTCAACTTTGATTATTTTAAACCCAAAAACTATATGTCAAAGAGATTAATCAAACAGATTGCAGTTAATAACTCTAGCAAGGGAAGATTTGCCATTCTTTATGATTCCGGTGAAATACAGAAAGTGACTTTCGACCCTGAGGCCCAAGGGAAGGAGCAATTTGATTCGTCACTCAAGTTTAGAAACTGCTGGATTCCGTCCAAACTGCACTTGAGAGCAACGGACGTCAAACTTTCCTCCACAGGTAAACTGATTATTTCCTGCTTTGATGGAACCGTATACAAGAGCACATCGAAATCGGAATCAACATCTATGTCAGAAAAGTTTTCAAAGCTAGTTGGTATCAACGCAGTATGCAAGATATACTGTGATAGCAACTTTCAAA
The DNA here is from genome assembly GCA_023213065.1 of Komagataella ulmi. Classification (NCBI taxonomy): domain Eukaryota; kingdom Fungi; phylum Ascomycota; class Pichiomycetes; order Pichiales; family Pichiaceae; genus Komagataella; species Komagataella ulmi. The sequence goes on from JAKWAZ010000001.1 coordinate 715,099, forward strand.
CTTTCGCTTTCATAAGAGATGAGCTAGACAACTTGCCTCATGAATTACACGAGAACGACTTTTTCGTTGATTTTGCAACGTTGTCTCCCTTAGTCCATTTTGAACAGAGAAAAAAATCTAAACAAGTTGTCAATCAATCACTAATACGACGTGCATCTTTCCATACTAACTTTGTTGAAACACTGTCCCTAGTAGAAAAGGACACTGATGAAATCCCACTAGATGAGGACTTATTCAAACTTAATAGGGATTCAAGATGGGTACCAAAAAGCAAATTCGAAGACAGATATACAAGCATTTCAGATACAGATGAGTCAATTTTGAAGCTTCTTGATAATACTGAGTTTGAAGATCTTTATCTGTCAAAACCAAGTTATGATAAAAAACTCTACGACTGCTGGTTTCGTACAGTCGACCAGGACGGAAATAAATCAATCAAGTTTGGCTGTCATGAGTCCATCCTTATGGTACGCTGTCCAGCACTAAAAGAATTGTTCAGTCGCAAAACTTTAATACATAAGGACATCCAGATGACTTACGACTCCAGTAAAAGTATTATTGATGTAGGTCCAAATGTAACAAGGCACAGCATTTTGATCTTCCTACACTTTGTTTATACCGGAAAGTTTCTTAAAGTCTGGGACTCTTTCCCATTGAATAAGACACCTCAAATAATCAAGGATACTAAAGATTCTGTCTCCAAAATGGCACAATTACTTCAGGTTATTGACCCTTTTGGCAGAATAAGCTCCAGCCAAAAGCAGATTGTCACTCAGCTTAGGACAATAAAACAGGATGTTTACACTGATACAATAGTAAAGCTGGCAGATGGACATATTACTCATTGTACTTCTTCACTATTGGCTCTAAGGTGTGCTTATTTTGAATTGCTCTTTGATTCCTGGACACTTCCAACCGAGAAACATGGCGGATTAACGTTCAAAACTATAGATTTTAGCCACGTCTCCGTAGAAGCGTTCACCGTAGTACTTAATTTCATTTATGGTGTTCCATTCATGGAACTATTCAATGAGGCAGCTTATCGTGATTCGTCAAGTTTTATCAATTTCGTGTTTGACGTAATGGAACTCAGTGATGAATTGATGCTATTTGACCTCCTTGATATAGCTCAGTTGGCGATTAAGGATTTTGTCACCATAGAGAATGTGATACCTATTCTTTTGAATGTTCACCAGTTGAATGCTACTCAGTTACTCTATTGTTGTGCTTGGAAGATCTATGAAAATATTGACTTGTTTATTTTCAGTCCCAAGTTGCAATCATTGATTTCTGAATGCGACGAGGAGCTTACAAGTAGACTGGACTCCTTATTCAAGGAGTTTGATCGATTTAAGAGTACTAACATGTTCGTCAAAGATAATTGGTATAACAGGAGTGCAGAATTGCTAGTGCGGGAATTCATCGAGCATCAAGACAAATACAACTTGAGATTCGTGCCAAAGGGAACTAAACCATTCTTTGAAACCAAAGATAATGCGAAATCAAAAACACGCTCAGCATCCGCAACCAATTCGAATAATACAAGAAATTCAATAGTTCAGGAACTAAGGCGGAAAGCTAAGGGTCAGGATCCAGTCCCCACGTTTGAAGAATTAGCTTCAACCCAGGACAAATCTAATGAGAATGAGTGGTACATCCAAGTTCAAAATGGTAGACGCCGATCAAGCCGAAGACTGACTGAGAATGAAACATTGACTCCTTCTCTTTCCAATTGTAAACAGATCTTACAGCCGGCACGACGTAAAGGCTCATCAGAAACTATGAACATTCCTCGACAAGGTCAACGAAATAGCTCCATTGAAGCCTTAAAAGCGATAAATTCCGATGCTACGGAAGTTGACAGCCTTACTCCTTTTGAAAGATTAGTTAACCCTAAGCACAAAACTAGTCCTGATGTGATTCCTATCAAAGTGAAAGGATCCTTCAAGGCTAACAAAGAGGAGAGGGTAAGACAGCAAAAACTACTATTAGAACCTGAGCCTATTCCGGTTTCAACTCCCATCGTGAATAACCCTTGGACTAGACGACTTTCTAGTGGGCCTTCTTCATCGAATCTAACAGTTGATTCGTCACGCTTGTCTCCACCATCATCCTCATCCTCAATTATAGGATCAAAAACACCATTAAGCTGGAGTTCGAGAATTAATCGTACTAAAAGCTTCAACATCGATGCTTTACCGTCACTGGATCAATTCTCTTTGGGGCAGCAGAGAAAGACAAGCATCACTGAAGAACCTGTTAAAGCGGAAGAAGCCACTGTTTCGTTGAAGGATGTCATTCAGGAGCAAGCATTCGAAAAATGGTGGGAAGAGGAAAGTTTGAGGGTGCAAGCTCAGATGAAAAGTTTGGAAGCCGATAATGTATCCCAAAAGAAAGATAAAAGCAAGAATAGGCAAAAACAAGGAAGAAATAAGAAAAACAATCGAAGCCGAAATAGTCCCTCAGGAAAACCGTTGAAGGCATCTATGGTTCCAACATCTACGCAGTAACTAACTTTTAATACATTACATTAGATCTAGTAGACGAATCCTAAAATCTTACCAGAAACATGCTTCTTTCTAGCCTCTTCATGGTCCATGATACCGGCAGAAGTGGTGAGGATCACGTAACCAAACTGTCTTGCTGGCAATAAGTTATCGGTCCATCTCTCAATATCTCCAATCTTGACGTTGAACCTAGGAGAAATGACACCGCATTTATTCAATCTGCCATTCAGCTGAATAACAATCTTACCAGCCCTATGGTCATCAATGAATTCAAATTCGCCAATGTAACCTAAATCATAATAGTTAGTAAAAGAAAAAGCCCCTTGAAGAAGTACAACGTGGACCCACTTGAAAATGTCACAGAGACCTAAACATCAAAACAAAACGATATTGAAGCAACGAATAGGATCCGAAAACCCTCTTTTTTAAACCCCTATATTTACTCTTCCGAAGACTTAAAAGACAGCCAACCATGGGAAGGGATAAACCATCCAGTTATCAATTCGGTGAACTTTTTTTTCATAATTCAGTAGCTATAGTGGATCCACAGAGTTCATCTTCTTTTTTAAAGTGACACTTACCGTGACTTTGCATAACGGTCAAAAATTTGACAATAACTTTGGAAGAAGGTCTGATTAACACTTGACGCTTACCGGTTTTCTCGGCGTTGTTGATGGAGTTAAGGGCATCTGCTAAAACGGAGGTTCTAGTCATTTTTTGTTTTATTCTATCACGAGGTTAGTATGCATTTCCTAGGGCTACATGAGTGTCCCGTTAAAGGATTCATGAACCGGCTTGTTGTGAGGGTATCAGAGGATCACTACTTCAACACTTGGAAATCTATCACTTAAACCCTTAAGATAACAAATCCCAAATGAGGGTCATTCACCCTAGATTTTCTCAAACAGTGGTTTTCATGTTGGGTACACAGCATGTTCCAACATGAACTTACAGTAAGAAAGATTACTGGTGAAAGAGAAGTTTTCCAAGAATCATGTTTTCAACCAACAATAGTTGGTAGTACACGACAATCTAATTTATCCAAAGCATTAAGCTCTCGCACGAACTATAGTACATGATCGTCTAGGTACATGAACATAGATCAAACACGGAAGGTTTTCAGAGAGGTAAGTAAAGTAATGTTCATTCAATATATGATCTGTTGTACTAACTTGAAAGTTGAAACCTTGTTGTGTGGAGCTCTCGAAAGTAGCCTTCTTAAGCCAAGAAGCACTGGTGAATCATGATCCGAGGAGTCTTACCAAACTCCTAGAAAATGTTTTCAATGAACTTGACAACCAACAAAATTTGTACCCCAATTTAGAGCTTTCTGCTCAATTGACTGATTATATATTTCAACCAATTGGTGTTCTGTTAGGCCATGACGATAGAGCACTACAGGAAGTTCATTTACAAATGATTTTTAAGATTCTTGAAATATTAGTCAGACGAGGCTGGTCTACGGATAGGTCTGATGGAATGAACGAAAAAATTGCCACTTTAATTCTGTTTGTTATTGGAAAAGATCCTTTGGAATACAAAGGAAAGATTACTCGAGACGATGAGCTGCTATTGAGTGCGTATAATTGTCTTTCTACTTGTCTGGATAATATGATCAACTTGAATGACGATTCAATGTTGCATAATGTTGGTAAACTAAGTCATCTGATACTAGTATCACTAGATGCCTTGATCCAAAAACATTCCATCTCTCAATTGAGTGTTACTATTCTTGTCTCATTGAACAAAATCTGTATTTTAGTCTATCAAGGAGATCAATTGGCTCGGATATTACCTGGAATAGTTTCAAGTTTGGTTAAAACTATCAAGAGTCCCGTGCATTATGAAGTTCTTTTGGAATGTCTAAAATTGCTCAATTTCATAGTAGAAAGAACGTTCAATGACCTAAGTTTGCATGTCACACATCCTTTGGATAACATAAAATTACAAGATTTAGAGGGTTTTGATAGCAAGTTGGTTGTAAATCAGATGGACGAAGGAAAAAGAAATACGGATTGGTTAGACGTCACTGTCAAACAGCTTTATCAATCGCTGAAAACAATATCTCCTGTTATTTTGGCTCATCATAAACCCCAAGTAACGCTAGCCTGGCTTGAGTTTGTTCAGACCGTGATAGAAAAATGTCCCACGTCCTTAAGCAGCCTGATACCGTTTTTAATAGATTCTTTACTGCAACTGTTTTCCACACACTATGAAACATGTTCACGAATCCTAAGCCTTAACCGTTACCTAGTACAAGATGTTTTGAATGATTTGATATTGTCGAAGGTACAAGAACTACCGTTTAAATTGAACACAGTAGACGAGCAGCAAAAAAGAGTTTTCCTCAAACAGATATCCTCGTTAATCCATTATGTTGATCAGTCACCTCCAGCTTTATTGCAAGCGTTGCAGAATGAATTTTTTAAGTATCTGATGGGACAGAGGAAAAAATCCTCTGCATCTGTTAAATCTATTCAAGAAATGTCTGTATCACTAACGCTTGAGGCGGATAGTTGTCAATTAGCGTCCTTAGTGCCGTATGAAGATGATTTGAGGAGTCTTTTGCTCAGCTTGGGTGAAATTTTATCCGACTCAGCAGTTCAATCTTTAATCATTGAGTTAGCCCCAATGAATAATATCAATCAGGCTTTGGATAATTCGATATCAGTTTGGATGACTAGTGAAATGCTACTAGGACGCTTGGTGCAAGACGACGTTTCAGAGCTGGTTGAATTTGACGAGTCTTCCAGGGATGACTCTGTGAAGTACTTGATTCTAGAAACTGCTAACGACTTAATTGACAGCTGCGATTTGAACACGCCTATAACTCAAAGTAAGAAAAATACTCTTCTGTTGAATTTAAAGGCCATCAATAATATAATAGAGATAATGGGGAGCGAATTCACCGAAGAGTTGGTAGGCTCTTTATATCCAATTTTTGAGTTACTAACTGCTCAAGATTTAGCAGTAAGGTCATCAGCCAGATATGTTATGGAGAATATTGCCACTAAATGCTATAATGGATCTCTGGTCAATCTGGTTTACGAAAATATTGACTATCTCATTGATGGTGTTTCTTCAAGACTCAACGGCGAAATAACTCCATATACAAGTTCCATTTTAATGGTGTTGATTGAAATTGGTGGTGTTGACATTCTTGATCAACTGGGAGATTTGATCAGTACAATGTTTACATTGTTGGACTATTACCACGGTTACACTGTACTTTGTGAGCAGTTTTTCGAAGTCTTTCATAAGTTGGTAGATCAATCTTCCGTGCTCATGAGAGGGTACACGTTTTCAGACGAGAAGCAGACTAATACTATTTGGAGAATGAAGGATCGAGAGGCGATGGATGAATTTTTGACTGACTACTGGGCTACTGTTCAGCGTGAAGAAATTGATGTCCCGGATACTTTGGAAGAACTTACTGGCCATCCAAGTAAACCCTTTGGGGACTTGACTAGTGACAAAGACAGCGATGATGAAGAAGAAATTGGTATCAACGAAATTCAATCTGAAACTGACGTTGAAGCAAGAGAAGTAGTTAAGGAATGGAAGTCTCCATTTGCTCCAGATGTCTATTTTATGTTCCAAACAATGTTACAATATGGAGATAGGCTAGTCATGCATGATAGTGTAAGACTTCGAATTCAAATTATAAGTTTATGGAACAAAATCTTTCCTATACTGAGCACATCAGTAGATGATATGTACCCAGTTATTTCTGACCTATGGCCAAAAGTTGCAGAATTTATTTTGCAGGAGAAAGAGATGCGATTGCTGATTCCCACTTTAGATTTGGCAACAACAATAATACGGTATGGAGGACAGTTCTGTTGCAAACGGTTTATTGACTTGTGGGATTCACTTTCGAAGAACAAACTCTTGGCTCAGATTCATAAGAAACATACCCTGCCAGAGTTCGAAGAAAAGATTTACTACAGATTGATGGAGTTTTTAGTTTTTTCATTGGAAAGACTTGGAGCGGGAGTACCATCGGAGGTTAGCATAAATATTATCAACTACACAATCACCAGAATTGATGATGAGTCCAAATATGGGTCTGTTCATGATGATATTGTATGGTACCTGAAGCAGGATCCTGGCTTTGTCGGAAACAACCTGTTGAACCATTAACAGCGGGACATCTGTATATAGAAATAGGTCCAGTTATAAGTTATAAATTACTAAACTCAACCACTCCTATATTATAACGCAGTCTATATATTTATTTGTCATGTTCTTCAAGTTAGCGAAAAGAGCCAAGCTAAAACAAGCCATGCTTTTTCTACTTCTCCCTCTAATCCGTAATCGTATAGCGCCCAAAAGCCAAAAATAACCTCTCTAGAAACCTTCTCCCAACCCCAGAAACAATCAATCGCCGTAAACGTTTTTGCTACCTGAGGAAAGTGACAAGTTTGCAGCCTTCCCTCTGATCTATCTTACCAGTGCTTCGTTCAGGACTTGTCCATATCTCGCAAGTCAGTAGGGGAATAGTATTACCTAATCATACTCCCCCATCATCAGTTAGATTCGAGCCAACCATTTTTATTTTACCTTCTCTTTCCCCAACTAGAGACAATGGCGTCCCAGACCAATTTATCCGAAGTCTTTCAAGGAGGAGCTACTACATCACAGCATGTAGACGCTAAGGATGAAGACCACTTCGAGCAAACTTCCTTTAAACTCAAAAGAACAAGGTCACTAGGTCTGTTGGATGACTTTATCCAGCCAACGCAGAAATTGGTGACCCAAAGTGACTTTGTATCCGACGACACTGTTTGCAAAATCAACACTGGCACTAAATGCGATTCCACTACTGGTTCCAAGACGTATATGGATTTGGACTCAAACCTTGGTTCGACAGATATCGTTGAGAGTAACAGTAACGACTCTGCCCATAAGCAGACCCAAGATGGCAGCGCCGAGAACGAAGAGCAGAATCAGACAGAACCAGATAATCAATCAGAAAAAAACGATGCTTCTAATGCTGCCTATGCGGCTTTTGACAATCTAGTGTTGACCCACGACGATAACGACCTGGAGTATGAACCATCAAAGCATGTGGATTATCTGTCGCACAATTGGAAAGAGTCTGATATTTTCAAGTCTTGGAGGTACGTTGTGTTGAAGAGGAAAGATGTTGCAAATTCCTCTAGACTGGAAAATGCATCTTGGAGAACCTGGGCCCAGGCAAAGTACGGACTGAAAACCATCTCTCCTGAGTCTGTTAACTGGTATAAAGACAGTGACGTTACCTGGCTTTACGGACCTCTGTACAAGGAACCTCACAAGCAAGATCTCTTAAGGGAAGATTCCTCCTCCAACTTGTCCATGATGAAAAACAAGAGGTCCTCCAGTGGAACCAATCTTCGGTCGTTGCCCAAGACCAACTCCTTTCATGATAGTATTGACCTAGATAAGATTAACAACAATAAGGGTAAGAGAAGCTCTGCCCATGACGATAACACTAATGACAAGAAACACAATGACACAACACCTATAGATGATGATCAACCAAAGTCGATTTTGAAAAAGAAAACCATAGGTGAGATAATGCTAGAACAAGCCACTTTTTACGCTAACAAGAATAGATTCAGGGGAAGCCCTGTGCTGGATGCTCATCAGCAGCCTGAATCTCCTATATCTTTGAGCAACAATACATCTAGAGACCATATTGGCGATAGCTTCTCTGTGGATTCTCCAACCCCTTCAATCGAAGAAAAGAAAGATCGTCACATCCATTTTAATGATAGGGTGGAGCAATGTATGGCAGTGGACCTCAGCTTTGATGATGAGGATGATGAGGAATATTATCAGGAGCCAAGTTTGGTGAATAAGTTCTTGGACACAGATTCTAATCAGAAAGAGCCCCAACACTTAGAATATGCTGAAGATGGTACGCATAATGAAAGCTATGACGAAAACAATGATGATTATGACGATGACGATGAAGAAGATGACGATGACGATGACGAAGAAGAAGGTGGATTCTTTTTACGTGCTAGGTCTCCATCAAATTCTTCTTTGCATCACCAAGGTCTTGCTCAACTTTCCATGTCTAATTCTGGAGAAACCCAAGGCAAGATAAACTCTGACAATAGTAGTTCGTGTTCAACAACTACCCGAAGAAGCATAATAGAAATTTTACCGGCAACAACGTTAAAATATGGTTCTGACGATGACGAAGAATATGCCCTCTCTCATAATGTTAATACTAGCAGAGGGTACGACTACCATTATGACTATAACACCGTTTATGAGGCACAGACTGTTAATGATGACAACTTGGAGGTTTACGATGTGCCATCCAATATTGATCTGGCTTCTAGCATTCCTGTTCCAAAAGAACTCGCTACAAATATTCCTGAAACTGCCATTGGATTACCTAAGACCGTTGGAAACTCGAGGCCTGTCCCTCCGGAAACGACAACTGTGAAAGCCAACAGGTTTATGTTAGCAGACTCAGATTCTGATAGCGATGATTCAAATGATGATGATAGACCAATGCTCAAGTCCAGAAGCTCAGGAAGTTATGCTTCTCTTAGTGATATCGTTTCAAAGATGGGTATGTAGGGTATATATGTAACTATTTTAGGTTTTACACGACAGCTTGTATCCGTTCTCACTCAACTCCAATATCTGATCGTTGACTACTTTGAGTGGCAAAGACCTTCTTACACTAAAACATAGATGAATAACGACGTATCGACAATTCTTACCACCCTGCGACTAGAGGCTGATGAAGAGTCAAGCCCAGTATTTTATACCTTGGAAGACTTATACGAGAGAAAACTTTGGTATCAATTGACTACAACTCTGGATGAGGAGTTTTACCAAAGTAATGACATCGTTCATGGTCTCAAACTGAGATTGTTTGACAGATTCATCACCAAGTTTTGGGACAAACTGAATCGATTGAAATTGGTAGAGTTTTTACTACTAAGTTTGTTAGATGATCAGGACTTGACTGATGATGAGGCCCTAGAAATCTTGTCCTCATGGAAGGCAAAGATCAAGGATGCATTTACAAAGGAAAGCCGAAGATCTGGGACGTCAGAGGACGAGGAGGGGGTTTCAAATTTAGAATACGTTCAATCGTTGATCTATATAGACAGCGAAATTGCCAAACTCAAACTTGGCTTTGAAGATCAGAAAGAGGATGCCAAAACTATGATAGATGAAATATCTGAGAAGTTAGAAAACCTAAACTCAGTTGACAACAAAATTAATGCCTCCTATTATAATACCTTAGGTGAGTACTACAAAATCAATAAGGACTACAATAATTTCTACTATACGTCCTTACTCTATTTGGCATGTGTGGACGAAGATTTCAAAAAAGAAAAAATTCCAAGCAGTGTCCAGGAGGCATTTTGCTTTGATTTAGCTGTGAGCGCATTATTGGGTGATAAGATCTACAACTTTGGTGAGCTGATCATGCATGAGCACCTGTTTGAGGTGTTCAACAGTCATAAGAATCTCAAATGGCTATATGGTTTGGTTCAAACAATAAGTGAGGGAGACTTAAAAGCATTTGAGAATCTAATTGAAATTAACAAAGGCTACATTACAGAACAGTGTCCACTATTGCTTGAAAATATCAACTTTCTGCAGCAAAAAATCTGCATAATGGCCCTAATTGAATTGGTATTTTCAAGACCTTCAAACGAGACAATGCTTCCCTTTTCTGAAATTATCAGCAATATTTCACTTCTTACCACAGATGATGAAGTGGAATACCTTATCATGAAATGCCTATCTCTTAAACTAATTAAAGGTTCTATTGATCAGGTGAACGGTCAAGTGAATGTTACCTGGATTCAGCCGCGTATCATGAGCAAGTCTCAAATCTCTAAACTCCAACAAAAATTGAAGGATTGGAACGTCAAAATCGGAGAGCTGACCACCATTTTAGACAATGCTGGAAAAGAGATCTGGGTATAGAGTATTTCGTATAGATTTCATAGCGCAAGAATATGGAGATACAGTTTTGGTAATGCTCGACAGGGAACTTGGAAAGGGCAAACGAATCTTGCCTTCCAAAAATGGAACACCCTTACATCACCTTAGAATGGCAAAACCACCTCAACCCTGTAGAATTTGCCTTAATAATCAGCACGTAACAATTTATAACGATAAGGGATCGGAGTGTAAGTCCATCAAGAAACCTTGCTTAGGATCCAGTTTTCTAACAACGATCAGTAATGAATTTATGAGAGACTCAAATTATAAATCGGTATCTTCAAACCGCGCAGCAGTGAGCATCACAACCAGTCTGTATGATCGGAGGGCGTTGGATTGCACTTCTGATAAACCCCTGGTCAACTCATTGAATCATCTTACTTTTTTGCTTTCGACAAGTGGCAAAGTAAGAGAGACTGTGTCTACTGATGGTGGTTTGGAGAGGTTGATTGATATACTGCAAGAATGTCAACAGCCTGAATCCCCGAAACACTGGGCACTTGTAGGATGGAAATGGACTTTGACATTCCAAAGTTTGGTCTTCATAGGTACCAGGGGAACCGAAAAAATAAGAAGGAAAGTGGTTCAAGCTGGAATAATTCCGATACTAGCCACTATCTTGGACAACTACCTCTACCAAGCCTCAAAGGGTAACGGTAATTCTAATGTTACTAGTGCCAGTAAAACTCCCATAATAGAATCTGGTCCAGTGAGTAATGTCTCTCCAGCTGACGCAGTAATGGAAGATCATACAATTGTAACTACTGGAAATGAAATGAACATTAACGAGCTACCTTTAGAGTTGAATAGTATTGACGATATTGGTGACAATAAATCAAGTGTATCAATACTAAACAACAACAATGACGAAAATCCACTGAATTCCCCAATTAACGACCTATTGGATGACAAACTTTCTTTTGCTTCGTTTTTGACTGACTTAAACGAAGGTGCGGGAAACACATCTCAGGAGCTGCTGGATTATGTGAATCTATCGGATTTGAACGATAATATCATCTCTGAAGTTGTGAAGACGCCTGCTATCAACAATATATTGTCAAATATGAACAGAAAAAGCATTCTAAAAGAGTTCAGGCATTCGACCCAGCTGAGATTGATTCGCATTCTTTACCCTAACGTCTCAGTCCAATTCCCCAGAGTTTTTAAAAACGGTATACTAGTACCAACAGCTGACGATGTGCTTTGGTCTTTGCAGCTGCTTGCTTTTATATCCAAGTATTCATCCTTGAGAAATGAGCTAAGTAATACCTTCATCATCAAAGGAATGAGCCTTCGTGCAAAGGAAGAAGGCACAAAACAGAAGAACTCGCCACTTCATAATAACATCACCTTGCCAGCACTTGAAATGGATGATGACCTTCGAAGCGTTTCTTACGAGGAGGATATTGAACAGAAAGATCGTATAATGATGGATGTTGACCCAGCTTTTGACGATACTAATCCTCTCAATGACGTCCATCAGTACTTAAATTCATATGAAAAAAGCCAAGGTCTAGCCAAATCTACAGAGTATATCAAATGTAAAGTTAATCTTGATTGTTTGATACAACATGAGCTGGTCAAGCTGAAGAAAAGAAACTCAGACCTTTTGAAAGAAGAGCATGAGGCATTGACTTCTCTATGGTGTTACGATACTTATGACTTTTGGCAAGAAGATGGCCGTAAATCGCAGGACCTTGACCCGGCTGTGTTACCATATATGCAATTGAATATTTTCCCTCTTGTGGAAAAGTTCACGATTAAATCTGAGTACCTGAAGGACATTTCATACTGGTCTGGTGTTATAATGAGAAATTCTTGTCGAAAAGACGAAACGAGGGGCGGTGTGAGGCAATGTGCTTGCATATCCTGTGGAAAATGGGAAACCATGCCTAAGCAATTTGCCAAGTGCCGAAGATGTAAACGAACGAAATATTGTTCCAAGGAGTGTCAATCAAAAGCTTGGGAATATCACAAACACTGGTGTGTAGCAGTGCAATCGGGTTCTTCAGCTTCTAGCTCTGTTAATCAATGTTCTTCACAAAATGAACAAACATCTTCGCAGACTGAAACAGAGACTCAGTCTCAATTATCAACACAGACACAGGAGACACCACAGAGAGATGATAGTGTAAATATTAACACACAACAAACCAGCGATGAGCATCAATTGGACCATGGATCGATGTTTTTAAGAAGGAGGCTTACCCAAGCACCTCGATTTAGTTCTCGTCCACTAACCCCAGCGTCTGGCTTGCAAAGAATCCAGGCTTATTCTGGTGAAAGTTCTGACGAATCGCAAGCAAACGAACAAACTGTGGCCCTAACAAACTTACTCCGCAACTATAATTTACAATTAGAGGAAATTGAGCGACGTATGTCCGAAGTGGAATCCAACCTGGTGTCAACTCAACGAGAACAGGAAGCTGAGGATTCTACTGATCAAGATCTTCAACAAAATTTGCAAAATGAAGCACAGTCTTTACAACGAGAATTGAACGAACTATTAAGAGCTCATCAACAGGTACAATCCTCCTTCGTATTCCAGCGAACAGCATTGACCCGTTCGATGCATTTTAGCCAAGAAAATAACACTAGTTCGAATGACGAATCGAATAGTTAGTCGTTACAATTATCGATAATATTATACACATTAAGTACCACCTGACTCGGCTAAAAAGCAGAGAATAAAGTCATTTCTACCCCTTTAACCAGTTTCATGGTCTGTTCCATGAACACCAAGCACAAGATGGTATGAGGCGCCACCCTGAGTATTTGGGCCTCAAATCCTTTGTAAAGAGCCATAATTCCTTCCACCTTGACTATCTTGATTAAACAGTCCAAGGGTCCTGAATAAAGCTTCGTCTTTTGGTTGTAAATCCTTGTCAAAATCACATCCCAGGGGTTCATAACAACAGATACTCCAATCCCAGCAAAGAGAGAAGAAGTGAGGTGCAAGCCTGTACCCTCTTCCATTACTTGATTCTTCAAGAGTTCGTGTTTGACAAAGTTATAAATTGGAAGCTGTACCGAAGATCCAGCAGCTGTTCTTATGATTGCTGCATCTACACCTTGAAAAAGCCCCATGAATCCACCCTGACGATAAATAGTACTCAAACCATTCCATACACCACGATAGTGCGTTTGTTGGCCAATTTGTATCGAATTCGAGTAAGATTGCATCCTGGTCTTGACCAGAAACAGGGGGGAACCAACAGTAGCACCAGCAGCACCAGAAACAGCACCAGATACAACATTAATCGCTGTGTTTTGAACTGTATGGGGGTCGGTTGATGGATACATTAATCGGTTCAAAGTATTCCGAATAGGTTCATACAATCCTAAACGACATCCATTCAATCCCAACTGGTAAATCCAGGCAGAAACCAGCCCTCTCTGGCACCCCTTTATTCCTTCATTTCTATAAACCACCAGAACACCTTGAATTGGGTTTTTGTAAGGCCTTGGAACATGTGCATTTTTTGCTGATAGCTCTCCTTGAAGCTGCATTCTGGTTTTCACAACTTCAATTGGGTTGGTTATCGTGACTGCACCACAAGCAGCAATACCTCCCCCAAAGAAACCACCAATAACACTTACCTCCTGCGAGGCGGATTTCTTGTGGGGTCTTGCACTCATCAAATGAAATTTAGAAAAAGGCGTACACCCAAATAATAATTATTGAAACAGTAATATGGCCGGAAAAAATTGTAAAAAAAAAAAAGTATTAATACTTGTCACGTGATGCTGAACGTACTCCGTTCTTGGCTAGCGCTACGACTTCGACCATGACGTGAACTCGATGGGCCAACCTTCCTGATCAAACTTGCAATTTTTGATCCCTCTTTCGGGCAAATTGTTGAGTTAGAGTAGTTCAACACGCTGCCGTATTTTGAACGAAGCTCTCGTTTGATATTATATGCAAAATCTCTTCTGAAGACAGATATCAGACCACGATTATCGGTAGAAACTATTATGGAGGAAGCAAGGTCTGGAGGTGGTCTCTTAGGATCAATAGCGTAATAGAGTAAAAATATTGAGTCATTGCTGCGTTCCAATATCCTTGAGCTCTCAATAGGGGCAAATACTGCATCGTTACATTGAGAATGGTGGGCATGAAAGGAGATGCAATTCTTTTCTTTGTACAGGCAGTATCCATCTTTGAAAGTATCCAAAGTGCTGGAAATACTAAACTTTCTTTTCTTCTCTGCTTCTTTAGGCTGCGACAGTAAATATTTCTTGTTACCAGACTTGTCTTTGTACCTGTCTTTATATGCTGCGGTAAGTTTCTTCTTGTCTATGAAGTGCCAAATGCGGAACCAATGGTCTTCAGAGCCACTGATCAGATAACGGGTATCTTCGCTCAGATGGGGTTTTATTTGAGAAGAGCTATTGGTGTAACCTTTGTATTTGACTTCCAGAGTCCTGCTGTTGAAACTAAACATTCTGATGGTAGAGTCATTTCTGGCGATTATAACTTTCCAATCCATTCCATTCGGTATATGTGGTACAGGAGCCGGGGATGGGACTACAACGGGGCTGTAGTTCTTAGCCAAATGTATTGTTATCCCAGTGATTTTCGATCCACTTTCTGCCGTTGAGGAGGGGTGCCTTCTCCTACCATAATTCTTGAGGTCAAACTCGTAGGCAACATCAAGTCCTCGGGTTACTAAGCAGATACATTTACCTGAGAATGTACCTACAAGTAAATGTTCCCCATTAGGAGAAAAACATGTTGCAGTGATCAAATCAGAGACTGTTGTCTTGTAAATGGCTTCTCGGTCCAGTATAGACCAGAAGCTTAGAGTCTTGGAAAGCGTAGCGCTCAGAAAGAACCTATCATCAGTAGGGTGAAACTTGACACTTGTGACGAAATCGTCTAGTTTGTAAGAGTCAAGCGCTTGATTTCTATCAACATGCCATAAATTGACTGTTCGATCCATAGAACCGGTTAGAAGAAAGTTATTCTTAGACCAACTGAGAGATAGAATCTTGGCTGAGTGCCCTTCAAAAACTCTATGAGGTTTGCCGTAAAAAACTGGGGCCATATGAATCGAAGATCCATTCTTCGAAGACTCGTTATCTGAGGATATTTGCTGGTTCATTGATGAATGTTCCCTATGATCGAGATATTCTGTATTTATTCTTTCGATAAGGTTAGAAATGACTTTGTAAACTCTTAACACGCCATCATCTCCAGATGATGCCATATATTTCCCATCGGGACTGAATTCAAGGTTCGTAATGGGTTCATTGGTATCTTTTATTTCTTGTGCTCTAAATAACCGTTTAAAGGCCTTAGGTGCTGCAGCAGTTTTTCTGAAACCATGAAGATATTTTGGCTCAATCAGTAATTGCCGTAATTGATTACTGACCTCTGATTTGGCATTCGGATCTAGTGATTCAAAATTATCACAGTTATGTAGCAGCTGCTCAATCTTTATTGGAACGGTTTTCAAGGTGGACTGTTCTACCGGCAAAAGAGTAGTATCATCCGTGCCTTCCATGTGCTGATCCGTATCCAGGATTATATTTTGGTTCCTATCCTTTTCATTGTATCGAAAGTAGGAATCAGAAGCAGAGCTATCTGTAGTCAGGCTATAAGCCTTATCGTCGAGTGGCGGCATAGGACGATTGCTACGGCGGAAGTGTAGGGCTTGGTAAGTTAGAAATTCAACTGTTCGAGAAGTAGGGACCTCACTTCTGCATCCTGATAAACCGAATTGTGAGAACCGAAATCTGCAATCACGCTTGAAACGGAAAAGTGAAATTTACGTTTCAGTTTCTTTACCAACAGTTCAGTTTGCCGAGGAGATAACAATTCGTCGGCAGTACTATGCACGAAGAAGAAATTTGTTTGAGGCAATTCTTCTGCTTCAAAGGTTACGGCCTCCCAGTCTCGACCTTTATGTGCCTCGGTAATAAAAGAAAGATAATCAGGATACTCTAGAAGTAATTCAGGAAGATCGTAGATTCCATCCAGGAGCACTACTGACTTGATGTTAAGCGGCAGTGAATGCTGCAATGATTGAAGAACTAGTGTAGCTCCAACAGAATGCCCGCTCAAACAACATGGAAGATCCTTGATCTCAGAGTGAATAAACTCAAGAGCTTTCAAAACGTCATTCAGGTGTTCAGGATGTTGTATTTCGGGTGATAATCGATAATCAACACTGTAACAAATAATTCCGGCTTTCGATAACTCATTACCGAACACATCGAAGTCTGCCGCTGTGTTTGAAGGATCTCTCCAGGCCCCTCCATGGATGAAGATACAGCACGCTGAGATTTTCGCCTTGGTAGATGGCTGATAAACTCGTACACACTGACGAAAATGATCACCGTATTTCAGGTCCATTCTTGGTGGTATCGGCAATCGGTATTAAAGAACGTTGAAGATTCAAAGGGTGCGATGCTTACAGAATAGAGACAATAAGAGATGAGATGAGCTTGAAGTTTCCCTTGCAAGCTCCATTCGCGAGATCTATTTCCAACTATCAGCCCTCGATCACGCACTAACCCTGATTTGACCGGTGAAGTGGGGCTGTTTCTCTCTACTATTTTGCTAATCGCATATTAGGGGGGTAAACACTGAACTCCAAACCTAATAGCCTAGCAACCTTACTTATCTTCGAGTTTCTCTTTTATTCTATTTTTTCAATCACTTTTTCTCTTTCAAGCAAGTGTTATGCAGCGACACGATGCACTCTGGACAATCCACTACTTTACGTGCAACACCCAGAACATAGATGCCAATTTTTCTTCAAACGCCACCTTCCCTCTTCCTCCTTTACAACCCAACAATAATCAACGATGTCCGATTTATCCACATCACAGTTATTTGTAAGACCATTACCTGGTGATGTTAGGCCAGAAGAGCTTCAAGATCTCTTTGGAAAGTTTGGCCCCATAAAGGAAGTCAAGATCATGCGTGGTTACGCATTTGTGGAGTACGAAGAAGGAGCTGATGCTTCTGCTGCTTTGGAAAACCTTAACAACACTCCTTTTGGGGATCAAGATCTCCAGATCGAGTTTGCCAAGGAGAAACCAAGTTATGCCAAACGTGGTGAAAACAGGGTAAAAGTCACAAATATTCCGGAATCCATCGCATGGCAAGACCTGAAGGATTTCATTGCAAAAGAGATAGATATCCTCCCTACGTTTGCCCGTCTAAACAGACATGACGAACCACCTACTGCGACTTTGGAGTTCAACAACAGGGAAGAGTTGGAAGCTGCCGTTGAGAAGATTAATGGAATTGTTTTGGAAGAACACACTCTATCTGCTGAGGAAGATACGTCCCCTTTTATTCCAATGCCTGGTAGAGGTGGTTTCCGTGGAGGTCCTAGGGGTGGACGTGGTGGTTTTAGAGGTGGACGTGGTGGCTTCAGAGACGACTACAGAGGTGGCTTCAGAGATGACTACAGGGATGAATTCAGAGGTGGTCGTGGAGGTTTCAGGGATGATTTCCGTGGTGGATTCCGTGGCGGTCGTGGCGGTTACCCTCCAAGGGATGATTTCCGTGGTGGATTCCGTGGTGGTCGTGGTGGTTTTAGAGACGAACCAAGAGGTGGATTCAGAGGTGGTCGTGGTGGCTATCCCGCAAGAGAAGGTTTCAGAGATGAGTTCCGCCCTCCTCCAAGAGATGACTACAGAGATGAATATAGAGCTCCAAGAGATGATTATGGTCCACCTCCTCCAAGAGATGATTACAGAGATGGTTACAGAGATGATTATAGAAGAGATGCTCCCCCTCCTCCAAGAGATTACCCACCAAGAGACAGATCTCCATCCAGAGCTTGAACTTGAAAAATATCCATATCCTGTGTTAGTTTAATTTTTTTTTTTTGATATAGTATGCCCTCAAAGCAAGAATGGCAAGTGTGAATTCATAGTTACGCAAGTTGTTCCGTCTCAGTTAGTAGCCAAGTTTATTTGAATTATGTTTTTATGAGCAGTAGCTTGTACTCAAAGTCAATGTTGGATGTCACCTTTTTCAATTGATGACCAGTAGTTTCATGATATCACCTTCCGATACACCCTGATATGGTAAGTTATTTTGTTTTATCGAGTTTATTTTAGTCCTCACCCTATCATCAATATTTCTATTTTGAGGGATTCTATCGGGGACGTGAAGGCTGGCCCTTTTCTGTCCGGATACAATTCTCTTCCTGTAAATAGTCTATAGAGCATATACATTTTCATCCAAATACTTTTCTATCATCAAATTCACCTGAGGATCCCAAACTTCCTTATCTGCAGTGGGAACTTGTTCCTGCTTCGGTTCATTACCTTGTTCAAATATCTCATGGATCTTTCTGTTCTTTCGTATTATGTCTTTGTTGTGAACTTCTATCAGTTTTAGTAACTCATCTGAGTACTCTTCCATTGCAGACATCCTCTCAAAGTATAGTTTTTTGGTAAGGTTTGTCTTGTACATTAGTGAATCAATATACTTTTGTTCATACTTGATTCGGTTACGTAAAACTTGGTATTTCTTGGTACTGAGACCAGAATCACCCTTTTGCAACTTTTCAATAAACTGAAGGAGTTTCATATTCTCTTCTTCTTGTTTGCTTACCAACTGTTGAAGGTCACCTTCTAACTCGACTTTTGATTTATTCTGAGTTACCACATTTGTGATCTTAGAGGCCGTTTCTGAGTATCTCAAAGTCGACAATGTCTCTTCATGTTCAGTCGGGGAAAGACACGATATCATGGCTGTTTGACTGTTACCACCTATGCTCTCTTTTAAAAGCCAGGTGAGGACACTTTCTCTATAGGGAATTCCTTTCGTACCTCTTCTACTAGAGGAATTTGATAATATCGTGAGTATTCTTCCGAGAGTAGTCAACGACTTGTTGATATGACTTCCCTCTTTGAAACGTGCTTCGTTGTGCACATTAGTTCTTTCACTTCCGGCTAGATCGACTAACCTTAAATGGGACTCTAATTTTTCATGTGTGGTTAGGTTTTCATCTAAGTATCGTTCCTGCTGCAAGATGATTGTGAAGATAGAATGAGATCTAGAGGATGTCTTGTTGGCTATTGTGCTTGCAGTTTTTCTTTTCATACTCCCTCGTTTAAGATAACCTATCAAGTCCTCAAAGTCTTTTAGGGGGAATTCCTGCAAATTTTCGACATACGGAGTGTGATTCTTGGTCTCTCTCACTCTAAGTTTGACATTGTCACTTGATAAAAGGTCGTAGACGACCTCGTTGTAGATTTCACAAAAAGAAATCTTCAGATGCAACAAAGCATTCTGCTTTTCTAGCATGCTTTGTTTTAAAATGAACAATTCTCGCCCAAGCGAAGGGACCAGCCCATCTAACTTATTCCCCATCATTGTGTAGGTCTTACCAGAGCCTGTCTGACCGTAGGCAAATATGCAACTGTTGTAACCATTCAGGCAATTGTTTAGCATGTCCTGCCCAATCAACTGGTACAAAGCATCCTGACTTACGTAGTGGGGATCATTTTCTTCAAATGACCAAAGTGATCTGTGAAATTGGAATCTCTTCGATTCCTGGGTCGAGTGCCGTGATGTCCATACCGTTGTATGCTTATCCGGCATTTCAACTATGCAAGTGTTATTACCATTTTCAATCTCCCTGCCAATCAAAGGCCTTACCCGAGTATAGACTTTTATTCTGGCTAGACCTGACGAGCTACTTGTCATGATGGATGAAAAGATGAGTTGGAATAGTAAACAAAAGACGGGGTCTTAACAAATACAAATGTCCAGGTCAGGTGACCATTTGATAACGTGAATTACATCACGTGCCAATAGATCGACCTTACTTCGTGTCTTTCACTATCTATCCATGTCGTTACTTCTTATTAGATATCAAGTCAATTAACAGGCAAGATGCTAACTCCAGAACAAGAAGAAAAGCTGGCACAATTTAAGGAAGTAACTTCTTTTGAAGATGAACAGAGAGACAAAATAGTCCGACTTTTGGAACACACGTCCTGGAACTTAGATCTCGCCATTTCAAGGTTTTTTGATGGCAATATCGATGTTCCAGAGCCGATTCCAATTGAACCCCCTCATGCAGTGGAACCAGATTTTGACTTTACTTCTTTCTCATCAGAAAATGTTCTTTTATCTGATATTATGCCAAAATTCCCCAAAGCGGTGCCTATTTCTGATACTTGGAAGTTTCATGGAGGCCTTATCTCAGATCAGATTCCCCATAGTACCCAAGTCCGTAAACCGTTCAAAACTGTGCTCTTTGTTTTTATGCTAATACCACGAGCATTTTTGTTATTGGGGACAGGCATTGCTAATCTACTTAATTGGATATTCCCAGGATTTTTAAAGGCTCTTGAAGGTATTAAGAATCCAGATGAAATACCGTCTGAACCAAAGTATCAGTATATAAAACAAGAGGAAGGAGACGCTTCAAAAGAAGCCTCTTATTTGGAGGATACACAGCCTCCAGCCAAGTTTGAGGACTATTTTCAGTCTGTCATCGGGGAAACTAGCGATTTGAATATTTTCTCTGGTGAGTTCAACCAGGCACTTGAGTATGCTAAGACTGAATTGAAATGGCTACTTATAATTCTTGTCAAGTCTGGCACAGTATCCACCACAAAATTTCTGAAAAGAGTGTTGAATAGTCCTGAATTTTGTCGTTTCATTGATGACAATGATATCGTGTTGTGGATTGGAGATGTTAATTATGCTGAGGCGTTTGAAGTGGGCAAGACATATGGAGTGCATACCCTACCACACATTTCCCTTGCAGCCAAGGTCTCAGCCCTGAGTAACACTATACCTTTGATGTCCATTGTTCACAAGTCACATCACAGTCATATTCAAAGTAGTACTCCCGAAAGAATCTGCAATCGGCTGAAGACTTTCATTGATCACTATGAGCCTCAATTGATCAGCCAAAGATATGATAAGCAGGAACAAGACTTTGCAAGGCTCATACGACAGCAACAAGACGAAGCGTACGAAGCTTCCTTAAGAAAAGATAGAGAAAGGGAGCGTATGAAAGAGGAATTGGTCCAGCAAGAGTTGGCCAAAGAATTGTTTTTAAAGTCCAATTGTCTTAAAATAGAGGACAATCCTCCTCTTCTCAAAGATAATTATACCACTATCCAATTTCGTAATCATCAAGGACTGCGGGTGATTCAAAAATTTTCACAAAGTAGCACCTTGTTTGACGTGTATGCATTTGTTGATTGTAAAATACATCTGAGAGAGGAATCGGAAAAGAGAGGAATAACCCAAGACGAACTACTTGCTGAATTTAAGAAAGATATTTTGCAGATTCCGGAGATAGACTTGTCCAAATACGATCATTATTTTGAATTCGAATTGATCTCACCATTGCCTCGTTATAAACTGACACCTAGTAAGGACATCTGCTTAAAAGACGTTAAAGAACTATGGCCCAATGGAAGCGTTTTGATAGAAAGTCTAGGTGATAATTCAGATTCTGACTGATAACGACGGTTAGCCGTAACGGTTTGACGGCACACAAACTCAGATCGAATGTAGAATCGAATTGGAATAAATAGGACTTAGGATCAAAACAGGACTTGGTTAGAGAGAAACGAACTATAGTCAGATTAGCATTATCAAATTAGAGTAAAAAATTCACGGATAAAACTAGAAAACTAAGCATTCTGAGCAGGAGCTGGGGCCACTGGAGGAGCAACACTGTCTCCAGTTGCTTCGTCTTTCTCGGCAGGACTGGACTCAAAATCACCAACAGTTGGAGCTACCGTTGCTGGAGATTGGTCTAATGTCAAGAAACCGACTGGAGCACGCACCTGGGAAAGATAACTACCGCTTCTGACAATTGGAATAACAATGTTGATTGTCACAAGGACCGCAGAGAGAGTGTACATGACCCAACTGAAGGCACCAAAGGCAACAGCAGCTTTTGAAACATGACAACGGGATCCAAACTGATAGTAACCCCATCCGTAACTAGTTCTTCTGGAACAATGGATGTCTC
Organism: Komagataella ulmi; assembly: GCA_023213065.1. Classification (NCBI taxonomy): domain Eukaryota; kingdom Fungi; phylum Ascomycota; class Pichiomycetes; order Pichiales; family Pichiaceae; genus Komagataella; species Komagataella ulmi. The sequence continues at coordinate 737,552 of JAKWAZ010000001.1, forward strand.
CCCACAAGTCTGCCATGGCAATCCATCCTGCAAACCAGAAAATGTTCAAGATGTACTCAAAAATAGCCACGAAGAATGGCGGAATCTGTGTAGAGTAATCAGTAAAGAAAAGATAAGGCCCAACATAACCTAGATGAACCAGTGAGAACACGCTTGTAGCAACAAGGAAATTACCTCTTGAGTAGCTACCATTATGGATGGAAGCTGCTGACAACCCCAAAGCAATTATGACAAACAAAAAGGTCACACTTCTGATAATTATGGCACTGAGTCTGCTAGAGAGGGTTGAGAGAATTGACATATTGATTGGATATGTATTGGTAGGTGACAAACAAGGTTAGAATAAATAATAAAGGAAAATCCAATGAGGGGCCAGGACTTTGGCCTTCTTATAAGAAATCCCAAGAACTTGAGTCAGCCGTGGGCCAATTAGGGGGAACAATACAGGATGCATGCATACATTATTGTTGCTCGCAAGTACATACCCAGCTAACACACAACATTAAGGTAATCGCGATCTGCTTGCCCACGCAGGGTGCAAGAAATAGAGGCTAATACTTACTATACCGCCGCGACCCTTAGAAAATAAACAATAACATAAGTCTAGACGATGCATGTCTGACAGAGAGCTTTCTTGGTAATTGCAACGTCTCAAGCTATAAGCAAAATCAATGGGGCAGTCAACTCAATTGATTCCGCGTTTGAAGTACGCAAGTCACTCATCATTGGCTGAATAGGGCTGTGCCCAATTATGTGACCAACTTTGTTTTCGGTTTTGTATCTGCTGGTAAATGTGTTTGTTTTCATGTACGAAGACACGTTCGCTAAGATTGATTACGTCAGTGATTAAAAGGATTGGGACTCAGGTGCATTTCTTACGCAATAATTTCCTGCCAGATACTCAGAAAAGGAAAAGGACTTACCCACAGAATGATCAAACGAGGCTGAACCAGTGCCACCGGTTCTTGGCAATTTCCCATTGGCTGTTGGTATGGGCTACGGGGTTATTTTTATTTTACGTCTTCGTTCCTGTTTCTGTTTTAGTTCCTTGAAGATCGGCTTTGTCACTTTAACATTTTGGCATAGGATAAAGATCTCCGAGATTGCTTTCACAACAGATGAATTGTGGGGGGGCATCTGCCCCTGCCCTTTTTCCGCTTGGAAAAATGTCAATCTGGCACTCTAGCAGCTATTTGCAGTAGGAACTGATAATTCTTGTTATCAGTGGCATTCCCTCTGCTGAATGTTCCTCTCTTCAGTTTGCAGTGCAGCCCCCAGGCAGGGAGGGAGTAGTATCTTTTTAGCGATTCCCTCTGGATATTCCCATCACAGTTTTCCAGTTTCGCGCCTTTTTTATTTCGTACACCTGTATCAGACTCCTTTCACTGTCCCTAATTGACATCAAAGTGGCGACAACATGAGTGAAAAAGAATATACCAAGGACCAGGAGGAACTAGTCGTCAAGCTTCTTCGTATAGATCGTACAGATTACTATAAAATATTATTTGTGGAAAAAAATGCCACGGATGTCGAGATCAAAAAATCATACAGAAAACTTGCCATCAAACTTCACCCCGATAAGAATAAACATCCAAACTCCGCCGAAGCTTTCAAGAAGATCGCAAAAGCTTTTGAGGTATTGAGTGACAAGGGTAAGAGAAGAATATATGACCAGACCGGCCAAGATCCCGACTCAAGAGGAGGTGGTGGAGGTGCAGGCCCCACGGCCAATGGATTTCCTGCCGGTTTTGGTTCCGGCCAATTTAGAGGAGCTCAAATGCCCCAAGGTTTCGAAGACGACATATTCAGAATGTTCTTTGGAAACGGAATGGGCAGAGCTGGTGGCCCGCAACCTAGAGTTTTCACGTTTGGTGGAAATGGGTTTTTCCCCTTTGAAGAAGTTCCAAGAAGGCGGCCAAGAACTCAACAACAGCAGCAACAGCAAAGACAACAACAGCCGTTTTTTGAGCAAATCAAACAGTTACTTCCCATTCTGCTGGTGTTCGTTCTCCCCATGCTATCCAATCTGCTCACACAACGTGATTCCACCTCGTATCCAAATTTCAAAATGCAAAGGAAAGACCCATATACAGTACAAAGAGCTACTCCCAACTTTCACATCCCTTTTTATATCACCAAAGACTCTTATAAATCCTTAAAAGAGGGTCACAGACTCACCAAGTTTGACAAGTTTGTGGAAAACTATCATATTAGTTCTCTTAGAGACTCTTGTGAGCGAGAACAGAATCACAAGAACAGACTCATTGATGAAAGCAGAGGCTTTTTTTTCACCAATTATGAACAATTGGAACAAGCTGAAAAACTTCCTCTGCCTCACTGTGATCGACTCCACGAAATGGGATTACTATAATTTACAATGAATACATGACTGGGGACACGGTACCTATTTATATAATATAACTGCATCTGTTTTCTTTTTTTTCTTATGCAACTGTAGAACTGACGACTACTTCATCGGCACTGTTATTCAATTCATCATCGCTTCCCATCAGCATCATGGCTACTTCTCGCTTATCTTTCTTATCATCAAAGGCAGGATTGTTGCCAGACTTTCCTTCCATCACAACCTGTTGGACATGCTCCTTCTGCTTAGCACGGTTTCTCATTTTTTCTTCAATGGTTCCCCGAACTAATAATCTATAAACTGTAACTTGCCTTGTTTGACCAAGCCTATGTGCTCTATCCATAGCTTGAGAATCAATTGTAGGATTCCAATCGGAATCATAGAAGATGACTGTGTCAGCTGCTGTCAAGTTGATACCTAAACCACCAGCTCTGGTAGATAAGAGGAATACAAACAATTCTGGCTTAGTTTGCCAATCGTGGACCAAATCTCTTCTGTCACTCAGTTTAGATGAACCATCGAGACGGATATACTTGTATTGACGATAGGTCAAAAACTCTTCCATAAGGTCCATCATTTTTGTCATTTGGAAATAAACCAATACTTTATGGCCCTCCTTTTTCAGTCTGACTAGCATCTTATCCAATTTAGCTAATTTACCACTTTCAATGACAAATCTTTCCATCGACGGTAGTCTAATAGAAGAATATCCAATCAAGTTGTTAACTGGCTTCGGATACAAATTGTTCGGCGGATAGTTTCGGGGTTCAACATTCTTCACAAGCAGGTCATATTCTTCGTTCAAAGACAATGGGAAAAAACTCCTCGTCAAATTGGCGTTGAATAAGCTGTCAGTTCGCTTGAAATTGAAAGCTTGTCGGGAACAGTTCACCTCAATAGGCGGAGCAGATGCAAGCGGAAATGCAGCGGGGTCTAGCGTATTGATATACATATCTTGGTGAACAGTTCTTTGAATGCTGTAAAGAGGTCTCAATTCCTGTTCAGGTTCAAACCTATCGGACTCATCCAACAAATTTTGCCAGAATGATTGCTTGGCCTTCCTTACTACTTGATTTGGTGTCAACTCTTGCAGTGCTAGCCATCCGTGGTTCTCAAATTCATCTTTATGCAAATGCTTTGCATTCCAAATGTTAAGCTTCCCGTCGTAAAGTAAATGTTGTTTCAAGAATTGAGCATTATCGTCAAAATTTGGAGACAAAATCTCGTCATACAACAAAGTTGGGAGTCTATAGTTTATCGCATTTGCAGATGAGTAGTAAACATCCAAAATAGGCAGTAGATTCTCCCTACTGAAAGAAGCAGTGTCTGAAAATGTTCCAAAATGAAACGCAGACTTTGTATCAGCTCTTTCAAACAGGTCTGGGTGGTTGCAAACTTTTCTAAATTGCATGACCAAGTTCATTAAAGAATCTGACTCCGAGCTATTGTTATTGGCAAAGAATTTATTATCCATCAAATCAATTAACGAAATTTGAGATTTAAGAGTACGGTACAACTTCTTTTGCCTGTTTGTTAACTTGCAATAAACATCAATTTCAATCTTATCACCTAATTCACTTTGAACATTCTTCTTTATACGACGCAACATGAAAGGTTTCAAGATCATGTGTAACCTCTTTAGCTGTTGCTCGTTTAGCTGAGTATTGGATTGAGCATGCGATTCAATGTCTTTGGAGAACCATTCACTGAACTCATCATGAGAGTCAAACAGTGAGGGCATGATAAAATGCAAAAGAGCCCACAATTCTTGCATGGAATTCTGAATAGGGGTACCCGTCAACAGCAATCTGTTACGGCATTGAAAACTCAATAAAACTTTCCATCTTGAAGATTGAGATGATTTGATGGCCTGGGCTTCATCCAGGATCATATACTGCCATTTCACTTTCTGAAAATATTGAGCATCCTGAACCACTAATTGATAAGAAGTCACCAATACATGGAAAGGAGAATTCTTGTTATATATAATATTCTTCCTATCCCAAAACTTTCTTAAAACTTTTCTATCTTTGGCACTACCCCAATATGGTAATACTTTGAAGTCTGGGAGGAACTTGGATATTTCTTGTTGCCAGTTGTGTAAGGTAGATGAGGGTGTGACGACTAAAAACGGACCCCAGATGTTATGAGTCTCTGCAAGATAGGCAAGAACAGATATACTCTGAACAGTTTTTCCTAGACCCATCTCATCTGCCAAAATACCATTGATACCCTGGTCATACAAATTGGCCAACCAGTTCAAACCTTTCACTTGATACTCTTTTAAGGTACAGTTCAAAAGCTTTGGTTGTGTGATAGTTATTTCACCTAGAGAGGTTGGATTTTGGAAATTCATTTCCTCCTCAGGATCAACGTTATTGAAGGCTTGAGCTTTTCTTTGAGCTTCCTGTAAGGCTGATTGTGCATTCGCAGCAGCAGTCTGTTCCAAGTTTTCATCGTTCAATTGATCAAAGTCAATGTTGTTAAAGTCTGCCTTTGCGTGTGAAAGATCAACACCTTCCAAATGTGATCTATCCATACCATTGGCGGGCGCTAATGCTTTGTCACCCATATTTCCCTCAAGCTCATCTGTTTTAATCTTGTTACCAATGAAATGGGAGTATAGTTCTGTCTGTGTAAGAAGAAAATTAAGTTTCCTTGATTGTCGCTTCGCTTCTCTGTCCTCTTCCTCCTTTCTAGCCGAATCCAGGGCTTCTTTCTCTGCTTTCTTTCGAAGTTCACGTTCTTCACGTTCATTCTTTTTCCAAAAGTTGAGCATTTCACGCATCGATCTTCTTGCTTTTGTTTGCAAATCCTTTTGAGACTTGTTGGTACGGATTTGCCATCTTCTAGCCTCCCTTGCAGCCAGCAAAGCCGTCTTTTTCAAATTAATTGCTTTAGTCTGAGTGTAAGTTTGAAACAATCGGTAGTTTCTAGGTCCATCTTTTCTGGAAAGGTCTCTCCAAATAGACATGTATGTATTGTCATATTGTTTGTCGATCGATTTCTGTTCCTTCACCGAAACATTAGAACGCTTTGGTGAGTCTTCCTCTTCGAACGCAGCAGGGTCTTCTTGCAATTCTCGAGCTTTTGAAGAGGCCATAATTGCAGCCTTGCGCCTTCTTTTGGGTCTTCCTTCCTCTGCATTTGTGGAAGCAGCAGTTCTTCGCTTTCTTGGAGGATGAGAGCTTTCGTCGGGTATTTCATCTTCATCCCAACCTTGATTTGTTAGTTCCTCGTCTCCATTATGAGATTTGCCATTTCTTGAATTATCCTGTTTCTGTGCACCTTTGCCTTTTGGCTTATCCTCATTATCCGCTGATGCAGAGATATTCTTACGTCTCCTGGACTTGGGTTTGGCAGGAGTTTCAGTGTCAGTCTTCAAATTTGGAGCTCCTCTCTTTGATTTGGCATTCGGTGTTTCCGTAGTAGTGCTGTCATCGATGAGTTCTGTTTCTTCATCAACTTGGTCAGGGTTTGCGCTGGTTGCCCTTTTAATAAGCTTTTCGGCAATATGGGGATCAAATTCTAATAAGTTATCTTTAATCTTGGAAATCAATGTGGCCTCTGACTTGAGATCATGTTCTTTGACCAGTGCTAACTCATTGTGAAGATATTTGAGCATGTTTGAATCCTGTGTTGCCAGTCCGTCTAAGGCCACCAGGCTTGCCACCCTATTCTCAAAGGCCTCCAAATACGAGGGTGGAGGAGTATCGGTCGACTCATTAAGAAGCATGGATATAGAGCTTTTATTACGGTGGGGGACTTCTGTTGAGTCATTTGATGCCATGGTCCAAATGCAGGATTGTTGAGGTTTTACTCAAACTACAACTCTTCGTGTGGATAAACCAATCAATCAAAAGAGCACAGCAATTCTCAGGAAAAACTCTCGTGGTCAATGAGAGCTCATTTGGAGTGGAAACTGTTCGGATTACGCGTTAAAAGGTGTAAGGGTGTGATTTGACCTGGAGAGGGACGGAGAGAAAATGAGTAGGAGCTTCGCGCCCCAGGCTGTCTGCTAGTAAAATTAAAATTATGGAAAAAAAAATTTTTAGAGCATCACCAGCCTTAGATTAACAATGAGTGGAAGGAGTGCGATTGTGGATAAGCCTATTCCGGTTGCTTATGATCTGGGAAACCTTGCAGTATTTGATTCCAATCCTTTGGAATCCAACAAATTGTCAGATGCTTCGCAAGTGAATGAGTACCTGGAGCAGGTTACAAGAGATAACACACAGCTTTTAATTAACCAAATCTTATCACAACCAGTCCGTAATACTACTGATTCTGTATCTGAGGGACAGGAGGCTTCTATAGCGCTGATTACGTTGCCTGATCCATCAACCCCTTTGCCAAGAGAAAAGTCGGTACCAAAACCAAAAGAAATGACAAGATGGGAGAAGTTTGCTGCTAAGAAGGGAATTCAAGCCAAGGGTAAGACTGGAAAGATGATTTACGATGAAGAAAGTGGTGAATGGGTTCCAAAATGGGGATACAAGGGTAATAATAAGCAACTGGACAACCAATGGTTGGTAGAGATGAACGAGAACCCTGAAGAGAAGAATAAGGATACTCTGATAGACCCAAGGACTTTGGCAAGAGCAGAACGAAAGAAGCTTGTTAAGAAGTATGAATTGCAGCAGAAGAAGAACCTCAAAGCTCAAGGAAAGAGCAAATAGGAACATACATAGGGACTAATGTTACTTAACTATAGGTAGAATAGATTATCTGAAATTTTCAAAAGAAGAAAAAATAAAATAAAATGATTATGTAATGTTATCTTAGTGTGTCCTGACGCGAGCAGAGTGCTATCGACCAACCATCTACACCCCATGCTCCAGTATAAAGTTGTCATTGACTCTATGATACAATGCTGCGATTTGGACAGCGTAAGTGTCAATGATATTGCTAGTAGAACTCAGGAACTCTTTGGACACAGGTTTGGAAAACAAGAAAGAAAGAAGCTTGAGTCTTTGATTGAATCAAGATTCCTTTACTTCCTTCAAAGAGATCATCTCAGAACCCCAAGAGATGCGCAAATAGAAAAGGAGAATCTGTCCCTTGCGCTTAAGATCAACTTTCAGCCAATAACGGATGACCCTGAGTTTCAGCCGACTAGAATAAGTAAAAAGAAGAAACCTGTTGGTTTGAGGTTGGTTGGAAAGTTGGCACGGTTTTTCAACACAGAATTTCTATCTGCAGAGGCTGCTGTGGAAAGAATAAAAAACTATGCAAAATTTCATGAAATTTTTGACTATCAGCAGAACGAAATCCAGTGTGACGAAACGTTGAAGAAATTATTAGAATCCGACAAGGTACCAGTGGATAAGGTTGGTCAGATAATATCCAAATATACTCAACCTTTGAGTAAGGATGAAATCTTAGATGTCCAAACACAACGATCTACAGATCAACTGATTCCTCGTTACAAACAGATACCTCCTTTGTTAGTTGATGTTCTTGGGGAGGGACCTCTGCTGCTCTTAGATATTCATCAGAAAATAAGAAGTTATGTCGTGAAAAAAGGACTATTAGATGGCAATTATGTTATACCTGACGAGTTGCTTTCACAAGTTGTTGGACAGAGCAAAATAAGTTACCCATCCTTCAGAAGAAATATCGTTAAGTGGATTGATGAGAATGGACAACTAACCGCACCAAATCACGCAACTACAAGCACAGAAGAGACCTTTTCCACTAACGAGTCAGGTAGCAGTGATTCTGATGGCGAAAATTCCAAAATTGACGATTCTTCAGGGAACTCTACATCTGATTCTGAGCTGGATTCAGAATAATGTGACTAGACTCCTATCCCTAATTACTGCATAAACCTACACACTTATACTTCATTTTATTGACATTATAATGTCAAACATCAAACATATTCATGTATAGTCATACATATTCCTGGGAATTATAATATTTGGAATGGGCCCAATAGTATATATCCCGACCCTGTTGTCTTGGATAAACATACATATGCATTCCTCCCTACATCATTATCGCGTTTCAAAGGTGTATAACCGTTACTCCCCATTTGCACGTCTAAACTCCCAATGTCTGTCGATATCAGTTCCCTTTCCATTTCGGGGACGGGATTTGATGAGATAGCAATGGATCAGTATCATCAGATTTTGAAAGTTGCTATAGCTTCGTACAGGGTCGAGCCTCGGTTTAGGAAAAGAGTTTTACAGAGGCATGTAACTAATGATGAGAACAGTGATTCCCATTTCAAAAAGCCCAAGGTCACCAGAATCTCCTCCAGAACTATATCAGATCTTCGAAAATATCTGAACCCGTTGAAAAAGGGCAAGCCAGTTAGTCAAGTCTCCTCATCTTTATCAACCCAGGTTTTCAGTGCGCTTCTGATTTATCTGGCAAAATTGGACAAGTCCAAACAATTGGAGACTATAGAGAAACCAGAGAACTTCTTGAGGCAATTCATGTTAATTGCTACTAGAGAGCTGAAAACTTTAAAGGGTCAAATGTTTATGGATTCCTTGGATACCCAGACTACAATATTCTTATCAATAATGCAGGAGGTAGTGAAGAATGATAAAGAAGGTGATTCAATAATGAAGAAACTTCAGGAGGCTAGGTTTACGTTATCTTCTTCTTCAAACAACGTTAATGATTTTGAGTATATTATGCCATCATTCAAACTCTCCGAGATGAGCTTAGCGCAACATGTCGGTGCTATATTTCAAATCGATGATAAGAAGCTACACTATGATATTCTTTCTTTGAAAGACAAAATTACCCCAGACAAGATAATTCACGATCAAAAGACTTATTTGGTTAATTGTCTGAAACAACAACATCTCGTTTATCAGAAACGGGATTTCTTAGACTCCACCTCCTTTACTAATTGGCTCAAAGTGGAATCGTTAAACACAGAAAATTATATTAGCCAAATTGATTCCAAACCGGTCAATCTATGTGAGCCGTCGGCTTTTTTCAACCTTGTTCCCAGATCGAGTGCTCTGTACTATCAAACCCTCTTAGAAAAATGTATGCGTTACGACTCACGCATGAATGGAAGTTCAAACACACCATTATTGTCTACCTCATCCAGAGAATTGATCGAAGAATGCGTTAAACTCTGGAGGATTGATGTATTCACCGCTATGATCTGTTTTTTCAAAACTTCATGCTCTACTGTATTGAGTTCAAGTGATGGCTCCATTAACTCTGATCTATTTTTTCTCGTATTGAATCTTATGAAAAAGTATTTGACAGACCTAAAACTTTCCACTGATAAATCTACATGGCCAACTAAAAGTCGATTAGAATGGATAGATTGTCTAGAAATATGCTACCTAAAGACCATGAAGGGGATTCAAACCTGTATCTCAGAGGTACTAACTTCGAAGCCTCCATTTTCAAAATATCTCAATGTACTAGCAGAGATTGAGCAGGATTCCCTTTTTAGAAATATTGTTGCTAAGCATGTGCCAGATAAACTTGAGAAGCAGCTAATTCAAAAACTAAATGATACAATTCTTTTGAGATACAAGGATCTGCTTACAGAGATCCCAACGGATAACACCATCGATTTGATCCATATTGCCGATTTATCAAGAAAAATTGTTGAGGATACAAAGATGTTGCAAAAAAGATATAAACACCCCCTTCTCGGAAAACTACCTATTGCACCAACTTATGCAAAACGTATAATTAGTGATTTCGCAGTTGATGCTAAATACATGCTGAAAAGTATCAAACAAAATTCTACAGACATTTCATTTGCTGATGCTTTAGATATTTACAAGACTCTTAGCGAGATCCGAGATATATTTACCCAAGTTACGGATACCCCATTCAAATTTGATCTAGAGAAAGGTTTCTACAAATATCTTAAGAATTGGGCGATCAACGCTTCTGAACAAATTGTTGCGGTGACAAACTCTGCTGTTGCTCAGGATGACTTGGAATGTGCATCTCCTGAGAATAGCGTTTTATACAGTACTTCTGTGAAGGATATATTCATGATGATAAATCAAAATGTTGGTTTCTTGAAAGATCTCAGTTGGAAGAATGAATATCATCTGGCTAAAGTCTCTACTCTGTTATTCCAGTATATCTCAATGGCTCTTATCACATACTGTGACAAGATGTACGACACCATTGTTGCTGATTTGGATGAAGAGGATCAGAAAAATGTGGCTACGACTTTACCTGGTGAAACTAACTCTTATGATGCTCTGTTATCAGGTACTTCTGCTTGGATTTCTGATATGAAAGCTGCAGTTACCAGATCACAAAAATTAACTCCTCCAGAGCCGTATGCTTTTAAAAATCGAACATGTGTTGCTCTCAATAATATAGTGCAATGTTTGCAAAATCTAGATGAACTTGAAGATATATTAGATCCGGAATATGTCTCTAATGTTATGAATAGAGAGAACCCTTCTATTTTCAAGGAGTACACTAATCATTTTTTCACGATCAAGGTTGTACAAGCTGAAGGAATCAAGAGTCCTGTTGGGAAGGATGCCCCAGATGCAAACGTATGGCTCAGCAATAATACTACCAAGAAAGTTTTCGCCCGTACCAGAACAATTCCTAGTAGTGATAGACCAGAATGGGATGAAGAGTTTGAGGTAGTGCTATTTCCTGGAGCCTCTGTCAGTATTCTAGCAACCATATGGGATAAATCATTTAAAAGATTTAGTTCTGATGCTGTTATAGGCCGGACATTGTTTCATCTTAGCCCCAAAGAGTTTAATAACAATGGAATTCCAAGAGATTTAATTTTGAACCTTGATACTGAGGGAACTTTAGTTCTTCAGGTATCCTTGGAAAGCGAGAGGGAAGATGCTTTGTTTTGTATGGGAAAGACGAGAAGGTCACTAATACACGCTAGAGACAGGGTCATTAAGCTAATGGTAGGGAAATTTTCCCCGTTCATTCAGTTTGCGTTTTCAAGAGATGTATTAAAGAATGCTTGTGGATCGAATGGACTATTGGTGATATCAGAAGAGCAACGAATCGATGTCATCTTGCCTCTTTTTGACTATTTGAACTCTAATCTGGACATCCTGGCTCGTATCTTACCCGAATCTTTGTTGCAGAAGGTTATTCTTCAAATGTGGAATGTTGTGTTGGCATCTGCTGAACATTTGATACTTCCATTATTATCAACAGTGAAAATGGCTAAAAACTCGAACAAATTGTGGTCTAACATCAATTTCAACTCTGGAATGAACATAGCAGGATTCGGACGTCCTCTAACTCCCCTCGAAGTGAAGACGGTTTTTGAATGGTTACATGTCCTTTGTTATGAACAGTTCTACAACGAGGGTGAGGGTGCATCACTAGAAAAACTACAGAACTATCAGTACAAGCTGTTACTCAAGGTTTCTGAACATTACGAGAAACCTGTTAATGAGATTCTTTCCAAGGTAAGAGAGTGCGAACCAATGACTATTGAGCACATCCGAGAGAGAAACTATTTTTATATAGCCGTTGATTCCAAGGAAAAGAAACTTACTCGGGCTGCGACAATAGCCCGACAAAAAACCATAGGGGCACAAGGGTCTAAAAAGCAAATGCACAAGGCAGCCGAAGATGTGAAGATTGCTCAAGAAACTGATTCCAACGCCAACGCTGCTGCTTTTGAAGATATGCTTTTGAGAATACTTCTCACCAAAGGAGAGTTGGGATTTGTTGCTGAGCGTTTGGAACAGCGTGAAAAATTTACTCAGAGCGTTTCTGCGGAATCATTTGCCAGAGCTGCGGCTGCGGGAGCATTCAATGGTATCAGATAGTTACACCAATACTATAGTAATAGTGACAATGATAATAATATAATTACTAATATAATTAAAACTTTCAACCGCTCCCCTCGCTGTTCCTCGTTTTTTCCCCATACTCTTTCTCTCTAGGCGCGCAAGCAGATTTCCGATATCTTTCAGCGTTCCTAAGGATAACACCTACCTATCCCATACGTCAACTTGAAAGCATCAATCAAAGATGTCTAAAGAGATCATCTATGACGAGAATGAAGATGGTTGGTCCTACTCATTCCCCTCTTCGTTGGATAATCTTCAAGATACGTTGATCGATAGCAAAGCACCAGATGAGATAAGTATCCCTAGTGACACCGAGGAAAATAAAGAAAGAAATCATTCAGAAGTTCCTCCAGTAGACATCAAGGAGTCATCAATTTTGCTGGAGGTAACAGATGACAGTTTTGCTAAGAATTCTGTTAAAGTGACGAAGAGAAACGGATCCAATGGGCACAGACGTCTCGCAAAACTTAATGAAAAGAATGGGAGCTACTCATCGTCTACTTCAAGCTTAGCTCCTTCATTTCTGGTGAAACCTTCTCCTGCTGCGGATCCATTCTTATCCAAGCCTCCAATCCAACTTCAAAGGTATGACGACAATGATTTCGAAGAGAGATCAATCTTAGACGACGACGCACACAGCATCAACAGTCCGTCTATCAAGACGGCTACTACATTAACTTCACCAACTACTCCCAAGTCAAGAAATTCAAATGGAGAACCTGAAAAGAGTGTTGCAAAAGAGCAACTAAAATCGTTGAACGTAGATCAACCGATACCAGAAGAGCCGACTATTGATAACAATGGAATCACTGCGACTTCACCAGATATGCTGAGTTATCGGAAATCATCCAGGAAAAAAACTGTGACAAGTATTTCTTCGGTTGATGATGTAGCACCACCAAGTCCAAACGATACTAGAACATCAACCAGAGAGAGCTTTGACAGATCTCTTTATGCTGATGAGTTATATCTTGATACACGATATCGCTATGCAACACCTGAACGAAACACAGCGTTCCATGATCTTTTTAAAAACATTCCCCTTGATGATAGGTTTTTGGATGACTTTAGTTGTGCCCTAAGCAGAGAAATACTGGTACAGGGACGCATTTACGTTTCTGAGAGACATATATGTTTCAACGCCAACATCTTAGGTTGGGTAACAAACCTAGAGATCCCCCATGAGGATATAATCAGTTTTGAAAAAAGAACTACAGCTGGAATATTTCCCAACGGAATAGTAATCAATCTAAAAGATACCAAACATTCGTTTCTCAGCTTCATCTCAAGAGATTCCATTTTCAACTTTTTTGAAACAATTTGGAGCAAGTCTGTTTCCAAGATACAGTTGGAAAACGAAAATGCAGACGTTATTCCTCATGCTTTAACCCACTATTCTAGGGATATGGCAAGCGAAGATCAAGAGAGAATTAATAATATTATTCTCTCCATTGACACAGATGAAGAAGCTGAGAATCAGCAATTGCAGAAAGTCCGGGTGGTTAGAGCAAAAGAAAAATCCGAATACAAATCTGATGGTCCAGAGACGCATGCGCCTACTTCTGCCGCCATTGATTTGAGTAATGAAACGGTTCTTTGCGAAGACATTCTGAATGCCCCTATAGGATTGACTTTCAACATTCTTTTTGGAAAAAATATCAAGTTCCACCAATTCCTAATGGAAAAATCTGATGGTTTTGATTTTACTTCATACGGGGAGTTTGTAAACAATGAGAGAAGTTTTGAGTATCAAAAAAGCTTAGGATACTCTATTGGACCCAAATCTACCAAATGTGTGGTAAAGGAATCCATTGAACATTTCGATTACGATTCATATATTATGGTATTAACGGAAACCAAATCTCCTGATGTACCTAGTGGAGGATCATTCTCTGTGAATACCCGTTACATTTTTACATGGGCCAAGGGTAACAAAACTAAGTTGACCCTATCATATTTCATAAATTGGACAGGCTCCAGTTGGATCAAATCAATGATTGAGAAGTCTACAGCACAAGGACAAAAAAGCTTTAGTGAACTTTTATTTAAACAATTAAAATTGGTCATTGCAGAGAACACATTGGTGGTGGCTGGTGATGAAGAGGTCCCAGTCACTTTCTCGCAGGAGCAACTTGAAGAACCAGAGAAAGTGAATGAAAAGGTTCAGCATTCAACAGAGCTCGTCAAGGAGACCACAGGATCTTCGAATTTTGACATTTGGCATTTGTTGGTATTATTGTTGATAGTATTACAGATATTAACTTACAGAGAGCTTCTGGCAACAAAGCAAGAGATGAAGTTGTTGGCAAAGTCACTCTCGACCAAAAAGTAGTATATGCATAATCGACTTCAAGATAGGAGCCTGATCATACGATGTTGTTTGTCGTTGGGTGTTCAGTACTCATTTCTGCTGTCTTATTATTTTGCTCACGGGGTCTTGACGAAGTATGTATCTTTGTCGGGATATATAAGTGACTCGTCGAAAGCCTAGCTTTGTTAGTCCATATATTTAATAAAGACTTGAGTGGCATCCACATTATTAGAACCAAAAGTACAATGCAGAAGGGAACTGCGATTTTCCAGTAATATGACACATTGTGCTCCAAATCGCCAAATGACTCGAAATTCATACCATAGTATCCAGTCCAAAAACTTAATGGTAGAAAGATGACAGTAACTAATGACAATTGTTGCATAGATGAGTTTGTATCAACAGAGATGGTGTTAAAAATCAAATCCACAAGATTCTCAATTTGACTGGTCATCATATCAATATCGTTCGTGTAAGTTAGGGTATGATCCTTGACATCATCCAAATACAAGGAACAGTCTTCAAAGAACTCCTTGGGCTGTTGTTTACTAGAAATAACAATTGAGTGTTTGTTGGAATAATCTCTCAACGATCCAAGCAAGGAAGTCGTGGGAGAAATAGCTTGTTTGAGCAGTGACAATTCACTGATCATCAAGTGGAGCTGTCTAGTATGAACAATTTTGGGTGCGTCAAGGATTTGCAATTCCATCTCAGATAGCTTCCGTCTATAGGCAGTCATGATAGGATAGGACAAATCAACAATGGCATCAATGATTGATTGCATCAGAATATAAGGATTGCAAGACTTTTGGAGAATTGTAGATCCATCAGGAGTCAACCTCGTGAATATGGCATTCTCTATATCATGGGCTGAATGCTCAAAAAAAGTTACAATGACATTGTCTGGAAACAAAAATAGGGATACCTGCTCTATGCCAATGGCCAATTTTCGATAACTTAAGGGCTGGAGTCGTTGAAGTCGACGATATACTTGGGTATTGGAAGGTAATTTTACAGAAATTTTCCTCATTTCTGTTTTTGCTAACCGTTCGGTGATAGTCTCGGAATCAGAGTCATCTGAGTTATTCGATTCAGCTTGCCTCGGTTCAGTTGATTTGTTGTTGGATTTCTTTTTTTTTGGAAGCATGAACCAACGACGTCTTGCATCTTGAGACTCTTTGATCTTAACTAACTTTACTAGAGGAAGACAGCAAAATGTGTGTTCAGGGTATTGATCAATTTTTGTTCTTTGGGGAATGTCTACCATATCTTCAATAGCCAATCTGTGAATCTTAAAGTGAGCAGAGATGGTAGATATGGCACCCCAAGAAAGTCCATTTACATTAATCCAACGAACTTTACCCCATTCGTGTTTACTGGATAATGCCTCATTCAGAGACAGATTGGATGTACTATCAGAATCAGGAGGAACTTCTAGGTGCTGAATACGATAACGAGATTGAGAGTAATCCGTCACAGTGATAGACGATCCAATAGTATTTAAAACGACGTTCGTAGTGAGAACGTCAATCCCAGGTTCCCAATTAGCACGTTTTCTAGCTTCCGAAGAAGAAGTGTTTGAGTTCCCATAGTTTCGAAAATATTTTTTCTTGGGCTTTCTTGGCTTGTGAACGGGAGGTTCCTGGTAAATTTGGTAGAACTTCTTCTTCTTCTTCCCTACGGTAGTAGTAGGCTGGGTGGAATCCGAACTATCATCGTCCTCATCTGTGTGCGAGAAGTCTGAAGTGTTGAAATCATCTTCCTTTCTGGCATTTATTTTGTATTCATGAACCAGATCATCGGAAAAGTTGCTAGAGAAATCGGGCAAATCTGGTACCGTGGCATCTCCTGAGTCAAAAACGGATACCATTTCATTGCCTTTGGGGAGGAAAAGAGTTCTTAGATAACAGAAAAATTCGAGCGATCCACTGGGATGTTACCGGTGCTTGCAGGTTTGAGCTCTAATAACAATCAGATGTGTGGTTCGATGGAGGACTAAAGACGTTTTGATTATGCCAGGCATCTTGAATCTGCGAATTATTACTGTTCATTGACGTGAAGTACGTGAAGTCTTTTGAATCTGTTGGCACTACTGTCGCTACTCGGCAATCAAATCGCTTAAGATTAGTGATTGCAAAACTACTGGGCCCTCTAGCTTTAATCGATAGACGAAGGTATTAAACAATCTGTAGGTCTCTGTAAGCCCAAGCAAGATACCGGAGACGGTTCGGTAAGCCAGGGATGTTTAGGCCTCTTTTGCATTAGCTAGCGGATACTTCACTCCACCTATATCTCGAATCAAATATTCCCTTATTCCTCTCCTATTTCTATACGATCGAAGCGATGATCAATACAGCAAAGTGCAATCTTCCCAAGTACAGTCGAATAGCCACACTCCCCTCAATGCTTTCACCCCATTCCTACTTGAGAGCAACCATAGCGACGCGTTGCTACTCTTCTCTGAGCAATGAGATTGACTTGGAAAGGCAAAAGCGAAAAACTAATATTGGGACAATGATACAGTATCTAGAGACAAAAGTTCCCAACTTATTGCATGAAACAATTGATCGAGAATTGCTTGACGAAAAGATCAAACTAAGGATCCTACCAAACTCTTTTCATTTTTTTCCAACCATTCAAGGGCCAGTAAAATATATATCCTTATGGGAAACAGTTACCTCATTCCTCACAAGGTTTATCATCGAGAAAAAGAATACAAAGTTGGTGATCACAAACATCTGTGTCAACGAGAAAAATCCTGACGGTGATAAGCCCTCAGCTTCAAGTTCGGATTCCAAGAATGACTCCATTGATGCCTATGGCCTTTACGGATCGACGTCCAAGATAGTTATAAAATTCAAGTCCGACAATAAAGACAAGTACATTACAGGCATATTCATTTTCGAATTGACCAGAGATAACGATAGAATATTGGTTCACACCATAGACAATGTGGAAATAGTAAATGATAAGAAAGTAGACATGTTACTGGCAATGGACTAAGAAGTGTGAGGGCTATTCGGGCATATCGTCTCAGGGGTAAAAAAGTGCCTCCCCTTCCTCGATTCCCCAAAGGCCATGGTATTCCTTTCAAAAGGCAATCACCTTGAGAACTAAACCAAACCAGGTTAGAAACCACAAGGTACCTTACCCTTATCTCATCAAATGATTTCCAGACCTGGATAACTTAAACAGTATGGAATAGGTCGGTTGGTGAGAGGATTTTGATGAGTACACTACTTTCCTGGGCGTCGTTTTGCGGCTTTCGGAATTACTTGAAACAATACCAGCCGCCAGCCGCGCGTCTGCTTCTTTCCCTAGCGACCCTTAAAGATTCCAGTTAGGTCTGACGACGAATGGACCTCAAAGGGAGGCAAACACCAGCCCATCCATTAGTTCAATCTCTCTCAATAGAATTTGATCAAGCAACAAATCTGTTGTCCATAAAATAAGCAATTAGTGCTGTGTCGAAGTTTATTACTCATCAGACATTACTCATCTGCCGAGGTTCCTTTTCTTTCCCAGTACATCCGAATTCCGAAAAAGATTCGGACCCTCAAAAAGACAAGCATCTCCATAAATATTTGGCCGCTTTAAACACTTAGTGATTATTTATCTATGAAGTCGGGATTTGTACATCGCCTAAGCTGCGGCCTGTTGGACTTCCCAATACCCATCCTGGGCAAACGGACTTTCGAACCTAATCCTGATAAGAAAAAGGTTATCAACAGAGCTGATTTGATTGAACTGATTCTTGAAGAAAGACGAAAAGAGAAAACAGGAAGAAAGCGAAGAAGCAATGGAAGAAGGAGACATTCGACTGAAATCGTTTCACATTCTTCGAATTCAATGAATGATGATTTGGTACAAAATGATTGTCTTTCCAATCAGCGGACTCGGGACAGTTTGAGTCCTAATACTGAAGTTATGTTTGACGACAGTAATTTGAACCATCCAGGTGTAGGATATGAACAAGTAAGGTGACTTAACAATCAAAAGGCGGCAAGAATGTGGCAATTATGCTTAACAATAATGCGCTGCGTTTTGTTCCCTCATGGTCTTTGGGGTGAACTATGGTAATGGATTGAACGTGTATATAATTAAAATATTGACAGCTTCTCTGAGTGTTATGCGTTCACTATCAAAATTAGTCAATAATACCTGTATCTAGTATGACTAGTTTTATTAATATACTACTTAAAATGATAACATCTAACAGCATCTTGCTCGTGTTTCTATCTGATCTTACCTAATGTGAATAGGAATTGCCTAGATTCAACTTCAAGCTCTTCCACTCTACAATAGCTTGGGACTGAAACCTGGACCTCGCACGATAGTCCCAACCATGTTGAGGTTCCAAATATCACCAATTCAAGGCTCTCGTAGAGTTCCTATGACGGTTGAACTCGTCAGGCAAGCACCTCCATTACACTCTTTCCTCAGCTCATCACATATACTCATGGAAAATTTGGTCAGTTTCAACACCACTGGTAGCCACAAATCTTTTATAACTATTCATTTTGATTCTTCAGAAATACAGCTAGACTCTATGCAGAACTTTTACATCAAACTATACTTGGGGAATATCACTCTATCAAAGTCATTTCAATATGGGCTATTGACACACGTCTACGAGAAGCTATGGTGTATTATATTCATTGAAGAGTTGGACCTTCAGCATAACGATCATCAGTTTTCTAAAAATCGTTGTTCTATCAAGCTAAGCTTAGAAGATGAGACTTCATTGAGTTTTGATGTCGTTCCCGAAAATGAAAGGCTGGTCGACCTTTTGCACATGGAGCCAGAGGCGATACCTAGTTACGACGAATCGCAGATGTCTGAACTCTTAACTTCAAGATATTTCAAAAGCTTATACCTTGATACTTCATCGTTGCAGATTTTTATCAAAAGTTCTCTGATCAAATATCGGAACATTTCTACTGTCGACAAACCCGCAAAGTTGGTGCAGTTGTCTAGTTTGATAATTGAACCTTCAACTTTTGATCAACGACATCTAGACGAAAATATAACTTCTTCTGAAAAGTATATCATTCACAAGGATGAACCCTCCTATAGAACACTCGCGTTCAAAGAGGATTCTCATTCTTTGGACGATCTAACAGCATTGAAGCTAAGAGAGATTCAACACCAGGTACTCTTACTGCTGGAAATCTTAAATCTACAAGAATTCGATCACATCCCTGCCCAGAAACCTGCTCATGTGGCTTTCAAGAGCCGCATACGGAGTAAACGTCAATTGGTTCCAACGTTGATAGGCACTGTTATTGAAAAAGACCTCTCTTCAGCTCAAAGCAGTGGCCTTGTCAACATGTATACCTCATCGGATTCATCAAACGAAACATTGATCTCAAAGTACCTTGCATATATCGACAAATTGTTAGTTTATGATGCAATAAACTCACAGGAAATGACATACACGTTCTATAAGCTGATCTATCCTTACTACATTAAGCAACTACCTACATTACTAAAACATTTATATACCAAAATTAAGGGTATATCTCCAGAAAAGATATCTCTAAAAAGAAAGAAACCCTCTCGGCCCACTCAAGTGCAAAAATCTCAGTCGCAGCCAAGCGACGACCAGCCCATACCAGTATCACTCAAGAGAACTGGATCAGCATTATCTGACATGCAGAAGAAAATGTTCGACATGTCCACCCATCATAAGGAAAAAGAAAAATCCACTGCTCCTCCGGCTTTACCTCAGCAAGTTGACTCCTTCATATTTAGCAAACCTAAGAAGTCATTGTCACTTGCATCTCAAATTGAAATACAAGAAACTCCAAAAAAATCTAGAATTCAAGTAAAGGAGACTCCCATAAAACAACTCAAAACATCACCGGGGGAGGAATATATCACATCAATATCACCTACAAAACCCTTTCGGAAGCTGCAGACTGTAACCCCAACGCCTTCGCCAAAAAAGACTAGACCAGGAGAACAGATAGGAATAGAAACTTCGCCCTTCTTCCAAACTACTATAGCTGGTGCATACGAAGAAGACCGATTAGTAAGTTCACCAGTTTTTTCAGATGCAAACGAATGAATAGTTTGCTTTTCTTATATTCCTCATACCTCACCAAAAAATATTCCCCAATATAAATCCTGAGCATCGTCGCAAGCTATTATCCTGTCAGCTATTAGGTCACCCACTCTCTGTTTCAACCTATCATTATCAATGCCATTTTCAGTTTTCATATCTTTGACTAGCTTGCCCTCCTTGGTCAGCACTCTCAACGTCTCAATCAATGTGTCGATCAGAAATACTTGCTCTTCCTCTTGAAGTTTTTCCAAAAAAGTGCTGCTCCAGTTTATCACATTTCCCAGGACAACTATTCGAATAACCTCACTTCCTAAGCCTCGTAGCCCTAACAGAGCCCCATATTGAGTTCCTGGAGTTGTGTTGTTGACAGAAACAAAAGCACGAAGAAGAGTTCTTGTGATTCTAGGTTTCAATGTTGAATAACTAGATCCAAAATCTTCAATAACCCTTTCTAAAAGGGAAGCACTGAGTTCACGCAGGGCAATTTGCTGCTGCTTCTGTAGTTCGTCGTCAACATTTCCTATCTTCTTGGCTAATAAGAGAGTGAGAATACAGGGAATAATGGCGTGAACATAAGGCTCCAAAAAGAGTGATTCATTCATAAGTAATGAGTAAATTAACTCTAGCATCGTGGACAGTAATGAAATATTTTTCAAGTTCTTCGTGATTGTTTCAGAGATAAACTGGATAAAATAGGGAACTAATTGATGAAGACCGGGGTCAGCACGCACAGATTGTAATGCGCTGTTTCGCAAGAATTCTGCTTCCTTTGTTTCTTCCTGATTGAGCAAGACTTCCACGATTTTGTCGAAATAAAGTTGTAATTCTCTGGAAAGTACATGTTTCACTAAAGGCTTGACTTCCAGCCCTTGCTTTTGATTAGATACATTAGATGAAACAGAGGGACCTGTAGACGTAAATTCCTCATTGCTGTCCTCCTTGACCTCATCATTGATGAGGGAAAACATGTTTTCCATTGATCCTCTGTTGATCGGTAAGATGTTCTTAATGTCATTAGGGGAAGGATTTTGAGGAATAGCAGGCTGAACACCTTCGATAGCTAGCCAATGCGCAGTGAAGGTGCTGAATCTAGGAACTTTTGGAAGAGGTTCGTTAATCAGCTTTTCAAAGTCCACCTCGTCGTCGTCAACGTAATATAAGTTTTGTCCCGCTCCTACCAAAGCTTCCTTAAATACCAATGGTCTGGAGACATCGTAACCATAAAGAGGTTCCAGATTCAAAACTTTCAAAGCTCTATCAATGTCACTGGTGTGTAATGTTCTTCTCTTACCGTGACGCATAAATTTGGAAGCCTGGTCCAATATCTCGTGTATTCTATATTCAATATCCATTGCCAGGTTCTTCGCTGCTTCCTCATTCAAATTGGAGATTCCTAGGGACTCTGCAGCATCCTTGACCGTATCTGAAGGGGACCATAGCGTATGTGATGTAGGAATCGAAGACCTCTGAGAATTCTTCGACATTTGCGTGTCAGATAGAGGAGGAAATTAGATGGTGCTCTGATCAAACAGGGTAAAAGAGTCAAATGTTGTATTTTTGAGAAACTAGATGGACTTTCCATAGTGTACTAATTGATTTGTGGATGCCTGATGGCGCTTATTGATAACTACGACTGATCGGATGATCTCGGAGAGTAGGGGGTAATGTTGCCTATTTTTTGTGATTGGGTCGTTGATTTGATTCTCATCAAGAGGAACATTGGGGTAGCAACTTCTCGCAAAGGCCCTGTTACACCAATTTCGCCCCAATGTAGTCCGCTATTGGTCCAACGTAATCCAGAATCCAAAAGTCTCCAACCATCGTCTCCAACGAAACGCCTTCCGCGAATCCCTCGTACGAAGCCTTCTTGGGAAACGAGAGAAAACTTTCCTTCCTTCTAAACAATTACCCATCTATGTTTAGAATACTTGCAAACAGCTCTACTAAACAGGGACAGAGAGTTTCTAGCAAGCTAGTACAACATAACTCTCCCTCTGGTAGGCTATTCAATACCCAAAGTCCAGCTTCAGCCTCGAAGAATGCTAATACAAGTGCCTCCACTATCCTTCACGATGAGGAGCCTCCAAGACCGTTAAGAGATTTCAACCAAAAAAAGAACAAGAAAAACTTTAGACCATATTTCCAAGTGCAAACACCTGAAGACTCTGCATTCAAAAATGAATTATTAGCATTTGATAACTACTCATCACAGAACACTACTTATGATCTAAGTAGCGAAAGTGTCACCTACGTCTCTCCTACCTTCTGGGATGCCATTATCGGTATCATGCCGATATATAGACAGCTTTTGGAGAGTGGAGAGCTGACAAGTTCTCGTGTTCAGAACTTGGTTTCCTTTTTGAGAAATGGCCTCCGTATGAACAGATTAGAGTTGAAAAAATTAAAGAACAAGCCAGACTTTGATTCTTCTTCCAAGAACAATCAAATGTACGAGTTTTTGCTCTCATCTGTGAGAGAAGTTTCTAATGATTTGTTAGACGAAAAGTTTAGCCCTAACGTTTCTTTGACCTCATTGTTGATTGATTGTTTCAGAGATATGCAGCTTCCTGAAGAGGCTATCTCTTTTTGGTCCAACGGAAAACAAATTCCAAATTTGACTGAAATTTTTGAAGGGCAAATGGTACTAGGTGCTGTGTTACCTATTCTTGCAGATGCCCATGAGGCTAACTTTGATGAACTCTACCCTAAATACCTAGAACTACAAAAGAATGTTGCTGCCGAGCACAAGGTTCTTCATCCTAAGTTCTTGTTGGGTATGATCAGAGTTTGTCTTTCCAATAACAAAGTCGATGAGTCTTTGCAAATATTCAAGTCTCTAGTCAACAATTTGTACCAGAATAATGATGGAAAAACTCCATTGCCTCACCAAAAGTCCAATGTTACCATGGCTCACTTGAGTTTTGTTGGATATTGTAAGAATATTGACACTGCGGATGTCTTCTTCAATGATGCCATGGATAACAAACTACCTTACCACACGCCATTACAGTTGAATTTCATCAACAGCTATATGAACAATACTTGGGAAGTCACAAGAGACTTTGAAAGGGTCAAGACCATCTGGATTAAGACTTGGAACAACTACGCTTCCAAGAAGTACTTACCTCGAATGATTTCATCTTCTTTCAACAATGTTTTCTTCAACATATTCTTTCAGAAATACCCACAATACTCAGCTGAATCTATTAAGGAATTAAAACAGCTTATTGTCAGCTACTCTCAGATCAGACCATTAGATGAGCCATTCCTTAATGTTCTGACTTCCAAATGCCAGCAATGGCGAAGTTTGGAGGTAATCGACTCGATCCAGGAAGCATATCAAACTTATAACATTGAGCCCACACTAGTTGCTCATAGGTGTCTGTTGAAAGCTTTAGGGTCTGTTGACGTACCTCCTCAAAGAATCCAGCAGACTTTCGAAAATTTACTGTTGTTGCACGATGCCAATCGTGAAGCTTTCCTGGCACCTGCGGACTTAACGTCCTTGAAATCGGCCACTATCAGATCACCAATCCTTGATGAACTGTCTGGTGGTAGGGATGAGAGAGTGAAACTGTTTTTCCAATTGTTCAAAGTTTACGGACCATATTTAAAGAGCACCAAGGCTTTAGATCGATGGATCGCTAGCGACATCGAGCAAGATCCAAGCCTGGCTGTTTGGTACAAAAGCTTGGGTTCATTGGACGTATCCAAAGTGAACCGTTTGAACCTTCCTCGTATGAAAAGAAACGAACAGTTCAGAGTATGATAATGATTACCACTGTAAATAGAAATTAACGGAAGTACTAATAGATAATTAATTCGAGAGCGTTTCATCTGATCTGAAACACATCTTTTAAGCCGCAAAACTTTTATATAAGCATGAGCATGGCACGAAAACTACATTGTTCTACAGCATCATAATGGGTTGTGGAACTAGCACTATGGAGTTGGATGACAGGTACTATGAGCAGAAGAGAATAAACGATGCAATTGAGAAATCTCTGAAGTCCCATCAAAAGGTGGAGAAGTCTCAATTGAAGATGATTCTTTTGGGAGCAGGAGAAAGCGGCAAGTCGACCGTTTTAAAGCAGTTACGCCTCTTACATAAAGACGGGTTCCAGTACCAGGAACGTCTTCAGTATGCTCAAATAATCTGGGTAGATGCCGTTCAGAGCATGAAGCTCTTGATGATCCACGCCAGAAGGCTGCATATTCCCTTAAAGTGCGATGAATCAGATAGTCCTTTTTCGCAGGCCAAAAAACTAATACTGAGATATAGATGTCTTGATGTGGGTACCATTGGTGATGAAAATTTCTTGAAGGATTATGTGATGAAGTATTCAGATGGTGGAGAATCAAGGAGGAAGAAGATGGGTACCGGTCAAGCAGATGCTCTTTGGGATAGAAATTTGGAGCAATCTGAGAGATTACTGGGCGACTCCGCAGAAACAGAGCTAGAAAACCAGGAACTGGAAGAGCTGAAAGAGTCCAGGCCTACGGGAGATTTTGCTGCAAGGAAGCAACAAAGACAGCAATTGGCCAACGCAATTCAATTACTGTGGGCCCATGATCCAGGGATTCAACAATGTTATAATAGGGCACATGAGTTTCAATTAGAAGCCAGCACAAGGTATTATTTTGAAAATATTCAAAAGTTTGCGGATCCTGATTACATTTGTAGTGATACAGATATTCTTAAAGGTCGTATCAAAACTACCGGGATAACGGAGACAGATTTCAATATTGGATCCACAAGGCTTAAAGTGCTAGATGCCGGAGGACAAAGATCAGAAAGGAGGAAATGGATACATTGCTTTGAAGATATAACGGCAGTGGTATTCGTTCTTGCTGTATCGGAGTTTAACCAGACCCTTTTTGAAGATGAGAGGGTGAATAGGGTCCATGAAGCGATCCTCCTATTCGAAAGCGTGTGCAATTCCCGATGGTTTGTCGATACACCTTTTATACTCTTTTTGAACAAGATCGATCTATTAGAGGAGAAATTACAGCAGACCAACTTCAAAGAGTATTTCCCAGATTATACAGGGGATGTGCATAATGTTGACAGCGTGGTGACATACCTGGAAAGGACATTTCTGAGTGTCAACCGAACAAACAAGCCAGTATACGTCCATAGAACCTGCGCTACTGACACTCAAAGCATGGAGTTTGTACTCAACGCCACAACGGACATATTATTGCAGAACCATTTGAAGAAAAGTGGGTTGATATAAAGAATGTTGGATGTCGTCTTTTAGTTAGTCTCTCGGCCTGCTTTTTTTTTTTTTCTTCTTGCATTTCCGACCCGGCAAATGTTGCTCACATTTGCCCTCTCGCACCTTTTTGTGTGTCATTAGTGTCATACTCCATGACACTTACTAACAAGGTGACTCACCCGCGAAAGAGACAAAATGCCTAGCAGTAGGTTTTCAGTATATAAGAACAAGTAGAAGCCCAGGAAGAAATTCTTATTTTTAACAGTCAGCCTCCTCTTTTTGTCATTTTTATCCCCTCTATTAGCTCTAAATATCGGTAATAATATCACCATGTTTTAATCCTGCCTTGCGTGGGATACCCTACAACAGGTAAATCAAAACCATGATATTTAACGATTATCAGGCAACGTCATCCACCACTGTTGTCACAGTAAAGACTGGCAATGACAACCTTGGCGTTCACGTTAAGGCGTTAAAGGCACCCATTGCTGACAAGGTGCAAAAATCGGAACAAATCCAGAGTGTCGATTCAGTGTCTCTGGTTCATGCTGCTGCTATAATGCTACAACTAAATTGGCCGTGGCAAGTTTATCAATCTTATGATTCCAAACTTCGGGGCCTTCAATTTTTCATTACTGAAGTGTTAAAAAGAACAAAGGCCAACATCGGCGTGTTAGAAGTTGCTCTTTATTATATTCACAAGCTAAGTCTCAAAAATACGAAGATTCGATGTGCAAAAAGAATCTTTTTGTCATGTCTCATGCTCTCCTACAAATTTACTCAAGATAAGAACTACACTGCCAATACTTGGTCACGGGTTTCTGGACTGTCTGTCAAGGAGTTGATGCAGAATGAAATCGCCATCCTGGTCGACTTGGAATACAAACTCTTCATTGACCTTGAGTCATTTTCCAAATGGAAGGAGGCACTTCAAGGCCTTGCCTATGGAGCCCCTAAATCCAAGATGATTTCCTTGGCCTCAGAATTGGCTCCTCCTAACATTCCTCCCTCCCTTTCATGCTCAGATGATGAAAGTGACTCCACTATGGAACCTATCTCTTTGAAGCGTCGCGTCCACGAGATTTCTCTACCGACTCAACCTACGAAAAGAGTTCATCCATCATAGAAATAAGATACTATATACATATAAAATACTAAGTGTATCTTCTTTTATTTCAGCTTCAGGTAGGCTCTGTGCAAAGCAGCTTGTTTATGCATAAGAGATCGTTTTTCAAATCCAGATGATTTTCCATCTATCACACTAATTATCTCCTCTGCCAATCTGACACTGAAATCCTTTGATGCCCTCTTGTCACTGCCTTCCAAAATCCATTTAAATGCTAATCTGTTACGTTGTCTCGTAGATAAGGGCACCGGAACAGTGACATTCTTTGCGAATCCTGTCTTCATCGTTTTGGTACTACACAATGGTCCCAAGCTGTCCAAACATCCTCTAAGTAGCTCCACAGGATCTTTTCTTTTCTGTAAAAATACCAAATACAAAGCCTTGCTCAGATACTGGTTCGCTTTATATTTCAATCCGTCTTTCATTATAAGGTTTGTGCAATGTTCAATGAGGGGGTCATTCTTCAGAGGAATAGGTTTGGACTTTAACTCAGCAATCTGCTCCAGCTGCTCTTGAGTTGGCTGCCACTGTAGATGGCTTGTGTCCCTCATGTCCGCTCTTGCTTGTCCTGGAGGTGACAAAGAGACTTCCGGGATCCACGGCTTGTCATTCAGCTCCTTTCGTAGTTCCTGTATAGATTGGATCCATAGGTCAAATACATCTTTGTTTTGCGAAGAGTTGAATCTAAAAATTTGAACTGGTGTATTTTGCAACAAAGGACTAGTAGCAAACCTCCCCAAGGAGCCTACACCAAGGCTTCTGGAAAGACTGGACACTCTCAACATGGGTTCTGGTGGAAGGTTGAAAGAAAATTATTTGTTGGTCGAGCGAACAGTAAGAATAGTTGATGCTCGAAAATGAAACATTTGGCATGGAACTGTCGGTGGAAGGAAGAATATGTCTTACAAATGAAACTTGACCATAATCCTACAATAAACATGTCTTCTATTTAACATACTCCTAGATAGTTTATTTACTTACCATCTCATTTGGGACATGTCATTTCTCAATCTGTTGTAATCGAACAAAGCCTCGATTTGTCCTGTGGCAGAGATGGCAATGTCTTGATCCCACAGTTTGGAACCTGCCCACCTGGTAACGTCAGCAACGCTAACCTTGTCAATTCTAGAAATAATTTCCTCGGAAGATTGTTCATATCCAGAGACAATGGCGTTGATACCCAGGGAAGCATTCAGTTTTTCAACGGTGTCATCTTTACTCAATAACAAAACCTTTAGTTGAGCCTTGGCTCTCTCAACCTCAACTTCAGAAACAGTGGTGGAAAATCTGTTCCAGTCTTTTAGAGTGAAATGCATCAAGTCATCAAGGTTAATGATGTTGGAAGATTGTGTGTAGAATCCCCACAAACCGGAATCGGTTAAAGAAGTGGAAAAGTGGGAGTAGGAGTCTGCCAAATGGTTTTCTTTGACAATGGTAGATAATTTGGAAGCTTGCAGAGCAGAAGTAGGGTCACTGTTGATGTAACTTCCGTTCACCTGGGCAGCGACCTTAGCAACAAAGTAGTCTCTAGATAAGAGAGACTCACCTTCGACTGCAATGGCAACGTAAGCAGATGGCAAGTTGTCATCTCTGAATCTAACCTCAGAACCCAAAAAGTGGGCAGGTTGGACATGAGGCTTGAGGCCTTCAGCAATGTTCAACTTGGAAGCAAATTCCACCAATTTCTCATGATCGACATCACCAGTGGCCACCAAAGCAGTGTTGGATGCAACAAAGCTTTTCTTGAAAAAAGAAATTAAGTCAGCTGGCTCCAAAGTAGAGACAACCTCACCTTTACCGTAAATTGGTAAAGCCAATGAGGTTCCTTGATAGGCGGTGGAATACAAGTGCTCAATGACGGTCTGTTCCGGGTTAAGTTCGACAGCGTCAGACTTTTCGCCAGCAATATTGGCTTGTTCTCTGATGAATGAAGCGTCTTCAAGAGACTTGAGGGAACTGGTTAAGATGGACTCCAGAGTCTTGAAAGCAGCTGCCTCGTTACCTTTGGCAATGGTGGTGGAAATAGAAGAAACCTCTCTGTAGTTCTCTGATTCTACAACAACACCTTCCTTGGCAGCAGCATCTTTGGAAGCATTAGCTAGAGACTGAACCAAAAGAGACGATACACCTGAGTTGTATGGGTTCTCAGCTCTTGAACCAGCGCCTGTGTAAACACCAATGGTAGTGTAAGTGGATGGAACTTTTTTGGAGGCAATCACTAAACCATTGGTTAGCTGGGTGAATCTAGCCTTACCAGCAGCGGTGGACAGAAATCTCTTGGAAAGCATGGTTGTTAACTATAGAGGAACAGGAAAAAGATCTGGTTGGTTTTCTTTGAACTTGTCGGAGAGCCAATCATAAGGAGCGAATTGTAAGAGTATTTATGGTGTTGGGGTGTTTTACTAGCACTGAGAGGTGGAACTTTCCCAACATTGTCTAAGAGAATCAAGGTTGGAGAGGTGGTTATACAGCTATTTGAAGAATGTGTTACACACGTTTATGGTGTCGATGGAATATTTCATTGAGTATTCTATCAAATGTTCCGTTTTATGTCTGTTTTCCACAGTAGATCATCAGACATCCAAAGTGACAACTCTATGTGACTCGCGACAATTCTTTCGCGAATAGTAGTATGACATTTGGAAGAATTTCAACTTTCAGCGAAGATCAACCAACCCACAAGATGACTATGAAACGGTTTCCAATTCCTACAAAGATTCCAAGCACGTACATAAATGGACGAGTGTTGAGAGACCACTTTAAAAGACAACAGGCTGCCGCAAATGAGGTCACTGTGCAAGCATTAAAATTTATTGCTAGGAACACTCTATTGCCCAAAAGAACGAGGGTGGAGGCCCAATTACAATTGACATCCATGCCCTATTATACCTATATGAACCAAGTAAGCAATAGATGTGTGGACTCTGGAAGAGGCAAGGGTGTCTTCAGGGATTTCAGGCTGTGTAGAACTCAGTTTAGAGAGCAGGCATTAGCGGGCGAACTTCCGGGGGTGATGAAAGGTGTGTGGTAATTATTCGTGTGTACTGTAAATAATAAATCATGACAAATGCAAGAACAACAGATTTGGCTGAAGCTAGCAGCAACGCTGGGAAAAGCTTCTTATTTTGTAAGCTGGGATTCTCAAATGTGTCCCTTTATTCCAGCTAAGAGAGACCGTAATGATGAAAGCTAATCCCCCTAGATAAAACCGCTGCGACATGTCTTGGCTTCGAGACATGTAGACTGTTTCTATTCCACCGACATCTAGCAAATACTATCAGTTCTTGGACTATCACCACAGGAAATCCTGTAGCAATAACCAACAGGTCATCCCATGGTCAAGTGACGGAGGAATGAAATGCGGGATAAGCCACGATGCAACATACCTACAGGAACTCACTCTGCATTATATGTATGCATCCAGCGAGCACCTAAATGGAAATTCTATACAAATGAGGCCCAACCCTGGAACAATCTCGTTACTTTACGTCTCTAACTGGTTGATCTATGGCCAGGAATGGTACTCTATACCAACAGATGCCAATGTATATATAAAAGGTGGGTTGGCCAACCAAACAGTCTAGTCTCCATCCCACTATAGTAAATGCTAAGCTTCGACTTGAAGTGGCTTAAATAGGCGCAGGCGCGACAGATACGTCATCCAATAAATGCTAGACCGTTATCTGAACATATAAATCTCAAGCTCACCCCATTGCAATCTCCGTATGTTTTCAAGCACCACCGTCTCAGTTCACTTTGACCCAGTCTATAAGAAGCAAGTTTATTCCTCAGGTGACATCATAAAAGGTACTATTCAATTGAATGTCCCCAAAGACATTTCTCTAAAGGCTATCGATGTGAAGTTGGAAGGGATCTCTGAAGCTAGTGCAAGATTCCGTAAAAGACACACCCATGAAACCAACAAGTATATAAGAATTACTGAAACTCATCGGTTCTTATTTCATGATGACAAGGTATTTCCTCCCAGGAACATTCAAGCTGTGACCAATGCTACGGAGTTTGACCTGATATCAGGCGAGTATTCGTATCCTTTCGAATTCACCCTTCCAGATACATCCAATTGTTTCAGGAAACCGTTGACCGAGTTGAGTGATAACTATGGGAGAGAATGTCGTGGACATTACTATGGTTACGTATCTCACAAAGATTGTTATCTGCCTCCCAGTTTCAGCTATCGAGATGCTAAGATTAAGTATTTTATCAAAGTGACAGCTCGAAGAAGTGCTTTATTGAAATCCAACTTGAGGCAGATCGTCCCTTTTGTTTTCCTCCCCGATGATTCCTTGCTCACTCGAGGTGTACCAACAGGGGCACCAGTTTTTGCGAAAAATAGGATCGACTTTCCGAAAAAAAGGGTAGGCCAAATATTTCAGAAAACAGGTGGTGTGCAGACTAGAAAGGAATGTTCGACTGGAACCACTCGCAGGAAAAGGTCAATTTTTGGTTTTGGGAAGGGTTCTGATGATGCTGACTTCCCGTTTCATCCATTACATATTGGCTGTGATATTGTGTTGGTCAACGGAGCAACGTTAACTCCAGGCCACCCCATTGATCTGCAGATAACTCTGAGTTCCTCTGATCCTAGCCAATTCTACATGGATAATGGTGAGACAAACCTTTTGGGTCGAATTTGTCTTACGAATTTTGAGATTGAACTAGCAAGAACTACGTACTATTCGGTCGGACGCAGACAAATAGATCACGTTGAAAAGGTTAGGGTATTTGCTTCTAAGGAACTCAATTTGTGGTTAGATATGGCTGATGCCCTGCCAGTTTCAGACAACGAATCCCAATTGCGCATTCCCACTCACTTTTTAGACTCGGTTATAGTGCCAAGCCATCTTCCTCCCACCTTCTTCACGTGTAACATTTATACAAATTATTCATTGATTATAACGGCACAGTTTGGTGATAGTGACCATAGACCAAAGAGAATAAGCACCACTTTTCGAGTGACACTTCTTTCAGGAATAGATCGGAGAACCCAGCATCCGCCCCCTCAGGCTGTATTAACTGTGGAAACACCACCAGTACCCTCAAAAGAGGCTAAAACTAGTGCACCAGCTCCAGTATATACCCCTCAGGAGCCTGAACAATTACCGTCTTATCAAAGTGCCCTTAACGAAGCAACTACTGAAACAAACGGACAATCCAATCATTCGTAATAACGAACAGTGGGTGATTTGTCATGTGATCGGTGCATGACTTTCTGTCTCTGTGCATCTGTCCTATAATAATTAGAGAACTTTTGTTTTCGAGTGATTACCCTTCACTGACTTGAAAGAAACATTTTTTTCCCCTACAAACTTCAGCAGCTTCCAATCCAAGCCAGAGTTTTCGGATTTATTTTTGGTCGGAATGACTTTTGCAGTAGTCCGCAAAACTCCATTTCAAAAAAGTTTCGCTCGCCGTAATCCATTATTGTTTTCGATGCACGCTCTTCCTCTTCAGGAAAATTTGGCATCCACTATGAACACTACATATACAGTATCTATTAAAGTCAAGTACTAATCATTAAGATTCCTTAGTTATGATAGAGAATAACCCTGTCGGAGAGACTCGATATCCAAGTAAAGAGAAAAAGTAATTTCGGGTGACCAGATCCTCAGATCCTCGATGCTCTCGTTGACTCTCGTCATATCTACTTCCTAGCCACTCAACAGAGTTAACGACAATTCAACCACAAAGTAAGCCTTCTGACCTTAGACTCCTCCATGTATATGCATTGTAGACGATTGGGCCCGTTTTGTGTTTTCTTACGAACTCATAGTACTTTTTGGTAAGATTCAACATCCAGGAGCCCTGCAAATGTTTTATGCACTCTCGATATTTTAGCTTCGAAAATCAACACCCACAAGATCAACCTAGACCTCCCGTGTCCTACGCAAGGTGAACATGCTAGTCTCACAGAGCGATGAGGAACCGTTCTTCTTCTACATGTTGTGTGATATGCCATCCAGACCGTCCAGAAATAGTTTAAAGGATTCGACGTACTTACCTCTGGGTGAACTATTAGAGCATGGTGAAGCTCCAACAACGCGTCCCAGCAGGAAACAGGCTAGGTCCATCGAACAGTGCAAAAAATGGGTTGCATGTATAGATCATAGCAATTTTCCTAGTCATTGGTCAGTTGGTAAACGAGGCTCTCGCACCAAAGTACAACTGCAAATGCAGTTATTCTTAAGCGCAGCTTCAGGATCTCCCTTAAAGCTTTGGATTGTTAGTCAGAGGGGATTAGAAGTGGTGTCGTTTTTGCTTATTCCCAACCTAGAAAGCCTGCAGTTTGTTTCTCCGAAGAGACAGAAGCGAGGCAAATCTATTGTCAAGCCCAACAGCTTCAGAGCTACCACCGCAGAATGGGCCAACCTGGCCAAGAACATTTGGAGAAACTCAAAAGAACATGATAAAGTCATCAAAAATAGCAGGTCATCAAGAGATTACAATAGTTGCAATTGTAAAGTTACGTGTGGTGATCTTTGTCTCAACCGAATCCTTCAAATCGAATGTGACTCTACCATCTGCAAACTATCAGAGACTCGTAGTTGCGGGAACACTCAATTTACGACGTTAGAGCTGGGTAGATCTCTACTGTTTAGAGAAGGGACACGTGTTTGTCGCATCGATGACAAAAAAGGCTATGGTCTAGTAGCCATACGAGAATTTGCGCCATATGAGTTAATCTGTGAATACACTGGTGAAGTCATAAATCAAGAAGTCGTTAAGGAAAGACTCTCAAAGAAAAAATTCTTTCATTACTATCATCTTTCTTTGGAGCAGGGACTTTCAATAGATTCTACTGTAAAGGGCTCAGTAGCCAGATTCGTCAATCATTCTTGTGCCCCCAATGCAGAAGTTCAGAAGTGGTATGTACAAGACGAACCCAGAATCGGATTATTTGCAGGTTCGAAAGGTATAATACCGGGAGAGGAGATTACCTACGATTACAATTTTATCTGGCTTGAAAATGCCGAACCTCAATTGTGTTATTGTCAATCTGCCAATTGTAGAGGTGTGATAGGTAAAAAACACTCTCCATCTCCAGTCTCTCAACCAAACAAGACTTCGAAAAATACCTCTCAGGAAGGTTCCCAACCAAATAGAAAAAGGCCACATAAAGTCAAGGACAATCCACTTCTCAAAACTGAGAAGGACACTGACGCAAGGCGACTAAGGCGGAGTATTCGACACAAAGGCTTAGCGTCTGACGTAGGCAACACAATACAAAGATTACCCCTACATGTAAGAAAACAATTATCAATTGATATGGCTCCTCCCGGCAAAGCAGATGACATCACACAACAGTTATTGGCAGTTTTGCTACCAACTGAAGGCAGAACAAGGTCTTCACGTCAGAGGAAAGTAGTCGAAGCCTGTATAAAGACAGGGATTCCTTTAAAATACACAGGACTAGATATCAAGGAACCTTTTCCCAAGAAACGTGTTAATCAACGAAACTCTACTCGCAAATCAAGATCGTCCTCACAAAGCCCATCCGCATCTGAAACAAGTGCCTCTGAAGCTTTGATTCTCAAAGAAGAGCCCAAAAACCACCCTGAGCGAGCAAGAGTTTCGGAGAAATTAAAGATTGCCCACATCATCCACTCTTCGGAAGCAGAATCCCTTTCTTCCATTCCCTTTCACCCTATTAACCAAACCAACTAAGGAAAAAGTATTTAGGACGCATATTTGTTATTGCAGCTAATCGAGTCTAACATACTATCATACATGAGTGACCATGGTAACACCATGTGTAATCTAAACGAAATCTTAATGTATTATAGTTGGAACAACTTCTATCCTAGGGGCTCACAACATCACTACATACTCTAGAGAGACACTCCAGTCGTGACTTTAACGTTTGACACTCTCCTCATTGAAAGGGTAAAAACAGGTCACAAAAAAAGCCTAATCCTGGAGAGATCTTAATCGTAAGCGACTCAAATGGCACAGTTTATATTAAGTGTATTGACATTAATCCGCTTTAGGAAACTTAATGAAAACTCGCAGGGAGGGACCCAGGGACCCTTGCATACCACAGTCGCGGCTTCAGTGGCTGTCACACTCTCCTCGTTGATAGTATAAAAATAGGTTCACAAAAGCAACTTGATCCTAAAGAGAGTTCAAACGTAAATGAATCAAAAGGCTCAGTATATATTCAGTGTTTTGACACTGATGGCATCAGCTTTCGGAGAAAGCTCTGGTGAAAATTCGGATGGAGTTCTTCCTCTCGACTCTCCCGAAATATTAAAGACCCAACCATTCCCTGACTGGCTCCATGCCTTCACTGGGCTTAATGCTTGGCCTGACGAGAACCCGCCATATATTCCGTTGGAGTTTATTGATTTTGAAAACATTGTGACTGACCCTAGAAGGGAATTCGGAACCTGTCCCCCAGATAGAAGCACCTGTTCCTTCGACTGTTACAAATGTATCAGTTATGATGATGCTTATACTTGCCCCAAACTTTCGCAGACATTCGACGATGGTCCATCGCCTTCTACCCCTAAATTGCTGAAAGCACTGACGCACAACACCACATTCTTCACCGTTGGATTGAATGTAGTTAAGTACCCAGAAGTGTATCAGCAAATACAACAAAAGGGCCATCTTCTAGGATTGCACACCTGGAGTCATAAGTTTCTTCCCTCATTATCAAACGAGGAAATTATTGCTCAATTTCAGTGGTCAATTTGGGCAATGAATGCAACTGGTAACCACCTGCCCAAGTGGTACAGACCACCATATGGTGGAATCGACAATCGAGTTAGGTCGATTGCACGTCAATTCGGTATGCAAGCTGTGCTTTGGGACTACGATTCCTTCGATTGGAAACTGGAGTCAGTCCCACCACAGCGAACGGAAAGCGAAATCTATAGTGACGTTCAAAGATGGAGACACAAAACATGGAGTCCAGCGGGTTTGATTCTCGAACACGATGGTATGCCCAAGACGGTCAATGCCGGTATTGAAATCAGTAAAATTATCGGTCCTGATCAGCTTACCGTGGCACAGTGTGTCGGAGGTATTGATTACATTCGTACTTTTTAGTGAGTTTCATCACATTCGTCGTTCCATTTTAGCTTGAAACGTCCTTCCGGAACCTTATAATCATCGATGCCCGCCAAAACTTCGTCTATTGTATTTGCCACAACAATAATGTCTCCATTCCGTTCAGAAATAAATCCCGATTGTATAGCTGTCTTGATGAATTCAATGAACCCATCGTAGAATCCATCAATGTTAAATAATACAATTGGTTGATCGTGAATACCTAATTGCGACCAGGTAACAATCTCCATAAGTTCTTCCAAAGTTCCATAACCTCCAGGAAGAGCAATAAACGCGTTGGCCTCTGTTGACATCAAGCGCTTACGTGTGTGCATGTCCTTGACAATTGTTGTCTTCCCGTATTCTTTCTCTTCCGGAATAGGAGTTACGCCAGTGTGATTGTCCACTGTGCTTTTTATTGACTCGTTAAATTGCTTTGAATCAATCCTTTCTCTAGTAATGAGTGCCTCGGGGATCACTCCGTGTACGTAACCACCGTTAGAAGCACAACCGTTTGCCACTGCTCCCATCAACCCCGTCGTACCTCCGCCGTAGACGATTCCGTAGCGCTTCTCAGCTAGCTTGACACCTAATTCGTATGCCAGCTTGGCATATAGTTCACTATTACCATAGGAGGAGCCACAGAACACACAAATTGTCTTCTCGTGTTGAGTCATTTTAGAGCGTAATAATTTAAGATGAAAGATGCACCGTCAAGTTTATATACAAGAGCTGTCCGAAGATGTCGGATGGCAAAAATGAGATTAAGGCTAATCTTATATTATAATACAAAAAATGAATGATACTATTATTCACTATCATATGCCCTTACGTTGCCACTATTTAGGTAGTCCCCCTCTATGGAGAGCTGGAACTTTCTTGTACTCAAAGACTGAAGAAGCAGATGTTGCGGGTGCTGAGTTCGTTTGTTTCTCCGTATCTACAGCAGCGACCTTGGTACTTTCAATATCTTGCAGACGTTGTGTAACAAAAAGCTTCATGTCCTCCATGTTCTTTTCGTCATCAGCATAACGTTGCAACCAAGGATGCTTCTCCAATAGGGCATATGTGGGACGTAACTTTGCGTCTTTCTGAAGACATTGTGCAACAAAATTCTGAGCCTCTGGGGAGAACTTGCCCTCTGGAAGTGTAGGTGGTTCCCCATCGACAATAGCGCTCAATTGAGAGAAAATATTGTCGTATGTTTCTGGAGGGTAAGGATAACAACCTTTGGCCATTTCTAGTATGGATAGCCCTAATGACCAAATATCGGACTGTACTGTGTAGGAAATATCATCTGGGTTGACAGACTTGATGCGTTCTGGAGCCATATAGGATTGGCATCCAATATTTGTACGAGCCATGGAAGCAACCAAGTTTCCGCTAACTCCAAAGTCACACAATTTAACCTTTCCTTGATCATTCACCAGTATGTTTGTAGGCTTTACATCCCTGTGAATAATGTTGTGTTTATCCTTTAGAGTCTTAAGGCCACTTACAACACACTTGGTGATATATGCTAACTGAGGCTCCGGAATACCTACATCTGCGTAGATTTTGTCCAGAGATCCTCCGTTCATGTATTCAATGCACATATATACAGCGCCTTCTACAAGGAAAGCTCCGTAAAAATCAACAATGCAGTTACTGACACAGTTGTGCAAAATTTCTAATTCCATTAAAATCTGTCGAAACTTGGACTCATCCAGCTCTAACCGAACCTCTTTCATAGCCATGATCACATTTGTTGGCTTGTGCAGTACTTTGCTGACTGTACCGTAGTTACCACGGCCTAGTTCTTCAATGTATTCCAGATCATCCAATGATATTCGGAACGATGAGCCAGATGAGAAATCAATTCCCTTGGAATGAACGGACGCTTTTCCAGAAAAATTAAGCGAACCAGATTCAACATCAATGTACTTCGTGTAGTTGGCAAACATTCCTCCAGCAGGCTGTTGTTGTTGCTGTTGAGGTGGTGCCTTTACTTGGGCCTTAGGTGGTGGTTTATTCTGTCTTGGAAGTTGACCTCTCTTACTGAGGACTTCACCCACCGTCATCGATCGACTGTTATCCTTCAAGGAATTTGTTCCAAGATTACAGTTCAGATTGAGTCCCTTTCTTTCAGATAAAGAAAGTTTGGCCTTGGGGACACGAACATTCTGTTGATTAGGAAGTGCTCTTGCAGGCTGTACAGGAGTCCCTCTAAGGCTCTGCTGTGCTAATTGGATTTTCTTGGATTCATCCACTTCATTGTAGGACTTCAACTGTGACAGTGACAAATTTGGTTTCGGTTTAGTTCTTTGTAGTGTGTTTGGCTCCGACAAAGACTTTTTGGGTTGCTGTGGAAGTGTTACTTTTGGTTTTATCTTCGGCAGAATATATCTGTCTGGTTCAAACTCTACTGGACTCTGTGGTGAAGGTTTGACTTCCCACGTCGTCTTAGGAGAGTCCGCATGGGCACGCGCCACACCAGGAGAAGAAAAAGGAGACTCTGCTAATGAGTTTGGCGAGCTTGTGTCGTCACTAGCTTCATTCTTATCTTGCTGAGTGCGTCTTTTTTCTTGGAAAGCCCTGACACGAGCTCTCAATGCATCGTTCACACCACCGTTCTGTTGCTGCTGCCTTCTGTTGGTGGACGAGTTTCGGGAAATGGATGGCTTCTGTTCTTCCTGTTGTTTTTCCAGCTCCGCTGTTTCTTCGTCAAAATCATCTAATAGGTTCAAGTTATTGAAACTTGAACTCACTGAATCCGTCATAATGATAGGACTCTAAAAGGATGTTCAAAAAGGAGCGCTAGAAGAAAGGTTGGGCAATGAGAGAAAGTCAAAAGAAGAAACAGTTATTTAGCCTTGTGAATTCTTCGATGATGCAAAAATATAAAAAACTTGTGATGGGTGAATGATGTGATGCTCAAAAGAGGTGATCAGTACTAGACGGTTTTATATCAAATAAGTGGCTACTGACTGTAACACACCAGAATGATAAAAGAGGTCTGATTTATTTTGGTTGGTGCACTATATAATTATCAGATGAGATTTTCTGTTCACTTTAGCGTTCATGCATTCATATCACTTCTTCTGGGAGGAGGAATGGTTGTGCTCGGAATTACTCGCTCGCACTCGGACCGTTTCTATGGACCCAGTATCCTCCACAAATGCAGCTCCTCTGGAAAGCCATAAGCCAAATACTAACCGGAGATACTCCAAAGGATATGGGTTCATGAAGTTGGGAGACTGAGCAACATCTAGTGCACTTTTTGACATTAACTTCGTATGGGAATACCAATTTGCGCAAGTCGTCCACCCTGCTATTATCATTAGGAATGGAATGATTATTTTCCAATGTTTGCTCTGTTGTGCGGGTAATGTCTGTTTTGTCATGAACCGTAGGCCCAGTGGTACTTTGCAGCTGTTTCTTAACGAACTCTAGACGTAACCAAGCAGTATCATAGAAATAGGCATCACTCAAATTGTCACAGAGAAATTCTGAGTACTTCTTGTTCAACATCTCCAATATTGAAGGAGAGTTTAGGAAGATTGATGGAATTTCACCCGAAAAAACCAAGGATTGCTCTGTCCCCAATGATCTGGTTTCGCCTGTCCCAAATCGAGTATAGTACTCAGTTTTAAGCTCTTCGTCAACGTGATTCAGAAACTTATCTATGGCTTCCAAACTAACTGGACTCTCTTCTAGTATACTTTTTAGACTGTAAAAAACTTCCAACAGTGGCTTGGTGAAAGCTTTAACCTGGCTCAACTCAAGAATGTTGTTTTCGATTTTGTATAGTGTGGCATTGGGTTCAATTTTCTCAATCGATTGTTTGGTAAAATCATAAAGTCTTCTTATGTAACTGACACAGTACATCATAAAATACCTTGGAATCTTCCCCAATACGATTGGTACAGCTACAAGCTCGTCACCTGATGCTGATTTCTCGAGTTTCAATTGGGAGTCAAGTTCAATGAACTGTTGTGTTAGTGCGACACAGAAATCCATAAACCATTTGATCGGACCAAGGCAGGAAACAACACTTTCTGCCTGAAACTTAGAATCCTCTGTCGCAAACATAGTTCCTCTTTTGGAGACTTTATTGGCGTACATCACCATCGACCTCGTCGCATACATGAGAGCAAAGCCAACGGTTCGAATATTTAAGATAATGTTGGCTATGGCGGCGGATTTAGACGATTTCCATCCATGATAAAGACTTAGTGAGAACTGTAGACTCAACAATCGCTGTAAGGGTGGCGATCCCAATAACTTGTCTACATGTTCCCTTCCAAAGTCAATATTGAAGTTTATGGATCTATGGGTTTCTTGAATAATACCCAGGTTAAGCTTTTCGACGTCGCAGTGTGGAGCTATCCTTGCAACTTCTTCATGAATGCAGCAAAATAGATCTTCACATGATGTGTTTGTAAAACAGGAATATGAATACCTGAAAGCCATAGCAACACATGTAATAAACATAAACCCTTTTAAGGAACAATCTAACTCCCTTTTCATGTTGTAAAAATGTAGCTGATTTGTATTCCTGTTCAGTGAAACGAGCGAAGTCAAATTAGGGGAAAACGACGTCTCTATAATATCGTTCTTCTCCATGTCTAGTTTTGGAAATTGGAAACCAGCATCATTCAACATCAACGCAGTAGAGGGGAACTTAATTGCTCCATCTACGACTAGCTGATCTGGAGAAAGAAGTTCTTTAAAATTAATGCGGTTGACAACTTTGATTTCTCCGTTAGTGAATGTGAGCACCACGAAAAGGTCCGAATTATAAAACTCAATATTAAGAATGGACCCTTTGTAAGTGGCAACTTGTTTCAATCTTATTGAGTAATCTCTTGGGAGTGAGTCCTGAAATTGTTTATCACTCTCTCCAATTTTCAAAAAAGCGGATAGAATGTGAATTTTTTGGTCATTTGCCATTTGGTACCTGTATATTCTGGTAGACACCTCTTCATCATCATTAGTGGTCGATTCGTATCCTACTAAGAAGTCTAATTCAGTATTGGAGTTGTAATTAGGAGAGACAATGGACATGTGCTTTAATGCTTGCAATCGTCCACTCTCATCAATTTCCAATACCGGTTCGACTTGAAGAAGTTCTACACTCAAGGAGGGAAGCTTACTTTGCTTCACTTCGCTGGGTGTAGTATAAGATGGATTTCTCTTTTGCTGCTCTGCGGCATCG
Source organism: Komagataella ulmi (assembly GCA_023213065.1). Taxonomy (NCBI): domain Eukaryota; kingdom Fungi; phylum Ascomycota; class Pichiomycetes; order Pichiales; family Pichiaceae; genus Komagataella; species Komagataella ulmi. The sequence continues at coordinate 778,700 of JAKWAZ010000001.1, forward strand.
ATTAGATAACCCCAATCTATAGTACACCGATAAACCTGAATGGTTTTTTCTAGTTTCGAATAAACTGCGACAATGATATCTCCGTCTCTAGTAAATCCAATGCTAGAACAATTAACATAGGCGCACTCTGGTAAAACTGCCGAACATCGGTAATACGCTAATCCATGTTCACCCTGATAGTATAGAGTTATTTCTCCATGATCTCGTACCACAAATAAGGCGTGCTTGGCACCAATAGGATGAGAAGCTCCATATGGCTTGTACTGATGCACCCCATAAGAGTAAGCGTTCCAATTGGCATCTTCGACAAATGCTCCTTGTCTAGCTGCACAACCTGAGGAGACGGTGGTATCTTTGGTAGTTTCTACCTTGACAGCTGGAACATTGGCAATAATTGGTTTATTAAGATTCAGCCACTTCAAAGAGTTTACTTGCGACATTCCCTGTTCGTCATAGTAAATTATCTCCATATTGGTCAACAATGTCATGGCAAAACTTGGAGTAGATGAATTGGGTGAATTTGTTAGCTCGACCCCAGCAATAAAGATACTGATGTTACCAAGGCTGTCAGCAATAGCTAGGTCCGTGCCGGTACCATTCCAGGTGACCTTTTGAATCTGCAAACCGCTCACCGAGCGGCCATTAAGTTTATTATTGGAAAGGGCATTTGTATTGAACTGATTGATGGAGGAACCAACGTCAACCAAAATGGGGGGAGCCATTTGCCACCTTCGTCCGTCAAGACACTCCAGATAGCTCATACAGAGCATATAGGGAGATTTGACATCGGCGTATGCAATAAATCCATTCTTACTCCATGATATTTTTGTCATGGGAGTGAGATGGTAAATGTATGGATGAATGTGAAATTAATTAGGTAAGGTAGTATAGCGCGCGAGTGATTAGAGGTTTTCAGCCAAGCACCCGGAAAATATGGGGATGCGCCCAAAGGCTTCTTGCCTTGAGGGGCGCCCTCCAATGGTAAGACTCACTTCGAAGAACTGAAAAGTGTTAATAGGGCAAACGCCTAACTCTTTGAACTAGAACTAAACTGAAAAATCAATTAAAACCCAAATCATAGAATTTTTTTATCTATATGCATCATTATATTACAAAACTAAAACACATCACCTTGGGCGTACATAGCATCGGCAACTTTAACGAAACCGGCGATGTTGGCACCCTTGACCAAAGATGGCAGAGAGTCCTTGTTAGTCTCAGAAGAGTAGGCAATGGCAGTGTTCAAACAGTTGTCGAAACAGTTGATCATAATCTCCTTCAACTTCTGGTCAACCTCCTCCTCAGTCCATTGGACTCTTTGAGAGTTTTGACCCATCTCTAAACCGGAAACAGCAACACCACCACAGTTAGCAGCCTTACCTGGAGCGTACCAGACAGCAGTACCGGAAGAAGAAGCACGTTCACCTTCGAAAACATCAATAGCCTCCAAAGTAGAACCCATGTTGGAACCTTCGGCAACGTACTTACAGCCAGCTGCAACCAGAGCCTTAGCCTCCTCACCAGAAATCTCGTTCTGAGTAGCGGATGGCAGGGCAACGTCAATGTCTCCAACGTGGACCCATGGACGAGCACCAGGGATGTACTTGACTGGAGAGTCGGAGAAAGCGGAGTAAGATCCGGTAATCTCCTCCAAAGACTTGAACTTAAGCTTGGCCTCAGCAATAGCACTGATTTGCTGGGTGGTAATACCGTTTGGAGCAATAATAGAACCCTTGGAGTCGGAGAGAGATACAACGGTACCACCCAACTCGATAACCTTCAAAGCAGCGTATTGGGCGACATTACCGGATCCGGAAATGGCGACCTTCTTACCCTTGAAAGATTCCTTACCTTGGGTAGCGTGCTCAATCATCTTCTCGACGTAGTAGACCAGACCGTAACCGGTGGCCTCTGGTCTGATCAAAGAACCACCCCAGGTCAACCCCTTTCCGGTCAAAACACCTTCCCAAGAGTTCTTGATCTTCTTGTAAGCACCAAAGAGGAAACCAACTTCACGACCACCAACACCAATGTCACCAGCTGGAACATCAGTGAATTGGCCAATGTGTCTGGACAATTCAGACATGAAAGCGTAACAGAAACGGCGGATCTCGTTGTCGGATCTTCCCTTGGGATTGAAGTCGGCACCACCCTTACCACCACCGATGTTCAAACCGGTCAAAGCATTCTTGAAAATCTGCTCGTAACCCAAGAACTTAAGGATAGATAAGTTGACGGTTGGATGGAATCTCAGACCACCCTTGTATGGACCCAGAGCGGAGTTGAATTGGACTCTGTAACCTCTGTTGACCTCAAGTTCACCCTTGTCATTCTCCCAAACGACACGGAATTGGACGACTCTCTCAGGGATAGAGACAACGTCGATAACCTTCTTGTACTCAGGCTTCTTCTCGAACAAAGTGGAGTCCTGGATAGTGGACAAAAGTTCGTTGTAAGCTTGCTCAAATTCTGGTTCTTGTGGTTGGACCATTGTGTATGTTTTGTATGTGTACTAGAGACTTCAGCTACTGGGGCCAGAATCTCTTTAAATACTTTTTGACCTCCTTAAACATATTTTTCAGAACTTTATCACTGGCCATAGAGAGGTAGTGAGGTGGGAAGACAATAGGGGACCGCACAGGTATGCAGCCGATAGGAGGTGTCTCCGCATGTGATTGGCCAAGGGCCATTTGTTTCTTTTCCAACTATGTCCAGCCGCACGCTAGTACATGGTGATAGGAGAGCCGCATCCACCTGATTGGGCCGGATTTTTACGAGAGCCGATACCGGTCCGTTGACGGTCCATTTTTTAAGTGCCGATATATGCTTGTCCGTTATGAAGATGCAATCTGGGGTATTGATGAAATTGATAACTATCCAGGGGGTCGATAACAAGGATAGGGCAGCGTAAGGGGGATCTATTTTAGAGGATCGTGGGAATCTTCCGTGTGTCTCTTCGGATTTGGCGCAACCACAATGTAGTAGCGCGTTTCTTTTTTCGGTTCTTTTTATTCTCGAGTCGGGCCTATGATGCAACACTTCGCTAGAATACCCACTATCGGAGAAGCTTGTGCACCACAGAATTTCAGAATTTGGTGAGCTCATTTCGCTGTACACACTGGGGTTGAGAGCAGAAGACGCTAGTGAACAGAATCTCTGTGGGGATTCTCCTTTGGGGGAAAAAATCCACGTGAGGGGGAGAAGGTCAAATAATTCAGGGTCAGATATAATTATAGTATGTTGTTGTAACACTTACTGAAAATAGTTAGATAATTTATTCATTTCTCATAAATAAGAATTTCATAGTTTGGACTTTGCTGGTCTAGTGCTCTTCAACACCGTTTCTATTGAAGCGGCTTTAGCCACATTTCCCTTGATTTTCAGTTTTCCACTCATGAAAAGTTTTTGAGGGTTGGACTTTCCCCGGATCAGATTACGAAGATCGCCATCTTTGATCGTGATAGTAGCGTCGGGCTTCAAATCCTCCAATTCCTCAGGACTCTTTAGTTCTGTTAAAGTTCCTGCCTTTTTCAGATCCAAAGCCCATGCTTTGGCTTTGCCCTCCTTATTTTTTACATTGAAGACAAAAATTGCTTTGGTCTTTTGAAGGGTTTTCTCTTTTAACGCCTCATTCTTGCTGAGGGTATCAGCTATTCCCTGCAACAAGGGCTCTGATTTGAATGACATTTCCTTGACTAGAAGAGAGGATAAAAATTGGCCACTTGCTGACTTATATACTGTTTAGTCCCATGTGATAGACCCAGTCAGCAGCCAGTTTCACATGGCACCGAATTCTCTCTTAGTGAGGAGCTTGCTTCATTTGTAGCTGATGCATCGCGACAAGAAATCTGTCGTGCATTCAACTCGTGTGCGGCTCGCGATCTGGTAGGCAAAACCTGATTCACCTACTCTTTTCTTTAGTCATGTATTTAGTGTGTATTTAGCTCAGTTAATGGAAGTCTAGACCAGATATGAAATGATGGCTGCAAGAGTAGCTCCGTAAACGGTGTTTCCATTCAATAAATATCCTGCGGCATTGGCATACGAGGATGACACTTCGACAGTTTCGTCCTCGTCATAGTCATCATCGGTTGGAAAACTTGTACCATTTGTAAAGTTTCCATATTTTGATGTAGAGTTCGTGTAATATTTACCCTTAGATAATGGCAATGGTGACGTGCCATTAGTAACATTCTTCTTGGATGAAAGCTTGCTCACATGAGGCTTCGAGTTTGACGATCCATCCTTCTTTAAAGATTTAGCCTTGGTTTCCTTTACAGACTCGGCTAAAACTGTATCGTCTGATGCTGAGTCCTGACCCACAAACTCAGCCTCGACATCATCAAAGTCACGCTTGACTTTCTTGTCCACTAACTCAATATTAGCGCAGGCAAACCTTTCCTGGTTTGCATAGTGAAGGTTGATCGCCAACCCTACAGGATAGGCCTTGTTCTTAGGATTCAAAGAGATATAGGGGTCGTAATAGGAATCTTCAAAGCAGGTGGTGTTGATGTATCCGTGCTTGCCTGATAGGTCCCCTACTTGACAATAGCCGTCGTCCTTGGTTTGGGCACAATCAGCTGGAGCATTATACGGATTGAAATGGGTACTAGTGGACTCACAAGAAGCTCCAGACTTGAGCGGTTTCTTATGAATGTGGTAATAGAACGGCCCACCAGTTTCAGGCAAACCGGTGATATCAACATGAACTTCTACAGATTTGTTCTTTGCAGTAGAGAATTCAATGATCCCATGCAGTTTACCGTCATCGAAGTCGGCACGCGCTACAGCACCTGAAGGGGAGTCTTTATTCTTAGGCGCTTTCGCAGCAAGAGAACTTGATGCCATCAAGGAGAGAGTTAAGGTGAATAACTGAAGTTTCATTATAAACGTGATAGAATGTGTAAAAAGTCGATTGAGTGAGTACAATTCTGAAGTGTATAACAGTCTTGCTAGTTTAAATATGCTGAATTTGTGTCTATTAGGCACAAAGGTGGTGCCGCAGAGTTTGAGTTTGATGCAGATATGATGTTGGTTGTGAGATGTCCGATGTCTAATAGCAAAAATCTCCTACCTTTCGCGAAAAGGAAGACCCTTTTCTTTTGTTGTCGCAAGTCCGATCTCGGATGGGAATGTGAGTCAGTTCGGTTTATCGTCTAAACCATGAACGATTCACCACATCCGCAAGTTCCTTTGGAATTTGGGTTCTTGAACACAAACTTGGAACTGAGCTTATCATCAACCCAGTCCATCTCTGACCCAACAATACTAAACAAAGCCTTGGAGTCTATCAAAACTTTTACACCATCTTGTTCCACCATCTCATCGAACTTTCCTGGTTCCGATACGTATTCCAGATGGTAGGTCAGTCCTGAGCAACCTCTGTTACGTACACCAATTCTAGTCAATTTTGGTTCTGGTAAGTCTGACAATGCTCGTAAATGTGATACTGCGCTTGGTGATAGAGTAATCAAAGCCTTGCGGGGGCGCAACGCACGGCGTTTCTTCTGTGTTTTCTGTGTAGGTGGAACAGTGTTGTTCGGCGTTGTTAACGTGGATGTGGATGTAGCTGTAGATGTGGATGTGGATAGTGGGGGAGACGACGTAGAATTGGCGGCGACTGGAGTTGATTTCGAATTACCTTCAGACGCAGCAGAGGCATCTTTCTCCTCGTTGGGATCCTTGTCCTTCAACCTCCTGCTGCGTGGTAGTGAATGTTTCGACCACTTCGAAGCTTCTCCGAATTGCAATGAATTGAAGAAGTCATCCTGCCTGTCGCCAGCAACGGTAGGTCTTAACGTCTTGTAAGTAGATCGAGCTATGGAACTAGAACACAAAGTTCTAGACAAAGCGCTGTTATATGATCTTGGAAGTAACCTGTACATGATTGTTTAAATGTACAGCAAAAAAAGGGGCACAATTGAGGTAATAAATATAGCTAAGCAAAGGAGAAAATATGGGAGAAAAAAAGGTAGTTTTAACAAGGAGGACGGAAGGGACAGGCAAAATGGATGACGTCGCGAATTCTGGAGAGAGGCCAAAAACGCGCATTAAATGTAAGCAAGCTGACTATTACTGGAACCTTATTGGACGCTAGAAAAAATACCTACCTTAGATACTAGAGACTCGAAGTTGCGCGCTTTAGCCAAGCTGCGTGCGGCGAGTGCCTCACAAGACGCGGCACTAACGTCTGATACACTTTGGTATGATAGTGATTGACCCAATCCACTTCCTCTTTGGTTAGAAGTTTACGATCTATCAGCTGGCGACAAAAGGGCACTAGGGTCAATGGAACTAGTTCTAGAAACTTGTCCAAAGTTTCCTTGACTTCCATGACATTTTCGAGCCGCACTCCGTAGTCGCCTGGAAAGTAAACTCCTGGTTCATTGGTGACCAAATGACCAGCTTCCAGGGGAACCGTGCCTCGGATTCCAATAGCTACAGGCCCCTCATGGACGTTGAGGTACGAGCCAACGCCATGGCCTGTGCCGTGGGTGTAATCCAATCCATTAGACCAAAGATGTTGACGCGCAATAGCATCAATGGCAATACCTGTAGTGCCCGGAGGAAACTTGAGCTTTGCCAACGCTATGTGACCTTTCAGAACCAAAGTGTAGTTGCGCTTTTGTTCGTTTGTGGGGTTTGAAAAATGGTAAGTCCTAGTAACATCTGTGGTACCTTCTAGATATTGAGCCCCACTATCGCAAAGATACACTTTGGAAGGATCAATGACTGCACATGCGTCTTTCTTTGGGGTGTAATGAACTACCGCTGAGTTAGAGCCGGAAGCACTAACTGTTTGGAATGACTGGCCGACGTAATTATCTTGCTCACTTTGGAAAAACTCTAGTTTTTGCGCAGCCTCTAATTCATCCACTAATTCACCTTTAACACCCACTTCTTGCCATAGCCATTCATAAAACTTAACTAAAGCAATGGCATCCTTGATATGAGCTTCACGAGCATTGGTAAGTTCCACTTCGTTTTTCTTGGCTTTGATAATAGCCACAGGAGAGTCGATTACCCTTACGCGATGGGGTGATATTACCTGTCGAGCCACTTCCCAGGAACAATCCTTGGTGACTAGCACTGTATTAGCTGACAGAGATTTTATGTCATCATAAAACTTGTCATAAGGTCTTAAAACGATTGAACGTTCTTTCAAATATTCTGAGATGCTTTCAAACCTGCTGTGGTCATCTGTGTAGAGAGATACTAGGTCGTCATGAATAATCAGATGAGCATAAAATAGCGGACTATATCGAAATTCAGAACCCCGCAAGTTGAGTAACCAAGCAATATCATCAAGGGCACTGATCACCACCGTTTGTGCGTTGAAGCTGAGAAGAGCTTCTTTAACTTGAACCAATTTTTCTCTAGTATCCAGGCCCGAATACTTTTCATCTAGTAGTGTAATAGGCATGACTGGTCTAACAGGACGTGGTTCAAACTTAGTCCAGATCGAATCTATTAAATTCTCTGTAATGGGGACAAATTGAATTCCCAATCCTTTTTTCTCGCCGGAAGCAATGTCATCGACCAAACCCTGCAGGAGATGGGCTTCAGAGTAAGTTATTAACTGAGGATCTACTCCTATCCTTATATTGAACCCAGACTCATCAGCCATCTTGACGGCTAGCTGTACAGTAAATTCTTCCCAGGATATTTCTCCGGGTATATTGAGTTTAAACAAGTTCCAATTAAAATCCAGCTCATTGGCAGCTTGGGTAAAATATCTGCCGTCAGTAGCCAAATAAGAGGAACCTTCGGGGTCGTCATTCATACACTGCACATTTCTTGTGATAATAGCTACGCCAGCTGATCCAGTAAATCCGGAGATGAATTCTCTTCTTTGGTCTGCCAGTCCAGTATATTCTGATTGGTGTGAGTCCTCTGATGGTACAATGTATACAGCAAGATCGTACTCTTTCATCTTCTTTCTTAGTTCCAGAAGCCTTCTGCTTGTATTTATCTCCTTGAGTCCTTCTGAACACGAAGAATCCACTGTTAAGACCGATGACGTCTTTCTACTAACGCCAGAGGCAGACCCCGAAGCAACGGATTTAGACCTGTTGGCCATTCTTTTGGCGTAATACGAGCCCATCCTTCCCTGTCTGTTGAGCAGACCAGGAGAGCAAGTGCAGTTGTTACAGCTTCTTGGGGCACGTCCAGCAACTGGAGCTGTCGCCGGAGTGGTGTGCACTTGTCTCAGAGAGTAGGTCGACAATTTTGCCTGAACTCCGTGAGTAGACATTTGAAACAGCAAAAACTTTTTCCTTTAATCCAACGTAAATGATACGTTACTTTTCTATGTTCCTTGATCTTGAGACTCTGGTAGACTCTAGGTTTACAGCAAAGTAGTAGAGAGCAGATAACGAAAAGAAAGGAAAGATTGGATGGGCAAAGTTCTTTATAGTCCCGGGTGGCCTGTCAAAAAATTCGAGCAGATTATAGCAGGCGATAGATTTACTGGAGAGGGTATCACCCGATAGATGTTACATGCTATTGACGACAGACCTGATCAACTGCCAAAATTTTGGTTGAACTTTACTACATAAGAAGAATGGTATGAATGTAGTTTGGCAGAGGTAAGAACAGGTCTTGGGTAGTTTCTGTGGCACCTGTAATTCCTGCAGTATTGTGCTACCTTACATCCAACATCCTTTTTCATCGCGGCAGCGCATCTCGTATAAACCAACCATCTCAGCCTTATCTCAATAATCCTTTTGCATATTGCCATCTCAGTTTCATGGACTTGAGATCAGCAATTGATTTAGTTGAGGCACTATATGCTCCAAATGACCCTTCATCGATTGTACTGATCCAAAAGCAGCTTCAAGACGTCCAACGGTCAGAGAATGGATGGTGGATTGCTGATTCCCTACTTGAACAAGAGTCCATCAATTGTCAGTTCTTTGGTGCTCTAACTTACACAGTAAACTTATATCTGCATAGGGAGAGTTTAACGAAAAATGAAGATAACATTTCATATGAAACAGTGACCCAGAAGCTACTTTTCCACTTTGGTTCAATCTGTAAAAACCCGAACTATTCAAGTAAGCAATTAGTGGTCCTGAAGAAACTAATGAGCAATCTAGCCATCATCTATATCAATACTTATCAGCAATGGCAAGATCCTGTTGGGACCCTTAGAATGACACTATACAACAATTCAGAAACACCAATTGGCAACGAATTTTACGATTATCTGACTCTGCTATTTACCACCCTGTTGTTGGAAGAGATTCACAGAAAACTGACCATTGATCTCACTGATTCAACAGAGTTTCACAAATCTATCCATTCCCATCTGTACCCTTACATTGGTTCGTTGATACAAGGCTTCCAGAACACTACAAACGAGACAATTATCATTCAGTGGCTATCATTATTAGCAGCTTTGGTTCAGTATATAACTCAAGCTGAAATCCAGTCAACCATAAGATACGGAAGCCTTGGTGAGCTTTTTTCTCCACTATTTGACTTTGCCACTGGTAGAAGTATAGAAATATCCAACAAAACCATAGAAGTCATCACTTTGATTCTAGATACAAATCCGAGCATCTTTCCAGCAGAGATTAACGCTCAGTTAGAACAACTCATATTTGCCGGTTGGGGTGGAAAGTACTTAGATCACCTTTTACAAGACAAAGATCTGAATGAGGATGCAATTAGCAAGTATGCCATGATGATTAATTCTTTCATTGAACCTCAATTGCTGAGACTATTACACCAGTTGGGATCCAACACAAACGACGCGTCTCGCAAACTTGACTGTTTGGTAGAGCTCTCGACTGTATTGTGTAAAGAGTTCATCTTTTTTTGGAATCAATTCGCCGATATTTACCTTGACGAAGAAGACATATTGAAGCAGAAGCCAACATGGTCTGAAACTCAATCCAAAGTGCAAACTATATTATCCAAATTAGCCGAAATATATTGGAGAGACTGTCACATATCTGGAGACTTTGATTTTGATGATGATGACGAAATGCAAGATTTTGTTTCTTACAGAAGAGATATCGCAGATTTTTATGAAACAGTTTATCCGATTCTCAAAATGCCCTTATTCGAACACTTAGTGAGCAATATTGTATCAAATTTGTCAACCGCAAATGATAACTCTTTGCAGACTATTGCGGACATAGAATCGTCGTTATTCCTTATTCAGACGTTGACTTGCAATTTCAACGAAGATAATGCCACAAGTGAAATTTATTCCCTTCTTAAATCTATTCTAGATTCCGGTTTGTTTGAAACAGTCATTCAAAGCAATAACAAATTGTTAGTCAAGACCTGCATTCAATTTCTGACATCCATGGATTTCTTTTATTCCTCTCAATTAGGAGAACCCTACTTGGAGTCAACTCTCAGATTCCTTTTATCGACTCCAAATGAGCATCAAATAATTGCATCAAAGGCCATTTCGTCCATCTGCAACGATTGTCGGATATCCCTGGCTCCAGTACTACCCACATTTAAATTACTTATCGATCAAATAGTTGTCGACCCAGAAGCTAAACCTATCATAAGGGAAAGGATCATTTATTCATATTCTTCCATCGTACAAGGTATTCGATCACCATCTGACCAAGCTAACCTCATTCATTCTTTGTTGAATGGGATCATTTCTAAGGCAATTGAGGTACAATCCGAGCCAAAACTCATTGATTACCTTCAATCATTATTATCCTCCATTGAGGAAATTGGAAAGGCTATGAGGCTTCCCTCTGATGTGAACGACTGGTATACTCCTGAAGAAAGAGATGCTGTGTACGCTTACTGGATTGAAGATCCTCTCCACATTAAGAAGCAAATCACTGAGGTAGTGAGAGGGTTCATGATTTTGAACCCCCTCACTGCTGACAATTATATGATCAACGAAATTTGTACTGGAATTTTGAAGGCAGGTTTGACGGAAGCTATTCCTGGACCTTTTGTTTTCGACACTTACACTATCATCGATTTTTTGAATGCAAAGATTTCCCAATGTTTCTCCAAGAATTCGTTGAACGTTGTTCCTTTACAGTACTCTTTGTTAGAATCTTTGATAAAGAGCTCGTCGATAGGTTCAAACTTGTTAACGACCACGCTTCAGCAATCATGTGTGGAGTATTTGACTATCATTCAACAGGATCCTGATTTGGCATTGTGTTTCCTCAATATTTTGGTAGTGATACTAGAAAAGAAACCCGGCATATTAATAAAAGGTTGTCTTTTGCATAACATATTGCCCTTCGTCTTGGATTCTTTGGGTTCCAAAGAAAAATTTGTTCTGAGATCAGGTTGCAAATTTTGGATTAAACTGGTCACTCTTAGAAAGGGAGACAAAGAAGATTCGGTGATTATCAGAGACATGATTGAACACACCGAACTAGGGCCATCTTTGATATTCAAGTTGGTTGCTTCATTTTTGATGGCATCTAGATCTGATTTGGAAAACTTCATGGAAGTGTTCAAGGTGATCCTGGTCAAATATCCTCTGAACTTTAAGAAATGGTTTAATCTAGCATTTGAAACCATCAACAATAACCAGATTTTGAAGAAACAGATTCCTACCAGTGACACCGTAAGACTAGGTCAACAACTGATGCTAACTCGTGGTTCAAGAAAGGTGAATGATTTACTGAAAAAGTTTTGGCTTCAAGTCAATGAATTAATAGAATATTCTTAAAGGGACGAGTACCTTTAACGAAACTGAAAGAAAAAATACACAGTACATAAAACTTAAACTTAGTTAACCTTGACACCCTCAAAATAGTCTGCCAATGCATCTGCTTCCAAAGCGAAATCCAGTTTGGCCAGAGACACCGCATTATACCTAATACGGGTTTGACCCTTGTAAGAGTCTGGAGATGCTTTTACTCTGAATGAAAACTCCTTCATTTGTATCTTGTTGAATACTTGCTGGAAAGCATGGTTGTTTTCAGACATATCATTCTCTTTTAAATCAATCAGCTCACCAGCTGATTGTCCCAAGAGCTGTTGTGCTTGATCATCAAATAATGTGACCCATAGTTGTCCTGTGTGGTCTACCACAGACAATGTTAATATATAACGATGGTTCGGTTTGGGGTGGTTGATATCACACTTTTCACACCTCCAAGTATCATCACTCTGCTGGATGACTTTTCTATTGCAACCCTCGGATGCACAAGCCGGATACGAGAAGTTTTCTGTCCTGATATAACTGATGTAGGCTTTAATGGAGAAATAGTCAGGCTTGTCATTCTTACCTAGTTCTTCAGACTGAGCTTGAAGAATGGTTTTACGGGACTGAATGTCTTGTTTCGTATTCAAACCACTGTTGGAAGATACTTCATTTTTCAAGGACTTGAACTCCTGGTTGGAACCACCTTGCTGATCATACCATGCTTTCAACTGGTAAGCCTCCGGAGAATCTGGATTGGTGATTATGGTAGCTGACTGAGTCAATGAAAGACTTCTGCCACCAAAATCTTGAACTTTAGCCCCTTTAAAAGCAACAACTGATCCAACAGGAATGTCAAACTCAAGAGCAGTGTTATTCCACAACCCAACAGTAATAGCAAACCCAGTATTATCTACAACTTCAATATCTCTTCTGTCAAATGGTCTTCCGGTTGACTTGGCGACGATCTGGAAAGCAGGATTCACCACTTTGATGACACCAATAACGTCAATAATGGCATTTGCGTCAAGATCTTGTACCTTGTTCAGTTTGACAAAATTAAAATGAAGAGAAGGCACATCAGACGAGTCCTCAGCTTCGATGATCTGAGTGTCTCTATCCAAGGCTAATTCATAAGTATGGGTAAGATTGGAAAATTGAGGTTTTGCAGGTTGAATACGTGCCTTGCTGATGTAGTAAACCTTGCCCTCTTGCAGGAGGTCATAATATTTATCTGCGACATCGTTGAAAGCAGTTGCTCTGATTTCATTAGTTTCATCCAAAAGATTTACATTGAAGAGCTGACCCTCACCTCTCTGGTTGGACCATTTTCTCATATCAGATTTATAAGAAACTCGAGCCTTAATGGTCCAATTATTCTGATAGGGATTTAATTGATCAATTGCATGGATATTTGGAAATTTGGCAGTACTTGGATTGGCCTGTTGGGGCTTGGAAGTGGCTTGTGCTGGCATCTTGGGCTTTGCTTCCTCTTGGTGATGGGGTTGTGCTTTGAGTGCTGGCTCTTGAGGCGCTGGAGAATTCATTGAGGTGCCCAACAAATCTTCGTTGCTTTCTCCAGAGTGGTTGCTGAAGTATTGGTCGACGCTAGTTGGGGAAGGGTTGATCTTTTCCTCTTGAAATCCCAAAACTTGAAGATTATCGATGATCAAAACATGTTTGACGGGACTTATCATCGAGGCTTTGTACTCAAGCAATTGGACAATGCTTCCTTTCTTGATTCCTTGGGCTTCGGCCTTTTCGACCGATTCGGGCCTAATAACAGCGTTGGCATTATACAAACCATCACAGAGGGCGAGTCGAAGCCTTTTGCCAGTATTGTTAGGAATTGCCTTCAAATTCAAAACTTGAACCGTCAAAGGTTTTAGTCCACCTTTATAGCCCTTCTGGAAGATCTCAACCAAACTTCCTTTACTAAACTCTGTCATTGTCTTGGTTAGTTGTAGAGTGGGGAGAAAAAGCGTGAGACGCGTTACATTCTTTTTCTGATGGCAACTAACGCGATGCGCGCGATCAGCACAGTAGACCCGATGACGGGTGCCAGCACAAGGTAGATATCGTCTTATCGCGCCTTAGTTAGGGATGCTCCAACTTTCCACCGTCAACTCCAACCATGAAGCTCGCAAGAATTCAGGACAGCTTTTTGGATGTTATTAGTGACGTGGAAGCCGGACGTGTGAATCACGAAGATGTTTGGGCTGAGATAATTGATGGCAGAACCAAACCTGGCAAGTTTAGGGTCTACAAGGACAAAATAGAACCACACAATCCAGGTTTAACGTTACGTAAGCTAGATCACTGGAAATATCAGCTCTCAGACGAAGAGTCAACATTGAAATGTGTCTTTCCTGTAGAAAAATATGACCTTAGTTCGCACAATCTCACGTCTGTCGACGTTACGGCAAAATGCAATTTTGTTGTCGGGGACCGCAATGGTCGACTGCTATATGGAAGGCTGGGATCAAAGAGGGATGAGTTGAAAGAAGTAATGGCTCATGATGGTGGTTGCATTAAGGTCCGTTATTTTCCGTCTGATAAGGTCCTGCTCTCCGCTGGATTGGACATGATGCTAAAAATCTGGGACTGTGAGACAGGAGACAACGTGAGAACTTTTTCAGGGCATCGGGCATCGATTACGGACTTCAGTCTGATTGGTAGGGGCCGAAACTTTGTCACATCATCCTTGGACGCAACATTGAAACTGTGGGAATGCTCTAGTGGAATGAGCCTTGCGTCGATGGACTGTTTCTGTGGAATCACCACTGTCAAAATACATGAGGACAAGAGTCTGGCCAATTCAGTGGTGAATACTCGTATTGAAAACCTCTTTGAGGTTGAAGGAAAAACCGCTATCTGCGGTTTAGAGAATGGTAATTTGAAGTTCTGGAGGATTGCTGATCAAGCTCTCATAAAACATTTAGATACTGGCAATAAAACTGCCGTTACGGATCTGGCAATCGCTGAGGACGCCGTCTATGTAGGTTATTCCAATGGGAGATTAGTAGAGATTGGATTGAAAGATTTCAAGATCAAGGAGCTGGTAGATGTTGCAGAAAGAATTGACAATGTTAAGGTCGTTGGTTCTTGTATTGTGATTTCCTTTGGTTTAGGAAATTTGGTTGGTTATAATATCGAGGACGCTGAAGCCCCAGTTTATTTCACCGGACTTGAGAATGAGGTGCCAGTAGCAGATATTTGCATTCAGGATAAGTCTATCTATGCCGTTGGAAAATATGGTCTGTTTAAAGAGTTCCTACTGTAAAGTATGTTCATGGCGAACATTTCCACATCCTTCCATCTCTCCCTTCACCGCGACTACTCTCAATATTGATCTTCCATTTTGATGTCAACTGTTAAATTTCCATACCTTCCAAATGGCAGAAACGAATGGGAACGAAGTCCTATCTATGTTCTTCGATGAAGAGTTTGTGCCTCATGCATATGTGGATGCTGTCCTTGTCAAGAGTCTTCCCACAAACATCACTTCTCAGAAAGCTATACCCAGGGGAAACGTCCAGCCCAACACCCAATTGAAAGGCCCATCTTTCCTACCAGTAAAGCAACTACAATCCCTTCAAAGTAATATCTCCTCTTTGCTTTCTCACGTTGACTTTTACTCTAACGAACTGACAAAAGATTTGGAACAACAATTGGACAAATTAAGATCTACCGCTTCCGTGTTGTCCTATACCTCCATTGGAGACGACACTTCAAGCGTTACAAGGTTAGAATACTACCTGGACTCATTGTTCAACTCTATAGATACATTGCAAGAGGATCTCGTGGAAATCAATGAGAAGATTAGCAATCTCCATCTAAACACAGATCCTATGGATAAAAAGGTAATGGACGAGTTGAAACAGTATATGCTGATAAAACAACGTATGAATGCAGTTGTAAAAGTTTTTCAGACCGCCCAAACGGTTGCAACAACCTCATTGGTTGTAGATGACGCTTTGGATTATCAAAGAGCTCCCACCTCGGCGAATACTCATGATAGTGTTCCACAAACAGTGACGGTATCCGTTTTTTCGTCATCTCTAAACATGCTCCAAGAGGCCATTCTAGAGGAAATGCAAAGAGACAAACCAAAGAAAGAAATTAACCACAAACTAATTAGCAAATGTGACTCCATGATTCAACTACTTCCGGTGTTCAAGGGTCTTTACAAGTTCTACACTCCTTACAACGAGTTTGTAAAGTTTTTGGAAGCTCAAAAAGAGAGATATTTATACAGTAAAGATATGAAATATAAATAATCAGCTAACTATCTGGATGAATCACTACTGTTGATTTCATCCTCTCTAAAGGTTTCTTTGGGACCTGCCTTCCATACATCGGGATGCCAGCCGGCTACAGCTCCACCTACCACAGTGGGCACCATTGTGGCCAATCCTGTGGCTGTAGTACGTTCAATATCACTGGCGTGGCTTCCTCTTGAAGATAGATTGATCAATGTGGAGTTAGCTGAGGAACTGGATCTTGATCTCCATTTGAAAGGATTCAATGGTAACGACTCATGTGATCCCAGAGATAATTTAGACAGTCCATCCTTGGCTCTTTCGAATGGGGAAAGGTACTGAAGTTCCGTGTTCTCAACTCCAAAAGAAAGTGGTTCCTGTCGTTTGTTCTTACCGAGGTTAAACATCCCAAGTGATATAATTCTGACCAAGAAGTGGAATGCTCGTGTGGGGAATAATTTTACAACCCAAACGTCCGGAATAATTCTTATGAGAATACCCCATGGCAAAGCCAGTGCTCCGCATATCAAAGCTGTAGCCCATTGAGCACCAGTTTGACGAGTGACCGAAAATGCTGCACCACCAACGAACATAATTAAAATCTGTAAACCTCCGATTATAGCAGCAATGAACAAAAAGTACCAATTCCTGAAGAAATGTTGGAAGAAATTAAGATTTCTTGCAGTAATCCTACTCTTTACCGTAGTCAAATCGTCAGCTTCATCTAACTTACGCGTTACCCAAAGTTTGAAAAATTGTAGCCAGACAAAAGTGTTGAAAGTTAGAGCATGGATTTGCGACACTTGGTGATCAGTTGGTTCCGAATCGAAGAAAATTTTCTCCCCTGCGAAATATATTATAAAAGTGATAATCAGTTGCAATGTCGATTGGCCAATAATCATCTTCCACATAGAAACTGAGATCAGTGGAGCATGTCTTCCAGCTGGCTTTTGGTCCAGAAAGCTATCATCAGGCTTGTCAGTAGCCAATGCTAAGGCTGCCAAAGTATCCATAATCAGGTTGACCCACAGCAACTGAACTGCAGTAAGAACGGACTTACCTTCCTCAGAAGCTACGGCAGAAATAAAGGTTAGCACCACAGCAGTAACATTAACAGTCAGCTGGAACTGGATGAACTTTCGAATAGACGTAGACACAGTTCTTCCCCACTTAATGGCATTCACAATGGCAGTAAAATCATCAGTCATCAAAATGATGTCAGATGCTTCACGAGCAACTTCTGTTCCAGAGCGTCCCATAGAAAAACCAACATCTGCCAATTTTAAGGCCGGAGCATCATTAGTACCATCACCAGTAACTGCAACAACTTCGCGTTGGTCCTTCAGAGTCTCCACTAATAACCTTTTATCATCAGGTGAGGATCTAGCTAGCACGCAGAGGGATGGAACAATGGCATGACGCTCAGCTTCAGAAAGCTTTCGGAACGCGGGACCTTCCATAACTGCTGTGGGGTCATCTAACCTATTTTTAGGAAGAATGTTACAGTTTGAAGAAATTGCCTTAGCCGTAATTAAATTGTCACCAGTGACCATTCTCACTGTAACTCCTGCCTTTTTACATTGAAGGACAGCCTCAGGTACGCCGGGTCTCAAAGGATCTTGAATACCGACAATACCGTCAAGTGTAAGTCCTGAGTCAGAAGAGGAAGATTCGTCGTTTTGTATGACAATGGCAGGGACAGTATCTGTTTTTCCATTAGAAGCAAAATTTCTCGAAGAGTCATCAACGATGTCACCAAAGAGTAAATCAGGATCGGCAACTGTTTCGTCATCGGTGACGTACTTTTGAGGTGGCCAATTGGCTACTTCAAAGTCTCTATGAGCCAAGGAAATTGTTCTCAAGGCGTCAGAGGCATAATCTGTGATTAATGATTCCAAGGATGACTTAATACTGGTGGAAATTCTTGTAACTGTTCCATCAACAGTACATCTGGATACACATCGAGAAAGCACAATTTCAGAGGCACCTTTGATGTAGAAAGTGAATAGTCCTTCTTTTTGTTTCACAACAACTCCACTCCATTTGCGAGAACTGTCAAAGGGTATGACTTGAACAATTGATGGTTCTTGCATTTGACGAATAACTTCTAAAGAACAACCATCCAATGCACGAAGATCATCCTTAGCAAATAACAACAAAGCACATTCAGTCTTGGAACCAATGAAGTGCTCAGAAGATCCGAACATTCCAAAGTTAGGTTTCTTTTTGAAGAAAGGGAGTTTGGACCAAAATGACTGATGGCGAAGAGTTGAATGACTTGTAAGAGTTGCAGTATCACCGTCCTCATTCACATTTTCGAAAGCAGTAGAGTTGATCAGAATGTTGGTTGTTAAATTCTTTGACAGCTTGTCAGAAAGTTGAGAAACTTCGTTGTGACACCCTTCTAAGGAATCAAAAGAGATATTACCCATTAAACCTCTGACCACACGCATTCTATTCTCAGTCAAAGTTCCTGTTTTATCAGAACAAATAGCTGTAGCAGTACCCATTGTTTCACAAGAGCGCAAAACTCTTACTAAGTTGAAATCTTTGGCCATTCGAGTGGTAGCAAAGGCCAAAGCCAAAGTCACAGCAAGTGGTAAACCTTCAGGAACTGCCACAACAATCACAGTTATAGCGGTGATCAAAATATCCACCACATGTGATCCCTTCAGAGCAGGTGTGATATCATGGAATCGTCTTCCTGGAGCCAGATTAACCAAAAACTTGATCAACAAAATGATAAACAGAATCAGTGCAGCAAGGAAACCAAACTTTGAAATACCATCAGCAAGGTTAGATAGACGCATTTGCAACGGAGTTTCTTCGGTGTCCACTTGCAAAGACGCCAAAATCTTACCATGGATAGAGTTTGGACCAACCGAAGTAACTAGAGCTCTTCCCATTCCTGATAACAGTTTAGAACCAGATAGCAAGAAGGGGTCTGGTATATGTTTCTGGTCGCCAATATCAATTTCAGAGTCTTTAGGAATGTTTTCGTTATACCATTTTAGAGCCTGGTCTGCAGCAACCTTTCTTATAGTGTGAGTTTCACCTGTTAAAGCAGATTCATCGGTCTCACAGGATCCATGAATTAAAACACAATCGACAGGAACGACGTCACCAGTTTCCACCGCTAAGACATCACCCACAAGTACATCGTAAATTGAAATGACCGTCTTGGCTCCGCCCCGAAACACAACGACTTCCCTTTCGTCTTTCATCGCATTCAATTTAGAAAACTGGCGCTCTTTTTGCCAATCGTTAAGAGCAGAAACAACCACAACCACAGCAATAGCAACAATGATTGCTACTCCTTCCACCCATTCTACCTTGGGGATCTCTCTCCCCTCAGCATCATGTTCAGGGTCTTGCCCGAAAGTTTCATAGAGACCTAATGCCAATGAGATCACAGCAGCCACAGATAAGAGGATCAGAATCTTGTCTTTAAAAGCTTCAAAAAGCAGCCTCAACAAGGAAGCAGTCTTTTTTGATGGTAATATATTCTCCCCGTATCTCTCGATTCTTTCATCTTCATCTGGGAGAAGAGGGTCTAACCCCAGCGACTCGTTGGAGGCTAGACTATCGACTAGGGCATCGATACCACCACATTCCCTCTGAAGAACCCGCAAGGACTTGGGGTCGTGCAGACTTGATAGTGTGGACGGCTCTATGTCAAACTTCGAAGGCATGGATAAAAGAGCATGTGGGTTCGGACGATTATAAGTGAATTTTAAAAGGAGGCTATGTCGTGGGAGTGATTAGATGAAAAGATAAAAGCACCGAAACGTGAGAGGCTGCAGGGGATCCCCGAAGGAGCAACCCTGGGCGGAACGCCCATGATTACGTTACGGCGAGACCTTACAAGAAAAAAAAAAAAAAATGACGACAGAACACTACCAATTTCGCACGCCGATCTCTGGAAGGAAAAACCCAGAAGGAGCAATGCATACTCCGTAAGGGGCAGCAACGACCCCGTTCAAATGCCATCTTCTCCCTCAACTCTTCGAATCTCCACACTCATCTCACCCCCCATCATCGGCACCAAGCTTCAACCACAACCCACGAAGCAACATGCATTCACTCCCTGCTTCAGCAACCGCAGTCCTTGCTCTCTTTAGGTAATTCTTGACCAATACAATCCTCCCAATTCTAATTGAACTCGGAATTCAACTTTGCATTACCTAATTGTACCTTCACTTGCTCTCCCGTTCCCATAGGGGGTTTGTATAGGAGAAATGACCGAATCTGCATTCAGCATCTCCCATTTGCACGTCATTACTCCCACTTTTATGCATGTGCTCAAGTATAAATAACCAGAGTACTCCACCCCGAAGTCCCCTTTTTTGCTCTTTTTTCAATCTATACTATACATTGAATCAATGGTTTCTAAAACAGCTCAAATTTTAGCCGGTGCCGCCGTCGTTGGTACTGGTTTAATTCTCTACCAACAGAAGAGGCAGGAAAAGCTTCAGACCCCCATCTCATCCGGTCGTGCTGGAAATAACCCTGTAACTGTGGGCAGTGGCATTGCTCCAGCAGTTGACAACCACACCAGATGGTCTCAGTCTCCAGAGTCAAAGTTTATTAGCACAAAGTCCTTGGGAGGACCTCGTGCTAAGCAGGATGCTTACAATGATGCAAGATATCAGTTTGAGCAAGCTCAACAGAAATTTGAGGACACTAAAGCATCATGGTGGCAATGGGGTCAGCAGAAGTCGGATGAAGTTTCTCGTGAGTCCGAGAAGCAATACGAAGTTGCCAAGGCTAAGTTGGAGGATGCTACTCAGTCGTTGCGTGAGCAAGGTCAAGATGCCCTAGACTCAGCTGATTCGCAATATCAGACTTGGAAGTCTCAATGGCAATCCAAATTGAACGATGCTAAAGAGAAGACTGATGATTTGGTCTCCCAGGCCAAGGAGCAGACTAAGAGCTTTTCCTCTGAGGCTCGTTCCAAGTTAGACAAGTTCAGACAGGAGTTCAACTCCAAGAAGGAGGAGCTCCGTAAGAAGTATGCCCACTTGTCTGAGGAAGAGCTAGACGGGAAAGCATTTGAATCGCTGAGAGGCTGGGGTGAATCGGCCGAGGCTTTTGCTAGAGAGGAGTACCTAGAATCTAAGAGAAATGCTGCTGAGACTAGAAGTACCCTGCAAAAGGGGTATGATTTATCTCAGCAAAAGTTGAAAGAGGCTCAAGATGAGTTCAACCGTACCAAGAAAGCCTGGTTTTCATGGGGCAAGGACCAAAACGAAGAAGCCCATAACCTGGCTTCTAAAAAGTTGGCCGAGGCCCAGAAGTCCTTCGATGATGCCTCCAAACAACTTGACCAGTTCACAAGCTCTGTTGCCAAGAGCGCCAGAGACAACAGTGATTTCGTAGTCCAGAAGACAAAGGAGGGCCTAGATGTTGCTAACGACAAGGCTCAAGACGGTCTTTCTTCTGTCAGCAACTGGATTCGTAAGTAGTCGATAATATTACCATTTAGCAAGTAGCAATGAAAAATACGAACTGAAATAGCAAAAACTAATGGACGAGTTGGGAATCGAACCCAAGACCTCTCCCATGCTAAGGGAGCGCGCTACCAACTACGCCACACGCCCAAGGAATGGAAGGCTGGTTTGGATATAAAAGTTTCAAAGGAAGTTTTGGTAAAGTGGATGAAAACTGTCCATCGACCACCCAAGTTCTCTAAGATAGAGGCTTCGGAGTCTACTAAGTACCTATGGAACGTGATGGAATAGCCTGGGAATTCTTGTTTCATCCGTTTTTGACTTTTCAAAGATAAAACATTCCCCTCGCAGTTTAGCGGTCGGGCACAAACGCCTCTCATGAAAGCAGTAGGAACGGTAGTTCTCCACAGATCTAAATGTTTCGTACTTTGCTCTGTCCATAGTATCCATTCAAAAAAATGTTCCGCTCTAACCCTTCGTAGCGATCCCCTCCAACATCTGAATTTCAGATCGCGTCTGCCTTCAACACGTAATGACCTACCCGGCTACTGAGAGCCAACCTGCTAAGACGTTCAAGGTTCTTTTCGTCGACCAAGACTCTTCAGAAAAATTAAAGTTTCTACAGTTAGATCACCCCAGATTGAACGAACGGTGTGATTATCTTTATGATGAGCAAAGTAATCAACTTTACGAACTGAAGAGGTTCAATGGAGAACACGATAATCCTCACTCGAAGAAACACAGAGCTGTGTATGATCATAGGGGATTCATGATAAGATCATTAATATTTGCTGAAAAGGACACCATTGATGGGTATGTCGTGGAAAGCAGTGAAATATTGGTGGCTACAAAGTTCAATGCTATCTATCTGTTACTGAAATACTTTGTAATGACAGAGCTGCGGGGTCTCAACATTAATGAACTGGACGAGAACGATCAAAGCGGAAGATTCTTAAACTTTGACGATTTAATAGAACAACTGCAGGAAAGTTCGATTTTCCAAGGTCTGCCAGAGGAATTTTTCAGCAGTCTTGAAGCAAGTCTGAGCGAGATTTGTAAGGTGATAAAAGAAGGCGACGAAAATTATTATAGAGTGTCGCCAGCAGCTGTTTTTCAATTCTTGAACCAGAAGGTGGAAGCACTGCAGAAGAACCTATTAGAAAGCGAAAACACAGTTAAACAGTTCCTCTCTTCGAAGCTGAGCAAGCCTATCGATCAAGGCTCTACCAAAGAGGAAGAGGTTCCTCTAGAGGTCCTCAGCCTCGCTGCCAAAAGAGCAGCAATTCAACTCATATCGACATACTTACCACAAAGCCTAGGAACTTGTCTTTTGGGACAATTTGAAAAGGATTGGGAGATATTATCTAATCATCAAGTACTGGTGGAGAAAGCGTTCCAAGAAAGACAGATAGCGGAAGAAAACCTTGCGAAATTGAACGAAAGCATTGGGAATTCCAGCTCCTATTTTAATAAACGCAAGAATCAAAAGACAGCTGAAGCTCCTAAACCCAAAGTAAAGAAAGTAGCCATCGGCAAGGGAGCACTCGATGGGTTCTTCAGGGCTAAAGCCAAGTAGAAAGTAGGCCTTGACATATTCGAGGGTAAGTAAGTCATAATTTATTTGGTGCGCTACTCTATCTAGGTCCACTCATTTCATCAATGTTCAAGAAACATGAGCTGTATGTGTATGATTTACCGGTGAAAATCCTGGATTCAATCGAAGTAATGTACTTTGACTCTTTTTCAACGATTTCGAAAGCTCCAGAAGCCAAAGAACTGCAATCAAATGAACCCAAGATGGACTCCAATATTTGTCGAGTTTGCCAAAAAGAGCTCAATAAAAACGATTCAGAACAGTTTAGAACCCATTTTCAAAGCGATTTACATAGGCTCAATTTGAAGAGGCGGGGAGCAAACCTTCCCATCGTAAATGATGAGGAATTTGAACGTTTAGTTCAAGATGACGATAATGTATCGATATCTGGATCAGATTATGACTCAGAGGATGATTTGGATAAAGACGAATTTTCCCCCGAGAAGTCACAATTGGAGACAATAGCTGAAGATTATAGTGATCTTTCTTTGAACGATGTCAGTTTTTTGAACACAAAGTCACCATATATATGTTTCTCCTCCGAGTTACTTCCAGCGGGAAAATGTTTTGGCGTCTACAAAACGATATTTACGAGTCTAGATAATTCTAAAGATCCACGGAAACTGTTGCAGGACTTGAACTCTCAGAAGGATAAAGATAGTCACATTTCAGCACTTTTCATGATCGGTGGCGGCCATTTTGCCGGTGCAATTATTTCACATAAACGTAGGAATGTCAAGGGAAACAAAGGCCCCGAGGATCAACTTTTGGAGCAATCAGTGGAGCTCGTTGAGCATAAAACATTCCATAGGTATACAACAAGACGTAAACAAGGTGGTTCTCAGAGTACTAGCGACCAGAGTAAGGGAAAGGCCAACTCTGCTGGCTCCTCTTTGAGGCGCTATAATGAAGCTGAGTTGCAAAAAGACATTAGAGAGCTGTTGGATAAATGGTCCCACTATTTGAAAGATTGTCAGTCTGTATTCATTAGAGCCAATGGATCTTCTAATAGAAATATCCTGGTGGGATATGACTCGGCACCGTTACAGAATAATGATCCTAGAGTCAAATCCTTCCCGTTCACCACGAAGAGAGCTACCTCCTCCGCGCTTAAGAAAGCATGGGTTCAGTTGAGCCATTTAACAATCTTGGATACACCAAAGAGTGATGAAAAGTTAAAGCAGAAACTTCGTAAACAGCAAGAAAATATCTCTAAATCCAGATCTGATGGTAAGAAAGGCTCCCAAAAAGACACAAAGCTAGACCCAGAAGAGATACATACAGCCGAAATTGTGTCTCTAATTGAAAAATCTAGGGCTCCAGCTCTGATAGCATATTTCCGGAAAAACAAATTGACTACAGATTTTACGCTGAAACCGGAACAAAAATTCTCCAGTGTTTCAACTCCGCTCCATTATGCAGCAGCACATGGATCGCCCCATATTTGCCAAGTGCTTCTAGTTAACCTCAAGGCTGACCCAACGGTTACAAATTCGACAGGACGAACACCCTGTGAGATTTCAGCTAGCACACAAATTAAAAGAGCCTTCCAAGTTGCAAGAAAGGCGCTTGGTGAGTCAGCTTGGGATTGGGACAAGGCACATGTTGGACCTGCAAAATCTAAAGACGAATTTGATCAAGAAGATGCTGAGGCTTCCAAGGCTGAAGATGACAGAAAAAAAATGATAATCGAAGAGAAACTGGCAGAGACGAGGCAAAAGTTTGAGAACCAGTACCAAGAAAAGTATGGTTCAGGGACTAAATTACAGCAACTCAACACGGTAACTCAACAGGCAAACCTGAGTTCCTTATCCGAAGATCAAAAGGTAAAGTTAATGAGGGAGCAGAGAGCAAGGGCTGCTGAAGCCAGGATGAAGTCTTTACAGAATAAATAGATTTAGTAAAAGTTAATCCAGTCAATAATATCAACTTTCTTCAAAAAACACTAGATGTAGTCACATAGTCATGGTTAGGGTATCGAGATACTCATATAAGTTTCCATGGTAATATGAGATAGCTTATGAGTAAATGATTCAAAAATTTGTCAGCTCTTTCTCATTGAACATGTGGACTAATAAATTACTCAAGTTATCTGGAGCCCGCGTAGCGTAATGGTTAACGCGTTTGACTTCGAATCAAAAGATTCTGGGTTCGAGTCCCAGCGTGGGCTCAATCCAGTTTTTTTTTTCGCTTCATTTCACGTTCCTTTTCCCCCATCACATTATCTACTCGTTAATACCACCAAGTCCAAGACGGTCAGACACTAAACAATTATATTTTATCCGATAAGCTTACATAACATTAACTATCTTCCTTGGGATTTTGATCGGAGTAATCAACCTTCACGACTAATTCTCCGCCAGATGTCAAACTAACCTTAATCTCATCCTCATTAGTCTTGTCGATAACATCGCTAAGTTCTAGTGAACCCGTAGCAAGTGTAATGTTCTTACTAAAAGTATGACTAGCTTTGATTTCAAAAGTCAGCGATGAGTCAGAAGCTGCGTTAAATGTGGTGCCTTCGTTCCAGACGATGTTTCCGTCCTTTGTTTTGTGAGAGGCAGTGCGCAGCACTTCCTTTCTTCTGGAAGGTGATGTGACCAAGACTCTAACTCGTAAAGAATTTTTGGCATCCATTCCAGATAGTGAGACAATCTCAACAGAACCCTTGGATACGTTCTCTTTAGGAGCTCCAGAGACACTGGCTTGTTCAGAAGATACGATCGATCTTGGTCTGGATTGTATCACTTTAACAGGTGATCCATTCTGAACAGGAGTCCTACCCCCGTTTCTTGAGCTTTGGACATCAGAACCGAAATTGGAGGTGGCAGAACTATCAGCGTTCTGAGACCTACCGTTTCCTGGTAAAGGAGGAGCGCCTAGTGGAATAAAAGTGTCCTTAGCGGGGTGACCATTCCTGGAGAATGTTGAGCTGGTTCTGGATTTGATAGATCTCAAAGATGACAATTCAGCTGTTTCGTCGTGCTTCTCTTGCTTCTTCTTGGAAGGCACTAAGACGTTCTTAACGCCCTTGAAAACGCCTCCACCTACAACTCCAACAGTGCCACCAATGATGTTAGCTGCACCACCAATAACCTTGACTGGAGCTATAGCGACCTTTTCAATTCCACTCTGTCCCATAGTCTCAATTGGTGGTCTGATGTATTCGGGGTGGAATGTTCCTCTTAACCGAACAGAACCTTGAGTATCCAATTCAACTTTGAATTCTTGAGTTTCATCCACAGCGAGGTTTTCCAGCGGGAGATTCTTTTCACCTAAGAAATCATTATCACCCGCAAAATCCCAATCATAAACTGCGATTGTAACCTTGGATCTCGATCTAGATGGAACGTAGAATCTGGTTGACTCATCCCATGTTGGATCCAAAGTTCTCTTGATTTTCTCAGTGCAGTATATCTCTTGTCCGTCTAATAAAACCTTAGCCATTGGATCAGATTTGCCGTTACTATCCGCCGACAATAGATTAGCAGCATCAAGTATCTCAAGGGTAAGGAAACCAGAGTCTGCCATGAGTTCTGACTGAGGTAGTTCTACTGACAATGGAAGGAAGTCCAATTCGACCTGCAATTTCTGACCTGCAAAAGTTAAATCAATATCCTTACCATATCCTCTCTGAAGAAGATCCCGCGTTGCAAAAGACTGCTCTCCAATTATGTCATCTTGCTCCTTTGCAATAGCACGTTTAGAGATACGGACGATAGTTTGAGAATTTTCAAGGTCACGAATGAAAACTTGGGCCACATCTGGAGACGTAATGGTCCGTCCTTGTGAACGAGCAGAAATGTAGGAAGGGAAAGCTAGCTCATCAAATAAAAGCTGGACATATACATCCGGTTTGGTGAATTTTCCCTTTTTGATTTGAACACCCATAGAACCAGAATTGTACTCTAGCAATTGCTCCAGCGAGAGCTTTTGCTTTGGCGTTTCGTCGAGATCGTCATCAACCTCCACCCATTCGTACTTCTTGGGATTCTTCTTGAACAACTCTTCCATTTGTTCTAGCTTTCTTCGTTCCTGTAACTCCTTCTCTTTTCTTTCTTCCTTTGTTCTTTCAAGTTCCTCCAGCTCAGTGTTTGTGTAAACAGGTAGCATCGGAATGAAAGACATTGAAAAGTATATGGTACCTTTCTTCTTATTTGACTTTTTGATTTCTAAAGGTTGTGATAAAACCTTTTTAGCACCATCATAAGCCATGAATTTGCCATCATCGGACTTTTTTACAAACGAGCTCAACTGCACTTTGGCGGAGCCAAGAAGCTTGTCTTTACTTCTCTTTTCAGCATCCATAACGTCAAGAGAAAACACCTGGTTCATTGAGGTAACTGGGAAGTACATACATTCCTCCCAGACCGGAGTTGTTGTGGTTTCACGGACAGTGGTCCTATATTTTAATCTACCATTGACCATAACCCTAACGTAAGGATCAACCTTTCCAACAGTCTTGGTATTTAAAACATCATCGGCATTTCTTATATGTAGTCTTGCGACTCCAAACGGAGGAACGAAGTTGGTACTGGCATCAGCACCACTAAGTGCTAAACCTTTCCACTGGGCAATTAGCTTATACTCACCTTGGGGTTTCAGCTTTATAGTGGCAGAGTCATCCAGACTAGTAGCAATTAACTCATCGAGATTTCCCTTGAAAGTTCCTACGACAGGGTCTTCAACAAGACCAGACTTGGTCTTGACAATCAGTTCTACTCTGGACTTTGACTTTGCAAAAATAAACTTTTCCAAAGACTCTTCCCAATTTGGCTCAACTGTATTTTGGATGGTACGAGTCTTCGTGAGAAGCTCCCCGTTCAAATACAGCTCAGTGTACGCAGATAGTTTCCCAGTCACGGATGATACGAGACTTAAATCTGTGGCTCCTTGCAAAAGTAGTTTAAGGACACCAGATTCTGTGTCAGGAGGTTCTTCTTTAGAACCATCGGCTAACTCTTCACCTTCTAAAACAGGGAACCAACGTATATCATAACTTAAAGAGCCTCTTGTTTTGCCTCCCATTTTCAGTTTTGATGTTTGACCGAGAATGACTTCCTGTTGAACTACGTTATCCAGGGAATAACTAGTAGAACCGATAAGTTTGGGCCCCTTCTTAGAGTCGTGGTGGTAAACTTCGAAATACAGCTTTTGCATCAAAGATGTGACCAAAATATACTTCGTTTCTTTCCAATAAGGAGAAGTGGTGTTCCTCTTGATGTCTGTAGTAAACTTTTCATACTCTTGCTTTTCCGTAAATAGTAATACGTATGGATCACAGTCTTTTGCAGAATTAAGTTCGTCTGCTCTGTTTATAGTAACGGCAAGAACACCTATAGTATCCTGTACTTGCTCTTCCAACAATTGCTCAACATCAATATCAAGAGAGTTTGGCGCATACAGCATTGGTCTCAGGTTGGAATGAATCAAGGTGTTGACAAATGAAGATAAACCTGGAATCAAAGACATGATGTCTAATCCGAAGGTATCGCCTCCAACAGGTTTGAGGGAGTACGAAATTTCAGGTGGTTCCAAGAAACTTACCGAGACCAGTTTGATATTCGGAAAATGATCACCGATTTTGATTGTAACTCTCATCTTTCCTATGAATTGCATGCTCTCTACAAGGATTGGCAGATTTTTGGAGACAAAAGCCTTCCCAACCCTCACACCCAACGCGACCTTAGGATCGATCTTCTTCTTAATTTCATTTTTGGTCATATCATCCGTGTCATTGGGAGCAAACGAAAAATCCCAGTCCATTTGGTAAACATCTTTGCCTAACTTTGGATAAGATTTGACAGAATTGATTGTAGGAGATTTTGAACCCAAAGTAAACTGATCCAAACTCAGAGCATCGATACCAAATCCAGGAGCAGCATCTTTCAAGGCGTCATTGCCCGCCTTTTTTACTTGCTCGGATAGCGCAGGCATATAAATGATCCAGAACTTGGCTAAGAAGGAGTTAAGCCAGTCCATGGATTCAGTTTCGTTTTCTAAAAGTTGCACAGACTGAACTCTATTCATATCATCATGAATATTTCTGTTGAATCTAGATATCTCTAGACGATAAACTTGGATAGCATAAAATATAACTAGGATAAGAGACCATAGACCCAATCCGATTCTGGCGACGAAGTAAGCCCAAAGGCATGTGCCTATCATCAACGATGTATTCCAATACCAGTCTGAATAGTACCTGTCAATTACGAAATGCTCAATGAATCTGTTTTCCTTCTGAAGATCACGAGCAGAGAAAGTACTAAAGTCTTCTGAGCTAGGATCCCTAAAGCAACCTATTCTTTCCCAAGGAAAATCCT
Source organism: Komagataella ulmi (assembly GCA_023213065.1). NCBI lineage: Eukaryota > Fungi > Ascomycota > Pichiomycetes > Pichiales > Pichiaceae > Komagataella > Komagataella ulmi. The sequence continues at coordinate 807,979 of JAKWAZ010000001.1, forward strand.
TCACCATTTGTTTGCGGGCATCTTTTCTGGCGGCCTTCATTTTAGCCTCACTATCTAAATGACTCAATCCAAGCCTCTGGTTGAGATCATCAGAGGGCGTCGACGGAGTTTTCTCCTTTTTCAAATCCTGGAGATGATTAGTAAATTGCTTCCCTATTGAGTGAAACTAGATTCTTGGTCTGCTCATATGCACTGTGCAGACGACATTAATTACTTACTGAGCTCATCAAAACCGGGCAATTAAGGTTGAAGAGGAAAATGAGACGAAAACAAAAGGAAAATGGTAAGCTATTTGCTCCAAGACTGTTGCTCTTGAAATATTAACGGAGATCAATTCAATTGTTCCATGAACTGCAGGGGAATTCCATGAAACGTTACCCGGCCTCGAAATCCCATAGAACATGCAGAATGAACAATTACCGTTTTAAGCGTGAATACTGATGTGAAGTGTGGTCGCTTTATGGGTGAAAGTGTATTTAACATTATATTGAAGCGGGAAGAACGGCTATTAAGAGAATATTTGGGTGAATTTCGAAAACTTGAGTTGATTTTTTTAGATTATGGAGAAAAGCAAGCAAAAATGGATATGAAACATGCCTGCGTAGCGTAATGGTTAACGCGTTTGACTTCTAATCAAAAGATTCTGGGTTCGACTCCCAGCGTGGGTGGCTTGTTTACATTGATTTTTTTTTTTCTTTCATCGATATCCAAATGATCAAATGATTCTTTTCTACCTTACTAAGAAAGCCACCATGTTTGATATCTATTACAGAACTGGACTGTGTCCAGTTCTGTACCCTGCTACGCCTGATTTCTTAATACTCATTTCGTATTCATCGTAAATGAAAAATATACAGATGGGAGAACAACTCACTAACCCGGATCACCCAGTCATCACATTTATTTACCAAGGCCCTTGACCAGCTCAATGTACTTCTCAGTAGAGAAGGACTTGGGGCGCTCAATTGGAGCACCGAGACCACGGTCAATGATCAATTGAGGAAGAACACCCAAAGCTCTGGAAACACCGAACAAAACGGTGTAGAATGACTCCTCAGTCAAACCGTAGTATTGCAACAAGACTCCGGAGTGAGAGTCCACATTTGGCCATGGGTTCTTGGTCTTACCGTGCTCGGTCAAGACAACTGGAGCAACCTCGTAAATGGCAGAAACCAGCTTGAACAAGTCAAAGTCTGGCAAGTGCTTGAGAGCAAACTCACGTTGAGCAGTGTAACGTGGGTCAGTCTTTCTCAGAACAGCATGTCCGTAACCTGGAACGACACGGCCAGCCTTAAGAGTGTCCCACAAGTACTTTTCAATCTTTTCCTTGGAGAAGTCACCGCCCAATCCCTTCTTCATCTCGAATAACCATTCCAAGACCTCCTGGTTGGCTCTACCGTGCAGAGGACCAGCCAAACCGTTCAAACCAGCGGCGAAGGATAAGAATGGGGAAGAAAGAGCAGAACCAACCAAGTGAGTGGTGTGGGCAGAGACGTTACCACCTTCGTGATCGGAGTGGATAGACAGGTACAATCTCATCAGCTCAACGAACTCAGCGTTTTCACCGAAACCCAGCAAAGAGGCCAAGTTGGCAGAGTAATCCTTGGATGGGTCGACAGATCCAACCTTTCCGTCTTTGAAGACGTTCTTGTAGATTCTGGCAGCGATGTTTGGCAACTTGGCGATCAAGTCAATGGAGTCTTCGTAGGTGTACACCCAGTACTCCTTCTTGTTAACACCCTTGGCGTAAGCCTTGGCGAATTGTGACTCGGATTCCAGAGCAGTAACGGCAATGGAGAATTGAGCCATTGGGTGCAAAGTAGCTGGGGAACGGTCAATCAGCTCCTCAACATGCTTAGGAAGAGCGGAACGGGCAGCAAGCTCCTCAGAGAATGCCTTGGTTTGAGCCTCAGTTGGGACCTCACCGGTCAACAACAGCCAGAAAAGAGCCTCTGGCAATGGCTCGTTTCCACCTGGAGCCTTTGGCAGTTCCTTTTGAATGTCTGGAATAGTTCTACCTCTGAAACGGATTCCCTCAATTGGGTCCAAAACGGATCCCTCCCAAACGAGGCCCTTAATACCTCTCATACCACCGTAGGCCTGCTCAAGCAAAACCTCGCCGATGACAGTCTTACCGTGCTCGGCCTTCAGCTGCTTGATCTGCTCAATCTTCTCAGGCAGAAGCTCAGCAAAACGCTCCTTCAAAGTGGGCTCTTTGGTAGAGTAGGCTCTGGCTCCCAGGAAGGAAACTCTGGAAATTTGGGCCTGTGTACGCAACGTACGCTGGGCAATTGATCTAATAGCGGACATGTTTGACAATACTTTTAAAAAAACCCGGGAAGGATTGTTGATAATTAAAAGAAAGGGGGAGAGGAAAAAAAGAGATTTTGTCAAAAGATGAAGAATGAGCCCTATATATATGAATTACAGGGCATGAATTACAATATGGAGATATTTGAGAACGAGGATGCAACGACTGCCCGTTGCACCGCCGGAGGGATATTTGAACTGTGTTGTATGCAAAAGCTGGGGTGAAAGACGTGCACCACACACAAAGATTCCAATTTGGCGAGTAATATTGATATTGGAATGTGGGCAAAGAACCACCGGAATACACGGAAAAGGTTCCTTGACCACACAATTGGGTAGTTTTGCAGTTTTTCAAACCATGTTGAGGATCCGAAACCTTTCCGAGATCGATAAGCGGTGTTTTTGGGCCTATTGTTGAATGTGTGCCTTTTGATGGTGAAAATCGTCATGAACTTCTCGGAAGCGAGCTCCTTTCGCGAGGGTGGAAGGTCACGGTTTCGCGATTAAAGTCAACCTCGTCACACCCCCGTCAGAGTGCCTCACAAAACGGGTCCGATTTGAACTTGAAAGACTGTGGTTGGTGGTGTAAACTTAGGTGGCAGATGTACACCGGGTAAGGGTACATGTCTATCGTGGATTGCGGGCTACAATATTGCACAGCAAATCCGATCTAGAAATGTGCCTCTACTGCTGGTTGCCCCGGATTCTAGGGACGTTTAGGTCACACCCCCAATTCCCTTGTATTGTAAGGACTCCGGAGTAACGTTTCGAGAGGACACGGGTTAGAGGGACCTTAAGGGGTGCGCCAGGATTTAGGTGTAACTTTTTTGCCCTCAATATTTTTCAAAAATCGTGGATTTCGATCTTTTTTGACGCTATCCTCGACCCACACTCTGATTACGTCACACAAGACCGAAGCGCGAACACCAATGGGATAATCGGAAAAGCGAGTGGACATTTCAGCACCTCTGTCAAAATTTCAGGGATAGTCTCTGAAGAAAAGATGTGTTTGATTGAGATCAAGTTCAAGACGACCCAGCTCATACGGTGGAAATCCTGTTTTGATCTGGCTGGACTGAACTTTTCTCCTCAAAAGATCCTTTTTCTTGGCTTTTGAGGTGCTGTTTTTATATGCTTGCTCCAATCCCAATATTCCCCAGGACGGGGGGACTCATCCGAAGCTAACCTGTAGATTTGAAAGCACGCTTTTAATAACCGGCACGGAAAAAAATTGATAATAGCTTTTTTTTTCTTTTAATCGTTGACATTGTTCTTCAACTCTAGAAAGGCAGAACGTCGATCAAATAAGAGTTTCTATTGAAGCGGGCTCTGGGCACCGCCTCAATGGCTTTTATTTCATCGAGTTACTGCTACATATGCATCCCTTTAGCGTGCTTATTATCAAACTTGATGACAAATACGCCGTTACGATCTTGAATCAACCCTTCTTTATTAAGTTCCCCTCCGATAGAGAGGTCTAAACCCGCTAGTTATAAGCTTTGCCAGCCGTTTCTGTTGAATTTCGGTTATTTACTTCTGCTATCCACGGTTATTACTCGGCTCGTGGGTAGGGCTGGTGACTAGCATGCAGGCAATCACATTTTTAGGAACGCCCCAAGGACAATCCTTACAGCCCTGCAATTGAATAATTTATTGTCTGGGTTAAGACGAGATGCATATTTAATTGCGTCGCGGCGTGCATTTTGTGCATCAAATCTGATCATCGGTGCATTTGCCGCATTAATTCGCTCTCCTTTTTTTTCCCTCTTTTTGCGCTAAAGTCTGGAAAGTGTAGAGGGGGCCGAGGTGGAGTCTTGATCACTGACAAGTTTCAGCGGGTCTATTGGGCCCGCAATAGGCTGATAGCCATACCTCTCTGACATATCTGCATGGAACAAATTTAACATGTTTAATTTTTTTTCGGTGTTTTCGTTATTGTAATTTTGGTGTACCTGCGGTGAATTATAATGTTGTTTCTTTTTGTGGGCCCAGAGTGGTATGCTTTTCCCTTTGGCTGTTTAAGTTTCGTGGTCAGTGAAACATTGTTGTGATAGTTGCGTCTTAATGTAGGCACTATGTTGGGTCATTTCGCCAGCCATGGTAACCATGGACACAGTTTTGTCATTCTTTTTCTCTTTCAAATTTTTAAATTGTCATAAGTTCTGGGAGAAAGAACGTTTCGTTCTGTTCCTGCAACCATTCGATGACGAGTTGTTGAAAAATCAACACAGATCTAAGCAACAGACTCAGAGAAGCCCAGCAACCACCCCCGTTTCACCAAGAGGATACTACGTAGGAACAGGAGTGCATACAAACGGAAGGAAAAACAACAGTACCACGCTCCAGGTATGTCCAAAAACTCTTCTGTGCAGGAAAAATGTCCAGAAGGTGAAGGTGGCCAGTCGTCACAGGTTCCAGAAGCCTCTACGGAGAGCACTCGATCAAACTCCCCCTTACGAAGGAAACTGCACATCCGTTCAGAGCAGCGTCGACGTGAGAAGATTACAGATGGTTTTCAACGGTTGAAAAGATGTGTCCCATCCGTGAAGCCTGATCACGACTCGAAAGCGTTGATCTTGAAAAAAAGTGCTGAATACATAGAAATGTTAGAGTACGAACTGACTACCTTGAAACAGGAGAACGCCAAAATTTCGCAACAGTTGGCAGCAGCAAGCTTACCTCACCAGGAACACCACACTCACGCACAGCATTCCCACACTCAGCATTACGTTCATCACCAATCCGAGTTCCAGCACCAGCGGCATCCTAATCAGACTCAAAGTCAAGTGCACCAGTCGCCCACCCAGCCCCAATCTCAAGCTCCGCATCAAAATCGTCAACCACCACATTATCATCATCAGCAGCAGCACCCGATTCCGCAACCTACTCAACATCAACCCCAAATTCACCAGCAGTACGCACAAATCCCCCCAGTGTCAATTGCTCCTTCATCCTTCCCTTCTTCTTATCCGTCATATGCTCCCCATCAAGTACTGCCAGCATTCCCCTATGGTTCCCCTCAACTTTCTCGTAATCCCACATTAGGCCCTAATCCTTTACCTTCGGCCACAACGTTAAAATTTGACCCTTTCTACCCACCAACTGCCCCTACTTCACGACATATTTCAGACGAAAAAGGCTCAAAATCCCCCCCACATCCTCCAAGGAATTAGATCGTTGCTACTAATTTGGAACACTGTAGATTGTTGTGCAGCCGTTTGGTCCAAAAATTTAATGATTTATCAATGTTCGATTGCTGGGAAAAAAAAAACTCACATGAATGTATTAATTATTTCTCTTCTAACTATCATAGTACCGAGGTTCGTCAAATACATGGTATCGGTGACCTCGTACACCATTTTTTCTAAACTGACGAGGGAATCGTAGCCCCTCTGGGACCTTGCTTTCCCTGATTCGTTTCTCCGAGTAGTTCACCTTCTCTCCCTCATCTAACAGCTGGAATTTTCCAACTTGCAACTCTGTGTCCGTTATAGTCGATCGACTCACCCTAGCATACCCTGTCCGTCTCAGGTTCTTGTACAAGATGTACTCGCACCATCTGTCAGAATCAGACGAATCGATATCGTGCATTCCACTAGTTTCGCTCACATATGTGTGGTAATTACCTTTCAACGGCTTGGTCACCAAGTAACTCAGTAGCACCATAGGCCTATCAGTCGATCCCATTATATCTGCAACTCCCAGACTCTGTAATCTTCGATCTTCCACGTCCTCTTCTTGTCCACTATGAAATACCACCACATCTACCAGTTCTCCATAAACATTCAAAGTTGCATGGATAGCCGGTGCAAGTTCTCCCACGGGTGATGGAAGGAGATGATGAGTAGAGTTCAGGATAGGGAATTTGGAAAGAAGAGCACAACCCCATGTATGCTTATTAGGACCAGGACCAAAATCGGCATACATTCCAAGCTCTTCAGCTAGCTTTTGGGTTAAATCCCTGTTTCCCATGATTATTCTCTGAGTATCGCTTTCCAGCAATCCAACGACGTCTAGCTCCAATTCTCCAATCAAGTCTCTCATGCGACCTTCACTAGCCCACATGTCATTGTCCAGTCCAAAATGGATCGTCCATATACCCGCAGTAAGCAGTTTGTCCTCAGCGTGGTAAGGTTGTGGCTTTTCAAAATTCAACCTTTTAAATGAAATAAATGCAGATATGACCAGTAATGCGCCTACAACCTTAGTCAATCTCTTACGGAGACCTGTGCTTACACCGTGATTCTTTGCCCTTGCAATGAGATTCGCCTTTTTTCCAGCAACAATACCCAGCCCTACCATAGCAACAGATATTCCTAGTACAATGTCTGTTCGTTCACGTAATATCCATCCCGCTGGAACAAAAGCATAGGCAACTACCCACACATGTGCCAAACTGATCAAAATGGCAAGGAAAAAGCCTAAGCCAAATACAAGACCGACGTTGAATTGACTGGCTGACGCAAATATAACAGGGACAATTCCAGTAAGGAAAATGGCATAGACCAATCCTCCGATGTATCCTATCCACCCGCTGGAAGCATAGAGCACTGCAGCTCCAACAGATCCTGCGATGAAAAAGGACGATGAGCTTGCCAGGGAAGGTTTGGCAAAACCAAGATAGGCACCAACTGCCATTGCGACAAAGGTGAAGACGCCATGAGGAACTGGTAAGGGACCTCTGACTGGATAGCCCTCCCAACACCATAAGATTAGAGTGGATGTATCAGTTAACATGGCATCTAGAGAGAAAATTAAACCTCCAACTCCGACGGCTGCAGGGAACAGATAACCTTTAGAAACCCCAGACGAGACTGCAGTGTGGTTCAATTGAGTGAGAAATGAAGGAGTAAATAAAGCTGACACAACACCTATAACCACTCCATAAACGTTCAATCCACCGTTATCAGTATGCATGATAGGCCATATGGGGTTGTTCGTGTAAAAGGCGAATTTGGCAATAGAGGAAGTAATCAAACCAAGTGTGAATGTCGTTGAGTACCAACTTAGCGCCAAAGAATCTCTAAGTTGGCCCAAGCTCCATATTTCATTGGAGAGAGAAATAAATCCAAAGCATGTTCCCACCGAAAGAATTAGCAATCTGTCCGCAGGAGCTTCAAACCTATAAGAACCAACCCCGAATAAAGCGGTTAATAGTCTGGGTATTTGTGGGAACCTTGCAAAAAGATTCCGTAAAGGTGGCAATACGAGTATCACGGGAGCCATCAAGGACAAAGCAGCAGCTTCATAGCCTGATATTCCCATATTCCACAAAGGAAAGTGCCAAATGCACAAGAATAGAGCGGTGAAAACTGACCAAAAAATGAAGGAATTTACAATCTGGACAATTGAATGAATAAATGTGAGTCCTACCAAAGAGTCGATAGGATGTTGTCCCGGGGTCAATTTTTCTCTGGCCCCTTCTTTCTCATCTATGGAATTTGTTTCATCTTGGGGAAAATAACTCAGATTTAGCACAGTTGGTGGGGCATTCTCAGCTGGTGAAAGTTCAAATTCCAAATCTTTAAAGTCGACGATTGACCAAGTATCAAATCCAACGTCCAAAAAGATCAAAGACCATTCCACATAAGCATAGTAAGAGTATGCCCCAGCAACTCTGTGAACCTTATGCTGGATAAAGAGATAGACCAGAGGAACCAATAGAGCGAAAAATGCCACAGCTGTGAACCTCCTCCCATTCTTCAAAAATTTGCTTGATTTATCAGTCAATTTGGTAATACAAACAGTCCATGGAATGGTCAGTACAATATAACTGATCATAAAAATGTCATGCGCATCGTGGTCATCGGTAGAAGTAATGTAAACCCATCCACCGCAAGTAAAAGTTCTCAAAATTCCTGTCACAAGACCTATTAGTGGCAAATAAGAGCCAGTCTTGTTCAGCCTCAGATATGAAAGGAATAAAAGTAGGAATCTTGGGCCTGCTGTTAAGGCTATCATGATTTGAAAAATGGATCGCTCGGGATATCTGTCGCCGATCGTAGCAGATACACTGGGAAACCACTCATCAGGATATCCATAGTATCCATTCTGGACGATCTTGTGGTAATGAAGCGTCACACCAACGATCAGAGCTGATAAGAACGCAGCTAAGGCACAGAAAGTGTGGGCATAGGCGACCCAAACTCCATTCAATTTCAGAACATGTTGCTGCTGACGTTGCTGCTTGGAGTCCAGATTCATGATATGTACCTTACTTGCAACAAACTAAAGGTAAGCTTTGCTGAAAACTTCAATTCTGAGCTCACTAGGAAGGAGAATTTCAGGCTGAACATTTCGGCTTGATTGTTCTGCTCGGTTCAATCAACTTCGGATATACGTGTACCAACCACAAAGGTTCCATAATTTGTTCTGTGCTACCCACTGCTCATACTAAAGGGCAGATAATCCGGGTAATTTAGTAAATCACAATTTCCACCTAATACGCGCGAATTTTGAACTGGGTCTCTCCAGCAAAAGCATTTCAACCAGTGAGAAGACTCTGAAAAGATTGTAACAAGCTCCCCCGGAAACTAGTGAATTAAGGATGGTTGGTAAGTAGAACTGCGTAAAAGTATACCAGGTTGCAATGTTCAGACCGACTAACATATTGTCTAGACCACGTGAGATCTCCAAACGTCTCGTTTGACGACATTGACTACAACAACTCTCAAGATTTGCATAACGCACAGGAATCTCTCCTCAGGGAACAATGGGTAAGAGTGTCAGCTTTAAAGGTGTGCAGAAAGGCCTTGGAATCATGTTACAAAACTTCAGGACCAAACCATTACGAAGATTGCAGAGAAATTGCGGAGAAATACTTAAATATGCTTCCTGACCACAGAATCCAGGGATTTTTGGGATACCAAAAGAACGATCCAAGCAAGTAATCTGTTTTCGTTTGGCGCGTTCAGTCCTTACACGGCACAAATGTACTTTTACTGAGTGTATTGAGCACTCTAGCATCTTATTTATTGAAGCTTATTTATTCTAGTAACACAGTTTTATATTACTGGTATAGTTCCATCCGACATCTTTTAGGCCTGCTGCAAAATACGTGGGTTGGCGGAATCTCACTGAAATTGCATCCGGCACCCAGTTCCGGCAATTACTATTCCAGATCATTTCATGTGCATTCTGCAGCACTGAAATCGCACATGTGGTTATATCTTGGCCTTTCTGTTGCAGCCCGTCACGCACAGACTACATATCACAAATAGCATTCTTCGCAGATTATGCTCCCACTTTCAACAATGTGTGTCGACTTGGAAGAGTTCTTTGGCATAGACAGTGAAAGAAATCTAGTTAGACTCATTCTTAGTGAGAATGTTGTGGACAATCACTTCTCTGATTGGCTGAGGGAAAATGATTATTACAACTTCAAAGTTCTATTAGGCCTCACGCCAACGAACGAAAGACACGATTTTGTGTTCCATCGGCTGCAAGTAAGTCAAAGACTTAATTTTTGTTTTTCTTTCTTTTTTGACCCTAAAAGTCCATTAACTTACAAGTCAAGACCCGCCTAAATGCAATTGTGCTGCACCTGTGTGAAGAGTGTGATGTGTCGCAAACCGCACAATTGCCCCTAGAGGTTGTGCTTTTCATTGTATCAAAAATTGCTGGCCAATTTCCGTTCCTATTTCAAGCACAACCAACCTGGGGTGATTCAAAGAACGTGTTCTTAGATCTCTTCATGGACAACTGGCCCCTCGTAATATTGTTCAAGATGCTTTTTGATGAGAATATTAAGTATGCAAGAGGACCTAAAAGTAAGGACCTCCGTGTTAGTGAAACAGGTTAAAAGCGGTTGCAGATATCAGAAAAACTCGGTCCGCCCTCAAGTTCCAATTACATGAATCATACACATTGCATGCATCTCATGACGCCATCATAGTAAAATCTTTGGCAAAAATGTACGCTGCTTCTTCGCACAGATCTTGCATGCTTTCTTTTCCCTCTAGGCCTTCAACCTTGAAACCCATTCGTGTCAATTGATCTCTTGCCCCAGTTCCGAGGACTATAGCGTTGCCGGTCTCTATCATGGCTAAAACGTCGGTTGAACTATCTCCAAAGTATACAAAATGTTTACCATGTGGGCAACCTTTGATAATTCGACGTGTTTTTATCATTTTATCGTATCCAGTTCGGATATCCTCTTCTTCTCCAATGATATTCCCCGTGGACATACCATGTTCGTCGAAAACCAACTCGTTGACTAAAAAGTGCAACCATTTCTTGTCTTCGTCAAACCCAAATTCTTTCAGCCGTTGCTTCATCATCAGTGAAGTCCAATTGACGCTCAGTATCGTAATTGGGATCCTCCTATATAGCATTTTCAGTAATTCAATCACCCCTGGCTTCAAAGGTAAAAGCTGATCTGAACTCTGACCCAACGTCTGCTCATAATTTACAAATTTCTCCCTGTGAATCCCTTTGAACAATTCTAATCTCCTAGCCTCATAAACACTAGAGAGTTCCACAGGCTTCATTCCCTGTTGATACTGGATCTCCCTTTCCACGGTGTCTCTCGCCTCATATACAGAGCCTTTCACCTCATGCTCGACATAGTCCCTATATCTATCCTTGTAGATCCCGACGAAATGGTTCAATTTGTATGGAAATTCGGGTTTAACTCTGAATGCTATTCGGAATATCAGATCCAACGAATCCCTATCTGTAACGGTTTCATCCCAATCAAGTATAACGCCTTGTAATTCCGAAAAATTAAGCATTTTTTTGATAAGCTTTTCGGCCCGCATTAATTGACCCATTGTTGACTTATCTGATTAAATTGTTTTTTATATATATTACTCGTATCTCCTCCTCGTTCAACTGTTGTTCTGTTAATTAATACTTCCACCTGGCATTCCATTCGTCTGATAAAGAAAATTCGCTATCAGTGGTTATCAGGTTCGAATTCCGCAATAATTGAACATCTAAAGCCACTTGCCCATAATGAAATTTCACTCAATTGTCTTCACATTTGCACTCGTTCTAAGTTCACTGGCGTTGTCGATACCATGGGTATCTGACCACATGGTCCAACATCTTTTTTCCGGCCCTTCAATCAGCAGTGGTCCAGATGTAGATCTCGTCGGGCTACATAAGCATTTGGTCAGTATTAAATCTCTCTCGGGCCAAGAACAAGAAGTAGTATCGTGGCTGGCCGATTACCTGGCCAGTAGAGGTCTCACTGTGGAGCTGAACAAGGTCGAGGACAAAACTGAGCGTTATAATTTGTATGCTTATTTGGGGACCACCCGTAACACCAAGGTTGTGCTAACCTCTCACTTAGACACAGTTCCTCCTTACCTGCCCTACAAAGTTGAGGAAGGAGGCTACATCTTCGGCAGAGGAAGCTGCGATGCTAAGGGATCAGTTGCGGCCCAAGTGACTGCCTTCTTAAATCTCTTGGACGAGGGTTCCATCAAAGAAGGTGATGCCAGTCTTTTGTACGTTGTTGGTGAGGAAATTGGAGGTGATGGAATGCGTACAGCTAGCAAGACCCTGGGTGCTAAGTGGGACACTGCCATTTTTGGGGAGCCTACTGAAAACAAACTTGCCATTGGACATAAAGGAATTGCATTGTTTGACCTGCAGGTTACCGGAAAATCTTGTCACTCAGGATACCCCGAGTTAGGAATTGATGCCGACGCTATGTTGGTCCAAATTTTGCACAAATTACTTTTTGAGACTTCTTGGCCTGTCAGTGATTTGCTGGGTAACTCCACAGTCAACGCGGGACAAATCGACGGGGGAGTAGCTGCCAATGTTATCTCTTCGATAGCACATGCCAAGGTCTTAATCCGTGTAGCTGAAGACATAGACACTGTAGAGAAGTTGATCTATGAGGCCATTGCCCCCTTCAAGGAATATACCGACATCACTTTCCACTCCAAAGAAGATGCTACTTACTTGGACTACAAGGTCGAAGGGTTCGAGAACTACATCGCAGCCTACAGTACCGATGTGCCATTCCTAGTGACGGGTTCCAATTTGACCAGATATTTGTACGGACCAGGAAGCATTATGGTGGCCCATGGGCCTGATGAAATGGTCAAGGTCTCAGATCTGCAAGATAGTGTTGACGGGTATAAGCGGTTAGTCTCCGTCTCACTTTAGGTAGGATAATAAAAAGTTCAGCTTATCAAATAGAATGTGTACATCTTTCCATATCCATCTAGGGTTGAGGAGTAATCCACAAGACGGACTCAAACTTAGTGTACTTTGATCTGGCTAACGTCTTCAACAGGTAGACAATAGAGATGTTCTACCCTAAACAAAAATGGCAATGGTTACCAAAAAAGGCTCCACCACCACATTAGCAAATAAGTATTGTCCTCCACTAGGAAGAGTTCGACGTCTGCCTTACTTTTCCTAACGGCTCCGGCTTGGGGAAGAAGACAATAAAGATTACAGGCAAGCTATGGGAGCCAGGAAATTTTCTTTCATCAAAAAGATTTCGCGACTGAAAAATTAAGGTAGCATAAAGTAGAATAAAATAATTCTGGTTCAGGGAAAAGATTTCATAGCTCAGAAACTCATGCCCCCAAAGACTCCGGCGTGGAAGAAAATTGGCCTCAAGGTCAAAAATGAGATATTGAATGACCCCTTTAGCGTTGAACATGTAGAGGGCGCTATAAAAACTACAAAGAAGCGCACACGGGAGCCTGTCAAGAGTGAGTCTGAGAGCAGCAAAAAGGCACCAAAGAGAAAGAAGCTACCCAAATCAGAAAGGCCTCCTCCACCAGAAAAAGATCAGCTTGCTTATCTTAGACAATTTCACGAGGATAGAGATAACTGGAAGTTTTCCAAGCAGAAACAAAACTGGGTGTTGAGACACCTTTCCATTATTCCTTCTGAGTATGAAGCAGCTTTGAGTAGTTATCTCGAGGGGATGCAGGGGCAATCTCGAGACCGTTTGGTTGGGGAGTTTAAAATGGTTGTAGAACGATGGAATGCGTTCTGTGAGCAAGCAGAGCAGAAGTTGATAAAACAACTTGAAGAAAACGAAAAGAACGAGGAACAGACCAAGGAGGAGGCAGAGGAGAAGGAACAGGAAGATAAGAATAAGGAGACAGAGGAAGAGATCAAGGCTCCTGAGTATGATTATGTGATCAGAGCCAGTAGATTGTTCAATGTTCTCACTGGAGAGAAGATATACGTAAAGAACGTTGAAGGGGAGGACGAGAAGGAGGAAGAAGACAAAGAGGCACTAGAGGAGGAAAAGCAAGAAACTGACGAGGAATTAAATCCTAAGCATAAGTCAACTACCAAAGAAGATCCAGAAGATGTTAATGAAGACTTGAGTAATTTAATTGTGGAGAAGGTTGAAGTAACTGAATTCATAGACGATACAGACTATCTGGAGAAAGATGAAAAGGACTCGGAGGAATCCGAGGCTTCTAATGAAGAGAAGCAGGAGGAGGAAACTGAAAAGGAGAAGAAGGAGAAGAAAGAAAAAAAGGAAAAGATGGATAAAAAGGAGAAGAAGGAGAAGAAGGAGAAGAAGGAGAAGAAGGAAAAGAAGGAGAAGAAAGACAAGAAAGACAAGAAACAACGAAAATCTTCCTAAACGTCTTCAACCTCATAACACATTCAACACCCACTAATAGACTAGCACCATGTTACCTGTAACCACTCGTAGGCTGAAATATCTGAAATATTTTCCAGCAATCCCTCTGCACTATAATATAGGTGGTCTTGCAACTAACTAACATCTAGTCTATCTCACCTTTGACCCACTAACCTTTAAGGGCCCCGTGTTCATGACTTGAACCCATTCATTCACTTTCTTGATCATCTGACCTACCCTCGAAGTTTATCTGCATCTACTATTCTAGTCTCTCCTTTGAACACCCCTCAAAGATCATGTCTGCCAGTGTCACTGATTCTCAGATAAACAATCTCTTTCAAAAGACGAATGATCTAGATCAGGATCTACGGTTTATGGCTCTGAGCGATCTATACAAGATTATCTCAGAAACTCCGTCAGTTTTCACGAATTCTCCACGTTTATCTAGCCAGCTGATCACCGTGTTACTCAAGGCTTTAAAAGATGTACAGTCAGAAATTAAGAACCAGGCTGTCAAATGTTTTAAGCCACTAATGCCAACTTTAAGTAGCGAGAATGCCATTCAATTGGTTTTGAGTTTGGATGTTAAACCGCAAAAAACGACTATTACGTCAACCGTTTACACCATGGCGATGCACAATGTCCTGGAGAACCTGGTTGTTGATCAGAAGACTGCCCATACCATTGTATCTAAATTGCTTCCTGGGTATCTGAATTACAATGAGGTTATTTCAAAGATTGACTATATTGAAATCATCTCTGATCTGATCAGGTATTTGGGAATTGCGATGGATGACTCAGAAAAGGATAAGACCTGGCGATTGTTGATCGACGTTTGCTTTCAAAATGACACATTAATTGCCAGGAAAGCGGTGGTGGCGCTGTGCTCCTTAATCAAGGTTCTGAACACTCATCAAGTCGAACAGGTATTAGAGGGGATTGAGGAGGCATTCAAATCTCAGAATTCGAAATCAACTTCATACTCGGATTTGTCCTCTCAATCCACAAGACTTGCGTTACTATCCGGTTTTTTTAAAGTTGACTCCTTGAAATTGCACCCATTCATCAATAGAATTGTTGAGGTTATCATCTCGGAGTTACAAATAGATAAGTTGACCAAAGTTGATGACGATTATGACAAGCAGATTTCTACTGATCAAGTTCGATCAGAGGCATTAGTTGCCCTTTCGGTCATCGTTTCCAATACTACATATGAACAAATTAGCCTTCATATTTCAGAAATTATCAATTATTGCCGTTTATTCCTATCATACAACCCATTAGCCATTGAGGACGATGATGATTACCAAATGGACAGTAACGTTGATGCTGATGATTACCCTGACTTTTCAGATGACGACGAAGACTTGAATCAGTCTGATGATGATACTGATGATATTTCCTGGAAATTGAGAAGGGATTCGGCTAGACTAATAAAAACTATCCTGAAACACCAACCTTCGACTCTTTTGACAATTTATCAAGTTGTATTTGATCCCCTTATCAACCAGCTGACTGACTCTGTTGACTCCGTCGTTGCTGAATGTTTGATTACTTTAACAACAATCATTGAGTTCACTTCGTTGGACAGTCATTATTACAACATAGGCAACTATCAGTCGACTGATTCTGACTCTCAAAAACCGGAATCCCCACTTCTGTTGTTAACAAAAGCAACACCGAAATTGAGTGATAAAATTAGTGCTATTTTAACTCCAAAGCATAGGTCGGAGACCAATTTGTTTTTGAGGATTCTCAGCTCTCTGTTTGATGTAGTTGATGGATTGAGTGCTCAGGTAGGTCCAATTCTTAGCAAACTGGAGGTGCTAACCGATTTGAACAATACAATCAACCTTGATTTGCTAACATTTTACACGTCCCTCTTGAAGAATAGTAGGTTGACTGACTTCGAAGATTGCTTACCCAAGATTTTGACCAATATTCAATCTGCGATTTCTAGTCATGATTCCACTTTGGAGGGATTGAATGCCTTCGATGCATTTTTACACGCATATCTCCAAGCAGCTCCCAGTAATGTGTCGCTGGTGCATTTGGAAGAACTCGTTTGCTCCAAGGCTTTGACCAAGAATCTATCTAGTGAAATCCGCCAACGTTCTTTGATGGTCTTGACTACTTACATTATGATAGTTAAAGTATCTAGAGATCATTTTTTGAAAATTGTCAACGTTTATTTGGAATGCCTACATTTCGAATCCTTGTCAATGTGCTGCATATTCAATATCGGCAAAGCAGTTGAGCAATCATACGCCAATGATTCCTTTTCTTCCATCTTAGGTGAACAATTAGCAGAACCAGTTTTGAAGTTAATCAAACGAAGTGAATTTAGGTCAGCGGTTTTGACCACATTACTTCAATTTTCAAAAAGTAAAACAGTTGAGCTCTCTCAGGATACAAAACTGAAAATAATCGACAGTCTGAGAAGAATCAGCAACACTGAATACAACAACTTCTCCAAAAAGCAGCATGCCAACTTGGTAGATATCATCACGCATCTGCTAGAAAACACTGATATTGATTCCGATATTGCGCAATCTCTTTCGGAGACCATTATTCAATATTCTGATTCTGACCTCATCGACCCAGAGTTAATTGTGAGATTAACGAAAGATACAACCGAGAAGATATCCAATACCGAGGAATTTTTCCAGCATCTGAGTTCCAAGGTTGGAAAGAAGAGTAAGCATGGAGCTAGAATAATTGCGACAGTGTCTTGCTGTATTTCTGATGACGACTCATTGATTGACCAAAACTTGGAAAATTTGAATTCACAGGTAGATTTACTATATTCAGTCCAGTTCCTTACACAAATTATTCGCAACAGAGGCCGAAACTTCAAAGTTCCCCTTGAGGTTTTCTTACAACAACTCGACAATGAAGATGTTGCAATTAGACAAAGTGCAACTGAAGCTTTGGGAGTTTTGGTGAAGTACCACATAACTGAATATTTACCACTTGTGCTGGAGCAACTGCTGAAGGTTGATTCAAAACTCAGGCCTCTCTATCTAGAATCCTTGGTAATTGTTTCAGGATCTGCTGACAAAAAGCATGCTGATGACATTTGGGATTCTGTATTCCAGTTGCTTGCCAATATTGAGGATGGCTCTGAATTTGAAGAGAATACCTGCACCATCGCGTCAAAGGTGCTATTCAATATTGGTTACAAATATCATGAGAGACTGATGACTTTGGCCGACAAACTGGCAATGAGTGAATTTATTCATACCAAGTACACCACAGCAACGCTGATAAAGCAGTTTTATAGTGACGAGTTATTGATCAAGATCCATTCGGGGTTATTCCGAGACTTGCTTGGCCGCTGTTCGCTAATGGTGTTCAATAACAACTTGCATTTGAAACAGATATCAGTGAATCTTTTGGTTTCTGCATTACACAGTGCCCCATTCATAGCATTGCAAATTGTTGCAAAGGTCTTAGGAAATATAATCGACAAGGAGCTGTTACCCAAGAGGGAATACATCAAGGTAATTCAAATTGGACCATTCAAGCATAAGATTGATAATGGACTGGAACTACGAAAGTCTGTGTACGAAATGATCTACAACCTGTTGTTATCTGTTGAAAATAGCAATCGATTTGTTTCAGTCGAGTACATAATCAATTATGAGGATATCATGATGAGTTTGATCAATAAAGGGTTCAGAGATGACAATGCTATAGTTCTACTCAGCAGTATCATCTTATCAAAGCTTGTTACCATCAAACCAGGACTGTTGTCGACAGGAAACATTTTGTCCTCGCTTATTGCTTCTTTCAACAAAATATTGTCGAAACAACTGAAAGAAACAGCCACTAAACAACAAGTTGAGAACCAGCAAGAAGCTATCAAGGCAGTTATTCGAAGCTCGAAGAAGATTGATCGGGACATTGTCTGCAATAGGAGTTTCCACAACGAAACTGGGCTTAATACGGTTCAAATCTCTGATTGGCAAAACTATATCAAAGAGATGAAGGCCAACTTTCCTTCCTATTACGCAGAGGTTTATGAGTAATCCAGATGAAGACCTAAGTAGGATGTACTTGACAGATTACATAATCTGATATACTTTTTTCAAATTCAAGTTGCGGAGCCCGGAGAAGTAGGAGCAAAAACCTTTCTGTCCAAAAGACACAAAGATTTCACGGCAGAAACCATGGAACAGCAGAGGGAGCTATTTCGACAGTTTCTGGAGCCGGATAGTTTATCTCTCGTCTTGAGCGATTGGGACGGAACCATTACTGAGGAAGATACGATTCCTTTGGTCTTTGAAGCCCTTAGATTAGATAAGCCAGAAGGTTATCCATGGGATTTCAAGTTTTTCCAGAAGCTCTACATGGATCGGTTTAGAAACCTTTTTGAGGTTCATTTGCCTAACTTTGAGTTTAGGCATAGAGATACTATGGAAAAGGAGATTGAATTCCAGAAATGTTTTGGAGAATTTGTGGAGATGAAGACAAAAAATGATGCTATCAGGCTGAACTGTTTTCACGGTGTCCATGTGAAGAGCTTCGGTAAACAGGTTGAAAATCTGGTTATCCACAAAGGGTTCCCCGAATTCTTGGGGAAATTAAGAGACCGAAATATAGGGTTTGGAGTGATTAGTGTTAATTGGACTCAAAAAATTATAGAGGCATATTTGAGGTCCATAGGGTTTGACCCCGTTTCCAACGAAATAATGATGATAGGAAACGATTTTGAATTTGATAAGAATGGATATTGTCTCGGTACTTTGCGAGATGATGGAATAACAACAGGATACGATAAAATGGTTAAAGTGATAGAGGTCAAATCTAAAGTGAGCGATGGGAAAGTTCTATACGTTGGAGACAGTAGTGTTGATTGTCTTGCCATGTTGAACGCTGACAAGGGAGTAATAATAAGAGGAGGATCGGCAAGTGAAACTTTAAGGAAGCTAGGCCATGAAGTTCTAGAGATAAAACAATTGAATTCGGATAATATAAAAGATATACGATTTGTCGCAGTAGATAATTGGACAGATCTGGAAGAATGTCTTGATGTTCAAGGCTCTATAGAGTCTCAAGGAGGTCATCTCTATGCAAGTTGAGTAGCTTCACCCTACTAACATAATCGTCGTGGTTGATGTAAGCACCACACATTCTACGTTCCCCAGTGAATGAGGTCCTTCTCGAATGGAAAACTCTCCAGTTATCAAAGATGAGGCATTGTCCTGGTTTCAACTGGTAAAAGAACTCATTATCCTTGGATTCAATGATATCGTTCCATTTTTTGATCGCAGCATAGAACAGGGGGACTTCAGTTTCTGGGTTTTTGAAGGACAACCCATTCATGACTGAACGATCACTCGTGTTCCAGCGGACCTGGATGACATTTCCCTCGTTATCATGATTGATAATAGGTTTAGCATGAGATGGCTGAATAAACACATTTTCCTCTCCAGCGGAATGAGCTGGAATTGGGACTTTTGATAGAATTTCATAATACTCAGGGTTCTGCTGCTTTAAGATATTGGCAGCATGAAGCGAATCGCAGAGGGTTGTGATTCCACCTTCTCCATTGTGCTTCAAAAGATGAAACAGTTGCAAACCAGCAGGGTCAGTGAAGTAAGTATTATCGATGTGCAATGGGATAGCGACATCACTGTAGGCATTGTCATGTGTTGACAAATCAGACGTAAAATCCCAAAATCCACCATAATGGGTAGGTCTAATGAATGCAATTCTTTCTATCAGATTCTTGGTCGATTCTGGGTCAACAGGGGTGTTGTTGACAAAGCAAAACCCATATTTCCAAATTTTTAAACACCATTCCGCAATTCCGTCATCTGAGCTGGTGTCCATCACCTTAGAGTACTCAACCTGGGGTAAATTTTCATTCAAAGATTTGACATTCCAGGGAACCTTGTCCAACTTCCCGTTACCAGAATGGACTTTAGCACCGAACTCCGGGTTCAACGGTGGCCAATATGAGTTATTGGCAAGAAATTTTAGGTCATACTTGCTTTGATGTTCGTCAGGCCATACCACATCCACACTCAGCCCATCTTCCGAAGCCGAGACGTTCTTTGGAGAGATATCCAATGGGATCTATTGTTAGTAAACTAGTTTTGACCACACAATCTTTCAAAATAGATATCTTGAAACTTACCTCTGGAGAATTCACCAGCCTCTGAATTGTCAAGTGATCATAGCACTGTTTACATCGACAATGGTCTCTAAGCCAGATATAATGACTGAAAAATGGCAACGTTAGTACCGCAAAAACACCGATTCATATCAGATTCACCTAGCTAAGCTACTTACAACTTGGTCTGTCCTTGAGCAAGGTCTAAAACGAGATATTTGTCCTTCTGTGTAAACATTTGCAAAAAGTACTATCTGATCATCTTCACCCCAGATAATTCGTCGCATTACAATGACGTGGTAGTGCATCACTCACGGCCTTTCGCACAGTTTGCCATTATTCGCGAGTCTTTTTGCTTTATAACCTGATTTTACAGCCCGATTTGTTTAAGCTTTTTGTCCCAGCAAACACACATATACACAAGGTGGAAACTAGCAATTCACTGAATTACAAGCATAACTAGTTGCCATAAGTTCACTCTCAATTAACCAATTGAAAGTGAGTCAGAAGAAATAATGAACCAGGATTCCGCCCTACACTTTACACCGCCATTGAAGCCGGTGAGCAGAGCAAACTCAATGGACCCCATCCCACAACCAGTAAAAGTCCCCGTGGAGGACTTTTTTATTCCACCGCCAGGACTAGTGCGACGGTCAACATCAAATTACAAGAACGAAATGTCTAAAGCAAAGCTTCGCAGGCAAGGAAGCGCAGCATCGAAGGAAGAGGAGAAAACAATATTCGACCATATGTCACCTCAAAATCTCAAGAGGAGGTGCTCCACTGAGATGAGTAGTGCGCTCCCAAATATGGATCCGAGCTCAGTCACAATTGCAGAGCGCAATGGAGTTGAATTTACAGGTCATCCGAAGAATGACTCTCTGCTGGATCAGGTTAAGGAAAAGGGAGAGCACATGTACAATAAAATTCATGACAAATGGGAAAACCGATTTGAATTTGGACTGAAGAGTTGTGATGAGTCCTCTGCATCTGTTAACGCACGGACAGATAATGATGAAGAAGAAGATCCGTTGTCCTCAAGGAAGAACAGTTTTGATTTTAATGAGTATAAGGGAGTAATGTACAAAAAGGGGAAATAAATAGGCGAAATAACGGTGCATATTCTAGTTTACGATCGCATTGATTGAGATTAGATCAGATTGAATCAATGGCAATGGAAATAGCCCCCCTTCTCATTATGGACTGAATCGACCTAGAAGTGTGGTTGGTTGGTAAGGCGTGGCTGGTAATTAAATGCTCGATTTGGCAATAACCTTGCATTTCAACGTTTTTTTTCGCGCTTTTACTATTATTACTTGCTGCATCTGTGGTGCTGTGCATCAGGAGATTTCTAAAGTAGAAATCAAACCAACCTTCTTTCTTAGTGTGCCTGATTTATCAGGAATTAAGGTGAAAAATAGGACCTAATGATCAATGGCTGGTGTCATCTACCAACCAACGGTTATATATATGAGTAGCATAGCATTCATGTTGTTCCGTAATCAAATCCTTCTTTTTCGTTAGCTTCATCAATGTCATTCTTTTCTAAAGCGCCACAGCTTTTTCTGTTGTTGGTTCTGTTGACTAATATAGCCAGTGGGGCAGTCATTTCAGTGTGGTCCACTTCTAAGGTTACTAAGACTTTTACTGCTGCTCCAAGAACTGTCACTGTTTATGCTGATGGTAACGGAGTCGTACCTTCCAAGTCCACTGATGGGGAATCAACGAAAGCAGCCACTAGAGAAATTTTGAATGGGAATTCAAATGAAGGATCAAATCCTAATGAGCCTCCCGCATTTTCAACTATTTATGGCCCTAGTGGACGGTACGAACTATACCTTTCGACAAGCTATAGTACTTATGCTACCACCCTCTATCACACCAGCACAGTGACTTATGGTACCATTCGTTCTTCAGCAGCCGCTGCCAAGGAGACTCAATCGGTAAGCGGAACTGAGAAAATCATTTCAGTAAATCCAATTGAAGCCTCCACGGCTCCGACAACTACCAGCACGATTTTTTCGGCTACAACATCTGTCCCAACAAGTTCTTTGGGAAGAATAAGTACAGGACTAGAGACCTCAATTTCTAGTAACCCTCTGGTCACAGAGCCCGTGGCAACTTCTTCGGCCTCAAGAACTATAGAAACTGCAACCTTGACCGAAAGTGTGCAGATTACCACTGGTCTAGCAGGCGGAACAGGGTCAACTTCAACTTATGAGACGCTAAAGACTGTTTATAGCAGCTTCAATTCGTCTACAATAATTGGAACTTCGACTGCAACGCAAACGTCACTTGGTTCAACGTTCACAACTTTATCAACGCTCTACAGCAGTTTTAATTCCTCCAGCGCCATTGGGACTGAAACTGCAACAGAAACCTCAAAGGTTTCCCCAACTCAGACTACCGTACCAAGTCCAGATGTTGGTGTTGTAGATTTGTTTGAAACTATCGACACTGCACCACCTCCAACTGTTTTCTCTAGACAAGATTTACCTCTTCCATTGTTGAGTTCAGTGTCTAATAACGGTAAACCTTACCAGACCAACAAGTTCTATCAAAACATTGTTATAGGTGATCAAAAAGGTGCCGTCATTACCTACCCATACAGTGTATTCTACACTTCAGAAAACCATCTCGGGTTGGGCGTCTCTCACTACACAGAGAGTGACAAGGTTTTTGGGCCTACTAATTCAAACGGAGCCTCCAGTTACTTCCTCAATCCTACCCTGGTGGGTCACTTAGTTTTATCAGCCAAAGAGTTCACATCCTCAGGATTGAGTTTGCAAGTTTCCGAGTTGAAAGAATTGTCCGTGTTGGCAACTTTGCAATCCTCCAGCGGTTCTGTTCACGCTCCATTGGTGGAAGGAATGGGGTTTGTCTCTGGGGTCTACGAGGGATCTTTGACTCTTAGACTGAGCTCCCAAGTTGGTTTTAGGACTCTAACTCAGGAGACGTCTAAAACTCTTCCTGCTGGAGTTTTAAAGTACAGAGTGACTCTTTTCAGTGACATTGAATGGTTGGTTTATGTGACCCTCCCAGAGGGTACTTCTTCAGACTACAAGCTAGAAATCACTGACAATTACACTTTGCAAGGATCTGACTCGGTTGATGGATTGATCGTGCAAGTTGCCAAGGCAGCTGAAAAAGAAGAGTCTGAAATTTACTACGATTATGCAGCTGGTATGTACCCTGAGTCTGCGGTGGTTACCGGATCGGCAGTCATTTCTACCGATGTTGCCTCTTATAGCATCGTATATGACACCAAGGGGAAGTCATCCTCAGGAAGTACCTTAGTGTTTGCCTTACCTCACCAAGTTGACTCCATCGACGAAGCAACCAATGCTCGTGACACGGGAATTCAGTTGGAATCAACCACCAAGGGTAAACTGAGGGCTTACCTTACCAATGTCTTGGGATTCCAAGAGACAGTGACGTCTGAAATCCAATTTCTACCCTGGGCCTCTTTCATGACGAAAACTCTTTCATACACAGCACAACAACTTCAAGAGCTTGCCCAAATCGCCAACGACGAAATATCCCAGGACATCAAAAACGCAGTGACGGGGCTGGACTCCAACTACTTTTCAGGGAAAGTCCTGGACAAGTATGCTTACATTTTGCTGGTCATCTCAGACATTATCCAGGACGACGAGGTTGCTCTCAGTCTGTTAGAGACCCTGAAAGAAACCATTGGAGTGTTCACCTCGAACCAGCAGTACTATCCACTAATGTACGACACAAGGTATGGAGGAGTTACATCCACTGGGTCTCAGGGTGGAGACACCGGTGTTGACTTTGGATCAGCATACTACAACGATCATCATTTCCATTACGGTTACTTCATACACGCAGCAGCTGTAATTGGACATGTCGACAATAAGATAGGCAACGGGACCTGGGCTCAAGCCAATAAAGACTGGGTCAATTCTTTGGTCAGAGACGTTGCCAACCCATCGGACGAAGATTCTTACTTCCCTGTTTCTAGGTCTTTCGATTGGTACCAGGGTCATTCGTGGGCCAGCGGACTCTTCTCCGCCTACGATGGGCGAAACCAAGAGTCTAGTTCGGAAGATTACAATTTTGCCTATGGAATGAAACTATGGGGAGCAGTAATTGGCGATGCCTCCATGGAGCAGAGAGGAAACCTGATGCTTTCTATAATGAGTCGGGCCATAGGTACATACTTCCTGTTTGAGGATGGCAACACTGTTGTCCCCTCGGAGATCATCCCCAACAGGGTTGCAGGAATTCTGTTTGAAAACAAAATGGATTATACCACATATTTTGGTACCAATAAGGAATACATCCACGGCATCCACATGCTGCCTATCACGCCCGCCTCCTCGTTGATAAGAACGCCCCAGTTTGTGTCTCAGGAGTGGTCCTCTGTGATCTCAAACATACTGCCAGATGTGAACTCAGGGTGGACGGGAATTCTGAGATTAAACCAGGCACTTTCCGACCCTGTAACCGCATTTTCATTTTTCTCAAATGATGTATGGAACAATAACTATCTAGATAATGGTCAAAGTCGTACATGGGCATACGCATTTTCTGCAGGACTGGCTAATTCCGCTTAAAGAGGTGTAATTTCATATAATAAAATTTGGCGATATTTTTAATAAGGTACCACACATAGTTGACATTGATTATGCCTGCAATTTCGAGATACCACAGGAAGTGCACGAAAGATCAGCTTTGCAGCCTTTCTTTTTGCATGTGGGTTTTCTTTTTTTCTCTTGTCGCCTAGAATTGTTATTTCATTCCATTCCATTTCATTTTAACTTCTGACAGTACCCCCCCCGCTGGCAGCACTCTGCTAATGGGAGTCTCGGTCTTTTTTTTCCTGTTCTCCACTGGGAATGAAAGGTTGCAAGCCCTTTTTTCTCTAGTGCCTTCTCAAGGCGTGTTTACTTATTCGGCTGATGGGGTAGCCTAAAAGGATATTACCCTATTGACACAAGCCGACTTTCGTGAGCTTATTTTAGGAAATCAATTTTTGGGTTGCTTTGAACAGGAAAAAAAAAGCAGAAATCTGCATATTACATAGAATTTCCATGGTAACATGTTACACTTGCATGCTCAGAATGCATCAGCAAGAAGCAGTTCAGAAAGGCTGAAATTGAGAATACGCGCTTTATTAAAAAATGCTGCGTTTGAAAATGTGTGCAATAACCTTGCATCAACACAGACAACAAATTACAGTGGCCTCAGCAAGCTACGTTTCCGTAGCTGTGTTGCTTCGGAACACCGATCCAATTATGTTCCCATTTGATTTTGAAACGTATACTTCGTTTCTTTTTTTTTTTTTTTTTTTTAAATTCACCTTCTGAACGGATT
Source organism: Komagataella ulmi (assembly GCA_023213065.1). NCBI lineage: Eukaryota > Fungi > Ascomycota > Pichiomycetes > Pichiales > Pichiaceae > Komagataella > Komagataella ulmi. Next base: position 833,328 of record JAKWAZ010000001.1, read on the forward strand.
AGTAACTTTGCATAGCTGATTGTTACAAAAAGTGGATGGCAATGCGGCCGGATGCGCATGAACAGTGTTCCAGGCAATATTTTCAACGCGATGTGTCTTTCCTCGAGGATGCATTATTTCATACACAGCATCTTGGTTGCATTGCATTGTGTATGTACCTATCATGTATATATGTACGCCTGTAAGTAATCGTTGGTCTAATAAGCAAACGTATGCAGAGGTTGTAAATTTTTGAAACGCTCAGTCGGAGCACCATTTCCAATGCTAAGTTCTGTTTCTTCTTCTTTCCTCCCTACACTCCTACGAATTTGTTGCCACTTTAGATTTCTTTTTGTGAAAACTTTCAACACTCAAGACACTCCCCTCCAGCCTACAGAGTTCCGCTCTTTCCCTCCTTTATTCACTTTCAACTCTCTTGTAACGAGATCCAGTGTTAGATTGTTGCCACAAGAAAAGAGAAACAAGCAAACATTCCATTTCGTCCATTCTCGTATCAACTGGCAATCCACTACTTATGAACGAATCTTCCCAACCTCCGCCAGTGACACTGGAAGTGAGGCACGGTCCCGTGCCGACCTCTCAAGCCGATTCCCAGCAACGGAAAGTGGTCTATGACAAACAACTCGAGTTCCGCAAGATAGCTGTGTCCACTTGGCTGTCGCTGGGCTCCATGGCTCACGAAGTCCACTTGTACCAGCTAGCGATTGATTCGTTCGATTTTGCCCTCCAGAATGATCCGTTTAATGACAAGGCGCTTTGTGGACTCGCATCTGCATTGAGGGCCATGGATCTGGTCAAGGACCAAACGGACGGTACTGCAGCAGCTCTGGACGTCATCAACGACCTCTTATCACGTTCATCGGAACTTTACAAAGATCCATCTATCTGGAGAGAAGCTGCCGAATGCTACCTACTGTTAAACAACACATCGAATGCCATGGAGGCCCTACAGAGATGTATTCAACTAACTCCCAACAACTCTGCATTATGGCTACTTAAAGGACAAACATTGATGGCCGCTGGCTCCAAACACGAGGCCATCGATGCACTGAACACAGCCCTCGTGAAACTTCCCAATGACGTTGCAGATTATACAAAAGAAGAGATCGACGTGGCTCGTTCCACCCACTCAGAATTTGCCTCCGTTCTTGCTGCGGAGGGAAACATAGAAGCTGCCAGGGATGAGTTGGAGGCCACTCTGGCTCTTCCGCCTCCCTCTTCTTCTCGCTTCACAGAATATTCCTCTCTCTGGTGCGCCCTCATTAGTGCTAATGAGCGCCTTGGAGATATGGCCAAGGCAGTGCGCGTCTGTGAGGAGGCATCTGGACTGCTAGGATTCGAGCCATGCATATATATCTGCCACGCATACTTGTTGCTACTACCAAACAGTCACGTATTTAACCCGCAGTCTGCCTGTGTCCTGCTTCGGCAAGTTGTCAATTCTGAAAGCAACGACTTTCTACCATGGTTTTTGCTCGGTGAGGCTTATCAAATGCTGCGCCAACCAAGCGAGGCCTACGAAGCATTCCAGTTGGCCTTGAAAAGGGCTCCAAACCATACAATTGTCTGGCTTGCAGTGGGAAACCTTTATGCCGAACTGGGCCAGCTGGCTGATGCCCTGAGCGCATATATGTTTGTCATCAAACGTGAAACAGAACAAGAACAAGAGAGCAAGATCTTGTTGTCATTTGCCTGGGAGGGTCTTTCATCGGTTTATGAAAAGTGTCATGGTCAATTATCTGATTCTATAGAGGCCTGTATGAAGTCGAGCAGCTATGCAAGCCAGGCAGGTGATACTTCTCGGGCAAATTTCTTAAACTCACGATTGGAAACGTTACGAAGAGTTGTATCTGGTGAAATTCCGCTTTCTGATTACAAGCCAAGCACATGTTGTCAATCTCCATTATATTTACTACGAGATCTTACGTCACTGAGCATATCTGAAAGGGAAAATTTGGCGAATGCTTCGTTGGACGACATTGCATCCTCTCCGGAAATTAAGATTAACAGCAAGAAGCCAGCTGACACATCCAGACCAATGCCTCCCTACCCATCTCACTCCTCAAATAATTATAACCTACAATCCGAAGATTCACAGCCACAGCGACAGAACTTACCAGTTCACTCACTTCCTAACATTCCATTAGCACAACAACATCGTGTGCATGTTCCTGCCAACAAGAACTTGTCCCCAGGTGCCGATCAGAGATTCTTACTCCCAACTCATCCTTCAGCTGCTCCCCCACAGATATCCCCCCGTCCTGCTTCACCACAATTACAACAACAGTTTCAACCACAAAATTATCAACACTATGCGGCCTCACCGATGTACCCACCCTCCCAACAATCACCATTCCCTGAGCACCAGAAAAATTTGACTTCTTTCAGTCAGATGCCCCCTATTCCTCCTCCACCCCCTCCCCCTCCACCTCATCCCCAACATCAGCAACACCCTCAGCAGTTGCACATTGTACAGCAACAACAACATGAACAACAGCAGCAGCATCTGCAGCAGCATCTGCACCCGCAACATATGATGCCTCTCCCTCCGTTACAGCAAGGCCCACCTATTCCTAAGATTGAGACCCCTTCATATCGGAATCAACAGTCTTTCATGGTTGGGGTGCCTTATTCGGGGGTCGGTCCTGATGGAAGGCCAATATACGAACCGTCTCAATTTTACGGATCGCATCCTCAGGCACGCTTTGTGGTTAATGAATAGATATTATAATATGCTCATTTAGTAAAGTATCATAGCAAAGAATATATAATTACAACAGCCCAACTAAACGTTCAACGAGCGTTTCCACATCCTGAGCAGCCTCTTGGGCGTGCAACAGCACTTCTTCATGGCTGGCATGGCCTTTACTGTCAGGTGTTTGAGAATCATCTATAAATGCACTGGTTGGAGGATCTGAAACTCCAGAGTTTGTTATCAGACTGAGTCCCAAGACTTTCAGCCCGCTATGTCTGGCGACAACCACCTCTGGAACCGAGCTCATTCCTACGGCGTCTGCGCCCATTAAACGTAGCATTCTCACTTCAGCTCGGCTTTCGAAAGTTGGTCCGGATACGAATGCGTACACTCCTTCATGAATGGTTCGGGACAAGTTTGCTGCTTCTGCTTGGTGTATGAGCGCTTTTCTAAGCTCTAGGTCGTAGGCATCAGATGTAGCAGGGAATCTAGGACCAAACTTTTCAAGATTGGGGCCCTTTAGTGGATGTTGGCCTGAAAGACCTGGAAAGTTGATGTGGTCGTTTATTATCATCAAGTCGCCAGGAACATATCTTGGATTGACTCCTCCGGCCGCATTGGTGATGATCACAGTTTCAACTCCCAATTCGGTGGCCACTCTCACTGGGAACGTAGCTGCCTGAAAACTGTAGCCTTCGTAGAAATGCAATCTTCCAACCATACAGATGACCGGGACCAGATTACCTTGATTTGGGTCGATTCCCATAAGTCCAAATTGCAAATGTCCAGCATGGCCTGCGACTGTTGATTTCTGGAACCCAGGAATGGTTTCGTATTGTAGAATTACCTCTGCATCACCTTTTATACGAGAGGCGATGCCGCCCAAACCCGAGCCACAAATTATGAGGACTTTGGGGCTGGCCAGGTGAGCCGGGACACGATCTCTGATGGAAGCTGTTGCATCAGCGATGAGATCGTAATAATCCTGAGTAGACGACATGCAGTAGATGATGAAATCCTAACGCGGAGTAAAAACTGTTGAGATCTGCAAAAAACGAATGCTCATGAGATCTCTCAGCCTTCCAGCAGCATTCTCTTTCCAGCTTTCGGATCTCGGCGACAAATGTGTCCCTCCGCGGAGTAATAGGGCGGCGAATACCCGCAGGGCAACGCGCTCTGCTAGGCTAGGCAGCAGTGCCTTTCTTACACAGGCATCTCGAATCAGACGCTACGAGCAATTGTGGTTTGAGTCCTGCGCTAGAGTTTTGTGCATGTATCCACCTGAAATTTGTCGGGTCAAGATTGCAATCTGTTAAAATATCAGCGCATTTGATGAGCAAAAAATCTGCCAACACTGTGTGGTCCTCCTTGAACCAGGCGCCCAAAGAGAGCAAGCCATCTCAGCCTGATTTTAAGAATGACCCTGCCGGTTTAGGTGTCCCTAACAACTCTCAAATCCCACATTCACCTTCGTTAAACTCAACTACCACGCGTCGAACGCGTCCTCGCAAAACAAACGACTCTAAACGATTCTCTATGTATATTCCTCAAGGTAATTTGAACCATTTGGACTCACTTGAGGGTATTCACGACATTTCTGAGGATTCAAGCTCCGAAATAAACTATTCCTTTGATATCGTGTCCCTGAAGACACCCACTGAAGACCAGGAACAGAAGAACAACCAATCAGATAAGATAGGACATGCTCATAAGAGCTCTCTAGCATCCGCATTTGAAGACTATCAACTGGCTGTAAGCGCCATGGAATCCTCGTCTCCAACTCGAAGTCTCAACCACCTTGACCTGGCTCTAGACCAGAAAAGGGGTGAAGAAAATGAGATAAATTCACAGTTACAAGTTACAGACACTGCGCATTTGGACTCAGACTTGGATTCGAGTTTGTACGATATTAAACATTTTCAAAGCTGTATCTGGGTCGGTCCAGCGTCCACGGAGAATGAACGGTTGTTTGACAGCAACATCAAAGACACAGCAATAATGGATCAGAGTTACTACTCAGAAAATGGAATATTTAACGATACTCAGGAGATTTTCAATGAACCAAACCATATACACCATAACAGAACAGCAAAGAAGCTACAACGAACTTCTCTCCATTTTTTTTAATTAATTAGTTATCATAATCCTCAACAATCTACTTTTCTGATAAGACCAGGTATCTTAATTCATTGCTTCATTGTGTACAAGTCATGTTTTCAGGAACTTTTCATGTTGTTCATCCGAACGTCTCCGTTAAAACGAGGCAAACGATCATATTCTGGCGGGACATTCTTATGTAGCCCAAATCGGCTGCGTTTTGGTTTCTTGATTTTGGAAACGTCTCTCTGATTTCTTTTCAGGTACAAGAACAGATACATGAAGCACACAGAAAGCACCACAACCGTTGGCATGGTCATGATAATGTAGTACATATCGTCACCCGTTCTGGGTGCATCTTGTATCGCCATATCTTGCTTTGTAGTTTTTGAGACAACAGCACCCTTGGCAAACTGAACGGTAACTCCGCTTCCATTCAGAAGATCATACTCCTCGTCGGCAACACTTTCTGGCTGAATACCAATGAACACCAATCTAAACTGTTTACCTTTTAACCATTCTTCTTTCACTTCAATGGGGTAATATCCGTCGATATTTGGTATCCACTCAGACGAAAAGAAGGTACCTGGAATATCTCCCTGGAAGATTTCATAGTTTTCAGCGGGAATTACTTTGGGAACGTTTGGAATTTCTCTCTTACGCATATCCTTTTTCTGTGCTGATGGTTTAAGATAAGCAAAATGTATTTTGACTTTTTCTACAACCGTTTGTTCTTGGTCGTCATCCCCTTCGGTGAAATAATGCGAATACCAGCTCAAAAAGTGTACCTTCCCCAGCTTGAGACTCTGGTCTTCATGTGGGAAACAAATTGGTTCGCTTGATTCGTGTTTAGCAAGACCTTTTTTGTGGTAGAACTGCGGAGTACAGCGGATCAATGGATTCAAAGATACATATGTCTGGTCCTCAGGAATTGATTCCTTGTGTACAAATATTTCATCCTCTTTCATGTTATGGGCTTTCAGCTCCTCCTTACTGTACGTCATCGTAACGACAGATTCAAAATAAGTGGAATAATTCGGTTTACCGTCTTTAATTTTGCCGTCTTTCATTTTGGGTTTGATAGTCTTTGGAGAACCATCTTTTTTGAGAGACACCCAAGGCTCCAATCCATCGGTCGTCTTCGGAGGTTTGGCCCCGAAAGTGATGCCTCCAATAACAGTGGGAGTGACTATCTCCGGAACTGTGGAATATATCGTTCTCAACCAGGGTTCTGGAGCCTCAGATGATGTCGACGATCTAGTCTTTGCTGCCTGCGCTTCAGCATAATCCTTGTTGATGATATAATCCCTCATTGGTTGACGTTTCGCCAATGGTGCTACTTCCTCTCCAGTGACCAAAGGCTGGAAGGTTGTTGTGACCGTAACTGCTGTCACATGTTCCGTTAGCAGACAATGACAACATTGGCTAAACAAAATGGCCGCACAAAGCGATAGTTTGCCCAGTTCCATTGAGAGATGTATTTCTTTTGGTCGGTGTAAACGGGAGGGAAAAAAATCACGATCGCACACTCAGAACATAACATGGGCGGGATACTTTGCGAGCAAAAAAAAACGTCCACACAAGATGACAGATGTCCGCTAAATACGAGTTGTAACTATCGGCTTAATTATATTATCATTTGCATTAGTATTCAATACTTATACAGTCCCATAAAAAGTAAACATAAGGTTCTTAGATTAAGAAGTAACCCATGACAGCACCGAACATGGCAGTGATTCCAACACCATTGGTGGCTGCGGCACCTTCGATTGGACTAACGGATGGAGCCACTGTAGAAGCAGAACTAGACTCAGCCGATGAAGTTGGAGCCACTGAAGAGGTAGACTCAGCTGATGAAGTTGGAGCCACTGAAGAGGTAGACTCAACTGAAGAAGTTGGAGCCACTGAAGAGGTGGACTCAGCTGAAGAAGTTGGAGCCACTGAAGAGGTGGACTCAGCTGAAGAAGTTGGAGCCTCGGAAGAGGTAGACTCAGCTGATGAAGTTGGAACCTCAGAAGAAGTAGTGGCATCACCACCGTTGGTGAATGGACCAATGGTTGGGGTCAAACCAGTTGCGGTCTCAATACATGTTTGACCAGTTGGAGTGGTTGGGTATCCACAAACTTCCAATGGGCCAGACAAGTATCCGAAATAAGAGGCGTACAAACACCATCCACACTCGAGACAGTAGTCCTTACGAGAGTTGAAGTCAGATCCGTCGGAACACAGACAGTCAGCGTCGAATGGACCGGCCTCTGGACCACATTCCCATGCGGCGTAGATCATCATACCACAGTTCAAGTGACAGTTGTAGTCCTCAGCTCTCTTGAAAACTTCTGGAGTCTCAAGAGCTTGAGCAAACTCATATGGAATGGCACCGGCCTTGGCCAAAGCAAATGGAGAGGCCTGTGGGGCAGCGGAAACAGCGGCAATGGAAGCAACGGCTGGAATCAAGAATTTGGTCAACATATTGGAAGCGAGTGTAAAAATAACTTGAAGATGAAACTACTTTGACACATTTCCAGTGGGGGAGAACATCAATATATAGGCAAACTTCAAAACACGGAGGGTGAATGAAAACACAAATAAAGGGGCAGCACCACCAATTGGGGCAGTTGCTGGGGATATTTTGCAGTAGTATCTGCAATCCACATCAACGGCATCCTGGTAAGAAAAGTGTTATTGTCAAATCTCCTGGCAAACTAGTAGGGTCTAGAAAAGTCTTCTCAAAAAATCGGCGGAAAGATGCATGCAATCCTGATTTCGGAGGTTAAATCCATGGTAGGGTGCATAGATTATTTTGATAAAATTGATTTTTCAAAGATATCCCCGATAGGAGCGTTGACCAATACACTCCACTAGCCTAATCTGGTAATATCGGTAGGGAAACCTATCTTGTTTGGGTCCTGTTTTAGCAAAATATGCGTGCGCTCTAACTTTATTCTTTCACAACTGGTTCGAACGGGACGTGGGCAACAAGCATCGCATGGTTTTTTTCTTTGTGATTGTTCCGTTAAGAGGCAAATGAATCCATTGTGTGTTCTCCAAAGAAGTTTAAAAACATAAAAAAGTCACGTTCCGAGATTGTATTCCCGCTAAAGCGCAGCTTTTCATAATGGTCAATGAAAGTTTTCGTACTTGCCTCCGATGTAGGCGGCAGTAAATGGTGTACTTTCATTTGGTGAATATATTCTCGCAGTGTTAACTTATCCCCAAATCTCTTTTTCGTCTCGCTATCTAACAGCATGAATCCCCCCTCCCTCACACGGGCACCAAACGTATTAATTATATCCTCGTAAATCAGTCCATTTAGCAATCCCATTTGGGTGTTTGAAGAATCTTCCTTTCGGTAGAACATTCCTGGGTGCTGGATGTCTTGGTTCGGTAAACTATTGTTCCGTATGGTCTCACTCTCTTTGAATGCTTTTCTTATCTCCCTGAGAGCCACCACTGGGAGATCTTTGTCGTGAGTGGGGATATACTTCTTTGGGATATCTTGAATATGTACTCTTAAAACGAAAATTCTAGTTGAATAGGCAATTAAAGAAAAAACAGCAAATACAACACAGGACATTATGATAACTATTGCGTTAAATGCCAGATTATTAGCCACTTTACTTTGAACAATAGTATCAATAGGGGTAACGACATTGAAAGCCAAAAGAAGGATAAAAAACAGCGCAAAAGAGGCGGAATAGAACCACTTCAGTAGCATCTTTGGAGCTTTAAACACCTTCTCTGTCTTCCTCATCATTTTTTGCGTTTAGTATCAGTTTCCAATTAAAGATTGCAATATTGATGGTCAGAGAAGAAAACTGTTCAATAAAGGTGAAGGAGGACTTTGTATAGACCCTGCTTTGTAGCACCTTGGCCTACAGGTATCTTGAACTTGTGTGCGTCTTCGCCTTTGTTTGGCTTTGAATTCTGGTTATTGATGCCGTATTTTGTGCGTACTTTTTCGCTAGAATTACTCTCTTACTTAATCCTCCGACTTCTTTTGTTAGACTTCGGCGGCCTTCAAGACTAACAGCAGAACTTGTATAAAAGGAGCCCATCTTTCCCGGTTGTCGATGTCTTTGTTAGATGTCGTGCAAACAAATCTAGAACAATTTCATTTCTGGACGCACGTCAAAGTCTTGGATGATTTTGTAATTCAAGGCTATCCCCAAGAGTCGCTTACAAAGAATACATGTCAGGACGCTTTGGAGTTTGTCTATCCTGCTCATATTAGCCAGAAGCTTTCTCTTAGTGACATCGATGGCATATTCAACAGAATCGACCAGCTCTTAGGTGTGCGTCCGAAGAGAATAGTTATGGGGATAGTTACAGATGATGGGTCGGTAGTTTACTACTTTGCCCATGAGGGACTAATCAAACCTTCCAAAGTGTAGATATAAGTCCTGTATAGAGGCTCTATTTACAGATCTACAAAGTATGATTTGATAGTGTTGGTTAACGTTGGAACTTGTGACGGAGCTGGCGAGCTGACTTTTTCAAAGTCTAGTAGTCGATGGTTGATTGCAAGTTCAAAATCCTCCACAGTTGAGACCAGTTTAGGAAAGTTGTTAGTTACAAATCCATGCACACTCTTATTAGGAAGTTCATCAAAAGTCAGTATGGAAACGCATGCAAAGAGTAGTATATCACAACTTGACAGTTTATTACCAAACGAATAGGTTTCATTTGGAAGACGCATACGACTATTAGTCGAATCATCCGTCTCTTTCCCAAAAGTCCCAGCTGAATCATCACTAACTATATTCTCTACCTGCATGCTAAGCACGGTTTCGATATACTGCCCCAAAAGATAGATACAGCGCATATTCGTGAGTGTATTCTCTCTTACCATTAACTCATTCAACTTATCCCGTTGTTGCCGCTCGTACAGTCCTCCCATCCGGATCCCAGTTTGTGATAATTTTTTGTTCATTTCTTTCAACTCTTGGATATAATACTCCTCATTATCATCATCCAAATCCTCCTCCACCGTAGTATTTCCCTTTAACAGTCCAATTCCTTGACATCTTTCATAACACAATTTCCTAAAAGATAACGGCGCAGAATACTGCATGGGAAAGGGCAAATATTGAGAAAATATGGATCTGCTATAGCCTTCATAATTTTCCTTGTTGACGAATAACGTGTACATGGTCGTTGTTTCGATAGTCTTCAGAATGTATTCTATGGCACCCTCATTGATAAGACGATTCTCTGGGCTTAATTCGTCCAATGTCAACTCGTATTGAGCTTCTAGATATCTCACTATGTCTAGATATCCTACAACTTTGTGTTTCAGCTGTGTTTGTCGTGGATCATAGTCTACCAGTACTGGTAATCTTCCCGTTGGGGACATTGAGCCATTACAACTGGTTATTAGCTTGACATTGTTCAACTTGCTGCATGTGAGGCTTAAATACCAAGCTATGGCAAGGCATTGCACATCTATTTTAGCCACCTGACTGTCCTTTCCCCATATATGGACTTCTAAAATTCTATTAGGATCCATTATATGCGATTGATGTGGTCTACTTGACTTGCAATCAAGTACTTCTCGAAAGAAACCTGTCTCCTGGTTGGGCAGATGAAAAAATTCACTGGGCGGGGGGGATGGTAGGCGCCTTCTCGGATGCTGGATCGCGTGCACTCCACATTTTCTTCCCTTTTATCGCGTCTCCCCTAACATCAACAAACAACCTCTCCTAAACACAAACAAATACCATATATCTCCTCTGAAACTAACATGGGACAGCCTGGTGACGAGGAAAATGCTAATTCTGACAATAAAGAGTCTGTTCCATACAGACGACATTCATTGGCGTCCACAACATCTGTTAGAAGCATTTTGAAACAAGTTTGTTCTAATGTAATCCAAGATACCAAAGATGAAAACAAGACAATCACGGTGATGCAGCAAAGCTTTTTAGATGGAACCACCAACGCCCTTTCTGCTCTTCGTATGGGCTCTTATTCCAAAGTAAAGTCTCGTCCTAGCAGGCGTGTAACATTTGCTCCGGAAGTGACGTTGCACAAAATAGACTTGATACCCCAGTACATAGAACCTGAAAAGGGACCTAGAAGAAGAGAGAGCTTTCAAGGGTTTTCTGCCGCGCAGATTTTACGTGATGGCCCTTTTCCTGACGAAGACGAATTGCGGCAGGATGACGATGAAGCCATTGGTAGGGAGATGCTAAACGACAGCAGTGAAGATGAAGCTAGTGCAACCGAATCTGAAAACTTGGTGGTTAACTTGCAAGATCAAGCTATCACAGGAACTCAAGAGGATGAGCTAAAAGATAGTGAATCTCTCTCACCAATTGTCCCTGAAGAATTTGATAGTTTGTTTGATGAAGCCCCGGATCAAGTGTTTTCTATGGAATTGACCCAGATTCAGTTGCCAACACCGTACCAGCGTCTGAATGATGAGCTCGAGAGTAAACAGGCTGAAAGTTCAGAAGTTTTGAGTGAGAAATTAGAAGAGTCTTCCGCAGAAGTTGCATCTCAAGTTCAGGATGACCAAGTACCCACAACTCTTGATTTTCAAGAATCCAAGATTGACGATAGAGAACCTGAGGAAGCAAGCCACAATAACTCACAGGCTGACTGTCAAATACGTATTGAAGACAATGTGCCAATAGAGTTAACTACAGCCGTTTTTCAAGCTGAACAGAGCACAGACATCGAAGATGAGGTTCTAATGGAATTAACCCAGACTGTTTCTCAAACTAAACGGCAATTCCATGCTGAAGATGAAGTCCCCATGGAGTTAACTCAGACTGTTTTTCAAACTGAACGGCAATTGCATGCTGAAGATGAAGTCCCCATGGAATTAACTCAGACTGTTTCTCAAACTGAACGGCAATTGCATGCTGAAGATGAAGTCCCCATGGAATTAACTCAGACTGTTTCTCAAACTGAACAGCAATGGCATGCTGAAGATGAAGTCCCCATGGAATTAACTCAGACTGTTTATCAAACGCAACAGCTTAAACAGAAAGAACAATATATCGAAGACAATACAATAAAATTCAACCATTATGCTTCCAAAAGTGATGAACATTCCAAAATGGGTACCAAAATTGATGGTAAAAATGTCAAGGAACTTAGCCAATCCGTCGGCCAAACCCAATTGGCACATCAAATGCAAATTCAGGAGGATTCTCCTTCGGCCCATCTGCAACTTGGGGTTCAATCACTTCCCCAGGTTATTTCTCAGCCTGACCAAACACCACAATCTGAACTACAGTTGGCAACCCAAAGTGGTTTTCGAACAAGAACGGACATTGATAACGGTGAAGTAAAAACGAAAGAAAAGGCCACATTAGATCTCTCAGATAATCAGCTGCAAGTAGACCTAAGAACTCGAGCTGAACCAAACATAGCCGTGAAGTTAAGCAAGTCTACTTCTCAAGCAGAAACCGAACTGCAACACTCTGAGGAACAATTGTATACTAGAAACATCCAGACACTGCCAGGATTACGATCTGCGCATGGCGTCCCTGAAAATTTGCCTTCTGCTTCTCCCCAAATATATGAACAAGTTCAGGATAATGACAGCATAGTTTCAATGGAGAAGGCACAAACTAGAACTCAGTCTGGAAATGATATTTTGCCAGAAGACGAAATTCCACCCACGGAAATAACACAGTATATTGGTCGAAAAAGTACTGACTCAAGACTACAAAGAGTAAATCTTACTGCAGACGTAGAAAGAGCTCAACAGGACCAAGCGCTACAATCTGAAGAGAAGCAGGCACCGATCATGCCTACCCAAGTTGCCCCTCAAATGATAGCAGAAGAACAGATTCGCATGGAGAATTCACATACGATTTCCCAGCCAAGTAAAGATCTAGAATCTGGAGACCATTCGCAACCCATGGAGACCACCGAACAGATATTTGCTAGTAATTCAATTGCTCCTGTGGAACTTACTCATGGATTGCTAGCCAAGGAAACTCAGACATCTAATGATACTGTTCGACAGGAATCAACTGAGGATGATACGGTTTCCAGGGAAATGGGTGAAAGGTCTTTTGCAAAGAATGCTGAAAATGCACCTTTGTGTGTAGCTAACATGGGCCAAAAGCATGCTGTCCCCAATCATAATTCTTATCAACCATCGGAGACTCAAGCCGATCAAGAACGTAGTTCAAGACCCAGTTCTAAATCGAGGAAAGGAAGCAAAATAAAACCTGTTTGCGTTCAAGAGCTAGAGGATGAAGATCAAGAATTTGCGGCCAGTACTGAAACTCCTCGTCCCTCTTCTTCTAGAGGTTCATGTACTGTTCCAACTATTTCGCACTCTCCAAAGAAAACCCCTTCCTCGTCTTCAAAGATTAGAACAACCAGTAATGGTTCCCCTGTTTCAGAGAAAAAGGGTCACAAAAGAAGAAAACTAAACAATGACTCCCCATTGATGGATCAAAGTTTGCAGATCGTTGAAAAAATAACTTTGGTAGAGCCGGAAGCCTCAACTCCTTCAGCCATTGACTCAAGCAAATCTAAACGTACGCCCTCCCCTACGGTTGATAACTATCCAAAAAGGCGTGCTTCTTTGAATGGACCATTGACCCCTCAGAAAGAGTTATCTCTAAGCCTACAAGAAAAGATACTCTCCCTGACACCTAAGAACAGAAAACACAAGAAAAGGTTTTCCTTGGACATATCGAGGCTAGAGAAGCAAGTTCAGTCAACTTCATCCAAGAATCTTCAAGATCCCTTCAAGCTTGGATCCCCAATGCAATTCAAATGTCAAGCTGCTACTAGTATTGTGCCATTGGCTGAAACTTCATTTTTGGACGATAATGAACAAGCTCTACTAAACTCTCAAGATGATTACATAAATGTCTCGTTATCAGAGTTTTTATCAAGCATAAATGTTACATTTTATGATGACCTGGATGTTGATTGTGTACCATACAAGAATGGAAAGAAATTTGATACGAAGCCATCACTACAGGAGTTCCTATACGCTTTCAACAGATTGAACTTTTTACAGTTGCTGGAATTTAGCTGTAAAGAGCTCAGTTCAAATATTGACGAGGGAAAGAAAATCTTCACCAACTTGGAGACTGAAATTTTAGAGGACAACCCTCCTCTTATCAGAGAATATATTGAGCTGCAACACAACTCACAGCTTAAAAAGGAAATGCAACGTGATTTCCATCTAGTTAAGAATTACTCAAGGCAGCAAGCAAGGGGAATTTGGTATAACTGGAGACTTCAGTTGCTAAAAGGTATAGAAGAATCTGTAACCAAGAAGGTTCAAACATCAAGAGAAGGGAATCTCCAACTACAAAAACAGCTGGAACAACTCACTAAGGAATATGATGAACAATATAAGAATCGTTTTGTCGTCTTAAAAGAAAAGTTGACTCATTTAAGAAAATGCAAACAACTTTCTGAGGCAGTTGACAAGACGGAGTTGGAAAACTTTAAAAAGTCGTTCGATGAAGTTTATGAAGAAATTGAAGCAAAACAACAAGAAATCAAAACTATGCAAGCTCAATTGGACTCCTTGAATGAAGATATTGTTTTGTTGAATGAAAATATGCTTAAGGCCAGTAAACTTTTAGAAATCAAGAAAGATATAAAGGAGCAGCAATTAGACAAGAGTATGGATAGGCTCAAAAAGATATGTGATGAGCTCAATATCAGATTTATCGGCCTCGATCAGAAAAGTTGGGAGCTGAAGTTTGAGATGCATGAAGCGATTAGTGTAAAGTACTCATTGCTTCGAAATCGCTGTGTCACCGTGAGTTGGTTGTTAAAAGAGAAGTCGTTTTTATCGCCTTCATTGGTAGAGAGTTATCTTACAGGATCGAAGTTCCTCGACCTTTCTGAAAAATGTAAAAGGATTGTGAACATTGATAGAGTCTTAACAAAGCTCGATCTAAGATTTCCAATCAGAAGAGGTGAAGATGACAGTGTTACAATGACAAGCATTGAACTCATTGAAAATTGTAAAGTCAGCTTCGAAATCAACATCAGAAAGTGGATAATGAAGGAAGATTTCTTAAAGATATCCACGAGATACTACGAAAAGGAAGAAAGGGTTCAAAAAAAAGAAGATGCCGAATTACTGGCAAAATTTAACCAGCAAACATTTCAGATTTGTTAACTAAGCCTATGGCTATTTACGAGTCAACTGGAGTATATAGAATAGTGGTAATGTACTTTCCCTGGTACCGGTGAATAACACTAACATGAATAATATCATTGGAGATATTAGAAGTAATCAGGTGGTTCAACATGACATGTGTAGGGACTATTTCTCTCTGTTGATTTTCTGTGGTTTGACTTTTGGCAACCATTGATTCTGTGATGTTGTGCATCGAGTTGTCCTTGAAACCTTTCTTGAACATAGAGTGATCTGCGTCCTTATTTTCTTGCCTTCTATCAATTGGTTGTTCCTCTTCGGGTTCTTGTGGCCTAGAGTATTTATCTGCAATATTCAAATTGTTGATTGGAAGGGAGTATCGTCGATCAGCATTCATATTACTATTCTTTCCATGTAACGCTTGAGGTTTTGAGCTTTGTTTCTTTGACTTGGTCTTGTGTCGGTCGTTAAGTAAAATTGAATCTAAATATGGTGGAAGAAGAGGTGGTTCGGGTAAGCTCAATAGTTTGAGATAAAAGGAATGGTTTCTATTGAGATTAGTGTTGGCAGGGTGCTTATCCTGGGGGTAAATTATCTCGTCGGAATTGAAATAGTAAGGAATTTCACTGGAATACTTGGAAGACTTGCTGGCTACTTTGGAAAAAGACGTAACAGAATTATTCCTAGTAGAAGATACGGAACTGAAATGAGGAGATTTAGCTCGAGCGATGTTGTGGATCTTTCCTTGATCTTTCTCTTCGCAAGTCACAGTTAAAGGTTTGATATAGACATGATCATCATGGTAGTCAAAGTTGGCAGTGGAAATTTCAAACCAGTTGACAATATTCCCACTGGAAGTGGTTGCTTTTGGTAAGATATCATGCTCGATGATGGTAAGGTTACCGTTGACGATGAGCTGGAACTTGTATATGGAGCCTATTCGGAGTTTTTGAAACTCAAAGCAAAGGTACACAACATTCTTGTTTTTGTCGTCTTTGATCACTTTGGGATAGCACTTAGTGGACCAATTATCCAAGAAGTTGGCAATAATATACACATCATCGGAATATTTGAAATGAAGAGGTTTCCATTTTAAGAAAACGTTGAGAGTTTTAGATTTTGGTTTTGGGCGTGAATCGTTATCGTCATGTAGAGCAGTATAGTTTAATTCTTCATCAGCGTCACTAAGAGAGTAATTGGATGACGAAATTGTGGTGACCAGGGATAGATTACCCTCGGCATCATCTTCTTCGGTTGTTGTTGATGCCAGCTGATCGATATAAGTGTCATGGATAGTTATCAGTTGGTCATTGACGGTGGGGATGCCGCTCAAGTTGGGGCTTTGTTTCCTGGAGGCCTTTTCTTGGGCTGAAAGAATTGTTGCGGTGGAAGTTGAAGGTTTATCCTTGTAGTCAATGAAATTTAAGTGCTGTTTTCTATTCGGGACAATCTCATGATTCAGACGGGATTTCAGCCGAGCGGACTCTGTAGACGTAGAGTTTCCCATAGGTTGAAGCGGACTGTACTGAAGGAGCGAGGTATACGAAGCAAATTGAACCGGTCAAAGCAAACAAACACACAAAGAACACAGAGAGACTCACACACAAACTCAAACAAAAGGGGAGAAAAAAAAACAGAACCTTAAAACAGAAAAAAAAAAGGGAGATATCTGCCGCCCGAACACTTTGAAGTGGAGTAAATGATATGTATTGCCTAATTGGGAGCTAACCAGACGCGCATGGAATGCACACATTCCGGGGGGTAAACGAGCAAATAAAACTTCAAACCGTATGCATATCGCGAAACAGTTGGTACATGGGTTGATAGATGATTCCCAGCGAAAATGAGATAGACCCTTCGTCGTCGCCGATGATTCGGGCCATGCTCTCTGGACCTGTCAGGGAAAAAATTTAGGCGTACCACTTATCTCAGATAATGGGCCTGGGTCGATAAATCATCAATGAAATGGTACTTTTGAAATTAATAAATGGATTACATAGGATAAGAAGTAAAAAAAAAAATAGTCCCTGCTACTCTGTTTCCTCGTTCAACTAGAGCGTCCTTGCATCTTTTTCCTCATGGCCCTTCTTTCTCTACGTAGACGTCCTTGCATCATGTAGTAAGAAGCCCTCCTAATGATAATCTCCAGGATTTCTTTAGAATAGCCATAGTTGTAGTTTTGTTGGACATTGATGTAAAGCTGGTCAATCAGAGCTTCCCTTTCTTGCGAGGAAGTGTCTCTGATCCAGGTCTTGAGTCCCAATGGGAAGCCAAGAGTGGTTTGGAGGATGTTCAAGATGTTTTTCTCTCTGATAGAGGCCTCCTTCTGGTTGTTTGCGAGGTTGAGGATCTTGGACAGCTCTGGTAAAGACAGTCTAGAGTCGGAGATTTTCTTTCTCTCTCCGGTCTCTGTGACTATGTCGATTGTGTGGTTCTTTTTCTTCGACTCTGCGATGCTATTTCGGAGAACTGCGGGCTGTAGGTTGGTGGTTGATATTATGTCGCCAGCCGACGCAGCGTTGGTGGGGGTGGTGGAGTTGTTGGTAGTGGTGGAAGCGGGAGAGATGTAACTGGAGGATGAAGAGGAGGAAGAGAAAGATGAAAAGGAGCTGGTGCTCGTCGGGGGTTTGATAGATTCCAGGGAGGAGAGTGAAGATGGAGCGGATGATGGTGAGATAACAGAGATTGAGGAGTTCGAAGGATGCTCAAATCTGTTGCTCAGCTCGTAAACAGAAGCGGTGTTGAGCCTCTGACTGGTAGCGACATGGTCCAAGTTAAACACATTGGTGATGAACTCGCTACCAATGGTTTCTTCTTCAAGCGGACCACTCAGCCCCTGGCCGACGCTGCTCTCAGTCACTCTCAAACTCAAATCCGAATTCTCTCTCCCCTCAGCCAGAACACGGTTGACAACAGCACTACGGCTGTTTTCAATGCTCATTGGTGAGATACACTGGACTGTCTCCTCCTTGCCCATTCCAGAGAACAACTCGGACAAATCCAGCGAGCTTGGCTCGGAGTTGAGCGAAGGAGCACCGCCCACCGTGAACTGTCTGGAGACGTCTGACATAGGAGAGGACATCACTGACGCAGACGAGAGAGAAGGTGGAGGCCCCATGTCGTCCAGGACAATTGGTTCCTCGGGGACAAAGTACTCAGAGTAGAGTTCATCCCTGAAGTTGCCAGAGTTCTCGTACTGATAGTAGAAATTGGTGTTGAAATGGGTCAAATTGTGGCTGTCACTCTTCCTGTTGAACTCAATGTCGATGAGCTCTGAGTTGTAGGCGGACATAATTGGGGTCGGTGGTTACTAGCACTGCTGTGTTAACACCTTCTGGAAAAGCCTTGAAACCGGTATCAGTATAAATACCAAATTCCTATCTCAAGTTAAATTAATCCATACACTCACACACCACAATAAACGTGCATGATAATCATCTTGAAAAAGAAATTCAGACTTCCAAATCTGAACATCAAATCAATTCAATTCTATTGATAAAAGATTCTACCATGCAAAGGAAAAATATTACTTTGGATATCACGACCATGATAGGTGTTTTGACGTACGTCACCATGAGCTTCTAGGGGAGTGGAGGAAAGGGTTAGAAGTGAGTACTAAAGAGAGGACAGCACGACTCTGTAGAAACCTACGACGCTTCGACCGAAGCGAGTAACCTCGACCTCGATTGACGCATGGTTCGATGGCGCCTCACTTACAATAGAATGCTCATCGAAGGGTTATCTCGTGGGGGGTCCGAATCTGGGTTCATGCCATGCCATGGCGTAAGTCTATAATAATTGGTTTCGCGATCTCATTTGACCGGGAGCCTGGACCAATTCAGATGAATCCAAACAGAGTTCCAAAATCGGATTTGAGTGCGAATCACGTCAACCAGTAAGCTGCGTTTCAACATTACTCAAACCCCCTAACTAGGAGCAGGAAAAATTGATAATTTAAAATTGACCGAATGGCTAGTTTTCGCGCCATCTTTTTATGTCAAATCGGAAAAGAGCGCCCGTGGTGCAAGACTAAGCGAAGGAAGGAATTGCATTGGGTAAGCCGAGGAGAACGTTACAGGATAAAAAAATCGACCTCGGTGAGGGTTGAACTCACGATCTTGCGATTAACAGTCGCACGCCTTAACCAACTTGGCCACGAAGTCCTGGATTGACGAAAAAGTAGTTTGAGTCACATATACCCTGTTCATGTATTCGTTGCTCTCCCTGGCTAAACTAGCCATTATGCCTAGGTTAGGTCTCAAAGCAATACCAAGGAAAAAGACTCTCATGTAGATGACAGATGTGTTTAATTTAGCTTCACATCTGTCAGACTTGTTCAATCTTAAGTTGACCATTTGACAGATCCATTTCGTGTTCAACTCTCCACTATTTCACTACAAATATTTGACAGATAACTCCCATTTTACATTTAGCTTCCTATTGGGCTCTTAGTTACCATCGAGATCTTAAAGCCTATCAGATCCGCCCTTCCAGATACTCCTCCTAGCTTTCCCTAAAGCGTTCTATCAGGTAGACCCCCCGTCCAACCTTTGAAAAACGACCAGTACAGACCACACAGACTAGATACTGTTCTTCCCCCATATGCTGTCAATCGGCTGCTACTCCCTCCGTTTACCACCAACTAACAGTGTCTCCCATTCATACCCAGCGACCTCCTCAACTTCTCCACCTCACCCCTCCTCCCTCTAAGCATTACCCTCGCCTAAGCGAAATTCTAATCAAAATCAAACACACCTAACCTCTCCTGCCTCTAACCCAACCCATGCCTTCCCAATCACTGGCCAACTTCCCAATACATACCCTATTTCTCACAAAGTTTGACGTGAGAAAGGGTTATGACCTCATATGGATCAAATCTGTGGATCAATCTCTCACCCAAAATGAGTCTTTCATCACCGATCTAGAGTACAAGTCCTTCCCCAGTGGCTTACATTCAGTCTCCAAAGACAGTCTACAGTTCGTGATGTTCCAGCCCAATAACACCCTACTGTACGGAATATCGATCTTCCGGCAAAATGGACTATTTTCTGAACAGATATCTCATGATCGTTCCAAAGTGTTGATGTACTCGTTGGGGATCCTAATTGATCCGTCAGAACTGAACGACTCTTATATCTCAACAGTTACAAGCAGTAGATATCACACATGGATCCCACACATCTATTCAAGCTGCTGGAACTACTATAACGTCTTGGAATCACTTTTCGATGAGATTGTTCCATCTGACGATTTGAACGATGAGATAGACTCTCTTCTCTTGGATTCAACGTTTGAAAAATACCACTATAAATCATCCTCCGATAAGTTCAAAGAGGCAATCAAGTCCTTAAACAAGAAGCCATCCATAATCACACTAGAAGATGAAGAGTCTGTTCCGCCGAATCCCGACCATATGATTCTCTCAATGCAAGACACAGTAGCCACATTGGGCCCACTTATCTTCCCATTATGGAAATTGTCACTGCTTAGAGAGCCTGTTTTAATCTATGGAGGTTCTTCAGTGGAAAAAATGAATAAAATATCCTACCACATGTCAATACTATCAATAATACCTCTGGAATTGCAAAATGAACTAATAAAATCTCTGCAAAGATTAACGAATTCTGATACAGACCATCATGATTCAGTCAACCAATTTCAAACCTTACAATACTATCAATTACTCTACAACATTTGCCTCAAGGATGTATCCTCCATTCCCAGCTTTGTTGCAGTTAGAAAAACTGGTTTCATAGCCTCCACTAGGGATGTGATTCTTCTTGAAAACCCATTATTCACTTCTACAGTTAAGTTACCCGAGAATAATCTTGACATAGCAAGCATTTCCACTTCAGCAGCCACTAATAATGAATTTTCTTTCTGTACTCGAAGGGATAGTCGAAAATTTGATATTCTTCAAAATTTTATTTCCCTTCAACAAGGAGAATCAGAGAACCAGAAAGACTATTCAAAATGTGTCGAACACCAGTCCTGGTCAGAATACCTATACAAGATCTTCAAGTGGTGGGCTAGCGCAGGTGAAGATATAGAATTGCAAGATGTCGAGCTTTTGAAGGAAGACTTGTTGAAGATATTTAGGTACACCGATGAACCGGATTCAGTTACCAACTCATCAGACGTCACTTCACCATCCATATACATTGTGGAATACTTTCAGCAACAAACTCGTAAAATATTTGAAGTGCTAATTCAAATAATCAATTGCCATCTACAAGACCGCAAATCTGACCATTTAATTATCGAGTACAATGACATTTACGAAATGGGTCTGGATCCTTATAGTTCACAAGATAGTGAATTCGTCATTGCCTTGATTCACAAGATATGGTGTAGGAATGACCCAGAACTGATCGAAAAACTAAATGTTAAAATAGGGTATTTCTTTACTCTATGTTAAGAATATTTATAGTACACATTTTATTAATCATGTCGGAACTTTGAAACTCAACATCTGTCCTTCCATGTACACTTCCTCTAGGGTGTGTTGGAGCTCCCCGGTATTATTCAACTGTATATACTTCCTGTAAAGCATCAATGCTGCCTTGGCATCTTCAATCGAATCATGGTTTCCTTTTTGTACTTCCCTTCTCAGGACGGCATATGTTAAAAACTTCAGCGATAATTTCCTCTTTTCCTTTTTCAAAAAGTATAACTCGGCAGTGTCCCTGACTTGTTGTTTGGGGACGCTCAGATTAATGGTTCTAAAATCATTGATCAGACCATGTCCGACAAAGATGCACCCCAAGTTCAATAACAGCCACAATTTTCTATAGACTGCTTGCAACGTCGTTAAACTTCTCTTTGACTTTTCAAGGTTTAGATCATCTGGTTCAATGCCCGACCATGATGTTAGGTAATCGTTGATAGGCTCTTCGATAATGACATAATCGTCGATAAATGGTATTCCCTCTTTGGGTCCGGTGTCTCCCCTCAATACAGAAACTCTTGCAAGAGAATTCTTTAGTGGTCGAATCACTTTCTTGGTACCATCACTATTAAACTCAACCAATTCTGGCTCTATTACGACAAACTCTGCATCTATAGCGACAAGTGTTCCTGGTTGTGGGGCCTCTTCTTTGGTCAATAGTTCATACTCAATAATTTTTCCTTCTCTAGTTCCACGACTGAAATGATCTCTATACAGAATGTCCTGATTCAAATTCTGTCTCCAGCCCTCATAATCAAACATGTTGGTGCTTTCAGAGTTCTTGTAAATAACAATGACAGGCTTTTTCCACCAATAATTTAAGTTTAGCACTTCATGCTCAGAAATTGGCATCACCAAAAAGTCATTGAACAAAAACCACTCGTCCTTGCCCACCTTTACAAATGTAACAAGGTTAGAGTTTCCTTCTTTATCAGTCACTTGTGCAACGTATCCCAACAATTCATATTTCAAATGGCGGAACCCAGTTGTTATACTTTTCAAGCATATCCTACCTTTATTCATACTGGCGTAGAACTCTGATGCAAGCCAATTTGTCTTCGAAGCTTTCAATTCCGAAAGTTCTTGGTTGGTGAGCTCCAGATTCAACGATAGAATTGGAGGCAAATCTTTCACTGTGTATAATGTGTCAAAAGCATGAGTCTCGCTACAGGTATCACACGCCATGTTGACAGACAAGTTTCTGCTAAGAGCCAATTCAATATAAGGAATAATGCTGTGATTTAGTTTCTTATTGAGAACAACATTATTAGTCTTTGGATGTCTGACGTCCAAAGAATAGAGAGTAGTATTTCCAATCTTTCTCAGACGACACCCAACGCCAATAAATTCACACTCCACCGGTATTCCCATAATCGTATTGAATATGTGAGGAGCATTGCTTTTTGCTTGGTTCATTTCATCCAAAGAAATCCTTTCTAACAGAAAATTATTGAAAGATTGTATTAGCACCCTTTGGCTGTGTTCATCTCTATTGTAGCCATTGTTATATGTGTCAAGAATCCGACTGGCTTCTGGTATCTTGCTCAGCATCTTTTGGAAGTTAGAAGGGGCAATATGTTGCCCACTTGCTTTCACCATCATATCAAATAAAAATCCTAGTTCTGTTAGAAGGGAATTGTTATCAACACTCTCTTCTGCTAAAGATCCCACAGCGTAATTGAACATAAGCGGCGCAAATCGATAGAGTTGTAAGAGACTATTGCAATAAGCACTCTGGACATGAGACTCCAATCCTGATAGGTTAGTTTTGTTGAAAAATTCAAAATCAAAGTCATGTACCCCAAATTTGCTGTAATGAATATCCAGTTTGGTGAAGCAGTATGGCACTTCTTGAGAGGAATGTGGTTTACAGTCAAACAGCTGCTCATATAAGGTATCCTTGAAATCAGAGTTTGTAGTCTCAGTCATGGTACTACTTTTCTCATCCGCGTCCAATCTTTCACTGATGAACTTGGGAACAAATTTGTTTTTCTGATTGCTTCTATCATGTAGCCTGTAATAAGGTTGGGCAACATTCCTGGGTCCATACTTCTCTCTGCTGTATACGGCAATCCTTGTATCTGTATCGGTTTTGAAAACACCAGGTATATTCATGTTTACCCCCATTCCTGACGGTAGATTGTTTTGGCCGAAAGCATGGGCATTATAGTTTTCAACAACGCTCTTTGAACTATTGATGAGCTCGGGATTGATCTTTTTGGGAACGTGTCCCAGAGAGAACTTCATATCAAAAGGCCAATTCGAAAGTAAAGGCTGATCATAGTAAGGCATCCCAATAGAACTCAGGGGAACTGTACTATCTGAATCTGCTGGAATGATATCTGAATTCGTAGGTGGTGGCAACATGGTAGCCTGTTCCAACGACGATGCGAGATTCGGTATGTGGGCAGATGATAAATCTGGTGCATTGGACCATAAATGTACATTTTGGAAACTATCGGTGAAACCCATAAAATCGCCAGAGGGTGATATTTCAAAGTTATTCATATAAGATCCCACATCAGCCTGATAAAGGGATACATTCATAGGGGAGTACAAATTCACAAAGTGAATTAAGCCAGCTGAAGATGCTAGAATGGCGACATTTGGAAGTTTAGGATGTAATTTGACAAATGAAGCACCTGCTGGGAAGGTCACCGGGGGCATCAAACTTTTAGTCCTCAAGTCGTACAAATTTGCTAAAGGATCTGCATAGAACGTGCCGTTTCTCACCGAATATCCTGTTGTTATCAGAGTGTTACCTCTACAGTCCATACTGGATAGAGTCCTCATGTGGCCAGAAAAACTCGCTATAATATCATTCGATCTTGGGTCTAAGACATCCACGGTACCATCGACCCTACCTAAGCAAATTTGACTCAGGTTGGCACTCATTGTGTAAACAGGTGCATCATAAGGAATCGTGTCCGAGACTTCACCTCTCATCAGGTTCAATTTCACCAATTTTCCCTGAAATCCTCCCAGAAGAATTTCGTTTTCTGTATTGGACGTGTAAGCCATCGAACGTGAATGGTTCACAGAAATGTCGTGCAAGTTCATCCGGCACAGTCCAGTCCTAGACGTCAATTTGATTGAATTTTCACTCAGAGACAAAATTCCTCTTTTGTTATTAAGCAATTGGAGCACTTTAGAGCTGTGGCACCGAAATGATGTGTAGGGCGTGAGCATTTGGTCGGCCAGCGACTTTACAAAGCCATCTTCTGAACCGATCCAAGTCAGGTCATGGGAGTCGTCAAAAAGTAAGGCAGACGGGATGCTTTGCCGGGATGGATCAGAAATCCTAAAAGAAGGCCTCATGCATGGAACTCGATTGATTTCGTTCCATCCTTCCATGATTCACAGCCAACTCCTTAGGTATAGTTCTATGCTTATTTATTGCAAATATTGGAGTCTGGGAAAATATAGTCGTGTACCAGCTCATATTGTAACCCCCCATGAAGAATCTCCAAAGTAGACCGCGAATATTGTGCACTCTGAAAAATTAACTAGACGAAATAGGATCCATCCGCTCCTCTGCAACTTCATTAGCTCAGACTTCATTCGAAAAATGCTGAAGTTCATCAACACATTCATGAGGTTTGGAAGAACGTCCGTTTCTCGCTCCGGCCTAAACTATATGACACCGCAGATGGTTGGTCCAGCTAACAACATGACTCTTCAAAGCATCAGGAACTACAAAGTCAGGACATCCGTGAAGAAGTTCTGTCCACATTGCTACATCGCCAAGAGAAAGGGCAGGGTTTACGTTCTTTGCAAAGTCAACGGCAAACACAAGCAACGTCAAGGTTAAATAGAGTTAAGTTGGAATTGCGAATTTCCATGTGTAAAGAATGTACATAGTAAAGGATTGTATAAGGTCAGTTCACGCTCCATAGTGACAACCCAGCTCCACCGATCACAGCGTAGTTTTTGCCTGAAATATTGAAAATATCTGAGCATCCCGTATCTGCAATGGCAGTTCGTTTTTGAGCCAACAAATCTAGTTTGTCGTGATCAATCTTCCAAATTCGAACCACTTGATCAACGGAGGTGGTGAAAAACGTGCTGGGATCAATTATGTTGAGACCAGTAATGGTGGAAGTAGCGGCAGAGTCTTTGAAGTCAACAATGCTCAAGTTTAGAGTAGACTTTTCAGGTGTAAATGTCAGATTCAGTAACCCTAATGCATTGTCATCACCTCCAGTAATGATGAGGAGTTCATTGCCGGAATTTTGAACAAAATCCATAGCTTTGACACCGGATTGATGGACCTGCTGTTTAACCAGTAGTTCTCCTAATTTTGATTCGCCGGTGAAATGTCCCCGGATTTGACTCCCAGATAAAAGGCTGTACCCACTCTCGTTCAAAGAATGTGTGATATCCCAGATGCAAACGTACCCGTCAGTGCCTGCGGTTAAAAGGTATACATTGCCTCCGAGTTGAAGGAACTTCACATTCCATATGCAAATGGTGGTATATTTTCCATTGATTACTAGCTGAAAGTCCCTTCTTTTGATTGAAAAATCCCACACTTTGATAGTAGAGTCTGAATAAACTGTGGAAATCAGGAAACCCACAACTTCACCACTTTCATCGACTCGTTCTAAGACATCAAAATCCATAATACGAAGATCAGGGTGAATTTCATTTGATGGTGGCAAAGTAGCATAATTAGAAATCAAGGGAACGCTTCCCTGGATACTTTCAGAGATCAACCATACAAAGAATTCCTCTCTTGCAGCAGAACTCAAAGCATATTGTAACCCAAGCTCCTTATTTCGGTAACTTATCTTGGCCTTTTGAAGACCACTAACATGCTTTCTCAGAGTCCAATATTGAGTGATTTCCAAGGAGCTTTCATCTATGCTAGAGAGTTTCAACGTTGTATCTTCAGAGCCAGTGAGCAGCAATCGTTTCCCGTTTACAGAGCTTGAGGAAATGGATATATCACGCACTTCTCTTCCGTGCGTTCCTTGCCTTAAGATACTATCTCCTTTCCACAAGGAAGATCCGGTGTGTCTGACGTTTAAAACGGAGGCTCGAGTGTAAATGAATGAGTAGTCATTGGTTGTTGCATCTCTGATGTTGAACTGCCATAATCTATGGGGCCCTCCGCAAATCTCATTGAAAACTTCTAGTTGTTTCGTTTCATTCCACAGAAAAAACAGGGAAGATTTGAATCCGTAGAGCAGCAAATCTCCACTTGAGGGATGAATAAAACAGCCCTCCACAAAACCTTTCTGAATTCTGTTCTCCTGAACAATTAAATCCGTAATACTGTTGTTTGATTTTGACAATTGAATGTAGTAAAACCACCCATCTCTAGTTGTTAATATTATTAAAGATTCATCTTTTATGGAGGACAAAACTTTCAGAGATGAGATTGTGTCACCAGGAACGTATTTCTTCCATACTTTTAAAGGCTCTAAATCATTCTTTAGAGCTGAGATGTCATACAAGGCGATGGTGGTATACCTGGAACCAATCAGCAACCATTTATTGACAACGTCAAAAGAAATACAGCTTGAGACAAATCTCATATCTGGTTTAATTAATGTGTGCTGAGTGAATTTTATGCTTTCTTTCAATTCTATTATGGTGAGAAGAAATGGCTCTCTAGGGTTGGGAGTTTCAGTACAGATAAGAACTGAATGTACGTTGTAATTAGCAATCAAGACATTGGAAATGTTGGACTTACTATCTTCGAACACAGAATTAGGTATCACAATGTCCTGAATAAGTGAGGAATCAAATTGCAGGAGTCGAATGTATCCTTTATTGTTAGATAGTAATACCAACTTTTTTGCCTTTTGACTTTTCATGATGACAAAATTCTTCAGGGATGGATCTTTTTCTATTAGTATCCAATTGTCTTGCCCCGTTTTCTGTAAGATTTTACCCTTTGAAGTGACCGCCACAATCAAGTTATCAAACTCTGCAACCCCTTTCAAGATTTCATCTTTAGCAAACGCTGAACCGGTCGATTCACTGATAGAGTCCACAGAAAACTCCAGCTCTTGAAACCCTTTTCTGGCCAGTTTGCTATTCAGGTCGACCAATCTTATTCTCCCATCAGCTCCTCCCGTCGCCGCTACCAATTCATCTTGGGAAATAGCCGCACTCCAAATATGCTTTCCGTAATGAGTGTCAAAAACTTTCAAGCATTTAAGTTCCCCTCTTTCTCTGTCTACAGCCCAAGAACGAGCTGTGCAGTCCTCAGATGCACTAAATACTTTGGTATTATTGTCATAGAATTGTAAGCTCCAAATTCGTGCGCCATGTCCCCATCCACTCATGAGACATTCCCCAGATTCAAGATCCCACACTTTAACAGATCGATCATCGGAACAGGACACCACCAATTCTCCGCTGGTATCAGCTTGTACTCCAAAAATGGATCCTTCATGACCTTTTAGGTTGTGAATAACGGAACGAGAGCCCAAGTCCCATAATAAAATCCCACTCATCACTGTTCCAGCACATACTATAACCTTATCAGGAAGCACTCTGATCGATCCCGAGTACAAGATACTCCTCTCGTTGCAATGAAGAGTTTCAGTTATTTGAAATGTCTTCAGACAGATTACCAGAATGGTATTATGAGCTGTCAAGACGTACAAAAAGGAGTTATCATAGCTGAATGAAGTTGAAATTATCCAATCACTGACGAAAAATTCATCTAGGCTCCTCTCACTATCAAACAAATGATCCCATTGGATAATAAGCAGAGACTTAACACCATGTATAGCCACAAAACGACCGTTATTGGATCCTTGTATCCCATGAATTCTATTGTCTTTGAAAATGTCCCTTTGTCCCACCATTTCCCCCGTAACATAGTCATACACCTCAATGGAAGGCCCGTTTCCAGAGTAAAGTTTTCCGCCTTCAAAATGAAGAGCTTTTATCGGTCCATAGCGGACTACTGGGCCAAAATCTTCCATCAATGTGTAGAGATCTTGAACAACGATGGACTGGAAAAAATATCAGAATGCATGCATAAAAAAAAATTGAAACTTCCATATACAGGATTACATAAGCACGGTCAAGTGCTAGACCGATACTTAGTTTAAGTATCTTCGAACTAGCAGTGCAAACGGAGTACTCCTGTAATACTTTGGTAGCACTGTAGCGGGCGTACTTGCTGGTATGATTGACTAAGCAATTGAGGCAATGGGCATAGTTAGTAGGCCCAAACCAGAAGGATTTAATTTGGATCCCAAGTCAATCAGATTAGTGTTCAAGGAAAACAAGAGATCTGTCCCCTTCTGTAAAGAACCGTTTGTTGCGTTGAGTGTAAACAAAGGAACCAGCCAAGTCTCACATAAGCAGCATAGCTCAATTGAGAAAAGGAAGGTTATCGTGCCAATGGTTATAGTAGATAAAGACTGACTGTCACTTTTGGTTCTGGATATCAGCGACGAAAAGAAAAGACACAATATAATGTTTTCTTGATGCCCAGCAATAAGAAACAGCGTTCATCATTGAACAATCCCTGAAATAACCCATTATAACGATAGCCTCTCCCAAATACTAGGCAATCAGCGCATGCTTATTTTCTGGTTCGAATACCTCGCTATCATCAATAAGAAACTCGCAAATAGATCGGAAATTATCAGAGCAGCTTATTACTACCTGCCGAATTTATCAGATTGACCAGCAGCGTTGTGTTAGATGTTTCCTCTGAGCTTAGAAGGGGACCCCTCACTATTTCTCACATCGCGCAAAAGGTTCATGCATCGAATACGGAGCTCCTTGAACGCTGAGGTGATAGCACCATAATCCTCGTTAATGCCAACAATTCCAGCATATAAAACGGTAAATACGACTCGAATCACCCGATTCGTTAATCAGATAGGAAAGAATATAGTCAAAAGTCCTTTGATGGATTCAGCTAGTGCCGAACTCAGTGAATTGAGCGATCGTCCTGTGAAAGTTGTCAAACCTCTAGTAGTTTCGTTTGATGCCTATGATACCATTTACGAGCCAGTGGCACCGGTGCACAAGCAATATCATGCAATAGTTACGAGATACAAAGGCAAGTGGCCCAGTGAGGAGGAGATTTCTACCAGATACAAACAGCACTACACTGAACTGTGCCAGGAGTATCCAAATTACGGTAAATCAGCTGGTTGGCCTATTGAGAAATTCTGGAAAACACTTCTGAACAGAGTGTTTCACGATGGAGAGCCTACAATCATGGACGCGGTCGTATCTGAGATTGCCTCCCATTTCTCTTCTCATGCAGCTTACCATGTGTTTGAAGATGTCGAGCCTCTCCTACAAGCATTGGCTAGAAATGGAGTAATACCGGCCGTGGCCAGCAACGCAGATGAACAAGTGACACACTTGGTGTTGCATACGTTTGGATTGATTGGTTATTTCGGCAAAGAAAACATATTTTTGAGCTATCACCTGGAGCTTTCTAAACCCGATCCAGCATTTTTCGATAAGATAGGCAAAAAGCTACTCGAGCTGAAAAATGGAGAACACTCATTGAAAGGCTTGAGCGAGGCTGAGATAAAGGACCATTGGTGGCATATCGGAGATGATTATAAGAAGGATGTCGTATGTTCACAACGTGCTGGTATTAGGAGTGTTTTGTTGGACAGAAAGGGCCAATCTGGGTTCCTTAAAGAGGGAGAAGACAGCGTGGTAGTTCACGATCGGTTCATAGTGGCTCGGTCGTTGCTGGCTTTGATAGATTTATTTGGCATGAATGAATCTGGTTAGGGGGTCTAAGAGATCAGGGGGACGAATAAAGAGGTATGTATGCATTTGGAGTCACAGCATAGGGAACGTTTAGGGCTGGAATCTAATGTAGGTAGACTAGTTCAGGTAATACTCTTACATTATTTGATGCGTTTGCGGGAAAGTGTTATTCCGCCTAGGGTTGAAATATGGCACTGCCTGTCTGTCTTCGCTCGCACTGCGCACCATCGTCTGCTGTGCCTCTTTGCACATCACACAGGATTCGCCTTGCTACTTTCCCTCTCCGCCAATTCCTGGAAACGCCAAACATCTCGCGAATTCACTTCACTCTTACCTTTCTTCCCTAGACCCTTCCTTCTATAAATAAACTATGTGGATCTTGTGGCTTCTGACGACAGTCTCAGCTCTATCGCTGGACGTTGACTCTAAGGACTCCATCTGCGATGCTACTACACATATTATAAATGGTATGATGGACTACTATGAAGGAACGAGGTATGGAGGTACTGTGGGAATGTTCCAGACACCGTATTACTGGTGGCAGGCTGGTGAAGCATTTGGAGGAATGATTGAAAACTGGTTCATGTGTGACAACAACACGTACGAAGAGATCATTTATGATGCCCTGCTGCACCAAACAGGTGACAACTTCAACTATATCCCTGCCAATCAATCCACTACTGAAGGAAATGATGACCAGGGTTTCTGGGGATTTGCAGCAATGGGTGCCGCTGAGAGGAACTTTACTGAACCTCCAGAAGATTATCCAAGTTGGGTTGCGCTGACCCAAGCAGTCTACAACACAATGTGGGCTCGTTGGGATAATGCCACCTGTGCTGGAGGTTTACGTTGGCAAATTTTCACCTGGAATTCAGGTTATGATTACAAGAATACTATCAGTAATGGGTGCCTTTTACACATTGCTGCTCGTCTGGCCAGGTTCACTCAGAATGAGTCTTACGGAGACACGGCGGAAGAAGTTTGGCAATGGCTAGACGATGTTGGATTTATCAATGACCAAGGTGGAACATATCTTATCTACGATGGTGCAAACATCGTCAGTGGAGAGTGTACTGATATTACAACTATCGAGTGGACCTATAATTACGGTGTCTTAATGGCTGGCTGTGCCTATATGTACGATTTCACCCGTGATGAAGTGTGGCTGACTCGAACAACCACGTTGCTTTCTTCAATATCTATTTTCCTGAACAACAATGTCATTTATGAACAACAATGCCAGGCTGCTATGAATTGTAACAATGACCAACGGTCTTTCAAAAGTATTTTCAGTCGATGCTTGGGTTACACGGCCAAGTTAGTGCCCTCTTTGACTGACCAAATAATGACAATCCTTACAGCTTCGGCTGAAGGGGCTGCCAAATCGTGTTCTGGTGGTACTGATGGAGTTACCTGCGGTCTCAATTGGAATATAGGTGCTTATGATGACATGTACGGGCTAGGTGAGCAAATGTCTGCTTTGGAGGTAATTACACAGTTATTGGTGCTTGATTCCCCAGCTCCTTACTCGCAGAACGAATCTTCGTCTAAGAGTGACCCTGAGGCAGGAATAGGGTCTACCACCCAAGTTAATATGAATGATTTGGACATCACAGGAAAAGACAAAGCTGGTGCTGCTATCTTGACAGTTTTGGTACTCGGTATTTTCATCGGAGGCTTGGTATGGATAGTGCTCTAGAAGCTCTTACTTCACCTCTTCATTCCATATTTGAGCTTTGATAGCTTCTGCCTTTGCTTGTATTTCCTTTACCGAGATGGTAGAAGGCCGATTTTGTATCTCCTTTGGCACTTTATTGGCCGCGTTTAATCTTTTCAACGATTCAGCTACCGGATTCACGTACCTTCTTACATTTAAATACTCCTTGGAATATCGTTCAAATTCAGTACGAAACTGAGATGTAGAAAAGAAACCATTCGTTTGTGGCTGTTTAACTGGCATCTTGACGTCTCTAAGCGAACTTTCTCTCTGTAACCATAATTTCTGTTGGGTTCGTGTGTCTTCATAGCCTGTACCGGCAATGTGGACATTCGAAGGGTTGAAAATTAGACTCGCACTCCTCGAGGGAGTATCTTGTGTATTTGGTGGAGCAGATGAGACCAAGGGAGGACCCTGAGGGCTTGTTGTTCTGAATTCACCCATTGTTTGAGCCAATAATTGAGAAGGTATACTTATCAATGACCCTCGCAACGAGGCAACTGGAGCTATGTTTCTTTCTATGCCAGTTGACTGTGATAGCAGGACATCCCCTCCATATAATCTAGGCAGACTGTCATCTAGTGTTGCCCCTGAGTTGCTTTCTACAACCTTGACGTCATCGTCAAACTCTTCCACTTCTTCTTCACTTAGCTCCGGACTTCTAGTCTCATTTTTTGTGAGGGATTTCAAAGCCATTCTGTCCAAAATGCCGTCTGTGCTTTTCGACCTGTTGAAGTCAGGTCTTATCGAGTGGTCTAATGCATTCACGGCCTCATACGAAGTGATTCGGGGAAGTTTATTCAGGTTTTTTCCATGAGAGCCATTTCTTACAAGTTTTCTTCCTCCTCCAGCGGTAAATTGGGTCTTTTTTGGTGTCGCATGCCGCTTCTTGTCATGAATGGAATTCAAAGATCTCCCTCTTTGAACTGGCGGAGGATTTGTGGGCGACATCTTCGGCAGAAGTGGGGAAATGGCTGGATCTAGAAAGGGAGATTTTCTTTGTGAAATATATTAGACAGAAGTGAAACGTTTTGAAATATAAGGCATTGGTCGCGAAGATCTTGTTAGTGGGGGGAGAGGCCATCAAGATAGTGGGGAAAGTTTAAACTTTTATCTACCTCGTGCTTCCCAATAGGGGTTTCTTCTAATCCGCTGCCTACTAAGGGACTAAAGTAAATGGCCTGAGCAGTCCATGAATGCCTCTAGGATAGAAAGAAAAAATCCCTACCAAAGCAAACAAACAGCCTATCTGAATTGGTGCCATAATGAGGGGAAGAACTACATTCCAGGTCCCCCCAAATTGCGTGAAATCGTTACGCCGAAGAGACTTTTCCTATTCCTGAAAACTCATATTGAACCTGCCAAGGTACGAGAAATTCCCCTCTCGTTTGCGTCCTTCGATGCCTATGTGAGTGCCATTGTAGACTTATACCATAGACAACGAGCTGAATTCAAGGTGAGACCTATGTTAAATGATCCAAACGAGTCTGACGCGGATTGGGTGACACCAAGAGATCTCAGGGTTAAAGAGTATTTGAAGCAGATCAAGAAAGAAAGACAGAATGTACATCGTGCGACTCAACCACATGAGATCACCCAAGACAGAACTGTTACCCCATCATCAACGAATTCTTCTAATCTGGTCGTACCCACTACATTCACTGCAAATAGCGATTCATCCCTGCTGTCAAATGAATTCGGAGGAATTGAACGACCTTCGGGCTATTCGATTGTGTCCAACCAAGGATTGAAGGGTTCCTCCAGTAGCACATCATCTTCTGGAACCGATTTTTCATATTTCACCCAGCAATTGGCTCAAACAAATGATAAAGTTAACAGATTATCCATGGATGTTCAACAGTTGAAAGAACTATTAACTAATACCAACAACAAAGTGACCCAGATCGTCGAAATGCTCACTTTAGTGAATAAAGCAGGACAAATTGGAGCCCATCGAGCCCCTTCGCAATCCGAGCCGGTCTCTAAGTCACTGGAACCTTCACAATCTACAAACGGTCAATTTGGCATTGCCCCAGTATCTGCTCCGTTCTCCAATTCCGTTGGAGCTCCTCCTACTCCATCAACAACTGTAATACCTGAAATTATCCTCAATAGCAAAGCAAAATCAATATCCGCTATCTGGCGGGAGTATAAGATTGGTTACAAAGGACAACCTTCGTTAGCAGAAATGGAACGGAAATACGGTACCAGCTGGCGTCGTGGACGTATAAGTAAAACTGTTCAGAGAAGGAGAAGGATAGCACAGGCCATAGAAACCTATATCAATCAGGGGCTTACAGAAGAAGAAGCGTTGTTTCGATTGGAGAAGTACCGACAAGAGAGGTCAAAGAGCCTTTTTTGGCTCTATTCCAATGTTCCAGAAAACTCTTACGACTTATGAAGAAGCTCTAGAGAAGTTCATGTTTTTCTACTGTGACCTGGGGATGGCATCTCTCGCAAAGTGTCTTCTCGCAAAGTACCCTCTCTTATCAAGAATTGAGCATTGCTCGAATTTTGCTCCACTAGCCCCGTTGGATCTTCGCTAGACAATCAACATCTTCCCTAACAATCAAAGCCTTACAAACAGTTTCCGCCACTAACAACTACCATGGATTTAGTTAAGGTCGGACAATCCTACGTGGATAAAATTGTCACAGATACGGGCATTAAGGTTTTCTTATTGGATGACATCACTTCTTCTATAATCTCCTTAGTGAGCACCCAATCAGAGTTGTTGAACCATCAGGTGTATTTGATCGACAAGTTGGAGAACGAGAATAGAGATACGATAAAGCAATTGGATTGTGTGTGTTTCTTGTCAGTATCAGAAGCAACTATAAACTTGCTTGTTGAAGAATTAGGAGCTCCCAAATACAAATCCTACAAGCTCTACTTCAATAATGTAGTTCCTAATTCATTCTTAGAGAGATTGGCGGAGAGGGACGATTTGGAAATGGTAGATAAAGTGATGGAATTGTTCCTAGATTATGACATTTTGAACAAGAACCTCTTTTCCTTCAAACAACTGAATATTTTCAATTCAATCGATGCTTGGAATCAGCAACAGTTTCTGGTAACTTTGGCAGGCTTGAAATCACTTTGCTTCTCTTTGCAGACAAATCCTATAATCAGGTATGAATCTAATAGTCGAATGTGTACTAAACTGGCTTCCGATTTGTCATACGAATTTGGTCAAAGTTCTAAGATTATGGAAAAGTTCCCGGTGAACGATATTCCTCCTGTCCTGTTGATTCTTGACCGAAAAAACGACCCCATCACTCCGCTATTAAATCCCTGGACTTATCAATCCATGGTACACGAGCTTTTAGGAATTTTCAACAATACGGTGGATCTAACGGGCACTCCTTCTGATCTGCCTCCAGATCTGATCAAATTGGTATTGAACCCCTCCCAAGATCCGTTCTATGCGCAGTCTCTCTATTTGAATTTCGGAGACTTGTCCGACAGTATCAAAACATACGTAAACGAGTACAAGGAAAAAACCGTCAAGCACAACTCTAATGAATTGACCGATTTGAATGATATGAAACACTTTTTGGAATCTTTCCCAGAGTTCAAAAAACTTTCAAACAACATATCCAAACACATGGGGTTGATTACAGAATTAGATAGAAAAATCAACGAAAATCATTTATGGCAAGTGAGTGAATTGGAACAATCCATAGCCGTTAATGACAATCATAATGCAGACTTTCAAGAACTAGAAAAGCTGTTAACATCTCAAGAATTCAAAATTGCGAACAATCTAAAAGTTAAATTGGTTTGTCTGTATGCCATACGATATGAACTGCATCCCAACAACCAGCTTCCAAAACTGTTGTCAATCCTTTTACAGCAGGGGGTGCCAGAGTTTGAAATAAATACTGTCAACAAAATGTTGAAATACTCGGGAAATACCAAACGATTAAATGATGACTCTGAATCTTCGATATTTAACCAGGCGACAAATAATTTACTACAGGGGTTCAAACAAAGTCACGAAAATGACAATATATATATGCAGCATATCCCAAGGTTGGAAAGGGTCATCAGCAAGTTAGTGAAGAATAAACTACCCACAGCGCATTATCCGACTTTGATCAATGATTTTTTGAAAAAGCAACGCCCCGTTTCTGATCTCAACGGAGCCAGGCTACAAGATATCATCATTTTCTTTGTTGGTGGAGTCACTTATGAAGAGGCCCGAATAATCAACAATTTTAATATGGTGAACAAGTCTACGAGAATAGTTATAGGGGGAACTACAGTACACAACACGAATAGTTTTATGACTCAAGTTTTAGAATTGGAGTAGACACTTTAAATACAACTTTTACTTTCTCAATTATCCAGGTGCACCAAATCGTTGCTCCCATCGCAGTAGTTTTCTTGTAAGAGTGTCCATCATAGTGAGAGTGTTTTTCGATGAAGTAATGAGGTTAGTCTCAATTTTCACTTTGAGAGCTGTATCTTCATCATCTGCATCGTCTTTCAAATGTTTGGTAAGCTGGGCCCTTTCATTCTCTTCGTTGGCCATTTCAATCTGTGTTCGTCCAATAAACTCTAAGATTCCGGCGATTCTCTTGCGCATTTCTATCATACTGATCTTAGAAGAATGGGTCTTTGGTTTAAACGGCTTTTCAGAATTCAACTGTAGGATTTTTTTGTCCTCT
The DNA here is from genome assembly GCA_023213065.1 of Komagataella ulmi. NCBI lineage: Eukaryota > Fungi > Ascomycota > Pichiomycetes > Pichiales > Pichiaceae > Komagataella > Komagataella ulmi. The sequence continues at coordinate 869,766 of JAKWAZ010000001.1, forward strand.
TTCTTGCTTTCTTTAGAAGAAGACGAAGATGACGACGCAGATTTCATCCTTTTATTCTTGAGCTCTTTACCTTTCTTACTAGGCACAACGGTGTCGTTCTTCCTCTTATTGGCCGAAGGTTCACTTTCATCGCTGGTATGTTCCGTGCCATTAGAATTAGCAGTTCTTCTGGGTCTATCCAGAACCTCTATCGTCTCAGGTTTTACTCCACTTTCTTTAGCACTCAACTCTAGGGCCTGCTGTAACTGTCTAGATTCTCTGACACTTAGCCTTGATCTAGCTTCCTCCTGTTTAACGCTTAGTTTCTCCTTTGTATCTTTCAAGTCCTTTGTTTCCTTACTCTCTTTGCTATGTCTGCCGTCTTTGGAACCTTTGACTTCTCTGTTTTTCTTTACCTCTTTGGAATCCTTCGTCTCTCTCGTTTCGTTTTGATCCCTTGAGTCACTTTCCTCTGGAACACTTTGGCTAGCAGGTTCAGCTTCTTTCAGGCTTTCTGGGGGATCGTCTTCCACTTTGACGTCTCCGTTGACGGGTATATACAATGACTTTGTTCCATTTTCTATCAAAGCATGTAACTCAGGTTTACATTGCTCGCACCAATACTTTTCAGGTGAATCGGCGGTATCTTTGATTCCTACACAGTAGCCATGTTGCCACACTGAACAGTTTTCACACTGAATGAAAAACCCAGTGTCAATGCTGGAATCGTCGGTGTTGAGCTCTTCGTTACCACATATACACCGAGTAACCTCCTCGTCCAGATCCTCATCAATGTCCAGGTCATCTTGATCAACACTTTTTTTCAGATTGTAGTCTTGTGATCGTCCTCGTGTCCTTCGTAGAGGCATCTGATATTCGGAATCCTGGTTTATGTGGTGATAGATAAGAAAATAATCAGGTAAGGAGGAGGAGCAAATGGAGGAGCAGAGTGAGAATGGAAGCGCGAGGGGCATACTCATACGAAATCGTCAGGGCGGCCCCAGTATTAATTCTCAGCTCTTTCCTTGAAATGGATTGAAATGGAGTCGACGTTAGCCGTGGAGTATCCTAACAACTTAGTAGAGATTAGGCAATCGTCGATTGAACATGGGGGCTCGGGAATATTTGTGAATCTGGAAAAGTTACGTCAATTACCCCCTTCAAAGACATATAGTCTCATCATTGTCAAAAGATCTTCCACCATTTCACTGGAGGAATGCCAAGAGGTTCTCCAATCATTAGAAGAAAACTCCAAGGCTAGTGAAATACTTCGGCACTGTCTTGATTTCATTCACCAGCATCTGGCCGATCAGCTCACAGAAACCTTGATCGTCTTTTTTTATGTTATAGGATACCATTGTATCATTGAGCTCGGGCTGAATGTCCCTCAAATTAGCAAGTTTAAGTCTTATCTGCAGGTTTTATTGAAAACTGAGGTTAATTCCATCGAAAAGGATTCACTGGAGGAGCTGAACGCTATTGAACCATACATGTCGAAAGATTTTCTGTTTCAGGTAAACTTAGAGGCTTTGAGAGGTGACTATGCTACGTATGAACTTTTCATTAAGTCTGTTGAAAGCTTTGGTATTACCCGAGACAAGCTGACAACAGACCAATTCCTTCAATTCAAAGCAGCAGTCAAATCTAGGACCTTGGAAATTCCAGGGAAAGTTTTAGATGACGATCAATTTTCAATCTCAATTACTATGGTCCCCATACTGGACTATATCAACCACAGCAATTGCCTAACTAACTCATTCTTTGATGTCAACGAAGAAAACGATATTGTTTTGAAATTTGAGTACTCTCCCGAGGCTTTTGAGGGTCAATCAAGCCAAGAACTGTTCATCTCTTACTTGCCGCTAGAAGACGTTGGAAAATTGTTTTTCAATAGCGGATTCATCCCCACCGATGATGGTTATAAGGTAATTCAACTGCCTATCAACGAGATAAATTGCAAACTTTTGATCGAAAACGAACTACCAACATCCTACATTTTCCTTTTGCAAATTAAGGATAACGAAATAGTACAAGTAACCTTTCCTTTTGACCATATGATGAAAGAAGTCACTAACTCCGATCTTGGCAGTTATCATGCTATTGTCGTTGAAGATTGTACCAAAGCTTTGGAGAGACTTCCTTCCAATGTCAAGGGAAACATCTCTACTTACATTTCGTTTATACGCCAGGTTCTTGAGTTTGTATCCCGACAAAAACCCGAAACTTTTAGCCAGTTCACGGGTCCTAGAGATGAATCACTGGCAGAAGAGCTATGCTCCTTGATATGGCCATCTACCGATATATAATAAATCCAACCGTTTCATAAAAGATAAAAAAGAAATATACTATAAAAAGAGAAAACGCATGGAACTGCACATTATTTGTCAGGTTTTAGAAGATCAAAGGAGCACATAAGCCCTTTATCCACACTCATTACGGCACCGTAGTTATCAAATTCGCCACAGTAATTTGGTGCACTGAAAACTGTCACCAACTTTCTGTTATTAAAAAATTCGTATCCATCTTCCACCACCATGTGTGCTCTAACGATGAGATCGAATTGAAAATGCTTACAGAACTTGTTGATCACTCTCTTTCCGAAACAATAGGAAACACCTCTGTCATTCTCTTTCCAAGCTAAAATGTCCGCATCTGGGTCGGACCATAAAAGATCACTAAGGATACCAGATTCTGGAACGTCTGTGGGACGCTGGATAGAGTTGATTTGAGTCAAATTGGTCAAATGAGGAGAAAGTCCTCCATGAACACAAAATATTTTGTTTCCAATAGTTGCTGCAATAGGGAGCGTGTTAAATACATCAACGAAAGCCTTCCAAATTTTGGAAGAAGAAGTTCGTCTTTTGCATTCGTCATAAAATCCGTACTGTTTGGTGATGTTTGCACACTCATGGTTCCCACGTAGAAGGAAAAAGTTTTCAGGGTACTTTATTTTGAAGCATAGTAAAAGTATCATAGTTTCTAAGGATTGCTTTCCTCTATCAACGTAGTCACCCAGAAAAAGGAAATTGGACGAAGGAGGTGAACCACATAGCTTGAAGATTCTTAGCAGGTCATAAAACTGACCATGAATATCACCTACGATCTTGACTGGAGCGGCAAGCTCTAAGAGGGTAGGTTGACTCAAAAATACCTCTCTTGCCTTTGCACAGATAATCTTCATATCGTGGTTCGAAACACATATTTTCTTGGAGAAGGACCGGGAGAGACCAGCTTCAATGAGGTTATTTATTACCTCATCGATATCTACGTCAAGTGGATCACCTTGAGAAGATCCCGATGACTGAGTAGACTCCTTACGACCTCTCTTGGAAGTGAGATGTTCTTCTTTCAAAGGGAAAGCAGTGGGCAGAGTGGGTGTGGCGGGTGTTGGTGTAGACTCTTGTGAAATTTCGAATATCGGGTCCAGCGACATTCGACTTTGATTTTCTTGCGGAACCTTGCCCGTAGCGTTGGCGATAGGAGGAGTAGTGGACGAAGACAACGAACACTCCGATCCTAAAGAAGAAGAGAAAAGAAGGTCATCAGAGTTGTTGGTAAAGTTAGACAGACATCTCGCCATCTGGGCGGAGATCTCTAAGTCATAAGGAGATGCTCCTGTTGGCGGCGAAGAACGTGAAGTCTTCTTGGTAGGCTGGGGGAGGGCGTTGACGTTTATATTGTGCGACCTCTGCTTGTGTTTATTATTAAGATTAGTAGACAGCGACGTCGCCGCCGCCGCCGACTTCTCGTCTAGGTCCCCGTTTAGTTCGTCTCCTGCGATACCATTGGAGCTGTTGCTGTTGGCGTGGGAGTTAGTTGTTATTGCTGCATTAAGTTCATTTTTGGACGGGCTGTTTCCCATGATATGTTGTAAACTTTGACTTTAAAATTGAAAGAAAACCAGGTGAGGTTTAATAGGGAGGCTGTTAGGGGGTGTGTGGTACAAACTGTTCGTTGCTTCGTACAATTTGTAATGTAAAAGAGTCAGGAGAGAGGGAGCCCTTTTTGATGAAAAGCAGGAGTTACTGTCGTGTGCATACTAAATTCCAGATTGCACACACACGCATCCTCAGTTCTCACAAAGCAAAATTAGTATGAGCGCGGAAGTCAGACGAAGGTAGTATTAAGCTTTGCAGTTTGAAACGAGATCACGAGAGTTGTCACGTGGATACTCGAATTTTGTTCTATCAAGGGAGGGAAAAAAGGGCCCCAGAGGGACTCTCTCGGCCCTCTCTTTGAAACTCAGCTGTGTAGAGACACCTTTTAGCAGTCTCTTTCTAACTTCGTCAACGGCAAATACGCCTCTATCATGTCATCAGACCTCGGAGAATTTGATACTCCAGATTTTGATAGTACTGCTTCCAGACTTGATAGACCTTCCTCCTATTTGATCCACAAAGCAAGACGAAACCCAAACGGATATGAAGAACTCAAAAAATCTCTTCAGTCTGCCACTGTTTACGTTGGACGCATAGGGATCTACGTTACTGAAGAACAGATTCATGAGCTTTTTTCAAGATGTGGCAAGATTAGGGAAATTATTATGGGACTGAATGCTAAAACTCAATCACCAGCAGGATTCTGTTTCGTTATATTTAGCTCTCCGACTTCAGCCCTTAACGCCGTCAAGTACTTGAATGGAACAATGATTTTCAATAACAAGATGGAAATAGACTTGGATCCTGGGTTTGAGGACGGAAGGCAATTTGGACGTGCTACAGATGGTTCTCAAAAACAGTATAATTCGTATCAGAGTCGGACCAGGCCATCTGGTGGATACGGAAGATCAAGGCAAAGCAACTATCGTGGTGGCAGACGTGGAGGAAGTGGAGAAAGAGGTGGCTACAGATCTTACAATCGTAATTATGAGAACAGTGAAAACCCTCGTTTTACCACTGGCCAATTACCTCCGCCTCCACATCAAGCTCAAGGTTATAATAATTCATACGATAACCAATATCAGGGAGAATATCAAAATGGCTACCAGGGTAGCCACCAGAACAATCAAGGAGTATATCAAGGAGGTTACCAAAAAGATTATAAACAAAACTCCTATGATAACCCTCAATCCAATCAAGGTGAACGAACCTACGATAATAACGACAGAGAATCTTATCAATCTCATCAGCAGGATCTACCCCCTCATATGAAATAATTAATTATTTACCTGCCAATTCTAAGACTTGATCATATGCACTTTGTACACTCTTTTCAGGTGAAATACCAACCTGGGAGACTTTTAATTTTCCATCTACAAAGATCCAGTGACTTCTCACCACCCCTTTTGGTTGTTTCTTGGCACCTAATAGTCCAATGAATTCTCTTGAAGGATCGGACAACAAATCATATGGCAAACTCTGTTTACTAATGAAATTTTTTTGGGCACTAGGAGAATCAGCTGACAACCCCACTACAGTGGCGTATTTCTTCAGTTCCTCGTAGTTTTTACCGAATCCCTTTGCCTGCCTAGTACATCCAGGGGTGGAAGCCTTTGGGTAGGCGAAAATGACCAAGATTGATTTTTCAGCAGCAAGGTCTTTAAGTTTGACTGGTTCAGAGTCCTGATTCAACAGCTCCAGGTCTGAGATTTCGTCTCCAACCTCCAACGTTGGGGAAGGAGCAGAAACAGTAACAGCAGTGTTTTTAGAGGATTTGCTGGAACCATTTGATGGTTTCACGTCGTGTTCCTTTTCGTCCCCCTTGGGGATCTTCACCTTCTTAGTTTGCTTAGTTACCTTTTTATTGGGCTTCTCCTCCTGCTTAACCTCCTCTTCTGCCTCCAATTCCCTCTTTCCTGCTAGTCTTGTTGATCTTCTAACCATTTTAATCTTAATTATTGGGAAGCAATGAAGGGATCAGCAGGGATTTCCATTTGCCCTGTCCGCGGTGCGCCAGATTCTTAGATAATTAAAAAAAAAAGTTCGGAACGCGTGAGCCAGATCTCCCCTCCAAGAACCCACAGGTCCAGCTCAGCTCTACAGACACCCAAGTATCGTTTTACAGCGTTTTCAGCCGCCATTCACCAATTGAAATGTCGGAAACAGAAACTTTGAGGGATGGTCATTTTCACACGTCGGGTCCCACTTACAACATAGAGAGGTTCTCTCCCCTTCCAGTTGCCTCTGGTTTGGATCAGTCGCCAAACAGAAAGGGCGTCAAGTTCTCTGAAGATGTCCGATTATCTCCACCAAAGATAATGTCATCTCCTAGAAGGAGATACACAGCTACAAAACCTATTTTAAAGTCGTCATCCCCCGCCTCCTCTGCTAACTCGTCTCCCTTGAGGAAACCTAAGGGAAATGGGTACTTACCTACTGATCTCAGTTTTTGGTCTTCTGGATCCATTGTTGCAACAGCTCCGGGGACCGAGAGAGCAATAGCAGTGCTTATTGGCTCATGCAAAGTTTTGAGGGATCCCAATTTCAAACACAAATTCGAAGCTTATGCTACAATGAACGGTATACTACGAGAGAACAAGATTAACTTTATAAAAACACCCTTAAGTGAATACTCAGAACATTTGATACAGGAGACATTAGAAGATATCTGCCATTATGAAGCTTACTTGACCAACACAACCAATTCAGAATTGGACCCCTTCCTATTGCGAACAACTATACAGTCCATTAAAGTATCATCTTTCATTTTATCAAACCCTGATTTATCCTTTAAGCTATCCAACACGCTGTGTTCGAAGATAATGGTCAAGTGTTGTGAACTGTTAACAAATCAAAGCCTGGGTAAGTCTTTGTCAGCTGCTCTGTTGCAACTGATCAAAGAGGAATCGGTGGATCACAAAGTGATATCCTTAAATCCATATTTTGCCGAAACATTACTATCTTCCGTGTTGAACATGAAGTACTTTCATAGTGCCACGCTACTTATGGAGAAACTTTTCATCATCAAATGCTTTCTAATCAAGTTTAAACGAACCATGATAAAGAATTTTAATTCCTGGTTTCCATTTGTCTTTGCATGCTTAAAGGATACTTCACATCCTACGTTTTTCAAAATCATTCAGTCTGCTACCAATACTCTAAGAGAATGTTCAGCTCAATTTCAATACAACCGAAGTATGAATGAGCTCACTAACATATTCCTGACCAGTCCCATGACTTCATCAATGCATTCGATCCAATCAGATACTAATCGATCGAACGCAAAGGGAATTGACGTGCTCGTACAGAATTTGATCAAGTTGAGCTCCATGAGCTTCATGGAATGTTCTACTGCCATCAATATCTGGACTCAGTTTACCTTGTTGTTCAACGTGTTCACTGCCACTAATAGTTTTGATCTCTGGAGCTTTAATCAGTTGTGGCTTTCTCCATTAGCTTACTTTGAGGAAAATGGACCCCAGGATTCGAAATATTTGTTGGAAGTTTTTAAATGTTGGAAAATCATTACACAATATTGCTTCTTTTCTGAGAAGTTAAGTAGCTTCCCTTTAAACTCCAACCCTGAAAAACTTAACAAGATGACTCTCTTGATTGGACAGCCACTAGCAATTTTCCACAGAAAGAAGATAGAAATAGGGTCTAAGTTATCCAAAGAAATAGCAAGTTATCAAGATTGGGTTTTTTTTACCATAACGAAAGCATCCAAATCCATCAATGATCCAACTTGTAAACAACAACTATTCCAGAACTCATTTGTCGCAGTCCTCAATCAAGTATTTATGGGAACTCGCTCCAAGCTTGATGAGGCGGGATCCGAATTGGCAGTGAATTATATTTCAAGTTTCATTGATTGCTCATGGGCACCTTTGCTACCTTCACTAAGTGTTTCTGCAATGCTTGACATACTACAGCGTAATATCACTTTGGAAGAGGGCAATGTCAAGTTGCTTGAATCCTATTTGACAAGTGCTTTAACTGAGATGGATCCGTCTACAAGAATAGATTTCAATGTCTTTTACAGCTGTTGGTACAAGTTAACGGGAGATCCGGAACGCATGGTACGCTCGTTTCCTTTAGTAGAAGTGATCCGTTATCATAGGACTCTGAAGTTACCCCTTACGGAGTTGCTTCGAAGTTGGTATTCGATCGAAAGGATGCAAGTGATCTTCTTACAGAGATTGTTGGATTACTCCACCAGAGAAAATGACCTTGAGATAATTTCGGATGTGGTGGTACCAATCCTTTCTGACGGAGAGGGGATTGATAGCGGTCTTATTGAAGGCACGATTAATATTGTGACTCGATTTAGTGAAGATTTATTTTTCGGTACGGATAAAAGGATCATACTAAAATTGTTTAAGGAATTTGCTAGAGAGAATCCGCTTCCTGTCAAAAATGAGGGATTGGGGAAATTATTAGCCGCCGAGTTCGTGTCTTCAAACACGCTGCCGCAGTGCCTCTTCCAATTGTTAGAAAATGGGGAAATTGACCTGAATCAGTACTATAACGCTATTGACAATTTGACTCCTTACAATCCGCGGGTTTCAGGCTATGTTTACCAATTAGCAATGAAAAATTTGTTTTTGGTAAAACAGTTACACCTTTCTTACACCCAATTCTCTCAGGTTGATATTACGAAAACGTATGTTGTTCCCGACCTCTCAAAATATGCGACTGTTTCTCTAGACTCACTTCCCCAGAGCTCCTTACCGGACACCGTGAAAATTCCGCAGATCACGTCGAAAGATTTAGTACTAACAGATGGAGAAGATGAGGAGGAAATTATTAATTCTACGGTTAGTCCGAAGAGGAAGAGGATTGGAAAAGACCAGCAATCGAAGAAAATAAAAGTGGACGATAATTCTAAAGTTCAAGAGATAATGAGAAACCTTCAAAGAACGATTGATGAAGGTTTGGAAAAGTCTCAAAGAGAGGAATTGATCGATCAACTACTATCAACTATAGTCATGCTAAGGAATTTAGGCTAATATTCAATTAATGGAACCAAGAATTGAACACCAACCTTAACAGTGTCGACAAATTTAACTTGCGGGAAAACATCTTTAAATTTGAGATCCAAGCCACTCAATCCAGCACATCCGAGTAAGATGATTTTGGCACCTTCGTCGACCAGTTTCTGAACTTTCTCTTGGAGCTTCTTGAACTTTTTGGGATCTTGCAACTCCAGTACTTCAACATTGGCAGCAATGGTAGGGAGACAATATGAGGGCAACTTCTTTTCTCTCTTTTCTATTGTAGACCCTTTTCCATAGAAGAAATCCAACAAGGAGTCATCAAGGATTCGTTCCCATTGGTTGTTCGAAGTCAAGATGGCAAACTTGTGATCGTCAGTAGCCAGTCCCAAACTATACAATAATGAGCCCTGGAAAATACCCAATGCCTTTATCGAAGGGAATTCTTTGGTCAACATCGGAACCAGGGGATGATCTGAGAAGCAGCATACAAGCACACCATCCACCGGAGATTCATGGATACGTTTTTTCAACGCTGGAAAGCAAATTTCAGCAGAAACTAAGGCATCATCTTCATTATTGATTGATTTTGGAGCGTCAGAAGGAGCTGTATAGAATTGAAGCTCATAAGAATGTGGCACAGGAACCAGCTGCTCCAAATTGTCAGTGATAGACTTGGAGCTGTTCGGATTGACCACCAGGATCTTTTGGGGTGCCATTATTGAGGAAGAAAGTCTGCAGTCTATTTTGTCGACAGTTGCTGCTTGGTAAATTAGAGATACAGGGTTTCGCGAAATCTGACACTAGCTGATAAAGGGTGCTGCTGCCAACGCTACACGCACATTTCTTACGTAGTACAGTTTTATAAGTTCAACAAGTACTCTGCGCACTTCCCGACGGACCTTCTTAATAGTCTGCGACCCGCCTACCGGTTATCAGCTCATCGGGTCAGTCCATCTACGCGCTTGTCCCGTACACCTAAAAGTTTCAGTTCCACAGAGACCGGAGTCCGCTCAAATCTTATTGCAAGAAAAGCGGGCAAGCTTTTCGCTGGTTTCTGCGACTTAGAATTTGCCAGAAAGTGATTTGGTAGAGGCAGCGAAAAAAAGAGGGGCATCCAGGCATCTCCGAGATACCGACAGAGGGCGGAGACAACTGCCGCCAAGACTTCCTGAGCAATTGTATGTTAGCACTTACCTACTATAGTAGCTAAATAAGATATGGAACATGCATCAAGTATCGCCATCACCCCCGGACTCCACATTACGCTTACTCCACAGAGTCGGCACAGGGGAACGGGGGGCGGCTGGAAAGAGATGGCATGAAACGATTATCTCAATCCCCTCCTACATTAAAAAAAACCCCTTGAATCCTTGTCACCCCCCTCTCCCCAAGCTTTGGGGTCCTAGTGATGCTTAGGGGAAAAAAAACCCTGAAGGCCCCAAAGGGACTAAGGGATCATAATAGAACCATTTCATACCGGAGCCCGCGATAGAATAAAATAAGGTGACCGGAGGGACGGTAACAACAGTCCGAATGTTGTGCCAGAAAATGGCTTTTACCTGGGGTTCTGTCCCGCATTGTCATCCCCAAAAATGACACCGAGAATGACTTCTCGGAGCAGAATACTTATCCCCATCTTGTATATAAATACAGTATAATTTTCCTTCAGTTTTGTCATTCATTCACCAGACAAGCAGTACAACAAGAGCTTCTTTCTTACTACACACCTTCTTAATTATAAACTAAACTATGAGTGAACAAGACTTTGAAAAACAAATCTCCGAGGACTCCTACCGCCACAACGATGTTCAACAGGTTGCCACATCCGGTGCCAACAACGAATTCATCCACATTGGTAACCAAAAGTTCAGAAGATCTGAGCTGGCCGAGGCCTTCGGTGGTACGTTGAACCCTGGTTTAACTGCTCCTTCCGTTCACAAATTTGCCAACCCAGCTCCATTAGGTCTATCTGCTTTTGCCCTCACTACATTCGTCCTGTCTTTAATCAATGCCCAAGCTATGGGTGTCACCACACCTAACGTTGTTGTTGGTGCCGCATTCTTCTACGGTGGATTTGTTCAGCTGTTGGCTGGTATGTGGGAAATGGCAATCGAAAACACTTTCGGTGCTTTGGCCCTGAGTTCTTACGGTGGTTTCTGGATGTCATGGGGTGTCATCAACACTCCTTGGTTCGGAGTTGCCGAAGCTTATGGTGAGAACGCAAGAGACTTTGAAGTTGCTGTCGGATTTTTCCTGCTTGGCTGGGCCATTTTCACTATCATGTTGACTGTCTGTACACTCAAGTCTACTGTTACTTTCTGTGGTATGTTTGCTATTCTGTCTCTAACTTTTGTGATGCTTGCTGTCGGCCACTTGGCTCCTTCTGTCAACTGTAACAGGGCTGGTGGTGTTTTGGGAGTTGTTTGTGCGTTCTTCGCCTGGTACAACGCCTACGCCGGTGTTGCTACTAAGCAGAACTCGTACATAACTGTCACTGCTCTACACTTGCCAGGATCTGACCACTACAAGAAGCGTAATTAAGTATTTATTATGTAGCTTGAGGAATTGATTTCTAAAGGCCAAAGATGATGTAGAGCAGTAGTATTGTGATTAGCAAGTTTCTAAACATGTTTTGTGGTAGGCTCAAGCGTCATACCTTCCTTTTTTTTGGTGGTGCGATGACCTCTGCGATTACATAATCTTCGATGACCTCTGCGATTACATAATCGAAGATGTGTTTTTGTTTTTGGAAACGACAACCTCCTTTCGATCACGTAATAATAATAGGCGAGTGTTACCACGCGTCGGTATCTGTATTTTGGCCGCTTTAAACGAAAGCAGGAAAAATACAATACTGCATGGGCAATGCCATGGCGTCTGGCCAACCCAGAACAGAAGAGCCTGCCGTGTAAGTAGCGCTCGGGACCAGCTCGTTAGCCAATCAGTCTCTCCGTGTGAGCCCCTACACGCTAAGACTTGCATGGATATGCATGAAAAATGTCAACCCAGTCGCACACAGGGATGCTGTTGTCGTAGTGAGAAAAAGTTAAAATGATCAACCCATAGCAATCTAGAGGCTCTGATTGTCAGAAAAGAACCAGGCATTGCCCAGGAAAGACTTGCAAGAAAGCTACACAGTATCAGTAATATTTTCTTGAATCGCATTGAACTGCCTTCCCGTTTCCTTCCCCAATTCATTAAAAAGGCAATTAAACCTTATCTCGGCCTACATTGGTTGTCATGGAGATTCTTTACTTCCTATCTGCCGCCTACAGGAATGGGGAGGTGGAGAGACTAAAAAATGGTCTCACGACCCTAATCAAAACAACTTTGGTCGCGTTGTTTTCAGATTGATTCGTAACCTCAGAGAAAAACAATAACACCAAACAAAAGCTTGGAAAAAGAAAACATCATTCACGTCCACTAGTTAAATATAAATACTCCTGCCGCCTCCCTTTCCTTTCTTCTTATTCATCAACTCACCGTTTCAGTTTATTCCAACTACTTTCACTCACTTAACAAAAATGCAATACAGATCTCTCTTCTTAGGTTCCGCTCTCTTGGCCGCTGCCAACGCTGCTGTTTACAACACCACTGTCACTGACGTTGTTTCCGAATTGGAGACTACCGTTTTGACTATCACCTCTTGTGAGGAGGACAAGTGTATCACCAGTAAGTCCACTGGTTTGATCACAACCTCCACCCTCACCAAGCACGGTGTTGTCACTGTTGTCACCACTGTCTGTGACTTGCCAAGCACCACCAAGAGCTACGTTCCACCAGCTAAGACTACTACTGTCCCTCCCCCAGCTAAGAAGACTACCACCACCGTCCCACCTCCAGCTAAGACTTCTTCCCACGGTGAGTCTACAATCACTGTGACTGTCCCATCCACCACTTCTACCAAGAAGATTGAGAGTGAGTCTACTACTTACCACTTCGTTACCCAAACCACTACTGCCAAAAACGTTACCCCACCTGCTATCACCACCCAATCTCACGGTGCTGCTGGTATGAACGCTGCCAACTTCGTTGGATTAGGTGCTGCTGCCGTTGCCGCCGCTGCCTTGGTCTTGTAAGTTTGATAATTGAATTGCCTTACACAGTTGTATTTTAGCAAAGATTCTTCGTAATTAACCATTTTTTTTTATTTATAACATCTGTAGAGATTCGCCTTTTGATAGATAAAGACAGTATCGGCTTTTTGTTCCACTTTGGGATTATCTCCGAAGACTCTGAAGGCTTATATATTGCGCGATGCACTGATTCTCTTTCCTTCCCGCTTTTCATCAAGTCCACACAGTATGGCTTTTTTGTCGAAATTCTTGGGGGGCAAAAACGGTGAAGCCCAGGCGGCTAAGGAGATCTCAGAGATAGTACCTCTTTCTCAGTGCCCCGCTACTTGTTCGGCTGCTGAGTGTTACACAAGGTATCCGAATAGTTATAGGGACGACGAACACTCCAAGGGCGATCTCCTTTGGAAATCAACTAAACCTTATTCTTTACACATTATCATTCCAACGGGTAAATCTGATTGGCAGCGTGACGCCACTGATGTTAATGGTACAATTTTGAAGTCTATTTCCCAATGGGCATCATCTACCAAGCTTGTCCCAGAAGCAGTTAAAGTATCCACATCATCCATACCCCAGTCTAATTCCAAGGATCCGAGAATTGCCAAACAGACGGCTGGGGATATTTTAATTCTACCATACTTCGTATGGGTCAAACAGTTGTCTATGGAGGACGTTGGCACTGTGTTGGACAAACTAGTCCCTGTTCTTTTTTCAAACTTTTCTATCGAAACTACACAAGTGGAACCAACAGATATTCCTGCTGAGATCAATGGTTATGAAATCGTCAAAGACACAAACAAGGCCTATGTGTTCTTGTGCTCGCATAAAACAAGGGATAAACGCTGTGGAATCACCGCACCTGTGATTAAGAAGGAGATGTGCATTCACCTTCGTGATCATGATCTCTACAGAGATTTCGGAGATGATAGACCAGGCGGGGTCCAAGTTCATTTTATCAACCACGTCGGAGGTCACAAGTATGCAGCAAATGTTCTCATCTATTTGAAGTCTGGAGCAAATATCTGGTTGGCAAGATGTAATCCCTTTAATGTTAAACCTATCATAGAAGAGACCATCCTAGGAGGAGGCAAAGTATGGCCGGAGCATGTGAGGTTGGTCCAGAGATCTACGAAGCCTCTACAGTGGTAGACTTATAGCGTTATTTATTTATTTATCTAGAAAAAATCGTTTTCTTTCAACTTATAGCTCTTGGTGTAATAACTGGGGTTTTGGGTCTATTTTGGCTTCAATAAAATTGCGCAAGATATTCAGTCTTTTAATGACAGAGTCTGAATTGTTTGCCGATAGTTTGGTATTCAACATTTTCGATAGTCTCTCAATTTCATTGTTAAGGAATTCACTCTCTCCCTTTAGCAATTTTTCTATGACCTTTTTGTGGTACTTGATACTAAATTTGTCCTTGATATGTTCATGGTTCTTTAGCAAGTCCAATGTTGATTCCAGTAAACTTTGGTCCTTATCTCTCATGTAATTAGTAAGTTTGTCGCTCACTCCTGGAATTAGACCTGCGTTGAAATTTAGACTTCCGTCTGGTTCACGGAATAAACCGGCTTGCTCGTTGACAAAGTTAACCAAACCTTCTACAGTTCTATCCGGCGATTCATATCTTATTGGTTCATCTGAGCCCGCTGCAAAGTATAGGATAGTCGGGAAAGATTGAACTGCATATTTCTCTTTAATATTCTCACCTTCCACAACATCGGTAACAACGTCTCCGATGACAATATCGTCATTGCCAAAAGCTCTTGCTAGTTTCTCCCATTCAGGATGCAATCGTTTGCAATATCCGCACCATGAAGTAGTAACTGCAATGAATCTGTCCTTCTCAAGAAGATCGCCTATAGTTGAGTCATCAATTACTTGAACTAACGAAGGTTCCTTAGCTTCTACCGTCTTCTTCAACTTCAAACCAGTAGCCGACTCCAAAAAGTTCATGAAGGACTCACTGTCTCTGGACCCAGAAAATTCAATGGGATGGGATATATCCTGGGGTGTAAACAATTTCATCGTGGGAAATCCATCGATGTCGTAAACCTTCATGTACTTTGAGTACTTGTTAGCATCAATTGCGGCGATCTGGATCAAATCACTCTTTGGCTTCAGTTCTTGGGCCAGCTTTTCATACTCTGGAGTCATTCGTTTGCAGTGCGAACACCAATCAGCATAAAACTTCACCAAGGTGTACTTTCCGGAGTTTAGCACCACGTCATCAAAGTTCTTGTTGGTCAGCTCAATGACCTCAGCAAAGGCCAATGTAAAAAGAAGAAGCAATGAGATTAATAGTTTCATTATGCTAGACAGACTCTCTCAAGTGGTTGGAAAGGGAATAGGGGCAGGAGAAAGCAAACCGGAAGGCAAAAAATAACCTGGGTTATATAAGATTAGGCAAACGTGAGAGTGAAATTTGCTAAGATGTTGGGATCTTCAAATATGACGTAAACTTTAACGATGTCGGGTGGCTATTCGATCTGCAGATCCTAAGTCCGTGTATGATAATAGTATGTATGCATCCCTGTTTCACAACAGCACACCAACGCTAGTCTGGACTGCAACAATGTAACGACTGGCCAATAGACAATCGGCCAATAGGTACACTCTGTTCTTATGTTGACGCACACGTTACTGAGTCCCAACTCGTTCTCTTCACCGTCTGGCACCCTTCGAAGAATCTGCGCCGTCTACGTGTTTATTATGTAATCCTCGTATCCAGATCTGGCAACAGGTAAATATTCTGCCATACCCTTCCTCAGGAATGAGAATGATATTTTTGTTTCCTGGCAGGCAAAAAAAAAAAACCACCTTCTTACCTTGCACTTCATCCTCATACCACATTGCACCCGTCAAAGACCAGGCTTTCAACTTCAGGTCCCCGCTTCTTTTTTTCAATACTTTTCTTCTGTCACTTCGAATTTCAAGCTAGTTTTTTTTTTCTGTTTCTGATCCCCGTTGCCTTGACCCCTCAATCACCCAACATCAAATCACACAAGTCAACTTCAGATTGAAACTATGGTGGCGTTGTTGTTCCTACTGGTCTCGCTAGTCGTCTCTTGCCAGGCAATCAACTTTGCAAATGATATCTCATTGCTGGGGCGGTTTAACGGACTCTCTACACCAAATAATACTAATCAGTACAGAACATCTGTCAGGAACGAGGATTCAAAGAGTTTAGGCATTTTTAAACTAGGTCAAGATGAGTCGATATCGTTCGTCTCCACGTTCAACGGTACAATAAAACAGTCCTACTCGCTGGGAAATAACTCCGTGTTGATAATTCCCATCGAAGAAGGTGAGTCTCCTCTGCTCCTAGAAGTGAACGACGGAGCTTCCCAGGTCTCGGTATCCAACCTTACTGAAGAGTGGAGTAATCAAGTTCAAGGATCTATTCAAACTGTGTTTGTCAACCAAACGTCCAAGTTGATATACTTTGGAGGAAATTTGACGTTGAACGGTTCTATTTTTGGTTTAGTATGCTTCAACTACGAGTCCTCCTCCTTCGAATCCATTCCATTCCAGGGATTTAACGAAAACGCATCAGTAAACGCAATTGTTAGCATTAATGATGAGAATTTAGTATTTGGCGGAAATTTCGACTCCTTGGGGAATCAATCCTTACTTCATCATACTGTTTCCAATTCATCAAACTCAACAGAGTTGACCATATATGATGTCAGTCCAGATCAACTAACAAGTTTCAACATCGCCGACGTGTCAACAGCAGGTACCGACGAATCTCTTTCGTCAGACCCCAAATCAATCACTTGTCCTGATGAGGACAATGAATGGATTCTTACAGGCTCTCAAGGGACCTGGCTAGCGATGCTCCACCACACCATAATTCCTTCCAAGGTCCGTCTCTTCCAGTCAACTTCTGCAGAAGGTTATGGTGTCGAGTACTTCAGGCTCATAACTGGCCCTTCAAACAGTATCATGAACTTGACATATGTAAATCCACAAACCAATCAATATGAGTATTGTGACGCATGGTGTCCACTTCTCTCTAAATCACAGTTAGAAGAAGCTCTTCAAAACACAAATGCTTCAGACGTCTACGAAGACACTGTCTTCAATGAAAAAACTAGAACAGCAGGCTACCTAACATGGTCTGGAGATTACCAAGAATTTGAGTTCCACAATGAGCTCGACGTAACTCAAGTAACCATTCAAGTATTGTCCGCTTACAATGAAATCGGTGCTCTTAGAGGACTTCAACTCTACCAATCAGGAATTTACGTTTATGGTAACGAAAGTTTCAACCAACCTACCTGTGATGATTTCGAATTTCTTTCCTCCAGCGTATCCGTAGACGAATCTGGATCTTGGACCCCCCACGAGGATGGGTCCATTACTACGACCATATCATTGTCCAATGGTGAAATTCCAGCATCAGACTCCACAGTAGGTGTGACATTCTACCCAAATATCAGTTTTCCTGGCGATTACGAATTTTATGTTTACACACCTGGATGTTTAGCAACCAGCTCATGTAGCACCAGAGGTATTGTCAACGCTACACTTTACAACGGAATCGACAATGAACAACTCGCATCCATCTTAATATATCAAAACAATGATTTTGACAAGTATGACATTCTTTTCAACGGTCGTATTAATGCAACTTTGGATGATCATCCGTATGTCACCTTGGAGGTCGAGTCAACTATACCTGGGAACTCAGAAACAGAGCTGGAATTTGCCGTATATCAGTTGTTTGTAGACATATTGTTCATTGATGCAGATGCCGCTATCAACTCAACCAATAGTACCAGGCCCTTGAACCTGACAGTGCCTTTAAATGGTATCTTTGAGTATTCCCTCAACAACTTTTCAGATTTTAGTACTCTAAGGCTATCTAACCATACTTTTGTCGGAAACTCTTCCATTAATCTACTTGGATCCTCCCTGCTGGAGAATGCTACAGTGAATGGGTTAGTTTATCAGGATGGTAAACTTTATATTGGTGGTAAACTGTCTGCTAATGACGAGGGAAACCTTTTGGAACTTTCCATTCAAGATTTCAATAGCACTGATAATTCTTTTAGGACTAATGGAATGAGGCTTTTGCAATTCAATGGAACCGTCGATAGTCTAACTTCAACAGTTGGTGAAGACATTGCCGTCATCAGCAATTCTTCCGTCTTTCTTTTGAGAGATTCCAATGTCTTATCCTTAGCAGATACTAACTTCACTGTTACTGAGACTAGTTCATTCGAGATGAATAATTCGACGTTCTTTTTATTCAAAAATGACGAAGGACAGTCTCTAATCTGGAATAATGGATCAAGTTCATGGGTCGAAAACAACTCATCCTTCTTCTTCAACTTGACCAGCAGCGTTAGTCTTGACGAGCTTAATGACACACTTTTGTTTGGAGATCTGGTTTATTCTGAGCATTCC
Organism: Komagataella ulmi; assembly: GCA_023213065.1. NCBI lineage: Eukaryota > Fungi > Ascomycota > Pichiomycetes > Pichiales > Pichiaceae > Komagataella > Komagataella ulmi. Next base: position 888,111 of record JAKWAZ010000001.1, read on the forward strand.
ATTAGTAATTTGGCTCGTTTCGTTGATGGCGAATTTTTTGAATCGCCTTTTGAATTTAACTCTTCATTCGACAGTAGTTTATTCACCAGTTACTATATCAATGAGACAGCAGCATTGTTTGGTGGTAGGTTCAGAACTAGTGATGGAATCTCCAATGTTGCAATAGTTTTATCACTCAGGAATGGTTCTGTTCAAACTTCTGGGCTAAATGGGATAGAATGGAAAGATGATTCAGTGGTCACAACGTTTTTGATCTCTCAGAAAGATGAGTACCTATTTATTGGTTTCAATGGGACTGCTGAGCTCAACAATACTAGCGTCCAGGGCCTATTAATCTACGATTTATCCCAGAACGAGCCTGTAATTCACCAACCTGCATCATTAAACAGAGAGTCAGACCAACCAGGTATTGTTCACGCCCTGTCTTATAATACTGAAGAAAGTTACCTTCTTGTGGGTGGAGACTTTGAATCAGCGGGTAGCTTGTCATGTGAAGCGTTCTGTCGCTATGAAATTTCAGGATCCCGATGGGTCAAACCGTCGATATCTAACTCTTTAGCTGGGGAGATACATGATATGAGTTATGTTTCAAACACTAAGCTGGTGGTTGCCGGAAACCTTTCAGTTGATGGTCAAAATGACGGTTTTGTAGTGTTTGACTCCGCCAAGAATGAAGTGAATATCTCATCTGCGTTGTCTGTTTCCAACATAATAGACTCCGAGGAAGAAACTATTTCTCAATTTATACTGGTGGACAGTTCTTTGACTGGCAGAGCTCTTGCATTAGGAAAAAATTTTATAATAGGGTCCAATGGAACTAACTGGACGAGATTGGACGGCGACAACTTCTTTGAAGGAACAATATTCACAAATATGGCACTTTTAGATTTGGATGCCCGAGCTCAAAACAACCGTCCAGCCTCCAATAATTTCTTTGATCTTGATGAGATCCTATTGGTATCAGGATTTCTCAACTTTGGATCAGATATTGGTAACTACAGTACTGCTTTCTACAATGGGTCATCGTGGATACCTTACACAGTTACCACTAATGATCTAGCGCTGAGAAACTCTACCATCAACAATATCTATGCCAATTCTACCTCTTCAAGATCTTTGAAAAATGACATCCTATTGCAGGCACCACAGCTGGGAACAGGACCAGTCGTTGGAATAGGTTTTGCATTAGCACTAGGAACCACTCTCCTTCTTGGGAGTTTGTTTGCATTATATGCTATTTCTAATAAGAGAAAGAATGCGTTCCTAGAAAAGCAAGATCCAAGAGTGGGAGAACTAGAAATGATGGAGAAAGTCCCACCGGATCAAGTTCTGGATGCTATGGACCAGGCAAAGTATCGTTAGATGGATAAATAATATTGTATAGTAGTAATGTATTAATTAATTAACGATGGTTTCTCTCTGCATTGCGTGAGCATAACCATCATTGGAAGGAACATGCTAACTAACAAATGTCCCTCCAGTGAATAAACTCACACTGCAAACCTGCTGCAAAATCGGAACTAGGATACATTCATCTTGGCTTTTAATGTAATCTGAAAAATCATTCAGTGCAACCAGACCACTTATGGGATCTTTTATTATGTTGGTGCTCAAGATGGGTAATAAAGTAATGGCGCAACGACTCCAAACGTGTCCTTCTTTGGAAGTTATAGAAAATAAGGAGGAGCAAGACTTGTGGTTTGTAAAGTCAAATGCCTCGTCTATGTTGTGCTGAAAATTGTGCAAAACAACATTGTCTTTTTGAGGGAGCAAATTTAAACCTGAGATTAAGTTGAAAGATTGCAAGATGAATTCATCAACGGGGTTGGTTAGCGTTATCTTATTGTCTGTAATGAAAGTTATAATCAACCTAGCTGCTATTTGAATCAATTCGTTGTTTTTATCCATTTTAAACCAGTTTAGAAATCTCAGGGATTGAACATGTGTATCTTTAAACAAATGGTACTTCAAATGTTGTGAGAATCCAGTAAAAGATGTCTCATTTGACTTATCCCCAAGAAAGGGAGTCAAGTTTTGGATTCTTGATTCAAACTCTTTGTAAAGGTCTTTATTTCTCAATGAGTACATTGATATTATCTGTGTAACTAACGAACCAGAATATTGGAGAGGTAACAGTTTATTAATGACCGATTTTGAAAAATAGTCCACTAATTTACCAAGTTCCATAGTTTTGACACTTCTCAAAGGAACAATATTAAAGTATACTTTCCAATAGGCTAAGGTTTTGGCAAAAACTGGAGAGGTCAATTTATGTTTGGTGTACAGTATCCCAAAAACATTATTAGTGGGGTCCATAGATATGCCAGCTATGAGCATTTTCTGAGGATCTGCCGAATGAACTAACATTTTCTGAATCTTATACAATTGTTTGTAAAGAGGGTCTTCGCCTGTTGGCTCGTTGATCATGAAGTTAAGATGTTCGAAATTTGAAAAACCTTCTATAGGGGAGAATTCAGTTCTAATATAGTCACCAGAAGATTCAACAAATATTAGTCTTAATAAGCCATCCATGCGATATAGTTCAAAGTCATGGAAAAATAAAGGAGATTGTAGGTCTAACTCAAAATTAGAAATTTGGCCATCAAGGTGAAAAGCAAATGCTTTCAAAGACTTTGTGAAGACAGTGAAAAAGATTAGCTTTTCTTCCCAGTTATACCATTTACTGTTAGCATGTAACCCTCTGTATTTCTGGGAAATTTGTTTCAACTGGTCCTCAAATACTAGACTGCCATCAGATTCCAAGAATAATTTCATCACATGAATCGCATTGTCCCTAGTTATGGCTGTCAAATAACTGACCCACCTATCCTGACACTGTATCCAAGGTGACCATTCCAATGTATTGGCAACCAATGGCAGCTCTACTGTTAGCTTGACATTGATTTTGTCACAGAGCAATTCAAGTAGCTTGATTTCACCCTTTCCATTAGAAATGGCCATGAAATGGTGATCAGCAAGGCTCACATGATCGACAAGTGGGCCCCAAGAGAAACTGGTAATTCTACTCCTTTGAATCTCTGGGAGCCGTGTGATGTGCTCCAAGTCTAACTGGTGGATCGCTGGGTTGACATGTAACGAACAATTCCAGTTACCAGTTTCAAAGACGTACAGTTGGAGATTGTTGTACAGTACTGCTAATTGAGATCTCTGATCTTGGGAAAATCCTTTCGGAGACCATCGAATAGACACCGGTTGAGGCTCCATGACCGTATCTGTAATGTTGACGTCATCATCGTAAGTTTGATGTCGTTGAAGGTAAAGAAGTGGAGAGGGATTGAGAACATTTCTTTTCAATACTAGGAGATCTGTAAGCCCATGGATCTTGTGTATGTCTGGATTGAGAGAAACAGGGGTACTCTCTAGGACAACTATATTATTGTTGTCATTTATTATGGCAATGTCCCCATCATTGGACCATTGAATGAGATTGGGAACCCTATAGGGCTGAAACCGGGTCAGCACAATCTCTTGTGCCATGAAGATGAATTGTAAACAGAGGAAGGTAGGTCTACTCGGACTATTCGAGCTCTGTTGTTAGAAGGCCCATCACGGTGGCATCCCGCGAAGCTACTCGTTTGAGATACCAGAAATGCTGTATACGCGTCAGTTTTCCGCCCACCTAAAGCTACAGTTCAATGCTGATAGGCATATCTGGAACTAAATGTTCCGGCAGGACAACAGTGGCTCGTTACTTGACATACCAAGGATTCAAACACATTTCGTTAGAGCCTTCAATCCTGATTATTGACCATAAGTTCGACGATGAAGATGAACTGGTAGACTTTGTGACCAAGAACTACTCTGAAAATTTTGTCTTATCACACATTGACAACCCTGTTCTTCTAAGCAAGTTATCCAAAAGACCGTTTTTTTTACACCTTTCACTGGAAAGCTCTATACTCAAACGACACCAAAGAAGATGCTCCAAAGCGGGCGATATTTCTCTGGAGGAGTTTGTCATAGACTGTGATAAATACACGTTTGACCATAAACTGATAGAGATAAGTAACCTAGCTGACATAACTGTCATTAATAATCATGACTCCATTAACCAGTTATATTCACACCTTTCCAATGTCAACCTGCTGAACCCCACAAGATTAAGACCCTCGTGGGATGCCTATTTCATGAGATTGGCAGATTTGGCAGCTTTGAGGTCCAATTGCATGAAAAGAAGAGTCGGGTGTGTAGTGGTAAGAGATAACAGAATCATTTCTACTGGTTACAACGGTACACCAAGAAATATGCCTAATTGCAATCAAGGAGGGTGCGCTAGATGCAATTCAGGAAACTCATCAGGGAACGGCTTATCAACCTGCTTATGCCTACACGCAGAGGAGAATGCATTGTTGGAAGCAGGAAGAGATCGAATCAGTACCAACAGTATTCTCTACTGTAACACATGTCCATGTTTGACATGCTCCATTAAAATCATTCAAAGTGGCATTCAAGAGGTAGTCTATTCCCAGAGTTACAGCATGGATACACTTTCTTACCAGGCATTGAACTCTGCTGGAGTAAAACTTCGTCAGTATTCTCCACCCCAAGGAGGCGTCATGTAATAAAATGTTTATTTCTTTATTTCTCATTCTTTAGGTTTCTCTGTACTCATATGGTCCAGGTTTCTGTTCCACTTCGACGTCGATAACGGACTCTGGGATTACCTTTCCATCAACAGAAATAAAAGCTTCGACATGGTCACCAGGAACGAGCTTTCCCACTCCCTTTGGAGTTCCTGTCAGGATTACATCGCCTTTCTGAAGGGTCATAATTGAGCTCATGGTAGCGAAAATCTGGTGAATTGGGAATATCATCAAATTGGTCAGGTCATCTTGACGAGTTTGTCCGTTGACTTTCAGTTGCAATTGAACATTGTAAGGATCAGGAATTTGAGATTTAGAAATGAAGGGAGAAAGCGGCAGAAATGTGTCAAATCCTTTGCCGATTGACCAAGGCAAACCTTTCTTTTTGGCTTCATCCTGAACGTTTCGTGCTGTCAAATCAATCGCCAATGAGTATCCTGCAATTGCATCGAGCGCATCCTGGGCGGTAAATGTTTCAGGGTCCAGATTCTTCAACTGTTTGTTGAGGACAACAGCCAATTCTACCTCGTGGTGAACCTCGACTCCCTTGGGGGCCAGAATGGGGCCTTCCTTTGGAAGCAGCACTGATGACGATGGCTTCAGAAAAAAGAAGGGCTGGGAGGGTGTTCTGTTGTTTAGCTCCTTAATATGAGCCACGTAGTTTCTGCCAATGCAGAGAAACTTCCCTGCCTCTTTTACAAAGTTCAATGACATTCTTGTTCTACTATACAGGAGGAAGAGAGATGTTTTGGAATTACAGCACTGTTGGTTGGTTTGAGTACCCGCGATTGCTTTGACGGTATATTTCTAAAGTCTATACAGACCGGGGTCGGTATCGGGATTGGTTGGCTGGGTGTTAATGAAGACCCTCAAGTTTTATTGTGTATAGAGCAGGATTTAATTCTAGCTTTTCCTCTCTCTCAAACTCGCATTGTTAGATGTCATTAACGGTGGATTTTCTGTTTGTGAATTTTGATTTGAAAGCGTGTTTAGCCCGTTTAACTGTATCTGATTTGCCGGCTTTCCCATCATTGTAGACCCTAATTCCATTTGCTCTTCAGGACCCACAGTCTTCCGTCCTTGGTCAACGTATTGAGTGGAATTTAAAATAGCGTTCAAATTTTCAACACCGCCAAGCTGATCTATCAAAGTCGGGCAATTGTGATGTGAATACAGAATCGTTCTGAGGGTCAAAACCTGTTCTCGGAGCATGTTTACTTGGAAATTAAGAGCGTTATAGTTTTGTGAATAGAAGTTTAGTTCCTCTTCCATACGTTGCACTTTTTGTTTCTTTCTTTGCCTGCATTTCGACGCAGCTACCCTATTCCGTTCCAGAAAACTCTTCCGCTTCCCCTCTTCGTCAGCGGGTGTCCTCTTTGAATCAGCTTCAGCTGACTTCTCATCTGTTGTTGCAACCGATGCGGTTCTCTTCTTCGATTTCGAACTCTCTTTCTTAACCTTCAAGTCCTTGGCACTATCGCAGTCTGTACTATTTAAGGACGTTATTGGCGTGGGGAGTTGTGTCTCTTCCTTCTTCAGGCTCTGCGGAGGTTCAGTTGTGCTTGGAAATGCCAACAGCGATGACAAGTTAGAGATAAGCGCCGGTGGAACTGGATATGGATTGTTGACGTTCGACGGGACCTGGGAACCGACACCCTGTGGGGGATGAGGAGCTTGCGGAAGAGGACCCTGAAACACCTGGCCTTGCATGACGGGAACTTGATGGACTGGGACTTGAGAAACTGGGACTTGAGGAATCGGAGTTAGCCCTGTTCGTAGATAAGATTCGTTAGGCGTTAGTCCCGACCTTCGAGCATTCAGAACAAACTGTTGCATAAGGCTCTGTGAGCTATGATGGTTGGTGAGTCCTGGGAATGTGCTTGAATTGAGATTTACGTTCCACATAGCACCGGGAGTTATCGAGAGTCCCGAACCACCAGGGGAGAGGCCAGTTAGCGGTGGCAGAATGTTCTTCTTGGACCCACCCGGCGTTAGTACAGTGGGAGAAGCACCTTCTGTGGAAAGGTTAGGTTGTTGCTTGGGATTGAGAGCGATCTTCTTATCTTTTGTATCGCTTGAAGGCTTGCTGGCAAACGATTGCTCAAACGGGTTAGGCTCCAATTCTAAACCCGATTTGGTTGTTTTTCCCAAATCGTTAGGAGGACTAACGGAGTTCATGAGACTGCGACTGGGTCAGAGCTTCCCTCTTTGGTGTACTGGTGTATATGATGTAGGGTGAGCAGCGCAATGAATGCACAATAGCAATTGAATCAGACCAGTGACCAGTAGCTTTACTGATTCAACAAAAAAAAAAAGCAAATTTGAAGGAGTAACGTAATGACGACGTCATTGGACTCTTAACGAAGATTCGCGAACAAAGAAAAAAAACGAGAACCACAGATTTCGATGTTAGATGATAGTTGCTGGATGGCTGATGCCACTACGAGGTACAAGGTTAATGAGGCAAGTTGATAGATATAGTCTTGAGATTGTCAGCAGCCGAAATCACTGGCCATAGCTGCTTGGGTTTTAACCGAATCACTTTGATTAACTAATTATAAAATTACATGCTTGCTTTTGACCAGAAGGGACACCAAACTGGGTACTTGAAAGTTTATTTTTTGTTCACCTGGCATCAAACTGGACTAAAATACTAGTTAGTACTGCAATATTCTCAAGCTCTGGAACTTTGTCAAAAACTTACTCATTCTCTTGGTTCTGGCTTTGTAGATCACACGATGTCCGCATTCCTTACAACGAACTGGATCAGACTTGTTCAGGGAGAAGTTGTGAGCACAAGCTCCACAGGTGTATTTGACACCGTAGTGCTTATTTGGGGCTACACCGGAGGCGGCTGCCGCAAGGTCTGTGCCTGATGGAGCTACGAATCCTTCTCTGCTCATCTTTTAAGGGTTATGTGTGTGTATGATTAGGTTGACTGGTTGTGCTAACTGTATTTGTAAGGATAGTAAATTTTTCAGGACAACACACGACCATTATTTCTCTCCCTGAAGACAAGGTCCAGTGATACTGCAGTGTCAGTGCTTCACTCCCAACCAGACCCTAACGTGTTTAGATGCTGCAAAGTCTAGGTGGCTCCAAACGTTGGAGAACTGTCCATACTTGTACGCATGTGTTGGGTCGCTGTTTCGCACAAATGGCTACTGCTTGTAACAACCAGGAGTATCTTCAGTTCTTACCTTATGTGGGAAAGGGATCCAAATTCAAGACTCATTATGTCAACTCGTTTAACAGCGTATCCAACTCTAACGAAACACATGATGACCATGAACTACGCAGTAGACGACAAAAATTGACAAACTATAAGAAAATCTCCAAGTACCTCTCACAGGACGAACTATTCCAGTTGAACCAGGAATTTATCCAACAAATCTTCTCTCTTATCACCAGCTTCAAGTATGATCCCAAAATTTTAGATCCAAAAACTGTTCAGGAGTTTTATAGACAACCGAGAGTTTTGTCGATGGCCCCCAAGTTACCAGAATCGTTAAACATCGAAGTTTTCACGGACTATGTGAACCAGATCACAAATAATCGATATGTGCATAACCATGCTTCTAATGAGGAAAACGTCATTCCAATGTTGTTACGCCAGTTCTTTCACAAGGATAACAGACACTGTATGAAACTGAGGGGTATTCAGTCCTACAACAGCGTCATTCGTTTCTTTCTTTCTAAGAACGATTTACCATATGCCAGATCGTTGTTGGCTCAAATGAGAAGTGAAGGTATCAGGCCGAATAGGTTGACATATAATCTTTTTATTGGTCATTTGAGGAACATGCCTGTACATTATACGAACCCCCTCATTACTGTTTTGAAGTATTTGGGTTTAATGAGAAAAGAATATATCTCTCCTGATTCGACTACGTGGCATTTGATCTACCAGATTTTACCAGATAACATCTCCAAGCAAATGTTGTTGGACAAAATGGATCAACTAGGATTTTTCAGAACTGCACTTTTGACGCGGTTCAGATTGGAATCACTTTCTTCTTCTGTCGAAATGACGAAATTACTGGAGAGCACTCCCCCAACTTTAAAGGATATAAACTGTTTCAATATCTTGTTTTCTCAATTAGTCACAGAGAAGAAATATCATAAATGTTGGGAGCTGCTCCATAAGACTACACTAACTCCCAACCTGTCGACTCTCAACAGCATTCTCAATTCTCTTCGAAACAATTCCCGAGTTGATCTGTGTTTTGTCTTCTACAATTACATGCTAGAAAAGTTCAAGATTTCTCCTAACACCACTACTTTCCATTACCTAATTGCGGCAGCTGTTAAACAGGGATTTCATAATAATTGGAGACAGGTTCTCAGAATTTTATATCATGAATTGTCAGCCGTTACAGGGACCACAAATAACTTCTCAGGATACTATCTTCAACGGGCCAAGGCCCGTTCCTTAATTGATCTGAAAAACAACCAAGCTCCGCTGAATTTGAAGGCTCCACTCTCAACAGCGGAATTGGACATTCGTCACCAGCTTTTTAATGATCTTTCCATCAATACAGACACTAAAAAATTCCCAACCATACCAAACACACAGAAACATGGCCCAAAGTTTGTGAAAGCTGCACTAACAAGCGGATACCACAGAGTAAAACCTTCCAAGAACGGGGAACTAAAAGAGAACTACATACACCTGGCTAATAGAGCCAAGTCGGTCAAGAGTGCCATACAAAAAGATTTCAAACAAAAGGACAAGATGCGCAATCTGTCCCGAAGGTATAGAGACCGAATCAGCATCATCAAAGAGGGTTACACGAGCAATCTTAAACAAAAACTTGTAGATAACAATATGGTCTCTGTTCCCTACTTGAAATAGTAAATATAATTATAGCATGCATCAAAATAGGATCTTCGTGATAACAAGCATACTCATTAATCTAAGGTCTGCTCCTGCAAACGATCAATAAGTTCGTCAGAAACTAAACTTGCGTAACTTGAAGATATATAGCCTCTTCCCCCAGCATAAGATAATATGACTGGAAGGAACATCAGACTATGCAATGAGGCTAACACCACTAGAGAAAACCACATTCGGAAATAGTACACCTCAAAGATTTGTGATCTTGTGAATGCCAGTACTGTTACGCCAACAATCTTAGTCAGTGTGATTCCACCAAACACGGAACCTCCAATGGTCGTCAGGGATTTGAAAGCTCTTGATTGCTTGCTGGAGAATGCATAAGTGGTATCTAAGCTAGTGTTGAAGTTGATTGCTGGATCGCCAATAGTAAAACCTCTCACAATGTGAGTGCAGAATTCTACACTTAGACCAACACAGATTAGGATGTTTACCAAACTGACGGCATTAAGGTTGATTCCCCAAAGAGCCATGACGCCTCCCATATCAATCAATATCATAACAACAGTGAGAATCAAGATTAAAGCAGAAGTGAAAGACCCCAGCAGGGTTACCGCAAACAAGAAGATCACCAGAAGGGCAGCAGCAACCAACGAAAAGGTCAACTTGACGATAGACGCATACTGGACAAAGAAAATGTAAAATGGTGAATATGCAAACAAATCTTTGATTCCAGTGTACTCCTTGATCTCGTTCGTGATCCGAAGGGACTCTTTGTAGGCCCTTATGAAATCATCTTGTGATCTAAGGGGAACATGACTGGTACGGAAAACAAAGCTTTCGACGTTCGTTCGGTTAACATCAGTGAACACACTACTTGAATATGGTGCTTTACCACCCAACGGGCAAGGATCACTAGGTGACTCTATCCAAATATCAAAGTACTTCATGAATTCTTCGCCTTGTGGAAGTCCTTCCATAGTAATATTCCATCCAGGCTCGTGGTTTTCGTAGCAAACCTCGCATTGTCTTGAAGGGGCGTATATCGGGCATATCTCAGTCTGGTTAGTACCTTTTCGAAACTTACAACAATCAGTGAGGTCTGGATTTAACCAAAGGAAGAAGTCATCTATCCAGCTGCTGGTAGGTTCATAAATGGTAGAGATTTCAGAGCGTTTTCTTTCCTGTTCCAAAACGTTTACCAACGAAAATTCCTCACAGGTAGAGAATCTTCCACAAAGTTTTTGCTGGTTGCTTCTTTCCGTAACATTCATGCCGTCTACTACAAAGTAAGTAGGAGGCCCAACCCCCAAGTAGTTATAGATACCATCGAAATAATCAATCAGAAATGAGTCCCTGGGTAATGCAATTCGTTGGTCTAAACCAAACTGGACTTCTGGCAATAAGCTAAGACAAAATATGGTGAACGTTCCGAAGACTGCCAAAATGCAAGGCTTTATGTTCTTGTTGAATATGAAGGGAGCATAATACTTTTTAATCAACTCTGAGAAGACATTGTCGTTACTAGTGTCCAGTAGCTCATCAATTATTAATCCCTCTTGGTTGTTACTGTTCCCAAATTGAACACCTCTATCAACTTTTACAAAAGGGAAAACATCCAACCTGTTATCCTCTAGGCGAATTTGATCCAACGTTAACAATGATACGAATGCCGTCGTTTGTAGAATACAATTGAACAACACTGCCATTGTACAATAAGCGGCGAAGTTTCTCACTGCTGGCATTGAAACAACGGTAGCTAGAGCAAAACAGAACACTTGAGAGGATGAACTGAGTAATATACTTGGCCCAATCTTTCCCATAGCTTTAGAGACTCTTAGGGGAATACTTTCAGTGCTATAATTCATGTTAACTGTGTTGAGCTCATGAGAAATTAAAAAGATGTTATCAACACCAATTGCAAGGACCAAAAATGGGATAACTTCTGCTATGATTAGGGTCGATTTAAGTCCAAAAATAGACCAAAATCCGGCTGAGCTTGATACAGAAAGAAGAACAATAATAATTCCTGACAAGCCTAGGGTGAATCTGGTGTGAACCAGAGAGGTAAGACTCCATTCTCTGGCGATTGCATTACTCCCTAAAGCTACTGCAGCATACAGGAACATGAGCAGGTAGGAAATCACAATGATGTTGATGTCAGTGTTAGTTGACTTGTTAAGTTCTTTTTGCAAAGAGCTTTCAGTGCTGAAACTCAACTTCAGACCCCTCTGGGCAGACTCCTCTTTAAGCTCCAACAAATGAGATTCCAATTCTTTTTCCCATGCCAAAGAATTTCGGAACTGAGTGCTATTAACATCATTAGAGTTATTCACCACGAGAGTAATAACTAAAGCGTTAGATTTCAGGATATCAAAATCTCCCAACTGATCAGTTCCAAAAACAAGACTCTTTTTCAAGGGCTGTTGAAACGAAGGGAGACAGTTCACGGGGCTGTTGGCACATGACGATAATTTCTTTTCCCAATTATCTTCAGTTAGAGTGGAAGAATCACCTTCAAAATACTGCGTGAATGATTCAACAACGCACGCATCGTTGATAGGTTTCAAACATAGATCTTGTAATGTGATCGGGTCCCTCTGGTAATCTGATGCATTAGCTTGCAAAGAAAGAATGGTTGACTCTTTTTCAAACCACCATTTTACTGTGTCATACGACAGCACTGGTCCCGTTTCATTGATAACGAATATCTGCTGCGTCCGATAAAACGGCCCAAACTTTTCATCAAAGACTTGCTTTTGTTGGAATGCTTCAGCTTGCGGAGATACCCACAATTTAACGGGGTCTTCTTCGAGTTCAATGAAGCGCATGAAAGAGGTAAGTGTTAGTGACACCACCAAAGAGACAAAAATCACCGTTTTGGGAGAGGTTGAACAAAAGAACCCCAACTTGCAGAACCACTCCTCTAACTTGCTGTTGATAGGATAATAGGAAGAGTTATACTCAAATTCATTGTTGAAAAACTGTTCGTCTTCAGAGCTGTAATCGTATCTAGATTCATCCAAAGCCAGATCATCATGTAAAAGTAAGCTGGTTCTGGATTTGGTATAGCGTGAGGTCTTGTAAGCAATATATCCCAAAAGGACAATAGAATAAAGTAAAACAACGGCGAAGGAAAAGCAGGGAAGAACACCCACACGACATTGTCTGGGAGTATTTCGGCTTGGCAGAACTGGACAAGATCCTGGACAATCGGAACATGCACATTTATAGTCTGGATTGCTGTCGTTACAGGCTCTCACAGGGTTATCGGGATATTCGACCCATTGAGGGGTTGAGTTGGAAGAATATTGAAAATTGATTTGAAAGGGAGAACCACCCAACAAGGGCTTCTCGTCTCCTAAGAATTTCAAGAAATCAGAGTAATTCTTAGCGCCACCTCCAATCAAATCCATAGCATATCCGTTCGATGCTCCAAACTTGATATCCTTACAAGAATCGTAAAATTCCTCTGCCCAACTACTTTGGATGTAGTAGTCCAATTCACTCACCGCATCCTCTCCGGTGGTGGACTTTACTGTGTCCGTAACATTGACAAACTGGGATTGATCTGGAGAACATGTGAATGAACAAAACAAGGTATAAAAGTTACTGCGACATGCTGGACATGAAGCAATGATAGGATCAACCTTTTTCAATTGCTTTTGCAAACTCAATAGCTGAGAAGTGTCACAACACGTATAGGTATTTGTATCAGCAAACTCTTTGCCACATATTTGTTCAAGTAGGTCAAAATCACTTGGGGAGGATGGCGAAGAGAACGTATTATCGGGACAGGGTAAATCTGAACCGAAGAAGTTCTTCTTGCCACAACTTCCTCTCAAAGCACAAATTCCAGCTTCGTGAACCTTCGTAGCCTGTACCAGACCGGCCACAAACAGGAAGAGTAGGAGGAGCAGGGTTTTCATGATATGGTCTGCTTCCCGTTAGCAAGTTAGCGTAAGAGGAGATGAGATAGATAGAGGGCTGATATTCTCGTTTCCTGTCGCGACTCTCCCCCCCTTGATGATGATGTAAGGGTTTCAGTAGACATATATCCGCAAACCGTACGATCTCATCCACTCGGCCCTATCACACCAGTTTACCATTGAAATACACCCGTCACCCCCACGGCCATGATCAGAAAGAGCAGAAATTTGATTAAGCTGCAATCGGTGAGATATACTTCTACCAAGGGCAAAGAAAACTCTCCCACGGAGAAAATGAGGCCAGGTTACTTTTCAGACGCTCAGAATGCCTACATGGATAGAGTAATCAGAGTAGACCAAGCAGGGGAGTTGGGTGCAAATTACATATACAATGGACAATATTTAGCCCTGTCACATAAGAGACCGGATTTAAAACCTATACTAAAGCATATGTGGGAACAAGAGATCCACCATCACAATACCTTCAACAATCTACAGGTTGAAAGAAGAGTGAGGCCATCGTTGCTAACCCCCCTCTGGAAGATTGGAGCCATGGGATTAGGTATTGCCACGGGAATGATGGGAAAAGAAGCTGCTATGGCTTGCACAGAGGCTGTTGAAACGGTAATTGGAGGGCATTATAACCAACAATTGCGAGTATTAACTAACCAGTTCCATGTAGATGCTGTGAATGAGGAAACTGGAGAGACTACTCCGACCATCCCCGAGGAGATCAAAGATATGCAGAAATTGGTCAGTGAGTTCAGAGATGAGGAACTGGAGCATTTGGATACAGCCGTTGAACATGATGCTCACGGTGCTAGGCCCTACTGGTTGCTTACAGAAGCAATCAAACTGACCTGTCGGGGTGCTATATGGACTGCAGAGAGAGTTTAATGAAAAGTCTATTTTGGTTTTTTTTTCTTTGAGTGGGGGAACTCATCTCACACTAGCCCGTCGTAGAGCGTTAAAGCATTGATAATGGAAGGGTCTAACTTGCATCGTTCCTGGAATTCTTGCAGCGAGATTTTACCATCTTCATTTTTATCCATCAAATTGAAGATCTTCTCTACTCTCAGTTCCGGTGTCTTCTCGTCTTCTGACAACTCGACCATTGAACCGATCATCTGGTAGATCGAAGTTACGATTGCTAACATTTCGTCATGGTCTATAAATCCATCATTGTTGAGATCATACAGTTTGAATGACCACAATAGTTTCTCTTCCATAGACCCTCTCGAGGTGACAGAGAGCGCAGTTATAAACTCTTTGAAATCAATCTCTCCAGAATTGTCTGTATCCAATACCTTGAACGTGTAAGCACTGAACTCTGTAGGATCTCCGAAGGGGAAGAATTGTTTGTAGATCTTGATGAAATCGTCTTTAGTCATGGTGCCCGAGGGACAATCTCTTAAAAAACCCTTGTACCACTGCTGAAGCTCTCGTCTGTCAAACTTGGTAGTCTGTCTCAGCTCGTGTATGTCATCACTGGACAATTTGGAAGCTACTTTACCCATTGTGGCTGTGTGATGGGTTGTGTGTAAAAAGGAGAGAATGATTAAGCTTTATAGCTTCGCGCCCTTGCTCAATTTTTCCACTGATATCTACCCTACCACCCTACTTCAAGGCAATGCACGGCTGCCAGATCTTTCCCGTAGAACGAGGCGTTGGCAAACGGAGCCAACGAGGCTGGGTTATAGTTGGAAACCTACTGTGGGACGCATTAGTGAAAAAGAATTAAAATTCAATTAGATAATTATATTTCTCTTATATCTTATCTGGGGTCCAATCCAACCCCAGTCGCTTATAAATTTCAGATTGAGCCTGGGACCATATTCTGGCCTTCTCCTCCTTGGAAAGACCATTTCCATTTAGTTGTTTTTGTGTGTTGTTCAGGATTGCTTTGGATAGCAGATCGTTTTTTGGTGCTGGGTGTCCTTTGAGTATGGAGCATCGATGCTGGAAATCAAGCCGACATTGCGTCTCAACCCCCAGGTTTAATAAGTAGTTCTCAATTATGTTTCTCCACTCCACTTTTGAAAAACATTGCAAAGTTGGATCTTTTGTGGGCATGTCGGAGTATCTGGCCTGAACGGCTAAATTATGTCTGTATCTTGCAGACTGCACTATGTACGCAGCTGTCTTTAGTTTAAACTCTTTGCTGAATTTGGACTCTTTGTAAATGTCTGATCTCATGAGGATCTCAATGTATTCGTTATCAGAACTCGTCAGTGGGAGTAGGACGATGTGAAAGTCAGGATTATCTCTTATGCGAGGTATGTACCCGCCCCACTCTGGTTTGAGTTCACTAACTATCAGCAAAGATCTTAGATCGTTCAGTTCCCAGTTGACCAGGTTCCTCTTGGTGAACACCGGTCGTCCGTTGTAAAACCGTTCCACGGTTAAGTCAGGATCGTACATGTCTTCAAAGTTCTTCGGGAGAACTTCGTTCAAATCAACTTCAGTGACGAATCCGTTGTCAGCGAAATAATTAGTGAATAATGAGGTGGCCGCTGTTTGATTAGTTGGTTGCTGTGTTAAATTATTGGAGAACAGGGAACTACTCTTGGTGGTTGTTCTGGAGAGTTTGGATTCTGGCTTCTTTAAAAAGCCCAAGTAAGCCTTTCGCTTTCTCTTTGACTCATCTATCGTCATTTCTGAGCCATCACTGGCCACGCTTGCGAGGCTTTCGACGTCCGACCCGCTGAACTGTGAGGATGAAGCTGTAATGGATTTGCTGGCCAAGGGGGACGAACCATGCCTTAGGTTGCTTTGAGCTTGCGCTAATTTTCGGTGGATATCAAGACGAGCTTGCTCCCTAAACTCGCTGGGAGTGTTATAGTTGTCACCCGAGTACTTCAACTGCTTCCTATTGAAACTTGTAGGTGGGATATACATTGGGTGATTCTGGTTTGTTTGACAACCGGATTAAATTAGCTTCTCGAATAAAGTGGACCTTTTAATATCACGGATAAAAAAATTTATTTCTGGTATGTTCCGGCACGAAAACCTGCAACAAGGCGTGGGGAGATTAGACGGGGCGGGATAACTCGGAGGCGTAAAACTGTGGAGACTCCCCCTAGGAAAACCAAAAAAAGAAATAAGACCCAGAAAAAAGAAATCCCGGAAAGACCTGTCGTCTTTCCGTCGTGCCGTAACCAATATACATCCAATAGACGATTGGTGAAAAAAATGGTTGGCTATTAGGTAACAAGAGACGATTATTGCAAGACAGCATGGGTGTGAGTGAACTTCCAGAACTTCGTAAGTAAAACGTTAATGCTGATGTGTGGTGTCCAGAGGACAGCCGGTGGAGGACATTGGCCCATTGAGAGGGAGAACCTCGTCCTTTAAATTACCCGCATTTGAACGCCTATGAGGCCACTAACTAACATTGATAGTTTCCCACGAGGAAATGAAACAAAACAAGATCCCTCTTGCCTACAGAGACAGATGTGCCAGATTGCTGGTTCCTCTCAACAAATGTAGAAAGGAAGGGTGGTATATGCCTTGGAATTGTGTCCAAGAGAGACACGACTACGAGCAATGTCAATATCTGGATTTCAAGAGAAGGGTCAAGGAATTGGAGGAGATCAAGAAACAGAGAGACGCTGTCGATGCCTCAGCAGATCTTTGAAAGCTGCCATAGAATTTATGTTGACTATTTAATGTATACTAACTGAACGATTATTTATTATTTATTATTATAACCATTATTTATTATGATTATTATATTATTATTACTATTATTACTCTATTGTTTACATTCTGTACACAGCACAGCATAAACATACGGATTGGCTGCTTACGTGGTCTGCCTCTAAGTTAGTACTTGTCGCACTGATGATACTATCTATCATCAATGCGAGCCAAGGGTGGCATCAGATGCATGTAAGATAAGTGCGCACTTGTGCTTGGAAGAAGATGCTGTTACCAAATGCGGTCAGCTGTTTTATTGATTTAGAATTTTCGATACCTGAAATTTCATACAACACGCTCTACCCGCATGGTGCTCTGCTGCAGCAAGACGAAAACATCTCTCTAGTAAGCTTAATCTGCAATTTTATCCACTAGCATATATTGCGGCCTCTCGGCTTGTTTACTTCAACCTCCCTTCTTCAGCTTTCCCACTTATGACTGGCAGTCTAAGTGATCTTCTCACTTCACTGTTCAAAAGAAAAGATGAGGAGGAACTCTGGCCAATTCTGACCCCCAGCAGACAGAGCGAAGAGATTCGACGTCCAGCTCAGCATTCCCGAAAAGAAGATTCCTTAAGGAAACACCGTGGTAGCATCAACAATAAAGGTCACCGCAATGAGTTCCTCAACACAGCTTCAAATACCTTCCCGCCAGCCGAAGAGGTCCAATTTGAAAAGCTCTCTCAGTCCATCTACAACATGTTGGACGAACCACTACACATACAACCAAACAGCCAAAACTGCATCAGCTACAGAGACAGCGGCTTCCGCACCAAATACAGGTAAATACCCTCTAATGTAGTATCACTGTTGTTATTATGTATCGTGACGATCTTTAGTACCGTAACATTCACGTGACAACACCTGTACATCTTCCTCCCGTATTGGGAGATGTCAACCGATTCTCCGCATTTATCCCCTAGAAAGGAATACGCTACACGGATCGGTTCGTCGCCTCCACCTATAAGAATACTGTGCCGTTTTTCGTTTTCCTACCCAAGATGAGCATGGGAGCTACTGTTTCAAAGGAGTCCACTGTAGAGCTGACACTGCCGCTGTTGCAGCTAAGTCCAAGACTGCTGTTCTTGCCTGGAGTTGTCTATAAGACAACTTTCAAGTTCCAGGAGGGGGTCAACATCTTGCTACGTTTCAGGGGCTTGTTCGATGAGTCCTTTTCTGAGAGAGACGACGTTCTGGGTGATATTGTTCGCTCGCAGAAGGAACAACAGGAAAATGACTATGACCATATCCCTTTCTTGAGTAGCAATGCTAAGAAGAGCATGGGTGTCCTGCAAGACAAACTTGAAATTGGCGGGTCTGATGACAAGTCTCTTCCATGGATTATTGCGTGTCTCCCTGGATTTGACCAGTCAGACCAGGACTTCATTGCCACTACGATTTGTCAGATAACTGAAGTGTCCGTCGTTAACCAGGATATTGTACTATCCTTCGAAGCATTAACTAGAGGATCTTTGGAATCCAAGAAAACTATCTCCATGAATGAAGCAACCATATCTGTGGAAGTGGACGTTCCATTTACTGAGGCTGACCAGACCATCAGTAACAAGTTCATCTCGACAAATATAGATAAGGGTCTCCAACTGCTGGAGAATATCAAACAGTTTTTAGTCACCTATCAAAACGACATGATGAACCTTGAAGATACTTCCACGGAAAAAAACTCCCGTCTAAAGTCTGCTATGATGATTTTGGCACCGCTGTCTCACTTGATCTACGCCACTGTCTCATCACAAGAATCCACTCACGCTTACACCAGACTTTCCAACCAGTACAAGTCCGCTAAGAAGGAATTAGATACAACCAAAAACAGAAAGACTTTACTCAAGAAGATTTTGAAAGCTAATGATGTTCTCACCTCGGTGTTCCCCTTCAGTATGGTTCAAAAGGTTAATGTTTTGGGAGCCATTTCTAGTTCTACAGACAGGATCCAAACAACTATCGATGCATTAGATTTCGCCAATCCTCTTTTTGAAACATATTTGAACGTTGATTATGTGTTGGAGACTTGGAAAGATTTTGACACTAAAAACGGGAAAATAGCTGCCAATTTGACCAGGTCTCAATTGGTGTCTAACCATTTGAAGGGCCTCCGAGTACTGATTGAGGACATTCAAGGAACTTCAAGACGACAGGTCAATCCTTCTCAGAGAACTCGTTTGGCCCCTTCGACCAACACAAATCCTCCAAGTCAGGCCCCAAAAGCTGGAGAATCTGACGACGAAAATAAAGAACTGCGTGATTTTATCAACAACCTTTCCAATTTGAAGATATCAGAGGATGGAAAGAGGCTTGTGACCAAAGATTTTAACAGAATGACTCAAATGCAACCAAGTTCGTCAGAGTACCAACTGCTCAGAACTTATTTAGAGATTATTATGGACATCCCATGGGAAACAAAAAATACTGCAAAACAACAAATTTTTGATTTAGATAAGGCCAAAGAAACGCTAGATCATGACCATTATGGAATGGACTCTGTGAAGGATAGGATTTTAGAGTATTTAGCGGTTCTCAAACTCCACGATCACATCAAAACGTCGAATCCTAAGCAAGAAGACGACGAAATCAAAGCCAGAGCACCCATTCTCTTACTAACAGGTCCACCTGGTGTTGGCAAAACTTCTTTAGGAAAATCCATTGCAAAGGCTCTGAACAAAAAGTTTCAGCGAGTAAGTCTTGGAGGATTGAAGGATGAGTCCGAAATTAAGGGACATCGTAGAACTTACGTTGGAGCGATGCCAGGGCTATTGACTCAAGCATTAAGGAAATCTCAATCTTTTGATCCAGTGATACTTCTGGATGAAATTGATAAAGTTGTAGATGGATCACAAGGACCTGGTAGTCGTGTGAACGGTGACCCATCTGCTGCGTTGCTTGAAGTGTTAGACCCAGAACAAAATTCTAACTTCTCTGACCATTATATCGGGTTCCCACTTGACTTGTCTCGTGTTGTTTTTATCTGTACGTCCAATGATATGGGTATGATCAGTGCCCCATTACGGGACAGAATGGAGGTTATTGAACTGAATGGCTACAATTATTTCGAAAAAGTGGAGATTGTTAAACAGTTCTTGTTACCAAAGCAAATCAAAAGAAACGGACTACCTATGAATGCCGATTCGCCGACGGTAAATATTTCTGACGAAGTGATTATGTACATTGCAGTCAATTATACGCGGGAGCCAGGTATTCGTAACTTGGAACGATTGATAGGAAGTATTTGTCGGGGTAAGGCTATTGAATATTCAAGTTTGATGAGTAACACTCAAGCTCCAGGCGAAATACCAAAGGGATACGTTTCCAAGGTCATGGTAGATGATCTTTCAAAGTACATTGGAATACCCCCAGAATTATCTACGGGCAAGAACATGAGGAATGATTCAGCTATCTCCAAAAAATATGGAATTGTAAATGGCCTAAGTTACAACAGTAGTGGACATGGAAGTACATTAGTCTTTGAAATGACCGGTATACCTAATAGTACTAACACTAACATGATCACTACCGGACGCTTGGGTGATGTTCTCACGGAAAGTGTCAAGATCGCAAGAACAATTATAAGATCGATCTTTAGTCACAATTTGCTGCAATTAAAGGATGATGAAAGCACAACTTCTGGGGATCTTCTGAAGAGGTTTGACACCACTCAGGTTCATATGCATGTGCCCGCAGGTGCTATTCAGAAAGATGGACCCAGTGCTGGAATCACCATTACGCTGTGCCTACTGTCAGTGATGCTAGAGAAACCTGTGCCAAGGGATTTGGCTATGACTGGTGAAATTACTTTGAGAGGAATGGTATTGCCAATTGGAGGTGTTCATGAGAAACTACTAGGAGCACATTTAACTGGAACTGTTAAGAGAGTGATCCTTCCAAGAAGTAATCGAAGGGATGTCATCCAAGACTTTATCTCTAACTTAGAAGCTAATAACAGAGGTTCTCGGGATAAACTACTAGTAGATCTTATCAAAGAGGAGGAGTCATTACTGTCTAATTCCAATAAATCTGAACGAATTGGAGTTTTCGGGCTTCCTGAAAAATGGGTTCAGGAGAAGCTGGGACTTCAAGTTGGCTACGTGGAAGAGTTTTGGGATGTGATCCAGATTGTCTGGAGTGATCAGGTTGAAATTGACAGCACTAAACTACACGAGCTAGCTACGAAAGAGTTCGCCAGGTTATGAATCTATTTTTAGCCGGTGCCATTATCTTTCTTGGCTTCGGATCGGGCATTAGATCGCACTGTTTATAGGTACTACGAGTCACTTACATTGGATACCCCATCCCATGCTTTATAGTAATCTAGATAGACTGAAAAAAAACAATAGTCTAAGCCTCATTCTGCTAGGCAGGGCATAGCAAACACCAACAGTTACTTTCACGACCAAAGCGTGACATTTTAGCCTTGGCTGGCATCATGGTAGTGTACCACTCATTCACGGTAGGCGGATTAGATCGTACTGTAGCTCGCTGAATGGGGTGCCCATTATCTTTGACTGCGAAAAATCCTCGTATTTTGGGCTTGGCCCCGCCAATTTCATAATAGACTTTCTACGTAGCTGCCCCATTAGCCCATTCTGCTAAGCCAATAACGGCATAATACGTTCTTGCCAATGTTTTCTTGTAGCTTCCCCGGGTGATAACCCCAAAACAGCAGACGATTTGTTCCCACTAGATTACCCTTCACCTCCATCCGTCGCGCGCGACTTCTTTCTTAGAAGATCAAAAAAAAAAAGTAACTTCTCCTTAACACATCTTGTATCCCCACCGTCAAACACCCTGTTGTGTCTTCAAACCAAGGTTTAAACGTTGATTATGAGGCCAGGCTGGATATTCGTGGCGTTAGGAGCTTTGTTCTGCACGGCAGAAGCTAGGAGATCACTCTCTGCCACTTCGTTGGTTACCTGTCAGGACAACTCAATGATCGATCCTTCTTACTTTAACGTGACTTTCTCTCCAGATACCGGTGCTTTGACCTACGATATTTCCATGACTTCAGAAATTAGTGACAATGTTATTGCCAGTGTTAAAATTTACGCTTATGGATTTAATATCATTGAAAGAGAGATCGACCTGTGTACCATTGGCTGGGTGCAATTCTGCCCTTTGTACCCAGGGACTTTGGAAATTGACTCTGTTGAATATATCGATAGTGATTTTGCTGACATGATTCCAAATATAGCCTACGTCGTCCCTGATATTGACGCTTTGGTTCGTGTCGTTTTACATAATGCAAACGGTACCCAACTGGGTTGTTTGCAGGCTTCGTTCTCTAATGGTAGAACAGTGTCCCACGTAGCTGCCCAGTGGGCTACTGCTGTTATTGCTGGTATTGGTTTACTGGCAGGTGCTTTGCTTTCTGCCTTTGGAAATTCTATTTCTGCGTCCCACATTTCTGCAAACTCCATATCGCTCTTCCTTTATTTCCAATCTGTAGTAGTTGTTTGCATGCAGGCTGTGGAAGAGGTTCCCCCCATTGCTGGTGCCTGGTCAGAAAACCTGGCTTGGTCTATGGGACTTATCAGGGTTGAATTTATGCAGAAGATTTTCCGTTGGTTTATTCAAGCAACCGGTGGTACTCCCACGTTATATTTGACATCTACAACTATATCTATTCTGGTTCAGCGGTCAATCGATTTCATTGTGGACTATGTTCCGTTTGCTGACAGCTTTGTGACAACTCCAGCTGACACTTTGGCAGAACTAGTTGCCGGTAGATATCAAACAAGAGACTTCGATCTTTATGCGTTGAGATCAACCCCTCACTTGAGGATATTGAGAGGTATTGAGCGTGTGGGTCTCAAGGCTGGAATTGAACCAACCAGTATCGTTTGCACAGGTTTTACTTTTTTCTTCCTGTGTGGTTATGTTTTAGCTATAATTATTGTCCTTTTCAGAAGTTCTGTGGCCTTGGGAAAAAGAATGGGCTGGATTAAAAACACGAAACTATTAGCCTTCAAGTTTTCTTGGAGACAAATCCTGAAAGGTGCTCTGTTAAGATACATTTACATTGGATTTACTCAATTGACTATTCTCTCCTTCTGGGAGTTTACCCGAAATGATTCTCCGGCAGTGGTAGTACTGGCTGTGTTATTTTTATTGCTTGCTCTGATCATTATGGGTTGGGCCAGTTATAGAACAATGTATTTTGGTTCCAAATCCATTAGAGAACATAATAACCCTGCAGCATTACTATATGGTAATCCACAGGTTCTAAGAAAGTATGGTTTTTTTTACAGCTTATTCAAAGCTCAGAAATACTGGTTTGGTATTGTTGTTCTTATCCATACTTTCATTCGATGTATTTTTATTGGTCTGGGTCAAGGCTCTGGTGTGGCCCAGGCACTGGCATTCTTCATCATTGATTTGTTCTACACAGCGTTCGTGATTCATCAGATGCCATATCTTGATAAACTCACTAACATTGCTAACATCATGATTTGCGTGGTAATGACCATTAATTCTTTCTTATTTTTATTTTTTTCTCAACTTTTCAACCAGAATGTGTCAGTGGCCCCAATCATGGGTTGGGTGTTCTTTATTTTGAATGCTGCTTTCACCGTGATTCTATTGGTTTTGATCATTGTTTACACTTGTATGGCCATATTCACAAACAACCCAGATGCCCGCTTTGCCCCTGCTAAGGACGACAGAACGTCATTCCAGAGGCACGGCGCTGATGATAAGAACGACGAATACCCTCCAGATGGCACTGCCGAGCTGGCGGCTTTGGGACAGGTTGCTCAAAACCATCAAGAAAACTGGGCTAGTGAAATGTACAAGTTGAAGGATATGGTTGATTCATCTCCATCTCAATCGGAACTCACCGAGAAGGACGAATTGCTGGCTGAGCCTGAGGAAAAGCCTTCTCTTGGTGCTATGTTTACTAGAAAGCTTACTCGAGGCAAGTCATTCAAGAATGCTTTCAGGAGAGGGGGTAACACAGGCGATGTGACCAAAGGTGAAGATAACACAACAGAAGTTAAACGTGTTTCGGACACTTTATTGAACTTCGGAGATGACGGCCATAAACGGACTGATTCCACTACACCAATAGTCAATAGCCAAGCAACGCGTGTTGGCAACGATTCATCTTTTCCTGACTTGATTCCGCAACCCGTTATGACAAGTGATTTCACCAGTGATAACGTCGGAGATCCAAGGGGATTTGTATTTCAAAACTCGCCCAGCTTGTCGGGCAACTCATTAAGAAACCCTAGTGGAGATAAAGAGGATAAAGACAGTTTATATAAGTACATTTGAGTAGTTATTGTAAAATTATATTATGTTTGTTCGTGCAAATTCATGAATCCAAGTCAAGTATCTGATGGATGTTAGTGAGATGTTGTTTGGCAACATCCCAAGGCCATTCAACAAGCTGAGATAAAACTTGGTTAAGCAGATCACTCTTGCCGTCAAGGTATTGTTCATTGTCATCATCATGTGTGTTGGATGTATTCCTCTCCCACACCAAGAGAGGATTTGTATTCTCCAATCGAAAGTGTTTCGCAATATAATTAGCAAAAAGTGTGTTGGCTTTGGTTGCCACGCTTCCATCAAACGAGCTTAAATCGTAGTTCTCGTTGATGTCTAGTTCATCAAACCAGTTACTGTAGCGCCCTTTAAAGACGCCGAAAGAATAGAAACGGGGATCCAAAAACGATGGAGTAAAAAGGTAGGGTATTCTTTGGATAATATTGATTCGAAAGTCTGTGATTCTGCTGGAGAAAATATTATGATTTACCAGCTGTTGGGAAATATCGTCAGATATCAGAGGTGCAATTGGAACAGCAGTGTTTGAATCGCAAGGAATCTGATATGGACTGATTGAGTCTAGCTTTGACGCCGATTTCAGCATATTGGTTTTGGTTTCCTGGGATAAAGGACATTTAAATAAGCCTCCTATAAATCGGTAGGGGGTATAAAGAGATAACTCACGTGTGACATATTTCTTCCTTCTTACCAACTTATAACATTCTAAGTCTTCAAGGAAAACTGACAGTACTTCCTTAGGAGGTAGATGCCTTATTCCGTCGACCTTCTCGTCTTGTCGGCGGGAGGTATGTTGCAAAAAGCGAGATAGGGCCATCTTGGTCAAGAGATAATCAAAGTTCTTGAATCTTTTCTTGTACACTCTGTACAGTGGATTGAAAGTTTGTTTTTCATTGACCACTGAATCGTTAGTTTTCCATAATTGCCTTAACGTTTTGTTGACGGGAGATTTTGATTTCTTAGTTTGATGTTTCGAAAAACATATGGTAGTGTTCCAAGGAATATCCTCTTCTCTTCCCAGTCTCACGAGATATTCGTAGTCTAGTGAGCTTTTCCGGCAATGTATGAATACACTGTAGTGAAATAAAGGTCCCCTAATACTTTTGAGAGAATACTCTCTCTGTATTCTGTATCCCCAGTAGGGGAAAAATTTAGCATGTGGCAATTGACAGACTGGGGAATTGGTTGGCAATATTGAAGAATGAACCAAAGCTATCAGATATAAAGCAAACGAAATGTATAATCTTAAAGGCATTGATGATCTTTGTAAACCCTAAGGTCGCAAAAACGGCATCACTCAAAAACATTATCTCCTTTCGTGGGTGGGTACTGGCGGCAGGAGCCTCCTTAGCCTCAGTGGTCAGCTATACAGAGACCTTGACCTGGGTTCGATTGTTGAAAAAAACGTATAACTGATCCAAATGAGAAAGAAGTATTTCCCGGCTGACAAACAGATTGAAATTAAATAGAAAGAGGAATGATAGTTCCAAATTTTGCAACTCTTTCATACTCTGAAGCCCTGCGACTTTGCAGTAGTATGTTTGCTTAAAGTTCTTGTCTTCAATCAATTTAGAAGCAATCCGTATAATAGCAGATACTAAACGGAATATATTGAGTTCATTTATGGGCAACATTGTAATATTAGTGTGTTGACTCGGCCTGAAGTGAGATCTCTGCTTGAGTCTGACTGTCTTGAAATGAAATGCACAATTGTATAGATATAAACAAGCCGTAAGATAGACTGCTGTCGATGGAGCTAACAACGAGTGAATTCTTTCCAAATAAGCGGTGATAGAAAGGGACGGTATAGCTTTCAGGTTGAATATTTTCACAATATTTGTACATGTTTCAAAACTTACCTCGTTTTGGAAGGGTTGTTCGACTGAGTTGTCGACGTAGGTTTGATTCAAAGTGCTCAAGGAGCTGTTATTTGTCGAACTACCCTCCTCTAAATCGTCAAAATTGTAACCCAGCTTCGATTCTGACTTTAACGGTATGTCAAACGAATCGCAGGAAATAGTACGAATTTTGAACTGATCAGCTTGACTCGAATCAGACATCTTGTCTATATCACTGTGATCAATCATGGAAAGTTTCCTCTCCAGAAAACCAGAAACAGGCGTTGGAGACTCTTCTTGGCTGTCAGAAACTGGTTTCGCATACTTTGAGCTGTCGTACAGCAATGGAGTCAAATCCATAGACCCATGCTGTTCATACTCAGCATACAATGAGAGCAACTCGGTGGCAAGCTTATTCAACAGAGCTAAAGCCTCTGCTGGTTGTATAGCACTTAGATCTTTAACGTGGGGCAAGGACTGTATAATAGGGTCTAAGGCGATCTCTGACAGAAGCAACTTGGTTGGCTCACTATTAATCTTTTTCTGGTTTGGGTCCTGGTTAAGATCTGTGTCAGACAGGCTATCCCGTCTCAACTTTGAGGATATGTCTATCATTTGAAGGGGGGTGGGGGTAGCACGAAGATGAAAGGGGTCGGCAACGGGAGTGGGGAGAGGCACAAGATAGTTAATTGTTTTTTCCAAAGGTTGTGATTTTGCGCAAGGTAGGGGGAGAGGGATTCATCCGAATCTAGTCATACTTATTATAATTTCGGAAAAACTTTTCAGTGCAGTTTTATAATTAATAGTTCCATAATCTAGAATTTTTTTTTTTCCTCCATCTAGTTCCTCCTTACCTCATCATCAATTTTTCCCTTTCCTAATTTTTTTTTTCCCATAGTATAGTTTTCCCTACCCTTTCTATCACTCCTTCATGGACCCTCAACAGTCAAATAAGTCCCATAGGGGCGCCGCCAAGAAGGATGGTCATAAGAAGAAGCTTCATACGCAGGGTTACAATGCGAAAGCATTTGCTGTTTCTGCTCCAGGGAAGCTACAGAAGATGGCCATGAGAAGCAGTGAAATGAATGAAAAAAGGCTTCATGTTCCAATGGTAAATAGAACTCCGGATGACGATCCTCCTCCTGTGATTATTGCAGTTGTAGGACCTCCAGGAACCGGAAAGTCTACTCTGATTCGATCGCTAGTTAAGCGGTTGACGAAGACCACAATGACGGATATAACAGGACCAGTAACCTTAGTCAGTGGAAAACGAAGAAGATTGACGTTTATCGAGATTTCCAATGATATGAATTCGATGATTGATATTGCAAAAGTGGCAGATCTGGTTTTGTTGATGGTCGATGGTAATTTTGGTTTGGAAATGGAAACCATGGAATTTTTGAACATCGCCCAACATCACGGTATGCCCAGGGTTATAGGAATCGCCACTCATTTAGACTTATTCAAATCACAATCCACTCTCCGAACCTCCAAGAAAAAGCTGAAGCACCGTTTCTGGTCAGAAGTCTACCCGGGTGCTAAATTGTTCTATCTCAGTGGTGTACTGAATGGTAGATATCCAGACAGGGAAACGTTGAACCTTACCAGATTCATCTCAGTTATGAAGTTTAGGCCCCTCAAGTGGAGAAATGAACATCCATATTTAATGGTTGATCGTATGCTCGACTTAACACACCCAAGAGAGATCGAAAAAAACCGGAAGATCGACAGAACTGTAGCCTTATACGGATACCTTCACGGTACACCTCTCCAGCCTAACAATGCTAGGGTGCATATACCCGGAGCCGGTGATTTTTCAGTTGCGGCTGTAGAAAAACTTCCAGATCCCTGTCCAACCCCATATTACGAGCAGAAACTAGACGAGATCGAGAGAGAAGCCGTTAAAGAAGCGGCTGCCAATGGGGAAACTGTTCAACCTAGAAGAAGAGGCAGAAAAAGACTAGAGGATAAACAAAAGATCATTTATGCTCCAATGTCTGATGTTCACGGTGTCTTGATCGACAGAGATGCTGTCTACATAGAAATGGGTAACCAGGAGAGCTTCAAGAAAGGTGAAGAATCTGGTTTAGGTGAGCAATTAGTCACAGATCTTCAGTCTATTGACAAAGACTTCCAGGACCAGTTAAACGGAGCTGCAGGAGTTCAATTGTTCAGTGGTTCCACTGCTTTGGAGAAAGTTGAAAATAAAGAGAATGAAGAAGAAGACGAAGACTACGAAAGCGAGGACGAGGAGGAATTTGACCCCAAATCGAAATCAAATACAGGACGATCTCAACTAAGAAAGCCTAGAGTCTATAAGTCTGCCAGTAATGAGGAGGAGGCCTTGGATCTGGATAACATTGATGAAGACGCATATGACCCCAAAGTTTATGATCAGGACAATGAGAATGGCACTGTTGAGTTTGACTTTGATAAGAACTACCTAAAAACTGACGAGAAACTAGAGTTTGCATCTGATTCGGAGTTGGAAGACAACGAAGACTGGCAAGGAATGGCCTCTAAACTGACCGGTTCTGTACAGAGGAAATGGGACATTAACAGATTGATCTATCTTAACAACATTGATCCTGCAGATGTCATTGCTAGATGGAAATCAGAGGAAGCTGAACTGGACAATGAGGATTCTTCCGAACCAGATATCGAACAGGAGGAAGCTTTCTTCCAGAAGAAGGACGTTCAAGGTTCATCTGAAGATTTGGACACCTCGCAGTTGAAGTTTGCACCGCTTGAAGAACTGAAATCTAAATGGGTGAAACCTGATCCTTTGGACATTTTGAAAAAGAGATTTTTCAAGAGTCCAAAACAGAAAATCTCTGAAAAGAATAAGAACGTAGATATTGGTGATGACGAGGATGAGGTGTATGGTGACTTCGAAGATTTGGAGGCGGAGAACACAAACAATGAAAATGAAGATCAAATCGAAGATGAAGGCAACGATATCAATGGGTCTGTCAAGGGTGATGATTTTGCTGATTTTGAGGCCGAAGAAGAAAAAGACGAAGATGACGAGGATTCCAGCGAAGAAGAGTCTGAAGTTGAAGGTACCGAAGAACTCACGTTGGAAGAGAAACGACAACTGAACGCTAAAAAGAAGGAAAAGCTTCGTCAACAGTTTGAAGATGAAGAGGGAGAAAATTTCTTAGAAGAAGGCCAAGAAGATCATGATACATGGTATGAATTCCAGAAGGCTAAGATGGCTAAGCAGTTAGAGATCAACAAGTCTGAGCTTGAAGAATTGGACGAGCAAACAAGATTACATATTGAAGGTTATAGAGCTGGTTCGTACGTCAAGCTGACATTCAAGAATGTTCCTATGGAGTTTGTTGAGAATTTCAATCCTATTTATCCTGTCATTATTGGAGGCTTATTGCAAACAGAAGAGAAATTTGGATACCTGAACGTCAGAATTAGAAGACACAGATGGCATAAGAAGATTCTAAAAACAAATGATCCTTTAGTGTTATCTTTGGGTTGGAGGAGATTTCAAACTTTGCCCATATACACCACTACTGATTCTAGAACCAGAACCAGAATGTTAAAATACACACCGGAGCATGCCTACTGCGGTGCCACGTTTTATGGACCATTAGTTGCTCCAAATACCACATTTTGTGGTGTTCAAGTTGTGAGCAACTCTGCCACTACAGGAAGCTTTAGAATTGCGGCCACCGGTGTTGTAGAAGATCTTAATGCAGATGTAGAAATCGTTAAAAAGCTGAAATTGGTTGGATATCCTTACAAGGTCTTCAAGAACACAGCTTTTATTAAAGATATGTTCAGTTCTGCGTTGGAAGTTGCAAAATTTGAGGGTGCTTCCATTAAGACAGTTTCAGGCATCCGAGGTGAAATCAAGCGTGCCTTGTCTAAGCCAGATGGATACTTCAGAGCAGCATTTGAAGACAAGATTCAGATGTCCGATATTGTATTTCTGCGAACATGGTATCCAGTTCAAGCCAAGAAGTTTTATAACCCTGTCACATCATTGCTGTTGAAGGATAAAACTGAATGGAAGGGAATGAGGCTGACCGGACAGGTCAGACATGAAAACAACGTCCCTGTTCCAGCAGCCAAGAACAGTGCCTACAAGAAAATTGACCGGCAGGAACTGGAGTTCATGCCTGTTAAGATTCCAAAAGCTCTACAAGCAGAATTGCCATTTGCTGACCAGATCCCAGTTCCAAGACCCAAGAAGCAAGATGATTTGGTCAACGTGACCAGGAAGCGGGCTGTTATCCTGGATGGTGAAGAAAAGAAGGCAGTCGCATTGCTAGAAAAGATATCAACGTTAAAGAAGGCTAAGGAAGCCAAGATCGCAGAAAAGAGAAGGACAAATTACGAAGAAAAGCTCAAGAAGTTGGCCAAAGAAGAAGAAATCAAATCTGACAAGGATAAACAGCGTAAGAAGGATTTCTTCTCTAAAGAGGGCAAGAAGAGAAGCTTAGGAGGCGAATCCCAATCAGGAGCACGTAATGGTGGAAAAAAGCGCAGAAATTAAACGGATAGATAGAACCCATATAGACCACTATGTTTGAATCACAAATAAAATGGAGTAAAACTAAGTGAGAAATAATACAATTACCCACCTAATTAAATGTACTGAGAGAGCCATCTGATACCCTCACCGTAACCCTGTCTCAAGTAGATAGAACAGGTAAATACCTCCAAAGGTCTTTGACCTTCAACCAATTGAACCTTGTCCTTACCAGTAGTGGTCATCAAACCCAATGCATGTCTAAGTTCATTCTCAGAGACGGCGGTAGATTTGTCAATCTTGTTACCCAAAACCAAAACAGGAACCTTGGAAAGTTCTTCAATCTTTAAGAGCGCGTCCAACTCGACTCTGGACTCTTCGAATCTCTCAGGATCGGCGATATCAACGAGATAGACGATTCCGTCAACCTCTGGGAAGTAGTCTTTCCAGACTCTTCTGGCTTGTTCGTGACCACCTAAATCGAAGGTGGTGAATCTGACGTTTCCGATAGAAAGCTCTTCGGACGTTGGATGCCATGTAGGCTGCAAAGTAGCCAGCCTATCGTTCTTCAACATGTGCAACAGCGTTGTCTTACCCGCGTTGTCCAAACCTAGGAACAGCAATTTGGCGTGCTTATTCCATAACCCTAAAGATGCCAACACATCCTGGACTTTGAAGGTTAGTTAAATGATATCTTCTACCGCAGACGGAAGGGAAACAAGTGCACCCAGAATAAGATACTTACACCAGTTTAGTACCCACATTATTGATGGTGTGTTTATGATGAGTCTTGATATGAATCGGAGTGAGATCGTAGAATCAAATCAGAAGCACTATGAGGAGGAGCTTGAACAATTGGTAAGTACACACCCACCAGGGAGTGGTGTATGGATAGATCAATTTTACGTGACAGAGACGTGCTATCAAGATGAAAGTAATCAAAAGGTAAAGGTACAAAATCATAATCTAATTTATCAAAACTAGGTAGATGTGGTCCCATTGAATGGCGTCCATTTTTTAAATCGGTTGAAATTTAAATCCTCCCTTCCCAAGCACTTCTCTCACCCACCAAGAATCTCCGCGAAGCACTCCCCTTGAAATCTCTTATAGTGTACCACCCAATTGTTACTGCTTGACTTCCCCATCGCGTGGTCAACATTCCTTCCATTTTGGCTTACCGGATCGATATCTACACCGTGTCAGTATCTTCAACACCATCAAAACTGGCCTAATGAGATTAGATATTAAAAAGACATTTTCTGCACGGTCAGATCGTGTGAAGGGAATTGACTTCCATCCATCTGAGCCCTGGGTGCTAACGACTCTATACAGTGGAAAGGCTGAAATATGGTCCTACGAAACAAGTACCAAGGTCAAAACCTTTGACATCACCAATGTTCCGGTGAGGGCAGGTAGATTCATTGCTCGCAAGAACTGGGTTGTATTGGGATCTGATGATTTTCAGATCCGTGTCTACAACTACAACACTGGAGAAAAAGTGGCACAGTTTGAAGCTCATCCAGATTACATTCGTGCTATTGCTGTTCACCCTACGTTATCTTATGTTTTGACCTGTTCAGATGACAGCAAAATAAAGTTATGGAATTGGGATCATAACTGGAAGTTAGAGCAAGTATTTGAGGGTCATCAGCATTATGTCATGTCCGTTGCATTCAACCCAAAAGACCCCAACACTTTTGCCTCAGCTTCTTTGGACAGATCAGTGAAGATTTGGTCATTGGGATTGAGTGTGCCAAACTTCACTTTGTTGGCGCATGAGACCAAGGGTGTCAACTATGTTGAATACTATGCCCAAAGTGATAAACCATATATAATCACGTCCTCTGATGATAAGACTATCAAAGTCTGGGATTATCAAACCAAATCATGCGTTGCTGTGCTAGAGGGACATATATCTAATGTTTCGTTTGCAGTGTTCCATCCTGAGCTGCCTTTAATTGTCTCTGGTTCCGAAGATGCAACTATCAAGGTGTGGAATGCTAACACCTATAAGCTTGAAAAATCCCTCAATTATGGACTTGAGAGAGCTTGGTCTGTATCGTTCAGAAAAGGATCCAACTTGGTGGCTGTTGGTTTTGACGCCGGTCATGTGGTGTTACAATTAGCAGATGACAAGCCTTCTGTGTCTATGGACGCCATGGGAAAATTGATTTATGCCAAGAACACCGACATTTTCACATCTGTTATCAAACAGTCCGACTCTGCCAACACTCCAGATGGAGAAGTGCTGCCGCTATCACATAAAGAGTTGGGATCTGTGGAAATTTTCCCCACCTCTTTAACGCATTCACCTAATGGAAGATTTGTCACGGTTACCGGTGATGGTGAATACATCATATACACAGCTTTGGCTTGGCGAAACAAATCATATGGATCAGCCCTAGATTTCGTGTGGGCTCATGATTCCAACTTGTATGCTATCAGAGAGTCAGTTGATTCGGTCAAAATTTTCAAAAACTTCCAAGAACGAACCAACAACCCTATTGAATTGGTTTACTCAGCTGATAAAATTTTTGGAGGTGCGTTGCTTGCTGTCAAATCTGAAGGCTTTGTCTCATTTTTCGACTGGGAATCCGGAAAGTTAGTCAGAAGAGTTGATGTTGAGGCTACCGATGTTGTTTGGTCTGAATCTGGCGAGCTCGTCTTGATAATATCATCCGAGTCGGCCTATGCTTTAAGATTTGACCGTGATATATTTGCTCAGGCTCTTGCAAGTAACCAGCTAGACCCAGAGGAGGGTTGTGAAGAATCATTTGAAGTTCTTTATGATGTTAACGAGTCCGTAGCAAGTGGTAAATGGGCCGGTGATGTGTTCATTTATACTAGTGCTACCAACAGATTAAACTACCTGGTGGGAGGAGCAATCAGCAACATTGCTCATTTTGACAAGAACGTTTTTCTGCTGGGATATCTTCCAAGAGACAACAAGATTTACGTTGTTGATAAGAATGCAAATGTAGTATCTTACCACCTTTCGTTGAACGTGCTTGAATATGAGACTGTTGTTTTGAGAGGAGATTTGGAACATGCAAATGAGATTTTGAAGACTATTCCAGAATCAGAATTACCCCAAGTAGTGAAATTCCTGGATAAGCAAGGATATAAAGAACTGGCCCTGAAAATTACTGACAACAAAGATCAGAAGTTTGATTTTGCTGTTCAACTAAAAGACCTAGACACTGCTTATGAAATTGCTTTACAGGCTGATTCTGAACAAAAGTGGAAAGTGCTGGGTGACGCCTCCCTTGCAGCATGGAATTTAAAGGTTGCTATCGAAGCATTCGAAAAGTCAAGTGATCACGAGTCACTATTGCTACTGTACACATCACTGAACGATACTGAAGGGCTGAAAAAGCTGGCAGATCTATCCAAGAGTGTAGGAAAGTATAATGTTTCTTTTTCGGCCTACTGGGCTGCCAATGACGTCAAAGGGGCTACGCAACTATTGAAGGAGTCCAACAGACTTCCAGAAGCATCATTATTTGCGCTCACATATACCGGTGACAAGACAACCATAAATGACTGCGTGGAGCTATGGAAGAAATCTTTAGCTACAGAGGGAAAACAGAGCATTGCTGAGCGTATTTGTACTCCGACCGTGGATGCTGAAAAGTTCCCATTGGTTGGAGATTACCAGGAGGACAAGAAGGAGGAGGAGGACTTGATTGACGTGTCTGATAATGTGGATGTTTCTTCAGAGACCCCAGTTGCAACTGCAGCCCCTGTAGAAGTCCCTGATCACGTTGAGGAGGAGCTTATAGCACCAACTCCAACACCAGCACAAGTACCAGCACAAGTACCAGCAATTGTACCAGCAACTACCCAAGAGGTTGCGCCAGAATTTCAAGCCGAGGCCATTGCACCTGACGAACTGACAGATGGAGAAGAAGACGATGCTTATGGAGAAAACATCGATGATGAACTCGATAACCTGGTGTAAGCGAAATCCAACTATATACATGTATTTTACAAACTATCTTTCTTACTATGAAAACACTTGAATCTTATCAAGGTTGGGTAATTTTTGAAAGCAAATGAAATAATTTTCTTTGCTCTCCTTTCTAGATGCAGGTGGTTTATATCTCTGGACCACTTTGAAGCATTTTTTCAGCCGGGCTTCTAAGAGTTTATCTTCCTTTCCTTGAAAAAACTTGCACACAAATATGCCATTAACTTTGAGAATATCTATAGCCAAAATCAAGGCGGCGTCACATAAATCCTAGAACACAAACTGTTAGTAAAATCATGAAATATCCTCTATTTACCCATGTTCAACTTACTATGCTCAATAGATGATCTTTGAAGGCCATCCCAGTGGTATTAGCCATCCTATGGAAGGGTCTGTTAGTAATCGCTGATCCAAAACCTGAAGATTGAAAAAAAGGCTCGCACATGTCACTCATTACCACATCCACAGGGAATTGTTGCTTCTGCTTGTTACTTATCTCGAGGTTATCGTCCACTTCAGCCTGAAAGTAGGAAGGTCCATCTGCTATTGGTTCAGTTTCTTGAAGCTTTCTAAGGTCTTTGTCCATGTTCAGTTGGTAAAAATGATTCTTTATCATCTCATGGGTGGTTTTACTCAAGATGTTAGCCTGCATTGAAGATACCCCTTTTGGAGGCTCGCAGGCTAGGATATCTATCCCCAGAATGTTACCCCTGCTAGTCACCTTATCGGCTGCAACTTGGGACCATGCACCAGGAGCAAAACCCAGATCCACGACATTCTGTCCTGGACGGAAGATGTTGAACTTTTCATGGATTTGGAGCAGCTTGAATGCTGCCCTTGATTTCAATGCCCTTGCGTGAGCTTCCTTTGTAAAGGGGTCAGATGATTGACGGTCCAGCCATTTTCTAGATGATGAACTTTTTCCTTTCGCTTTCAGGGAAACAAATCTAGCAAATTGCCTCCGTATCAAAGACACAGAGGGATGCTGTATCATGAACGTAGCTAAAGACAACCCGTGTGACGATTTCCGAGTTCTTTTATCTTATCTCTTCAGCCTGTCTAGATATAATGTATCACGTGACACTGTTATTTTGTGCCCCAACACCGGCTTCAAACTTAGGGCTCACGCCCTCGTCGCGAGAATGCCTACCCATTCCTAAATTTTTTCAGTGTTCCAACTTTTCCTTCTCTATCCATCGTCGAATCAAACCTTTACGGAATTACCTACAACCTTTTTGCTAGGGAGACGAATTAATAGAAAATGTCCAAGATTTCTACCACCCAAGTTCGTGAGCACGTCAAGGAGCTTTTGACCTTCTCCAACGAGACCAAGAAGAGAAACTTCTTGGAGACCGTTGAGTTGCAAGTTGGTCTTAAGAACTACGACCCACAGAGAGACAAGCGTTTCTCTGGTTCTCTGAGATTGCCTCAAGTCCCAAGACCAAACATGAACCTTTGTATCTTTGGTGACGCTTTTGACGTCGACAGAGCCAAGTCTTTGGGAATTGACGCCATGTCCGTTGACGACTTGAAGAAATTGAACAAGAACAAGAAGTTGATTAAGAAGTTGGCTAAGAAGTACAACTCTTTCATTGCTTCTGACGTCTTGATCAAGCAGGTTCCAAGACTTTTGGGTCCTCAATTGTCGAAGGCTGGTAAGTTCCCAACTCCAGTCTCCCACAACGACGACTTGTACTCTAAGGTTACCGATGTCAAATCCACCATCAAGTTCCAATTGAAGAAGGTTCTGTGTTTGGCTGTTGCCGTTGGTAATGTCGAGATGGAGGAGGATGTTTTGGTTAACCAGATCATGATGGCCGTCAACTTTTTGGTTTCTTTGTTGAAGAAGAACTGGCAAAACGTTGGATCTCTGGTCATCAAGTCCAGTATGGGTCCATCTTACAGATTGTACTAGTTTATCGAATTGTATATTTAATAAAGTAGAAAAACCTGTTCATTAGTTATCGTAGTACTTGGGATAAATGGGATGGGATGGGTCGGGTCTGAAAAGCGCGGATGTGAGATGTCCTTCTAGGAGGAGCATATATTTCTGCTCCTTCCTATATACGTTGCTCAGGGCACCTTTACATGAGTGGGAAACGAAGTGCTGCTAGTGAACGAGCAGCTGCCCATTGGTCAAAAAAGTCCAAGGTTAACGTCGAAGGCGAGGTGAAATGGGTGGAAATTGCCCGCTCTAATGGAAAGCCAGAATCAATACCAATACTTCCTGAGAAGTCTGAGGGCGCAGGTTCGAAAAAGGAACAGCCAGTCGATACTCAGGGGGAGTCACGGGAACACAGTAAGAAACAAAAGCAAGAGAAAGAACAAGTCATCGATCTCACAGATGACCAAGATTTCGAAGATCGCCCCACCATTGACACCCCTACTACCTTCCAGAGTCCAGTACGATTATTCAACTCTCCCGCTCATAAACCCCAGGACAACGTAGACTGTATCGCATTAAAGGATTTGGTATCATCTCCGCAATTGAGGAAGACATACCAATTCAATTTCTGCATCAATGTTGACTTTTTCCTCAAGTACATTACTTCAGATCCTTTGAGTACAGATATATATTTTATCAATGGTGCGGATTATTTAGTTGAAATGACCCAGCAAAACAGAATGAGATTCAAACTGCGACATGTGAATATCCAGCTGGAACGGTTTGCCACGCATCATACCAAGATGATGGTCAACTTCTTTCGTGACGGTGCCGCCCAGATCGTCGTAATGAGTGCAAATATGACAGAGATGGATTTTGTGGGAAACACTCAAGGACTTTGGACGTCTCCAATGCTTCATAAAGGCAACGGAAGGGAATCATCTTTCAAGAACGATTTTCTTGCTTATCTTAAAGCATACAATAAACACGATCTGGACCTTCTAGCCGAAGATCTGAGGCTCTATGATTTTGGAAATGTTAAAGCAGAGTTCCTTTCCTCTGTTCCGGGGACTTTTACCATCCCCGAAGACGATGATAGGTTAAAGAGAAGTGTGCAGTATGGATACGGAAAGTTATTTCAATTATTGAAATTAAATAAATTATTTCCCAAAGCGACAGAGACAACTGATATCTTGGCTCAGGTTGCCACAATAGCCTCACCTTTTGATTTCAAGTCATCAAATATTTTCACTCATTTGCTAGCACCGTTAATAAATGGAACCAACTTTCCGATAGCAGAAGGATTGGAGCCTTTACAGAAAGCTATGAACGATGAAGCTCATCCGTTCAAGCCGTTCTTGGTGTTCCCAACCAAAAAAGAAGTTTTTGGTTCCATACTGAAAGAATACACTAGTGGTATTTTCTACAATATCGATGACTCAGGTCATAGAGTACCTTTTTTAACGAACCAGCACAAAATTATCCGGAAATTCATGTACAGATGGACCAATTCTGACCCAGATCTGAGTCAAAAAGCAGGTAGGGGTAATCTGGCACCTCACATTAAAACATACGGTGCATCGAACGACGGGTTCCAAACTTTCATGTGGTATCTATTAACGAGTGCCAATCTCTCCAAACAAGCATGGGGATACCCATTGAAGGGGAGCAACGGGCTAAAGTATAAGATCAGTTCATACGAGGCTGGTATATTTATTCATCCAAAACTATTTGGCGAAGACTGCCATCTAAAACCTATTTTATCGAGCGACAGCTTCCCCAGCGGGGGTGACAACAATTTTATACCCATTAGGGTTCCATATGCGTTCCCACTAGAAAAATACCACGACTCTGATGAACCATGGCAGGCCAATATCCATCAGGCTGTTGTGGAATAACTAGGATTAATTTATTGCCGATTACATAAGCCACATTTTTTGATAGAAGTGGGTCTATATAGTATAGATTGCACCATCGCTCGGGGTCGATTATAAATTGTTCCCAGTTCCACTGGGTGTGTTAGTCTCTGGATAATTTTCTGCCCGTCAACTTTTAGACCTGCATCACCGAATAGGCCCTAGTGTTGTTGTTATTTCTTCATTGGCAATCAGCGTGGCGGCATATTGGTGCAACTATAGATCTAGATCCCCAACTTTTCATCTGACACCGGAAAAACTTCTCTCAGAATCAGAGCCCAGCAAGGCAGAAGAAAAACGCAGAAGACTATATGGGACTATTATCGTTGGGCACACCTTACTCGTGGTTCGAAAGCAGGAGTTACTGTGATCACGTTAAGAAGAACGCGTTAGAGCAACTATATCATTGTTTTGAAGCAGCAAAGAACCGGAGTGACGACAAATATCTTTGGGGAGATGAAGTCGAGTATATGGTGGTACATATGGATGCTAAGGCTAGAAAGGCGCAATTATCCATTGATGAAGACCACGTTTTTTCTGAGTTAGACGACGAAAAGATCTGCGATGAGCGTGATGTTTCTTACCATCCAGAGTATGGTAGATTTATGATAGAGGCGACTCCTTATAGGCCTTATGATGGTGATAGTCTGGCTCATTATTTGTATGTCCAAGAAAACATGGACACTAGGAGGCAACTGGCTCAGAAATATTTGAAAGACCCTGATGCGGTTTTGATTTCGCTGACAACTTTCCCAAGGATGGGGACTGATGATTTCACCTACCCAGCTGCTATCGTCGGGGGACCCTCCGCAAAGTCTTTATTTGTACCCGAGGAAATCACCAATAGGCATGTTAGGTTTCCAACGTTAACGGCAAATATTCGTCGCCGAAGAGGTTGCAAAGTGGCTATCAATATTCCTTTGTATAAGGATAAGTACACTAGGAGAGATGACGAATTGGACCCTACCATTCCGTTTAACAGGTCCAAGTTCCCCTACAGTGACGCAGAAGCTGGCCAAGGTGCCGCATTATCTGGTCATATCTATATGGATGCTATGGGTTTTGGTATGGGTTCTTCTTGTCTGCAAATCACCATGCAAGCGCAGGACTTGAAGACTGCCAGGTACTTGTACGATTCGTTGATGAATATTGCTCCCTTGGCGCTGTCAGCCAGTGCCTCTGCACCTATATTCAGAGGATTCTTGGCTGATCAGGATGTCAGGTGGAATGTTATATCTGGTGCTGTGGATGATAGAACTCCATATGAGAGAGGAGTAGATCCACTACCGGGTCATAGTGCTAGGGGCAACATTAAGGAAGGCAAGCCAGTTATTAGAATTCCGAAATCTCGATACGATTCCGTTGACCAGTACCTTAGTGATCCCGCACAATCATTCAATGAGGACAGTTACAACGACTTGGATTCTCCGATAAACGAAGAGGCTTACAAGACCTTGTTATCCTATGGATTTGACACTACCTTGGCTCGTCATTTTGCCCACCTGTTTATCAGGGATCCTATCGTAATCTTCAATGAACGAGTCCATCAAGACAACGCAAAGGAGAACGATCATTTTGAGAATATTCAGAGCACTAATTGGCAAACATTGAGATTCAAGCCCCCTACTCAATTTGCAACGCCTGATCAAAAGGATCAACCAGGTTGGAGAGTAGAGTTAAGAACAATGGAGATTAGCATCACTAGTTTTGAAAATGCAGCCTACTCTGTCTTCTTCACGTTGTTGTCCAAGGCTATCCTGCTATTCAGACCCAATTTCTACTTACCCGTCTCCTTGATAGAGGAGAATATGGTTACTGCCCATCGTGTAGACTCTATCATAAAGGACAAATTCCATTTCCGAGTCAACACAGAGTCGGTCAAAGGCGACGCTATAGTCAAGGAGCTTACCATCAAAGAAGTTTTCCATGGCTCATCTGACTTTGAAGGTTTGATCTCCCTCGTTAAGAGGGCCATCGATTCTCAATCGAAGTTGTGGTCGAAAGAGTTTTCCTTACCTCAGGAATTTGACCACGCTTTAGGAAAGTTGAAGCTGTACATCAAATTCATTGGACTTCGTACCAGCGGTGAGATTCCGTCTACTGCAAGATTTATCCGTGACTTTGTAACAAAGCATCCAGAGTACAAGCAAGATAGTGTTGTTTCGGACTCAGTTAGCTACGACCTGTTAGACAAGCTAGTGAAACTAACCAAGTATGAAAAAGATACTGTTGCTGAGTTCTTTGGTCCCGAATTGACACAAGATCTTGAAGCGTTCCAATTTATCTAGACGTTCGTTATATATATAAATATTCTCCTGCAAGCATTAGAACTGGTTAATATCACTGTTAGTTTATCTTATTGTGGAAGCACCCTTCACAGCCTGACCAAAGTTACAGAAGGAGTTGACACAAAGGGACCCGATACATTCACAGGAGAAGTTCCCTAAACATGGAAGATATTGAACCAAGCAGCTTCTGCTGTTCTCTGCGAGGTTTTGTTCGTTGTAGCCTTTGAATCCTTGGCGTTGCTGAAATCTATAGTCCCTAATAATCTGGGACCTGGTTCTCTGTGGTTCGTCGCTAGAGGAAGAGGAGGTGTCACTCATGTTATCCGTCTTTGAACGGTCTACTGTTTTATTAGAAGGAGAATAAACAGGGGCATCAGTGACTGTTGGCTGTGAATTGATGGTGCTGACTTCCTGCGTTCGATCTTCTGGATTAGTCTCGCCACTTGAATCGTCTCTGTCTTGTATGTGTGGTGAATTAGTTGAAAATTTGGACTCTGCGTCGGCGTAATGAGTGGTTTGAAGTGATTGAGCGTCCGATATAGCTTTAGGCTGGGAAAAGAGAGGTTAGTAGATGAGCTGGAATGATATTGACAAGTTTCTAAGGACTTACCAAAGTCATTTTGGAGTCAATTTTGTCTTTTGGTATCACTTAGGACTTTAAAGGGTTTTTGATAACAAGAAGCACGGTTTAGGTACCGAGTTACGGTTGGAAAGGAAGGAATAGTTCAGGATAAGGAAGGTACGTTGCATCACGTGATCGAATCTCGATCAATCGCCAAGTTTCATTGGTTTTTTGGTCTAAGAATAACACAACCGAGTTATTTTGTCGCAGGGATGTACGAGCCAAGAATGAGATGTTTTACCACGTCGGTTTAGTCTTTTTTTAGCGAGATTTTTCATTGAAACTATTTCGAAGTTCCAAGAACTACAAACCGTTAAACCTTAATGGGAGTTCACGTGACTTTAGGATTTCTTTTTCTGTGCATGAGATTGGTCTATTTTTAATTAATCCGGGCCAAAAGGGTGAAATGTGTCAAGAATGAGTATGGGGCTCTGTTACGGCTGGATATGTGAATTTCTATAGGTAATCAACGGTTGATGTCTCCGGAATGCTCTAGCGAAAGGGCTACTTTCAATTGACGACGTAATTCAGTAAATGGATGAGGCATCATCCTGCGTTTGAGGTGAAAAATTAGGAGACTAGTTTCGTACAGAGAATTTGGAAAGTTGACTGCGATCGTCGATCTTACTTACTTAAGCGGATTCTCTTGGGTAAAGCAGTACACTGGGTAGTATCATTCTTGGACTTTATTTGAGGCTGCCTATTTCCAATTCTGACTACACCGAACCCTATAATACAGCATTTTCTCTCTTTTATTCATCAATCCTGCAAGAGACCAACATCGTGCATGGGACCAATGCAGATTAACAGCTCTCACTTATAACGCTCCTTTATCCAGTAGTTTTTTACTGCCTCGTGACCATATCCCAAGACCTTCCCGGTTACCAGGCATGTTCAATCTAGCCTTCGTTGTGGAGAATCCATTGAGCCAGGAGGAATCTCACCAAAAGGTGCTAGATGTACGTTCGAGAAAATTTTCTGCCATCAAAAAATATTCTTAACGCAATTCAAGCTTCCTTAGTAATTGCCACCACACAATGCCCCCAGAAAAGAACGCTCCTAAGAAGTGGAAGCCTCCTAAGGGCCCAAAACCTGTCCATCATAAGAACAAGAACATTGTTGGACTGGGAAAAACTATTGCCAGTGTCCGTGCTAAGGAAAATCAGGTTCAGTACCTTCCCGATGGAGATATCAGGTTCACTACCGACAAGCGGGAGGCCGACTGGGTCAAACTGAGATCCGTGACTCACGAGA
Source organism: Komagataella ulmi (assembly GCA_023213065.1). Classification (NCBI taxonomy): domain Eukaryota; kingdom Fungi; phylum Ascomycota; class Pichiomycetes; order Pichiales; family Pichiaceae; genus Komagataella; species Komagataella ulmi. The sequence goes on from JAKWAZ010000001.1 coordinate 930,734, forward strand.
ATGCTCTGGAAGACTTTTTGAATACAGCTGAACTGGCAGACACAGACTTCACCGCGGAGAAAAGATCTACGGTGAAGATCATTAAAGTTGACAATAGGCAGAATCCGTACCTTCTTTCTAAGGAGGAGGAAAGGAAGAAGCACGATCTACAAAAGGAACACGAAGTTGATCTGATTATTCCAAGAAGACCTGCTTGGGACGCTTCAATGACCAAATTCCAATTAGAGAGACAGGAAAAAGAGGCTTTTTTGAAATGGAGACGACAGCTAGCTGCATTGCAAGAAAATAAGGATTTGCTATTGACTCCATTTGAAAGAAATTTAGAAGTTTGGAAACAATTGTGGAGAGTTATTGAGAGATCTGATCTTGTGGTTCAGATTGTAGATGCCCGTAATCCGCTTTTGTTTAGATCTAAGGATTTGGAGAAAAGTGTCAAAGAGTTGGATTCTAGAAAAGAAAACCTTCTTTTGGTCAATAAAGCAGATTTGTTAACAAAATCCCAAAGAGTCAAATGGGCAGAGTATTTCATAAAGAATAATATTAGATATACTTTCTTCAGTGCTGCCAAGGCCAATGAGTTGCTTTTGGCAGAAGCCAATGAAGAAAATGCAGAGGAAGATAACGCTTCTGAGTACGATTCTGAGGATGAACTTGAAGAGACGGACGAGAACACTGACGAAGAATCTACTGCAGAGTCTGAAGAGGGAACGGATAGGGAAGGTCGTTCACCATCATCAAGCCGTTCAGATAGCAACAAACATGAGAATGAGATTGAGAATGATGATCAAGATGAAGATGAACACACAAGAATCATAACCATTAATGAGCTAGAAGATCTTCTGCTTCGTGCAGCTCCAAGTCCACTTACCGAACCTCTTGAAGGTCAAACGCAACGTTTGCAAATTGGTCTTGTTGGATATCCTAATGTTGGTAAATCCTCCACTATCAACGCTCTGGTGGGTTCCAAAAAGGTTTCAGTCTCTTCCACCCCTGGTAAAACTAAACACTTTCAAACAATTCTACTCTCCGACTCTGTAATTCTATGTGATTGTCCAGGTTTGGTTTTCCCTAACTTTGCATACACCAATGGTGAGCTGGTTTGTAATGGTGTTTTGCCAATCGACCAACTCAGAGAGCACACTGGTCCAGTTGAACTGGTTTGTCAACGTATTCCGAAATTCTTCTTGGAGGCTGTCTATGGTATTGCCATTCCAACTAAACCAGTTGAAGAAGGAGGTCTAGGTTATCCTTCGCCACAAGAATTGCTGAACGCTTATGCTAGAGCAAGAGGATACATGACTCAAGGTTTTGGAGCTGCTGATGAATCAAGAGCTTCCCGTTATATTTTGAAAGATTATGTGAACGGTAAACTGTTGTACGTTCGCCCACCTCCCAACGATGACAACACTCCAATCACCCTAGAGCAAGGTAAAGAATTTAATAATGAATTGTACACTGTCAATCACCTTCCAGAGTCCAGAAGACAACAGTTATTACAAGCTGCTAAGGAAAAGCACATTGACATTTTAGACTTACAGAACGACCTTTCCAAGTTAACATTTTCGGGTCACGTTGGTTCTTCGTCGTCCAAAGGAGCTGCTTACACTGGTACCAATTATGGTGGTAAACAGGCTGCATTATTCAGCGCAAGTGAAGAACTTGATAAAGAGTTTTTCAAGATGAGTTCGGGAAGAGGAATTGTCTCCAACCCGTTCCACAAACTTGGAGCTCCAGCCGCAGGTAAGAAGCATAATAAGAAGAACAAGAAGAAGAATGTGAAAGATGCTGAAATGTATTAGATGGTAAGCTGGGGTTACATAACATAGTGTGTATTATATTTAATTTGGATGTTTATCGTGCATTACTCAATGTGCTCTTGGTGAAAGCTTACGTTTTGCTACTTTTCCTTCTCTTCCCTCAAGACACTAAAAGACTTGAGTAGCCACAAAACTTTGAATGTGGATCTGAAGTTGGTGGGTAGTTCTTATCCACGGGTGTCGAGATTGATGCTGCCGCCTTCGCTAACCCCGATATCTGTCAATGTATCGTTGTTGATAGTAGGTAGGCACACATTATGGCCAAAGGTCAGCACAGTTCGGCTTGGCTGAGCCGGTACTTCTCCTGTAGGGGTCTTTGTTTCATCGTACTTCCTGTGTGTTGTTAGACTGTCTTGTAGTAATATTATTGTAGCCTTTTTAGTGTATTTTTTGTTACCACTAGTCTGGTCCTCTCTCATCATCCCATCCCATCCATCGGCTTGACAGATTTCGCTAAATGGGAAACCTAAAATACACACCCAACCTTGCTTCTTCGACGCCTGGAAAGTCACCATGAACTTTGATAAACTGCTGAACAATATTAATAACCAGCTCAGCATTGTATCAAACGGTTCGCTCAAAACTGTGCCTAGCGAACCTCAAAACGACGATCTAAATACTGTGGCAGAGCAAGACCAGTTCCAGGTTGAAGATGGTGATTCTGAAACGTTCGTCAAGTTACTCCACTTGAACTCCCTGGCAAGTGATTGCTTATATGTCAGAAAGCAACTAATACAGAACAACTGCCAGTCATCTAATCCCATTAAAGCAAAACTGCACAGCGTTAATCGGCGAATAGACCAAGATATCTTTATCAACACTCTAAAACTGGAAGAATCTAAGACCAAATTTGATGAGGAGCAGGAAAGACTTAAGTCACGAAGGCAATCTCAATTTGACGAGCATATAGACTCACACCTTGAAGACACCGAGCAGGCATCATCAGGCGATGACTTTGAAGCTCTGAGAAAGCGATTATTGTCCACCAATGCTCCCTCCAAGTTAGACGAGGCCAGATCTTTAGAAGAGCAAAATGTTTACCACGAGTCCATCCACCAAGACATAATATTCGACATTTCCAGTCTAACATCCCAGCTTAAGGAATCTGCTCTTTCTCTCCAAGGGAAACTTAAGGAAGATGCATCTATTCTCAAGGAAGCTAGTGAACAACTAGAAAAGAATCAATGGTCCTTGGCGAATGTCGGGAAACTTTTGGGCAAGTATCATAAAGAAGGTAAATTAGGCTTTTGGTTCTACGTGAGAGTAAGTGTCTTCGTATTATTAACATTTGTACTTCTACTGCTATTCGTGTTCGTTTTACCAGGAACAAGGTGATCACATACCAGCAATTTCACTGAAAAATTGTCTCAAGATCAGTGATAGCATCTCTGGCAATTCGTTGATATTGTGTACAACAACATAGAACTCAAATGGGAAAGTATCAAGGTATCTTTCGACCTTTAACTGCATGTTGCCATTCGCATCGGGAACATATTGAACTTGGCTCATATCCAGAATTGATTCGTTGGAATTAATTCCATCAATAACTACAAATACCAACATAATTTTGTCCTCACGAGCCCTGCGCACCAATCTTTGGACTGTAGCGTGATCTTCACAAACACCATCACTCAGAATAATCTGTAATTGCCACAGGTCATCGGCATCAGCTTTGACCTCGTTGAACAATTTCAAAGTCTGAGAACACATCTTTTGGATATCTGTTTTCGTTTGTTGGAAATCGAACCATTGGAATACATGAGCTCCTGATTCAGGAGTAAATGGCCGATTGAATGGATGAACAACCTTAGTGTCTTCCCCAAACCTCACTACTGAAAGACTTCCGGACTCTAGCTGCGTCAGGGCCTTTGCCACAAGCGCAATACTATGGAAGGCAAGCTCTACAGATTTAGATTCGGACATTGATTTCGAATCATCCACGGCAATCATGATTTGGTGTTGACGCTTGCTTGGCTTGGTTCTCCTTAACCATATCTTGTCCTTTCGGAATTGGGATGCAATGTAAGGAATAATTCTCTTCATGTTGAGTCTCTTACCAGTCTTGTAGTCACCTTTAAGCTTTGTCGCTACTGTGGGCTCAAGAATCAGGCGAAGTTGTTCACACAAGTTGGCAGCAAGATCTTGAGTAGCCAAATCACTATGTCTCCATAAGTCTCGAGCTTCATCCAAAGTTCTAGGCGCAGCGTCGTCCTCATTGGCCATATTTAAAACATTTAACTCCTCAACTTCTTTAGTACTTGCTTCATCATCTGTCTCGTTGTCGCTGATTTCCATCAGTTCGCCTAGTTCAGAATCGTTGATCTTTCTTTCTCCAATCGTAGCCTTTCTGTTGTCCCCTTCCATATCTTGGTTGCCAGCATTGTCATCAACGTCCTCAGCAGGAGCAGCATTCTCGTCTTTTTCCAGAATCTGTTCTTGCTCTTTATCGAGGTTTTCGATCATACTCTCTTCGTCGTCTATGGCCATATTGTCATCAATAGTTTGAATCTGGTCTTTATCAGCAGCACCAAGTGCTTGTGTTTCCAGCTCGGTATTTTCTCCGTTCAAATGTTGATATTCATCAGGTTGGTTATGGTTATTCTGTTCGGCAGAGTCATCTTGGTCATTTGCTTCTTTGATCTCCTGTCTACGACGATGGTACTCTTTCAACGAATCTCCTAGCTGTTTTAGTGATTCTTTGGCCTCGCTAGAGGAAGGATCCTGAGTATTATCTCCGTTTTCTTCAACTTCATCTTGAGGCTGAGTCTCTGCAGCGCCACCTGAAGCACCCATATCATCTCGTTCTTCGCTAGCGGCCGCTTCAGCTCCTTCACTAGAGATACCAGCTTCCTGTTTAACAGCAGCGTCATCATCAATATTATCTTGCTGTCCACCTTCCTCATCTACCCCATCTAGACCTTCTACCGCTTCTTCGTCTTTGGTTGGTTCATTTTTCTCTTCTTGTTCTTCTTCATCCTTGATTGGATTCAGTTCAGTTTCAGAATCCAACCCAGGGTCTTCATCGACGTCTTGGCTTTTATCTTCGCCCATATTTTCATCATCCTCTTTCTGGGTCTCTTCTTCTGCCTTCTCCTCACCTATGGGTGGGGCCTCAACTTCATCATTTCCTTCATTTTCGGAACCGTTTTGATCTTCTTCTTCGTCTCCATCTTTATGGTCATTCTCCTCCATTTCTACATCCATATCCATGGGATCATCAAATGCGTCGTCTGGTTGACTCTCGTTATCATCCTCAGCATCGTCTTTATCGTCATCTCCTTCCAGTTGAAGGTCATCTGGGAGTTCAAGAGTTTCCACATCGGGAACAAAGTCATCAAGCTTCTCGCCGTCGTCGTTTTTGACTTCGTCTTCTTGTTCACCGACGTCTTCTTCTTCATCTTCCCCTTCATTTTGAGCGTTATCCTCCTGCTCTGCTTTCTCTTCAGGAGTATCATTGTCATTTTGCTCGTTCGGGTTCTCATGATTTTGATTGTTCTTAGTATCCTCCTCTTCCATAGCCTCCATGTTATCATCGTCGTTCTTGGAGTTGTCTGGCATTTTATCACTGTCTTTTTCTTTTGAGTCTTCTTGGGCTTCGTCCTCCCACATTTTTTCATCCACAGCATTAGGATCTAAATCGTCAATGTCGTCGAGTTCTTCGTCCATTTCTTTGTCATCTTCATCCTCTGAATTCTCGTTCTCCTCGTCATCTTCATCCTTTTCTTTGGATTCTTCAAGATCTCCAGCCATATCCCCGTCGATATTGACTGCATTATCTTCTTTGTCCTCAGCTTCTTCGTCATTATTGTCATCCTTCTCCTTATTGGCTTCTTGAGCCTGCTCGGAAAAGTCTTCATCATCATCGATATCCTTAGAGTTCGTTGCTCCATCTCCATCACCAAGACCTGTACCGTCTTGCATATTACCTGGGTCGTTTGTTTGTTCGGGTGATTGAGGTGAACAAAAGCCTTCTTTAGTCAAAGTGTAGACAGAATTAGTAAAAATAAATAAGGCATGCGAGTTCTTGACATAGAGCTCTTGTTGTTTATTCAATAGACTCAGAATGAGGTTGTAATATTGTGTGAGCAACGGACAAATATGAGCATTAAGGGCTGTAGCAAACTTGAAATCGGGAGCTCCTATTGATTGAAGTTTTTCAAATAACAATCGAATTTTACCCAAAATGGCACTAGAATGTAATAGTTTGACTTCCTTGCTAACATTTTGGTATGTAGATTTAAAGGAGCCATCATCGTCTTCAACAATAGGAACTTTGTACAGATCCATAAACTTTTGAAATACAACGATTAAGGACTTTGTAAGGTCCGAAAACATGTGTTGCAAGGTGTCTAAATCTGCTGGAGTAAAGGATTCAGAAGTGTCGAGTTGTACGTTTTTCTTAGAAGTAATACAGTCGATGACCATATCTGCGACAAAGGCCAACAATGGATTCTCTTCTTTCCATGATAAAAGTTTATCATAGAGTTCACCAAGTTTATCGTTGAACAGATCCACAGTTGTAAGTTCTTCAGTTGTAAGAAGATTTTTATTGTGCAACTGAAACTTCTCAAACTCAGTTCCAAATGATGCAAAAACGTCAATTGATTTTAAACCCGAAAGTGCTGTTGAACTGTGCAGTACAGTAGAAGCAAAATTCAAAATCTTTGGTATCCATTCGAAACAAGACTTGATTGCAGACTTGGAAGCCAAGAAACTAGATGCAGAACATGGACTGGCTGGATTGATGGTTTCTAAAGTAGACATGTCTTGAAATTCCTGCTGATACGAACCAATCTCATTCTTTGCATTCACCAGGACCTTAAGTGAATTACGACTTTTTAGTACGTGATACATCAAATTTTCGGCAGCAGCCAAAGCCTTTTGACCGTCACTGACAGGTACCTCTTCGTTCATCTCGGCAACACTGGCTCTCAACCGAGGGAATAAATCCAAAACCCTGAAGAAGTATCCATCAATGACTGCAATTTCAAGCTTTCGGAAAGACGTGGTATCGGACAATATTTGGTTAACAGACGCAAGCTCTTTGCTGACATTTGGGGTTACATGAAGTTTTAAGCCCAGGCGTCTCATTTCTTTTAAAGTATCACTGAGAAGCTTACGTTTCTGAGACTTCAGTTGACCGATAATCTTTTTGTTTTCCTCAGTAGCTTCATTGGGAGTTTGTTTTTTGAGTCGTTCCATTTCCTGTAAAATTTCCTTAGCATATTCATACAATGTGAAACTTCCATAGTCATCAGCCGTTTGGATTAGAGATGTGACTCTATCTAGAACCATAGTGCCCTTCAAAATCTCCGGGCGTCTATTGTAACTTGGAATTCGCAGGCATTCTTGTGCCGCTCTTTCAAAGATAACACGATCAAAGGTTTTCTTACTGAAAACTGGGGCATCAAGAAGGACTTTAGTGTTTGCAGAAAGCCCTGATTCAATGACTCCAGACACTCCCACAGCTAATAGCTCACGATATTTTTTAACGATTCTGAACAACTTAGCATGAGAATGTCTTGATGATTGCTGTAGGGCGTGGACGTTAACATCCTTGAAGCTTGTCAAAATAATCATTTCTTTAACCTTTTTCTCCAAGTCTCTGCGCTTTACTGCAAGCTGATCTCGGATACTAGGTAAAAATTGCTCGTAGAAAGTAACCATGTTGTTCAAAGTAGTTGCTATCTTAGATTGAGAAGCAATTATACTTGCATGGTTGGCAAATGCTTCAAGTAATCGAATCCTAAGTTCAAACTCACCTAGCGTCGTCTGACTGAGGAATACATTTAAGGCGGTAACAACACTGAACAGATCCACAAATTCCTCTTTAATTATTGGAAGAATTGTGAGTTCGAAAAGGTGAAACCACCACTTTCCAATACTTTTTTCAATCTTCTTGTCTTCATCTTCAAAAATACTTTGCCATGAAGATAATTCCAGTTTTCTCCAAGACACCACTAAATTGATAACATCGGCATTATGGGCCTTTAAGCTGATTTTACTGTGAGCATACTTTTCCCACTCTGCAACTGCAATATAGATATGCTCAACTTTTTGCAGTAACTGAGCAATTGGGGTCTTCACAGGCAGGCTAAGCAGGTCATCACAAAGTGAATGAATTTGCTGCAGAACAGCATGCTCTGGCCACTGCTTGAGCAAAGGTAAGATGCTATACTGTAACTTCTGAATGACTGAATCAGCCAACTTTGTTTGAGAAGAAGAAAAACCGAAATAGAAGTTGTCGAACTGAGCTGGCTTACTAAATTCATTCAAAGAGTTCGAAGCCAGAACTGCCAAAGAAGCCAGCTTGGAAGACGACATGTTTCCTGTCGAATGATTTAACCCAAGATTCAAAATCTGAGAAATTTTGGAACCTTCACTGATCAAAGAGTCAAGATCCGACCTTTTGCCTGCAAATCCCTGCATGTAGGCAGAGGCTACCTCATAGTATATGTCATCCTTAGAAACTTCAGTGTTGACCTTCTCTTGATAATCTACTACTTCCTCATAGTCAGGAAACATAGTTTTGTACTCTTCTTCTCCGTCGAACTCAGGAGCAGAATATTTGAAAACTCCGTTTGTTAGAGACTCTTCTTCTTTTTTCTTAATGTTGAATAGACTCCATCTGTAGTAAAGACCCTGAAAACTCTTAACTAATATATCTTCTAACGCTTCATTTGCATGAGAAAAGTATAGTTTCATAAAGAAGACGTATATAGATTCGGCATCTGATTCGTTCAAGGGTCGATTCTTCAAATATGAATTAATTGGATCAAAAACGCTCACAATCTCAGTAGCCGATGATAGTACCGTAGCATCAATTGGAGCGAGAACGTCGAAAGGGGCAGATGGGATTGAAGCATGAACGTTTAGCAGATCAAATCCAAACTTTAAACTGTAAATGTAACCTGCCAAAATATCATTCAAGTCTGCATATCTGGAATGATTTCTTTGTAGTCTATCTAAAAATTGAGAAGCATTTTTCTGAAACATATCAACCTTCTTTGAGAAAAGTTCGATTGAATCTTCTAAGGACTGTACCAATCTTTGAACTGGATGAATGGCAGCAGAAGAGTCAACAAATGAATTCCAATCTTCAAACAAAGAGTCGATAGAACATTTGGGTCTGTAAACTTGAGGCTTTGATGGAACCAATGATGATTCAATGCTAACTTTGTTTTTTTCTGAGAATGCATTTACAGCAAAGCCTGAGACTTCGGCAGCGGTGTCAAGAGATTCGCAAATAGACGATACCAATTTTAGCTGTTCATGGTACAGATCATATATGACGTGATCAGTAATTGCAGGATCGTGAGGGCTGCTTGGAACATATAATTGGATCGTTCCAAGGGCAAACGATACAAAAGCTTTACCCAAACTTCCAGAATCTAAAGTGGAATTCAATGCAATCAAAACTGGTTGAATAAACTCCGTGAACACTTGAGCTGCCTGAGGGTCAAAGTTTGAATAAATCTGTGCGATTTTCGACATATCATCTTCTGACAAACTGGGCATGGTGCTGGCAAATTGAACAAACTGGTATTCACTAGAGTTCTTACTTGTATGCGCTAATATAATGGAAAAGGTCCATTCTCGCAAAAGTGAAGCAACGACAGAGAACTTATGTTCCAAAATGCTAGAGGATTGTTTGATTAACGATTGGGTCAGTAATGAGAAGTCAACCAGATTCTGTGTAACATCTTTTCCTTCAGTTTCAGTTAGCGTGAAAGAACTGGTTAAAATTTCTCTGAAAAATTCATCAGTAAACAATTTGGATACATGAGACCTACCTCCACTTTCATCAGTCCACAGAAAATGAAACAGTCTGGGGAAAGGCTTCATGTCATCCTCAGATAAAGTCTTGAATAACAATTCGGTGGACATGTTTGCTTCATGGGCAATTCTGAAGAAATCCGGACTAGCATCATCCTTAGTTATTGGCAACTTCGACATTGCAAGTAGAGATTGGAACAACGATCTGTAAGTATGTTTTCTCTTGTTAATGAACTCGCTAGAGACTTCTTGAAATTTTTCTATTCCTTCAGTTAGCTTCTTTTGCATTTGATCGAAATCGTCGGATTCAATATCAAGATTGAAAGAATCAGAATGCAGCTCAATTAATAGTAACCTTAACTGTTGAACCATATTAGCATTTTCCGAGAATTGCTCTTGGGCAATGCTGTCAAAATCTTTTGACAGCTTGCATACAGCTTCATAGCTGCTCCAAGAAACTTCAGAAGATGGATAAGTTGTTCGGAAACTTTCCCATAACTTTTCAATTGAAAATCCTCTAGTCAAAGCCAATGATGAGTTGAATTCATTCAAAGCTGACATTGAATCTTCAGTTAAAGATGCGATCACTGGATTATCAGAACATTTTTGGAACCAAGAAGTTATCAACTGCTGGAAAACTCTAATCTTAGCCTCATCTTGTCTTTGAACCAACTCATACAGCTGGATCCAAATAACCTGGAGTTCAAAAATGTCGGTATAGAAATCATTGGTAGAAAACAAACAAGAAGCAGCTTCAATAAAAGAGTTGATCAGGAAAACATGAATATCTTTCAAAAACTTGAAAATGTTGATGGGTGGAGCATTCCTGACTTCACGTCCATTATTGACGGCAGCTGATCTCTCAAGATAGTTCAAATCATTCAGTTTCTTCGTAATAGACCTGGACACCAATGTTGATAGTGTTCTCTCAGCCTGTACCAAGAAACTTCCAACTACGTAAATGAGGTTGGCTTCAACAGAATCAACGTAGGGATAAAGCCGACTGATCGAGTCCAGTAGGAAAGGATTCATAGTTGGATTCAAATACTGAGTCTTCTTGTAATCGATAGCATCCTTGTCGTGCAAAGCAGGTACATTTGCTGAGTCATAGATTTTGTAAACGTTACCCATTATCCCAAGCAAGTTAAACTGACTCAAGTAATCTGAAATCTTGTTACTGTTGGCTTTTACATTCCTGGAAAACCACCGACTATTGCATATGGTGTTTGAAAGTTTCTCAAAAGAATGAGTGGTGGTTAGCTGCAGCAGTGAAAAGGCAACAGCTGGTGAAAGAAATTGATGGCTAGATTGAATAATGAAATCAACCAGTCTGGCGGAATTCATGCTTTCAGAGTTCAATAGATTGGTATACTTGGAAATAGGAACTGAATTTGCCTTAGAAATCTCCAAATGCTCAATCTCCTGTTCTAAAGTCTTAGCTTGATTGTTCTCTTCATTATAGTCGTCACCAAGCACTGTTCTATCATAATTAGAAGCACGAACTTGAAGTGTGGGTAAGAAAATCTCAATGCACCTGTTCCTCATAGCTCTAGATAGCTCACCATATTTTGGGTTAGTTGTTATGAACAAACGGAAATTCTTATGAGGAACGACAATTCTTGGTTCTCCGTTCACAGAACTGCTTTCGTTGACCACTAAAACTCCATTAGGTTCCAACAATGAGTTAAGCCTGTCCAGCACAGAGGCATTACACAGATTGGCATTGTCTAAAATCAGCCAATCACCCTGCTCAACTGCCTTAACCAACAGACCATCAAACCATTCAAACTTAACAGTCTTAGTGTCTTGAATCTTTTTCTCAAATAAAATACATTCCTGAATAAGTTCATCAAATTCAGTAGATGCAACGACAGTAGCGACAGTACTTAGGTCTTGGACAAAAACATTGAAATTATCAGTGTTCACGGTATTTGACGAGATAGCTTGAAGAAGGCATAAAATATTTGAAGCCACGCTGGTTGAAACCGACTTTTCTGTTAAAGAATGAGCAACAAAATCAAGAAGCAATGAATTGATGCTGTTGCAAATCGAAGAAACACCACGCATTAAATCCACTTGCTCATATCCTCCCAAGATATCCATGCTGTCAACATCACTATTCATAGAAAATTGGTGGACTTTGGATCCAATAAGACTAGCTGCGTATTGAATAACAGCTGACTTACCTGAATTAGTGGCTCCAGTAAGGATCACTGGCCAGGCATGGTTGATACAGATTAACAGTGACTCCAAAACTGGATAATTACACTGCAAAGAGTACAGTTTCTGGTTTGGAACAGAATGTATCAAGTCCCTTCTTCTAGAGACAATCCTACCACTTTGGACAAAATTCTTGGACAACGCAAAAAAGGAAGGTCTCTTTGGCTTTTTGCCAAAGACAGAAGTGAAAAGCTTCTTAACTTGGGTCCGGTCTTTTTCGTTTCTAAACCTTTGTCCGATAACAATATCCAAATAATCACCCGGGGTCGCAGTTGTAGAAACAGTAGGCTCACTGTATAGCTGCAACCAACGCAATGTGTCACGTAAATTGAATTCCCATGGGCCTCCTTCGGAACCCCATGCTCTGTTCAGCACAATTTCGGACTCCAAAGAAGAAATAAACTTGATAAGTTTCGCACTAATCTCGGGATCAATCTTTGGGTAAAGGTGTTGGGAGATGAGGTTTAGGTCTTGCTCAGAGAGCATTTCAACATAAACAACGGTGAAACGATTTATAAAAGATTTTGGCAGACCTTTTCGACCACCTCCCTGATATTGAGGATTCTGAGCTGCAAAAACCACAAAGTTTGGGTGGCACGGAAAAGTCTTGTCTAATTCAGGAATATACGCTTCGCCCCGATGATCTAAACAGGCGTTTAAACCCTCTAGCACCGATTGAGAAGCTAGATTCATTTCATCTAACAGTACCCATTCACCCTTCTTCATGGCTCTCAGGAATGGAGCATCTCTCCATACAAACTCACCTGTCTGTCCGCCTTCAGCAGGAGCATCGGAACCAAACAGATCCAATAAATCTGTTTGTTCTGATAAATTTATACGAGTGAGTAAATTTCCACTAACCTTTGCAAGCGCAGTCACTAGACTGGTCTTTCCAACACCAGGGCTTCCTTCCAGTAAGATGGGCTTATGAACTTGAAGTGCTCTTGTCACTCGCATGGCATTCTTGGCAGTGGTTGGAGCCTCTAAGTTAAAAGAGACTGACTCTTGCGTTTGAGGTACACGAGGCAGATAAAATTGTCCAAACTTGACCCGATCCTCTAATAATTCTACCGAAATATTCTCTTCATAGTAAGGAAAAAGGTTCACCCCTGAAAGCTCAGACATTGTTTTCACAAAAGATAGCTTCATTTTAGCTAAACTATCAGGGTTTTCTGAAAAAGATGCAGTGTTATTAGTACCGAGAGCATCAATAAATGTCAAGCAACACCCATGAAGCAGTGCTGCTTCTGGAGAGACGTTACTCTGCTTGACTGTGATGTTAATAAAATTGACCCAAGCCAAAATATCACGTAGTGAGATAACTCCGTTTGTCCTGTTGCCATTACCCACTTTCAAGGCATAACACTCAGAAAATTTAACTATTGGATCCACGTATTGCGAGGCTTCTGCAATCAACTTTGAAGCAACAATTTGACGAACATCTTCCAAATCATCCATCGAAGGGACAAATATCTCAGTGAAACGGTTTCTCAAAGCTGGAGATAGCTCCTTCTTTCCATAGTCTCCACCTGGATTCATAGTAGCCAAGAATTCAAATCCTTTATCAGCTTGAATGAAAGAGTCTTCAGCACCTTTCTCCGCAAGAAGAAGGGTCTTTTCAGGTTCCAACACTGAGTTCAATCTTTCCAAAACGGAATCATCTGCCAAAGATATTTCATCCAATAAGAAAAACTCTCCTTTTTTCATGGCTTGAACTAAAGGACCATCAGTCCACTCAAAGAGAATATTCAAGGAAGCTCTCTGTGCCTTGATGGATTGAATATGTTCTTCGGAAAGGCCTTCAAATTTGTCAGTAGAATCAAAAATATTCAGAAGATCTTGCAATGAGGCAGACTCAGAGTAAGAGATACCAGTTTGCTTAAATAAATCAGTAATAGTCGTTGCAATTTTCGTTTGCAATTCTGATCTGTTACGGACAGGACGTTGGGCACCCAGCAAATCTCCTGTTTCAGTATTTTGGTGGGCATTGACAATGATTAATTCTTTTCTCAAAAACTCCGCTAACAACTGGCAGATAGAGGTCTTACCACAACCAGTCTCTCCAACCAGAAGTATGGGCTCATGATTCTTGAGTGCTGTGAATACTAGTACTGCAAGTCGACGCATAGCCTTGGTCCAAATGATAGATGTTTCCATTTGTAATATCTTTGGATTCTCTAGTTCTTTGTAGTACTGATCCATATCCAGTCTTACCTTCATCACAGTTTCTAATGTTTCCTTGACCACAAGTTTCTCTTCCTGTCTTCTGACTCTTTCCGCCAGCAGCATGTAGCCATTAGCCGCCAGCTGCTCATAACCTACAGCTTCCCTCTCGGCCCATCTGAACAAATCACGCAAAGTGGCAAAAGAATTTTTTTGTTCGAACAATCTGGTTGACTGTCTCTGCAAAGAAAGCTGCTGATATACTTGCACAATTTTGGTAGCATATGATGGAGCAATCTGGCAACGTTCCTTCAAAATAATTTCCAATTCGTCTTGCGGTATGTCATCATAATGAAGCTCCAAAAATCTATTTCTGAAAGCCCTAGAAAGCACTTTTCGGCCACCATAAATACCTGGCGGATTCTGAGTAGCAAAAAGCATGAAGTCGGGATGTGGTGTTACAAATTCTTGAGTCTCAGGAATGAAAAGTTCTCTGTTATCATCCAAAAGACGATTCAAAGCCTCCAACACATCAGTAGGCGCCAGATTCAGCTCATCTAAAACGATCCAATAACCCTTTCTCAGAGCTTCGACTAAAACACCCTCTTTGAAGGCCAATTTTCCACTTTCATCAGAGACATAACTCCCCAAGTACTCCTGCAAGTCTGTATGCTCGTGGTTATTAATACGGACAAATTTGTGGCCTGTTATGTTTGCCAGGTATTTAATCATGGAAGTTTTACCACTGGAAGTTGGGCCCTGGATTAAAACAGGAAATCTTCTGATGCTCGTAGCACGAACAAGATTCAACATGTTTTTTTCAACAAATGGCGTAATGATATAATGAGGCTGCGGTCGTATTTCTCCTGGTCCATGCTTCATCCAGTAGTGTCTGAATTGCACATACTCATCAGGATTACTTGCATCTGAAGGATTGGGAGGGCACTGAGTGATCAACTTTCTAAAATTCTTAACTCGACTGATAGTGTACTTTATTACTAATGGACGCAAGATTTTTTCTGAATCAGCATCTAAAAGAGTTAAGAATGACATGCAGAAGGCTTCGTATAACGACCGCCTTAGTCCATAAATGGAAACTATATCTGTCACATAGATAAGGGATCTCGTCAAAGTACGAATACTAAAGTGGGGCTTCTGGTTCGCACCATCAACCAGCTTGTTCTCCTCAGCCAACTTCTTAGCCTCTAAATAGAATTGCGCAATATCGTTACCAATCCATTCGTCGGCCAAAGCGTACTTCCCCACATACTTATCAATGATCATCAGCAAATCAGAAATATCTGAGTCAGGGGAATGTACCCACAACTCAGTCCATCTCGAGCGGAAATTCGCAGGAAGATTTTTCTTTCCAACATCATTACCTGGATTCATGTTTCCGAACAATCTAAAATCAGGATGGGCCTTGATTGGAGCAATGGATCCCTTTTCAGCTAAAACGATATTCCTATCATCAATATGACTGGTAAGTAAATCAGAAATACATTCCAAGGTCTCTGGAGAGGCCAGATTGATTTCATCCAGAAGCAACCAATAACCATTACGTACAGCCTTGACCAAAGTGCCTTCGATGAACTGAAAAACAAATGAATTTTCTGTTTGGTTACTTGTTTTTTCGAACTCTAAAACTTGTTCCAAAAACAGATTCCATTTGTCCATCAGCAGTCTCGATTGAGTGGAATTAAGCTTTCTCTTCTTAGTAGGACCTGATTCATCATCGCTAGAAATATTCTCGTCAAAGAGACTCTTCGCCATTTTGTGAGCCTCTTTCCATAACTTGAAAACATTTTTCCATTGGCTCTTGTTAAAACATTTGGCAAGAAGCTTCAAAAAACGGGCATTCTTCTTTACAGAAAATGATGCATAAAACAATTCCTCAAAAGTTTCTTGAATGGGGATTGCAAGTAACTTAGTATTAACAGGTTTATAACCACCTAATAAGTCACCTACTTCTGTTTGTTGTGAGACATTGATAGCCACTATTTTCTTGTTGAGCTGTTTGGCAATATGCTGAACGACAGTAGTTTTACCGGTACCTGTTTCACCCACTAGTAAAACAGGCTCTGCCATAGAAACGGCAACAGATATTTGTTCCATTAATCTTAATGCATGGTTGGTTTTGGCAAAGCTGGAACTGCTTGAATTATTATTTTTGTACATGGAAATTGTTTTTGTCTTTGACAAGTGCGCTCTTCCAATTTTTAGACTATCTCCCAAGTCCTGGTAGACTGGCACATATTTGGATAGTAGAAGCGTGATTTTAGAGGATGGTATATTGAGGCAAAGTCCGATTTCCGAGATAAGATATTCCAGAGCTGGTAGCTCCGGTATGGAGCTGCAGAAACAGTCCACAGCTTCTTGGAATATAGAGTCATAAACGTCATCAGCAATAAGGTCGTCGGAACTAGTAATTCCAGCCAAGGCCAATAATCTTTCTGTCCGGGAACATAATTTGACCAAGTCAGTCAATGAAAGGATTCGCAATTGGTGACCTTTGTTCATGGTGATAAATCTTCTGGTAGAAAAGATTTCAGTGCACTTCAGGAAGCAGCTGATAATTTGAGGGAGAAATCTGTTTACCGTCGGGAACTTGTGGGTCAAAATGGACGACAAATCTTCTGTTTCTAACTGTGGGAGTAAAACTATCTTCCATAACCTCATTCCAATCATATCAGGGACTACAGATGAATTGGCTGGTTGCCTAATAGTTGAAATGATTTGGAATCCAGTAGCTGCTGCAATGACTTCTCCTCTGGAAGGGATTGTGAGCTCTTTCTTTTCCAGTAAACTCAAAAGGATCGAAAGAACTTCAGTGGGAGCCTTATCAATATCTTCTACCAGAATCCACTTTCCTTGTTTAACAGCAGTGGTCAAAATACCGTCTTTCCAAACGAAACTTCCGGGTGTTGTTCCTGAAGTATATGTACCCAGAAGCATTTTGGAGTCAGTCTGTTCGTTAAGATGCACTTTAATGATATCCTTTGAAGTATCCATGTTTAATTGCTTAGCCAACTCATTAACTAAAAAGGATTTTCCTGAGCCTGGCTTCCCTACGATCATGAACGGGGAACCCTGTTGGACATTAATAGCCATGTTCTTTAAAGCAGCTAAACTTTTCTGGATAGGAACCAAATCTGGAACTTGATTCAGTTTAGAAGCATGCGAATAAGGGATAAGAATGCCCCCAACTGATGTAATATTAGAGCTAAGGTGAGCTTGTTGCACAATGAACGAGCCGTCTTTGAATTCAGGTGCGGGTAAAGAATTGAATCTTGAAAGTCTATTAGCTTCCAAGATGCTCAGGAAACGAAATGATACATCAGTATCACCTTCTAAAGATCCCTTGGCCTCTTCAACGTTAAATGAAATCATCATTTCATCTACTACTTGTTCAGAAAAGTCTAAAACTGAGGAGAGTAACTGGATCAATAAATATCTGTTCACTTCGTTGTTGGGCTGGTTCTCCAAACTCTGGTAGAGAATTACAGGATCTATGTATTTCTTGAATCTGTGTGTATCATGGGCCAATAATCTGTGAAAAGCAATCAAAATTATCTGTAGTTCTTCCTGGGAAACTTGCTGGTTGGAAATAAGCTGTAATGGATTCTGTTTGTGAAGGAAGGAATCAATGAGAATAGTCACTCCATCCAGCAGTTGAATCACTCTAGCAGAAGCAGCCAGAACATCTGAACCAGGAATATTTCTTTTTCTGAAAGTTCGGAAAGAGTTCTCCAATTCCTGGTTGGACAACAGTCTTCCAATAGTGTCAATGTAGATAGGTTTAAAGCCATATAATAGTGGTAATGTCATGGCATCATTTAGTGACAACACGGCCAATGTGTCCAAGGTTTGGGGCACGCTGTCATTTTCAAACTGGAATGGAGCCGGAATTGGCAAATCCAGCTTGTTAAAGTACTCTTTGTACTTGTTCAACGAGTCCTGAAGATCTAACCTTATAGAGTTATCCATAGTGAAATCTAGAACCAGACAATCAAATGCGAGAGAAAAAATTGGGTAAATATAAAATGGTGTCTTAATGGAAATGCTGTGTTGTCTGCTCTGCGGTCTATCACTCTATGTTGTTGCGTGATTGATATTCAAGGAACTCTGTAGCTAGTATACCTGATGGGCCTTAGAAATATAAAAAAAAATTATTATACATGTAGCGCGCGCACGACTTTTGGGTGATGAGATGAAAAGTTTAACGGATGCCCAGAGAGGTTTAACTAGAAGTCTGATTAACCTGTCAGAAGCTGGGAAGAATGCATTATATAGTCTCTAATAAATGAGGCTGGTATCATGGACCGTATACCACCCTTCATACGTGCTAGAAAGTCCCTGAGCGTTACCTTCGCTCACTAAATTTCGTTCCAACCTAAGACGACCTAGCAAAAAGGTGAGAGAAGGAAGACACTACAACTTACAATCTACTGGCTTGGCTTACTACCGAATAGCTGGTGATTTTGATTATTTGTTTGATTTTTTTTCCCAATTTTCTGCCTGAATAAAACTTAAATACAATGTCAGCTAACAACCACCACGAGGCCTCATCACACTGACAGCTCCAGAAAGTACCACAATAGTGATACCCCCCTAACGAAACTTCCAGCTAAACAAACTCCGCAATAATCATAAGCTTTTTATCTAGTTTGCTTGTAAAATTGGAACCCAGTACAGAGTAAAAAATGGGACCAGAGTGTTAGCAAACGAATCAGGTGGAAGAAAAATGGAAAAAAAATAAAAATTCAAATCAAACATCAAAAATCGAAACCAGCTGGAAGTCAAAAACCATCTTTCCTCAGGACCGTTTAAATATCTCAATTATTACACATTTAGTTTTCTGGGATATCAATCTCACCAGCATCAATAGCCTCGATGACATCGTGAGGGTTCTTTTGGTCTACACGGCATCCAACAGATTGGGCAGTACCCAAGATCTCCTTGGTGACGGAAGCCAAGTTCTTACCGAAAGACTTGTCTCTCATCTGTCTAGCAATGTCAATGATCTCTTCCAATGGGATGTTACCACTGTGCTTGACGTTCTTCTCCTTCTTTCTGTCTCTAGGAGGCTCCTTCAAAGCAGTGATGACCAGAGAAGAGGCGGATGGAACAACGGAAGCAACAGCTTGACGGTTCTGGATTCTCAATTGGACGGTGACCTTGATACCCTTGAACTTGGTGGTAGCCTTGGCAATATCTTCACCGATCTTCTTTGGTGATAGACCCAGAGGACCGATCTTTGGGGCCAAAGCGGCAGAAGCACCGATTTCACCACCAACGGCTCTCAGGTAGATAAACTTAACTTCAGATGGGTCGAACTTTGGAGGCATCTTGTTTCTGTGAGGAGTTACTAGGGAAGAAAAAAATGGATGGTGATTTTTTCATTTTCAGAATATTCTTCGCGAGGAAATGGGGGAGGTTTTTTTCCTGAACACACAGCTAGTAGGGAGGCTTACTCTTTGGAAGGAAAGTGCAGCTGGAAGTAAAATTCGCGAAGGAGCCTTAAAGGTTTACATATGAAGTATCGAGCCCGGTCATACAATTACGCTAAGAATTAGAATTTCACAGTCACAAATCCAGGTGACCAAGATTTGGCACTGATAAGATGAGCTCGTATACTTCGTACTGATGGTTCAAGTAGAATGGATGGAAGATTGAACTGACCGATCATTTAACCACCTAGAAAATAGGTGGTTGGGTGTTCAAAGTCGTTATTCAGAATCTTCATGGTAAAAACTGGACCCTGTGAGGTCCTTAGCCAACCTTTCATTAAATAGTAACTATTGTACAGAGGCCCAAGTCAACCCTTCCTCGCCTGAGAGCCTGGAATGGCTATGGTCAACAGTTGATCCATAGTCAAAGTGTCACACTGGTCGGAGACGCCATCTAGTGGGTTGAAATGGCCATTCACTATCAGACACCAAAACTGTACTAAAAAGACCATTTTATAGCCATCACTTCCTCATATGTAGTAATTCTGCAGGCGGGAAAAATCGATGGTATTGGGCTCTGTTCAATGAAACATCGTATGTTTGATTGCCCGAATTTTCCTTCAGGCATTGTGTTACAAATTCAGCATCTTTGATCTTCTTGTTAAGTTTAGTGGAAAACACAGCCACGCCAATACTGGATCGGAGTATTTGGTCTATTCCTCTCTCGTAATCTCTTTTGAAACGACCCTGATAAGGATGAATCTTTTTCAACTGGGTTGCTGCAGTTTTAACCTCAGTTGTTAGTTGGCGAATAGCAGAGCTGCATCGAGAACAGATATCCTGAACTCGTTCTCTTTCCGTCCTAAATCCTAGACTACCCTCCGCTATTTCATCCGCAAAGTTCTGAAAATGCTGTATAGTCGGCAATTGGGGTATACCAACTGATGAAAACGGTTTCATTCTTAGTTTATACAACAATTGTGGAGTAGTTCGATTGTGTTTTGGAAGCTTTAATAGTTTTAGGTTATCCAGTATAGTCCATGTGTACTGCTGAGCTTGCGCCAGCGTCTTGAACACCACAGTCTCTTGAATGACAAAGTTTATATGATCTAAAGTCTTTTTCCAAATATCCTTGCTTTCACCTTTAGCTTTGGACAGTTTATACTTGGCTACCTCTTGCATTCGAGTCATATGAGACTCCAAGGTGGAGAGGAGATATAACCCGTACCAATACATTTGGTACATCTCCCATGGTTTGTAGATCTCTAACTCGATGCCTTTGAATACAACTTGAACCATGGAGTCGAGCTTCATGTAATAAACGTACGATGATAAGGGCATGACAGGTAGTTCGGACAAAGACCCGTCGGTTTGAATAGTTTTAAATGTATCTTCTAAACCATAATCATCGGGCAGCGATGTTTCTAGATCGTCAGCAGATACCTGTATTGTATCCCAAACTACCACGGAATCCAAAAAGAAATCTCTCTGCTTACTTGGATTCTGCAAGAATGATTGAATCCATGAAATGTAGGTTTTTTCCATCTCCTGCAACAATGAAGATGCTCTGGCTTTTATCGCCCTATCATTTGTCAGTTTATTATCTTCCAATAATGATAAGACAACCGACTCTCCTGCTGTCAAAGTTGAAAGGTCCTGCTTCAAGAATTTAGAAACAGTTGTTGTCCCTAGTATCAGTCCATCTCTTAGGAGGATTGATTCTAAAAACAATGCAGCCACGATATGAGTTGACGTGTGCTCTTGGTCGGGCAATCTCTCATTTCTCTTGGATCCAAAAATGTATAGTCTGTTTCTCAAATCTGCAGCATCCTGAAAGCATAAGACGTTCATCGCTAACTTGAGGTCGTCAAAAAGATAATGCAGGTATGAAATGCAGATGGGAAATGAATGCATTTTGATGGGGCGGGGAGGAAAGATGTTATTCTTTCTTTTTTGAATTCCTCTTGTGAACAGATGGGGTATCTGGGGAATGGAGTCGATGTAGTCGTTTTCTTGGGACAGCTTGTCAATTAACCCAGTAGCCTCGTCAAGAAAGCTGGTATCTTGGAAATCGCTTTGACTAACACTTGCTGACAAAGGGTATAACATTTGCAGCTTTATCAATATGTCAAAATAGAGCAGTAAAACTTTGCTGTTTCTGTCATCCCTCTTCTCTAGTAATCTGTAAGAAAAATTTACCAAGTCCACAACGTCTTTTTGAGGAAACTGAAGCAGCAAGTCAATTTTCAAATCCATGGATACACGATTCAAGTCCTCTTCATCTTTCAGAACGGGAATGTTTAAAACAAATGCAGTGAAATTTAAAACTCCAATCAAGTACGCTCTCAAAATTCTGTAAGTAAACGAGTCAGAGTGATCCAGTTTATCAGAATACTGGAGATTGGAAACCTGGAAAATCTTTTCCACGACAGTCGATGACGACAATGATGCTGAGAACCGAGTCAGGATCTCTTCAATATATCTGCAAGAGAACAGGGTCACAGGAAGAGAGCTGCTGTCCAGCCAAGTAACCAGGCAGCTGGTGATATTAGCCACTACTCTGACAGTTTCATCCAAAGTAAGTTCCCGGTCACAATCGTAAGGCTCTTCTTCAATAAGACCAGTATCTAAAGCTGGATTCAGAATCTCTTTGGCATCAGTTCCCTCCATCAGATCCAAAGATTCCAATTTGACAATGTTCCCATGTTTGACATTTTTGGCAGTTTCAAAGAATTGTTGAGTGATATCTACCCAGCTGTCTAACTCGAGGTTATTAAGCTCTACAAGGTTAGTAAAATGTGACATTGTTGACTGAGAGACGTGTTCACTTACGATCCGATATCTCTCCTAGCATGGGGGTGGAAAGTTTGGGTGATCGTCTTATATCACCTACTAAAAAACAGCGATGCTCGAGATGGCCTTGCAGGAGGGGGGGGGAAGAATATCAGTCGCCCAGAAGGAGAAGGAAGTATATTCATCTAGAAGGAATATTCGAGGGCAGGAGGGAGGGGCAGGCTAGCCGTAAGCGTCTTACAACACACAACTTCATGTGGACAGATTTCAGTTCGTCTCGCCTATGGCCTCACTCTTACCGGCTACAATGCTTATCACTTTACCATTCTAATCATAATATGTGTACGATGTCATCTAAAGAGACTCGGTCAAAACCTTGTTCAACTTGGCAATTTTGGCTGAAATAGAGAGATCAACAGTTCTGTCAGCAACTTCAACAATGAGACCGCCCAAAATATCAGGGTTAACTTGATTGTTAATCTTCAAAGACTTGCCTTGGCCAACAAATTCAGAGCCAGTGATAGCTTGTTGGATTCTGTTCAAAGATTTCTTATCCAATGCAGAAGCAGAGGTGACGGTAGCCTCAACAACACCGTTGTGGGCATCAGTCAAAACACCAAACTGCTTAACAATGTCACCAAGCAGTCCCAATCTGTTGTTCTCAGCTAAAACTTCCAAAAGGTTGGAGACTGATTTGTCCAAAGACAGTTTAGAGTTCAAAGTTTTAATAACAAAGGTTCTGTCGTTCAAAGACAAAGCTGGGTTGCTCACAATTCCAGATGTGGTAGAATCAGTGTCCAAGTAGGTCTTCAGCTTATTCAGGGACCCAGCAGCCTGGTCAACACTGGAAACTTTCACGGAGGCAGTGTACAGAGCAGTAGCGTAAGTTCCGTCTAATCCGAACAATTGAACTGGTGGTTTGACGGTCTTGGCAGCTGTGGCCATGGAACGAACAAAAGAACGAGTAAACATGGTAGTTTGATAGGTGACTGGTTGTGAAGTGTACAAGTCTCTTGAAACGGAGGTAAACTGAAAGGGATCTGTCCTCCCTAAAACTCAACGAGCCAATGAATCGCGCTCGTTAATGGGAAGGTGTTTACGCTGTGCTTAAGCGTAAATATGTGCCTGGATGTTAACCGCGATATCAAAAATTTGTATGGAAATCCAGTCAGACCTTTTCTGCCATCACCAACTCTGGTTCTTAATCGCATGTTCAACCTACCACTCAGAAGCCTACCACGGGCGAGCTGGGGTACAAAAGGGTTGCAAACCCATTTGTTTGGGTCTGTGAGCTTTTTCAGCACTGGAGCTCGAGCTCTGGCCACAGAACCTACTCCAAGAATTACCCAAGCAGTTGGTGACCTTACTGATTTGGAAAAGCAACATGAAATCCTCGCTAGACAAACAAAGCTATCTAAAGAGACAGTTCAATTGAAGAAATTGAAGCCTACATCTCCGGGTTTGAGATGGTGGAGAAAACCAATGTATCCTTATTTATGGAAGGGTAAACCTGTTCGAGCCCTGACTAAGACCAGAGTCAGTAGATCGGGAAGAAACCACACTGGACGTATCGTCGTTAGACACAGAGGTGGAGGCCATCAACGTAGAATCAGATTTATTGACTATCACCGTAAGGAACCAGGTAGACAAACTGTGGTAAGAATAGAGTACGACCCTAACAGAACTGCTCATATTGCTCTGTTGAAACATAATGATACTGGAAACCTTAGTTACATCATTGCTTGTCAAGGATTAAGAGAAGGTGATATTGTTGAATCGTTCAGATCTGGTATTCCTGAATATTTAATGGAAGAGATGGGCGGTCGTATCGACCCAGCTATATTGAACGCAAAAACTGCTCAAAAAGGAAACTGTCTTCCAATCTCCATGATAGCTGTGG
Organism: Komagataella ulmi; assembly: GCA_023213065.1. Classification (NCBI taxonomy): domain Eukaryota; kingdom Fungi; phylum Ascomycota; class Pichiomycetes; order Pichiales; family Pichiaceae; genus Komagataella; species Komagataella ulmi. The sequence continues at coordinate 954,853 of JAKWAZ010000001.1, forward strand.
GTGCCATCGTCCACAATGTCAGTGAGACCGTGCATGGTCCTGCTAAGTATTGTCGTGCTGCTGGAGCAAATGCCAGAATTGTTAATAAGATTCCGGAAAAGCGTAAGGCTGTTGTTCGTTTGCAATCCGGTGAAGAAAGATATGTTTCTATTGACGCATGCGCTACACTGGGAGTAACTTCTAATCCAGACCATCAACATGAAAGTCTCGGTAAAGCTGGTCGTTCCAGGCATAGAGGAATCAGACCCACCGTGAGAGGTGTGGCCCAGAATAAATGTGACCATCCTATGGGTGGTGGTAGAGGAAAATCCAAGTCCAATAAGCTCTCCATGTCGCCATGGGGTGTATTGGCCAAGGGTGGTTTCAAGACTAGAAGGGGAAAGAACATCAACAAACAGAAGGTCAGAGATAGACCAAGAGGTAAGATTTCTCAACGCAATTAGGCCGAAAAAAATGTAAATAGACTAAATTGACGGTATTTTGTTGTATATATTTTAATCTGAGCAGAATGTCGATTCATCATCATCAGCATGTGAAGTCTCCAGCTTTGGCCAAGAGTAGCTTTTATCTAGATAAACTAGCGGGATATCAACCAACTCCTTCACTTGGTCCCGATTGAAAACGGAGAGCTTTGTAATCTCTAGTACTGCGTACTTAGAAATGTAGTAATCTTCACCTTTGGTCGTTGTTATATATGGGGGCAAGTAAGGGCCGTACCATGGCATCAGTTGATGCAGTGAGGTGAACACAAGAGCGGCTTCCAGGACTAAAATTTCAGTATTCATTATACCCTTGGAGAACCTTTGTCTTTCATTGTATTCAATCTCAGCGATGGCATCGGCTGATATCTCCGCTAGAATCGAATTTGTAGAATCGCATATGATTAGCCTAATTAGATCTCTCGAAACCGTGATTAATCGCAAAACCTTCATGACCCGGGAAGTTCGGTTGAAATTTGGTATCTTTGAAATTGTTTCATTCTTGACTTCATTCAACGCTTTCAATAACCAGGAACAAACGAAAATGTTAGACTTGACCAAATCATTCATCCAAAAGTTATTGTCAATTGTGGAGTAGACTTTAGAAATTTCAAAATTTCGCTACGCGTGAATCTCCCCTGGGGAACTCCCATTCAGCTAAAATGTTCTGATCCCAACTCCACAACGTAACCTAGAACCAACTTGACATGCTCTGCCATGTGTGGAAAATTGATTTTGTCAATCGTGTCCTGAGTGCTATGGATGAAGGGATTTGTGTAAGCAAAACTACTCTCAAAAACCATGGCAGATGGATAACCATGTTCTAGAGCAGAACTATGGTCTGAACATGCATACCCACATTCAGTTTCTTTGTAGGGAATTGAGGTATAGGCATCGATTACAAGTGTAAGAAAGTTGTTCAGATTTGCATTTGTATGGTCAGTGATCAGCCCAAAGTGGTCAGATTCCCCGTGATCTAACGCTTTTTGGATGTACCCAGTCATATCCTGCTGCAACATAGCAACGACAGTCTCTCCTGCAGCTCTATAAGAGCTGAAAATCTGCTGGGACCCAAGTAGCCCTCCTTCCTCGGCAGAATAGAAGTGAAACTCCACTGTATTGTGGAACTTGAGACCACTTCCCACTATGATTCTGAGCGCTTCAAGGTTGGAAGTTACACCAGACCCATCATCATCAGCGCCTGGAGCACGCAGAATGTTGGGAAAAAGCAAGTTTATGGAATCTTGATGGCAACCCACTACTACAATATCCTCTTTTCCTTTTGAAGGATCAAAATTCTCTCCGTATATCGTAAAGATGGCGGAATTTTGCTTCCAAGGGTGTTCCACAGTGGTAACATTGAACCTCGATGGATCTTTCAGAGCCAATTGGACCAATTCACCATGTAGCCAAATAGAACTCTGCAACCCCTTGTCAGACTTGTAAAATCTTGTAAAGAAGCCAGAAAACTTTCCCAAAAACGCCTGCATTCTCCCAATGTCAATCTCACCGATCAAAGAGTTTACTTCTTTGAAATGGAAGGTATCGTTAGAGGGATAAACATAATCTGGAACAGTAACTGGCTCACTAGAATAAAGCAACTCCACATTGTCTCCGTGTTGATAAGTTACGTCGATGAACGAAATCCCCTCTGTTTTCAATAGGTACTTTTCTTTTTCAGTGATAATACGGTATTCTTGGGGTCCTAACTTAATTACTCTGCGGTCGTCGCCATCAAACATTACCTCGTTCTGCAAGGATCGAACATAATCCAACAGATGGAGGGGAGAGTGGACGTCAGATAAAACGTTTTGGAGATTCCAAGGCACAATTGTCGCAGAGACAAGTTGAACTAGGGCTATAATTGATATGAGTTTGAGCATCATTGGCAGTTTTGTGTGGGGAAGGGAAAGCGAGAAGTCTCCCAGTGGGCATTTTATAGTGAGTGCGAAGGATGCCAAAGGTTTGCTCAAGACTTTTGGCCTAGGTCTTTAGACACACAACGCTTCTACAGCTGCATAATCTCCTCTACCGCTGAAGGCGCTACTGCATTATTTCCAATGTCAACTAGTCTATTACTAAAAAATGATATCCTCTTCCTGTTGGGCAGTAAGATCGTCAGCTGGTCCATCTATGAACTTGGAAACCTGTCTAGCCTCTTCCTCAGGATCGTATTCCTCTTTGGTTTTCTCACTAGCTTCATTGTCCGTGTTTTCTTTGGCCTTCTGGTCTGCCTGCAACTTATCACTGGCACTCTTCTCCAGCAACCGGGCCTTCTTTGCGGCAGCCTCGGCATCCTGCAAAGCAGTTTGTTGTTGTTTCTTCTCTTGAACCTTCTTCAAACGGTAGAACTCCTCTCTATCAAGCTCGTCAAGCTCCGAGTTAATGTATGCAATGGTGTTTTCTGTACGGGGAATGACAACATGTTCGATAGCGTTCACACGTCTGTTGGTAACCTTGATAACCTCATCCAATATAATAAAAGCAGTCTGCAATGAAGCCAGTTCCACCAATGTCTCCACCGAGCTCGTATATACTTCTGCAGCTTTCTGAACCTGAAGACCACCTCGTCCCAATCCTGTCATCTTGAAATCATTGATCTCTTCGTTGATATGGGTTTCAAATTGGGGGAGACGAACACCACTTACATTCTCTTCACGGGCTTTCACCTGAAATCTGGCGCTCTTGACCGAGTCTTGGACTGAGTATCCAATATTGTCGCCCGTCGCATATGTGACCTGAGCAAGGGAGAAAGCTGCTGTTTGCATAACTCGTCCCATCTTTCTTTTGGCGTCATCAATTCGACGTGTAATCTCCCTAAATCTCTTGGTAAGGGCCTCAGACTTTCTCTTCAATAAGGAGTATCCCTGTTGAGCTCCCTTCAGTTTACCCTTCATGAGACCCAAAGTCATACGAGTGGGGAAGACTTGTTCCCTGAACAGAATGTTAGTAGCTCACACACCATACACATCGTCAATCAATCAAATTGACAACGCAAACTCAACCCACTTACCTGTTTCCTGATCCGGACATGTTCTTGGAGGTTTACACTTCAAGAAGAGTTTCGTTCAGTTGTTCCCTATGGCTGGCTGCCTTGGGATAAGTGAATATTGGGTGGGACACTGCGAGAGAGAACTTATTTGTAAGGATTCGCTTTCTTCTATCACATTGCCAGTGTCGTACTGAGAAGATATATTTATTCACAGAGCACTTCCCTTCCGATCGTTAGCTCCTCCCTCTCCAGCCTTGCCCTTGTTGCTATCCTCTTTCATCCTTATGGAGAAGCTGATTACTTATGAGGACCTGGCTTATGAAGAGTCATTGTTGCTGGATCCATACTCGTTGGAGTCGTGGATTGCTTATTATCGTCACAAGGAGCATTCTTCCTCCATAGATCAACAGTTCTACGTGCTGTACAGAGCTGCAAATGCTTTGAAAAGAGCTCCTGAAATTTGGATCCTGTGTCTAAAGACTTGTGTGAAGCTTTGGGAGGATCGAAAATCTGAATTGGACGAATTTGACGGTTTAATCAAAGTGTTTGAACAGTCGTTACTTTACAATGGGTCCTCTCCCATAATCTGGGCTTTGTATCTGAAGGCTCTTGTCAAATATCCTTGCCTCCCTGGGATAACTTTTGTCAGACGGAAATTTGACCAGTGTTTACAAACACTGCCTTTCACAAAACATCATTTGATATGGCCCTTTTTCCTGCAGTTTGCTGATGATGTTGGGGGCATCTCCTCTTTGTCGATTTGGACAAGGTTTTACCACTATAAGAAAACATGCATGCCTTATGTGAGGCTCCAAGATGCCTCATCAATAGAAGAGGAGACCGGATTTATATCTGAAGAGTACAAATTGGAGAACGTTACTTACCAGACTATACTTCATAAATTAACCAGTCAAGCGCATTCAGATTTGTCAGCATATACAAGACTTTTTCAAGATTTTCTGGATAATACTGAGTTTCTGGCAACAGTTGAGCTCTCTGAATTGAAATTGTACATGGACTACCTTAATGTGCTAATAAAACACCCCCAAAAATCAAACAATATTGACCTCCGATCGCATGACACAAAGGTTGAAAAACTGGTTCAATACCTAATTGAGAAGTTTCCGGACCAACAGGCATCCCTGATAATACATTGGACTCAATACTGGATAAACAGAGGAGATTTCCATAAAGTAAGGGAAATCTTTGAAGTCGGCATAACTGAATCGAAAACTGTGAAGGATTTTGTTATGGTCTACGACACGTATTTAGAGTTCGAAGAAACTGTTATTTCGACCACTTTAAAAGATCTAGAGCTTCAAGGTCTGGAGACTTCACCGATGTTGGAATTGAGAATGCATAGCTTCGAACAACTAATGGACAGAAGAGAGTTATTAATGAACGACGTTTTGTTGAGACAGGACAAAAATGATGTTGCAACTTGGTTAGATAGAGTTGCAATTTTTGATAAAGAGACACAATTACAAAAGGTTCTAGCTACTTATGTTGAAGCTATTAGAACTATAGATCCTGGCACCATCGAAGAACCTGGAGTGTTACCTAAACTTTGGTTAGGCTACATTGGTGTATACAAATCGAAAGGTGATTTGAAAACAGCACGGAAAATATACGCTGCCAGTTTGAAGGCAAACTTTCCCTTTCCAGAAGATTTAGCTGACCTTGTCATTTCTTGGGCTGAAATGGAATTGGATAATGATGACTATTCTCAGGCTATTGAGGTGATGAAAACCTCATTGAAAGAATTCGCTTTGAGAAAATCAACCAAATTGTGGTCATTTTATCTGGATTTGGTAGAGTCTTCGGGCAATATTCCTGATACAATTAAATTGTATGATACGGTGATTGACCTAAAAATAGCCACTCCTTTAACAATTTTAAACTATTGTAATTTTTTGGAGGAACACCAACGATATCAAGAGTGCTTAAAATGCTACGAAAAAGGTGTAAATCTGTTTCGTTTCCCCGTTTCCTTCGAGATTTGGAATGTCTATCTTTCCAAAATGGTCAATGAGCAGGCAAAATTCAAGTTAACAAACGAACATATCAGAGATTTGTTTGAACAGTGTATTGAACAATGTCCTTTGGATCTTGTAGAGCCAATATATATTGGGTACGCAAAGTTTGAACTAGACCATGGCTTTATTAGTAAAGCCTTCAAAATCTACGAGCAAGCCATAGAGAAACTAGAAGATGAAAAGGAAAAGTTTAATATTTTCAAAATATACATTCAAATGTCTTTGTTGAACCAAGAGGATGAAAAAACTCGAAAGGTTTACGAAAAAGCTCTCGAGTCACTACCTGCAACATTATATGGATTCACTGAATCGATTGTTATTCCCTTTGTTGAGTTGGAAACTAAGCTCAAAGAGATCTCACGAGCAAGGGCTATATTTCATTATGCTGCAGATCTCATCGTCCCCACTAAGAAAAATCCGATATTATGGGAACGTTGGGAACGTTTTGAATTGCATTATGGTAATGAAGACACATTCAAATCAATGCTGAGGTATCAGAGATCAATTGACGATCAAGCTAAACTTGAGGAAATGGAGACCCTAGTCGAGTCCAACACTCCCGTACAGTTTGTTGCATCGTCTACGGGACCTCAAGTTGGCTCTGCTACTGCTAAAGTGGAGAAAAAGATAAATCCAGATGCCATCGACCTGGAATTTGATGATCTAAGTGATTAAAGGTATATATGGACATCATTCTACTCTATGGAAACTGTTCTACTGCTTCTTTTCATGGGCTCTGGAATTGTCTATCCAATCCTGAGTACTCATTTGGGACAATCTACTTAATGCTCTTGCAAAGGCAAATCTCTCTTCATCCACAGCAAACATAGAAGCCTTTTTGGCTATTTTCTTGTCGAAACCGTGCTTACTCACCAACTCATCATTTTCAAAAGTAGAATCATTTTCCAGTTCTTCTGGTTTTTTATCTATCAAATTGAAATTTCCCTCTGATACGTCTTCGGGCTCAACGAAAAGGTCCTGGAAATTAGCAGCAGCAGTGACTGCGATGCATCCATGGGCGTCGTAAACAGCATCCAAAAATGTGATGAACCGTCTGACGTCGTCTCGGACATTGATAGATAAATATGGGATATCAGTTATGATGAAAGCAGAAAATGTCTCTGCAAGGGTCAAGTAATCACCAGCAGCGAGAGGTTTACCACAAAGTTCATTGAATGTAAATCTTGCGACGTATGGTGGTGTGCAAAGAGGCACAACCAGATTTCTTCCCCAAATGGACAATTCAACATTTTCCTCAATTTGATGTCCTTGAGAAAAAAATGAATACCACTGTTCAATATGTTTCTTCTGTTGTTCTCTGGAAGCTGCACTTTGAAAGTTCACTCCTGGCTTGGGGTAATAGTAATTGGAAGAGATAGGTTTAGGGATTTTTCGGTAGTCAGTGGGAGAGTTCAAGTAGATGACGCTTGTTCTTTCTTTGATTAGTTGAATGCATGGAATGAAACTTTCTCTTTGGACTCCGTTTATGTACAAGTCATCAGGAGCTCTATTGGAAGTTGCAAACAAGATGAGGCCATGATCATTTCGAAGAACTAGCATTAGCAATCGCCTTAAGAGCATAGCATCTGCGACATCTGTGACTTGAAATTCATCAAAACATAGAACCGTCGATTGTTGAGCTAATTCCCATGCCAATAATGGGATCACGTCAATATCATGACCTCCATGTTGTTTCTTTAATTGGTGGGACCTCTTATGCAGTGATTGCATGAACTGATGGAAGTGAAGTCTTTTCTTGGTCAAATGCCCGGGTATTGTATCGTAGAAGAGGTCCATCAACATGGTTTTACCACATCCAACATCTCCATAAAGGTAAATTCCGTTAGGAGTAATGTGATCCGGAGATTTGTTTTTAGTGTTTTTGGAATTCTTGCCAAAGATTGAAAATATCTTAGAGAACCCTTTGGCTGGTTTAAGGCTTTCAACATCCGGAGCTGCGACTTTTGGTGGATGGTACTGGTTCAGTTGACTGTGCAATCCTTCAAGGTTGGATATTATGCCTCGTTGAAATTCATCATCTCGGAGTTTCCCGTTACCGACTAGCTCATCATATCTTCGCAGCGGGGATAACTGGAACCGGATACTGCTGGTACTTAGGTATTTGAGTCCCGCTCTTCTCAGTATGAGGAGACTTCGGGATGCTATCATAGATAATGGAATGAATATATAATAATTCTGTTCATAGATTCGAGTTTCCATTTCGGACTCATATGTCGTCTCCGCAGTGACATAGATTTCGGATGGCAGGAAGTAAATTAAAATATAGATATTGATTAGTATATTAAATCATATTATATAACTAAGAGAAATATATTTGTCAACTAATCATGAGTTCTGGCAGCTCTCCAGGAGAAGTAGTTCTGGAAACCTTCTTCCAAAGCACCTAACAGTGGGCCTTTTGGGGAAGCCTCCTCCTCCTCCTCGTTGCCGTTCCCAACACTACTGTTAAGCGATCCTAAGACCTCGCCGTCCTGTGAAAGAGCTCGGATCTCAATTGACTTAGTGGAGATATCCTGGAACTCCAAAGGAAGGTCAATTATAGTTTCGAATTTAGATCTCTTGAAAGTACCGATCTCTTTTCCCTTGGTCAATAGTTTCCATCTTTTGGTTTCAGTGTCACCGTTCCATGAGATGTAAACCTTGGAGCCCTGTTTGAACAGGGCAATCTTTTCTGGAGAATGGCCCACCCATCTTGGATACTTGAAAGCTCTGTAGTTTTGGACGTCATCAGAAGCTGCATCTAAAGCAGCATGGAAAATTGGATTATGATGGCTGTCATATTCGGTGATACTCCCTGCAGAGCCCCAATTGATCACCGCATGGTGATTCTGTAGAAGTTGTAGAGATCCCTGAGATTTTGCTGAAAGAGGATGATCGGTAGGAGGCAGGAAAATTTCCAGGACCTTGGCAGTACCAAGAGTCAAATCCAGCTCAACGATCTTTCCACTGCTTGTAACTGATGAAGACTCGGAGCCATGACCGGCCTCAGTGTGACCATGACTATAGGCGTGGTTGTCAAAGAACTTGATGATTTCCTTGCCACCTCTTGGTGTCTGTGTAAGGAACCTAGCATGATGCTGGAATCCAAATTTAAGATATTCTGGGTCTACGCCTAACTCTGCAGAGTTGTCTATGATCGTGAAATTAGACAATGAAGAGCTGGTTGTATATCTCCATAAAACCTCTCCCGTCTTTCCGCTTACTTTGTAAATAGTGGAAGAGTGACGGGCACTAATCAGGTAATCACCTTCTGCGTTCTTGTCCACAGAGTTGAAATGGAAAACATCCCAAGCTGTTGAAGAATTGTGTCCGACACCAGCCAAACCAGATTCTAGAGTTAAAACTGATTCAGCGGGTGAAATATGGTCCAGAGAAATCCATTCAAATATCAATTCTCCAGTTTCAAGATCAATGTCTTGGATTATGGCATTGTTCACCCAGGTACCATTTCCATAAGGAGAAAGATCGTACTCGTCAGTAGGTTCAAAAATTTCAATCAATGCGCTGCTGGAATTCTTTGGAATGTTCAACTCATGGATGTCACCTAGACGATGTTCAAGTGCATGCAATTGCCTAATAGGTTGATAGCCGTTGTCAAAGAAACTGAAATGTCCATGTCCATGGCCTGTGCGGATGTTCACAGAGCCCTCCCAAGCGTAAAATTGGGTTTCATTGAATACTTGGAAATTGAAAGGAGCTCCTCCGAAATAGGAGAATCCTGACCAGACCAAATCTCCGTCCTGGTCATAAATGTAGGCTCCTCCCTGAGAAGCGGTCGTAGCATAAGGACTGACGAAGATGTACCCTTCACTGGGCTTCACATCACCATAACGGGTAATATTCCATTGGGGAACGTTCAGGTCTTTTCTGGAGAGAAACTTGTCATCTCCCTTGGCGGTTTCAAGTAAGGTGGCCACCAGTGGAAGCACGAAAGGGCTTACAGTCAGCTTCATGGTGTTGATATCTGTGCTTCTGGCAAGTTCAGGATTTCAGACCCTTAAATACCAAACTGGTAACGCTATGAGCTCATCGGGCTTCCGATACTCATCAGTCTCCCAAGAAATAACGACTGTGGCTCCATGATGATGCAATGGTATTTCGAAATCTCCCCAATCTGTTACGCGATAGGTACGACATGCAACATGTTGAATGTTGTAGATGATGTTGTAGATGGGGAAGAGGTATAAAGAAAAATAAAAAAAAAAAATGAAAAGTCGGCGTGCGCTACCCGAAAAAGAATCCAAGGCTCCCAAAAAAAATTATATGATTAAGAGAAAGACTGAGATCCTACTGTAAGCCGAAAAGACTCACAGAAGCTCAACCTTAGATCCACGTATCAAAATGGATATTCATCGCTGCCGATTCGTTAAGTATAAGCCGCGGACAGTGACGTCGTTGGCGTTTTCTCACTCCTCCTCCAATGGGTTTGCCCCAAAGAACTTAAGGTTGGCAGTTGGAAAGTCAAACGGTAATATTGAAATTTGGAATCCTCACAAGAACTTCCTCTTGGAAAACGTGCTACAAGGAGGTAAAGATCGTGTCATTGAAGGCCTCGTTTGGTCTACGTATGACGATTACCCTCCTCGTCTGTTCTCCATTGGTGGTTCGACTGTGATGACTGAATGGGACATCGCAACCGGTTTGCCCTTAAACAACTACGATTGTAACTCCGGTATCACTTGGAGTATCAGCATCAACACTACTCAGGATAAGATATGCGTGGGCTGCGATAATGGAACTGTAGTCGTTATTGACATAAGTGGTGGACCAGGCTCTCTAGTACATGAATCGATCCTCCAACGTTCCAATGCCAGAGTCTTGAACTTGTGCTGGCTCAACGATAAAAAAATTGTATCTGGATGTTCTGATGGACGTATAAGGATATGGAATTACGAGGAAGGTCCAGGAAGAGGTCAACTAATCTCCACTTTGAATGTCGATAAGTCCACAACAGAGAGCACCTTAGTGTGGTCTGTAATACCTCTAGAGAAAAGATCTCAATTTGTCTCCGGAGACTCCACTGGAGCCGTCAAGGTGTGGGATGCTGAGAAATTTGTCCTGTTACAAACGTTTGATCTTCATAAAGCAGATGTATTGAACATTTGCACCAATTTCGAACAGACTAAGATTTTCAGTGGAAGTGTCGACAGAAAGATCTACAACCTCAAATTTGTCAACGATAAATGGGTCAACAGTTGCAATAGATTGGTTCATGGTAACGATATTCGTGCTTCTGTTTGCTACCAATCCAAGGATCTCGATCTGTTATTATCTGGAGCATCCTTGTCAGACATAGCCGTTTCTAAGCCTGAATCATTTCAAGACTGCGAGATTCAAAGGCTGTCAGTATTCCCTGAAACACAAAAAACTGTTCTTTTCAATAGATCCCTGAAGCTGGTGATCATGTGGCAAGAACAAACCATCAAAGTATGGAAAGTTCTTCCTCAGAAAGGTAGAAAACTATTGGCCAAACTGGTCCTAAGCGACGAGGACAACATCACCCATTGTGATTTGACTTCTGACGGGCAGTTCTTGATTGTCGCTCGTCTTTCTACTGTCAAAGTATTCAAACTTGCCTTTAGTGAAGATAATAAATTACAGATTCAAAAGGTCGCCGACGAGAAGCTTCAGGAGGTCGGTGCACGTCTGGTTAAGTTTAACAATCAGAACAATGAGCTAATCGTCGTATCGCCAGACAATGAAATGTACATCTACAAAATTAAAGAATCTATAGCTGAAGATTCAACCGGTTTTGTGGATCAATCCGAAGACTCTGTTCAAGAGGTGGAACTTAATGGTAGTAGAATCCCTCAAGGTCAGCAGACTCTTTTGAACAACATCTACAGCCTCTCTCTTTCTGATGACGGTAAACTGGCATCTGTTCTCAGAGTCAATGGCCTAATTGAGATAGCTAACTTGGACACTTTAGAGAGCTCGAAGCTGGTTAAGCCATCCAATTTAATTGCCCTACACAGTGTCTTCCATGGAGACCACAAGTTGATAGTTGTTAACCACGATAATAGCGTGGCAGAATACACTATTGATACCGAAGAAGGAGTGGTCAGTGACTGGAGCAAGCGTAACACAGAATTCACTCGTCATGCATTAGGAGGCGTTCTTGAAAAGTGTCTCGGTTTGGTCCTCAGCGGAGACAATCTTTGGCTATACAACACCAATTGGTTAACATACATCAACCTAGCAAATGATCTCCCCAAGATCGGCTCAGAAGTTGATCGCAAGAGAGGAGCAGATGGAGAAAAGATTTCTCATAACTCGAAGGACATCCAAGTAGATAATAGCCAGTTTTGGGTTGTGGACAAGTACCAGCCTCTACTATATGTTGATACTTTTGAGCCCGAAGCCAATGGTTTGCTGGTGGTAGAGACTCCAGTGACACCCACTGAAGCAGCATTCTTGGTGCCTAGGATTTATTTGTAGAGTATTTTGGTGTATATATAATATAAACTAATTGAGGTCGAGTAGAGGGAGTAAGTTAAATTGACCAATTAATATATAAGTATTGGCTTTCTAGATGAGTCTTCTTGATTGCCTCTCATGCCTCTAAACCCCATGCCCTTAGAGGTCCATTCCATTCACTACCAGGATGCATGTTGCCTTGCAACTGATTATGTGTTTGATATATAGTGAAACCACTGTAGATTATGCGCGATTACTATAATAACTAGATAACTCAAATCTATGCTGCGAGATTCCATCCATCACTTCCGTCCCAACCTATGCTTCAAAAGATCATTCTTCTGGATCTAAACAAGGAGCTTTGCTCCTTGTGGCAAAAGGAAATCCAGAGAATGTCTATTGCACACCCCAACAACGGCATACCATTTCAGGTATTCAATGGAACGTTCGATCAACTTCGGTTGGACTCCCCCACTACAATAGTTTCTCCAGGCAATTCGTTTGCAAGTTTCGGCGGAGGTATCGATGTGGCAATACGAGAATTGCTGCAAACAGACCCTGGATCCCTGGAGCCATCTTTTGAAGAATGCGTCGCAGGAGCATTGATCAAATGCAATGGCTATATACCGGTGCAACATCTCAACAACATCACCTTTTCTCATTCCACCCGAGGATGGCGTCAATTGCAATGTGACACGGTGGTGCACATACCTACAATGCGCGTGCCTCGTCACGTCTACGATGGAAACGAAGTTCATTGGAAACGATTCATATTTGACATTGTTTGGAAGGCATTGAACGAGATAAAGACTCCCAACGTGATCTTCCCGGGATTGGCGACCGGTTTTGGAGGATTACCAGTTGATCTGGTGGCAGAGAGCATGATCTCGGGTATGGTTCTACACCAACATCAAGGTTGGAACATGAGAGAACGAGGAGTGCATGTGCTGAAATATTTGGCAGAAGACCCGACTTTTTTGGAACTATAGAACACTCAAAAAACAACACCCTTCAATGAGTCATAGACATAATCAACAGTCACTATGCCAAATATCCACTTGCTGATAACAGAGAAGTTGTAAATTACAACGGCAGGCACCAACACCGAACTGTTAGAGGTTAGTTCTACTCCGCTGCGGTCGGCCGGGTCCGGGTGCAGAATACGTTTAATATTTTTAACGGTGTCCCATGCATAGTATAGAACGACTGCTCCAAGGACCTGTTTAGAAATGGACATCATAGTGAATTTATCAGTGAGCTGTTATTACGTTCAGGTTCCGGGACACTACAATTAGGTAGACCGGGGCGTGAGCACACTAGGAGGATAATACCGTCTAGGGGGGTGTAAGGGGTGCTTTCCGAATGACTCAGGGGTGGGGAAAACTCTTCTAGAGAAAATAAAAGAGTCGGGGTCAAAGTTTATAAGCATCGTCTAAAGAGATCTCACCCGGGGTGAGATGTCACCCCCGGTTCCCCTATATTCTATCACATGGAAACCCTGTAGGCTACCGGAATAATCCGCAGCATACCATAAATACTTCCGAACCCACCCGATTCTAGCCGCTGGGCCCTCCCAACCGCCGTAATAAGCGCCATATCCCCTCCCTAGCCAAGCGCGCATATAAATATCAGACTCAACTCCCAAGAGTTTTTCGTGAACCCCTTGTTCTTTTCTTCATCTAAATCAGACCATATCAAGTCATCATGCTTGCTTCAGGAAAGAGGTTCTTCTCATCATCATCACTCAGACAGGTCTCTGCTTGGGCTAAGGTCGAAAAAGCTCCCGCAGACAAGATCTTGGGTCTTACTGTTCTCTACAACCAGGACACTAATCCTTCCAAGATCAACCTAGGTGTTGGAGCCTACAGAGATGAAAATGGTAAGCCATGGATTTTACCTTCTGTTCGCAAGGCTGAAGAGGTCTTGATCAAGACTGAGGTCAACAAGGAGTACGTCCCTATCACTGGTTCTCCAAAGTTCAACGAGCTGATCAAACAGACTCTGTATGGTAATGATCCAGCTGGTAAGCAATTGTTGGAGCAGAACAGAATTGTTTCCTCCCAATCCATTTCAGGAACTGGTGCCTTGAAGGTTCTATCTGAATTCATCAAGTATTTCCACGAGGGACCAAAAGATGTCCTGGTTCCAAACCCAACTTGGGCTAATCATATCGCCATTCTGGAGCGCTCTGGACTGACAACAAGTAAGTATAGATACTACGATTTCAACACCAACCAATTGGACAAGAAAGGTCTGTTGGAAGACTTGGAGAATGCTGCTGAGGGACAGCCAGTCTTGTTGCACGCTTGTTGCCACAACCCAACTGGTGTCGACCCAACTTTGGAAGAATTCGATGAGATCATTGATGTTTTGTCTCGTAAGAAGCTGTTGCCTGTTGTCGACATGGCTTACCAAGGATTCCGCTCTGGTAACCCAATTGATGATCTGTCTTTGTTGTTCCGTTTCAACAAGGCCGTTGTCGACGGTAGACTGGACAACTTTGTTCTTTCTCAGTCCTTCGCTAAGAACATGGGTCTCTATGGTGAGCGTGTTGGATCACTTTCATTGATCACCAGCGATGCTGATGAGTCTGTGCGTGTTAAGTCGCAGCTGGAGAAGGTTATCCGCCCTATCTACTCATCTCCACCATCTCACGGTTCCAAGCTGGTTGAGATTGTCCTCTCCGATGAGGCCATTTACCAACAATGGCTCAAGGACGTCAAGGTTATGAGTGACAGATTAGTTTCCATGAGAAAGCTGTTGTACGACACCCTGAAGAACAAGTACAACAACCCTCTGGACTGGACCCATTTGTTGCAACAGAAGGGTATGTTCTGTTACACTGGTCTGAACCCAGAACAGGTTGCCAAGTTGATTGAGCGCTCTGTTTACTTGACCTCTGACGGACGTATCTCCATAGCCGGTATTTACGAACAGAACGTAGACTACCTTGCCAATGCCATCCACGAGGTTACGACCAACTAATGACATATACTGAATAGACATACTTTTCCATATTACTACTAAACTTAAGTATATCTCTCTTCATTACAAATTACGGGATTAAATCACCTTTCTCTCTACGTGGCACCCCATATCTTGATAGTGGAGTCCCATGAGCTGGTGGCAACACCATTGCCCTGCCCATTGACCCTGACTTGATTTACCTGGTTACTATGTCCGCTCAACTCTCCCAATAGCTGGTTGGCTAGAAGATCCCATACTACACATCCTTTGTCGGCATACGTTGCGAACATAAGCCTACCGCTGGTACTAAAAGCTATGCTCGTCACACTCGAATCGTCGGCTGCCCCCTGATGACTTTGGTGGAGGGCAGGGGGCACAGTGGATGCCAAGAATGGGGGATCATATCGATTAATCTCGCCATCTGACCGAATGTCAAATAGTTTGATAGTGCCATCATCTGTGCCTGCAGCAAACAGGTGATCCGTCAGTTGTTCGACAACGGTGACTTCATTGTGACCAACAACATATTGGTAAACAGGGCAGGCCGATCGGCAATCCCACACTTTGGCATAGCCGTCAGAGGCACCACTGACGAAGCAACCGTTCTTTTGGTCAACAGCCAAGGTTAAAACATCACCCAGATGGTCAACGTATGTATTGACCTGAATTGCACGATTGACATCCCAAAGAATACAGTTCATGTCACCCGATGCAGTGATCAACTTGTCTGGTCCTAGAAATCCCATGTCGCTGATGTAGCATGTATGGCCCTTAAGCACAGCCCTTGACGTACCAGACTCAGAGTTGTAGATAGTAGCTCTGTTAGACAGACCTCCAGATGCAACCAGTTGACCATCTGGACTGTAGGCACAACTGAGTACCCATTGGACATCCAATGGAATTGCCTTCACTTTGTAGCCGGTCAAAGTGTCCCATATAATCATGAATCCGTCTTGTGAAGAGCTCAGCAGGTAGTATGAGTCAACTGGACCCCATCTTATTTGAGATATTTTGTTGAAGTGTCCCCTCAAAACATGATACAATCCAAAATTATCAAATCTAACCGGGGGTCCATTGGGGACCTGTTGCCGATAAACTGTCGTCAAGTTGGAATCCTGGCATGACTTGAGCACGCGATCCAAATGGAAGTACAATTGTTTAGTTTCCTTTTTAGACTGGTTGATCTGAGCTTGAAGTTTCTTTAGCTGCTCTTGCGGATCACTCATGAGGGAATTAACTTGGGAATGAAACTGTCAACTCTGGCGTAAGCGATTGAGTATAGTGAAACGAGATAGGGAAACATTTTTTTTGTTCTGCGATCTGCCAAGTCCGACCAGAAGATTGTGATTCTCGTATCGGGGTTACCCATGATTAGTTAGCTTTTGGGGCAATGCTGTGTATTTTTTATGACACCCGCCTGTGGTGCATGACATTGCATAACGATAGAAGGATGAAAAAAATCTGTCACATTCTCGACCACGACTGGGCCACCGGCAGCCTTAGCCGCAACAATCTCGCCAAATTGCTCCCGATTCTCCGCATCATTTAGGATTTTTTAGTTCTGTGGATGCATTGAACAGATGCAGGTTGATACAGCTCTCCTCCACCCTCGTGGTAGTCTCGGGCAGCAGCTCATAAGGGCGTATGTAGAACTTGCTTAGGGCTTTGGTCTTCGTGTTTTGAACGAATAATTCTTGACTGTCATTGCTCATGCGCAGGCCATCCTGGAACGAAACATTCTCCAAAAGGTAATTAAGCTTATTGCTGTAATCCGGCGGAGAAACGTTCAATATCTCATGGCTGGTGGAGCCCATGTGCTCACCAATCAAAATTTTGATGGAAACAATTATGTCATACAGTAAATTCTCCAGTTTAGAGCTGGATTTGATGAATTTTGAATTGAAAAGTTTCACCAGATTCTGCAAGAATGAGTCCTTATTGATGTTACCTGTTGACCTTTTGAGTATTAATCCGACGAGGTAACTCTTGTGTATCAGAATGATCCGGCACACTAGGAGAATGGATGACTCGATTGCTTTTTGTTCTGCGTGCTTATCAAGCTTTCTTTTGGGCCGGGCGCATTTCCCAATCATTTTTTCCAGAGACACAGTCAACGAAAATACAAGATTGTCCGGAATTGGAATTCCGTTGTGGTACTTTGACGATAATGAAAACAAGTCTTCATATCTAGTACAGCTGTTGATGATAAGGTAAAGGATATCCAATGTGTTGTCACCCGGATTATCTTCCCTGGAGGTTACCAAGGGGAACATCTCGGATGTGAGAAAAAACAGCTCGCATGAATGAAGCAGCAGCAATTTCAAATCGGGTTCCAGGAATCTAAACAGTTCCCCCACCAGCTCCAAACTTTTGTGGTCAGAATGCTGGTACTTGGGCATTTTCATGAGATCTTTCAAGAAACACAGCGTTAAATCGGCCATTAAACTCGACTTTTCCTCGTTGTTCATGGAGTTCTTTTTTCGTTTGTAGTGGAACGCCTTTTCATATAGGGTGTTGGTCAATAGTTGGCAAACCCCCAGATTCAATGGGTCCAACAACTGCAATACTTTGGACATATCATTACAACTCACTATCACTTGATCGTTTTGTAACAGTAGTTGATTAAGAATTCTTATGCTCATACCCTCCCCTTGCAAGGAAGAGCTTAGTCCGGTAAAAAACTTTATAGAAAGCTCCGTATGAACGTTGATCATCTCCTTGCACGTCTCCATGACCTCGTCTTTGAATCTACTCAGGAAGCTATTGAAGGGTGTCGTGGAGAGCATGCTATCGAAATTGCTTACCGTAGTTGGAGTGCTCATTAACTGCATTGGAGTGGGCAGAGTATTTGTGGCTGAGGTTGGCAATTGGTCCAGTTCAGTTGAAACAGGGGTCGAATTGGTTCTACCGTTGTTTGTTTCTGGTGAGTCAATTTCTAATAGGCATTGTCTCATTCTTGAACACCATGACTTGAAATCCGTTTGCTTCACCTTTGAACGAACCATTTTTAATTTCAAAAGTTCAAAATCTGACAGCAATTGGATACACTCAATGTCTGAAAAGTACTTATCAAACATGAGTCCTTTCAAAAACTTCTGGCAACTGACGTCAGTAAAACTATCATTGACGGTGCTGAATAAGTCCCAGAGTTGTTCCAAATCTAGAACCTCATTCAAGAAGAGTTTCAAAATATAGGTAGTTATCGATGTGTACTCCAAGGACAATGTGGCCAAAACGTTCTTCTTAGTATAAGCCAAAACTGCTTTCACCAAATCATTCGGTCTTTCCAATTTCATGAGCTTCAGCGACTGAAATAGGTCCCTTTCATACTGTTCGGGTGGTATATCTGTGTTAGTGAAGGATTTCTTCCTGACCATATCCCATAATCGACCTGCTAATGTGTGTGTGTTGTGTACAAGTCCATTGAAATTCAGCAGATTCTCAACCTTGGAATTCATGTTTTGGAGTAAGAATGAAGATGAACGTAAGTTAAACTGATAGAGGTTCGATAGGTCTTTAATGTAACTCTTTTTTGATACTTCACTCCTCCTAGAAAGCTCTGATAAAACATTCTTATCATTAACCAGTGTTGGTTTGAACAGTGTCCAGTTGATCAGATATTTGCCCTCATCGACGATCTGAAACAACGATTTGATCATATTCGTATACGCATTAGTCTCTTCCTTGGAGGAAAAAACAGCCGCTTGTTGCTCATGAAATTGGATAATCTCAGTGATGAATATCATTGTCATTTTATCGATTGAGAATGACTTCAACTCAAGAGCAAATGCCTGCAGAAGCTTCACGTAGAACTGTGGTATACAATGCAATTTTTCGACCAATGCATAAGTTATCAGGCTTAGTTTTCTCTCTGTAATCTTTACTTGGTTCTTGGTTGTAGTTCTCTCAAATAAAAGACGAAAAGTCTCATTCATAAACCATTCAGAGACTAAAATTGCCGTCTTTGTATCCAGAGACTTTAGACAGTTCCAAACAGGATCAAGGTTAATCTCATAATCGCTGACAATCCATTCGATAAAAGGATGCAAACTTGACTTTGCCTCTTCGAAGAATAAGACGTCCTTGGCACTATCATATTGTTCCTCTTTGCTGGAGAGTTTTTTTAGAATATTGTCCAGATTATTGTTCTTCAGAACGGGTAAGCTTTTCAAGACTAAGCTGTGGATTGTGCTATTCTTGAAACAATCTGGAAGATAAATAACTCCCGAAGCAATGAGTTTTCTGATATACGATGAAACAGTTAACAATCCAGATTGATAACACCTTGCACAAAGATATTCCAAAGTCTCTAGTTTATAAACGATCTCTGTTTCGTTATTTTGCTTCAAAATGTTATAAGAATCGTTAATCTGGAAAATCCAGTCCAATAGCTCAAGCTCAATTTCCAGTTTCAGCTTTTTGGCTCTAATATTCGTGGTGTTCGAATAAATCTCTCGTAGCCTCTGTTCTAAGATGGACACCACAAGACTTACTTGCACAACAGGAGAGCTTTGATTTCGGTAATTTGATATAGACCAATTTAGTAACAGTCTGAAATTGTAACCCCATAACGTTCTGGTATCCTTCTTGCTCCCCTTCTTGATTGTGATTGGAGGTGAAACTTCTTTACTATAAGGGTTGGGAGAATTTTTAATAGGAGAATCTATCTCTATTGTCTCAGATGCCTCTGGTTCATTATTTTCTATGTCTGGGGCAAAAGTTTTGATCTCTGTTTCATCATCTTCGTCTATCTTTTCGAACACCAAAGACGTTAATGTGCCAATAGAATCAGAGGAGGAAAAAAACGTGTCCAATGATTTAAGGAGATCATCCCTGTTACTCTGCAAAGGTTCATCTTGGTTCAAGTTCAAGGGTTTGTTTAAAGACTGCGGCAAATTGACAATTAAGGATTCATTCCTGTAAGTCACAAGTTTGAACTGTGTTCGGACCAAGTTATTGGAATTGTCCAAGGTTTTCTTTAATGTGTGTTTCAAATCATGCCAATAGTTAGGAATGATGAAGGCGTCTGGACTGTAGTAGAAAAGATATTTGATCAAAAAATTGATGTTCTCCTTGAGCTGGACGATAAATGATGATGGGGAGTTGCCCGATTGAAATGTACTTTTGTCCACTAATTTTGCATGCAATTGTAAGAGGACTACACTAGTTTCCTTTGAGATGTGATCTGATTTGAGGATTTTGAACCAGAAAAGACGTAGAATCACCAGATGGATGGTAAGTAAGTTTAATCCCTGCGATACATGATCTGACTCTTCTTTCGAACCTGAAGACAACTTAACGAAGCATTGACGCAAAAACGATACAATCCAACCCAAGAACTTGTCTTGCTTCAAAAGATCTTCCATGAAGAGGTTTCCTACCAGAGTAAGATTGTAGTTGGACCTTTCCCTCCAATTTTTTTGATTTGGGGTAAAGATGCTAATCATGAACCGCTCTAAAAAGGTGGTAACCTGGTCAGTCCAATCTGCAAGCCAGGTATTGAAAATTGAATTCGTGGAAAGAGCATTTGCGCTAGACTGCTGAACCTTCCGTCTTAACACCCTAACTTCGTTACCAGCCACACATTTGACTAACCAGACAGCACGTGCGACAGGAACATTATACAGGCAGCACTGCTCCAGTAGTATTCGGTTCTTGATACCATGGGGGATAGCTCTAGCTAATTGGGACAAAGGTATTTTGGTATTGGCCAAATTTTCCATCCATTTTTCTCTCTTGTGTTCGGTCAAAGTTACCCTCGGAGGAGGTCTTATGATCACTTTGGTGTGTATTTTACTCAACTGTCGTCTTTGGTAAATTGCTTGTATAATGTAATCACTCAATAGCTTTATTTTGGGATTGGAAGCCTTGGATGTCTGCTCTTCGGAAGTATTGGGCTCGTTGGAATTCTCATGCAGACTCACGGCCATCAGACTTCGAGCGGATAAGGACTCATTTTGGACCACAGGCGCCTCAAAAAACCCCTTTTGAAGATATCTAGTCATTACAATGTCATCTTGAGGAGAATGCTGCCAAATCTTGAAATCTGGGTAGATAAGCTCTGTCTTGAAACCTTCGTTCACAGAATCCTGTCCGTTGAGTGGGTAAACTCCATGAGGAACTTGAATGGAGTGTTCACTAGCCCTGTTCGTCTCCATTTAGTGGTAATATGCTCTTCTAAGCGTTGGCAATTGGATACTGTATGCCTAAGTGGAGATTGTGGTGGCCTTATAGGTATAGGTTCGTATTGTAGGTTCGGTGATGAGCTGCGAGGCGAGAAATTAGTCTGGGGGACGTTCTAGGCGGAGACGCTAGGAGGGGTAACAGTTCCAAGCACACTACTTATAATTAAGCGAACACAGATAGGGTACACGAAAGGATGACCAAAGGGTTCGTTCCTCCTTCCCACCTAACTTTCTCTACGCACCCCACGTTTGATTTTCTACAACTACAAATATATTATGTCGTCATAAGTTTATTCATACCAGTCAACCTAAAATATAATTCTTCGTTATGGGAGGGGCTCCGAAGAGGAGGACAGCCGATTCAAATGTAAATACACATCGGTTCCGTAGTTCTCCATACTAATCAACTTAAGGTCACCTCCAAAGTAGCGGGCGTAAAGCCTGCTGAGTGGAAGTCCAAATCCTAAGCCAGACATGGGAGCTCTGAAGTCAGCTTTTGCATCGGTATCATGGTCTAGACTTGGCATCTCTTCTACCGTGGTGTAAAGATACGTCCATATCAAGGATATTGCAGAACGGGGGATTCCTCCTCCTTCATCAGATATCTTAATTGTAATATCCTCATTTCCTTCTGCGACTATGATCTTCACAGGGGGAAATTCAATATCCTCAATATCCACGCCAGGGTTCAATTGGATATGATGTTCTACTGTGGCCCTCAACGAATTTTTCAAGGTTTCGAACAGCATGTGGATGAGATGGCCTGGTACGTACATGAAAGTGAGATCTTCAGGGCAGTACAATTGTACCTTAGGAGCCTCAAATAATCCATAATGCTCCTCGCAGGTGAATCGGGCACTATCTATGGCGTCCCGCGCAACGTCTGCCACGTTCGTATTCAAACAGATTATCCCCACGTAGTTGTCGTTGCCAATATCCTGGTTCAGAGCGATGGTCTGTCCGATCAGTATCCTTATTCCAATACGGGATAAATAGAATCGATCTAAAAATGACTGTATATTCGACTCGATACTCATCTGATTCTTAGCATGTTTCCATTCTTGAACTCCTCTGGCGACAGTAGGCACAGTCGCATCGTGTCTCTTCTTGATGGTCTTCAGGGTGTCCGCGACAAGCTTATTGTACTCATAGACCTCTTTTGGATACACGACATTAGAAGGGCAGCTTAGATAATATTTCTTTTGGTTGGAGCTTTGGTTTTGTGAAGCACTACTTGGTCTAGAGTGGTGGTGTCTGTTGCTTATGACCAGGCCGTCATCATCAAACGATGTATCGGCATGTTGCACTTGGATATTATTAGGAGGCATTTCATTCATTTCTGGCTGATAAAGGTGGTTGTGACCATCCTCATAGAGCAAGTTACGCAGTTCGTCGCTGATGTCGGGGGCGGCCAGTGAAGTCAACTCATCGAAACTCCTTGCATACCAATCCCTGACCCTCTGTATCGATGGCATCTGGTTCAAATCATCTGGAAGTTCTTCCAACTCTTTCACACGATGGGCAAGACGAATAGGTAACTCTTCTACTACAAATTGGGAGGCGTGGAACAAAGTACCAGCGGAGGGCTTTGGTCCAAATTGAACCATCTGCCTCAGCGAGACACCAGTGGGAGGGAACCTCGCATACCTATAGATCTTATCTCGCAATTGATTGGTCAACTTCCAGGACATTGCTTCAAGTTGCCTTTTTCTAAGAAGGATGAGTAAGGAGAGTAGGAAGAAAGAATGGGTAGTACTGTCGAGTTCGGGTTATCATATGTCACCGGTTTCGTTCTCGAGAGCTTGGGGGATGAATGGAGGTTTTGGTGATGTAATGGTGTATCTTGCAGCATGGGGTGAAAAACAACCCTGTGTATTTAGGATCCCAAAAAACGTCGTGCAGGAGTCAAATCAAAGCTTGTGCCACCGTTGTGTCACCCCTTGAGCTGCGAGAGAAAGACTGAGAGAGAGAGAAGCGGTGGGTGGTGTGGTGTGCGGTGGGATGATTAAGCATACTAGACTCTATTTCTAAGCTTAACTCTATATGTCTTGTGTATACAATTAACACCAGAACTTGTAAGTTCGGTAATAAAACGGCTGGCTTCTGATAAACTCCTTTTCTTGACGAATTTCCTCTTTCAATAGCTCAACATCCATGTCGACGCGTCCACTCTGAATATCCATGGTCTCCACGGGGACGAACGAGAAAGTGAAGTCTTTTCTCCACAGTTTGTATCCAAAGTAGCACATCCAGAAGACCACGAAACCCAAGTAGCTCTCAAAGAATGATTCGACATTGGCTCCCTCTCCAATGGGAAATAGAGCAACCCAGAAGGTCACTACAAAGATCAGCACATTGACAGCCACTCCGTACCAGGAACCTATGACTCCCGACTGAGAAACAAAGGTGAGGTCATCCACGCTGTGACCTTGAGCCTTCAGGGCTGAACGGAAACGGATGTGTGAAAAGCAAATCAATAACCACGTGAAAATGGCACTCATACCGGAAATACTCAATAACCAAGTGAAAACTTCATCTTCTTTATCAGAAGCGGCTATGAAGGCCAGTAGCCCAAACACTAGGGTCACGGCGGTGGCTGCCATTGGTCTTCCGGCTCTGTCAACAAAACTTAATATTTTTGGTGCATGTCCAGAGGCACTAAGACCCAATAACACTCTGGAAGTCGCATACACCGAGGTATTGGCAACTCCTAAGATGGAAATTAGAATAACTGCATTTATTACTGATGGGAGTCCGGAGATTCCTCCAGCTTCGACAGCCATAGCAAATGGAGAGACGCTGGCATCTGAGGAAGCTCCGAGAAGTCTTGGATCATTTGAAGGAACCAAGAATGTAATGATAGTCAGTGAAACCATGTAAAACAGCAGAATTCTCCAAAAAACTTGCTTCGTAGCACTGGGAAGCGTCTTTCTTGGGTTCATAGTCTCCGTTGCCGTCAATCCTATAAACTCGGTTCCAGCTAGGGAGAATGCTGACGTTATAAATGTCGAGCAAACACCTTTGAATCCAGCTGCAAATGCTCCTGGGTCATAGTAGTATTTTGCTCCGTTATTCAAACCATTGGGGGCACCTCCAGCACATAACACTATACCCAAGATAATGAAACCTACGATGGCAATGATTTTCAGTAATGAGAACGCACATTCCACTTCAGCGTAGCCTTTCACTCCAAACAAATTGACAATGACAATAAATACATAGAAAATGGCAACCCAGATATCGGGGTGAACCGACGTGTTCCAATATTTGATGGTCATTGACGAAGCCACCAACTCTAAAGGTAGCAGCACTAACCATTGCAGCATGTAGTTCCAAGATACTGCAAATCCTAGGGCAGGGTCCACGAAACGAGAGGTATAAGTGTTGAAACCACCAAGAACTCTGGGGAATGTAGATGCTAGTTCACCCAATGCTTGAATTGTGCAGTATAACATGGTTCCGGTCAAAGTCCAAGCAATAAGCACGGCAGCTGGTCCACCAGTATGCAGTGCCGAACCTGTTCCGATGAACAGACCTGTTCCGATTGAACCACCAATGGTAATCAGCTGTAAGTGGCGGGACTTTAGTTTCTGTTTCATAGGATTTCTGGCCGTCTTAATGGCAGTTCTCTGGGCATCTGTCAAACCTGTATCCATGTCGCTGTCGTTTTCGTCAGCAGGAAGAGGTTTAAAGGAGTCTATGATTCTGGAAATCAGTCCAGAGTCCTGCTTCACGTCTCCCTTTATCGAATGGTAGACATCTTCTGCCTCCAGATCTTTCGTTTGTTCCTTCACCTCTTTTTGTTCCTTCATGGGTGAGATGAGATGAGATGAGTGTAAGCTTTTTTTCTTTCTTTTTTTTTCTTTTGACTTTTTTTTTTTTTCTGAATTCAAGTTTTCTGATAAGATCACCCCACAAAATTTCAATGCTAACATTATTCTTACTGCTACTTATCGTATAGAGCTAGTCGTTGTGTGTAGACGAGTGCCGTTCTTCGCCTGCGACTGGAGATCTGCCATCTGCGTTTGGCGGTCGGGTTGCAGGGAGGGCCTCGTCTTTCCTCGAGGGGCCTCTTACTGGGTAGCGATCCCTATAGTAAGCAGTAGGGGCATTCCCTTCATGGTCGGGGGGGTGCTCGTAGTTTCTGTCTCTCTGATAATCCCTGGAATTGCTACGGGAAGAGTAGTAGTGGCGATCTTGAGGATGGTATCCTTGATAATAATCGGGATCATAGTCTCTTGGGTCCCTTGAACTTGGTCTTGACCTTCTGTCATTGTAATAACCATCTCTGTAATCATACGAGGGTTCCGGTCCATAATAATGGTCATAGCTGTTCCTGTAGTATCCCTCGTCATAATCTGATGACCTGTATCGTGGATGGGGTGCTCCACTATAGTGATGATACCCACGATCAGAGTACCTGTCGTAATAGTAGTCTCGATATCCACCCCTATAACTGCGATAGCTGTCTTCACTTGCGTACCTTCTACGGGACGCCAACATGCGGTCTCGCTTTAGATTAGGTGCACTTTTGGCTCTCTCCACTTTCAACCCTTTCTCAGGGTCGACAGCGAGATCGCAGAGATGTGACTTACTTGCAAGGGCAGATTCAAAGTCTGCAGCCTCTTGAAACTGTACAAAGGCATATGGAGTACCTTCAAGATCTCTTGATGGTAGAATGTCTACTCGGGAGATTTTACCATAGCGTCTTAGAGGGTCAGTATGTCGGCTTTCGAATAACTTGAGTGAATATTGAATTATTTTGCCTTAGTGGTTTCTTCAAAAGATCCCAGTCTACTTACCCTTCAAAAAAATCTCTAAGCTCTTCCTTGGTGACCCCGACACCGAATCCAGTGATATATAGGCAGTTATCCATGGCCCTTGCCAAAGTGTAGCAGACACTTGCCAATAGAAATGTTTTAATTAAGGGAAATCTCTAGATCGGATTCGTCCTGAATAACGCACGAGAAAATCCATCCACCAAGCGATCACATCGGTGTTAGGGTGTATGACAACTGAACAGATGCGTAGCAGACAGCGGGAAGATAGTGAATTGTATTAGTTTTCGTTTCGTTTCGTTCATTCCTTAAAGCTATTTGGAGGTATCATCTATGAATCCGTTAACTTCTTGTTTAATTCTGTCTCTGAGGTCGTTTGTATCTTTTATGGGTCTTTGTTTGAACCATCTGGATCTCCTGGCAAAGGACACCAGGAGGTTGTAGGAGTATTCCCCGAAACCAAGGTATTTCTTTATGTAGGTTTGACCATCATTTGACGAAGAAAGGTCAGAGGCTGTCAAGCTTGAAACGATTGTTAGTGGCGGGAGCAGCAAATATCGATATTTGTAACTTACCTTAGTCCCGTATTCTTTCTTAACGCTGCTAAGATAATAGAGATTAACACAAGATCCACAGTGTAGTGAAAAATCTTTCCAAGCTGTCTTCGGTTAGTATTTCTCTGGTTGCTTCCGATATCAATAGCACTTACATTGAACATTGTTTGTTGAGAGGGGTAAGTTGAGAGAAGGTGACAGACAGACACACGATAGTGAAGCAGGCACTGATATGGGATAATCGCGAACCTATCTCTTAGTTGGGCGGTGCGGTGCGGTGCCCTTCCAGGGAAGAGCCAACGGCCAGGGAAAATCTCAACATGCTTTACTCTCTTTCCCTCTATTACATACATCAAATATTGCAGTGATGAGTATTCCAATAAGCTCAAAAGTTCTGCAGACTTTCCAGCCGTCGAAGAGCTTTACGACGAAGGACAGTCCTCAGATAACGTCTCTAGACTTTGATGACTCAGGTCAGTTTCTTCTCACGTCCTCCATCGACGAATCGATCCAATTGTATGACATTAATAAAGGAAAGCATCTCAAACCAATCTACTCCAAGAAATACGGAGCCCACTTAGCCCGGTTTAGCCACGACGAAAAGCACTGTGTGTATGCGTCCACTAAAGTAGAACACACAATCCGTTTCCTCTCCCTGCAAAACAACACATACATTAGATATTTCAAAGGCCACCAGGGTTTGGTAAACAGTCTGGAATTATCACCTTTAGAGTCAATTTTCATGAGTGCAAGTTTAGATAATACAGTCAAACTATGGGATTTGCGGTCACCAAATGTCCAAGGGAATTTGAATGTGAAGGGTCCCAATTTGATAGCGTTTGACCCATCGGGTCTGGTCTTTGCCATAGTCAATGAAGAAACGAAAAAGCTGGGTCTTTACAACATAAAGAATTACGAACAGGCTCCCTTTTCGACATTTGAACTCCCACAAGAGTATCTTCCATTCAAATTGAGCAAAGTAGAGTTTACCAATGATGGGTCTAAAATTATCGTAACTTTCGACAAAGGTCAGTTAGTAGTTGTGGATGCATTCGAAGGTAATGTACTCGGGAAACTATTAGATTCAGTGTCTTTGCCTCAACGTCCATATATTGATAGCGGATCTTCCACGTTGACCCCAGATGGGAAGTTTCTTCTCAATGGTAACGGAGATGGTACCGTCAAACTCTATGATCTCTCTAAGATTACTGACGAATCTGTTAATGCACCTATTTCTCCGATTTCTTCTCTGAGCACAGACCATGGATTACCCCGAATTACCTTATTCAACCCAAGATTTTGGTGTTTTGCCTCAGCTGACACTTCCCTAACCCTTTGGACACCTTCTTTTGATAAATGAACAACAAACTCCTAATTCTCATATAGATCATTCACATCAATATACCTCAAATCAGCCTCCTCTTCACACCATTTGACCCATTTAGATAGGAACTTTGTAGTTTTATTCTCACCTAATGTCTCCATGTCTCCTATCACGCAAAGTTGCTTCTTAGCTCTAGTCATCGACACGTTCAGCCTTCTAAAATCCTTTAAAAACCCAACTTCTTTTTCTCTATTTGAACGAACCAAAGTCAAGATGATAACCTCTTTCTCACGACCTTGAAATCCATCCACCGTTGATATTTCCAGCTCTGTTAGTTGGTCATCGCTGTTTATTAGTAACTCTTTGAGGAAAGAAACCTGCGCATTGTACGGAGAAATGACTCCAATGTCAGTTTGCAAAACTCCTCCTTTCAATAGACTTTTGACATGTTTGGCTACCAACAGGGCCTCATTTTCATTGTACTTTGATCCTTGATCTTCTTCGGTTTCCTGCTCAAGAAACTCGTCACCTTGAGTATCATACCATATCAATGGTTCTATGGTATCATCAGTTTCTTCGACCCCGTAGGGCAGATCAAGACACGTTTTATTGGCTACTGACTTGTGAGCAATCAATTTACCCCCATAAAGTTCATCACTTGGGAATCTCATAATTTTTTCATTCATTCTGTACTGTATGTTTAAGAACTTGACAAAGGATTGTCCGTGAATAGAAACTAACCGGTCAAAAAGCGTGGTGCTAAGTATGTCCACCACCTTACTCTTCTGCTTCCCCTCTGGAAGAGTCTTTATAGTGGGTGACAATTGTTTATTGTCTCCTGCAATAATTAGCTTATTGATGCCTGTGTGGGCCATAAGTGGAATCCAACATTGAGGCTCCAAAGATTGCGAGACTTCATCAATAATCAGCGTATCGAATAGGCCATCCTCAGAATTAAGGGCAGCATCGAAAAGCTCTCTAGAAGAGGCACCATGCAAAGTTGAAACCACCACTTGACTACTTTTGATTAACTCTGACGTAATTTTTCTGGCCCTTTCTCTGAGGTCCTTTCTAAGATTTTTAACATCTAAGTAGCAGTCTTTTCTTTCTCTGTAACTCTTCATCTTCTTAGACTTCTTCATTAAATCTTGAATCTCCTTAATTATGTCTTTAAGGATCTCATTCGACTCTGAGCCTTGGATGAGTAGTTCTAAACTGTGGTTGAGAATGGAACTCAATAATCGTGCTGGGTGGCCAACACGGATTAATTTGGACATTGAATCCGCTTTATTCGGGTATAAATCATCCAGTCTTTCCAATATTGTGTCTACAGATATGTTTGATGGGCCACAGATCAATATCCTCTTGTTGGAGCTAGTTCTGGCCTTTACCAACTGTCGGACCAGTTCAACCAATGTACTAGTTTTTCCGGTTCCTGGTGGTCCGTGGATGATGGTTATAGGAGATTGTAGGGCAAAGTTGATCGCTTCACGCTGGGAATCATTGAGTCCGTCATTTTGAAAGGACAGTTTTTCCATCTTAGAAACTAGATCTGAAGAAGCGGGGGCTTTAAATTGTTCTTCACCTAAAAGAAGACGAATTAACTCGGGAGCCGAGTCTGTATTTACTTCACTCAGCCTCGTCAGCCCCTGAGCCATTCTCTTGTACGTTATTGTGTTAGATAATTTCACAAGCCAACATTTTACGCTATTATTGTTCAAATGAGCCAGTTTTTCGTCAATCTTTATACTTGAAACGGACTGCGAGTTGGAATCAGAGCTCAAGGCAATATGTACCTCATTCTTTTTCATCTTGACCACAACGGCTTCCAACTCAACTTGCTCAAGATCTTCGTGTGCTTCCTGAGCAGACTTCTTAGATGAGTTTTTTAATTTCTTGGGGTTGTAATCAGAAGCCTGGTAGCTATCCAGTACCACCATATCACCGACCTTGAAATCTCCAAATTCTAAGGACTCATCAGGTTGGTCTTTTTGCTTTGATTTCCTTTTCGACCCCACAGTGCTGGAATGCTTGGCTAATTCAATGATGGTCTTACCACCGTATCCAGGCCTCGTATTGGTGATCTCAAGCGATAGGATGGCGAGACCTTTGGATTGAAGCTGTTTGGGACTCAATGATGAGAGAAGTTGAGCCGTTGTTTCTGAGTCTTCTTTCTGTTCTATCTGTAGAGAATCCTGAAAAGATTTGGATAACCTGGACGCCGACATTGGGGTAGCGTTAGAATATCGAAGCAGTAGACTCTGGAGAAAAAGTCAGAGATGAGATTGAGAAAACTGCCAGACAGCCCGACAAACAGCACCTTTTGGCAGTAGCAAGAACAAATACGATAGGCGACGATACTACTTAGATACTACGAGTGTCATTTGGAACTCCCCTGCGCTGGTTTCCCTCCCGATATGGCCCATCCCTCTAAATAATCGATCTACCCAGAGAAAGACCGACTGCACTCAGATGCCCCTGTTCTTTCACTCCGTCTACAATTCAGTTCTACTCTAATCGTTATTGTGTAACCTAAAAAGTCATACACCTTACATAATAGTGAGGTCTCCAAACTTCTCCTTGTAGCCAGGAACTTCCCATCTGTGGTTGGTAACCATGGAGTTAACCTTTTCTTGAATATCTGGTCTGGCCTTTCTGACGTCATCAACAGTCAACTCGTCAAATGATCTGGCACCCTCAATGTTTGCCAAAGTGGCAGAGAGTTGCTCCAACTCATCCAAGACAACGGTTTCGGTGTTCTTTGCATTCTCCAAAGCCTTTGCTTCGAAAGACTTGATCAAGTTCAATTGTTTGTCCAATGGGAATTGAGATGGCTTGAAAGCTTTAAGATCAGACTCAACCTGGGAAACAATTTTCTGGTTTTTCAAGGTGCTCTTGTAGAATTCAACGTCAACGGTGGTTGGTTGTTGCTTGAGTTCAAATAGGGCTCTTTGAGCCTCATCGTGTCTCTTCTTGAAAGAAGTGAGAGAAGCGGCGGTAGAACCAGTCAGTCCCAATTTAGAGATGATGGTGGCCCAGTCGAGTTTAGTGGCGGCTTGTTTGGCAACAGATGACATCTTGAAAAGTCTGGGTTGTTGATAGGTGTTGAGAATGTCGAAGTAGGAGTTCTGGTTTTTCCCCTTGAACCTGTTGGCCAATCAGAGAAATTTTGGAGAAGAAGTCGCGATTGTCAAGAGGGACCGTGGGGTGGTAGGAGCGTTGGTAGGAGGGTGTCCGGGGGAGGAGCTTGCAGGGAAATCGAGAATGGCAGGACCTGGGTGGAGAAATAAATTGCAGAAGACAACTTGACGAGGGGAAAAAAATGAAGGCCACTCAACTTATAAAGAGTGGTTAGTGATATCCTGTCTTTCAAAAGAGTTTTACTACTACATTGATACGGACTACTATTCAACTTGGGACCCAGCTTAGGACCAGCTCCGAGTGGTGTTGAGATGTACTTAGGCCGGTTTTTCAGTCCCTTTGAAGGGAAAAACTCGTAAATCGTCCGTATCTGTTTGCTCTGGGCACCAAAGAAAGTAAGATCTAATTCCTAGCAGCTTAAACGGAGCAAAAAGAGGAAAGCTCCTTGACAGTTCCTAACAAAAAAAGATTGCAGCACCTGAGTTTCGCGTATGGTCTCCCACTACACTACTCGGTCAGGCTCTTAGCAGCTTAACTACGGTTGATCGGACGGGAAACGGTGCTTTCTGCTAGATATGGCCGCAACCGAAAGGGTAGATTTGTAGTTCGCCATATGGTATTAATTATTTTATGGACAACTTCAGTAGCCAGGACCCTTGACTCTTGAAGCTTGGCTCTTTCGATGAGGAACTCTTTAAACATAGTTAGAGCTTAGTTTATCTCTTTTGACAGGCAAGAAAGTTAATCATTTTTATAGCTCGAGTAACAATTTTTGTCTTAGAGTGTAACGATTCTTATGACACCTCCAACCGTTCTTTATAACTCCCTCGGTAAATTCGAAGCATTTCGGATTACTTTGTCAAATAGGAGTAGCAGAGAGAGAACATGCGAACCACAATATCACTTAATATGGATACATACGGGATCTCTCCAGTTTACGTGCGATTTCCACCAAGAAACCCAGACCTCCGTAGTCTCAAATAATTGAACTTGGGACATAGTTCTTGCTATGAGCCATCTTTGTTATGTCAGAATTAAACTGATTCGTAGGCACTTACTCCGCACTAAAGTCTGGAATACTACATTATTACTATAATCTATCCACGACAGGTTCTCATAGGCTCGTGGTACCTTTAAACAGGGCGATCATCGAACCTTGAGGAAGTTGGAATGTTCGGGCTGTAATCACCCTTCCAGCAATAATACAATGGTTGAACAATCATTATTACCTTCAAGAATAATAATAGCTCAAGTTTGAATGCATTTACCCCAGATCATCAACGTCGGAACATCAATGTTTAACTTCCGCACCGGAGGTTTGATAATTATTTTGCTATGGGGGATGCCAAAAGCAGGAGATGCATGAAACTATGGTGCGGCGACCTTAGTTTTCACACCATACCAAATATTTTCACAGTGAATCCTTGCAAGCTACAACTCAAAGCCAAAGTCTCAGATCTGTACATAAGCATATAATGGGTATGTTGTCGCTTGTGCTCTTCAAATCAACAAGCCTTTTCTCTTTACTAATCCTGATATTAGCTATAAATCCTTTCTTTTACTGTTCAGGGGAGGATCAAGGACGACATTATGAACTCAGCTGAGTTATATATAAACTAATCCATGCTATGCTACTGGATTGCTTGTTTCCAACAGATAAACCTAAACACGAATGTCATCTAGATATTCGAACCTTCAGGCACGCCAGTTCAACTAGTTCGTCTCTTGGGTCTAAACCACAACTAGTAAAGAAGTTGAATCAATGACTCCCACGTTCGTTGAGCTACAGAATGATATAATGTAAGTAATTGAGCACTGCAAAATTAACTATGCTGGTTAAATGTTTCCAGAAAACACATTCAGTGAATCTTGTGCCAATAAAAAGGGGTCGTCAATGGTGTGCTTTTCCTTATTCACCCCAAAAGCCTCGAGAATGAGATCAATATCTGTTGGTCGATAAGTAAACTCAGTCATGGACAGATCCGGAGGGGGTATCTTGCTGATGTTGCGTGTTTTGGTAAGAATCTCACCAAGCTTCACTTGAACCTCCTCTTTCTCTATTTCACTGGCAATCAGATAGCTCTCATGATAGTCCTTCAGAGCATGGTTCACAATTGCTTCTCTAGTGCCACGAGATCTGTTTTCCGGAATCATAACCAATGGTCTTCCTTTGGGAAGAACAACGTAGTCTCTGATTGCCAGGTAGTCTATGAGCTCTTCAGTGACCAAGCTCTCTATCAGAGCAGCAGTAATTCTTGGTCTGATAATGGGAACCTCAATCTTTGTTGCTGCAAATTGGACCAATTCTTTCTTGGTGAGTCCGACTGGTGCCTCGAGACCACGAACTTGCAGGAACAGGTCGATCTTTAGAGGGGACCAACTGAAGGTTAGTGATGAACTTCAACCTGGAGAAATCGATACTCACTAGCTTATAACTTGTTCGTATTTAGACATATTGTTGGAAGACCCGACATTTGTGGGTTCTTCGGGCCTTTTATTGATGTGGGGTTTTGAATGATGTCAGGCTGCGGAAGTGGGTCAAAGAAATTCCACCCTCGGTATTTTTCTTCAATGTATATGCGGCTCGAAATGAACCTTTGAAACTCGGATTTATATAGATCACATAAATCCAGTTGATGTGTAAGAATCCGGGGTTACGTGCAGTGTATGTCAATGTCAAGTTGATGGTGATCATCGATTTCATGATTGCCTGTCTACCTGAAGGAAGTTGGGCAAAACCTTGCTCTGATTCACTTAAACCCGTTCCACATTGTGGGCCGTAACTTGATGATCTCTCTGCTAAAATAATTCTGTTCCGCCCAATTGATGGAAAAGAAAGAATTTTAACAATCATGGGATAATTAGTTGTGATAACTGAATGGCCATTCACCCATGAAATAAGATACCTGAAGGCTCACATTTAAAATCCCCGTAGAACCATACTGACAAGGCTCTTTCCAGCCATATAGTTTGATGGTAAATGCCAAATATTCGATCGGACTTCATTCGATAATGTTGAATTAATTTTTGAATCACACGTTAGCACTTATGCCACTGATTAGATGAAGCCTTTTTCGTTGAATTTTGATATTGCTAATGCAAAAGATTATCATGCTTTATCCAGAGTAGGTGAATAAAAGACTCAACATGTTAACAGTGCTTTCTCCCAATTGTCTTGAGGCCAAGTTTCTCCCCAGTTGTCATCGTAGATACGAATGGATCACACGAATCCTTCAACTATCTAAGAATGCACAGCTAACCTCCTTTTCTTCGTATAGAAATCCTCTAAAGGCATCTCGAACTATAAGTTTGTAAAGATTGACACCATGACTAAGAGTAATTGATTTGAGATAATCTTCGTATCTCCTTAGCGACGAGAAAGAGTTGCTCTACCGGCTACACAACCGTTTCCGACCTCGGAAAATAATCAATGAATCAGAACGGTTCCAAAAAACAACTCAAGTTAACCGAAGCAAAGCGAGTAATGCCTCAACATCTAGAACTCTTAATTCACCCAACCGAGAACGGTAAAATCACTCCACGATATAACCATCGCACATCAAATACTACTCACTGTTCAGCGCCGTGACGCAGTGGAAGCGTGTAGGGCTCATAACCCTAAAGTCGATGGATCGAAACCATCCGGCGCTACTTTTTTTTTTTGGAAGTTTAATTTTCTCTCTAGGCCTTTTCCTGGGCAAGCTGCGAGATCACCTTCCCCCCCACAGAGACTCTTCCCGTAATTGAACGACCCCTTGAAGGGTCATATCTAATTCGCGCATCATGTGGTCTTCATGCAAACCTTAAGACCCGAGGAGCAACTGCTGAACCCTTGAACTACCCGCATCGTCCCTCTCTGTCAAGAGCCTAACATGCTGTCATCTGATCATTTAAGGGGTAGATTGCAACCAATCTGCATCCTCTAATGGGCCCCTTGGCTCAGCTCAATTTCACCTTTTTCTTGGCTCTTCCTCGCCATGAGTAGCATGATGCTCTAGATAAAAAAAAGTTGTAGTATCAAAAGAGACTTGAAGACTAAAATTTAAAGGATTTATCGGACAGAATGTTTATCTGATCCATCTGTATAGGGGAATGCAGTCCATTAACCAACTCCAATTGTGGAAAACTTTTCGTAAATCATGCATAATATATAACTGGCAATTGACTTAGTTTTTCCTTTCCTTTGTCTTCACTTCTTATTCCTTTAAAGTTGTAATATACGATGAAGTTTAACACATTAATCACATTAGTTGCCCTACCCTCGGCTATCTACGCTGCTGCCGTTCCTCAGCCAACTGCAAAGGCCCAGTATCCAAAGCGTCAGATGGACATCTCCAACCAGAATGTCTTGTCCGATAAAATCTGGACGACCACCAACAACGAGAAGATCACTCCCACTGTTATCGATGGAGTAACCCTGTCCGCTTCCCCAGTTACCAACTCTGCAACCCCATGGGTTTCGTTGGATAGCTCTGGTATCCCGTCCGGTGTTACCCCAAGTGTGAAAGATGGTAGTACCATTTCTGCTTCTCCTACTCCATCTGATACTAGCTACCCAACTCCAGATGCAGTGCCCCCAGTATTGCGTTGTATGAACGATAGAGTTCCTGCTGACAACACCCTTGCTTACCCATTCTGTGTCCAAAACGGTACCGAATTCTTGGTTGGTGAGACCTACTGGATCACCTGGGACCCTACCTACTGGGGAGGGGACGATATCACCCGAGTCAAGTTGCAAATTAGAGCTTATCCTCTGAAGGATGACGAAGACCCAGTGTTTGTAACTGACTGGGTCTCAAATGCCGATGGTTACTACATCTTTGAATCCAAGGCCACAAATATGAGAACTGGCAGTGCCGGATGGGGATTCTTGAACATCACTCCTCAAACCACCGCTAACACGAACGCCAAGCACGTTGGTACCAAATCCGGACCATTGGTGAGAATATTGAAATCCAAGAGCGACGCTGACTATGCAATTTCTAGAGTGCCATCTGACAACGGACTGTCCCAGAACAAGAGTTCTAGCAATAATGCTAAGGTGATTGCTCCAGCTGTTGCTATTCCAGTTGTCGTCCTGATCTTTGTCGGATTTGGTGTCTATTGGTACATCAACAAGCAAAAGAAGCAGGGTCTCAACATTGGTGGTGGAGGAGGCTACTTCGGCTCCAAGGCCGAGAGAACCGGTGCTGGTGCCGCAGGAACTGCTGGTGTTAACCACGATCTTGCCTCTACCGCTTCTGCTGACTTGGAGTCTCACATAACCCACGATGCTCGTACTATCGACACCGCAACTACCGGTAACACAGCAGCCAACCCTTTCAAATGATTATGGCTTCAAAGCATGGGGTTCCCTATTTATTCATAGTTTCAACCGTTTGGTGAGCTGTCAGTTTTATGTTTTTTGGCAATTTTTATCTTATCTTAATGAGTTCAACATATTTTTATTCCTTTATCTTATCCCTCTTCCTCCTATGTATATATATATATGAATGGCTATTATATGGAGTGTGATTGCTTTATCGGCGCAACAACTTGGCTTGGAGGACCTTCTTCCGCCCTTCGCGACCCTCCTTCTAGAGGTGTTTCCCCCCCCCCCCCCCTATAGTTTTAAACTTATTATCCTGGCTTTCCCTTATTTAGAGGCCGATAGCAATTAACCCTTCTTGTCACCTTTAAATGTTGGAGTCTCTGGCAGCTAACATCCTTAACAGGTTCATTGGCGCTTACATTGAAAACTTTGACAACAACAAGCTTAACATTGGAATATGGAGTGGAGATGTCAAGCTAAGAGATCTGAGATTGCGAAAAGAGTCTCTTGATGAGCTTAGGTTGCCCATTGACGTCCAATTTGGCCATCTTGGAGAGCTTACGCTTCAGATTCCATGGTCAAATTTGAAGAGCAAGCCCGTGAAGATCGTCATTGACAGTGTTTATGTACTAGCCACGCCCAATGATCCTTCAAAGTTTGATCCCGAAGAGCAAGAGAGAAGGGAGCAGAAACTCAAACAAGACAAATTGGACCAGCTGGAAATGTTGGCCAATTCCAAGCCTATGAAGTCTGATGAAGATGAAAGGGAATTAGACCAGCAGGGCATTGAGAAGAATGAATCGTTTGTTGAAAGTTTACTCACGAAGATCACCGATAACGTTCAGGTTACGATCAAAAACATCCATGTTAGATACGAAGATTTTGATGTGTTCACCAACAGACCCTATTCAGTTGGTTTCACTCTTGGTGAATTGTCTGCGGTGTCCACAGATTCCAATTGGATACCCAACTTTATATCCTCTGTTACCTTGTACACGCACAAATTGCTCACTTTGGACTCGTTTGCTGTTTATTGGAATACTGAAACAACTTCGATTTCAGATCCCGATCCTGAAGTTCTGCTCACGAGTTTTAAAGAATCATTGGACAACAGATCGGACTGTCAATATATTCTAGAACCAGTCTCTGGGTTGGGTCATGTTACCTTAAATAAGGTGGGAACAACTGAAACAGCTCCCCATGTTGCCTTGAAATTATTTTTTGAAGAATTTGGGGTTAATTTGGATGGTGATCAATACAGAGATTTTTTGTGGACTGCATCTCAATACCATCTATACCTGAAAACTAGGAAATTTCGTAAGTTGCGACCCAAATGTACTGTGAAGGAAGATCCCTTGAAATGGATGCAATATACAGCTAAATGCATTCTACAGGAGGTTCACGAGAAAAACCGCAAATGGTCCTGGAAGTATTTTGAGTCTAGAAGAGATCAAAGAAAGCTTTACATCAAACTATGGAAAGAAAAACTTGAAGGTAAGCAACTCGAAGATGACAAGCTTGATCAGTTCGAAAACCTTGAGCATGAGTTGTCTTATCCTGATATACGGTTTTATAGATCTCTTGCAAGAAGAGAATTCAGAAAAGAAAAGGCAACATCACCTTCAAACACCTTGTCAAACCAAACAGAGAAAAATACTTCTGGAGGGTGGTTATCAATGATATGGGGATCTTCCCAAAAGGATTCCCCAGTCGAAGAATCTCAAGATCAACTGGAATTGACAGAGGAACAAAGAAAGGAACTCTATGATGTGATCGACTTTGACGAGAAACAAGCGATCACTGAGGCTGTAGAAATACCAAAGGACCGGGTCACATTGGAGGTATCTTCAGTGTTGCAAAAAGGATTTTTTGCAATCAAGAGAACCCAAAACTCAAACAATCTATGTGAAGTAGTATTTGAAGGTTGCTATTCTGAGTTTTTCCAACGCCCAGACTCCTTCTTAGCAAGATTTCAGCTTGATGAATTGCGGGTAGAGGATGGTACTGAAAATACACTTTACAAGCATATTGTCAACGTCAAACCTTTGGGAGACCCTGAGCTAGTTGCACACACCCCTGAAGGTAAACGAGAGCCCTTCTTTCAGCTTGCTTTCGAAAATAATCCTTTGGATGGATCCGCAGACTCATCGCTAACTGCTAGAATGAAAAGTATGACAATTTTCCATAATCCAAAACTGATAGAGGATGTTGCAAGATTTTTCACACCTCCAAAAATTCATTTAGAGACGGTTGGTGCTATAATCAACGCTGCAGAATCTACTTTGGAAGATTTTACAATGCAAACTAGGATTGGACTGCAGTACGCATTAGAAGAGCACAAAACAATCAATTTGAAATTAAATATGCAGTCACCTCTGATTATTATACCTTTGGACCCTTCTAGTTGGAAATCCCCTGTGGCAGTCCTAGACGCTGGACACATTTCTGTTGCAAGTGATCTAGTGGATCCGTCAAAATATCAAGAAGTCACGGACAAAGTTTCCAAGCAGTATGATGACAATGACTGGAAAACATTGAAGGACCTAATGTATGATAAGTTTACTCTGAAAATTCAGGATGCTCAAATTCTAATTGGACAAAACATCAAGGCAACCATTTCACAGCTGCATGGAAACTCTAGTAATGTGTCGGCAACAATTTTGGATAATCTAAACATGAACTTTTCGCTTGGAGTTTCAATTGCTCAATCTGTCATTTCCTTACCTAGATTTAAGATTGGAGGAGATGTTCCGAGGATCAGAGTTGCTCTCAATAATTTTCAGTACAAAGTGATCATGCAACTGCTTGAAACTGCGATTCCTGACCTAGATAATGTATCGGAAGATGCTGAAACTAGTAAAGAAAATGGTTTCATGGTTGCAAACAACAATGAATCTACCGAAAAGTTTAGTTATGAGGTTCCCGATGATGTTTCGTCTGCGGGTTCAGACGAGAAGCCCATGCTTTCAACTCAAAAATTGTTTGTGTTTAACTTCACTCTAGACACGATAGAGGTTTCATTACTGAGATGCGACGACGCTTCAACGTTTGTTTCCGAAACATTGATTCGTATAATCGGAAAGAAAGTACAATTGGATTTGTTTAAGACGTCTAAACAACTTCACGTTGATCTTTCGCTTTTAGATATCAACGTGGAGGACTTTATTGAGCAATCAGGAGAAAACGAGTTCAAATACCTTCTATCCTCGGATAATTTTGAGGAACATGAGATAGTCAACAAGAGGGGCAATCTGTTCACTTTAAGTTATGATAAAACTCAGAGAATCGTACCTTTGAATGGTGAGCAAATTATTTGCTTTGACCAGGATATTGATTTGAACATTGCTGACGTGAAATTTGTTATTACAAGAAGGTCCATTCTAACACTGCTGAACTACGCTCTGAATACCTTCACTGATGTTAACCCACCAGAAACACCAGCCGATCAGTTAAGACACAATGATGATACAGAACAAATGCTAGCTCCTGAAACCATCAACGTTCGAATTAAGATGGATAGCATAATTGCTGTTTTGAACGATGATGGTATCAAGCTTGCCACGACGAAATTGAGTGAAGCTGATATTGGTATTGTAGTCTTCCCCGAAAGATTGAAGGTCAGCGCAAAAATTGGAGGATTTTCATTATTAGATGAAGTTAATGAAGGTACATCTAGATCTTCAGTTTTAAGAAACTTGATAAGTTTTGAGGGCAACGACCTTGCTGAACTTGAGTATGAAACCTTTGATCCGGCTACAAACTCTAAAGAATACAATGCTACACTGAAACTGCGTACAGGGTCAATGAAGATTGTTTTTGTAGAAGGTCCCTTCAACAACATAATAAAGTTCCTCAGTCAATTTCAGAGGATGAAGTACATTTACGATAATGCTAGGGATGCTGCGTTGGACCAAGCAAGCAGTATTGATAACAGTACAAAAATTCTATTTGATGTTCTTATTAAGGCTCCTACAGTTGTATTGCCGAAGGCGATAGATATTAGGAATGATCGCTATGAGACAATTACTGCTTTCTTAGGTGAGTTATACGCTTCTAATAAGTTTATCGAGGAGGGATCAAACGTTGTTCAACTTATAGATCTAGGAATCAGATCCACTAAAGTAACCTCAAAGTTTTACACTAAAGACCAGCGAGAGCAATTATTTGAGATCATAGATAAGGTTGAACTAAAACTTCATCTGAACTATTGCGATGAATATAATAAAGAGAGACCAATATGTGTTGTGAATGGTGGATTAGAAGGAAGCGAGATGAATCTGACAGAGTTGCAATGCCGCTATATCATGGAATTGATGGATGTGATACCTAAAGTGTTCCAGTTCGATTCTGATTATGAAGATGAGGATTTTGAAGCACTAAAGAATGATGCCGAGAACATGAATAAGGAGATTAGAGGTACTAATACCGAAAGAGTAGAGGAAGAAAAACCTGACCCTGTGGAGAAAGAAGTTATACCGCCTGATCATACTAAGTTGGATTTCACTTTTGATATCGCACAAATCGCCCTTACTATATATGATCACACCGATATGGTGACGTCTTTGGAGAAATCGTCTCTATCACAAATTTCGCTTAATGACACTCATCTTTTGTTTACTTTAAAAGAAAACAATGATTTCAGTTCCGAACTACGAACTCGGTCGTTCATCGTTGAAGACTCTCGTGAAATCAAGGATAACAAGTTCACGAAGATACTGTCAACTGCTCAAGATAGTGATTATCAGTTCATGGCTTCAGCATTTTCCGAAGCTGGTAACAAGAGTGCTACTTTAGCCATCGACAGTCCCAAGACGATTCTTGCTCTTGATTATCTAGTTGCTTTAAAATCTTTCGCCGACACTGGGTTTATTTCTAACCCCAATCCTGCACTTCAAAATGTTCAGTTAACAACAATGTCCAACGAATCATCTGAAGAAGAATCTGGAGCTGTTTCCGTTGACTCACAAGATCAAATTCTTGTGAAGCAAGACGAAAATGAGGAAGCCTTCAAGTTCACTATTAACGTTGTTGATGTATCGGTTATACTGTTAGCAGATCCTAGTTTGGACACAACAGAAGCCATTGTCTTTAATGTTGAGCAAATGCTGTTCGATAGTCATCAAACGCAATCTTTATCTTTAAAAAATATCGGTATGTTTTTGTGCAGAATGGACCAGTTTGATACCAACAGGCTGAGAATCTTGGATAACTTTTCAACTAGTTTGACAGTTGATGACCGTAATTCTAGTGAACTGAATCGGTTAACAACTATCAAGCTTCATATTGATCCTCTTCTTTTAAGGCTTTCCGTTCGTGATATCCGATTAGCAATTTCTATTGTTAACAAAGCAATTGATCTAATGGGACAGACTGATAACGAACCAGACAAGTCCACAGCTGCACCAGGAGTTCAGTATATTTCTTTTACAAAAGAGTTCAAGAGAAAACTATCTCAATACGCTCCAACTATCATTTCTACTATTTCTCAGAGCTCAGTCCGTTCCAACAAAGTGACAAATAAGGCACAGGTTGTTGTGAGGGATGAATCGCTGGTTGCAAATTTCGAAGGTCTTCGTTGTGTCTTGATTGGAGACGTCTATGAACTTCCCGTACTTGATATGAATGTTAAACCTTTTGATGTAGTTGCGAAAAATTGGTCGACAGACCTAGAAGCTTTTTCAAACTTGGAATCATTTGTTAACATATTCAACTATTCGAGTTCATCTTGGGAGCCTCTCATTGAGGCTTGGCCATTGGGCTTTCATGTTAAAAAGTCACGTAAGTTAGCCAAAGGGGATTCTGACAAGTTTGTGGTAAATATAAGTTCCACGGATAAAGCTGAGATCACGATGACTTCTAGATCTCTTGCATTGCTCAACCAGGTAGCGACTTTTTTGACTGATGATATACCTCTGGAACCTAGAGGTGAGAACAGCCCTTACAAGATACTCAACCAT
Source organism: Komagataella ulmi (assembly GCA_023213065.1). Classification (NCBI taxonomy): domain Eukaryota; kingdom Fungi; phylum Ascomycota; class Pichiomycetes; order Pichiales; family Pichiaceae; genus Komagataella; species Komagataella ulmi. The sequence goes on from JAKWAZ010000001.1 coordinate 997,015, forward strand.
ACTGGCTATAACATTAAAGTTTGGATTGAAGGGTCTGATTCGAACAGACTCACCTCGATTGCCAATGGAGAAGAAGTTTCTTGGGTATTTGAAGACTGGAGAACATTGCGTGAATCTCTTTCAGTCGATAGCATGAAAGGATTCATTGGAATTGAACTGGAAGATTCCCCATATGAAAAGCTGCAGCAAGTTTCTTTGCAAACAATAGGCGAAGAAATATTCACATTGCAACCAGCAAGAGGTAATTTTCACAATCGTTTGGTTGTAACAATTACCCTCGGGGAAGATAGTGTGAAGCGAGTTGTAATTCGGTCTACAGTTAAAGTTACGAATACTACTCAAGTAAAAATCAGCATTGGTCTTAGCTCTGACCCTAAATCTACTGTTCCTGAGAAGAGTTTTAGTATCAATCCTGATGAAACTTATGCTATCCCGATTGACAATGTCCTAAATGATTCTATTTTTGTTAAACCAGAAGGCTTAGATTCATTATTTGGTTGGTCAAGCAATAGCACGACATGGAAGACATTGAAGAATGAGACAGTATCTTTTGCTTGCACTGAAGAGGATGGGAAAGAAAGAGCAAACTTTTATTTTCAAGCTTATGCTATTGTAAATGAAAATTATGCTTTAGCAAAGGTCTATCCTCAAATGGAAATTGTTATTTCGCCACCTTTGGAGCTGATTAACTTGCTGCCCTATGATTTGTCTTATAGAATCTACGACAAGAGCTCAAAGAAAGATTGGAGAAACTTTTTGAAACAAGGCAACTCCAGCGCTGTACACGTTGTCAAATTGGATCACTTTTTACTTTTAAGTTTGAAACCATTAGATTGCGGTATAGACAAGTCTGATTTCTGTATCATCAATTCACCAAAAAACAGTGACTTCAAACCCGAAACCAGAGTAACTACCAGAGGTACAGACGGACAGCGACTTCACTTAAACTTGCACTATTCAAAGATTCACAGTGATTATGCAGGGGTAAAGATTACTATATTTTCTCCTTACGTGGTGCTGAATCGAACCAGCGAAGATCTGTTTTTGAGTGAGGGATATAATACCATGAAGTCATTTGTGAGTGATACTCAGAATGATAAACATAGACTGGTAAAGAAGGCTTTACCGAAAATGTTTTCCTTTGATAGAGATAACTGGAATAGCAATAGGGCTACAATCCGACTTTCAGATTCTGAAGTCAGTAGAAAGATTGGTCTTGATACAGTGGGCCAATCTGTAAACGTTGACGTTCCATGTAATACACGAGGATTTGAAAAGAATCTCAGTGTGACTATTGGGGAAGGTTCAGGAAAGTATTGGCTCAGCAAAGTAGTTACAGTTGCACCGAGGTATATTTTCACGAACAAAATTGAGAGTACAGTCATCCTTCAAGAATATGGCACCGGGAAGCAGTTGAAAGTGAGTCCAGGATCTTCAATTCCTCTTTATAATTTGAGAACAGGACATAAGAAACAGCTGACGCTAGGACTTGACGATGGAAGTACACAGTTGTCCTCACCTTTTAATATCAACGACATCGGTGAAATCTATCTCAAAATCTTGAAACATAACAATGATTATGTTCTCACCAAGATCAATATCTTGCTGGAAAACGGGTCTCTGTTCATAACAATCATAGATGCTAATGGTAAATGGCCATTTTCGATGAGGAACTTCAGTGATTCGGAGTTCATATTTTACCAGGGTAACCCTATGATCAATGAAGAGGGAATTTTGGAAGACCCAAGCTACCGATTTAAACCAATCTACTATAGGCTGCCACCAAAAAGTGTTATGCCTTACACTTGGGACTATCCAGCAGGTTCAATGAAGGAGCTGATTATTCGTTCACACAATGCTGAGAGACATGTACAATTGCAAGAGATAGGAAGTTTGAAACCCATGGTCTTGCCTGCTACTAGCACCGAAGAAAAGTCCATTGTTGACTTGAATGTAGTTGCCGATGGCCCAACACAATCGTTAGTGATTTCCAATTATGATGCCTCGAAGAGTATGTATAAGCTGCATTCCAAAACAGAATCCAGTACTACGGTTGCTGATAAATTTGAAGCAATTGACTCGGATAACGACTACTTTTTTCAACTTATTATCAACTTGGAAGGCGCAGGGTTTTCTTTTATCAATAACAGGCAGCAAGAGTTATGTTATTTGACCTTAAGATCGTTGGAAGTACGCTATAACGAATCTGATATCTATCAAAATTTGAGTTTTAAGTTGAAATGGTTTCAACTCGATAACCAACTTTATGGGGGTATCTATCCAATTGTGTTATATCCTAGCGTGTTGCCCAACTCCAATAAAGACATCAATAATCATCCCGCTTGGTCAGCGTCCATATCAAAAGTCAAGGATGAGTCTCACGGTGTGACGTTAATCAAATATGCTACAATATTATTGCAAGAGTTTACGCTTGAAATCGACGAAGATTTCTTGTTTGCTGTATTGGATGCGCTTAAGGTGCCTGGTAAGGCGAAAGTTGAGGATAGATTGTGTGATAACGATCTGGATTTGCCAACACTGGACAAGAATGTTTCTGATAGCGATATTTATTTTGAAGCTCTTCATTTCCAGCCAATGCAAATGAACTTGTCCTTCGTTCGTACGGAACATATCAATGCCGATGAGGTTAGCAACTCAGACAATGCCTTGTCATTTTTCCTGAATATTTTAACCATGGCCATCGGAAACATCAACTATGCCCCAGTCAGGCTTAATGCCCTTCTGATTGAAAATGTCCGAGTTCCGGTTCCATTGTTATTGCAGCTTATCCAGACTCATTATGGCCAAGCATTTTTGTATCAGGTGTACAAGATTCTAGGATCTGCTGATTTCTTGGGTAATCCGGTTGGTCTGTTCAATAACCTGAGTTCTGGATTCCTGGATATATTCTACGAACCCTATATGGGCTTCGTTATGAATGACCGACCACAGGAGCTAGGAATAGGATTGGCAAAAGGAAGTTTGAGTTTTGTGAAGAAATCTGTATTTGGACTAAGTGATAGCTTCGCCAAATTCACAGGTTCTATGGCCAAGGGACTTACAGCTGCTACTCTTGACACATCTTTCCAAGAGCGTCGTCGTCTTAATCAAAGGAGGAACAAAAGTAAGCATGGGTTCCTTGGTTTTACAGCTGGTGCATCATCTTTGTTTGAAAGCGTATCCAGCGGTATTAGTGGCTTAGCAGATGCACCATCTCAAGGCGCTGCAACGGAGGGTGCGTCTGGATTCTTCAAAGGAATTGGCAAAGGTATTATTGGGTTACCAACGAAGACTGCTATTGGATTTTTTGACCTTGCTTCGAACGTTGGTGAAGGAATTAGAAGCACAACAACGGCTTTTGATGGTGAAGGCATAGAGAAAGTGAGGCTACCTAGGTTCATCGCTCAGAACGCCCCCATCAGTCCTTACTCCGAGCGAGATGCTCAGGGTCAGTTTTGGCTAAAATCTGCTAATGGAGGCCAGTTCTTCAACGATAAATACCTAACCCATGCAGTTCTACCCGGAGGAGAGTATGTTGTTGTAATTTCTTATACACATATTATCCTGGTTTCAATAGCAGATCTTTCTGTTTCCCGAAGCATTGAAATGAAGCAAATTGAATCTATCCTAGTCGACAGCACAGGATTGCAAATCAAATTAACGGACAGGGATTCTAAATCTGAAGCTACCGAAATGTTCATACCTCTCCCTGAACAAAAAACTAGAAGGGAAGTTTATCAAAAATTATCAATTGCTGTACAAGATTTTAACAAAAGATGTCAAGTTATATTATGAGTCGTTAAATAGAAATACATGCTCTGAATCACCAGTTCTCTTCGGTAAACTAGCCATAAAAGAATTCGAGTCCTGACTTCCAAATCCTTGAAACTTTAGAGATTTTACCTTGATGTATCCGTCAAGACTTTTAACAATAAGCCCGTCCTCCACCGAAGTAAACATTCCTGGAGTTTTTAATTCTGCCGATAGATCTGCTGATGCATCTGCTATGGGGGAGATTTTATCTAGAATGACCCTTTTCAAGCCGGTGAAAGGAGATTTCTTGACCACATGACAATGCTTGAAGGTATAGAGCGGGCCCAAAGCGTTGAACCGTCTAATAATCTCTGTTGTAGATAAAACATCCCAATTTATCTGATATAAAGAGAGCGATGGCTTTGGCGCGTAACTGTATTCGTATGAGGTTTCTATGGGTTCAGGGAGAGCTGAATTATCAAACGTGAATTTCACAATGTCACTCACCAGTGGGCCGCCTAGATCAGCCAGTTTGAGCCCTAGCGATTCGGTTGTTTCTGAATCAGCATGGTAATCGTTACAGACTTGTTGTTTTAGCACCGATCCCTTATCAAAAGTGGTAGGATGCAGAGTCTGAACGGTCACGCCGGTGACACTGTCACCATTTAATATAGTATGCTGTAGTGGAGCAGGTCCTGAATATTTTGGTAGTAAGGACGGGTGGACATTAAGCCCCCCATATCTTAGGCTTTTGAGAAAGGTTTGTGGTATTAATTTGCCATAGGAAACAGCAATTGCTAAATCATAGCCATTAGCCGAGAAACTTTCGATTTCTGAGTTCTTCTCCGCTCTTAATATGTTCAATTTCTTTGCCTTAGCATAACTGACTATTGGAGTTTCCAGGATCTGTTTATTACCCCTCCCGCCCTTCTTGGAATGCTTAGCAATCAAGTCCAGCGTTCCAATATGATGTTGTCTAAAGCTCAAGTTTATCAAATGATCTAAACATCTGATGCTGAAAAAGTCTGAGCCAAAATAGGCCACTTTGAGGCCAACCATGGAACGTAAGTAAGCTTTGGGTGTTTTAAAGACAGAGGAATCTGGAGACGGGATGTTGAAAAAGACCACAAATGTAATGTTGCATCCCCGACATCTGAAAACCGGATCTGACATTCACTGAATGCCAAAAACCGTTACTATGCATTTCTCCTCTTTTTACTTCATCACATAAACCGGGGAGAAAGTCTCCCAGTTGTTTTCTCATCTAAAAAATAAAAATGAAGGCCATAACACGGGTGTTTCTCATGGTGGCTGTCACGGTGATTAATATCAATTGCGGAACCCTATACCTTTACTCGGCATACAGCCCTCAATTGGCCCAAAGATTAGGCTACACAACACGAAATGCCTCTAACATTGCCACAGCAGGCCAACAGGGAGTTCTTTTTTCGGCACCTTTAGTAGGGCTGATCATCGATAAGTATGGCTACACGCCAGCGATGATACTGGGATCAATAATGAGTTTTTCAGCTTATTTCCTCCTCAAGATTCAGTTTGACCATGAGACATCGAGCGTGTGGAGATCTTCCATGTATCTTTGTTCTGTTGGAATTGGATCTACATTTGTTAATAGTGCTACCCTCAAGTGCAGTATGTCCATTTTCCCGAACATGAAGGGTTTGGCATCGTCGTTGCCTCTGGCAATGTACGGAGCCAGCGCTACATTTTTCTCTTTGGTTGGGGCTACGTTCTTCCCAGGAGATACGTCAGCATTTCTGGGGTTTATTGCCTGGGCGGGACTCGTGATTAGCTCTTTGTGCGTTCCGATCGTTTGTTACTACGATTTTTCACTGATGAAGGGTAAAGACAAAAAGCTTGAAGAACAGGAAAATGAGGATGAAGTTAATGATCAGCTAATGAGCCCAAGATTCTCAAGTCATGACATAGAACTAACTCACTTCCAAAGCGATATAGTGGCTAGCCCTCGCCATTCAAGACCCTTTTCACCATTTGAAGTAGAGATGAACCATCCCTCCAACACACCTAAATGGACACTTCCCATTAAGTTGGACAAGTCACCTGAGCTGGAAATCAGACATCTAGTAACACGGCCAGAATTTTGGATGTTATTTGCGGTGCTTGGCTTCCTAGCAGGCTTGGGCCAGATGTACATCTACTCTTGTGGTTACATGGTCAAAGCTTTAACTGGCGGATCAGAGGACATCCTTTCAGTTGCAGACTTTTCAAACGGAATTGACAAATTCCCTTTGAAAGTGGAAAAGTATCTACAAACACAGCAACAGCTGCAGGTCAGTGTTATTTCTATATCTTCTACTTTAGGCAGGTTGAGCAGTGGAGTAGTTGGAGACTTAACCATCAAAAAGTTTAAAATCCAAAGAACTTGGTTCCTTTTTGTTCCTGCAATCATGATATTTGCCACGCAGATCATGGGGCTTATCGTCTCTTCCTTAAAGGGCCTTTTGGCGATATCAATGTTACTTGGATTTGGGTATGGGTTTACCTATTCGACGTACCCCGCAATTGTATGTGATCTATATGGATTGAAGAATTTTTCCATGAATTGGGGAGTGTTCATGCTATCAGCAATGCTGCCCAATATGCTATTGAATCATCTATTTGGATCAGTTTACGACAAACATATCAAACCACTGAATGTTGACTATCTCAAGGGGAGGATTGATGATAAGACGATGCAAGAACTTGTGGAATTTCTGAAGAAAAAGCCGATGAAAGTATGCGACGATAAGGTAGACTGTTATCGAGAAGCTTTCGATTGGACAACAGTGATTAGTTTTGTGATTATACAGCTCGTTGTCTACATTAACATTAGAGGAAAGAAAATGGGGGGACTAATAAAAGTTGGAGGGAGATTGGGCGGGAACTCTCGCGATTCCTTGTCTGTGGATGGGGAAGGTGAAACATAGATGAGTACGTATGAACAGTAATAGACACAGTAGGGGGTCCTCTTCATGGCTACAGAAGAACAACTTAAAAGGAGGAGGGAGAGATTTTCTAAGGAATCAAATAAACCGTCTTCTTATGGACTAGTGAGTCGTGGGGATGATTTGCGGTTGAAAGACGAGAAGGAACGAAAGAAACTTTTCTGCCATATAAAGAAGCTTTGCGCTGAAAAGAGCCCCCCAAGGGATGAAATTTTGCTTGGTTTGAGGAAATTAAGGGAGGCAATACTTGACAAACAAACTGTCGATAACGAAGCAAATGAAATTTACGTATTTTCCATTCAAGAGTCAGTCAAATTTGGCCATTACCAAACATATTTGCCCTTGCTACTAAATGTACTCAAGGGATTGAAGCTGGATAATGACCAATTGGGGAAATTCAGCTCCTACTTGGTGCTACACTTGACTCATTTCAATCAAGAATACCAGAAGGCTATCAGAGTCTACTTTGAATACAGAGATCAATTGCCTATCAACTCATACGGGAGACAACAACTAAACCACAGCTTTGAGCTTGTCAGGCTACTAATACTTCAAAGATACGACCAATGGTTCAGATATTACCATGAGTGTCTGCATAACCCTAAACTTTCCATAGAGCTGTTGTTCTTAAAAATGGGGTACCACCAAGTGGTATCCCATGCAGTTACCACCTTCAACAGATCATATTTCATTTTACCCACCCAATACCTGCAAGATTACTTCCAGACAGACCTTAATGAAGTTATCAAAGACACTTCATGGAGGGTCCAAAACGATAGCATGGTGATTAGAGAGAGAAACAGACAATAGTTTCCATTTGTATTGATTAAGTAAGCCACATTCGCTTTTCCCAGCTCCTAATATCTCCTCCTTCTCGCCTCACCACCTTCACTCTCCACTTCTACCCCCGAATAAGCATCCAGTACGCCAACTTTGGGCTGTGTATTTCTTTTCAAAGCCCTTTCAGACCACTATGAAAGACTTTCAAGTTGAAATTAAGTTGGAAAATGATGATTCAAGTCAACCCTCCCAGAAATACCTGATGGAAACCGTAACCATAAAAGACTTAGAAAGTGGTCAATTGGATATAGACTTACTTTTATCACACATCTCCCTATTGAAAGAAAAATTGTCCCATCTGCGGTACCAGATGGTCTCAAGTCTTAAACTGCTGGCCTCAGTGGACAGTAGCACTGGCCCAAGTGGGTTTTTCCAGACGGTCTCAGCCCAGGTTTCAGACATAAAACGGGATATCGAAGACTATCACCAAGAACTGCAGAAAGTTTTACCGGTGGTACGATTTTGCAAGATCAAAATGGGTCTAAGCCCCAATGATTCTGTCAAAGTGACCAAGCATGAGGTCAAAATCCAGTACCCTAATGGTTCTGGAGCTCTAGTCGGCTCTGTACCAGGGTCTAACGACAAACAAGATAGAAGGGTTCTGCAGCAGAAGAAAACTGCTGTGAGGAAGCCAAGAAAAAATATTAAAAAGACTCCGAATATAAACCAACCAGGACATACTCCTTCCAGTCTAGGCAATGCTAATGGAAATGCTCAAACGCCAATGTACCAGATGAATTTACAGTCACAACAACAGTTACAACAATCTCCACAAATCCAACAGCAGCAGCATCAGCTCCAACAACAACCGCCTTTACAACAATCACAACAACACCCTCAAGCACAGCAACAACCACAACAAATCCAATATGAACAATACACCCAGCAGGATTACGGCTCAGCTAATCAGCCCATTCTGCTGTAATTGTTCCGTTGCAACTCTATAATAAGGAAGTAGTTTGGAATACCCATTTTATTGTGATCCTCTCAAAGTAAACAATAAGTCATTCATCTTACCATTAGCACCATCTGACGCACTCTCTGGTGTTGTCTCGGAAATCTCATTTTGTTTCATGGACTGGTTACCCTTGGGCCTCTACCAAAATCTCTCGATACCCTCGACTTTCTTTTAAGATCTACCGCTCCACGGTTTCATCTTTTTTCACACATGAACCTCTTCAACCGCTGGATCCTAAGCCTGATTTTATCTGTGGCCGTTGCCATTGCTTTTGAGAGTGTCACTTCTGATGAATTGTCTCTACCGGAGGCTTTTCAGAAGATTTCCGATCAATCGCTCTTGTGGGGCCCCTACAGATCTAACCTGTATATCGGAATCAAACCAAAGATTCCCCATAGTTTTCTTTCTGGTCTCATGTGGTTCAATGCTGACGATCCTGAAGGAATTGTAAAGCTGAGGCATTCTTGCGAACAGGACCCCGAGATTCAAAGTTTTGGTTGGGTAAAATACGACGCAAGGCTTGGGGGAAGACACATCATCAAGGACAGAGGCTGTAAATTGTTGATAAAATCTGACTTTGTTAAGACCAACGACGGTAATTGGGCCCTGAAAATAACAGGAGTGCCAAAGAAAGGACAGGAAAACGTCAAAACATCTCTGGTATTCTATGCTGGAACTGAGGAAGACCAGGATAACATGTTGATGTTCGCAGGCAATAAAGATGAATTTGGGAATGTTAACAATGATCTTACAAGATTGACTGGTGTCTCCAAAGTTCTGGGAGGTGCTTTTGAACTATTAGTGGAAGATGGTCCCTCAAACAGATACCCATCTGCTACTGTTTTGGCTTCCCCTGATTTAAACCCATCTTTAACTCATCATCTCTCTTTACATGTCCCCGACGAACATTTGTGGCAAGCAAAAGAGGTGTTCATTTCGTTGCTTCAAGAATCTATTGGGAAAATCAGAGACGATCCCTCTTTAAACATAAGTGAAATACCAGTTGACCAATTGACAACCTTACGGAATGTTAACAATTTTGAGGGTAATTTACATTTCATTCAAAAGACATTTCAAGGGAAGTTTGAGTTGAACATTATTTTCAATCTGGAAGAGTCCACTGAAACACTTTCGTCTTCCAACATCGATTCTTATGTTGATAGAGCATTAACCCATTTTGATGAAAAATTCTCTTCCCAGTTACAGTTTCAGGCTCCATTTCATACAAAAGAATTTTTGAACTTTGGTAAGGAATTCTTGTCAAATTTAGCAGGGGGAATTGGATACTTTTATGGTGAGCAATTAGTCGATAGGAACGCATTTGTTGATGACGACTCCTTTGACAATGTCAAACTTGTTGGAAAACCAGAAGGTCCGTCTGAGTTATTCACGTCCGTTCCAAGCAGACCATTCTTTCCCCGTGGATTCTATTGGGATGAGGGGTTCCATCTTTTATCCCTTTTGGATTATGACAGTGATCTGGCACTTGAAATCCTGAAAAGTTGGTTTGCATTGATAGATGAGGACGGTTGGATTGCCAGAGAACAAATCTTGGGACCCGAAGCCAGAAGTAGAGTACCGGCAGAGTTCCAAGTTCAAAATCCTAATATCGCCAACCCTCCAACATTGATGTTAGTCTTTGCAAAGCTACTAAAGATGGCTCATGAGTCTCCAAATTCAGAAGAAGATTTTGTTTCTATCCAGGATCTTTCTGAGAACATGGGTCATGTTCACCTAGACAATCCAGAAATACTAGTCGACTATGCCGAAGACATTTATCCCAAGCTGAAGAAACACTTTGAATGGTTTGCCAGAACTCAAAAGGGAGAAACATTGGGGCTCAGCAGAGAGTCCAAGTACCCTAACCAGCTTTATAGATGGATAGGAAGAACCAAAGATTTGTGCCTTCCCAGTGGGCTGGATGATTATCCAAGAGCATCAGAACCAGATTCCGGTGAACTCAATATCGACCTTCTTTCGTGGATGGGATTAATGGCTAGATCAATGAAGAGCATAGCGAAGTTGTTGAATAAAGCCGACGATGTTCATTACTTTGATATTATTGAACAGGGAGTGCTATTTAACTTGGATCATATCCATTGGTCAGAAGAAGACAAGAGTTACTGCGATATCACAGTTGATGAAGACGACAATGACGTTTTCGAATGTCATAAAGGATACGTCACCCTTTTACCATTTGCTTTGAAATTAATCCCAGAAGATTCCGAACGGTTGATTCATGTATTACAAAATCTGAGAGATCCAGATATATGTTGGTCTCAATTCGGCATTCGATCTTTGTCCAAATCGCACCCTCTTTTCCACAGTGGAGAAGACTATTGGAGGGGGAACATCTGGCTGAACATTAATTATCTGATTCTAGATTCACTGAAGCATTACGCTGAATCTTCCAGTGCTCTTCCAGATGTGCAGGCATTGGCCAAACCCATTTACAAAGAATTAAGAGAGAATTTGGTGACCAATGTCTACAATGAATTTAAAAGAACAGGCTACGCCTGGGAACAGTACAACGAAGAAACCGGACAGGGCCAAAGAACGAGACATTTCCTTGGTTGGACTTCTTTAGTCATCCCCATAATGAAGTTGCCAGAAGAACTGCCGTAGAGAAGGATAATGAACCCTTACACCAGAAAAGAACCCTATAGACAATCACCTGATATAAAGTATATTCCACCCTCTCTCGCGATGCTTCCTCCTTTAGTGGAAAAAAAATTGAAAACTAGATTCGGTTTCACTTACTAGCTTCAAAATGGTACGTATCCAGGCTGTCATATGAACGGCAGAGAAATACTGAAAGTTGCTCCTCTGATAGATCCCATTGTTTTGCAATCTTTTGGTAATTTCGCCGAAGAGAATGAGTTGGAAATGAACCCAGTACTAACAGAAGTATAGTCTCTCCCATCCGCTACCGCTAACGCTGCAGTTACCAACCAATTGTTAGAGCTTCCAGACACCAACCTGGTTGCTCCAGCTGTCACTGAGGTGTCCGAGAAGGCTACCCAATGGCCAGCTAATGTCAGATTGCAAAGACAAAAGAAAATCTTGTACCAGAGACTTAAGGTTCCTCCAGCTATCGCTCAATTCACCAACACTTTGGACAGAAACACTGCTGCTCAAACTTTCAAGTTGTTCAACAAGTACAGACCTGAGACTTACGAACAGAAGCAGGAGAGACTCACCAGAGAGGCTGCTGCCATCGCTGATGGTAAGAAGAAGGAGGACGTCTCTTCCAAGCCTTACGTTGTCAAGTTCGGTTTGAACCACGTCGTTGCTCTGATTGAGAACAAGAAACCAAAGTTGGTCCTGATTGCTCACGATGTTGACCCTATTGAACTCGTTGTTTTCTTGCCTGCTCTGTGCAGAAAGATGGGTGTTCCATACGCCATTGTGAAGGGTAAGGCCAGACTTGGTACCTTGATCCACAGAAGCACCGCTACCGTTGCTGCTCTGGTAGATGTCAAGCCAGAAGATGAGGCTGAACTGGCCCAATTGGTTTCTGCCATCAACAAGAACTTCACCGAGAAGTACGAGGAATCCAGAAAGAAGTGGGGTGGAGGTATCTTGAGTGCTGAGTCCCAGGCTAAGGCCGCTGCTAAGGCCAAGATCTTGGAGGAGAAATAATCATGGTACTTTTAACCTTCTACATAGTTTTTGTATAAAAGTAATTTCATGAGATACTACTAGTGAAAAATTTCAGAGAATAAATAATGGACTTGACATATATTCATATATATGAGCTGGTTCTGGTTTCCTTGAGGGGCTGAATATGGTGGATGGTGATACAAATTTTGGTCTAGGACGTTTATTTGAGCTTGTAGAACAATTGAGGAGCAGCACAGTCGTTGATACAGTGCTCCAAATGGAAGAATTCCTCCACACAGTCCTCTTTGTATTCCTTCTCATCGTAGCCATCCTCCTCTTGTTCTTTGGTGACTCTCTCGATACATTCGTGCAAATGGTGGAGATATGGCTTACACTTTGGTGTCTCTTGACATTGTTTTTTTAAAACTTCTAATTGGTCTTCTTCTTCCTCTTCATCTTCGTCATCGTCGTCTTCGTCCTCTTCTTCGTCACCTCCTTCTTCTTCTTCTTTTTCCTCATCTTCGTCTCCTCCCTCTGCATTCTGTTCATCAAGGCCGGCATTAGCTCTCTTAGCTGCATTGTCAGCTTTGTTATCTTCTGCTATTTTGGCTTGAGGTTCAGAGCCAGAGCCTATGGCAGTGTCATCCACCTGGTCCTCAACATCAGGATCTTCGGCTGTAGCGTAGGCGGGAGCCAAAATGTCAATCAATTCACGGAAAAATGCCATCTTGAAAGTCTATGTACAAACTGTTGCAATAGTAGTTAAAGAATTCAGCTAAAGAAAACTGTTGTAGAGCGACTATTATAAAATCCAACTTTTGATTGGCCAAAAAAGCGAGATCGTACTTAGGTAATGCGCATCTTATGGATTTAAGGGTGGCAGAGAATTATATAGTGGACGCGACGAGCGGTGAGCGCATCTTGCTAATATGCGGGATTGGTTGCTATTTGCAAAGTGTGATGGGGTGGGGGATGCTTAGTCGGTGACAAGGCCTGGCAGATAGTCTTACCACTTTGGAAATTACTTGCTCTTTGCTGGTTGCTCGTATATTAAGCGTATTGTCCGCCGGGTATTTTCCAATTGGCCTTGGTACCTCCCTCCCGTACCCTAGTTCGGCGTACTTGACTTGCTACATCCTAACACCCTCCCTGACTCTCTTTCCCCCAGCTAGCCAGTGCGCGCGGTCTCGAGCGCATCTAGGGCTGGCACTTTAGTCTCGCGAAGGCAGATATTGGATGGCTCCCAGGAGGAGGGAGCTGAAAGAAAGTCTGTTCAAATTCGCGTGGACACGCCTTTCCACACGACTTGTATATATACAGCGGAACACTACCCTCTTGTTAAGATAAGATATCACCCGAATTCATCGATTGAGTATCAAAAGGAACAGCAATTTGCAGCACGTTTTCACAGAAGATAATTGAAGTACCAGGAAAAACACCAAGTTGTCATTTTACCAAATTTCCATCAGTATTTACACATCATGTCGGAAGAAGAACAACAACAAACAAACGAGAAGGTCATCGACCTTGAAAAGAGAATGTTTGTCGGAAACATTGACTATGACACCACCGAAGAAGAGCTGAGGGAGTTGATTACGGGCTTCGACATCGAAGGCATTGAAATCCCCAAGAGGTTTTCTAGGCGAGTGGGAAAGTTGACCGGACGCGGTTTTGCCTTTGTGACATTTGCCTCTAGCGAGGAAACTGCAAAGGCAATCACCGAGTTCGAAGGCAAAAATTTGAAAGGGAGAGACATCTACTGTAAATCTGCCAAACTCAAGTCAGCTGAAGAGAAGACTAAGAAGAAGAAATCCAACAAAAAGAAGAACTCCGCTGCTAAGAACAGTGATGGCACCACCACCACCGATGGTGTTACTAACACTGCAGTGGATGGGACTGAGGAGTCCCAAGCCGATGTCAGTAGCAATGCCGACTCTGCTTCCGATTCCGTTGCTGATTCGAAAGACAAAGAGAACAGCGCCCCCAATGGCGGCAAGAAGAAGAAGCCTTACAGTAAGAAGAAACAAAATCCACATAAAGTTCCCCTTGAGCAGGGTACGCCTTCAGAGACTTCGATCTTCATCCGTAATTTGCACCAGGAAGTTGTCACTTCCGAACTGACGGAGTTCCTTTCAGAGTATGACCCTCAATGGGTTTCAATTCCCAGAAGGAATATACCCCGTCATGTTGTTCAAAAACTGAGGAAAGAGAACATTCCGATCAGGTCGCGTGGTATGGCATTTGTGAGATTTGCCGACCACGAAACGCAACAACGAGCTCTCAAGGAATTGAACGGTAAGGAAATCAAGGGCAAACCAATTAGCATCGATATTGCCATTGATTCCTTTGTGAAGGAGGAACCTAAAGAATCTAGCGTCAAAGATGGTTCTGACGTTTCCATCGTTACTAATGGAGGTCAGCCGCAGGATGAGGGAGAAGAAGAGGCCAAGGAGGAAGAGGAAGCAAAGTCCGAGCCGCTCAAACCATTGGAGTCAACGACCATTGCTCCGGAAGTGCAAACTACTACAGTGTGATTTTCCAAACCGTTTCGAGTTGCTGAACTCTGTCATATAATCTATAGGTTTTGCTTGCAACTAGTTGGCGTAATAATGTATCATCATTCCATATTTATTTGTTCACGAATTCTATACCCCCGCCACGAGCCCTATTACTGTCCACGTGACGGGTTTTATGTTACGCCCGCGACTTTACCAAACAACTCTACACCAATCTCAGAATAGAGAGCTCCTCCAACCTAGGTGAAAAATTCGTTAGACTAAAGGAAATTCTATACATTTCAACAGGACAAAATGGGTATGTAAACCACCAACAAGTAAACATCCAAAGGCCAAGTACTAACGTCATTGTTTATAGGTAGAGTTATTCGTGCTCAGAGAAAGGGTGCTGGTTCTATCTTCACCGCTCACACCCGTTTAAGAAAGGGAGCTGCCAAGCTCAGAGCTTTGGACTCTTCTGAACGTGAGGGACAAATCCGTGGATATGTTAAGCAGATCATTCATGACCCTGGTAGAGGTGCTCCTTTGGCCAAGGTTGTCTTTCGTGACCCAACCAAGAAGGGTTTGCGTGAGGAGACTTTCATTGCCAATGAGGGTTTGTACACCGGTCAGTTCATCTACGCCGGTAAGGATGCTTCCTTGAATGTTGGTAACATCTTGCCTTTGGGAGCCCTTCCAGAAGGTACCATTATCTCCAATGTTGAGGCTAAGCCAGGTGACAAGGGTACCATTGGTAGAACCTCCGGAAACTACGTTATTGTCATTGGACACAACGTCGAGGAGAACAAGACCAGAGTTAAGTTGCCTTCCGGTGCTAAGAAGATCATCTCTTCCAACTCCAGAGGTGTCATTGGTGTTGTTGCCGGTGGAGGAAGAATCGACAAGCCATTGTTGAAGGCTGGTAGAGCTTTCCACAAGTACAGAGTTAAGAGAAACTCTTGGCCAAGAACCAGAGGTGTTGCCATGAACCCAGTTGATCACCCTCACGGTGGTGGTAACCATCAACATATTGGTAAGGCCTCCACCATCTCCAGAAATGCTGTTGCTGGTCAAAAGGTTGGTTTAATTGCCGCCAGAAGAACCGGTTTGTTGCGTGGTACACAGAAGACTCAGGACTAGGTACTTTTATAGTTATCAAGGTTAAATTTTGGGTGATACCATTCTTGTAGCTTTTATTGGAATTCAGTGGACCTCTTCTAGTTTTCATTCTGATCTCTCTCATCCTTGGCGGGTTTTCGTCCCTGTGGGCTTGCGCTCCCTTCTAACCCCGTAGAACTTGCTTGCCTTTTTAAGCCGGTTTAGTCTTCAAACCTACCTATGACATCGGGATTTCTTTACTGAAAAGCTTCCCTTTACTTAGGGTCTAACTTCAGCTTTTAACTCCCTCCAGTTTCTCACCCGCCAACAGGACAGTCATCCGTTGCCACAGCCTTCCTTAAAGCTTTTGCCCTGTGAAGAAGTAAACACCAGGTGGACTCAAGTTTTTTTCAGTCATTCGAAGATTAGAAGATTATTTCTTTCCTTTAAGAAGTCGACTTTCCTTCCCATGAATTCGTACAATGAGTCAGCCCCTACGGGTTGCAATTTCTGGGATAATGATGATATCTCTCCCTGTATCCGAAAATCGCTGCTGGACTCGTATTTGCCTGCCGCAATTGTGGTAGGATCATTTCTCTATTTACTGCTTATAGGAGCACAACAGATTAAGACTCACAGAAAGCTCTACGCCAAGGATGAAACACAACCGTTGTTAGAACCTGCCAATGGCTCACCTACGGACTATTCCAATACTTATGGCACTATAGATTACGAAGAGGAACAATCCACAGCGGAGTTGACAACTTCGCAGAAACATTTTGATATTTCCAGACTGGAACCTTTGAAAGATGACGGCACTCCATTGGGCCTGGTGAAATATGTTCAAAGAGATGGCTGGGAGAAAGTTAAGCTGATTTTAGAATTTCTTATCTTGATATTCCAAGTAGGTAGTGCTCTCTCTGCCCTTTTCGTTCCTTCTCTTAACCAAGAATGGCAAGATTACAAGCTAACTCCAATAGTGCGAGTATTCGTGTGGATCTTCTTGTTTTCACTTAGCTCTATCAGGGTGTTAAACAAGTCAGGCCCATTTCCTTTGGCCAATATCTCATTGTTGTTTTACATTGCTAATATTGTCCCCTCTGCACTCTCTTTCAGAAGTGCACTTATTCATCCACACAATTCACAACTGGTCAACTATTACTACTCTTTCCAGTTCATCAACAACACGCTACTGTTTTTGCTTCTTGGTTCAGCAAGGGTGTTTGATCATCCTTCTGTCCTTTTTGACACTAATAATGGAGTTAAGCCTTCCCCGGAAAACAATTCCAACTTTTTTGAGATTGTCACTTATTCTTGGATTGACCCATTGATTTTCAAAGCTTACAAAACTCCATTACAATTCAACGACATATGGGGCTTAAGAATAGATGATTATGCATATTTTCTGCTAAGAAAATTCAAAGACCTGGGATTCACCAAAACGTTCACCTACAAGATATTTTATTTTTCAAAAGGCGACTTAGCTGCGCAGGCTTTGTGGGCAAGTATTGACTCTATGTTGATTTTTGGACCATCTTTGCTGTTGAAACGAATCCTGGAGTATGTTGATACCCCAGAGATGACATCACGTAATATGGCATGGTTGTACGTTCTCACCATGTTCTGCATCCAAGTTACAGATTCTTTAGTCAGTGGAAGATCCCTATACCTAGGAAGAAGAGTTTGCATTAGAATGAAAGCTTTGATCATTGGTGAAGTTTATGCTAAAGCACTTAGAAGACGTATGACTAGCCCTGAGGAGTTAGTAGATGAGGTTGACTCTAAAGATGACAAGGTCATAAGCACGGAGCAAACCTCAAAGGAAGAATCCAAATCTACGGAACTAGGTGGAATCATCAATTTGATGGCGGTAGATGCTTCCAAAGTTTCGGAACTGTGCAGTTATCTGCATTTCTTTGTCAATTCCTTTTTCATGATTATTGTTGCTGTCACCTTATTGTACAGGCTCCTAGGATGGTCGGCTCTCGCTGGTTCATCCTCTATCTTAGTTCTTTTGCCACTGAATTACAAACTAGCAAGCAAAATTGGTGAGTTCCAGAAAGAAATGTTAGGAATTACAGATAACAGAATTCAAAAGTTGAATGAAGCTTTCCAGAGTATCCGTATCATCAAGTTTTTTGCTTGGGAAGAGAATTTTGCCAAAGATATTATGAAGGTAAGAAATGAAGAAATCAGGTATTTGAGGTATAGAGTCATTGTCTGGACTTGCTCTGCATTTGTTTGGTTCATCACTCCAACGTTGGTGACTTTGATTTCATTCTATTTTTACGTTGTATTCCAAGGCAAAATTCTGACAACCCCTGTAGCATTCACTGCACTTTCTTTATTCAACTTGTTAAGATCTCCGCTTGACCAGTTATCCGATATGCTTTCATTTATGGTTCAGTCAAAAGTTTCTCTGGACCGTGTCCAAAAGTTTTTAGAAGAACAAGAGAGTGATAAGTATGAACAGCTAACGCACACCAGAGATGCAACTTCTCCCGAGGTTGGTTTTGAGAATGCCACATTATCCTGGAACAAAGGCTCAAAAAATGATTTCCAACTCAAAGATATTGATATCGCCTTTAAAGTTGGAAAGCTTAATGTGATTATTGGTCCAACAGGTTCCGGAAAAACTTCTTTGTTGCTAGGTCTTTTAGGAGAAATGCAACTGACTAATGGTAAGATATTCCTTCCTGGAAGTACTCCTCGTGATGAATTGATTCCAAATCCTGAAACTGGTATGACTGAAGCTGTGGCCTACTGCTCGCAGATTGCTTGGTTGCTGAATGACACCGTGAAGAATAACATTGTCTTTGCAGCTCCTTTCAACCAACAGCGTTATGATGCTGTTATTGAAGCTTGTGGGCTGAGCAGAGACTTAAAGGTCTTGGATGCTGGTGATGCCACTGAAATTGGCGAGAAAGGTATCACTTTATCCGGTGGTCAGAAACAACGGGTCTCTTTAGCTAGGGCCCTGTATTCAAATGCTAGGCATGTGTTATTGGATGATTGTTTAAGTGCTGTTGACTCTCACACCGCTGCTTGGATATACGAAAACTGTATTACTGGACCTCTGATGAAGGATCGTACCTGTATTCTTGTGTCTCACAACGTTGCTCTGACAGTCAGGGATGCTGCATGGATCGTTGCCATGGACAATGGACGAGTTATTGAGCAAGGAACGTGTGAGGACTTGCTTTCATCAGGAAATTTAGGCCATGACGATTTGGTATCAACCGTTATTAGCTCGCGTAGCCAATCTTCGGTCAACTTAAAACAATTGAATGTCGCTGATACAAGTGAAATTCATCAAAAATTGAAGCAAATAGCTGAAAGCGACACGGCAGATCAACTTGACGAGGAGCGACTAACTCCTCGAGGGAAGCTGATCGAAGATGAAACGAAGTCTAGCGGAGCAGTTAGTTGGGAAGTCTACAAGTTTTATGGTAGAGCCTTTGGTGGCATTTTCATTTGGTTTGTATTTATAGCAGCATTTGCCGCTTCTCAAGGTTCAAACATCATGCAGTCTGTTTGGTTGAAAATATGGGCGGCTGCTAACGATAAGTTGGTGTCTCCTGCGTTTACTATGTCTGTTGATAGGTCGTTGAATGCTCTCAAGGAAGGATTTAGGGCATCTGTGGCATCTGTTGAGTGGTCCCGTCCATTTGGCGGTGAAATGTTCAGACTTTACAGCGAAGAGAGCACTCATTCCTCTGGCTATTATATCACAATCTATGCTCTGATTGGTTTGTCTTATGCGTTAATTTCAGCATTCCGTGTCTACGTTGTCTTTATGGGAGGAATTGTTGCCTCTAATAAGATTTTTGAAGATATGCTGACAAAAATTCTCTATGCCAAATTACGATTCTTTGATTCCACCCCTATCGGCCGTATCATGAACCGTTTCTCCAAGGATACTGAATCTATTGATCAGGAACTGGCTCCTTACGCTGAAGGATTTATTGTGTCCGTTCTTCAATGTGGTGCTACTATTCTTTTGATTTGTATTATTACTCCGGGATTCATCATATTTGCTGCATTTATTGTGATTATCTACTATTTTATTGGGGCATTGTATTTAGCTTCATCTCGAGAGTTAAAAAGATATGATTCGATCACTGTGTCTCCGATCCATCAACATTTCTCCGAGACATTGGTGGGAGTTACCACCATTCGTGCTTATGGTGACGAAAGAAGATTTATGAGACAAAACTTGGAGAAAATTGATAATAATAACAGATCTTTCTTCTACTTGTGGGTTGCGAATAGATGGTTGGCACTTCGTGTTGATTTTGTTGGAGCTTTAGTCAGTTTATTATCAGCAACTTTTGTGATGCTAAGTATTGGCCATATCGATGCTGGTATGGCAGGTCTCTCCCTATCCTACGCTATTGCGTTTACTCAGAGTGCTCTTTGGGTTGTTAGGCTCTACTCTGTGGTGGAGATGAATATGAACTCCGTGGAAAGATTGGAAGAATATCTGAACATTGACCAAGAACCTGACAGAGAGATCCCAGGTAATAAACCACCATCATCGTGGCCTGAAACTGGAGAGATAGAAGTTGAAAACGTTTCACTGCGATACGCTCCTTCTCTGCCCAAAGTCATCAAGAATGTATCTTTCAAGGTTGAGCCAAGATCGAAGATTGGAATAGTTGGTAGAACTGGTGCTGGGAAATCAACAATTATCACAGCATTCTTCAGATTTGTCGATCCCGAATCTGGATCAATTAAAATCGACGGTATTGATATTACCTCTATTGGATTGAAGGATTTGCGAAATGCTGTCACTATCATTCCTCAAGATCCAACGTTGTTTACGGGTACTATCAGATCTAATTTGGATCCATTCAACCAATACTCAGATGCTGAAATCTTTGAATCTCTGAAGAGAGTCAACCTGATCTCTACAGAAGAACCAACGTCTGGTAGTTCCAACGATAATATCGAGGATTCAAATGAGAACGTGAACAAGTTTTTGAACTTGAGTAACACTGTGTCCGAAGGTGGCTCAAACTTGTCGCAGGGTCAACGGCAGTTGACTTGTCTTGCCCGCTCGTTGCTGAAGTCTCCCAAGATCATTTTACTTGACGAGGCAACAGCCTCTATTGACTACAACACAGACTCCAAGATTCAAACTACAATCCGAGAAGAGTTCAGCGATAGTACCATTTTAACAATAGCCCATAGGCTACGCTCTATTATTGATTATGACAAAATATTAGTTATGGATGCTGGCCGTGTCGTAGAGTATGACGACCCTTACAAGTTGGTCAGTGATCAGAACTCATTGTTCTACAGTATGTGCAGTAACAGTGGGGAACTTGATACGCTCATAAAGCTTGCCAAAGAGGCTTTCATTGCTAAGCGTAATAAGAAATAATTGATAGCCAGATCATGTAAATAAATATGCTTCTAAAATTTTGTTTCACAGCAGTGTAGTATTAAGGTCGCTTTCGTCTCGAGCATTGTTGTAGTGATTATAATCCTTATACCATGTTTTGATAATCAGGCCATCATCTTGCTTCTCTTCAATGACTACCAATCTATAACCTCTGATCCACGGCAAAAGCTTGAATACTAGTGCCCAATAGAAAACGCAAATCACAATCAAAAACAATGCACCAAATGGGTAACTTGGCAGTCCTGGAATTGAGTTGGCACTCTTGTCACCCGGAAGGAGTGGTCCTAAGATGATGAAAATGGAAAAGACAATAGTGACCAATATGAATACAAAGGGCGATTTTATGGCAGGCACCGAATCAGGAAATCTTCGTCTTAAGATAATTGCCCCCACCCCAACTAGACCAATAAAAAACTGCATCACATAACTTTCCAGATTGATAATATAATCATAGACATTTCCTGGAGGTGTGAATATTAGGAAGGCTGACGATATTATTGCGGGCACTAGTAATGCTGGCAATGGGGCACCAAATGGCCAATTAGCGGCTAGGTATTTAGAAAGTGGTAGGAACCCTTCTCTAAAGACTTCCTGGTCTACTCTTGAAACGTTATAAAGAACCACCAACGTGTTCCCACCGGCGCTGATGGCAATGCTCAGGCCAAGAAGCGTTCTTCCTAGTTTCTCACCCAGAATCTTCTCAAAAAGTAACCCTCCAATCAGCTGGCCAGAGTTAAGTATCTCATCACTTGGAATGACCATCAGATAGGCAAAATTGATTAGAATATAACATATGCTAATAATAGCCAAGGATGAAGGTCCTGCAATTTTAAAAGTTCTATTCGGATTCTTTACTTCTCCTGCAGAAGAATGCACAGAACTCCAACCAGCAAGAGAGTAGATGGCCTTGAGAACTGCAGAGATGAAAGAGCTCAATGACACTTTCTGTTTGGTGGTAAAGAATTGATCCCAGTGTAATTGCCTTTCCAGGTGAGATACCTTCTCAGGGAGGATTAAGGCATATAATCCACTTAGAGCTATGGCTATTAAGAGGAATATCTTCAAAGCACCAAAAAAGTTTTGCACTCTAACGCCGAACTGAACAGAGATACCATGAATGATCGTAGTCAATACAATTAGAACAACACCTACCATTCTTGAAGCCCACTCACTTGGTTTCTCCACATTTATAGAGTAAAGGAAATACTCTCCAAAAATGATAGAATTAGAAATGGCGAATCCAAAAAAGATCGAATAGATCCCAACAATAACGCTCATCAACATATGAGGTTTGAAATAAATGTATTCCAAAAATACTTTGATTCCACCATTTCTAGGAACAATTGATCCCAGTTCTAAAAACAAATAGAGGCCCGCAAATGCCATGAAAAATGCTATGAACCAGACTAAGAAAAATAAGCCTGGGCAGGCTCCAACTTCATTGAATATTAACGAAGGTGTAGCAAAGATACCAGATCCCACTATCCTTGAAACAAACAATACAACAGTTGAGAAAATGCCCAAAAACCGTTGCTTTCCCTCCGGCAACTCTCCAAGAAGGTCTTCTTCTATCAGTTCAATATCGTGTTGACTAAGATCAAGCTTACTGTGCTCGCTGTGGTTGAAAAGGTCCTCCCGGGAGCCTGACTGGGATTGATAATCTTGTAGCATAATTTCAGTTGGATTATTATCACCAGGGCTTGAAGTGGGCTCTACTACCATTGATAGGTGACCTAACAATGCTGGGAGGGAAAAGTCGGGACAGGAGATACAATCAGGGTTTTGTTGTTTTTGATAAGAAATTATCACGTGAGTTGTGCTCTTTTTTTTTTTCCCCCGTTATCATGTGAGATGAGATGAGAGTGATGAGCTCATCACTCTAAGTTCTAGTTCGAATGCCCGGATTTGTGCTTTGCCAATTGTGAGATGACAATTTGAGACTGGGCCACTGATGAGGAGATAGGTTGTTTTTGAGTTTAATGTTGGAGCCTTATTCAGCACGGTTGACGTTTTTTAGAATATTGCCATTTTCATGCGCAGAGTCAGATATATAAATCCAGTACTGGGTTCAAGGGACCAGAATCTCTTGCAATATTTACTGCCAGGGACCGATCTGGATCGAAAGATTGCTCAATAGAGAGTTTGTTCTATCTTGGGAGATGATAGGAGAGACACCAAAGAAACAGGCTTGAGATGAAATATAGCATTATTAATTGTATCCTGGCCAATTGTAATCTAAATGTCCCATCTACAGACTCTTTTCATCAGTTTGCTTTGCCCATGTGAGATTGTACCAGTCATGGGATAAGAGTGACTAATAGTTCAACCACGATTTATTCATACATTTGTGTCTAGTAACTGCTGTTGTGCCGAAAGGCACTCTAAAGAGCCATATTATATCTTTCTGTTGTAATAGTATCTCCTTGTATCCAGCAAAGCTGGCTGAGCGTAAGCCAGAGCAATAACGAAAGCTCTTGATAGCAAATCAGTTGTTTCCAGGACTTCCTACCATATCCCTAAACGGATTATCAAATATGTTGGAGTAGTCCTCTAGTTCAATGTTAAAAAGTGACATTGTCGATTTGCCCATCGACGCCTTATTTGCTGCGAAATCAATGAGAAATCTACATAGACCCATTGAACTTCTAGGTCATGGGAGAACGATGGCCGGTAATCGTCGTAGGACAAAGGCGAAGGAAAGAATCAGTGAAGCCGATTTCAACAAGGCATTAAAGTCCTTAGCGAACCCTCATCGCCAAAAAGCTTGTCATAGCGACTGACTCTCAGACCCCACGAATCAAACTCCATCACGATATCGACCAAACTACTCTATCCTTATTGATTATAGATGCTAACCGTTATTCCATTACGTAAATACTGCTGGGTGATAACAAAGGAGGGAATGAAACCACATATCAGCGAGTGGCAGCACTATCCGTATCGTAATGATCTTAGTCTCATTGTTCAACAAGGAATATCTGGATATTTTATGAGAATAACCCATAAGGGGTCGGATCTAGTTCGTTTACCTTCGTTAAGAAACTCTTGCACACCTAACTAACCTCACTATGAAGCAAACTGTAGACTCCACAAAGATTGAGACATATTTCAAAAGCATTGAACCACGGCATAGAACACAAAGTTTGCCAATTGAGATCACAAGCAGAAAACCTGTGATTGCGTTGAAGTTTATGATTGATCAGGATCATTCAATTCAAACTTTGCGAGTTCAACTTTTCTTTAAAGATACAAGCTCCTTTAACCAATGTCTAGATCTAATCCAGGATTCTCAATTGCTTGATCCGTCGCTGCAAACGATTACCAGTCAACTTCCACTTACCTTTCTGACTCAGGATATTGATGGAAGTAACTCCAATTCCTTTTCCAATTCTAATTCAAATATAGGAGATCCTCAAGATTCAATGTCATACTCAACGAGATCAACGTTTTGGGAGCCTCAGTTTCAACCCTCTCAAAATCCGCCTGATCTAAGGAAGATTATTCTACTAAAGCTCCAAGACCCTAATTTTGTAGAAAAAGTGAAGCATTTAGAGGATGTCATCTCGGATGTTTTAAACTGAAAGGCAAATGCTGTCAAATCTATGGCTTTTCGGCACTGATAATCGACATGCATTGAAATTCATCTGAATATGTGGCCTTCCATAACCTAATTTTACAGTCACTTCCAGAGCTACTCAGAATTGTGCCGGTGGTATTCCAACTGACTTTCCAAACTTCGCTTTTATGGTCGTCATGACTAGAAAGTAGCTCAATGTGAGTGTCTTTGTTCTCGACAAACTCGTCCACTCCATCGGTTATCATATCTGCTCCATTGGAAACAGCAGGTTCTGTTTTTAATTTGAAAATACGTACATTTCCATCTTTGCATCCCGTGGCTATCAGCTGAAAGCTTCTGCCCATTGAGGGGGCCCACGAAACAGATCTGATAAGTCCATGGTGTTCAGGTAAAACGCTGGCCAAAACATACTTGTCATGATCTCCCTTCTGATATATGAATCCTTGATCTAATGCACACACCACTAGGTATTCATTAGAAAACCGAGATGGCGACCAAGTTAGGGCAAAATCAGATTGCAACCTTGATGCTGGCGGTGTAGCTAATACACTGATTTCATTAGTCAATGTCCAGTTGCTAAGATCTGCTGGTTCTACAGCATCGTAGATTCTCAAAACCCCATCACTTCCAATCGCTCCAAGTCTCAAACCCAAATGGCTTGGAGCAAACGCAAGATCGTAAAGAGGTCCGTGAGAATCAGCTATTGTGGCCAACCGCTTCCAACGTTTCCCAGATCCAGCTTCCTCGTCTAAATCTTGCTCCCAGATCTTAATTGTCCTGTCATAAGAAATAGACGCTAGGATGTGACCAAACTCTGGTGATGCGTAAGCTAGCTTAACCACCGCTGAATCGTGAGCTTTCCACGAGTCATTCAGAATCCAGGTCGATGTTGATGGATCGAAGTCAAAAACTTTGATATGCTGGTCTGATGAGCAAGTAGCTAATTGCTTTCCATAAAAATCGTACTCAATGTCGTGTATGAGCTCTTCATGTCCTGTCGTGAATGCTTTGACTGGTTCCCTCATACTTCAGAAAGGTTTGGGTTTGAGTCGAGTCCTGTTTACTTGGAACATATTTTACGAGCCATTCTTCGCGCGAGGTAAGACAAGGTAGGTTTGCTTAGTTAAGCATGAACTTTATGTACTGTCTATGAAAAGAGCTTGGAAATAGCTAGGATGGGGCCAAAAATGGCAGTTAGGAGTAGCTTCAAATTGCCCAGAAACACATGAATCTCATAAAGAAGAATAAAACAGATTACCAGCTCTGCAATTATAACAATGTTCTGAAGTTGAGGCATCGCCTCGCCAAGTAAAGTTAAGGGCCTGAAGACAATTCGGAAGTAAGGAATGCTTCCTATTATCATGTGGATATTCGAAAGTATCTTTGGATGAGATGAGACTGGTATGGGTGCCTGAAAATAACTGGCATCGGCCATACTCTCTTTCAAAGAAGGATTATCTTTCTCTCTGGTGCTCTGATCAGCAGCGATAGTTGAACGAGACTTTACGAACGACGGAATTCTAAATCTTGGTTTTGGTTCTGTCTGATTCTGTTGTTCTGCCTTTCTTGTGGATGAATAGCTATAAGATTCAAATTCCGTCTCTGAAGCTCTTTTAAATGACGCATCAAATGTCACACCTTGGCTGTTCATGTTGTAATTATAGTTGAACGACAAGGCCTCCTGAGACGAGTCGCTGGACAAAAATCCATTCTTCTTTCTTGACTTCTTCTTGTTAGTATTACGGACAAAGTTATAGAAGTCTTCAGCTTTACTTCGTGGAGCTTTACTAATGAATTCAAGCCCGTGTTTTTTGTCACCACTCCATAAAGGACCAGCGCTAGGGATTAATTCATTATGATTTTCCTGTTTAAGAGAAACACTTGAACTTGATTTCTTCGAAAATGGGCGTTTGAAAGCCTTCAAAATTACTGTTTGATTTTTGCTTGAGTCTTTTGGAGCCATGTACGAATAAAGCGGTGTGGTTCTCGTACAGGGAGATTTTGAACTTGGTCTACTGCTATCCAAACAGGGGCCTGGCGAAATGAATGTTGGAGCTGGTGGTAATGCCTTATCTATTGCGGAGATAGTTGTAGAATTGGAGTTGGATTTGGAATCCGAAGGCAAGATGTACTGGAAAAACTTAAAAGCAGCGTCCGCCACCAAACTTCCAATGCCATAGGCTTCCCCGTCTGATACTGCATCAGGCTCATCCTCACGTACAGTTTTAATCGCCTCCTCTTCCTTTCTAACCGATGGACTGGAGGGATTAGAAGTAGATGGACTCTGTAACGTTTTAGTTGGGTTTGAATCGGTATGGTAATCGTAATAGTCAGAGGAGCACGCTACCATGGGCATAGCACTAATAATCTCATCATCATCTATTGGACCCTCTAATAAGGCAAGCCGTTTCTGTAATTCCAGTTCTCTAACCCCAATATTTGGCAAATGAGTCTTCTTTTGAAACACATTTTTCCTGATGAACTGCTTCACATGCGAAGTAGCATGTTTTGGTTGCTTTCTGTCAACAAACAGATCATCGTAGTCCATGTCGTTTTCACTAATTACTGACGAAGCAGTCTCTGGCCTTGAAATCTTCCTATCTCCGTTATCATGAATGTGAAATTCCAAGAATTGATCCGGAGTTTCCTCCAAATCTGAACTTAGAGAATCATGGCCCTTGCTATGATCGTCAATGTAACGTCTTTCTGAGCCCCTCTTCAATGCTTCGGCTATTTTCTCCTGATAATAGTTTTCTTCATTAAGCCTGTTCCTGTTATCTACAGTGATCCCACTAAACTCCCCTTCAGGTCTCTGCTCCGGTTGTAATATTTCCACAGGCCTTGATGGAACTGGATAGTGTATTGTACTCATACCAGATAACAGCTATCAAAGCCTTTACACTGTTTAATCCGATAGAAATCTAGTTATTGTGTTGGGTCCCAGAGGATGGTCCCAGAGGATGACCTTAAAATAGCCAGAAAACCAGCCATCTTTATTATGCTTACCTCAGCAATAGTCGCTATCTCCGCACATACATATACCATATACGACACCAGTAAGATGATAAGAACCTTTTAAAATACTACATAAACAAAACAAAATATAAAGATTACAGTGACAGAAACATATGGAAAATTATGAAAAATGCACTTTCTACCACACTTTTTTTCAACTCCTTGTGTATCCTATTCCTTTTTCTCCAATCTAAATAAGTTCAGAGGCCAGCTCCTTCACCGAATGTGCAAACTCTTGGGCCAAGTTTTCAACAGCTGATTCAAGTTTGTTCACAAAAGAGTGGAACTCACCAGCATTGTCGGAGGAGGCAACGTCGTCTTCAGTCTCCTTTCCCCAGAAAGAGGACAGGTTCTGTCCACCACCATTGTAAACCAACAGGTTTGGAGTGTCTTCTGGTACATCCTCTAATACTCCAACAGATGCATACTTGAGAAGGTTCTTCTTAAGTTGAGCAGGTGTGACACCCTCAGATCCTCCGTTAGAGTACAAAGATCCAGCAGCAGGTTGCAATGACAAGAAATAAGTCAACAGACCAGCAATATGAGGAGAGGCCATTGAAGTACCAGATAAGGTGGCAGTGGCGTCATCCGAACCAGTGTAAGTAGAAAGAATGTTTAAACCTGGAGCGAAAATGTCAACACATTTACCGTAGTTGGAGAAGTAAGCTCTAGCGTCTGATAAGGTCGATGCACCAACGGTGATGGCATTCTCAGCAGCTGCTGGTGAGGTGTTACAAGCATCTTGGTTTTCGTTACCTGCTGCAACGGCAAAGTGAATACCATTCTTAACAGCAGCATTGACTGCGAGGTCCAGGGCGGGAGACTTACCACCACCCAATGACATATTAGCGGTAGAGCCTTTGAATTTCTTGTCGCCCTTTTTGACAGCATCCAAATGGGATTGAGTGGCATACTCAACACCCTTCAGAACATCTGACATCGAACCAGAACCATTAGATCTCAAGACCTTGATGGCAACAACGTTAGCCTTCTTGGCAACACCGTAACTTTCAGAAGCAATGGTACCAGCGCAATGAGTTCCGTGACCGTTTCCATCGTCGTCAACGTCTCCTGCTGGAATCGTCTTACCCCAAGTAGCTCTACCTTGGAACTCCTTGTGAGTGACATGGATACCTGTGTCAATAACATAGGAAGTAACACCCTCACCACCAGCTCCATCATACAAGTACTTGTTGAAGCTGCCCAAAGAAAGAGGCTTTCTGTGAGAGACTCTGGCCAAACCCCAAGGAGCACCGTTTTGAGTTTCAAAATCGGTGGCAAATACTCTCGAATCTCTTTCAATGAAAGCAACTGATGGGTGCCTACTGATGAGTTCTAAAGTGTCATCCAAGAAGTATCCGGTGTAACCTTTGAGCAAGTCACCAACGGAGAAATCACCGGTGAAACCTGTTTCACCATTCTCATTAGAGACAAAAAATGAGTGATTTGGATCCGACTCTCTTAGTTTGCTCACAGACTCTTCATGAAGAGCGGAGACAAGGTCACGGTGGAATTCGATATCCTCTGAAGTGATACCCTTCTTGAAGACTATAATATAAGAGTAAGGGATTAGGTTCTTAGCAGCCGACTGGGTAGTAATGACTGGAGCAGAAGCATGGCCTTTCATCTTCTTCAAAGTTTCAGGGCAAAGCTTGGGGTGTCCCTTGGAACCTGCGGCACCAAATTTAGGATGCTTCCCATGGTGAGCCAGTACACCCTGTTCGCTGCCACTTTCAGCGGCAAATTGGCTGGGCAATGACTCAATGTTAGGGATTAGCAATCCTTGGACTGCTATGGCAGATAAGATAGCCAATCCAACGGAATGACGCAATTGCATAGTGTAAATGATATGAAGATCTGTTTTAAGAGAGTTGAAAGGAACAGTAAAACAACACTAAAGTGGTTGTAATGCTTTACTGGGGGAAGTTGTAGATAACGGACAAGGAAAAAAACGCAGTGGCGATAAAGGGGTATTTATACAATAATAGCTAATGCTCGACATTTACCTCGCTTATCAGAGGTAAATTCTCTAGCAACCCGCAAAAAAAAATCGTCATCGATCATGTGACTATTTGGTATCTGCATGATAAGTTATCGTAACATGAAACATGAGGCGTGACATTAAACGGCAGACACGATAAAAAAAAAAGAAAAACTGGACCTCTATTGGTCCAGCCAATCGAACGACGAGTCTACGGCAAACTTAGTCGAATAAATTGTAGGAATCTCAGGGAAGGTATCGGCCTTGGAGACGATTATCCGGTGGCTATCGTTGACTAGTTTACCCTTAATTAGATTTTGATCGATTAGACTGATCATGAGGTCCTCCACAAAGGCGTCGTCTATCTGGGGTCCATTGGTGACTATCAGGTACGAATAGTTATTTTGAAAATATGAGTTTTGATTTGGCGAAATGGAAACGGAAAGGGCCGTTTTGATGGATGAAAATCTCAGTGAGTTGTTGACTGGTGGCTCTATGAGGATCAGTTTTCGAACCAAATTTCTGAACAGCAAAATACGCAGTCGTTGAAGTAGCGGCAGAAGAACGTTCATCTTTAAAAAATATGACTCGTTATCAAACAGGTATTTGTGGAATTCGAAAACGTTGCCCTTTTTGAGGGTTGAAATCAATGGTCGGTAGAGCTCAATCAAAGGGTGCTCCTCGTGAGATGATAGCAACTCGTTCAGTGTGTTCAAATTTGGGATCTTACCAACTATAAGACTGGAGGGGATAAGATATTTTAGTATTAATTCAATGTTTTTTGTCCGATGGTTGGTATTATCGATGTAGGCGTTGTTTAAACACCAGCTCAATTGAACAAATGCAGTCATGAAGTTGTTCTGTATGAAGTTAAACTTTCCCAGCAAAAATCTATACTGGATTAGCTGGGATTTAGGAATAATTTTGGCATCCAACTTCAAAACGTTCATGTTGGAGAAGATATCGTTGCATCTCAAGAGATGATTGATGTTAAAGTAGATGTAGCAAGTCTTTATACCGAGTAAAAATAAAACCAGTTGCTGGTCCCTTGATATCTGGCCTGTTGGATCTCTCTGATTTCTTATATTGTTGAAAGCTTTCTGCAAAATGGTAGACATTTGGGTAAGCCTTGGGTAATAGCTGTTTCTCTTTTTGATAATCAGCAATTTTTTGTCAACTAGTTTGACAAGGGGATGCAAAAGAATGACATAATCAACAAGAGTTCCAAAAAGGTACTTGTAATGCTGTTGTTTGTTGAGAGAGCTTGCCAACTCGTCAACAACACTAATCATTAGATCAATGGATTTCAAAATCGACCATGGGTCAAAGTTTCTAACGAATTTTAAATAGCTGACAATCAGGCTTTCAAATCGAGCCCATTCGCCGCCGAAGAACTGTTGGTCTTGAACGAACTTGCTTATGGTTTGTTCAGATTGATTCTGTAGATCCACTTGAAGTTTCGGGAGATGAGGAGATTTTGGGTTCATGGTCAACTGTTTCTTGAGCGATTCACTCGCCTCTTTTTCGGGAAGCTGAATTGTAGAGTGAATCTTTTTAAAAAAGATCTCTAATTGACTCATGTAGGAAGGCAAACGAGTGGATGGTCATAGAGAAGAAGAGTCCCAGGTAGATTAAACAGACGGTGATGATTTTCGGAAAGTTTCGAGGGGAGTACTGGGAGGGCTTGAGCACTCAGTAAGACATGTTGCAACGGGACAAGAGCGATGAAAATTATGGAAATCAGGAAACTCGTGAACCTCACATTTTAGCCCGGTTTGAAAAGGTTTCAGCCAGATCTTTATTGTGACCAATTCTTCCTACCCTCCCCATTACCTTTCCGTGCATCTTCTTTTTCATTTAGTTACATAAGCGCGAGACGCATAGTCAACTTTTCAAATTCTGCCTGGTCAGGTTAAGCTTCTACCATGGGTAGCAATAAACTGGACGAACTTGCCGTAACATGCCCGACAGAGAAGATAATAGTGCGCAGAATGCCCCCGGAACTCCCTGAGGAGGAGTTTAAAGAACTATTCACTCCCTGTGTTGAAGGAGAATGGAATGGGTACTATCGATATGTTCCAGGCCATGTAGCTGAGGATATGTACGACGAGACGACATTCGCAAGGGCCTACATTCGTTTCGACAGCGTAGAGCAATCAGAGAAGTTCATGCAAACTTTTAGAAAAAAGGTGAATCATGATCCTGAGCATTTTCGGGTAGAGAGGGCAATCTATCTACATATTGGACCGTTTGAAGAGGAACCAGTAAAGGAAGAAACAAAACCGTTAGAATCTGATGAATATTTCCAGAGGTACTCAGAGTGGTATAACAACGGCTGCGAAGGTGAACCTCCTCATTTGTTAGTTCCCACAACTGCTGACAAAAAAACAGGGAATGGTAAGAAGTCCAAGAAAAAGGATAAGGCTAAATCTAAAACTAAACTGGTCAAGGCCAAAGTACAAGAACAACAAGAGGTAGAGAAACCTGAGCCTAAAGGAAAAGATCAGGAGAAGGATAAAGCAAAGTCGAAAGCAAAGAAAGAAAAGAAAAAGAAGAAGCAGACAGTGAACCAAGATAAATCACTAGAAGATGCTAAGACAACATCTGCAGTTCCTTCAGAAGATACTCCAGTCAAGCCAAAGCCCAAGAAACGAACCAAAAAATCAAAGGCCAAATTTAAAGATCCTGAATCCCCATCTGAACCTAATGACAACTCCAACGAGTCTTCCAAGCCAAACGACTTGCAGAACCCTAGTTCTGCATCAGCAAAATCCAAATCCAAGTCTAAAATAACGATTAAACAGAGGCCAAGTCCCAAACCGGAGCCAGAGTCCAATCCTCCTCAAAATAATCCGGCAAAGAATTCAAGTGCCGTGTCCATAGAAGCTTAAAGTTCTAACTGATGCCTTCTTCTGACTACGCACGAAAGCGAATACTTATCTACACAAACATCAGTTCTCACTTGTGATGCTCATAAATAAAAGCCACCAGTTCATTAGGGCCACCTTAAAGTGGATCTCCGTTATTCTGGGTAAACAGTTAAGAGATCATTTGTACCAAGGAAAGCGCCAAGAAGAATGGAACCAGAATTGGTCAATCGATGACTCTAGAGACAACATTCTCCTCTCTGATTGCATTCAAAAACTTTTCGATATTAATGTCTTATACCTTATATTCAATTTTCTCCTGGATGACAAGCTTGTGATGTCGTTTCAAAAGATTCAAGCCCAAGGGAAAACGGTAAATGAGGCCACTATTTATTCACAACCGGAATTGTATCAGCATTTTTTTCAATCGATACACACGTTATGGTCTCAGCAATGCCGGAAAAAACTGAATTCAAAATTTTACCACTTTCTGAATCCTGGTGCTATCCGGTTTTTCTACTTACAGTTGAACAAGGAGGAACCTTTACAGTTGGACCAAATTTCATTCCAATGTTTATTCCAAGTATTTCATATCTGTGAACTCATGTTGACAGTAGGACTAAACTGCAATAAGTCTGCAGTTTGTTTAACGTCTTTGACCGTTCTGACCGAGGAGGAAAATTTGTTATTGAAACAAGATGTTGAATTCAGCCTGGTTCGAAACTATTTGGTCTACAAGCAAAAGAAATACGGAATAGAATTTTTGGAAAATATACAGGATTATGTTGATCTACTAGAAAATTCTTTGAAAGAAAAGCAATCCGAATCAATTCTTCAAGAACCAAAGGAAGATGCATACAGAGTTTTATTATGGGAGAAAGAGTTGATGGAAAAAGTAGTCTACTATCAATCTTCCCTGGACTTTTCTTCTATCAATTTGCGCTGAGGAATTACCGCTTCGAACGCTTTTTTCCAGTCTTTGAACTCCCACCATTTCAATAACAATTCAAAGACATGACTTGTGGCAAGAACCTTTCTTCCACTTAATTTGATGTACTCATCAATTGGTAATCTTTTGGTTTGAATACCCATTTCCTGAGCTTTATTCTGACAAAGGTTTTTGTGACGGCCTTTATCAACAATTCCTCCAATAATGTACACCTCATTCTTCGATAATGTTTCTAATTTGTCATCTGTATCCGCAGAGAGATATACAACATTGCTAAAATCCTCTTCAACATATGGCTGACTCTCCAGGTAATCTTTTAAACTGTCTTTGGAAAAGTCGATACCCGTTTTCCATGATTTATATTGCGAAAGAGCGTCATCGAATCGGCTCTCCAACCTGTCTCCAAAGGACGTGACAACCAGACCAACGGCGTATTTACTTCTTCTAGCATCAGAATAGATTCTGGTAATTTGGTTTGAAAGAGAAACTATTTCTTTTTCCAGCATTAAATCATCAAATGCACAATCAATTATAACTGATGAATCCGTAGGTATTTGATCTTCTGGGTCAATAACTCTAGCTTTTGGAGGGCCCCCAGTTACGGTGGAGGGATCTATCCCCTTTGCTCTGAGCTCCTCGTTACGAATGCGTCTATTCGCCCTGCTCTGTTGTCTTTTGGCCCTCTTTACTTCTTGAAATTGTTGTTTCATATCTTCAAACCGTTTCCTCTTCTGTAATTTTTTCCATTGAGATTTAGACATTCCCTCTGGAATATTCTTATCTGCTTCCCTCCTGGCCACGGATGCC
Organism: Komagataella ulmi; assembly: GCA_023213065.1. NCBI lineage: Eukaryota > Fungi > Ascomycota > Pichiomycetes > Pichiales > Pichiaceae > Komagataella > Komagataella ulmi. The sequence continues at coordinate 1,031,328 of JAKWAZ010000001.1, forward strand.
ACAGATTTAGAGGTATCAGAAGAAGATTCATTCAGAGGTAGCCCTTCTGCCGGTGACACTGTAGATATTTCAGGCAGTTTAGCTTCTAGCTGACTCATATTTCTTTCCACCTCTTGAAGATTGGGAAATACTCAGGAATAGAAAATATTCGAGATGGGTTTTCTATGTACAAGGTAACAATTTCTCTACAAGCAAGGTGCGGAAGACCAATGGAGAGTTCACTGAGAAGTTAGCAGCGAACACGAAGGAGTTCAAGAACAAGTCTTAAACGTTTCAACGACTTACGTTTCCACCCTCCCTACAGACATCCTGACTCGATGTTGCAAGTTCTCCTTCTAGGAACAACCTATCACCCTCCCAGGAAAATGCAGCCTCCTACCATGTTGCTCCCCCACAGTATCCCCCGTCAAAGTATGACCTCACGTCAGCACTGATTCTTTTTTTTTTTTTTTCCGCAGAAATTCATTCATTTCTTTTCTTTCTTCCTTCAGCTTGACATTTCCCACAAACAACCCAAATATACCCTCTATGATGGCCCCTCCTCCTCCCTCAGTGGTGATAGATGCTCGTGCCATAAGTGGGATCACCGGCTCCATATCTATTGCCTGTTGGATCATAGTGTTTGCTCCCCAAATATATGAGAATTTCATAAGAAAAAGCGCCCAGGGCTTGTCCATGACTTTTGTCGTTCTCTGGTTGCTTGGTGACATCTTCAACGTCATAGGTGCAGTAATGCAAGGTGTTCTGCCAACCATGATTATACTGGCTATTTATTATACTCTCGCAGATATTGTGTTGCTTGCGCAATGCCTCGTGTATTCAAGAGGGTTATCAGCCTTGAAAGCATCACAGGGAGTTGACCCCATTCATCTTTCTCCAGCTACTCCTCTTAATGAGCATGACAACCTCTTGGAAAGTGTTTTAAGCAGTGATCGTGATTATTTCGCTTCCAACGATGAAGATTTGGACACTGACACGACGGGATTAGGCTCAGACGCCGATTTAGAAAGCTTCCTAGACACTGATGGTATCAGCGGAAACGTTAGCAAGATGAGTTCCATCTATTACAATACATTAATGGTATTCCTGGTTGTACTTGCTGGTGTCCTTGGTTGGTGGATCTCTGATTCCAGAAACAATGATACTGGTGATGAACCAGAGTTGGTCTTCGATACAGTTGCACAAATTTTCGGATGGTTGTGTGCTTTCTTATACCTAGGATCCCGAGTGCCCCAAATCCTACTGAACTACGAAAGAAAATCATGTGATGGTATTTCATTTTTATTCTTTCTTTTTGCATGTTTGGGAAACCTGACATATGTAGTTTCCATTTTGTCCATTGACACCTCATACAACTACTTACTAGTCAACTCTTCATGGTTGGCGGGATCATTGGGAACATTATTTTTAGACTTTACCATTTTCGTCCAGTTTTTCATTTATAACGAGTCCAAGGATGAATGCTCATCCTCAGATGATGAATATGATAATGAACTTTACGATTCGGGTAATTAGAGTGAATAATTAAAGATTTTAATCAGAAAAGTTATTTTGGTAAAAGATGGACCCTTTGCGACTTCCGCCTAACAGGCGGGTAGCTTTGTATCAGCCTGTAAAGGGAAAAACGACTTTATCCCTGGTAGTGTGTCCCACAAATCATCTTCCTCACAGAAAAATCTTCGATAATACACACTACTTACCTAGTTTAGCAAATCCATCAACAACACTCTTGGATCGTTCACCTTGTGAATTAGTTCATCTTACCTCACTATTTAATTGAGTGACGATGTTTAATAGGTCATCTTCTGCTGGTTTTGGTTCAAATATTTCATCCACATCAGGCAGCCTTTCACAGCAACAACCTCCCACAGTTCCTTTCAAACCTTTCATAGAGAAGGCTCCTAATACCGGCACTTTAGAGTATCAGAGCATCTCTTGCATGCCTGAGTACCGTAATTGGTCATTTGAAGAAATAAGATTAAACGATTATCAATTGAACAGACGATTCGCCACGCAGAACATGTCCACAGGATTTTCATTTGGTGCAAATGCCAACACTCAAAGTGCTAATACATCGCCATTCGGCCAAAATAAGACTGGATTTGGAACAAATACATCTCCTTTCGGGGCCACAAACACATCAAACACTGGTGGCGGGATGTTTGGCAGTAATATGAACGCCAATTCCTCCTTTGGTGCCACCAATAACAACCCCACTGGCGCATTTGGTGCCACTAATACCTCTCCATTTGGGTCTGCTGCCAACAATACAAATACTGGTGGCGGTATATTTGGAGCTAGTAGTAACACACCCTTTGCATCTACTAATACAAACACAAACACAAATGCATTTGGAGCTTCTTCAGGATTTGGAGGGTTTGGGGCTAATAACGCCAACACCGCTTCCACAGGATCATTTGGCGCTAATAATACTAGCAATACTGGCGGAATTTTTGGTCAGAACAAACCTGCTGGAGGGGGCATTTTTGGAGCCCCGGCTTCAACAAACACTGGTTTTGGAGCTACCAATACCAGTAATGCATTTGGTACCAACACCGGAGGTGGAGGAATATTTGGTCAAAATAAACCAGCTGGTACCACTGGTGGTGGACTTTTTGGTTCTAATGCAGCGAATACTAGCAACACAGGTGGTTTATTTGGAGCAAACAACAGTAACACTGCTAATACCGGCGGAATGTTTGGCCAAAATAAACCATCTGGTGGAATTTTTGGTGCCCAGCCTGCAAACCCTAGTACTGGATTTGGAGCATCTCAAAACACAGGTGCGTTTGGCGCTACAAATAATACTGCTTCCGGAGGAATGTTTGGACAGAATCCTCAAAACAACTTTTCCGGTGGAAGTGGTGGCATTTTTGGCGCATCAAACGTTTCCAATACTGGTAATTCAGCTTTTGGTGCCTCAAATAATACAGGAGGATTTGGATCCACTAGTTCGACAGGAGGTATCTTTGGACAAAATAAACCTGTTGGGGGTACCTTTGGCAACACAGGGAATACTATGGGGCTAGGCATGAATAACACTGCCAGTAACACAAATGCTTTTGGTGCACCCAGTAGCAACACCCCAAGTGCTTTTGGAAGCAATACTGGCAATACGGGGGGGCTGTTTGGTCAGAATAATCAAGCCGCCAACACGACAACTGGTGGCCTCTTTGGTCAGAACCAGAATCAATCGAATACAGGGTTTGGGTTTGGCAACAAGCCTGCTGGAACTTCTACCACTGGAGGCTTGTTTGGTAGTAACAATAATGCCACTAACACTAATACTGGAGGTGGTTTATTTGGAGGAGCTAATACCAATGCCAACACCAATACCGGAGGCGGCCTTTTCGGAGGTAGCAACACGAACAACCAACCTAGCACTGGAGGCGGTCTTTTTGGAGCCAACAATACTTCTAGTACGGGAGGCGGATTATTTGGTGCTAAGCCTGCCAATGGTTTGGGATCTGCCACCGGTGGAGGGCTTTTCGGAAATACCAATTCTTCAAACACCCAGGGGGCAACCGGGGGGCTATTTGGAGCTAAGCCTGCTGCTAATACAGGTGGTGGGTTATTTGGTGGTACCAACACCGCAAACAACCAGCCTACTGGAGGCGGTCTCTTTGGGAACAAATCTGCTACTGGGACTACTGGTGGATTGTTTGGCGGTAATACTAATCAACAGTCTACAGGTGGTGGACTATTCGGAAACAATACTACCAGTAACAATACTGGCACAGGAGGATCTTTGTTTGCTTCAAACAATCAACAGTCTAGTGGTGGATTGTTTGGAAATAAACCTGCGCAGCAATTTAGTGCTGGCAACAGTAATGCAAATGCTAATCTCGGTGCAGCACAGACCTCTTACGGATCAAATAATTTATTTACTCAAGTTGCCACCCCTTCATTGACCAGTGGAAACCAACAAAATCAACCACCTCCATTGCCCTTGGCTCAACCAGTTAAGCGAGAGAAGAAGAAATTAAGTCTGGTAAATGCATATAAGCTTACGCCAAAGGCATTATTCAATGCATCCAGTCAATCTAGAGTGAGTTCTAGATCCACTGAAAGCTCATCCGCATCTGTTAATGGTTCTGATAAGGGAACTGCATTAGTTAGAGAAACGGATCAAGAGATCTTGTCAAGTTCAATTTTTGCTCCACCTAACGATATCAAACGTTTGGTAATTCAAAGGGCAACTGATTCTAGAGACTCGTCCAATACCACAAGTGCTCCAAGACACGTAGACTTTACCACCTCAGATAACCAAAGTCTAGCTTTGTTGCCAAAGAAAGATGATGAGGAAAAAGTACCGTTACAAGCCAATGATGACGTCAACCATTCTATTGCAGAGACGGCTCCTGAAAAAGATGTTCCCTTCGACTCTATAAACACTAACGGAACTAAAGAAGATTACGTGGAAACTGAGGATAGTATTTCGGAAGAGTATTGGACTAAACCTTCATTGAAGGAGTTGAATACATATCCAGCTGCAAAGTTAAGAAAGTTGGAACATTTCACTGTTGGCAGATTGGGATACGGGTCTATCGAATTCTTGAAACCTGTCGATTTGACTTCAATTTCAAGTCTGGAAAAGATTTACACTCTCATTGTTTTTGGTAGCAAGACATGTGTGGTATACCCTGAGGAAAGTATCAAACCTAAAGTTGGAGAAGGATTCAACTTACCAGCTGTGATTACCTTGGAAAATTGTTTCCCTCTAGCTAGAGACACCAGGAAGCCAATAACGGACCCAATGCATCAATTAACCAAAAGGCATATCAAAAAACTTAACAACATCCCTGGTACCAAGTTCATCAGCTATGATGCCACTACTGGTACTTGGGTCTTTCAGGTTGAACATATGTAATTATAAATAGTATCTATATAGATGTTGGATGCTGTTTTTTAACCACTAAAAACTGCATCCTACCAAATAGGCAATAAATAATTCTTTCGAACGAACCGCGCTCCGTTAGCGGGCCTTTACCGGCGGACTTCGCGAATGGGACTCTCCTCTCCTTTTCGAAGAATTCACCAAGAGGAGAAATGATTCATTTTTCTCCACACACCCTTAATGTTGACCTTACTCTCAGCCAAGAGCTTAGTTGGCTTCAAGCCACTCTCAGGAGTGCGTAGTTTCTCCCAGGGAATGGCTAACCTTGAAAAGATCAAGGTTCTCAACCCTATCGTTGAGCTGGATGGTGATGAAATGACCAGAATCATCTGGAAAATTATCAAAGAAAAATTGATCAACCCTTACTTGGATGTAGATCTCAAGTACTATGACTTGAGTATCCAATCAAGAGATGCTACCAACGATCAAATCACCATTGACGCCGCTAATGCCATCAAGGAGCACGGTGTTGGTGTCAAATGTGCAACCATCACCCCTGATGAGGCTAGAGTCAAGGAGTTTGGACTGAAAAAGATGTGGGTTTCTCCAAATGGTACTATTAGAAACATTTTGAACGGTACTGTGTTTAGAGAGCCAATTGTCATTGGAGACAGAGTCCCACGAATTATTCCTGGATGGAGTGAACCTATCATCATTGGAAGACATGCTCATGGTGATCAATACAAGGCAACCGATTTAGTTGTTAGCGAGCCAGGTAAGCTTGAGTTGACTTTTACTCCTGCTAATGGTGGTGAAGCCCAAACTTTGAAAGTTTATGACTATAAAGGTCCTGGTGTAGGTTTGGCCATGTATAACACTGAAGAGTCAATCAGGGGATTTGCTCATTCATCTTTCAAGATGGCCTTGACCAAGAAGTTACCATTGTATCTGAGTACCAAGAACACCATTCTTAAGAAGTATGATGGTCGTTTCAAGGACATTTTCCAGGAGATATTTGAGTCCACCTACAAGGGACAATTTGAGACTGCTGGCATTTGGTACGAACACCGTTTGATTGACGATATGGTTGCCCAAATGATTAAATCCAAGGGTGGATTTGTGTTGGCATTGAAGAATTACGATGGTGACGTCCAATCTGACATTGTTGCTCAAGGTTTCGGATCGTTGGGTTTGATGACCTCTGTTCTGATGACTCCTGACGGAAAAGCCTTTGAGAGTGAAGCTGCTCACGGTACTGTTACTAGACATTACAGACAACACCAACAGGGTAAGGAAACTTCTACCAATTCAATTGCTTCAATTTTTGCTTGGAGTAGAGGTCTCGCTCAAAGAGGTCGTCTTGACAACACCCCAGACGTAGTTGACTTTGCTAACCTACTGGAGAAAGTTGTCATTGACACTGTGCAGCAAGACGGAATCATGACCAAGGATTTGGCCTTAGCTGCTGGTAAGACTGATAGATCTGCTTACGTTACCACCACTGAATTTTTGGATGCCGTTGCTTCTAAACTTCAGTCCAAGCTGAACATTTAGAATGGATCATCTTATATAATTATTACATCTCTATAATCGTAAAGAGTACCAAGAGAACTGGTTTCTTGAAGGAAGGTTTGTAGAAAGGTTAGGGTTGAGCTGTTTTGTTTGACATTCCTATTTCCTGCGACTCTAGAAACTCCCAGAGATATTGTAATGAGTAGTATGTTGCCATTGTGACACCCAAGACCTTGAAATAGGCAACACTGTATTTTCTGTAAAAGACGGTCTAGGTGTTGTTAGTAAGGAGAGTTAAACGAGTGGTGAAAAAGATACTAACATGAGGATTGTATTTCTCTTCAGGTTCTGGTTCCATCTTAGTGGGAGCGGGAGTAGTTTGCGAGGGACGTGGAGGTGGGCTGGTGCGACCTTGCCCCTGAACCTGACTCTGGTGTCTTAATGAGTTCAATAGAGGTCTAGTCCTTTTGAGCCCCTGAGCAAACATCGAAACAGCTGATTCTGATAGAATTGATAGAGTTTACAGGTAATAAGACTCCAGCTTGCAGAAGTGATCGTCCCTTCGAGGGTTCTCCTTAGCGCTGATTCCGGGTCCGTTTGCAGATGGCACATTTTCGGCTTTTCCCACAGCCCAACCTTGCTCGCTCAACACGACATGGCGAAAAACCAGCCAAGATTTCCTCAGCCTGCCCTCACCCTTCTAGAAAGTATGAATGGCATTGAATCGCGGGGGAAGTCACCTCCACCCAGCCCCCCCTTGCCATACAAATATACAGGAGGGAAAAAAAAAGCCTGAAACCCATTTTAAAGCTTTAAATAAAAAAAAAAAAAAACAAGGGCACTCTAATTTAATTATTAACATAACCACCACACAATTAATTGGTAGTTCAACGACTTCAATTATGACGCAACCTACGAGCTCGGTTTCGCAGGTTGATGAAGAAGAGGCCCAGAACTCGAGGAACTTGACCACGGAAGCACTCAAGAAACTGGGTTCAATGAGCTTATACACCAACAACAGCAACAGCGTCGAAACGAACGGGTCAGAGGATTTGGGACTACGGCCCATGGATAGCAAATTCCAAAGGGCAGCAGACGAAGGTCTTCAATACTTCCACAGCAGCTACAAGAACTCTTCTTCCCCTCATCACAGTCTTACAACGAGTGATAGCTTGCCAGTCAGCAGCAGCGTCAAATACATACGGGAGAAAAGGATACAGAAGAAACAGGACTCCGTCCAGTCACTGGACCGGATGTTGGACACAACATTGGAAACCCCAGCGCTTGAAGTAGCAGACCCCCCAGGAAACTCTGTGAGACAATTTCAGTACGAAGTTTCTGCCGGTTCTTTGTCAACGAAGGAAGAAGAACAGCCCGATTCGTCGGAGGCTGAATCTTTTGTGAATCCGTCCCCTCCGAGCCAAACTCCCTCCCTACGGCCCCTGAAACAAATTAATACCCAAAGAAAGCCGATGTATACTCCAGCAGTTCTCAGAACAACCACCGAGTTTGCATCTCTTCACGATAACCTGCCGTACCAGAATTCTCCAGAGCTTTCCCGTTACAGGGATATCAATTTGAAACACAAATTAAGACAGACCAATAGAATCGGTTTACACCCACAATTCCATAATTCCGCCACGGAGCAACCATCCAAGAAGTCCTGGACTTCTCTCCCTACCAAGCTGATGAGCAGAACACCTTCTACTAGTTGTGCCTCCCTGGCGACATCTATCGATGCCTCTGATCGTAACGCTCCCACTAAGAGACATTGGAAGCCTGACAACTCCAGATTTAATTGCTTTAGGTGTGGTAGGTTTTTCCATTACTTGACTAACAGTAGACGGAAGCACCATTGCCGTTATTGTGGTGAAATTTTCTGCAGTGACTGCTTATCTAACTTTATCTATCTTGACTGTGACGCTGAGTTTGTACTCATAGGAACTGACACAGACGATAAAGTATCAGATGATCAATCAACCGTGGAGCAAGCAAAGTTCCTTTCGAAAGTTTGCTATGACTGCTTCATGAAATATGAAGTGTTCTTACGTGAGAGCATCAGCTCCTTACAACGTCAGAACCATGACACTATGGATACACCTAATACTTGGCATATGAATGATTTGGAGAGGAGACCATCGAGGTACGCTAGTGGATCTGAGACTGTCATTGGCAGCGTCCCTGCCGATTGGAATTGGAGCTCCTTTTAATCAAACACAGAAATATTTATAAACTCAATACTAATGAATCAAGCATACATACCATACCATACCACATACACGAATAGAGAGAAGAAGCCAGGGTACAACATTTTATTATGAAGTTAATAACTCATTCGGACAACTAAATCCAGACCACTGGGGGTTAATCCTCCAAAGAATTACCAACTATCACAATAAAATTCCAGATAATAAGAGGTCATTTTACAGGTGTGTAATCGTAAGGGGCCTTCTCTTTAAGGGCCGTAACGATTCACGGGGTTGGGATGGGGATAGGAAACACACAGTGTGGAAAGCCTAACTAATGTACATAAATCTTTTGGGATATATCTCAGTTTATTCTTCTTGAACGATAGTTCCCTTCTCAGAAACGTAGATACCGTCCAAAAATTTACGGATATCCTTGTTTCTAACACGGCAAATCTGTTGGACGTCAGCACAAGTTTGAGAGACGTTCTCAATGGAGTTACCTTCAAAAATTAATTCATCCTTCAAAGCAGAAGAGTTAGAAGCAGTGACTCCATCGTAAACCTTGACCTCTCTGACTCTCTTCTCACCCAAGAAGTTTCTGATCTCAACGTATTGGTGGCCGTTCTTCTCGAGGAAGTTGACATTAATTGGGAAATGCGCATAAACCAATCTCATCTTGTACTTGTAACCCTTGGTAACACCAGTGATCATGTTAGAAATCAATGACTTGACAGTTCTCAAAGCAGCAACGTGCTTTCTGTTACCGTGGTGCACAATGATCTTAATCTCGTTGTCGCCAGACTTCTCAAAGGCAACGTTGATGTGCTTCAAGTCTTTGGTCAGCTCACCCCTTGGTCCAGTAACCTTGATGACTCTGGCCTTGATAGACACAGAGACATCTTCTGGGACGGTAAGAACTTGCTCGGATAAAACGTATTTCATTCTATGTTGAAGATTAAGGGATATATAGGAAGCAAGAAGTCGTTTCCCGAAAATTTTTCATAGACGAAACGATGTCGAATATCTGAGTCCGGTTGGTAATTTACGGGTAACTTTCGAATCTGGGGATCGCTCTACCAAGAAATTTCAACAACATCGAGAATGTTGTAATGACTTTGGGAACCCAATAAACCTATAGCTCATCGGAGAACCCTTTTCTTGATGCCAATGGGTTCCCAAAAAGTTCAAAACGTAAGTGTTTTAGCTCTTGTGAAAACTGTGGATTGACATCTTTCGTAGCTTCAATTTCGTCGATCAACCAGTTCAAAAAGTCTGTTGATGGTTTACATAGGTTCGGATTCGTAGATTCTAAATCTGATCGTAAGGCAACCAGCCTGCTGAATAACTCCCGATTTGTTGCTTCATGAAGAGAATGCTTTCCTGATGCAAAAAATGATTGAATCAACTCAATATGCTTTACCAATCTTTCCTGTTCTGTCAATGAGGAGAGTAGTTCTTCTTGGGGATGATGAATGAAGTCATCCAGAACTTGATATGCTTTCAGTTGAACCAAATCGTCCATTTTTTCCAGAGAGAGTAATAGCTTCTGTGTCCCGGAGCAAGATTCAAATAACACCTTTCCAATTTTGAAAGGAATAATAGCTCCAATAATTGAAAGGATTCGTTTCTGTTCAACAGGGTCAACATTCTCTTCAGTAGTGTTTACCTTACCCACTAAGTTTGACATGAATTCTATGGTTATCGTATTTGGAACAGTTCCTAGTAGTTTCTCTACCGCATCCGCATTGTTTCGCAAACATGATCCAACGATTCTTAAAGCCTTTTCCTTCAACTCAGAAGCAAACTGTGTCTTAGTTGGAACTAGTCCGGCCACTCCAATAATATACTGATCATTCAAGATTATGTCTGAGCCGTATTCGTAGTCATGGGAAAGCTCAACTAGTTCTTCTAACTTTTCATCTAGCTGGCTAGTTGAAAGTCCTTTGATCTTCTCCAAAGATTGATCATCAGCAAATGTATCCGTGGCATCCACGACAGCCACTCCCATCAATGAAGGGTCAGTATCATCATTTTCATCTACTAGTTTTGCCTCTCTCTGGTGTGTGTTAAAGTCCATCCTGACGTGTGATCCTGGAGGAATAATCTGGCCTTCCCGAACAGGTTTCCACTCGTTGTCAGGTTCAAAAATCTTCGGATAGCACTGGTCACCTATGCAGATATTCTCCTCTTCTGAGCAAAAGATTCTAACCAATTGGGTGGCAATAGCTAACACAGACAATAACACCTTCATGCTTAAAAGTGTCTTAGGCATTTCGAGAGATGATCTAATATTGATTATGTAATGGTACTAGTTGACCTCTAACGTGGTAACGCCGAGTCTAAATGTCTAAAAACTCTAAAATTATTCAATGCAGTTCAGCCTAAAAGATTAGTATAACCGGGTAGAACCTTCAACTTCGGCCATTTTTCTCTGCTGGAACGTCTGTGCTACTTTCTCTTTCAAAGAGCATTTGTTCAATGACTTTCGCTGTCTGTTCCTCAAATGCCCTGGTGCTTTTATCGTTGTCATCACTGACGGTGCTATCTAGTTGTAGTTTGTTCAAGGCCAACTGTAGAATACTTTCATCTATCGTGTTTTTGGTAACCATTCGATAAACATTAACTTCTTTGGTCTGACCCACCCTGTGTGCTCTATCTTCAGCTTGCTTGTCATCGTGCGGGTTAAACGATTGATCAAAAATAATCACATTATTGGCACACACCAAGTTAATTCCGAATCCACCAGCTTTAGTAGACAAAAGAAAAACGGGAATTGTTTCATCCTCATAGAATTTATCGATGATATCTTGTCTGATATCAACAGACGTTTGGCCGTCAAGTCTCAGAAATTTGATCTTAAGAATGGAGAGGACCACCTCTATGATGTCCAATACCTGAGTAAATAGGGAAAAGATTAACACTTTCTCCTTCCTCTCAAAAATGATCTGGTCAAGTAATTCTTTGAGCTTTTGAACTTTTCCGCTTTGCATGAAAGATTTTTCTTCTAACTTGTACTTCGATAGTGTGCGAGGATACTTTAAGCACAGTTCATTCAACTCATAGTCGTTCATTATGGCCATATCCTCGTAGATGTATTCCAAGTTGGCATCAGCATAGACAGGTTCTCTCATAATTTTGACGGACATCTCCTTGATAACTTTGTCAGTGAAATTTCCTCTAAAAAGCAATGGATGCAGAGCTGCTTTCCTTAGTTGCATTATAAGATTGGATTGTGATGGCAATGGAGGAAGTTTCTTCAAAGTTTCATCATCCTTGATTAGTTTTCTTTTTTCTCTTTCTTCCCTTAGAGTTTTGACCTTCTCAAGCTCCTCTTCGTACAGGACCTTCTGCTCGTCAAAAAATTCGCAAGTTTCGATGAAATGGTGCTTTTCAGGCAAATGTGAAAGCACTTGGAACTTTTTCCTTCGAAGAACAAAAGGAGCCATCATGGTTCTAGCCTTTGATATTGCCTGCTGTGACAACAATGGATTGAAGTCAGGATCTTCTATACCGGTAGTCTTGGCCTTCTGATCAAATAATACTTTCAAGTCATCTTTCTTTTCCTTGAATAGTTTTGGTAAAATAAATGCCAATAACGAAATTAATTCTTTTAGATTGTTCTGTAACGGGGTACCTGTCAATAACAGCCTGAAATGAGCACCCAGTCTCATAAGTTTAGCATATCTCTCCGACTGACTGTTCTTCAGCATGTGACCTTCATCATACACGATAACGTTGAACTCTCTACTTCTCAAGAATTGCTGATCATACTTGTTTCCAGTAGCTAAGTTGTAAGTTGTAACCAAAACATCGTATGATTCACTATCGGCTAGCTGATATCTTAACTCTCCTCTTTCTTCCTGAGACCCGTAGTAAGGCTGCACAATTAATTCAGGACAAAACTTACGAAACTCTCGAAGCCAATTCTCCAGGGTAGAAGATGGAACGACAACCATATGAGGCCCAGGATATTTCTTTTGCTTTAAATGGGCCAAAAATGCAATCACTTGACAAGTCTTACCGAGCCCCATCTCGTCAGCTAAGATACACGACAAATTGTTCTGATAAAGTAGATTCAGCCAGTTCACTCCAACCTGCTGATAATTTTTTAGGCTGATTTCATCACTCAATAACTTGGGCTTTCTTTTGAAATACCCTACCTTATTACTGGCATGAGTGATACTCTTCTTAGGAGAGTTCTTAGATAAATAGTGTTCATCGTCGTCTTCCTCTTCTTCTTCTTCGAAGTCATCCTCAAAGTCTTCTTCATAATCCACCGCTTTGTGTTTTCTTCTAACTCTTTTTGAGTTTTGTGGAAGAGAAGCCGTCTTAGATTGATTTGGCAGTGTATTGACTTTTTGCCTAGATGCGTCGTCGTTCTCACTATCTTCAGGCTCAGTATCAACATCTACTTCAACTACCTCTAATTCTCCTTTCTCGCCATGAACACCTACACCCCACTTCTTGACCTCATTAGAAATTCTGTTACCATAATAGGAACATTGCTTAATGAGATTTTCTACTGCTTCATAGCCACGGAGCTTTTCAGAAGCCTTTTCGACTATTTTCTCTCCGGTGGTTTTCTTTCTACCTTTCAGGGGCTTATTTGAAAAGTCATCATCTTCAATCAAACTCAAAGATTCGAATGGCCTTTTAGCTATAAGCAAATCGGCTACACTTGGATGTATATTGGCGACATCTACTATGTCCCGCTTATCAGCTGCATTCAAGAAATTTAATGTTTTTTCCTCAAAGTCGGTAGAAGCTGATTCAAACTGAGTTCCATCAACTTCCTCGTCAGAGTCGTCTATTTGTATCGCGTCTTCCTCCTCTTCCTCTTCTTCTTCAAGAGACAACACGGGTTGTTGCAGTTGAAATTGTGGAGTCATACCTTCCAAGTTGGAGGCTCTCACTAATTTTCTTTTCTTGATCGTTGGATTAAGTGAACTTGCCTGCAGAACGTTTAGTGGTTCCAGACGGCGAGTCAAATAACGAGAAGAAATTGATTCCTTCTTACCAACGTTCACCTTACTGGATTGTAAGCTGATACGAGGAGGGTCTCGCTTGGGTATATCTGTAGGAATCAACGCTCCGGTGGAGGGTGATTCTGATGATGGACTCCTGACTGGCATGGTTGCGAGCTTATCATTAGTGAGCTTCAACGATGAATTACATGAGATATAGGCTCTGAAGATCTCTTTTGCTGTGAAATGTGGATACTTCTTGCGAAGCAAATGAATGTTTTTCTTTGTTTCATAGGAAACTTTTGCCTGGTGTTTAGGGATAGGAGATTCATCTCCTGGTTGAAACTGAAACTTTCTCAGCGAGTCTAATCTCCCTGTGGCAGATTCTTCCTTAGTCATTGGAGATGATTCAGGAACTTGAATAAATGATGGCTTGGGTTTTTCTGGCGTAGCTTCAACTTGTACGACAGATGGCTTCATATAAAACAAAGCAAAGAGGTGCTATATGGAGCGGAAGTAAACCTAGGTATATATAAGAGAGAACCCAAGAATCTTAGAGAAAAAAAATGCTACGAAATAAAAGTCGCGTTTGGTTATCCTGATCTCTCTATCCGTCTCTATTGATGAACTACTACCTATTGAGGTGTGGCTCTAACGGCAAATATCAGTTAGGACTTGGTGATGACGAGGATAAAGACCATTTGGTGGAGGAGAAACTGGAATGGGAACCTTCCAAAATTGCTTGTGGCGGCAACCACACCTTGATCTTATCCACAGACGGAAATTTGTATGGGTGTGGAGACAACTCCAAGGGACAATGTGGGATTGATGATGTCCCAGTAGTCCGCAATTTAACAGTAGTTCCAAAAGTTAGGGGTTTGAATTGGACTGATGTGGCGGCTGGATGGCAGTTTAGTTTACTTTCGAATGAAGACAGAGAACTATGGGTCTGTGGGGAAGGTTTTAGTGGGGAGTTAGGGTTGGGAAAGAAAATATACAAGACGAAACTCACCAAAATCCCTGGGACCTGGGATACTGACCAGATACAGACATCGATTCATTCGGTTATGATCAAGTTAACAAATGGCCAATTGTATGGATGGGGGAATAATAGAAAGGGGCTCCTAAGTCCAGATTCAGATAGAATAATATGGGAGCCTCAATTGATTGATGAACAGGTCAAAAAGTTCTCTTTAGCAAGGTCTTTCTCCGCTGTGATAAAGGAAGATTCCATAAGTCTAAAAGGAAAAACAGATATTCAGTGTAAACTAGATCCAAAGGAGGTCAGCTTCCTCTCTACCATGTGGAGTTCACTCCATTACATTGAGAAAAACAAGTTGCACTCTTTGGGAAACAATTCTCACGCTCAAACCCTTTATGACGGACTTTCAGTGGAAAATGTTTCCCAAATTTCTGTCGGTAGTGAGCATGGATTGATACTCTATCCCAATCATTCTGTATCTGCTTGGGGTTGGGGTGAACATGGCAACTGTGGACAGAAGCCAATAGAAAATAAGGTCGGAATAACAGACGAACAAGTTACATATACATTAAACGGAATCTACGACGGAAATCGTCCTGTCAAGTTTATCCAGGGCGGTTGTGCTACAAGTTGGATAGTTGCAACTGATGTATCGTGACATACTTTTCCCATTTCATCTCAAACACGAAAAAAGGAAAATGTGTTGCCCGAATTATTCTGTGGTCAATGTATCAACAATCATGCCATGACATGTGATATGTTTGTCTTCTTTAATAACCAAAGATTCTTACTTCACAGAGATGAAATAAGAATTGCAGAAGAAGTTTTTTTTCCTCGCTAACTTCTCTTAGATGGATTGGAAGTTTTCTAGAAGGTTCAAGAATCTCACAATCGCTCCCAGCAACATCTAAGACGCATCACATCATACTTAAAAGTAACTCAAGAACATACACTATTTCCGGCCAATTCCATCGCTCACTCTCATATTCAACTAATGTTTGGTTCATGCTATTCAGGAAGCCCAGTAGTTGTTGCTCAACAGGTGGATCAATTCAAATACGTTATCAACTACCCCAATGTGCCTATCAATGTCTCATACATTACCTTGTTTCTGCTTCCGAATATTCCATTCGACCCAAACTACAAGGCATTGGTCTACTTTCAGGTCAACGATGGTGAATTTAATCTTTTTGGAAGCTTGAATACCGAAAAGCAAAGTGCAATTTACAAGATCAACAACAATAACTACAATCCCGCAAACAACATGGGTGCCATCAATGAAGACGTCATGCTAGATGACGTGGCTGCGCCCAGTTGTGAAGTACAGAATATTAACATAGGCATATCCATTGAACCTAGTGCTCAAGCAGATCTGCTATTACAGAACAGGAAACAACTACCAGCGCCGTCCCCAAGTTCAGATGCGCCGGAGCCTGTTAAAGTCCTGGACTTGTCAAACAAGATAATAACCAACGCCTACAACTATCTCAGTGGGTTTATAGATGCCCAACAGAAAGTTCCTATTTCCCGGTTCAATGACTGGTGGAATAAATTCAAATCTAAATTGGAGAATAACCCTAAGTTTTTGGACAATGAGAATTAATGAATAAATTATGATTAAAAATATGCTTTGCTCTACTATTATACAGGAATGCAGACAGGATATCTTGGCCAGTTTGAAGAAGGCATCTAGAGTCATTGGTAGCAAAGTATAGAAGATGCTAAAGAGTCACTGGTAGATAACTAACTCTTAAAACTTAATGCGTTCGGGTATCATGATTTACGGTAGGATTGCTTGAAAGTGGGACTACTCCTGTTAACGTTGCCTGATCTCATCATTCTTAATATTGCCATAGGGTCTTGGTTTTTGCGAACGCTTGGAATAAGTAAAGGACAAAACTCCAAATCATCTTCTAGATCAAAAGCCCTACCAGCTTTCAGTTTGGCACTTGCGGACTGGCCGTACATTGTAAGGTATGAATATTTACTAGAGGAGAAGGAATGAAAAATTTCGCTTAGGCTGATCTCTGAAGTACATTTGTAAGTGAGAGACTTCGATGATTGGCAGAGTTTAAAAAATGGTTATCATTAACCTATCATATGCCATTTTTCGTTGCTGTCCATAAGTCTCTGTCAATTTGTCAGTACGAGTGGTAGTAGGGTTATTTTTTGAGTCTTGGCAGATTTCGAATGTTTGATCTTCTTTCCGACCCATCTCACCTCCACCTCCTTTCCTATCTTATTTCTCCGAGATTATAGGTATATCTAGTTGTATTCATTGTATTCTGTAGTGTCATCCTCTGCCTCTCAGCTTCTTTTCTCGTACTGTTGATGGCACCTCATGTCTTTAACAATCCATCCCGACAACCTGATATTTTTCGCTGATATCAACTTCATTGTGGCCATGATCATCAAACGGTGGCACTCCATAAACCTCAAGAAGCCCATTAAGCTGGGCTTTAATGAAGTGAGTAGACAACCCACAACTCCTGTACGGACAAGATTTGCTCCATCTCCAACAGGATTTCTTCATTTGGGTTCCCTAAGAACTGCGTTGTATAACTACCTACTGGCGAGGGCCACCAATGGTAATTTCATTCTGAGACTGGAAGACACTGATCAGAACCGATTAGTTAAAGGAGCCGAAGAGAACATATACGCAACACTAAAATGGCTGAACATTACCATTGACGAGGGTCCCGTTGAAGGAGGCCCCTTTTCCCCGTATAAACAGAGTGAACGAGATTATTCTAATCACGCACATCAAATGATCGAAAGCGGTGCTGCCTATAGATGCTTTTGTAACAGAGAAAGACTAGAAGGACTTAGAGAATCTGCCAAACTATTGAAACCGCCAACTAATGTTACATATGATAGGCACTGTTTGAAGTATTCAAAGGCTGAAAGCGATGAACTATCCACGACTAAACCATTTACAATTAGATTCAAATCCCCTGATAAATACCCACCATTTGAAGACCTTCTACATGGGTCTATCAATTTACAGCCTCAAATAAATCAGGAGGATGTGAGATATGACGATCCTATTTTGGTAAAATCTGATGGTCTTCCCACTTACCATTTCGCCAATGTAATAGACGATCACTACATGAAGATCACTCATGTCATCAGAGGTGAAGAGTGGTTACCTGCAACACCTAAACACATTGCTCTCTACAATAGTTTCAACTGGAAACCACCTAAATTTGTACATATTCCATTATTAACTTCCATTGAAGACAAAAAGCTGAGCAAAAGGTCTGGAGATATTGACATAATGTCCTTAAAGGCCAAAGGGTACCTTCCTGAGGCTTTAATTAACTTTGCTGTGCTTTTTGGTTGGGCTCCAAAAAGGTCAGTGGCTGGTGAAAAACGTTCAGAGGTTATGAGTCTTTCCAAGTTGGAAAAAATATTCTCTTTGGATGATTTGACGAAAGGAAATGCCAAAGTTGATTTCAAAAAGTTAGACTTTTTGAACAAACATTATTTGAACGAATCTTTAAAAGACAAGAAGTTTTTCAAGGAATCGGTAGACGAGGTCATCAGGCTTCTGGAAACAAAAGGAATTTCCACCACCAGATCTTATGTGGAGAAAGTTCTCCAGACTGTGGGCTCGTTGACAACTTTGAACCAACTTTCTGAAGAACAGGTTTATCTCTTTTCGAAACCATCATTAGCTGAATTTCCTCATGAAAACAGTTTGAGTATACTCATTGCTTTCAGGGAAGCACTGAAAGGGCACAACGTCACAGATGCCATAAATCTTACAGCTTTAAAGTACCCAAAGAAACAGGTTTTTGAAGCTGTTAGATTTGCTGTCAGCGGGGGAGTTTCTGGTGTGAAGTTACCGGTATTAGCAGACCTTCTTGGACCAGACAATTTCAATAGCAGGATAAACAATGCCATTAACCTGGCACACAAGTAACTATGTAAATAAGTAATACAGCTTTTCAAGCATTTCTCCTCTGAATGTGTCTGTAACTTTGAACCAAGATTGCCTGTTTCTGGTTACTCAACACGAAAGCCTGACGATAAAGTTCAATAAACTTATCCAAGACATTGTTCTTGGTTTCTTGTTGTGCTGTGATCTTTGCCAAGGACTCTTCCAGCTGTTTCCTGAGAAATGGTTTAGATAAAGAGAGATTGTCAAATCCAATCTGGTTGAATCCTTCGACTAAAGCGCAGCCTAATTCCGTAGGAAGAATATAAGCCTTCTTAGATCTTGATTCGCCTAAATTCTGTTTAGAAGCATACTCTCTGGCCAGAATTTTTTCAATGTGTTCAGCAATTGTTGCGTCTGTTCCTATACCGTTTACGTCCATCAGTGCAATAAGCTCAGATTCTGACATATACGTGGGTGGTGAAGTTTTCCCTGTAACCAAATCTGCCTTCAGTAGTTTGACTTTTTCACCAAGAGTGAATTCCGGTAGCTCTTTGGTACTGGTCCATTTGAAATAGTCGTAGATATTCAAATAGTTACTTTCCAGAACCATTAACCCAGAAGCCGTAAACGTTTCTAGTCCCCATTTGGCAGTCACTATGCTTTTGACACCTTTAGCGTCATCGGAACAGCATGCTAAGAATCTTTTTGTCACATACTGATATACAAGCTGTTCATTTCTAGACTTAAGCTTAGTAAAATCAGTATAACAGATAGGATGAATTGGAGGATGTGCTTTATCATCGTGCTTTCCAGCTCTGGGAGAACGCATCTTTCCGTCCAACAATTCTTGAACATAACCACCCCATTGGGGAGATTCCAACTGTTTGCGTAGCAAGTTTTTCAAATCAGTCTTAGGATCAAATCTATCGGTCTCTGTTCTTGGATAACTTATGAATCCTTGATTGTATAGCTTTTCTGCGGCATCAAGAGTCTCTTTGGCAGACAGCTTGAAAAATTTGGAACAATCTTTTTGCAATTGAACCGTAGTTAAAGGCAGAGGTTTGAAATTGGATGTAGGCTTGCTGATAATATGAACAATCTCAGCTTCATCTTTGGCCATATCCAAAGAGTTTTCATACAAAAGCATGGCAGCCAATCTGTCAAACAAGTGGGGACGTGACCATGACATAGGAAGCTTTCTATTACCCTTCTTCACTTCAATTGAAATATACCAAAACTCTTCCGGAACAAATTCTTTGACTCTCATATATCGATCAACAACAAATCCCAGAGTAGGAAACTGACAGCCACCATAAGAAATAAGACGACGCTCCTCCTTGATTTCTTGGAAATTAGTCTTAAAAAGATCTGTGAGGAACCGGGTGAAACTGAAACCAGCCCGTAGATCCAATTCCATTCTAGTGCACACAGCGTCAATAGCATACCGATCCAATTGCTTAGGGTTTTTGGCTGCAGAAATGATATGGCTTCTCTCAAGGTGAGAAAACTGAGCTCTCCACACGTTTTCCAGTTTTAAAGAAGGATTCGTTTTCGAAGCGGCGTTGAGGATCTCCCATCCAATGTGTTCACCTTCTCTATCACAATCTGTCCATATCATCAATTGATTACTTAATCGTGCTTCGTTGGCTATATTTTGCATTAATTTCTTTGAATCGTTACCATTTTCTTTAACTGTGATTGTGCTGTCGAATAGGTTTATTGGTAAGCATTTCCCCCATCCATATCTGTTGTTATCTATTGTCATTTCCGTCAAATGACCCAGCACTGAAGTCATTGTAACTGAACATCTACCCACTCCTGGAAATTCAAATGTAAAGTCGTAATTCTTGACATATTTGACACTGCTGTTCCGCACGGTGACTTTACCCCCACCGAGAGTATAAGCTACGCTCTTTGCTATGGAAGGTTTCTCTGCAACGCATAGGATCTTCATCTATTGATGTGATGCATACACGTTAATAAGATTCAAAGCGCGTCGTTCTAAGAAACTTTTCAGGATACAATGGGTGGTGCAATGAGAGAGAGTAATGGCTGTATTAGAACTGTCTGAACCCTTTGAATAGACCTGGTGACTAAAGCTAGTAGCTAGGATTAGTTTACTGCAAAATCGAATTTGGTTTATTCTTAAACAATTTTATGACAATGGCCTAATCTCATGTAAACAAAATATTACGTAAGATTCCTAACATATCTTAAAGTCTTTTCCACCCTCACTCAATCACAAGTAGTTCCCATGAGTTGTTCCAAATTCCCTCCCAAGTTCCCCTTGAAACTACATCATTATATATTCAGGGGAACAAGACCATATCTGGAGGGAAATCTGATTCAGGAATTCTTTGTGAGTCGTCAACTAGAACAGAAAAAGATCAATAATTCATTAAAGACCAGCCAGAAAGACAAGATCAATTTCACACAGCTAAGCCATATAGATCCAGTTGCATTGTCCTTTCAGTTTGAACCCACGTATACCGGTGGAAAAAGAGAAAAATTCGCACAGAGGCCGTCAAAATACAGAGATCTGCAAACTGAGGGAGTACAGTTTTGTCAAACTTCCAGAGGAGGTCAAATCACGTACCATGGCCCAGGTCAATTAGTCGTTTATCCGATCATAAATCTTTCAGACTTTCAAAAACTGACCTCCAAATGCTATGTTTCTATGCTGGAAAGATCAGTAATTTCGGCAATAGGAAACTATCATCTCAAGGGTGAAACTACAGTGAATACAGGCGTCTGGTGTAATGGTCAAAAGATATCATCCATAGGTGTGAATATTAGACGGTCTATAACTTCCCACGGATTATCTATAAATAACACCACCGATCTTTCATATGTCAATGATGAACAATTAGTTATGTGTGGCTTGCCTGGAACTCGACAGACGTCAATCGGTACGGAACTTCAAAACTTGAACATGAGTGAAATAGTACCTTCAATAGATCATCTAGCAGCCAATATAGTGGGCCAGTTAGCAAAAAATCTAGAAATTGGTTCGATAATCACTCATATCATAGAATCACCAGTCACGAGTGAAGAAGAATGTTTAACTCTTCTCAATTAATTATCTCCACTATCATCATCTTCCGAATTTTGACGAATGCTCTTGATTTCTAATTCAGTAGCACCACCAGTCTCAACAATTCTCCTCAACATTGCCTTACCTTTCAATTTACTTCCCCCTTGAATGAAATCGAGACGGTTGAGGTTAAATCTAAGCTGTTCTGAGAGCAACTCATCTTTGAATGCGTCTAATTCGTACCACAAATGATACCTATCCAGTTGGGTGCCAACTTTCTTAATTTCTTCCATGTATTCTAAAGTCTTCTCTATAGAATTGACGGAGTTTTTTAGTATCGGAACAAACTTCGCAGATACTTTATTAATTCCAATGGTAACACACGAAAAAACAGGGACGGGCTTGACAGTTTCATCCTTTTTTTCTTCAACTTCAGGCTCTATGTTTAAAGGTGTATTTCTAGTTTTTCTGGTTCCTGACCAGTTAGACTTTTTTCTTTTAGGTCTCTTTCGTAGCCTGTGGCCTGAGTCTTGTGATGCTCGTTTCTTTTCATTTTCTTCTTCCTCCAATTCTTTCTGACTCTCTTCCTTCTCCAATTTGATTCGTGCTTCTTCTTTGGCTTTTTCATTTGCCTCCCACTCATCAATCTGGACTTGATTATGGACAACAATAAAGGACAATAACATGTCATAGTGTGATTTTCGTTTGACCGGTCTTTTAATTGTTGTCTTTGCCGGAACTGGAACAACTGTTTGAGTTTCAGGAGCCTGATTTGGAGTCAGGGCAGAAGTCGGTGTTCCGTTTTCAACGCTTAACGGCGTAACTTCCTTCGATTCTGTCTTCATTGGGGGAAGCCCTTCAGCCTGTTTGTTTCCTTCTGGATCCTTTGTCTTTACAGTCTGTTGCTCTACAGACGCTTCTTCAAAGTCATCAATGACCTCTATTATGGCATTCTTTGGGAAAAAAAACCTCGATGAGGTATTCTCTGTAAACTCAAACACCAAGTTTGCATCTTTAGAATATCGCATTTGAAAAGCAGTCAACGTATCGGACTCTTTTCTTTCGGGCTTTGAGTCTTTCAATAACTGACGTTGTCGTTTTTTCTCCTCCTTTTCCAGTAAGCGCTGTCTCTGCTCCTCTAATTTTCGTTGCTGTCTTTGCATCAATTCTTCTTTCTGTTTTCTCTGTTGTTCTTGCTGCAATCTTTGTAATGTTCCATTGGTGTCCCCCATCTCCCTGGCTCGTTGTATGTACTTATGAAACTCGGCTATTTGAGCTGTTGACGCATTCCCTGAGGCAACTATCTTCATCAAAGAGTTCAAAGAAGTGTCAACTTTTGCGATTGCGTTCAAATTAGTAATCATTAGCTGGTTCTCTGGGCTAGCCATATAATCAGCTTGGGTCTGCTTTGGTTTTGGTACAATTGTTTTCCTGGTCTCGGTGGCTGGCTGTGGATCTGATGTCACAGAGGATGAGACCGCGGGAGTGGGAGTAACAGCAGATTTAGCAGCAGGCGTCGAAACACCAGAGTCTGATGTTTCCGGGACTTGTTTACTGGATGTGGTTTTATCTGTTGTACTTGCTGCAGTGGAGGCTGCTGGAGCTGTTGTTACAGGTGTAGTTGATTGAACCGGCGTTGATGCTGAGACCTGGGGTGGTGTGTTCTGTGTACTGTGTGTTGTAGAGACTGTGGGTGCATCTAACTTCTTGTTCGAAACAGCTTCCGGTTTTGCTTGAACAGCACTAGGGGTAACTGCAGTTGGTGGTGATGAAGTGGAGAGAACTGAAGGAGCCGAGGGTACTGTCGGGGCAGCAGAATTCGACGGCACTGGGGTGGCTGGGGTTCCAACTGCTGGTCCTGTTACCCCTGCTGACGTCGGTGTCACGCCTAAGACTCGCTCTTTCTCCTGCTGTTCTCTCAATTTCCTCCTTTCTTCTTTCAACCTCTCTTTCTCTTCTTTGGCTTTCTGTTTGGATTCTCTTTTCTCTTTCTGTTCTTGTTCAAACCTGCGCTCAATTTCCTCGTCCTTCAGTACGAACATTCTGATTTGAAACTGATGAGGACCTGCGGTAAACTGACAATCACATAACTTGCTCATTTTATCTCTTTTACGATCTGTTCCACCTACAATGTGATCTTTGCGTCTCCAAAAGGTTTTAAATATGTTGTGTGTCCAGTTGAATCTAGAATAGACTAAAGAATTGTACAACACTGCAGAATCTTTGATTGATAACGGAGTCCTTAAGTAATCGACATCAGTATCATCTATCGACATTGGTAAGGATTGAACCACTTTGTAAGGTTTCTTTTTCCCTTCATATATAGCATTGGCCGCTTTCAACTTTTTCTGATCGACCGTTGTAGCAGGCTGTATTATCACCGTGCTATTAAGCACTTCCTTTCCATCTGCTGTTATACTCTTGGCAGTAACCTTGGGTTTGGTTTCTTCTTCAGCCATAAGAATAGGATAGGATTTGGGATCCCGCGTTTTGGAAAGTTCAATCCTGAAAACTTGTGTAGGGAACGTCTTAGTAGCATAGATATTATCGCCGACCATTATGTATGATGATTGAGTGTGTTGCAGCTCTGAGTAGCGTATACATTTAAATAGAGGGACAGGACTGTAATGAGTACCAAAAATCAGCTTGAGGCTTGAAGCAGGCAAGGGCGGCAACTTAATGATGTTCTTCCCAAAACCATCTCCAGAAGGCATCTTATCTCGCGAAAGGGAATGATCCCCTTCTAGAGTGGTGTTTACAATCTAAAAAAGCTTGTACGCGTAAACCAACCAGTAGGCCCATGGGTTCATTAAGTGACATCGATTTTGAATCCCATGTCACGCAACCCTCTAAGCGGCGCAAAGTTAATGGATTTGGATTAGATGCTTATCAAGTTGGAGCTATCATTAGGTTGAGAGTGAAAAATTTCCAGAATACAGGACTCAGTGAGTTCCAATTAAACCCACGCTTAAACTTTATCGTAGGTCCAAACGGTAGTGGGAAAAGTTCGTTCGTGAATGCTGTTTGTCTGGGATTAGGTGGTAAACTTGAATGGATTGCCAAAGAACAGCTCCAGTTGAAGGATTTCATACGCAACGGTTGCGATAATTCGTTTATTGAAATAGAGTTTAAAGGTGCAGAAACAAATGAAACCCTAACGGTTAAGCGTTCGTTTAACCTTACTAACAGATCAACCTGGACATTAAATGGCAAAGAGACTACAGAAAAAATGGTCAAGGAACGGTGTAAAGAGCTAAACATCCAACTGGATAATCTTTGCCAGTTCTTGCCACAAGAGAGAGTAAGCAGATTTTCAGAATTGAAGCCTGAGCAGGTATTATACAACGTGCTTCGATCATATGGAAACGGTGAGCTTCTAGAAGATCATAAGCAGCTTATCGAACTTGAGAAGGAGCAAATAAATGTCTCTCAGCAAATCAAAGAAGCGATCACCACCATCGACGAATTAAAATCTCAAAACTTAAAACTCAAGAGTCAGGTCAGTAGGTACCAAGAGTATCAAAAAATCAAGGACAATATCATGTTACACCGTAATTTGAAACCCTTTGTTGAGTTGGAAGATTTAGCCCTTGAAGCTAAAGAGTATCGAACTGAGTATCACGAGAAGAAGAAGGCACTTCAGAAATTCACTGATCATATCAAAGAAATAACCCAACAGTTCCAGAACAAAGACGATTTATATATTGAGTGCGAAAGAGAAGCCAGAGATTTAAAAAGCCTTATTGATGAACAGCAGCAAAAAGTGTTTAGCCTTGAAAAAAAGCTCGAGAATTACGATGACCAGATTGACAAATGGGAGGGAGAGAAGCCTTCCATGCTACGCAAAATTGAGGGAAACAGACAACAATTGCAAGACATAAAGGTGGCTTTGAAGGACTCCATGGACGAAATGCAATCCTTAATGAAAGAAATCAATGAAGTTGTATCCAACCCTGCTGATTTAGAAACAAAGCTAAGAGAACTGCATGACGAAAGAAGAGGAATTTCTGCTCACGAAAGTCAGATTGTAGTAAAACTGCAAGATATTGAAAAGACAAAAGAAAGAGAATTGAAAGACCAGGCAGATCAGGTTAGATCTGATGAACAAGCTCTATCGAAGATTCGCTCAGATAAGATTTTCTTATTAGACCAGTCGAATGAAGTTGATCTTAAACGAGCCGTTCTCTTCTTTAGGGAGAACAAGACCAGTCTAAATTTGGATGGGAAAATTTTTGAACCTGCGATCCTTTCAGTCAATGTTGATGATCGTTTTGCGACTCATCTTGAAAAATGTGTGCCCAGAAATACCCTTCTGGCATTCACCTGTGTGGACGCTAAGACATTGAAATATTGCCAAGATATCTTAAGAAACAGAGTCAAAGTCAACGTACCTTTGAGAGTGGCGCCTTCTGACCCCAGAATTCGTAATCGTTTAACTCATCAACAATTGAAAGAATTTGGTTTTAGTGGATACTTGAGTGATTTCATCACAGGAGAACAGGCCGTTGTTGACATGTTGATTAGTAATGCATTTCTGGACGTGGTGCCAGTCTCTTTAACAAATTTGGAGCCCAAAATTCTGGAGAAACTTTCCATAAAAGATGCTCAGGGTAATATTAGATTTCGAAACATTATGGAAGGTAGACAATTTCACGAATTGCGTGTTTCTTCCTATGGATCAAGACAAGTATTTTCCAAAGTGAGTTTCATCAACGATAAACCCAGGTGGTTTACCGCTCCTGTAGATATGGACAGAATATCTCGTCAACAACAGAAGCTGGAAAGAGAGCAAGCTAGACTGAAACAACTTCAGGAAGAATATGAGGAATTGAAACGAGATAGACCTAGATTGAAAGAAGAATTGGAACAGCTGACAGCTTCAAAGACAGCAGTCTTAAAATCAATATCTCAATTTAAGAAACTTAAAACAAGGCATGAGCAGATTTCACAAAGCGTTCAATGGCAGACTGACCAAGTGAAAAAACTCCAATCACATCTTTCTCATGATAAGTTTAAAAGATTCAATGAGTTGAATCAAAAGATATCTGATACAACGTGGAAGAAAGTTGAACACTTACGACAAATCAAACACTGTATCGAGGAGCTACATGATTTAAAAACTCGCCTAGTTGTCAAAGAATTAGAAAGAATAGAAGAAAAAAACAGGAAATTGGCCCTAGAGAAACTAAATGGTGAGATATCGGCGCAGGTACAAAACAGAAAAAATGAGGCAGAAAATGCTTTAGATGAGTACTCCAAACGTAGGTCAGTAGTGAAAGCTAAGCAAAAGGAACTTCAAAAACTTGTTGCCGAACTAGAACCTTCTTTGAAAGAAAGACTTGGAAAGTTAACAGAAAGCTTGAAAAAGAAAGGACAATTAACCATGACTCGTTTAAACAATCAGATTTCGATGTTAGATGCTCGGTTGCCCAATGTTGGGTCTTTCAGCGAGGCGTCAACTCAAAAGCTTCGACTTAATGAAGATAAAATCTCTCAATTGGAAGAATTGTTGCCTACTTGGAATAGCACTTTGGAATCGTTAAAAGCTAAGTTGACAAGTATTCAAAATGTTTGGATACCAAAGCTGGAAACTATAGTTAACCAACTATCTACCAAGTTTACGAAGGTTTTTCATTTCAATGGCAGAGAAGGAGAAATTCATTTAATTAAAGGCAAGACTTTCAGTGAATGGAAGATCCATTTAGTTGTTAAATTTACACCCAGTCAGGTGTCTAGCGTCTTTAGTAGTACTCGACACTCGGGAGGTGAGAAATCATTCACCACGGCAATGTTCCTATCTACCTTACAAAGTTTTACGCAATCGCCATTTAGAATAGTTGATGAAATAAACCAAGGACTGGATGAAACAGCAGAGGCCTATGTCCATAAGTTAATCATTGAGACATCATGTTACGATAAAGAAGATGGAACCAACCCGACTCAATATTTCCTAATTACGCCCAAACTGCTCACAAATTTGACTTACCACCGCAATATGAGTACCCATTGTATATTTTCGGGGAGATGGTATCATCAGAGTGGAAATACTCTGGGTAAAGGAGTTGCTTCAAGATATGTAGAGGAAGCCCAATAATATCATAATAAATAAAAATAATATAATTAGGAAATTATAAAATAGCACTATATCGAGCGGAACATATGCAAGTAAACCCTTTCCCTTCGTTGACACTTTCATACTTTCTTTCTTTATTCTTTCCTGTGTTTCCTTAATGATTTCGCCCAAGAGACTTCAACTCTTAATAGAAGAACTGGAAACATTGCTTAATGAGGAAACCATTATTAAGGGTCTGAATGATGACTACGATTCTACTTCCTTCTCCGTGAAAGTGGAGCCAGTGCTGCGGAAAACATATAATATGTTCAATGGTATCTCTGTTGACCTATCCGGCAAAAACAAGTCTCAAGTTCAAGCTCTCTACAAAAGCTACGCACAGCTATTAAAAACACTCGCTGAGGATTTATCCATAGATACAAGCTCGTTCAAAGTTGAAAACATATTATCAGACTCACAGAACGGACAAGTCAACGAAAACTCCCAAAAACAACTGAAGAAGAGTAAGTCGGTTAGATTTAAAGACAACCTGATTGAGCCAGGAGTACAAGAAACTGCAGTGGCGCCTTACTATGATGATGCCCCAGATACAAGAGATTCAGCTATCAATACCTTGAACAATCACAGTATTTTCATTGATAATCAGCAAGAACTGCTGAGACAGGACGACGTACTAGACAGATTATCGCATTCAGTAGGTAAACAAAGAGAAATAGGACTGACGATTGGAGGAGAGGTGGATGACCAAGTGGTCATGTTAGATGATTTAGAGGCCCAGATCGATCACAATGAGAATACACTCAATAGAGCGCGAGGAAGAATTACCAAATTTAGCCAGATGAGCAGTGAAAATGGAAGACTGATGTCAATTTTTGGATTACTTATCTTATTGATACTCTTGATTGTGTTGACCTAGGAAGAATATTGGACTTGAAGTCCGAATCCATACACACTTGGACTTTTGAGATCCAAATTAAGTGAGCAGCCCGTACTCAAGAGGAAATCATTATACTTGCCCTCCCACATCAAATTTGCAGTATGATTCTTAAGGCTGGTATTTAATTTCAGGGCACTTGTAAATGGTGCGTTTTTAATTTTTTGGGTAAAGTTATTGATCGTGGCTACACTTTGGCGTGCGGTTTTTATGCCTTGAATTTCCAGAAATTTCAATAAGAGGTCACTTTCATAATCTTTGGGCTCATTAGAGATGGTTTTGGTTTTCTCTTGCTCTGGAAACACTAATTGGTGATCATGCAATGGGATGAAGAGTTCTCGTTCTTTTGAAGGCATCGGTATAGGATTCGAATCTGGCACATCTGCATTATTACCAAATCGCCATAAATCACATCCGATGGTGAGATCACTCTCATAAGAGTAAAAATTGAAATCAAATTTGGAACATAAAGTTGTAAATACGTTCGTCTTGATAGAATAAGTAGTTGAGACGGATCCCAAAATAGGGTTACATGCTAGCGTGAAAGTTAATGGATTCCCTGTCACAGAGAATGATGTGTATCTTAATGTCGTCGAAAGCCCGGGTGTCATGTTCATAGCTCCGTACCACAGTTCCGTTCCCAACGATAAAGTGGAGATATTATTTGAGTCAATAGAAGGTTTACACTGAGGATTGGTGGAGTTTCCAAAATTATAGAGGAACCTCAACCCAAACAGAGCATCGTTGGAAAGAAATATAGCTTCCCTGGACCATTTATAATAGTTTGATTGCAAGTAGAAGCTTAGAGAGGTTAACTTATTCTTAAAAGGCGTTGGGGTGAGGTTTAAAATGTTAACACCTTTCAACACGAGTTGTGTATTAGCTGTCAGTCTTTTAATTGCCATTGCCTCCATTGATTGGCTTGGAAGGTACATTCTACCGTATAAAAGCCAAGGTCTCTTGGCTTCCTCATTGTATCTACAAGATTGATCGTTCTTCGGAATATTGACTAGTCGATAAGAATCTATGACATCCTGCAGCGGAATGTTTTTTGATGTTTTGTAATTTAAAAGTTCCTGTGTTGTGTAAAAGTAGGCTAAGGATCCGTTCAATCTGCCTTTTCCTCTGTTTTCAAAACTGATGGAGTTGTAGTTGTAAGGCGAACTGCTGGAAGAAACGCTAAACTTAAACCCACGGGGGATCCTGAATTGCAATATGCTAGCAGAAGAGTCTAGAACGTGTTCATATAAGTTGTCGTAATCCCATTGACTATTCTTTGCAAAGCATTGTTCCAAATATTCCATATATTCTAGCATGAGTTGGCGGATATCCCAGGAGCTAGTAGACAGAAACTAGATTCGCCAAAAGGTTCGCGATGTATATCGAAGGACTGCCAGTTGTTGCCTGCATGCTCATTGAACTGGACAGCCGGTGACGTTCCCCTTACTAACTTGTGGCGGGTACCATGATGACTAGATATCGTGTTGCACTGGAGTTTAATCTATGGGAACAGCCTTGCAGCAATGTTGGATATTTTCCAGCCTGGCAGCGGAAGACATTCGGAAACTATTTTACCGACTACGAATTGATCTGAAGATGTTGAATGAAAAAAAAATCATAACAATTTACACTGTGTTCGAAAAGATCCAGATTTCAATTTGAAATGAGTGTTTAACCGTAGGCAACCACGGTTTGTAATGATCTGTCCTGAAATAATCAAAACACCCCTCTTCAGAAAAGAAAAGAGCCTTGTGAACTCTAGAAGGCCACCATTGAAAACCAGATATTCAGTACCGTATGTAACCCATCAATTCGTAAAAGCAACCCAGAAATCAAGTTCAATGTTTCCTTCCAAAACCCTTTCCTCCTGTCTACTGCCACTGTCCTTCCACCTCTCGTATTTTCGCTCCTCGCTTTAAGTTATCCATTCTGATTCTTCCAAGGTCACATCAGTCACCACCAGAATCCCATTACTACCCATTTTTCATTTCCTTCCTGGAAAAGCACTATTGTGCAAGACCCATTAGCATGCTGAATTCGTCAGATGAAGAATTCAACTATTCAAGTCCGGGATCCATGACTCTATCACCCCCCACATCTTTGTACCTCACCAACTCCCGAGATCAAGACGAAGAGGCCGTAGCTTCTGACTTGGATATTGATAAACCAGCTAGTGTTTCTTCCAGAAGTTCCAGTCAGCCACTGTCTAGAGCTCGGAGTCGAAGTACAAGTGCCACAAGACGAGGGTCCAGCAAATTGCGGCCTAGACGAAACTCTAGGCATAGAGATGAATTGACAACTATGGCTAAAGTTTTCAAAGACCTTCTTATTATGGAAGAAACTATTCGCCAACAGTTACAACAACAGAAATTTCTTCGTCGCAAATACACCCTGTTTTGTTCACTTTTATGTGGACTCATTGCATTCTGTATTTACCAACTGTACTTTAGCAGTACAGACCAACTACCTACTGGTTTTTGGCTGATCACATACCAGTTTTTATCGATCATTACCACTATCACGTTGGTTCTTTTCTACCTGAGTGGAGAGTACCATAGAACGATTGTATTGCCAAAGAAATTTCTCATCACAACCAACAAAGGTTTGAGACAATTGAATCTCAGGGCCGTGAGGGTGAAAGCACCTTGGGGTGATGTCTTATCTGATATTTCCAGATTTGTTCTTCGCTTACTATACAACACTATCAAGTTCGTTTACAAAGGCACATCCGAATCTCAGTGGTGCCAAGAGTTGTATCTGAGGTCACAAGAAAGAATAGGAGCCACAGAAATCAAACTGGTGCTCAATTCTCGTTCATTCTCTCCCGCTGTTAGAGAAAGTTGGGAGCTGTATCGGAACGAGTTTTGGGCCAGAGAAGGCGCCAGAAGACGCAGTAGTATTCGTGGACCTGTCGGAACAACGCGGAAAGCACGTGTGAAGACTCTTGCTCCTTCTTGAACCTAATTAATGTATATACTATACGTTTATCAAACCATTTAGTGAGCACACTGGGAAAACTTTACAGTTCAGGTTACTCTTCTTATATGTAGTGTGCTGATTAATATTTTGATTTATCAGATATCTTTTGGTAATTTTTACTAGCAATTTCTATACAACGCCCCATGTTTCAACCCCAACTGCCATTGCTCGGGTTTTCCTTACCCAATGCCCCACTGCCCTCCACAGGAAAAGACTCACATTTCAAATTTGAGCCGTTCCTGAGAAAGGAATACGGATTAGGTTTGAACCCAGACAGACCAGTTTGTAATTTCTGGATCACGTCTGGAGAATGTCCCAATGGCACAAACTGCGAAAACAAGCATGTCTCCAAGATGTTTTCTAACAAAATCGTTTGCAAGCATTGGTTGCGTGGTCTTTGTAAGAAGGGAGACGACTGTGAATTCTTGCATGAGTATAACTTTCGTAAACTGCCCGAATGTGTCTTCTTTAGTAAGAATGGATTCTGTACACAAACTCCTGAATGTTTATACCTCCATATTGATCCACAGACCAAAGTTTCTAACTGTCCAAACTATGAACAAGGATTCTGTCCTGATGGTCCAAAATGCTCGAGAAGACATATTAGAAAGGTAGCCTGTCAAAATTATATGACCGGTTTTTGTCCTTTAGGAAAGAATTGCGAACTTGCACATCCAAAGTATGATCCAAATTTGATCCAGCATCGTATGCTAATTAGATCGGATGAACAGATAATAAAAGATAAGGAGGAAGAGGAAGCTAAGCAAAGACTAAGGCAAGAACATCTGGCTCAACAACAATTACTCCAACAACAGCAACAGCAGCAAATACAACAACAACAGCATCAACCAGAACCAGAGATCCATAATGCTCCTCCCACAGAACAAGTGCAGTAACAATTTTAAAGTCTTACTCGAGTTTGTAAATATATATTAATTTTAATCACCCATTTATATCACCGATCTACCCGTAGGTTTCTAGCCTTCAACCTTTCAGATGGAGTTAGTACCCAGTGCATTTCCCCCAAGTTATCTATTTCCTCATCATCTGCTAAATTACTGACCATAATAATTTGGGTAACCCTCACGAATCGGTCCCTTAACTTGTAATTTAGCTTCGTGAGACTAGTAATCAAAGTGCTAGTGCTTCTTTCCAATTTTATCAACCCTAACTCATTACATTTGTTTTCCAAGGACCAAATCTTTTCCTCCAAGTCTTTGGATAATTGATCGATAAACATTGTAATCAATTTATTATAACTGTCCTGTGTCATAATAGTGTAATAGGGAAAAGTCAATTGGGTGAATTCTTGCAAAAATGTGGACACTCCATCAGAGTTATTGCTATCGATTGAGTCGAATTCCTCCAAGCTTAAAAGAAATTCATTCTCAGCAAACAAATTAACCGTCAATCTGGTCAGTCTCGGCTTGAATACCTGCGTGTAGAGTATCCTTACATGCTGGGTTAAAGATGCGTCACAAATACTATGAATTTTTCCAGTAAGATTCTCCAATATCAACTTTAAGTTCAAACGGTTGATTCGGTTTTCCCCTTCTTCCAAAAATACCAAATATTCAGTTTCCACTTCATTCAACAGATTTGAAACCAGCTGAGACAAATACTCATCGAAAAGAGATATTGAGTTCAAAAGAATCAAGTACTTTGATATCCTGGCAGTGTTGGATTCATCATTGTTCAGGTTTAACGACTGCAACGCAGTTGTTGCACTCTTTATGAATGAAGTGTCATCATTTGCGGGCGCTGGCGTTCCCTGACGGCTAGCGGTTGCTGTGTTTGTAAGTATGGTTTTGAAGTTTATCAGTTGAGTATTGTATCTAGGGTGAGTTTCTTTCAACTCTTTGGCAACAATTGATAAAAAGTTAGTCTCCAGGATACGACGAGTACTATTGATCAAGTTGTTGATAATACTTGATTGCCCAGTAGATACTGCGCGCTTGTAGATATTGTTCAAGACGAAAACCAAGTCGTCTATCAATGATGAGGCAGGCTTATTTGAGGGTGAAACAAAGCTCCCAACAGAATGGGTCACAATTAGTTGAACTGCCTGATTTAGATTCTTGGTAATGTTAGGGAATTCTTCAATTTCATAAGCTTTTTCTAAAGATCTTCGGAGATAAAACGTACTCAATGTATCGAATACAGGGTTTATTCTCTCCTTGATTTTACTCATAAATGCGCTATCGAAAAGCGCTTCCGGTAAAGTCGTTATTTCGGATTGTTTTGGCTCTCCTTCATTGCCAAACTCGTTCCACTTGTTGCTAAAGAATTTGCAATACATTGACCAACGATTCAAGATGAGAGCTAACTCGTTCATAAGATCACCAATGTTTGATAACGAAATTCTCTCATCAATTGGTTGTCTGTCAACGCTGGATCTGTCTTCGGAGCTCGTAGTAAGAGCTTCGACCAAAATAGGATAGTCATATTCTCTTACCAGATTAACAACTCTGTCCAAACGTTGCGTATCCCAAAAAGTGTCAAAAATTAAACCGCATTGAAGATCACATTCATTCTGGATTTTCTGCATTACGTCTAATATGTACCGTGGTTCATAATGCTTCTTTATGATATTAGAGTGTTGGATGAGGATATTGGAAATTGTTTCAAATAATTTCAATATTAGAAATGCATGACTGGTGTTTGTTCCTTGACTTGTTTTCATATTTAGCCTAGATTGTTCATGTATTATATTGCAAATAAAAGAAGAGTAACTTTTGATTCCAATTGATTGTTGGCCAACCAAAGGGAAAAGTTTGAAATAGTAAGTGATTCTATCCGGATTTCTCTCACCGGCCGCCTTTTCAAATTCTTTAGTCAGAAGTTGGCTCAAATCTTTAATCCAAACTTCTAGTACTTCCTTTGGTTCATCTGGCAGGGCAGATGTGGGAACCGTGGCATTGACAAATCGACTAGTGAGTACCCAATCAGGCAGTTGTCTAATCACATTGATAGATTCACAAGCTTTGAGCCAGTCTTCGTTTTGAATGCTTGAATGAGCGTTGGCCAACTCTGTCTTTAAGACTTGGACGTTGTTCACGAACTCGTAAGTCTGCAACACTTTCGTCTTTTCTTGATCCAAGTACTTGACTTTTGTAGTAATCTGATCCCCCAGTTGACGGGCATCCGTGGTAACGGAAACTAAAGACTTCATATTTCCTAGAGTGCCCGATAGCTCAACTCTTTTCAGCTCTAATGCTCGTATACTCGCTGATTCTTCTTTATAACTGGAGCTATGAAGTGTCCTGATAGCGGTATCGGTTTTCTCCTTTTCAGAATCCAGCACGTGGATGAAATGCTGCAACTCGTTGACATTTGAGCATCTTGACAAAATGTCATTCAAATGACCCAGATCTTCAAGAGATTGGCACGTTTGGTCGATGGTCATGACAGTACTTCGATGTTGAGCGTATTCAATTGTGAGAAAATGATGCTATAGTTCGAGGTGCAGGAAATCTGAAATTAAAGGTGATTTGGTTTGTTCACCTAGACAGGCAAATCATCCAAGGATCATACAATGTATTCAAAGCTTCCTTAAACTATTGAAAGAATTTAGCTTGATTAGAGTTTGTCCTTAGAGCGGTATAATTGGAGCCCATGCGGATTAAGAGGTGATTGTTCTGCTTTTGAAAACACGCTTCGGCTACGTTGTTTGCTAGATGTCCACAAGATTTCTGGACTCCAGGGATAGAACACTAGTTTGATTATCCTATTTATCACTTGGGCGTTTGGTTAACTGAAGTATACATATGTCGTTTGCCTTATTGCTGTGCTGTTGTTGGTCGTCGGTCCACGAGGACCGTGGGCAAGTTGTTTCTTTGCATGACAATTACCGGTGAATAGCCCTATGATCTGAATTCATTCACAGTCAATTCTTCTCTTCATATTTTTGGGTGAAGAGGTCTTGTATGAGCTCCATTGCATCCAAAATGAAGTTGCCATCGAAATGTCAATATCATTCTTATCTACTCCAGTAAGTGTCATGTTTTGTGAAACATTCATCTTAAAGTGGACCATTATACAAATAAAAGCAACCAGCAACCCCTTTTCATCTTGACCAACAATGTTCAAGGGCCAGTTATTTATTTCCATTAATTTTACTAGGGGAAACAGTACCTCGTTCAAACTCCTATTCACCACTGAGGTGGAAGAAAAACAGCCGTTTATCTTGCTCCAGAGTATGTCATTTTCTTCCTGGAATCGAAGTAAAAGCTCAACTTCGTCACTAGTCAACCTTTTTAGATCCAGAAACGGATCTATGATTATGAAGCATGCCGTATGTTGCACCCTTTGATAGAATCTTAATGCCTTGGAAGTTTCGCAGACACATACGACAAGCGGAGCCTCAACAGTTTCAACTCCTTCAACATCGTGATACCAACTGGACAGATTATTTCCTAACATCATTGGACTCGAATGAACTGAAGTGAAAAAGCAAGAAGAGATATATTTCCGAATTTGGTATTTATTCCTTTCACGTTAAGGTTTGAAGCATCGACCACAACATCGGTGATGTCGTAAGTGGTAAGCCATACTGTTCGGCCGATATGAAAAAAATGAATTCATGCGTCCCCATGACGCTTTGGCATTTTTGAAATACGGGACTGCCGTAAGGTTCAATCAAGGATGCTCTTACTCGAGGGACAGACTGCAAGGCCCCACTCCTGGAGAGATAAAATTGATTACACAATTGTGTCGTACATCCATCATCTTTCCTTCCTCAGCTTTACATTTCAGCAGACCACGCCTGCGTTATAAGATTTTCGTCAACTGTATATCTTTGTATCCATGTTTACCTATAGTCATCTTACTGCAGAATTCTCCACTACTGAAGCACAAACCATGTTCAGAGTACCCAACCGATGTTTTCGCATCCGAACACCACTATCCATCACGCTCAATGGTTGCTGCACAAGAGGACATGAAGGCCAACAAAAACACTTACTTGTCCCACATGTTTAAACATTTAAGAGCAGGACTAGCAAAGCCTAAACTTCAATGGGCTTCAACCTTCCAGAGGAGATTATTTACTCCATCAACTAGCTATTCTAAACCACTTGGAGTTGTTCTAGGTGCCGCTTCTTCAGTATGTCTTATGGATACAATCATAAAGAATGAGACTTTCAAGGCTGGAACGACCCCAGTTAGTTCTAGAGTTGGACAAGTTATTGAGCCTACTAACAAGAGACCTTCACCCCGTTTAGACGGCGCTTTTGGCGGAGTTCTCAATTACCAACAGCTAGCTATTGGTAGTTTTGTTGGGCTAGGAGTTGGGTTCGTGGTCGGCAAGTTAAGTTCCGTCCTCGTATTCGTAACACTCTCAGGGTATCTGCTGCTTCAATTTCTTGCGTCCCGAAACATTATTACCATCCCTTACAGTCGGGTGGTACAGTTAGGATCGGAGACCATCAACCTAAAAGAATTGGTATTTGAACAGCCAAGTTTCAACTTAAGCTTTCTTGTGAGCTTCTTGATTGCAGCATACAATGCCTAAAACTTACGTATTGACTACGAATCAACCATTTATTATGTTAAACATGAACAGACTAGGGTAGAACCTAAAAAAAACCTTCAAAAAAAAAAAAAAAGAAAAAGAAAAAGGATCATTTCTTCAAAATAGTTACAACGTCTTCGTCTTGTAACACATGGCTCAGCCCAACGTACTGAGGTTGATGTTTGGCACTGGATCCATAAACAATCGCGTTCTTGAACTCTGCTACCAAAGACTTGTGAATTTGGTTACAAAAATCCTCCACAGTACATCTATCAGATCTCAACACAACTGGGTCTTCAAAATCTGGCAGTTTTCCTTTGGGTAAGGTATATACTCTCACAAGCTTCAGCTTGTCCCACATCATCTCCAAAAGTTCATCTAAGTTCCACTCGTTTCCTGAACTGATAGGAACAGCATCTGGGATTCTGTACAGAAGGTCCAGTTCCTGCGTTGAGATAGAGTCTATTTTGTTCAGGACGTAAATGGCTGGAATATACTTTCTGTTTTGTTCTTCTAGTTTGTCAATTAAATCATCAACTGTAGCGTCGCATCTGAAGGAAATGTCAGCCGAGTTCAATCTGTACTCACCCATAACGGCTCTAATCTCGTCATTATCCAAGTGAGTAAGAGGGACCGTCGTAGTGATATTAATTCCCCCACGTTCTTTCTTCTTCAAAAGAATATCAGGGGGCTGTTTGTTAATTCTTATGCCAAAACCTTCCAGTTCATGCTCTATTACTTGCTTATGATGAAGTGGCTTGTTCACATCCAACACGATGAATATCATATTACAAGTTCTCGCCACTGCGATGACTTGTTTACCTCTACCTTTACCATCCTTAGCACCTTCTATAATACCAGGTAGATCGATCATTTGAATTTTGGCACCTTTGTACTTTATAATACCTGGCACAGAGGTCAACGTAGTGAACTCATATGCTGCCACTTCACTTGCCACACCTGTCAATTTGTTTAGTAAAGTGGATTTACCAATGGAGGGAAATCCCACAAATCCAATACTTGCTACCCCCGATCTCGCCACATCAAATCCTATTCCACCACCTCCTCCAGACTTCTTCGAGTCTGTCAGAAGTTCCCTACGCAACTTGGCCAGCTTAGCTTTTAACTGCCCTAAATGGAAGGATGTGGCCTTGTTCTTTTGAGTTTTGGCCATCTCATCTTCAATGGCCTTGATTTTCTCTACTGTTGTCATTTCTGGAAAGGATTAACAGCTAAAGTCAAGAGAGTACTATCGATCCAAAGAATTTATTTAAATATTTTGAGTACTACCAAGAATCATTTTTTTTCAGTAACGTGCACGACTTCAATTCCTCAGTATATGGGCCACCAAAATTTTCATGGTTCATGCACGACCATCTACAATTCTTTTGTCTCCTTGGAAAACGAAAGACATTTAGGAAGGCGAACTTGGAGATTGATTCAAGATGGCGAAAAAGGGAAAAAAGAACAATAAGGCTGGAGGAGACATCTGGGATGAAGAATTAGAAAACGAAATTGAGGGAGCCCAAGAGTTTGGAGCTACCCCAGAGCCCGAAGGATCTGTGTCTACCAGTGAAGAACCTCAAGAAGCTGAGGAAGCTGATTTCCTTTCAGCCCTAAAAGCATCCAAGGATAAGTTAGAAAAGAAAGCCGAGGATGAGGCTGCCAAGCCAACACTGAAAACCAAGAAGCAGAAGGAAAAGGAAAAGAAGGAGAAAGAAAAGGCATTGAAGAGAGAGTTGGCAAAGAAGAAGAAGGAACAACAACAGGCACAAAAGGACCTGGTTAAACAGCAAAACAAGGAGTTTGCAGAGAAACAGAAGGCTGAAAAAGATGCTGCTGCTGCTGCTTCTGCTGCAGTTGCCTCTGCTTCAACTTCTCCTGCTCCGGAATCTGCTCCTGAACCTACTGAAAGTCTCGAACCTGCTCCTGCAACTTCTGCTACT
This sequence comes from Komagataella ulmi, assembly GCA_023213065.1. NCBI lineage: Eukaryota > Fungi > Ascomycota > Pichiomycetes > Pichiales > Pichiaceae > Komagataella > Komagataella ulmi. The sequence continues at coordinate 1,070,173 of JAKWAZ010000001.1, forward strand.
AAAAAGAAGGGAAAGAAGGTCCCTGCTGGTATTGCAGCGCTTAAACGCCAGCTGGAATTAAAAAAGCAGGCTGAGGAGGAGGCTGCTGCATTGGAAGCTGAACAGGCTCGTTTGGCTGCTGAAGAAGAGGCCCGCTTGGCCGCTGAGGAGGCTGCCAGACAGGCTGATCTCAAAGCCAAGGAAGAAGAACTCAGATTGGAACGAGAAAGACTTAAGGCTGAGGGTAAATTGTTATCTAAGAGACAGCAGCAGCAACGAGAACTGGCAGAGAAGCGTCGAGAGCAAATGCTAGCCACCGGTAAATTCAGAGTAGCTGGCCTTCAAAGTGACTCTACTCCTAAACAACCCCCTGCTTATGCCAAGAGAAAGCCAAACAGGTTTTCTAAAGTAGTAGAAACTCCTGCCGAACAGGAAACTCCGGTTAAGGTCGCCGTCAAACAGGAGACAACTCAAGACAAGGATAGTGAGGAAGAAAATGCTATTGCTGATGACTGGGAAAAGTTAGCTCTTGAAGAAAATGATGAGCCAATTGTTGATAGTTGGGAAGCTTTAGAAGATGTTGTCAAGGAGGATAAATCTGAAGAAACAGAAGCGCCTTCAAAGGAAGTTTCCAAGGAGAATGTTCCTAAGAAGACTTTTAAGAAGGTTGAAGAGCAGAAAACTCCTCAGAAATCAGCCCCAGAAAAGAAATCTAGCGGTGTAGAACACAAGGAAACGAAGCCTATCAGAGCACCCTCAAAAATTGAAGAACTCGATAAATCCGGAAAAGTTTCCAAGTCTGCTACCAAGGCTGCAGAAAAGGAAAGTGACACTTCCAATCTACGTTCTCCTATTTGTTGTATTTTAGGGCATGTCGATACCGGTAAGACAAAACTTTTAGACAAGATTCGTCAAACTAATGTTCAAGGTGGAGAAGCTGGTGGTATTACCCAACAAATTGGTGCTACATACTTCCCAGTGGAAGCAATAAAGAAAAAGACTGAAGTCATGCAGGTATATGAAAAACGTATATTTGAAGTTCCTGGTTTGTTAATTATTGATACTCCAGGCCACGAGTCTTTCACTAACTTGAGATCGAGAGGTTCTTCTTTGTGTAACATAGCCATTTTGGTTATAGATATTATGCATGGTTTGGAACAACAAACTATTGAGTCTCTGCGTTTGTTACGTGACCGTAAAGCTCCATTTATTGTGGCACTAAACAAAATTGATCGTCTTTACGACTGGCAGACTATCCCCAACAACTCATTCCGTGACTCTTTCTCTAAGCAGACAAGAAGTGTTCAACAGGAGTTTGAAGACAGACTTACCAAGATCAAGGTTGCACTTGCTGAGCAAGGTCTAAACTCTGAATTATACTTCCAAAACAGAAACATGGCCAAGTACGTTTCCATTGTGCCTACTTCAGCTGTCACTGGTGAAGGTGTACCAGATTTGTTGTGGCTACTTTTGGAACTTACTCAGAAGAGAATGAGCAAACAGCTGATGTATTTGTCTGAAATTTCTGCTACTATTCTGGAAGTTAAGGTAGTTGAAGGTTTCGGTACTACCATTGATGTGATTCTTTCTAACGGTATTCTGAGAGAGGGTGATCGTATTGTGCTCTGTGGTTTGAACGGTCCTATTGCTACGAACATTAGAGCGCTTCTGACGCCGCCCCCATCTCGTGAGCTACGTATCAAGTCAGAATATATCCACCATAAAGAGGTTAAAGCAGCTCTAGGTGTTAAGATTGCTGCTAACGATTTGGAAAAGGCTGTGGCTGGTTCCAGATTGTTGGTTGTCGGACCTGATGATGATGAAGAGGAATTGAAAGATACTGTTATGGATGATCTTACAGGTCTTCTGGACTCTGTCGACTCATCTGGTCACGGTGTTACCGTGCAAGCATCTACGCTGGGTTCCTTGGAAGCCCTTCTTGACTTCCTAAAGGATATGAAGATCCCAGTCATGTCTATTGGTCTAGGACCAGTTTACAAGAGAGACGTAATGAAGGCATCTACCATGTTGGAAAAGGACAAGGAGTACGCTGTTATGTTATGTTTCGATGTTAAAATTGATAAAGAGGCTGAACAATACGCCGAGGAACAGGGAATCAAAATTTTCAATGCTGATATTATTTACCACTTGTTTGATGCATTCAGTGCCTATCAGGCTAAGTTATTGGAGCAACGTCGTAAGGATTTCCTTGAGTACGCAATTTTCCCTTGTGTCTTAAAGACTCTGCAAATCATCAACAAACGTCAACCAATGATTATTGGTGTGGATGTTATAGAAGGTACAGTCCGTATTGGAACACCAATCTGCGCTGTTCGTTTGGATCCGGAAACCAAGCAAAGAAACGTAATGGTTTTGGGTAAAGTAACTTCGCTGGAAATAAACCACAAAGCTGTTGATTCAGTAAAGAAGGGACAAACTAGCGCAGGTGTTGCTATGCGTTTGGATAACCCTTCGGCTGCTCAACCGGTATGGGGCCGTCATGTTGATGAGTCAGACACATTGTATTCCCTCATCTCCAGAAAATCCATTGACACTCTCAAAGATCCAGCATTCCGTGATACTGTGACCAGAGAAGATTGGCTTCTTTTACGTAAATTAAAGCCTGTCTTTGATATTAAATAGTATAGCCTAATTCTATTGTAATTACATCCTTTTTCATGTTCAATCGTACCTATTTTCTCGGTCATGATAATTGGCACCTTTGGGATCGTAGGCCCTCTTTCCACGAGAGTAATAATCAGCGTCGTCCCGGTGTCTCTTTCTATCTCTGAATCCAGACTGGTTTCCCCTTTGCCTTGATTGAAATGTTTGACTTTGAGGTTGTCTCGGTGCTCCTCGGCCAGAATATGAAGGCCCTCTTGAAGCAGAATAAGGGCCAGGTGGAGGTTGGGAAGGAGGCGGAAGAGGCTTGTCAGAATCTTGCCTATCCTGTGCAGGTCCTTGAGGTAGACCACCACGAACAACAATTGGATTGGGCCTCTGATAGTTGCGGCTAGAAGGATACTCGCTTCGTCTTGGAAATCTTGGAATCTCTTTCTTAATATCACCTCTAAAATCATTTTGAGATTCTGATCGGACATCTGTCACACTTTCCGCTTCCTTTTCAGATCTAGAAGGAGGTCTTGAGTTGTTCTTAACAACGGTCTGATTCTTTTGCCTAGCAAACTCTTTCTCCTGCTTCAATCTTGCCTCCAGCAGTTCTCTTGTAGATTTCCCAGGTGCCTTACCTTCTAAGTTGTCTTGTTTGGAGTGAGGGGGTGTATCAGATTTAGTGTCTACTTTGCGCTTGGAAAAATCTTCTTTAAATTTGTTTTCAGATGGCCTGGTTCTTTCTTTTACTTTTTCTCTCTTTTCTCTTTCTTCCTCTTCAATGCTTCCCTCTTCTTGTCCCGTCTCTGGTACCTTCTCGTTTGCGTTTTTGACTTTCGGACTCTCCTCCTCGTTCTCTTTCTCTGTGTCTTTGTTGGTGTCCTTCTCAATTTCACTTTCTTTCTCCTTCTGCTTCTCTTTCTCTTTCTCCCTTGCCCTTTCTTTTTCCTTTTGTCTTTCTCTCTTTTCCTCTTTTGTTCTCTTGTGTTCTCTCTTTGGTCCCTCAGGCAACTTAGCCCTTTTGGTTCCTTCTTTGCTCTTTCCATTCTCGTTCTGTGTTTCAGCCTGCTTCTTAGTATCAGAAGAGTCATCACGATTCAAAGTCGTAGGGCTTTCATTTGCTGTTTTGACTTTGCCCACCCTGCGAACAGGAAGTGACGCCAAACCATAGGCGTTGGGGGCTTTATTTTTTTCCATTTCGAGTTTTCTTGCCTCCTCTTCTGCCTTCTTACGCTTTTCGATACTGATTCTGCTAATGGCTCTCTTCTTGAGCAATAAAGCTTGTTTCTGGTTTGCGTCCATTGGGTAAAAGTCCCATCCTAAAACCCATGATGATCTACGCGCCTTGATCAGACCACTTAAAGACCTTGCGGGCAGTAAGATATCACCTCTGGTATCTTTTGATATAACTTGATCCAAAGTAAAAAGCAAAGACTCACAATGTGACTCCACAGTTGGAAATAATGAAGCCGGAGTTTTCAGGAACACTATTGCATTATGAAGTGACATGAAATTCTCTGCCTTTAAGGCCTTAGAAATATCTGCGAGAAGATCTGCGTGCCAATTAAAAAGTGTTTCCAAGAATCTCTCGTGCTCACAATCACTCAGGGTATACTGATCGGGAATCCTCCATTTATTCAGCTCTTCCAGTACGTAGGAATAAAAAATTCCCAGGTTTTCAGCTTCAGAGGAAGTACTAGTGAAGAGCGCTTGATGCAAAAATTTGCCAGAAAATAACTGTTGCAATAGTGAAATAAGATGAAAATTCTTTGAGCAGTGTTCGTAAAGGAAAAATATGGCCTTTCCAGCGGTAACTGCATCAAAGGATGAGTGAGTGGCCCTTGGAAGAATGCAGTAAGATAGGAAAGCAGCGGTTTGATTGGCAGCGTTATCAATTCCAAAATCTTTAAACCAATCCTGTCTTACTTCTTGAACTTCCATTTTGAACTTCTCACTATGTTCTTTGTGACGCTCTTTATCCAGGGGTATATTCGACTGAGAGTGAGCTAGTTCAGAAAGCTCTTTCTTTAGCGCCTGAATATTGGCACCCGTAACTGTTCTGCTGGCGGTCTTTATTTGCGTCTCGATCTTGGCTATTTGAAGTTCAACTTTCTTAATAGCGTCATCATACAGCTCAGGAGAATAGTCAATGTCATAGAGTGACAAATTCCAAAAAAAAGCATACAACTGTGGAGTTAAATATTCCCAGTTATAGTCAGGTTTGAGACGTTGAATAATCTCTACGTCGTACTCTTTTGAGAAGTTTCTCCAGAGTTCAAATGCCCAAGCAACATCAATGTTGAAATCAGAACATAATTCAAATAAGGAAGGAAAATTTTCTTTGAATTTGACAGATGTGACAAAAGAAAAGATAAATTCTGTAAACAATTGAATAAGCGAGCTCAAGTCATCTATTCTCTGTCCAAGAACTTTCAAAAACTGATGATTCTTATCGACGTCTAACTGAAGTTTCGACATTAGTTGACAAAGTAGAATGAAAATTTCAGAAAGCCCTCCGGTTTTTAACAAACTGGCAACGAGACGGCTAGCTGGTCGAGTCTTCAGTAGACGTTTATCTTGTATCACGCCATATATAATTCTTTTCAAACTGTGCTCAGAATTCAGTTGAATAATCTGTGTTGATGTCAAATTTGCTGTTTTCTGGATTCCTCCCATTGACAATAATAACTGGTTCAAAATAGGCAAAACTAAAGAGTTATCTCTGTACAACAGTTTGATAATAAAGACCAACAAAGGTTTAATGTTCATTAGGGAAGAGCTTGTTGCAATTTCTCCGAGGAATACGGACAAACTTTGAAGCCATTGGGATATATTAATCCCATCTGGTTGATAATGTGGTCTGTTCACTGTCAACCTTATCAGGATGACAAACGGAAGCACGTCCCAGGTGAAATCATTGAAATACTTTGAAACATCAACGATAAGCTGATTCAAATTATCATAGCTCTCCAGTTGTTGCACAATAACCAACAAACAAGGAATAGGGTTTGACAAAGCAATTTTTGCCAGCTTTCTCATCATTGTTTGAATATTAGTATTGGAGAGTCTCTTTAATGCATCTTTGGTTTGCTTTTCAGCTCTATTATAAGGCAGCTTGATTTCGGGGACATTTTTTGATATTTTGTAATGTAAATCTCCATAAAGGTTGTATCTTACTTCTAATGGGTACTCAGCAATAATATTGAAGAGCTCCTGGATTAAAGGGCAATTTTCCTCCAATAATGGAAAGCAGGGCAGGATGAAGGACCTGTAAAATGGAAGCCAGTAGTCCAAAACCTCTTGAGATTTTCCATGCTTCAGAATGTCATGATAGATGATCCTACAGATCTTGGACAGTAGTAGTGGATCTCTAGTTAACCTGAATGAGTTGAAATGCAAAAGTTCCTGACATAATTTAACAAATTCTTCCCTGGTTTTGATCTCTGGTAGTAGTGACTTCCAATCAAAAAAGAAAGTAGTTTTCTTTCCGGAAACTTCTTTTTCAAACGGGTCGAAGGTCCTGATACGAGCGATATCAGTGTTAGTTGAAGGTTTTGAGAAGTCTTTCAAGTGAAGAGTATGATGTGTAGTACTCTCGTAATAGTCGTTTATGCATGCAGAAACAAACCTGTTGATCAAGCTTGCAATTTGATCGTCAATCAAAGGTAAATATGGATACTTCGATAGTATTAAGAGGGACTCCGCGTAGAGCCCAATGCTGAGAAAACTTTTCAGTAGTTCGATCTTTGCACTGTTTTTCTGCTTGGACAGTTTTTGAAATTCTTCTATTGGTGATAGTTGCTTCACTGGATTTGGCTCCAAAGCATCCGTCATTGTCACATCTTCTCCGTTTAAATTATCAAGGTCATCATCGTCTGGTAAAGGTCCAGCCAAAGCTAACGCTGAAGCAGAAGCCTCAAATATATTCACCTCCGTCATTTTTTTGTAAATCTCATAAAGCTTTTCTGCGGCATCATCAGGTTGATCTGATAAACTATCAAATATAACAGAGAACTTCAGGAATCCAACGTGGATAAGAACTGAGACGAAAAGAAAAAATTCGTCAGTAACTGTCAACTCATCGGTATTGTATCTCGTAATTTTGCTCGCAACCAATTGAGATGATATCAAACTACCTCCAGAGTCATTCTTGTTTGAAATGTCTTTGAAAACGGCCTCTATATCAAGTTTGTTTTGATATTGAACTAGTTTCTCGGGCCAAAAAGGAGATTGATTCAGGAATTCCAATATCAGCTCCAGTCGATTTAAGGAGTACGTCGCAGAAATAGTAAATATCAAATCCAAGCATTTAACTGGATCTAGCTGAAAGTGATTCATGATTTTCAGGACATCATCGACCATTATTGGAATGACATATTTCGAATTTTCCCCTTTAAAGTATTCAGTCAGCAGCAGCACTAGGCGACTGTAACCCTCATTAGATTCTCCCAAAAGGGTGAAGTTTTCAAATGAGTATACATTATCCCTCAAATAAGCAAATGTCTTCTGCTTATAACTCCTCGATGTCAACTGCAATTTCTCCAACGTGGTTCTCTCCAGATGATTAAGTTTAATAGCGGTTTCAATCTTTAAAGATTTCAGTAGTTGGATCATATTGTCATTGACGGTTAAACAGTTGAATAGAAGGACAAAAGTTTCCGATCTCCTGAAATTGTCCTTCAGCAGCTCATTCAGAAAAGGTTGTAGCTTCTCAATTGAAAGTCTTTTAGGAAAATCTTTTACAATCATCAAAACCTCGTAAACTATGGTTTCAAAGTTTTGCTCTTTCTCGTCCAATTGCCTAGAGAGCTCCTGTTGTCCTTCACTATCCCAGCTACTTACGACATTGTCTGAGAAGAAAACCCAAAACTCTGGGATATCCTTGGTATTAGAGTCATTGGCCTCAAGAACTGGTGTGTCTTCCTTCACATCAACTTCCATAGGGCTTTCAGTCGCTGATGGTTGTTCTTTGGAAACAACTTGCTCAGTCATTTAGCGTAGGGTGAACGAGGTTGAAAGAATCGGTTCGTGGAAGATGAAATGTTATCAGGTAGGAATCACAGCGTCTCAACTTTCGCTGGTAGGAGTCCCTTTTAACGGTTTCCCCTTCCGTCCCTTCCAGCTTTCCTTCGAGAAAACTTGTTATCTAACCTTTTCCATCTTTCTTCTTATTTCAATCTGTTTCTACCCATATCAGCATAATGGTGAGTCCTCTAGTCTCTTTCAGAGATCACACTTTCTTGTTCAAAGTACTAACATGAGTAGGCCGATAAACTAAAAGACCAACAAGTTTATGACCAACTTAAATCCAAGCACCTGGGATTGGGCAACGCTGATACAACGAGAAAGGAGTGGTTAGACAATATAAAAAAGGACACCTACGCCACTCTAATACAGCACAACCCTATGCTGGAGTATCTAAGTATAGGATTAAACAAGCCCCAGGCTATTACAAAGTTCGAGATGATTGAAAAGATGGCGGGAAGTAAAGTTGATGAGGATGGCATAAAAAGTAAAATTGACCGAAACTAAGTACACAACATATAGGGTCCTGCCCATCCACAGATTGGCTTAAATCAATCGGCCTAAGTTAACAGTGGGGCCTGTTCTCTGTCGGAACCAAGCACGTTGTTATTGTTGGCGACTTTTCCGGCCAGCACACCAGTGGAAACCAGTAATGACAGAAGGAAGATGGTACCAGCGATAACGAATCCAAAGATCCATTGTAGACCAATAACCTTGGTCAAAAGTTGACCAACAGCGATACTGAGGGTGAGGTATGAACTGGAGAAACCGACTCCGTAGTCACCAAACACAACGATGAAGAAGGCTGGAACTAGTAAAAACTCCCAGATCAAAAGATTGGCCAGCAGACGTGGTAATAAGGAGACATAGTGGGAGTGGAATAAAGCAGCACCATTCCAGAAGATAGCGTACTGAATCCATGAAAGTGGTAAAGCAGCCGTCGAAAGATGGATAGTGAACCAACGACCCAAATCCTTAATGGCATAAGTCTTGTGAATGAAGTATAGAGATAGCAGGTTGAATAGATTGACAAACAAAACAATCTCCGCAAACAAGAATCTCTTGTGCTTGAAAAGATAGACCCAGATGAAGTTAAGAACATTGTAGATGGAGAAGTGGTATCCGACCTGTTCCAACACATTCTTTTGTTCCCTGGCTGAAACAGTACTATCCTGGCTAAAGTACTGGATAACAAACAACAATTGAAGCAACAATGTGGCAATAACATAGATGTAGTCCAGTGTGGAGTTTCCAGTGAATGGAGTCAAATAGGACCTGCTGTGGTGGGTTCTGAAGAGGAAGTAACGAACCTCTCCGTAAATTGACAGAGCATAGGTCAAAATCGAAAAGACTTTGAAGGAATAGGTTCTAGATTCTGAAGACATTGACAATTGAAAATAGGGTGATGGGGAACATCGAAAGGAATTGAGTTTCCTTAAATAGGGAATTTAATGGTTACATCACGATTGCTTTCTTATGCATGAGAACATTTGGGTGAGAAAAAAAAACCAAACAGAGCCACATGCATTTAATTACTCTCTTCCTAACACGAATTGACAAAAATGAGCTGAGCCAATGAGGCAAGAAAGTCAGCTGTAACCATTGGTTAGAGATATGTATAATACAATAAGAAACCGGCTCTATTACCTGATTTATTGCTCATATTGAAGTCCATTGAAGTTAAGGGGCCCCAATTCAATTAATTGCGCGACTGGAATTTCTTCAGACCAGTGCGTGGGTCAATGAATGAACTATAAAAGCAGCCAATATTACTGTGTTTTCTCCCTCAAGTTGTTTGGATTCAGATGGTACTGGTTTTGTTATGCCCAGATGTTTTGTTCATTATTGCTGCTTTGCATTTGAGCATCTCCTAGCGCCGTCGTCTGTCCGGACTATTCTGGAATCTCCTACTCTCTCGCTTTTACTGTATCCCTCCTAACATCCTCCCTGCCCCTCCTTCTGGTACTTTTTCTACCACCACCAAAGCACGCCTAAGGTCATCGCATCTATCTACCTCTCGTGATTTTCAAAACAAATGTCCCTTAATCCCCACTACAAAGTTAGCGGAACTTTGGTAATAGTGGTTGACAAGGCTAGGGACCTACCCAATATACGCAAGCTTGACAAACAATCGCCTTATTGTCTCCTAAGAATTAATGGATTACCAGTTCAAAGATCAAAAACTATATATAGAGGTGGTCAGACTCCTGAATGGGACCACGAGCTTCGATTCAATATAACACCAGATATTGAGCCAAAGTTGGGCCTTATGATATTCGATGGCACCAAAGAATCATCCTCGTTAATTGCAAGCACGGAAATTGACCTTACCAAAGTATTTATTAGAGGTGATTTAGATGATTGGTACCATGTCCATTCTGAATCTTATAAGAAGAATAGGGGAGAAATCTATTTACAGATGACTTTTTATCCAGACGCCCCAATCGTTCCTCCGAAGATTGTAAACACGCCAAGAACTTCTAAAAGAGCATCAGACAGACCACTGCCAGCGATTCCAGGGTCTAAACAATCATTTGACCTGTCTCCACTCGACAACGAGCTTACTAGTTCCGTCCGATCAAATTCTGTACACAAACCCTTACCTCTGCCTCCGTTAGAAGATCAGGTACTCACACCCCCACCATACAGTGCGAGTCCAAGCTTAAGTGTATTTAGTGAGCCTGGTAGCAAAGAACGAGACCATGAACAAGAACGTGAACGCGGATCTGTGTTGAGTAAGATTTCCAAAAGATTATCCAAGTCTGTTTCCCCCTCCAGAGAGCTACTAGTTTCCTCCAGCAAACCTTCAAGTGATACCTTTGACGTTTTAGAGCAGCAAATTCAATCAGAAATTAGCAGAGATCCCTCGGACATAGGAAAGAAAAAGTACATTGCATCTTCTTGGGTTAGCAAAAGTCGGCCCCCCAAAAAAATGCCAGTAGATGAACAGGAAAATATAGCCCCGCGTCCCAAGAGTATGGACCATTCCCAATCACCATTTAGCTCTTCCAGGTCTCCCAAAGGTAGGAAACCGCCCCCGCCAGTTCAGACGTCCTTCTCGGATATTTACTTAGGCACAAATAAAGTATCGATACCGGCTTATGAAGTTTCAAAACAAGATGAAATACTAGATCCAAAACATTTTGCTCCGACTCCAGATATCAACCTTTCAAAAGCTCTAAAATTCCAAGATGGGAAGAATCTCGACCTCAAAGACTTCAAATTTAGTACGTATGCATCAGAAAGAGACCAGATAGACAGGGGTGGATACGTGGGAGATGGTAAATGGAATAAACCCACCATGACATATTCACAGATACGGAAACAACAACTTAGGGAGTACGGCCTCGAAGAAAATCAACCCAAGCCGTTGGTGCCTCCAAAAGTTCCCATAGGAATGAATACGGAAGAGTACTATTATGTTGACAGGGAGAAGTTTCTGAGGGACATCCATGGGGACAGATCTTGAATATAACGTACTAATAATATTATTAAAGACAATTTAGAAGGCAGCTTCATCATCATCATCATCAGCACCATAGTCGTCGTCTCCATCATCGAAGTACTTTTCAGCATTATAATCGTCATCTTCATCCTCTTCAAACTCGTCATCAAACTCTTCTTCTCCGTTCTCTTTCTCGGCATTATTTTCGTCTAGCACGGCATTATCGTTTTCTTCTATGTTTCTCAGTTTATCTTCCAAGTTTTCACCAAGCTTGTTATCTTGGGTCTTGTTAAGCTTAAGCAATTTCTTCTTCTTATTGTCAATTCCCATTACATCATACAATTCTTCTGGAAAGAACTCTACAATGAACGGATGATCAGCCAAAAGTCTATTAGGTTTCCTCTTTTTCCTATATTTGTCACTGTATCGTTCTATTCCATCATTGATACCTTGAATATCGTCATCTTTGAGGTCGCTATAGAAGGAACTTTCTTTGACGTTGTTCATAAAATTCATATACTCTTTGGCAATTTCCTTCTCCGAATTATTCAAAGGACCATTGATAGGGAGAGGTAACTTGAATCGCTTTTGATCAACAACAACGTTTAGATCATTGTAATCTAGTCCAAAAGGCAACTTTTGTTTGTTGTCTTTCCTATAACTCATGGGTCTTTGTTGTAGTTAGTAGATCAAATTATTTTTATTAAGAGTATGTAGATTTTTTTTTCCCTAACTTTTGTTTGAAAGGCAAGAGAAAAAGGTCTCGATCCCCCGCCTAGGTGGCCAGAAAGTGTCTTCCAGAATCACCATCGACCGTCTCCACCTATAAATACACTAGTCATCCTCCAAAAGATCCGCAATGTCCTGGTCAGAGTCTTCATTGAACTCAGATCTCAACGCCTGCTTGGCCTCAAGTTCCCTCTTGATAGTCTCTTCGAAAATCTTGGCCTTTCTGTTGTACTCTTTTCTGGTCTTCTTGCCCCACCCCCAAGAGCCGTCATCTATGATCTCTTCTTCAACCTGGACTCCTGTAGCTCCCTCTTCGGGTTGAATTACATGGTACGCATCATTGTCTACGAGACCCTGTGCCAGTAGTTTTTTCTTCTGATCGCTTTCCAGTTGTTTCCTTAGTTGCCGTTTTTTCAGCTCTGTAGAGACGATTCCTCTCAGAAAAATATACCCTCCAACTATGATAATTACTCTTATGAGGCTATAGACATCAACGTCTGTGATAAAGTCATCGTATATGGCTTGTAGGTCGAACATTATGAAGAGCTAGATGGCAAATGCTGTTTGGTATTTCCTTCGATGCTGGTCCGTCCCGTGCGCGGTTTTGTCACCTTTCGGTGTTTTGGAGTTCATAGGTGAGCCAAGGTCAGGCCGCAGGCTCATTACAGATATCATTACTTCTATTTATACCTCATCATCACTTTGTTCATCTTCTTTAACACCAAAGTTTCCAACTTGCACCAGCGTTGGTTTCACAAAACTGCCATGGTTGGCCTTGCATCTGAAATATGACTTTCCCTTGATAGAACCATCGTTTTTTCCCACAGGCTCATCAAACTCTACGCCTACCCAATAGCTCTCGCTGTCAATCTCTGGTATAATTCCGACGTACCTGATATAGCCCCGCCTTTCCATCATATTCATGGTGCGACATCTCGCTCCGATCTCAAACGATTCTGACAATTTCCTGTGTTCTTCCAAAATTCTAGACTTCTTGGACTGATAATCGGGGTCAAACCGCCCCAATTTGTTTTCTTCTTTCCACCTCCGTACTGTATTATCCATAGAATTGTACTGGTCCTCACTCAGATTAAAGACTGGCTCGTCATCTTCCTGGCCCGTTGCAGATTCCAACTCTGAGATATCAGAATGCTGGTTGATGTTCTCCACATGGATTCGTGTATAAGGTGCAATTCTAAACTCATTCAATGTCGTCTCTGTGCCACCTTTCAACTCGTACCTTGCGTTGGATGTTGGAGTCTTGTAAACCCAGATCTTTTGATCCTCTGGGGGTATTCCCGTAACAAACTCTAATCGTTGTTTCAAATGTGCAATGTCCCATTGAGGAGATATTCTTCTCTCTGAGGAGGTCAATCCCGACGTGATATAAACGCTGACGTCGGCCATTGGAATCTTTTGGATAATAGGTATTAGATAGGAGCTCACGTAAACAAAGAAACGAATTCATCTCCGCGCAAATGAGTCCCCTTCCAGCGTTTCCTTCTGGAAGGAATAATTCTCGAAAAAATGGCGACATGAATCGTCTTCGAGACATCTCATCTCTCTCATCAACTATTCATAATGGAAAGAGTAAGTTAAGTCGTTAACTGAGCCTAGACGCAAGCTCTCAGAGGAAATGTTTGGGAATATCGGGCTTTTGTTTGTTTATTGCTTGTTCTTTGTTTTTGCCAGTGATTCCTTCTAAGGCTCTCAAACGAGTTCTTATTGATTGTCCACCAGCCATTCCCATCAATCCCTTTCGGTACAATCAAGAAACCAAACTTACTAACAAAATAGAATCAGAATAGTAGGGAAAGAAATTTCCAAGATAGTAATCGGAGAGATGGCCAAAGAGAAGGCCAAAGGGACGGTCAAAGAAGTGGACAGGGTCAAAGATATAACCAAAATCAAAGAGGAGGACAAGGGCAAAGAGGAAACCAAAGAAAAGGCCCTAGAAGAGACGCTCCCAAAAGAGCATCGATTATTAACCTTGCCAACTACAAAGATAAGCAAATTAGGTTGACTTTTTCTGGAGTTCATGATTCCCGTGAAGGTAAGTATAATACTACTAAAAAACTGAATTGAAAGACTAACAACTCTAGTGACTGGATACTTGAAAGGTTATGACCAACTTATGAATTTGGTACTAGATGATGCTGAAGAGACTTTAAAGTCAACGGAAAAGAGAACTCTTGGCCGTGTGATCGTAAGGGGACCGAAATTGGTGAGCCTTGCTCTTGCAGATGGAAGCGAGGAGGTGGCTAATCCGTTCACTCAAAACGAAGAGGCCGAAGAGAACCGTGTCTAAGTTCTATTTTAATGATATCTTATTATTGTATTTTTCCACTTTCCAGTATCTTGATCCCTAGACCGGAGATCGTCGGGTGGTGTTGGGAGGCTGGTATCTAAACATTGGACCTCTTCCATATAAAAAGAGATACGGTTTTCTCTTGGCCTCAATAAACCTAGCCATTCCAATGTCAGCCACAAATTATCCAAATGTATTTATGCTACGGCAGACCAATCAGCTGCTGGGATTGTACACCATTATCCGTGATAGAAATACAAAGCGTGGAGATTTCGTCTTTTATAGTGACAGAATCATGAGGTTACTGGTGGAAGAGGGTTTGAACCAATTGCCAGTGAAACCAACAACAGTAAAAACCTCACAGGGTCATGAGGTGGAGGGTTTCTCCTTTGAGGGTAAAATATGTGGTGTTTCAATTATAAGAGCTGGTGAATCAATGGAACAAGGGTTAAGGGATTGCTGTAGATCGGTGAGAATTGGTAAGATATTGATTCAAAGAGATGAAGAGACAGCTCAACCTAAGCTATTTTACTCCAAGCTTCCTGACGATATTAGTGAGCGTTATGTCTTCTTATTAGACCCAATGTTGGCTACTGGAGGTTCTGCCATGATGGCTGTGGATGTTCTTTTGAAAAAGGGTGTCAAGCAAGAAAGAATCTTGTTCTTGAACTTGCTGGCTGCTCCTGAGGGAATTGAGGCCTTCTATAAGAAGTATCCAAACGTCAAGATCATAACTGGAGTAATTGATCAAGGTCTGGATGAGAACAAGTTTGTTGTTCCTGGTTTGGGTGATTTTGGTGATAGGTATTATTGTATTTAGCATTCATCCTAAGAAGAATTTTTCGACAACTGACTCTGGATTTTCCATATACTGCTCTCTAGTAACGCATAATTTCTGGAATGTACTCAACCCAGCTAGAATTGAACCTCCTACCCATGCACTGTATTTCCTTTCTGGTGGAGAGAATATCTTTAGTTTAGTCCCTTTAGGACAACTGGATTTTAGCTCACTAAGAAGACGGTTCCCAAAACCCTGAAACATCGTGGATCCTCCCGCTAGTAGAATTGATTGATAAAGTTGGGGTCGAAGCTCAATATCGATGGAGTTGATGGAGTTTGTGAGTAGACTATCAACCCCATTGGCCTCTGATCCTATAAGTACGGGATTAAACATGATTTCGGGTCCTCTAAACATTTCAGCTCCAATTTCTACCATTTTCCCATCTGGTAGCTTGAATCTAGTCAATTTTCCACTGTCTGCATCACCAAGGGAGCCAGTTCCGTATAAGAGGTGAGTAGATATGTAAACCGACCACTCCCTCTCATCTTTAGCGGGATCAAGCGAGACCCTGCAGTATCTTTCTTTGATCTGTCTAACAATTTCGAATTCACTACTTGACAATAACTGAACACCATTTTTTCTTAGTAAAAACTGCACCTGCTTTGTTATATCCCTTCCCCCTATGTCTATTCTTTTCATGGAAGAGTTTAAGGAGAACCCTTCGTAAATTGGCACTACGTACGTAGCCTCATCTCCACTATCAAGCACTACACCTGTAGTTCTACCTGACGAGTATAAAGAAAGCACTGCTGGTATTGAGAGATTGAGAGCCGGAAAGTTGAAAGATTCAAAGATCATACTAGTCAACTTTTCTCTATTTTTGACATTATTGAAAGGTATCTCGGTCACCAGTATTGGGTGGTCACTAATATCATTGACCTTCAGATCCTTTGCCAGGAGCTGATTCCATATCAGTTCAATATCATTCCAATCAGAAATATGCCCATTCTTCATAGGATAAGAGAGCTTCAGTATTCCCCTGTGTTTCTGTGCGTTCTTCCCTACTAAGACTGAATCAGAAATGCCATCTATCTCGCTTACAGTCATGACCTTACTGTACTTGTGCCTTCCCAAGATATTTGGAGCATATACCAGGGGCTTCTCTTGTCCAGCAAACCCCAGTTTTATTATACCAGACCCATTATCTAGGACAATTGGTTGGTTTAGTAAGGACATCTAGGTGCAAAGGAACGTAAACAGAGAAGAAACCGCGATCTGGGAGGAATAAGATTACTTGGTAACGCAGGCGAGAGCACCCCAGAGAGCCACACCAACAGTTGTTTGATCGTTTAGTAAATCATTGATGAATTGTGCGGCTGACCATAGGTCATTGTACACTAGGAGGATCTCTAGATTGTCCGTTGAACTAAATTATTCCACTTGGCCAATTAAACCATAATCCACATTGGGAAACAGTTGGAAAAAAATGAATCTCCCGGGGGTGAGTCGAACACCCGATCTCAAGATTAGCTGAAATAACGTTTACAGTCTCGCGCCTTAGCCAGCTTGGCCACCGGGAGGAATTCGTAAATCAGAAAAATTGATTTCTATTTGACTAGGAAATATCTGGTTTCATCGCCCCTTCAACTGCAATAGGCAATTCTTAGGATCCAAATCCAACAAATAATTTGAACAAGTCTACTGCTTTCAGAAACACACTATTTGAAACCAATAGACAAAACTTGCTGTAATCGTTCTGATCTTAAGGAAAATAATATTATTACGCTACTACTTAAAATTAACCGACAAAATCAGAATGAACTCTTTCCATTGCCTTCTCAGATCTCTTTCTTTGCAACATCTGCGTTTTCTTTTTATCACTCAAGGGAGAGTGAGACGAAGAATAACCATACTCATCGTCATCAATATCGTCAAAGTTTTCTTCATAGTTTCCAGAACTCAAACCATTGAAAGATGGCTTGAAAACATGCTTCTTGATGTCGGCATTGCGTAGTAATTGCGTATGAAATGCTGCTCCAAAGAGATACCTGAGACTGGATACTCTCAAGATGGTAAACCAACTGGAAATCTCATAAGCTTTAGTTCTTGAAATCTTCAAACGAGTCAAAGTTGGTAATACACAAATGTCTTGAAGTCTGTCCGGCTCTTTATTTTGGTTCAAATAGTATTCAATCGTCTGAATTACATCCTTGAAAACAGATTTGGTGTCACTCTTGTCCCTTTTAGAGGTTTTCTTATTACCTTTATTATAAAGCTCTCTCAGAGTGTGAATAATTTCCTCGTCATGATATGGACTTAGCTGAAATGCTTCGCCCTCATCGTATTCGTCCTCATCGTCGTTGCCCTCATCGTAATCAAATAATTCGTAGATCAAGCCAACTAATTTGGTTGCGGCCAATTGTACTTGGAAATCAGGATGGTCTATAACTGATACCACTCGAGGGGTTATTTCCATTAAATAATCGTTCAGAGAACTACTGGATCCTCCTCTTCCTGAATAAATCAAAGTTAATATAATTCCAACACTTTGTAACGAGTTAACGACAATTGATGTGGAAGGATTCTTACTGTTAAGCTGTCCTTCAATTATTTCCAAAAACATCTCACTATTTTCTTCGATTCCATAACATCCAGAGCCGTCCAATACAACCAATAATAGAGATGAGAAGGCCAAAATGTAATTCGCCTTCAAAGTAACAGAAACACTGTCATCATCAACAATTATGTCTCTCTTTAGCAATGGTAAAAACTCATCCACTATAATTTGTGAACTTTCTTCTGTGTCAATGGCACCCATATAAGCCCCGCATTTTAAGGCGAACAACTTCTCATTCTCAGTCTTTGCATTTATGAACACCCTTATAAGTTGCTCCAGCTGAAACTCGTCATAAGTATGCTGGTAGCGAGACGATGTAGTGTAAAGGTTGAACAGTTGGGCCAATAAAAGTTCCCTACTTTCTTGGGATACTTGTGTTCGGCTAGTGCTAGTTAGTGAACTGATGAGGTTATCAGTGGAGTAAAGATCCTGGTTGGTAATTTCCTTATTCCGCTTTACTTGGTCCAGGTCGGAAGGCTCCTTAAGCTTTTTTGAGGAATTGGGAGTGGTCGACTGAGGAGTCTCTGAACGAGATGTTCTGTTTGGTTCTACCGATAACTCACCCAATTTCTTTGCTAGCAACTCATCCAATTGATTAAAATCTAGGTCATTATTCAAATAGCTGTCCTCGTCGTCACTCAAGCCAGGTGTACTTACTCGAGAATGCGATCTAGAGCTTCCTCTGCTACCGCCTCCCTTAGTTTTTCCACTTGGTGATAGTAGTCTTCTTTGCAGGTCTGACATAATTATTTAGGAACAGAGGAATTTGACAGGCCAGAAATTTATTTTCTAGGAAGTGATCGCGCCTACCCAAGCAAGGATGACCCAGTGCTACCCTGCGTTTTTACAATAAAACTCTTTTGAGGGGGATGGATAGTCCAGGTCCAATTCAGGGAAAAATAGTCTTCACTCATTACTCTATCTACTATACAATTGATGCAATCATTATTCAGCTACTTTGAACGTTGCTCTTGAAGTTTTTCCAGTTGATTTTGCAGCTCTTTGATATACTTGACTGCCATTTCCACAGTAGTTGCCTTGGATGGCACCGTTGCGTCCTCTTTGTAATCACCTGGTATAAGATCTTCAAGCCTTTGAATTGCAAAATTCATTCTATTCCTTCGTCCTTGTTCGGCGAGTTTATGATTGACTTTTTTGGGGTCATCCGACTTGGAAGGCCGTTTGGTTGGGGATCCTCCTGGTATCGTGGGAGGAGATGCACTATCAGCCTTTCTGGCTTTATCCACTCCATCTTTGGCTATGCTATTTGGTGATTTTGTGGTGCTTCTTCCACTGGCGTTTTTAGATGATGGAAGAACCACTGAACTATGCTTTAGACCATCAAAGATGACATTGCTAGAAGAATGCTGGGGAATGTGGCCAAATGACATCAACGTGCTCGGAGTCACCGAGTTCGTGCTGGCAAGCTCGTCACCGTTGTTGACTTCTATGTTCAAAGTGTTGGAGAATTCTGCCGTTGTAGTTGTAGAAGTAGGCTGAGCACTTTCAGGCAATGCAAATGTGTTGTTACTGCTTAATGTGCGATGGAGATTGTTAGATAAGCCAGGGTTACGACGGGCTTTAATTGCTGGCGATTGTTTTATCACCTTATTGGAAGAATTGGATACCGCACTAGTGGATGAAAGCTTGGGAGTTGAACCGGGAGTCTTTGATTTTCCGGTGTAACTTGAGTTAGATTGCCTCCTTATTCTCACTTTGACGCTAGAACTACTTTCAGTGGAAAGCTTCCGACGAGAGTTCTGAGAACTTAGGGCTGGTGAAGTCAAAGGACTGAAGTTATCGTTAACATTGAGTTTGGGGTTCATTGGTGGTTGGTTCTGTTGCACCATT
The DNA here is from genome assembly GCA_023213065.1 of Komagataella ulmi. Lineage (NCBI taxonomy): Eukaryota > Fungi > Ascomycota > Pichiomycetes > Pichiales > Pichiaceae > Komagataella > Komagataella ulmi. Next base: position 1,089,518 of record JAKWAZ010000001.1, read on the forward strand.
GGTGATAGCAACGGCGTAAAAAAGTCGTCATGGTGCATGTCAGGTCCCATAGGAACTTCAGCCATCTCCTTCAAATACGGAGATTCCAAAGGCAGCTCGTCATGCCTATCTGAATAATCTGGGTACATCTCCTCCGGATGGTTGTTTTGACCCAGCTTTTCATACTCAGATTGGCTAAACTCAAAATTCCAGGTCTCATCCGAAAGTCCAAGCGACCGCACGTAATGGTCAGGATTATCGTCCATGATGAAAGTTTCTGTTCCGCAGATTTCTAGAGATTCTAGATACAAATACAGTTGATACGATGTAGAATTTTCTTTTTGACCTGCCCTGGGGGGTGGAGATAGGAGAATCTTTACGATACCTAGAAATTGAGGAAAAAGTAGTGTTTCGGCTAATATTACTATGCAATATCTCTCCTTAATCTGTTGTCGCTCGTGTGACATCCCTCAATACAGGAATATTACAAGACAATAACGAGACTCTCTATCTATTGAAGACGCTGTTGCTATGTGCATGTGTTCATCGTATTGTGCATGATATTGTTTATTATCATGCTTGTAAAAGCACAAAGGAATTACGACACACGTCGTTCTCCTTATGAAGCTACCAAAAGATTACTGGTGATGCTGTCAAAACGCTCACTTAATAATCTGATGGAAATATTCAGTAGCTCGTTGTAAAGCTTAGGCTGCTTTTTTTGCATTTGAACGGCGTTTGCATGAACCAGCTTCCACACGATAGTCTCGGTGGTGCTGGATGAAGAGTATACCGTGTTTCGATGCGACCAGATGTGGACTGCGACATTACCAAATGCGGTCAACGGCAATGCACTAGTAGATAGTTTGAAACCGGTATGTGGGAACGTGTAGTCAATTGAGACTTGTCCGCTCTCTACAATGTAGAAACACGGAGGATCTTTGGCAGAGTTATGGAACGCTTTCTTTAGAGGCAAGACTTCTCGTTCAAAGAAAGGAATAATCTTGGCAAACTCGCTCTCGTCTAGTTTTGAAAGACTTTGAAATGTTGCCATAAATAGGTTTAATGGTATGTTCCCTCTTGTAAGAATTCCGCCTGATGATATAACCTCCTCATGAACTTGTCTTGTCGCAGCATTGAAAATATGAGACTCCCTAGGAGAAGATACAACCCCTCTATCGTAAGCACTAGTAAGCTTCTGAGCAGGTGTTGGTCTAGTTATTGATTTGCCTCTTGAGTTAATCGTTCTGCTCTTGATATCTGAGTAAGTCTTCAAAAACATGTTCTCGCACCATTCAAGGGCTGAATTTAACGTATTAAACAGTTGAATTTTCTCTTCATGTTCTGGAAGTTCCCATAATCCGGCATCACGAAGAGCGTTAACAGTTGGACCAGTTGAGCTCACCGAAGAAATTAACAAGAAACAATTTCTTTCCATCATCAGATTCCTAATTCTTCTTAAACCTTCCACGGCAGAAAAATCCAATGAGAACACATTGTTGAGATCTAGAATAAGATATCGAATTGGCTCCCTGGAGAATATGGGTTCTTGAAATCTATACCTGATCTTCTTCTCCAATCCTCCTATAGAGCCGAAAAATAGAGAGCCACCAAGCTTAAGGACATAAATTTGGTTTCCGACATCTTGTAAGAATGCCTGTTGTTTAGGATGACGTAAAACAATTGATCTGGCATACTCTCCTGTAAAAACTCCAGAAATGATTGGTCTTCTAGCGGCTTGTACTACAAATGACAGACATGCCAATAAGATACCCACAAGGATACCATAGACAAAGTCCCAAGCTCCCATGGTAACAACAATAACAACAATGGTCAAGTATTCAAATCTTGCTAAACGTCCACGAGTGTCATAAAGAGCTTCCTTTAGTAATTCATAACCCAATAGGTAGATGAGGGCTCCAACAACACATACTGGGATATAACCAATGACAATAGGTCCTGCAAACATGACACCCGCAGTGGCTGCAGCCAACATGACACCTGATAACCTTGAATCTGCCCCCGCTCTAAAGAATAAGACAGAGTTCGTATATACCAGATAGTTCTGAATGGAACCGATTAACCCACTTAAAACGTTGGATATACCATGTGCCACTAACTCCCTGTCTACGTCAAATTGGTCCATTCCCACTGAGACAGCAAGAGCTGGTACATTGATGGGAACATGTAAAATACCAAAGAAGGTAAGTGCAAGCATTATAGGGAACTCCTTCATCACAATCATCCAATCCACCAATGCAAAATCGTAGTACTTGTAGAATCCATACCATGGTTCATTAGAAGGAGGAGATTCAAATACCCATCCATACTGTCTAGCCTGTTCAAGTGACCAAGATGGTACTATGGAAACTAAAACATGGAATCCAACAAAAACCAGTATAAAGTAAAGAGGAACAATAAGGGCGTTATGATTGAAATGCTGCACTATCACCAAAATGATTGCCAAAGCCCAGGGAATACTCCACTGCAGGAATACCAGTGGCTGCGTTAGGTAATGGAAAACCGGTAGCGAGTACTCAATTCCACCCTCTATTCTAGAAGACACCTCTATTCCGGTGACCGTGAGGAAGTAACCGACACCACCTATGCAACCCACTAAAATGTGTCTTGGGAAGAAACCTACTAAGGAGCCCAACCTGCATTTACCTAGTAAGAAAAACACCAGGCCTGTAACTACTGAACTCACAGCAAAGGCTACAATGGTCGTCGGTATCACATAGTCTTCTCTTCCTTTTAGCTGTTTTAGGACACTCATGGCCATGGAATGGAAGAACGGAGTAGCTTCGATCATTTCAGAGCCTATACCAGAACTGAAACCCGAGCCTCCCAATGAGTATACTAGTTGACTCACAACACATGACAAATAAAACATAGAGATACCAGCTGAGCCCATGCCAGCAAATATTTGCTCTCCGATAGGGAACATGATCATTCCATAGGACAAAGCATCCAGAATGTTCAATAGAGTTCCAAGGAAAACTGCTGGCAAATAACCAATTGGTTTGGTGACACAGTGATTTATCACAGTCGGTGTATCCAACATGGAAGCGTCACGGATCAACTTGGAGAAGCGAGATAATGAAGGATTATGGCCATGTTTCTGTGCCTGGTTCTCTATATCAGTGTTGTGCGCCTCATCTGGCAGCATTTCTTCAATCTCACCGATAGTAGAATAACTTCTATGAGGGTCATGCAATAGAGAACTTGAATCGTTGAGAAAATCTTCATGTAAATTCTGATAGTGCTCCTCTTGGAAGGAAACGGGTTCATAGCTTGAATGCTCATCCTCAAAAACGACATTCTCATCGTCCGGACCTTCAAGTACACCCACACCTGCCAACGTAGCAGTCTCTTCGTTAACACTGATAGTGGAATGAACAGCAGGTGAGTTGGAATAGTGCATGGATTCACTTCCATCTTGGGCCATCAGATTAGATAATTGGGAATGTTTGAAACTCCCGAACACATAATTTCGACCTGATAGATCGTTTGAATTGCCCTGGTTCATATTAGCTATAGTTTCTGAAATGGACATGCCTCTTCTCTTCTTATGAGAAGACATATCCAGTTATTCAGAAAAAAAAAAACGAAGAAAAAAAAAAAAGAGTCAACAATACTATGTGACAGATGAAGCCTTTATAAACGTTGTTTGAGCTCGGGGAATGACAAAACGTGTGCTTTGTGTGGGAGGTTGTTGACCTTGACCTAGTGAAATATGCAAATGGCTGCAAAAGAGTAGAGCTCTGATATTTGGTCAAGGTTGATTTTTGTGAGTGAGAAACGCCGCGCAAAGATACACATCGCAAGATAAGGGATTGTTGCCCAATTAGGAGGTGTCTGATCCAAGTGACGTTTTGAATTATGTAAGACGGAATCATATCGTTCGAATCGCCAGAACGTTGAAATTTCAAAAATTCGTCAGGTACACAACTAACTATGATCTACAACTCATCCTTAACGACTTCCTCAATGGCCTCGGCGTAATCTTCAGCATCGTCCTTGATGACATCCTCAACAGACTCTTTGACCTCTCCACAGTCAACAATGACAATGTCTTCCTTTGGAGCACTGCCGGACGTCTTGGTGGATTCGATCTTCTTGACAACATCAAACCCATCAACGACATAGCCAAAGACAACATGTTTGTTGTCCAACCACGAAGTCACCACAGTCGTGATGAAAAATTGAGATCCATTGGTATCCTTTCCAGCATTGGCCATAGATAACAACCCAGGACGATCGTGCTTCAGTTTGAAGTTCTCGTCCTTGAATCTGCTACCGTAGATAGATTTTCCCCCTCTGCCGTCTCCTGAAGTGAAATCACCACCTTGGATCATGAAGTCCTTAATCACACGGTGAAACTTGGAGCCCTTATAACCGAAGTCAGGATCTTCACTGATGGCCAATTGGTAGAAGTTCTCCACAGTTCTTGGAACGACATCTCCGAATAGACCAATGACAATTCTTCCTAAGAACTTGTCTCCTTCGTTAACATCAAAATAAACCTTCTGGGTAATTTCTGGCAAATCTTTCAGTTCTTGTGCAAACACGGAACTGGATAATAATCCGAACAGAGTTACAAAGCTAAGCAGAAAGTTCAACAATTTCATTTTGGGTACCTTTGGTTAGGAGTAAAAGAAGCGACGCGGTGGCTTTAGTGAATTTGGGCGAACTGGAAGCAATGCCGCGAAGCTCTCTTGAGAGCTCCTTCCAACACACACTCTCTCGTCCTAACAGTCATGGACTTTGATGAACAGGACTTCCAATTAGTAAGTCAAGCTGTCTTTGTCTTTCTCCTTAAATACTAACATCTGTTCTAGATTTCAGAGTCTCAAACTCAAGAGGTCTTCGAGACATCCGACACCGAGTCTGTCGATAATAACCTATCTACCCCATATAAAGTTGTAGAGGACCCAGACGTATCAAATGAGCCACAAGTCTATGAAACTACAAAAGAAAGATTCCTCAATGAGATTGTGTCGAATAATTTGACTGATTTCAGTGATCGAATCACGTCTGCTTACCGCAGAACTCTCATTACTGGTAAGGTCAAGGAAACCACAGATCAAAGGCTGTTACGCATACAGAACGAATTATACGAAATTCAGCAACAGAAAATGAATGATACCACTATTGAAGGTTCAAAGCAATTGGACAGGTCTGAGGAGCTTTTGCAGATGGTTCAAGGCTTGGATTTGAAGGACTTTGAGAAACAGGGTCCGTTTAGGTATCCAACTGATGATTCTCTTCGCCTTGATGATGTCGAGTTCAAAGAGTCAGAAATTCCAAAGGATAACGAGACACTATCCAAACTCATAAACTTAGACCACGAAGTAGCTGAACTTGAGAAAATAATAGGGTTTCATGACGACTCCAACCTTCCAATTACGCTCACATTGTCGAACATAAATAAGAAACTAGCACTTTTGCAAGATCCTGAGGGACTAGACTCAGTGAAACAACAACTCACTGCATTGAATGAAGAAGCAGAAAGAGTTATAGAATCTTCAAAGAAAGCAGAGCGGGAAAAGAAGCTGTATGAGTCATCAGAAGAGTCAGCTTCCACACCCATAAACCCTATTCTAGAAGCCAAAATCCACACACTATACGACAAGATAACCAGTTTACCAAGGTATGAAAAAGCTCTTCCCTCGATCATTGACAGACTGAAAACCTTACAAACTATCCAGGTTGAAGCTCAAGCAGCGATAGACTTCTCCAAATCCCTAAAATCCAACCTCGACTTGATGAACTCAGAAATGAAGCAATGGGAAACCACCTTGGACAAACTAGAAAAAGAGTACGACAATACTGAGATTCTTTTTGAGCAAAACAAGAACGATATGGACCAGATGATGAACGAAATGGACCAAAGGTTGTCCCTTCTAGAGAGCAAACTAGACTAAGCATTAATACATCCATACACCACACATATAAGTCTATATCATTATCCATCAAGTGAATAATAAATAGTCTTAGCCAAAGTAACCAGATCATGTCGTCCTACGATGTGTCTTCGACAAAGTCGTATTTACAGGCGATGCAGCCGATGATAGAAAGTTTAGAAAAGCTTAGCTTGGTAGTACCCGATGAGGAGTTAAAGCTACCCCAAATCAAGGACGATGATGGGTTCCAACTTAATGTTCTGAAGAGCCTTCAAGAACTGTTTGATGAGATTGAAAAATCAGAAATAGAGACTAGTGACTCTGATAGTGGTGAAAATGGACCCATTGATGAACTTATAGAAGAATTTGGCAACTTCTGTGTAACCAGTGAGAGTGGGTTCACGACGGATCAATTACTTCAACAAGTTAGAGACATTTTACAGCAGAATGACTCACAAGATTCAATTCAATCTCTACTGGTAGATGTATTTGGATTTGAGAACTTTGATCTAATTAGCAACATTCTTAAGAACCAGGAGGCCATAATGGCTCAAGAAAAACCAAGGAAGATGAAGTATGACTCACCAAAAGCTACTGCTGATGAGGAGATTGCCATTCAAGTAAGAGAAAACAGAAGGAAGGCAAAAAGTCAACCTTTGGAGTTTGCTCCTTCCAAGGAAAAGTATCCACATGTTTTTAGAAGTTACGAAAGTGGGAACACCATATCTTTTACGGGCAAGAAATACTCTTTGCCCGTTGGAACCACGAGACAAGCTTACGGAAAGTACGAAGAAATCGTAATTCCTTATCCAACGGCGAAACCTGTAGTTGTTAATGAAAGAGCAATTCAAATCTCAGAGCTTGACCCCGTTTGCAAGGGTACTTTCAAGAATTACAAAACATTAAACAGAATGCAATCATTGATATATCCAGTCGCTTATAATACCAATGAAAACATGCTTGTATGTGCACCCACGGGTGCTGGTAAAACTGATGTGGCAACATTAACCACTTTGAGTGTAATTAACCAATTTGTCACGGAAACTGTGACAGAGGAGGGCCTTCAGTTAGACATAGATTACGAATCATTCAAGATAGTATATGTGGCACCATTGAAGGCTCTAGCCGCAGAAATTGTGGAAAAATTTACGCAAAAGCTGGGGTGGTTAGGTATTCAAGTTAGAGAATTGACTGGTGATATGCAATTAACTAAATCTGAGATTATGGCTACTCAGGTGATAGTTACGACTCCTGAAAAGTGGGATGTCGTTACAAGAAAGTCCAACGGAGATAACGAGTTGGTCGAAAAAGTAAAGCTTTTGATTATAGATGAAGTACATCTTTTGCACGAAGATCGTGGTAGTGTTATCGAAACCTTGGTAGCAAGAACACTCAGACAAGTCGAGAGTTCCCAAAGCATGATTAGGGTTGTAGGACTTTCTGCAACTCTGCCTAATTTCATAGATGTTGCAGACTTTTTAGGAGTGAACCGACAGGTAGGTATGTTCTACTTTGACCAATCATTCAGACCTGTTCCTTTAAAACAACAATTAGTTGGTGTGAGAAAGCAGGACACCCCTCGTGCCACTAGAGATGCCATCGAAAATGTTGCTTATGAGAAACTAGTTGAACTAGTGGAAGAGGGTCATCAAGTAATGGTATTTGTACATTCTAGAAAAGATACTGCCATGACGGCGAGATCGTTTATCAATGCAGCTGGAAAGAATGAGGAACTCAGTTACTTTGACTGCTCAGAATCAGAATCTTTCGAACGCTTTAGACGGGAAATGGGCAAGAATAGAAACAAAGATGTCAAGGAGTTATTTCAACATGGATTTGGTATCCACCATGCGGGAATGTTACGGTCTGATAGAAATGTTACTGAGAAAATGTTTACGGCTGGTGCCATCAAGGTTCTGTGTTGTACCTCAACTTTGGCTTGGGGTGTTAACTTGCCTGCTGCTGCAGTTATTATTAAAGGAACTCAAGTTTACGATTCAAAGCAGGGTGGTTTTACAGATCTTGGAATATCGGATGTCATTCAAATTTTTGGTCGTGCAGGCCGTCCTCAATATGAGCAGTTTGGTACCGGTATTTTGTGTACCAATCTGGAAAAGCTGGATCATTACATATCCTTGATTACTCAGCAGCATCCAATTGAGTCGAAGTTGGCTGCCAAATTGGTTGACAATTTGAATGCTGAAATTTCTTTAGGTACGGTCACGAATATCGACGAGGGCGTTCAGTGGCTGGGTTATACCTACATGAACGTCAGAATGAAACAGAACCCTTTTGCATATGGAATCGATTGGAAAGAACTATCACAGGATCCACAGCTGGTACAAAAGAGACGCAATATGATAGTCGAGGCAGCTAGAAAGTTGCACTCTCTGCAGATGATCATTTATGATGATAGATCTAGCTCATTGGTGCCGAAAGACCTTGGAAGAGTAGCATCTGATTTCTATTTGCTCAATGAGTCAGTTGAAATATTCAATCAATTACTTAACCCGAGGGCAACTGAGGCGGATGTTTTATCCATGATCTGTATGAGTAGTGAATTTGATAACGTGAAGGCCCGAGAAGATGAGACAAACGAGCTATCAAAATTATTAGAGGAGAGCACGGAGTGTCAAATCGCCGCTTCTCCTGATACTGCTCAGGGTAAGACGAACATTCTTTTGCAAGCCTATATTACCCAATCCTCCGTGAAGAACTCTGCTCTAGTATCGGACTTGAACTATGTGGCTCAGAATTCTGCTAGAATTTGCCGTGCCCTGTTTCTCATTGGATTGAACCGTAGATGGGGAATATTTTCGAAAGTCATGTTATCCATATGCAAATCCATAGACAGGCGGATTTGGGCATGGTCACATCCTTTGCGTCAGTTTGACATCCCGACAGATATAATGAAACAAATTGAAGCTAAGAACCCAACTATAGATACTTTGAGAGATTTAACGGTTGAAGAGCTTGGTGATTTGGGACATAACAAAAAGATGGGGAAAAGTATTCACAGGTTGATTGACTCTTTTCCTTATATTCTTATTGATGCAGAAGCATTTCCAATAACCAGCAACGTCATGAGAGTTCACTTGAAACTAGATGCTGATTTCTATTGGAACGAAAAGTATCATGGAAATGCCCAATTTTTTTGGGTCCTTGTTGAAGAATCAGATAAATCTACCATTCTGCATGTAGAAAAACTGATCATCAACAAGAGACAATTAAAAGCAACTCATGAACTAGATTTTATGATACCCTTATCTGACCCTTTACCTCCACAAGTTGTTGTCAGAGTGATCTCTGATACTTGGATAGGAGCTGAAAACACACAAACGATTTCTTTCCAGCATCTAATCAGGCCTCATAACGAGACGATTTCTACCCGATTACTGAAATTACAGCCACTACCGATTACAGCTCTTAATAATTCAAAGATTGAAAGCATCTATTCCAAAAAGTTTAATTACTTCAATCCTATGCAAACAATGGCATTTCATTCTCTATATAACACTAACCAAAATGTGTTCATTGGGTCTCCCACTGGTTCAGGAAAAACAGTCGTAGCCGAACTTGCAATTTGGCATGCTTTCAAGGAGTTTCCCGGATCCAAGGTTGTTTACATTGCTCCAATGAAGGCGTTGGTACGGGAAAGAGTAGACGATTGGAGAGCAAGGCTTACAGGAAATAAAGTCGTTGAATTAACTGGTGATTCCCTTCCCGAAGCCAAAGAAATTAGGGAAGCCAATATTGTTATCACCACGCCAGAAAAATTTGATGGTATTTCTCGTAATTGGCAAACCAGAAAATTTGTTCAACAAGTTTCTCTAATTATCATGGATGAAATCCACCTGCTAGCAAGTGATCGTGGACCTATCCTGGAGATTATTGTCAGCCGTATGAACTATATTTCTTTGTTTACAAACAAGAAAATTAGGCTGCTCGGTATGTCTACAGCAGTGTCAAACGCTATGGATATGGCCAGTTGGTTGAATGTTGGACCTTCTGGGTTGTTTAACTTTCCTTCATCAGTCAGGCCAGTTCCACTGCAGATGTACATTGATGGTTTTCCAGATAATTTGGCATTTTGCCCCTTGATGAAAACAATGAATAAGCCAGCATACATGGCAATCAAGCAACATTCACCTAGCAAGCCGGTTCTGATCTTTGTTGCTTCAAGGAGGCAGACTAGACTTACCGCCCTTGATTTGATTCACATGTGTGGCGCAGAAGAGAATCCTCGTAGATTTATGAAAATGTCAGATGACGAGTTGGAAGACGTGTTGGCAAGGGTAAAGGATGAAGCACTTAAACTGTCTCTGCAATTCGGAATCGGGGTGCATCATGCAGGTTTAGTGGAAAGTGATAGAGACCTGGCTCACAAGCTGTTTGAACAGAGTAAGATTCAAATTTTAGTTGCTACCTCCACTTTGGCTTGGGGTGTGAACCTGCCCGCTTATCTGGTAGTTATCAAGGGGACTCAGTTTTTTGACCCAAAAATTGAAGCTTTTAGGGATATGGACCTTACTGATATTCTCCAAATGATGGGAAGAGCAGGTAGACCAGCTTATGACACCAGTGGTGTGGCTATTGTCTATACTAAGGAATCTAAGAAAACTTTCTACAAGCACTTTTTAAATGTTGGATTTCCTGTTGAGTCATCTCTCCATAAGGTTTTAGCTGACCACATTGGTGCAGAAATATCAGCTGGTACTATTGAGTCTCGTCAAAAGGCATTGGACTTTTTAACGTGGACTTTCTTGTTCAGACGAGCTCATAACAATCCTACTTATTACGGTATTGAAGATACATCAGATGAAGGAATCAGCAAGTACTTAACGGAACTCATCGACAAGGTAATACAGAGTCTAGAGTATGCTAAATGTTTGGTAGTTACTCCCAAGTTACTTGCTCCCACTCCCTTTTTGAGAATTTCGTCCTATTACTATTTGTCACACAAGACTATAGGATCTTTACTTTCAAATGTACATAGAAACTCATCGTTCAGAGAATGTCTTCAATGGCTTTGTGAAGCAGCAGAGTACGATGAATTATCAACTCGCCATGGTGAAACCCTAATCAACATAGAAATGAGTGAAAAGATGAGATATCCAGCAGATTCTTTTGGTTATGAGTTAGACTTTTTTTGGAATCCTCATATCAAAGCATTCCTACTACTTCAAGCTTTCATGTCGCGTGTTGATCTTCCTATCGCTGACTACAGTCAAGACACTGTCGCTGTATTAGCACAAAGTTTACGTATTCTTCAGGCCTACATTGATACCACATCGGAACTTGGATACCTATCTACCACTTTGACTTTGGTAAGAGTGATGCAATGTATCAAGCAGGCCTGTTGGTTCGATAACGGGTCTTTGAGCATTTTGCCCGGTTTGTCGCCTGAGTTTGTTGACGAGGAGGAAGATGATGGAAAAGACCTGGATAAGCTTATTTTGGAGGAAGTTCAGGATTCCAGTGAAAATTCTAACGAACTAAAGAAACTTGGTTCCATGAGCTATAACCAACTTCAAGTTTTGGCTAATCAACTGCGTGTCCCTCCTCAGAAAAGAAAAAGGTTCTTAGACGTTGCTTCAAAGATTCCAACTGGTGAGTTCAACGTTAAGCAATCTAATAGCGACACTCTTGTTGTTACCCTCAACCATGAGAATGCGCCATGGAACCAAGATTTCAAGGTTTACGCCCCAAAATTTGGAAAATCTCAAAGAGAGACATGGTTTGCGATCCTCTGTGAACCGGAATTTGACGAATTGGTCATCTTGAAACGTGCTAGCCCTCAAATGGTCAATAAGAAGGGCTCTGTTATGTGCAATATAGATATTCCTAAACAACTTAAAGGTAGGATGCTCACTGTTATGTTCGTTAGTGATTTTATGGATATAACCTACGGCACCACTGTTACCTTGAAAAAGGAATAATAGTAGAGTGGAAGTAATGGGATTTTTTATACATTGAAAAGGGTCACTATAAGATAAAAATTAAGCCAAGGATGGGAGCATCTATTCGAAGAATTCTTCTTCCTCTTGGTCTTTATTGTCGGTGGCTTGTGTGGTCGTTTTATGAAGAGAAGCATCATCTGTAACTGGTTTTGATTCGTCATTTTGAGCTTTGCTTAACGTCGTCACGTTGACAGCAGGTCTTCCGGCTAAAATATCCTCTAACGTATTGGGTAAAGTACCGGCTTCTGCCATTTCAGAGATCAGCTTCTTATAAGCAAGCCTTTCCTGCTCAGTGTGCAACAACCCTTTCTTGGTCTCTTCAGACAACTTTTCATTTGGATCAACAGGGTTTGGGAATAGACTAATATACTTTTCAGCTTTTGGAAAGTTCACTACATAAGCCAAATCAGTTTCACAATGATGCAACTTCTTCTTCAATTTCTTTATTTCCTTTTTATCGGTCGCAGCTTCCAGTTCATTCTTGACTCTCTTGTAGTTTCTTAAAGCCTTCTTCTTTTCAAAAAAGCGGATCATGTGATACTTTTTAGCGTATTTTTGAGCTCTTAGATCAACCTTTTTGTCTTCCAAGTCCGTTTTCAAAGCCTTAAGCGCCCTTTCATTCTCCAGGCGAACATCTGATGGTAGTTCTTGCTTCCTTAGAAGTCTTTCAATATCACGTATTTTCTTCTTAAGTTTGGCTGAACCAGCGCCAATGAGCCCAGAAACATCAACTCCATTTGATGAGTTGGATTGACGAGGGGGGTATTTAGGCATGTTTGATAAGGCTAGCGGGGCTACTTTAGATTGAGACTAGAGATACCAGGAAGAAAAAAAAAATCTAGATAGTTGAAAAGTTTCGCTTTATTACATAAGCATAAATATACGATGTAAATTCCGTTATTGGGGTGCAGTTGCTTTCGAAGCTGGCCCAATCCCAAGGTTCTGGTTCTTGGTGAGTACTATACAATTTGAGATGACTGTGTTTACACTGGAAGAACAGAGATACCAGCTATCCTGTCAAGTATTGGAGCAACGGCGGGATGTCTGAAAATCGGGCCAATGAAGGGAATACTTCTTAAGAATTGAAGAATGACAGAGAAAAAATCACCAAACAATATCACTATCCCCAAACTTTCAATAATGAAGCCTAAAAATGATCTACCCGTTAGAATCAAAATAATGCCCAATGCAAGTAATATGGTCCCTCTGACTTTCTGTGGTCTGGTAAAAAATACAACTGTTTTCAATGGTCCAATAATAAGGACTAGTCCAATCACAAACAAAACATTTCCTAAGGCCAATAATGCTGCATCAAAAAATGTAATTACTCCAAGGATGAAAAAGAATAGTCCTTGACAGGTTAGTAGAGTGCATCTGCACGACTCAAAGTATTCGACTTACCACAAGCTGTGAAGCCAACGCCAAATTCTATTGTTAGTAAGCCTGAAGAGCTAAGGTATCCTGACACGGCGCAACGACTCACTTTGTAGCTCTGTTAACCAGATCATTTGATGTTTTGTTGAAAAAAGCAAGACCAGAGGCCAGAGATACGTGTTGGCTGGCTGATTATAGTCGTGTATGGTGTTGAGATGGAACGACTCGGTAGGCGGAGACTTATCTAGAAGGTGAAGTGCACTGCCCCTTCTAATGACATGCTCGATTATCGTTAAATAGCACATGATACTTCTAGCCTAATTACATCTCATACAGAATCACCCAAGGCACTATGCCAAAGGAAACTCCTCCTCTTCCTCCCAGTTATGAGGAATCACAAGCTGATAGTAGAAGCCCAGAGAGTCTTTATACAAACAACCTTTCATTGCCTTGGAGGTATCCGAGGGGATATTATTGTAAGAAGTGCAATAATTCAGGGTACAAGTTGAAGAATAGTAAACCATGCAGCACTTGTTGGTCCAAATTTGAACCTAAGAAGAGACCTTCACCTGTTCCTCCCAAACCTGTCCCAATGTCTCCACCCCCACCACCGAATGTTTTTTATCCTCCGCCCGCTCCGAGTCCGATTCCACCTGTTATCCCCGTTTCCGGAGTTCCATTGCAATATTATCCTAATCAACCACAACCGTATATTTTGCCGCCACGGATGGTGCAGCCAGGAGACCCAGCAATTGGCGGAATTCTTTGCTATAAGTGCAATGGAGATGGATACCGATATAACTTTTTTTTGGAGAGGGAGACTTGTACCAAATGCGGGGGGATAGGCAGAGTGAACAATTATTAGGCATAGAATAGGTGGAGAATGGTACAGTTTGTCTACTTGTTAGTTGAGCGTGGTTGGAATCCTTTCCGTTTCAAAGGGGTTGATGTGTCAACGTATTCTTGATATTGACACATCACATTAAGTAGAAATACTTTTGGGCATCTTTCAAAAGGTTGTGATATTCAATGAAATACAGTACCCGTTCTAACTCTTTTCGGGTTCTCTCAGGCATCCAGGATTGCCTCAGTTGCAAAAATATTGACCCAGTAGCTAAGTTCTAACCATCTTCAGCTACCATTTTCAGTGACTGACCAATGAGATTGCCACTATCAGAGCATCCCGTCAAGAGTAGAAGTTCGACGACAACAGAATTTTCAGAATTCCTTTTCAGGTAGTTTCATACTGCAAAGGTATTTTGACTCCTTGGCAGCACCTTCATGTTCAACCTACACTATATTCCTGGGTTAGTAAGGGTTCTCATCATTTTGGAGATAAGTTCCGAACCATTCAAGAATTTCAGATGTGCGGAGCTGTTTCTCCGAAAACCCTAACTAATAGGGTACTAATTACTCTCTCTCAAAGACTGATCAGTTAACAGATATCTAGGATTCCAGTTTGAATTAGTCCTCTGTTGATGTTTAGGTAATCAATTCATAACATATATATGCAAGCGAAGCGTCATGACTTTCGCATCTAGGAAGCCGTGCACCAATGCATGCACAAGGGACTAATTAGTACTTGAGGTTGCATAGGTTACCAAAAAGGAATATGTTTATTCTTCTTTCGTTGCTAGGTAGGTACACAGGTACGTAGAAAAAAAAGAGTATTTGCCAGTTGTTCTAGAAGGTCGGGAGAATGCGTGAAGAAAAGAGGCAGATTCATAGTGGGACACAGGAGGGCATAAGTACACGGAAGGGGTCTTGAGTTGACTCAAATCAAAATTTAAGAGGCCACGCACAATTTTTTCCCTCTGTGTACTGTGTACTTTATCTCTCTCTACCCCCTATTGTTTTTTTAGCTCGCGTCACATATGCTTTATCCACACCAAACTGGTTTCTACGGTCACCATCCTGCGTGGATTATCCGATGGAAATTATTCGAGCCCAAAACAAACCATAACGAAGGGTTTCCACCCATGGACAGACAGCTTCTTCTCCCAGACCTTCGAAACGTAGCTTGCCGTCATGTACGTTCTCCTATCTTGCTAACCCCTTTGAGCTTTTTTCGCAATCGTCTTTATCACGCTTTCTAATATTTGGCTTGGTGCATTGTTTGCTAATATTATTTCTCACCTACCTGAAACGCAAATCTGGCAATTTCCTGATCTGGCTCGTTTGTGTATCCAACACTACATTCCCTAATTTTTCCAACTAACATAAAGCCATTCGAATATCCTACACCGCACCGCACGGCATCCTTCAAAACCCTTCGATCTTAAATCTCCTGATCATAGCTTATGGGCAAGAAAGACAAGAAGGTCCTTCCGTTGGCGTCTCGTGCCAATGAGGCAGGTGCTGAAGACGACTTCCTGCCTCCTTTCCTGCGATTCCGAAACCACTCCTCTTCGATGAGTTCCATCGGCTCTTTGAGTGTCTTTAGTGATTATGACAGCGAGCTGTGTGAGCTGTCAAGAACCTCTTCGTTGAGCGTTAGCCACGCTCCTTTCCAAGCCGAGAAGCCCCCCATATTCACTTGTCGATCATCACTCAATTTCAAGTCTGCTAGGAAAGACTACCCTCTGGGAACCACAACTGGGGGCCTAAATAGATGTCCCTTTGATTCAGATTCAGAAGGTTCTCCTATGAAACGTCCACCTAAAGTTTTGGGTGCTTCGTGTTTGCAAGAGGGTGAAGACGATGAAGAGGACAACGACGAGGATGAGAACTCTCCTACAAGAGCCCCATCTAGGATGTCTCGACTATCTAAAGTTTCTCCAGCTGGTTCTCCCACCGGCTCTTCTACAGGTTCCCCAAGAAGGAAGAACAGATTGAGTCTGGTGCGAAACAAGGTACTAAGAACCCAATCAATGATCAACTCCCCAAGTGATTTATACCACAAATCATGTAAATCATATGACAACTCTTTGATGGCTAAGTGTGGTCTTCGTACTGAGACTGGCTCGCAGGACGTGCTGCCTAGAATTAAGATCGACGAATTTGTCAGAATACTGGATGGTCATTACCAGGAAACGTTTGAAGAAATTGTAATAGTTGATTGTCGGTTTGAATATGAGTACAATGGAGGACATGTAAGTCGTGCTATCAATATAATATCAAAGAAACAATTAGAGGACTACTTCTTCACGTCTCCATCCACAAAGAAAATCCTAATGATATTCCATTGCGAGTTCAGCTCTTATAGAGGCCCTATCATGGCAAACCATCTAAGACAATGCGATAGACTTATAAATCAGGACAATTATCCCTTTCTCAACTACCCAGACATTGTCGTCCTAGACGGTGGTTACAAAAGTTTCTTTCAAAAACACGCAGACCGCTGCTTCCCGAAAAGCTATATCACTATGAAAGATACTAACTTTTCACTAACTTGTGAGAAGGAATTACATCGCATACGTTCCGAGGATAAGGGAACTTTACAGAGGTGTAAATCCACTAACATGATTACCAAGAAACGACTCAAACGAACCGTTACTTCACTCAGTGGCTTTACTCCTCACGAAAACACACATCCTGAATTTGATTTTGAATTCAAGTTTCCACTACCCAAACACGGAATGCCTCCATCATCGTTATCATAATTAACTCATAGTCATAAGTACGTGCATATCTATTAAATAATCCTATTTTACATCGGACTTTCTTCCGCTCTTAAATAATCCTCTCTAACTTCTCTGCCCCCTTTAGCAGAAATATTGCCTATCCTGTTCAAGGGAAAAATTACGTGCGTGGCTCTTCCTAATACAAGACCCAATGATATTGGACCAAAGTTGTTACTATCCACACTGTGTATATTGTCTCCCTCTACCCACAGGTGGTTTCTTGGAATGGACACTTTGTCTTTGGGGTATGGATGCCTAGTCACCACGGTATCCCCTTGAACAGCTTTTATGCGTTTAGCATATAGCTTCTCTGGATCTACAGGAGACCTTATAAAGACCACATCACCCACTTTAAGTGACTCTTTGTAATTTAACTTCCATAAAAGCACATAGTCTGAATAACCTTTGATGGGATTCAAAGTGGGTGACATTGAGGATCCTTCAACTTTGCCAACATATATCAGATGCTCCTTCACCGTATAAATCACCGGTATCCAAGTGAGAAAGACCAGACCTGTTTTTAAGGAGTGTTTGAGCATCAAGTTGTGTGTAAATGGTAAGTTGAAGGATAGAAGATGTGCGATGTCTCCAGATATTGCGCGATTCTCAGATCACTGTATGAAGTTCTTACTAATACAATCATTCTTTCCACAGTTATAGAAACATGTTGGAAACTGTCTATCAAGTTCCCATGGAATGCTCGTCATGTGTAGAGTCGGTGAAGGATTCTTTGAAGAAGATTCCGGAACTGGA
Organism: Komagataella ulmi; assembly: GCA_023213065.1. Lineage (NCBI taxonomy): Eukaryota > Fungi > Ascomycota > Pichiomycetes > Pichiales > Pichiaceae > Komagataella > Komagataella ulmi. The sequence continues at coordinate 1,107,113 of JAKWAZ010000001.1, forward strand.
AAAGCTGGACATCAATTTGCGAGATAATAAAGTCGTTGTCGGTGGTAGAGTTGCCCCATCTCAAGTGGTATCGCAGTTACAAAAGATCGGTAAAGATGCCGTCATCCGTGGAACTGGGTCTCCCAACTCAGCTGCTGTATGCATTTTGGAATCATTCAAACCGGAGCACCGTGCCAACCCTGTGAAGGGATTGTTGAGAATGGTGGCTGTCTCCCCCAGCGAGATGCTAATTGACTTCACGGTGGACGGCGTGTCCAAAGCTGGTACATATTGGCCCAGTATAAGAACATCAGGTAACCTTACAGAGGGCGCCAAATCAACAGGATCAATATTCTTCCGATTGCAGCAAATCAATATCACAGAGAAAGCCGCAGAAGGATTCAAAGGCCAATATTTCATTTCAGTCCCATTGAAGATTACAGACTTAATCGGAAGGTCTGTAGTTGTTGGAGATGGTAAAGGGTACGATGACGTCTCTGATAGTTCCCTAGTAGGAGTCATTGCTAGATCAGCTGGTGTTTGGGAGAATGACAAACAGGTTTGCAGTTGTACAGGAAAGACCGTCTGGCAAGAACGGAGGGATGTCAAAGACCATGGATTAACAGTATGAGTTTATATAATAGTAATTACATGAATTGCGGGGTGTATTTAGTGTAAATGTGTTGTAGTTGTGATTTAGTTGCCTTCGTTATTCGGAGGCTTCAGCTTATCAGCCGTCAGCTCTAACTCCAAAGCCTTCTCCTTTTGTGCAAGCAATTCGTCAACAATATCGTCCTGATTGTCATCATCCAGCACCAGAGCCAGTTCTTTGGGACTCTTTGAGTAGAGAACAAATAAAGCAAGAATCATAAGTAGTAGAGTGTACGCCATTAGCTTTTTCCTATTCGTGTTGAAAATATTCTTTGGAAGCTTATCAATCTGATGTTTTTTCACCGGTTTCAGATGATAAGGCTGGGGCAGCTCATATTTGGAGTTTTTCTGGAAATAAGCTCCGTGCATTTGAATGTTTGTACGAGATGGTGAACAGATGGCTGTGAGTTAGAATGCTGAGATTTTCGAGCTGATATTTATACCGTTATGTAAGTTCGAGGCTACTTAAACTATGTATAGTAAGAGGGAACGGAACATAAGGAAAGTTGGGGGCAGTAAAATGTCTAAAAATCGAATCTGGCAGGATGAACGACCTAACAATGTCCAGGGTTAATATGCACTTTACGTTATTGTAAGGTAAATTTAGAATTTGCAGACTTGATGATCTCTCCTAGTGTATTCTGACCCCCAAGAGCCCTTAGCCCCTGTTATATGATAATACTATGGAAAAAAAAGGGAGGAGGCTACCCTACTCGTCCTTCTTGTTGCTCTCTTCCTCTGGAGTCAACTCGTTGTAGGATTTGGTCAAATTTTCAAGTTGCCGTTTCAATCCCTCAATTTGGACATCCTTTGATTTGATGTCCTCTTTCAATTTCTGCAGATCCAATGTAGTGTGTTCTACCTCAGCAACCTTTGATAACTTCTCCTCGTTCCTCAGAATCTGGTTGATCAAGTTGATAATACACTTTATCGAAACAGCATAGAACAAGGTAGCACCAGTAATATACATATTTCTTTGGTTGTAAAACTTTTTCATATAGGCCTGCTGGTTAACGGCAGCATCGTAGTTGGACACCGGTGTGTGTCTAGCAGAGTTAACTGATCTAAAGGAGTCGATGAAGAAAAGACCCACCAACCCTAAAACGATGTACGTAGTCACATTACAAGTGGGCTTACTTGCTGTCCAATTGAACAACCTAACAACCGATCTTCGAACGTTAGACCCAAGAGGAAGAACCAAAAGGGTGATCATGAGCATTTCACCCATCAGGATGAGGAAGATGATGGACAGTTGAAGTGACATGATGAATTTGCTTTAAGGTGAAGAAGGAAAGAGGCAAAAGGAATATCGCGCGCCATCTGAATTTTTACGTTTGGTACCTGACTTCTTCTCACGGTATAGATTAAAAAATTTATATAAAATCCGATTAAAGGAAGCCGCCAAAACCCGAGCTTCCTCCACCTGGGGGACCTTTTCCTGGAGCTGCTCCATCTGGAAGTCCGAAGGGTGTGGGGTCATCATATCTGCTTCCTGGGGGATGTCTTAAGTTTGGTTGCCTTTCGTTGGGGTTAAAAATAGGATGGTTCAATGAAGGATACATTCCATGTCCTTCAGCTTGTAGATCGCTAGCAAAAGGCGATAGTGAAGGGTGAGCCCCTCCAGGAGGTAACCTATCACCCTCTCCAATTGGTGGAGGCCCTGATGGTGGGCGGAAATTCGAAGTTACTGGATCATCCAATAACTGATATTCATCTGTAAATTGTGGGGGAACCTCAGCTAGTGATGGCGATATTGGATTTGTTGGATTTGTTTCTCTTAGGCGGCTAAAGCTACTCTCTCCAGCCCGGCTTTGTTCAGCTGGCTTTGGATCCTCCGTGGACTTCGGAATTGACTCGCTTGTTATCAGACTGGCATTGATTATCCTCGTCTCTATGATATCACCCAATAATACTAGGAGTATACTGTTGTTATCGAGTTTTGTAACGATACCTTTTGTTCCACCAACATCAATCTCCCTACTCTCCAATGGCTTCGAGCTGTGCCATTTTGCTACGTATTCCTCCAGCTTGTCCATAATTATTTTTAAGGATAGTTTTATCGGGAAAAGCAATTGATACGGAGTTCTTAGACGGGGAAACTTTCAGGTTAAAGGGGATGAGACCCTTTCGAGCGTGATCGCCATCCTCTCCCGCCTAGAAAAATCCAGAAGGACCATGTGTGATGCTTGACGTTGGTTGCTAATTACGTTGTCCCAACCCAAATAAACCGGCCACGACTTAAAACTCATATCTGAAACTCTCAAAGTAATTCTCTAACGAATCAGTTAATTGTCTTCCCCATCGGTACACTCTAACCTTAGAGAGTCTTATCTTAATCTACCAAAATACGCAAGAAAGAGAGTAGTGCTCCAACCAACAAAAAGCCTACCTGTGTCCATTCTTTATCTCTACAAGGATAATAAATACCGGTCACCCACAAAATCAGTAATCGATTTACAATTGGCCTATTATGACAACAACTGTGCCAATCATCTACTCATTCAAAGAATTGAATGGAGTAGCGGAAGCCGTCTCTGACCATATAATTGCTGCCCAGAATAGAACCCTTTTTGGAGACATACGGAAAGATAGTGCCGATGCTCCAGCAACTAACGAATCAACGACTAAAGTTACCACAAAGAAGAAAAAGGACACTCGTCCGAAGAGATTTAAAATAGCTCTATCTGGAGGTTCTTTGATTCAAGTTTTGAATGAAGGATTGCTAAAACGGGAAGACGTATTATGGAATAAATGGGATGTTTACTTTGCCGATGAAAGATTAGTACCGTTTGACTCGCCAGAATCCAATTATGGATTAGCCAAAAGGAAGCTTTTTGATCTTTTGCCTGAAGACAAGAAACCGACCATTTACCACATAGACGAATCCCTGATCAATGATCCACAAGAATGTGCTGATAGTTACGAAAAGACTCTCATTAAAGGGTTTGCTAACAAAGATTCCGTCAAACTACCTATGTTTGACCTATTATTATTGGGTTGTGCGCCTGACGGACATATTGCTTCTCTATTCCCTAATCATGGAGAAACTTTAAGAGAGAAATACGCTTGGGTCGTTCCAGTTGAGAATGCACCTGTGGGACCCAAGACCAGAATCACGTTAACAATTCCAGTCATTTGTCATTCACACCAGATCACCTTTGTTGTTGAAGGTGCTGTCAAGGCTCCTGTGCTCAAGACTATCATGGAAAGACCCGAAAAGGGATTACCATCCAGTATTGTGAACGAAGGCGCTGCGAGTAGAGTTGCTTGGTTTGTAGATGATGAGGCATTGAATGACGTTTCAGTTACGAAGAAAAAGTACAAGTTCTTGGTTGAATGAATTCCTCCTTTGTGTACTTGATATATGGTCATTCATTTGAATGTCCCTATTTTTTTTTATTTCCTTGCCAGAAACCCCAGAATTTTAATACAACGATGAGACTACCGTTATTACTGAACAAGAACATACGACCAAAGAGACAAATATTCCGGAACTCATCCGAAGGTAAATCTGCAGTTGTTCAATTTAAGATTGCCTTTTTTTTTTTTACAACCTAGTGTTATTTTTACTACCTGAGAGTTTATAGCAGCAAGTCTATTCTGGCCAGATATGTAGTTTTTAATTACTTTCACAGTTTCTGGCACACTATATATCTGAAAGTACCCTCCTTCGCGAATAGAGCTTGCTACGGTGTTTAGTTATGGTTTGGTTCCCCCATTCCTCCCCATCCAACCTTTATATCAACACAAATGTGGGTATGGCTGACGTTTTCATTGGTCGCCACCTTGTTATTGGCAATTCTGTTTATTCATCGATACATTGATTACAGAGAAGTTTCACTTCCATTGCTGGCGACCTTAACGCTTTCAATATATCTTCCATTGTCAATTGTGTTCCTATTACCCTTGGACATATATAACGGTGGATCTGAGTCTGAGGGCAAGATCATCTATCGCATGTGGCAGTTGAATTATTGGTTGACCTTTCTGTTGACATGGGCCTTGTTACCTTTTTTTCAGTATTACACAAGATCGGGTTATTATGAAGCAAAGGATAAGGCTAGAGATAGTGTCACCAAGTTGATTAGATATCAATTGGCATTGCTAACAGTGGGGTTCTCTATTTTGGCTTATTGCTTGCTAACTGGGAAATTCAAACTCAAGAGTTTGAAATCTATTGTAATTACCTGCTCACATATTTACTCACTGACTATAGCACTGTGGATGATGAGCCATGGGTTAATTAGTATCCCAAAATCTATTTATAGACGCAGTTCCGTGGACGTGAACCAACTCTACCTCAAAATTCCAAGTCTTTCTACCTCCAAGCACGACCACTTGTTGAATTATAAAGATGTTTGTTACAAGATAATGAAATATCCAAGAAACCCAGAAAATTCGGACTGGTTGGATTCTTTAATCGAAAAGATTCCGGCCAGTATCAGAACAGAGTCCAATCATTCGGTGTTGATAGATGGTGCCGATTCTGAAAGTTTAGTCAAACTTTCGGAGAATTTGAGCATTTACAAACATAAATATCTGGAAGCTCAGAATCAGTTCAACGAAACTATGGATGAAGCCCTGAAATGGGAAGAAATATTGGACAGCAAGAATTCGGGAAGTTCAGAACTAAGATTCCAGCATCAACCAGACCATTTATTCAACAAATTTCCCCGCTTCAGTTATGTTTACTACAATCATTTGAGATATCATGTTCATGTGTTGGCAGGCATTATAAGCTTACTCATCTCCATGGTAATTGTACAATCAGAAACATTCCACTCGACAAGAGCTTCTCTCTTGAAATACATAATCAACCTGAACTTCCATACGAGACTAAACTCAGTGACCGTGTTCTGTTTCCTATCTTATATGGTAGTTGTCACACTGTTGACGTTGACTCAAGTTAAGGTGTTCAACATCTACAAAATCTCCCCACACCGGAACTCCAATCCTTCAAGTTTTATTTTTTTCCTCACGTATGCATCTAGGCTGACTATCCCACTTTCTTACAACTTCACAATGCTACTTTCCAACAATTCTTCACAATTCCAAAAGTTCCTGGGTGAGTCTATCAAATTAGTTAAGGCCGGAGAGGTTATCAACGATATTCTTCCTCGTCTTATTATTGTGCCAATTATTCTGGAGCTATACAATGTGTACGGGAAATTGAACCAGTGGATAAGAAATGTTCTGTTCTTAGATGATGATTTCGACCTTCAATTTGATGAGTCTGAACCACTGAATCGAGATGACAGTATAATCGCTAGATCTAAACAGATCATAGAAAGAGAACTCAGACTAAGACAGGCCCATGCATAGACTTAACTTAACAACCAACTATAGAATGTACTTTTTTTTTTTGCTAATCCCAGCTTCCTTGTATCCTTATAACATTCGTACCTCCGATCCTTGAATCTCCCCCAACTCTTCTCTGGCCGGAGATGCAAATCTCCGAAATTTATTATCTTAATCCCTTTCGAGAAAGATGCGTTTCAACATCCACCAATTTACCTAAAACTACGAGAAAGGGGCCACTTCAAGGATAATGGCAAACGCAGTAAAGGTTCGCCGTTTGTCCCAGTATTTGAGTGTTCGAATAAAAGGTAGTAAGAACACATTAAAAGTAAATCTGAGCAAAGTCCCGTCCAATTATGGCTACTATACGTCAAGGTGTAACAGGCTGTATAATGAGGACAATTTCAATGTGGCAATCATAAACAGGGCCTTCCCAGCAAAATCCCAGGTCACTATTGCCATTGCTGACGACGCAAATGAAGAATTAGATAATAGAGCTGACGATACGTTGATTCCATTTGAAAAGGAAAACGACAGAGTGGATGGTAAGATGGTCAAGGTGTTTAACTTTAACATTTTTGATGGACATGGAGGGGATGAGTGTAGTCGATACTTGGCTACTCATTTGAGTGATAACATAGAAAATTATAAAATAAGCAGTGGGTCAATTGACAAGCTTTTCAAAGGATATGTCAAGTCTATTGGTGGATATTGGCGTAGATGGTACAAGAGATTGAATCGCCATCTTTCTGAAGTTTTGAAATGTGATCTTGATGAAGGCGAAGGTTCCAATTATCACTCTCCCAACCAAAAGAATACGATCAAACAATTGTACACGAACAATTCTGAAAATAAGCCTCTTTGGGAGTCAAAAAGTATTATGGAATCTCTCAACAGTCACGACTATTTTATCCTACAAGTTTACTTATCATTTCTTTATACAGATTATCAATTCCTAACACACGAACATGATTCAGAAAAGAATGGACACCACTCAGGGTCGACCTGTTCCAGCGTTTTTCTCTACACTTTGGATCCAAACCCTGGCATTGTTCTTCAAGGGACAGATTTCTCTCATGTGAAGACTGGCAATGACAGAGGTGACAACCTGCCCTTTGATGATGTATTCTTTTATGAACAAAACGCATTGAGCAAGCTAGTGGTTGCTCATGTTGGAGATACAAGAGTAGTGTTGTGTGATAAAAACGGACTGGCTCACCCACTAACTCATAGTCACCACCCTTCTAACCCAATTGAAAGCAGACGTCTTTCAAGGTTTTCGGCAGGGTTAATGATGACCGATTCTTTCGGAGAAGAAAGGTTTATCAACTTTGCCAATACTAGATCATTTGGAGATCTTACAGCCAAGAACAAGGGGGTATCTGCAGAGCCTGAGATATCCCAATACCTCATAGGAAATTCAACTAAACTGCAAGCATACAAAGATCAAAATTCTGAATTAATTGCAAGTAAGGAGATACGAGACTTCGGAGGGAATGAATGCTTCTTAGCACTTGTAACTGATGGAGTCACAGATCACTTATCCGACCAGGAAATTGTAGATTTGGTCATGACAACTACTAATAATAAAGGACTTTTGAGGGGAACACCTCATGAGGCTGCCAAAGAAGTCATTAAATTTGTGGAGTGCGTTGGCGGTGATGACAATGCAACGTGTAATATCATCAAATTGAACGGTTGGGGTAATTGGCCAATGATGGACCGAACAGGTAAGCTAAGAGAGGACAAAATGATGCAAGGAGGAAGAGCAAGGTTAGACAGGTAGGTGTTGAAAAGTTGTATATTATTAATAGGAGCAGAATGCTTCTAGTTTTTACCTCTTGACGATTGCGCGGGATTAAAAATCATGCATCCCGGAAAAACTTATCCCAAATATATGTACCCCACGTAATTCCTAGTATCCTAGTCGTTCGACCAAAGAATTTATAACGTACTTCCTGCCCAATAATCTGTCTCTTTTCCCGCTTTATTTCATTCACTACCCCCAACATGTCCGATAACCCTAGTGTTGTTCTCAAAAAAATCAATGAGATTGTCATAGAGGACAGACCAATTCCAGCAGTTGAAGATCCTCACTATGTGAAAATAGCAATCAAGAAGACTGGGATTTGCGGTAGTGATGTCCATTTCTACACAGATGGATGCTGTGGATCATTCAAGCTTGAATCGCCAATGGTTCTTGGACACGAATCTGCGGGAATTGTTGTGGAAGTTGGCTCTGACGTTAAGTCGCTTAAGGTGGGCGACAAAGTTGCTTGCGAACCAGGTATCCCATCTCGTTACAGCAATGCCTACAAATCAGGACACTACAATCTGTGTCCAGAGATGGCTTTTGCTGCCACTCCACCTATTGATGGTACCTTATGTCGCTACTATTTACTCCCTGAAGATTTCTGTGTCAAGCTCCCCGACCACGTTTCATTAGAGGAAGGGGCATTAGTAGAACCTTTGAGTGTTGCCGTTCATGCTGCAAGACTTGCCAAGATTACCTTTGGAGACAGTGTAGTAGTGTTTGGAGCTGGACCTGTTGGTCTGTTAGTTGCTGCTACTGCTAGAGCTTACGGCGCAACCAAAGTTCTCATCGTGGATATTTTTGATGACAAGCTGACACTCGCAACGGACACCTTACACGTGGCCACGCATAGTTACAACTCAAAGAATGGTATGGGTAATCTTTTGGAGTCTTTTGAAGGGAAGCGCCCAAACGTTTCTATTGACTGTACTGGAGTTGAATCCTGTATTGCAGCAGGTATCAATGCATTGGCTCCAAGGGGAGTGCACGTTCAAGTCGGAATGGGAAAATCCGAATACAACAACTTCCCATTGGGTGTTATATGTGAGAAGGAATGTATCGTGAAGGGTGTTTTTAGATACTGCTACAACGATTACAATTTAGCCGTTGAACTGATAGCTTCAGGTAAAGTTGAAGTGAAAGGATTAGTAACCCATAGGTTCAAATTTACCGAAGCTGTGGATGCCTATGAAACTGTTAGGCAAGGTAAGGCTATCAAGGCTATCATTGACGGCCCAGAGTAAACGTAGATATCTAATAATAAAATCGTAAGGTTCTCCTCCCATTGCACCCCACCCGAGGTTTTTTTTTTTAGACTGTTATGCATCACGAAAATTAGGTGGGTATGTGTGGTTACCCAATTCTGGACACACCACCAAAATCTGTCCCCCCTTCTCTTATAAGATCTAACCCGACGCTAATGTCATTTTCTTACCTTGAAGGTAACATCGATTTTAAAGGACAGGAACTTGCTAACAGGATCACGAAGAAACTAATTACAGTTGGTGCAATAATTAGTTTTTTGGTAGGATTTTTAAGTGACAACATCTTATACACTGCATATACCTTCGCCGCTTTTGGTGTATTGACTGCTCTATTGGTTATTCCCCCTTATAGCTTCTACAAAAAGAACCCCGTAACGTGGTTACCAAAGAAGTCCAAGATAGAAATTCAACAATGAGTGATTCAGTTCCGAGTGACCTTTACCTTGGGTTTGATCTCAGTACCCAACAGTTGAAGATCACTTCTTTCGAAGGACGTTCATTGACACACTTCAAGACTTACAGAGTTGATTTCGATGAGGAATTGAGTGTTTACGGAATCAAGAATGGAGTTTATGTGAACGAAGAGACTGGAGAGATTAACGCTCCAGTGGCAATGTGGATCGAAGCTTTGGATCTGATCTTTTCTAAGATGCAGATGGACAAGTTTCCATTTGGCAACGTGAAAGGGATGTCTGGATCTTGTCAACAACATGGTTCAGTCTATTGGTCTAAATATGCCCCAGATCTGTTGTCATCTCTCTCTCCATTGAAAGATTTAAAGTCCCAGCTGTGTCCGAAGGCTTTCACATTTGAAAAGTCTCCCAATTGGCAAGATCACTCAACCGGAGAAGAGCTGGAAATATTTGAAAGAAAAGCAGGATCTCCCGAGAATCTGTCTAAGATTACAGGATCCCGGGCTCATTATCGATTTACGGGATCTCAGATTAGAAAATTAGCCAAACGCGTTAATCCAGAACTTTATAAGGAAACATACAGAATTTCTTTAATCAGTAGTTTTCTGAGTTCTCTTCTATGCGGAAAAATAACCAAAATTGAGGAGAGTGATGGTTGTGGAATGAATATCTACGATATTCAAAACTCAAGATATAGTGAAGAATTATTAGCTGTTACAGCAGCTGTTGATCCAGAGATCGATGGGGCCACCGAAGATGAACGTCAAGAAGGTGTGGCTAGACTAAAAGATAAATTGCAAGACTTGGAACCAGTTGGGTATCGTTCGATTGGGTCTATTTCTGCTTATTTTGTGGAAAAATATGGATTCAGCGAAGATAGCAAAATATTCTCTTTCACAGGTGACAATTTGGCTACCATTCTTTCGTTACCACTGCATAACGATGACATCCTTGTTTCTCTGGGTACATCCACAACAGTCCTTTTAGTTACCGAGACTTATTGGCCTAATTCCAATTACCACGTTTTCAAACATCCTACAGTTCCAGGCTCGTACATGGTAATGCTTTGCTACGTTAATGGAGCTTTAGCTAGAAACCAGATAAAATCTAGCCTGGATAAGAAATACAACGTGTCTGATTCTAACGACTGGACCAAATTTAATGAAATCTTGGACCAATCTAAACCCCTTCATGGCAAGAAGGAACTTGGAGTTTATTTTCCCAAGGGGGAGATTATTCCTAACTGTATTGCGCAAACAAAACGTTACTCTTATGATGTAAAGAGTAAGAAGCTGATTGCAGCTGATTGGGACATTGAAGATGATGTTGTTTCTATTGTAGAGTCACAAGCCCTCTCATGTCGTCTTCGATCCGGTCCACTTTATCATGGATCTGATGAAATTGACGAAAAGGAAGAGAATGAAGTTACCCAGAGGTTATCAATTTTCCCCAAAATCTCTGCTGATGGTAAAGATCAGCGTCTTGCCAATTTGATTTCTCATCCAAAGAAAGCGTTTTACGTAGGTGGAGCTTCACAGAATGTTTCAATTGTACGCAAGTTTTCTGAAATCCTGGGAGCCAAAGAGGGTAACTATCAAATCAACCTTGGTGATGCTTGTGCTATCGGAGGAGCTTTCAAAGCCGTATGGTCTGATCTCTGCGAAACTGAAAAAGCTATCTCCTATAGTGACTTTTTGAGCAAGAACTTCCATTGGAAAGAAAATGTCAAACCAGTGGAAGCTGATTCCTCCCTATGGCTACAGTATGTCGATGGAGTTGGAATCCTAAGTGAAATAGAGCAAACTTTAGAAAAGTAAGTAGTTAAATACCATAGAAACTTCCTAAAATACAAAAAAATAGAATGAGAGTTTATGTTGACGACATGCAATCTCATGCTTTTAAACTGCATGCAAGACCGTTAGTGAAACAATTCAGGAATTAGCTGGATAAATATTTGTGTGCTGTTGGGCACCACTTTCTTATGGGATTGGCGATTTTAGAAGCATACCAAATCATCAAATTGCTGGTGATAACAATGAAAATCGTCTTCTGGTATGGCACGCCATTATATTCGATAATATTAATACATTTTTAAATAATCCTGATGGTTTCAAATATACCTATTTACATTAATATGATACAAATTTAACGATTTTATCAATGATTGGTTATTTCTGCCGTATTTCTGTTATCTCAATGTCAGTGGTTTCCTTTGTTTCAGTTTCAGCTTCAATTTCAGTCTCATTCTCATCCTCAACATCTATCCACATAAAAGATTGCTTGAAGTATCTGGCCACGATTGTCAAGATCAGTAAAATTGGTACCTCGAGTAAAGGTCCAAATGTCGTTGCAATAGACTGCTTAGAGCCTGAACCGTAGACCGATATGGCTACGGCCAGACTTAGTTCAAAATTGTTGGAAGCTGCAGTAAAGGACTGAGAGATCGTTTCCTGGTAGCTTGCAAAACCAAGCTTCTTCGATCTCTCTAGCTCTGATGAGTCTTCGCAGTCCATACTTGAGCCTGGTTCTGTTTTATATTCACGGCGTAAGTCCCTTTTGTTAAAATAGTTGGTAAGAAATCTTAATAACCAAAATGTACCAAACCAAGTGATCAAAAAATAAAGCACAAGGGGAATAAAACACTTGAAGGCCCGACCAATCTCTTGAATAAAGTCATAACCCTTAGCAATGAAAATCACAATGATGATGTACACCAAACCAACTACAGACCATGGTTCAATGAAAGGAATAATCTTTTTCTCGTATTTTTCCCTTCCAAACAATGCAAGACATCCAAAACGAATCAGCAATCCTAGTCCCAATGGAATGCCCAAAAACGCCCCAACACTTTCTGCCACTTCAGAATACGAAGCTGATCCCACATTGGAAGTCCCGCTGATGACGTAACACAAAAATATCTGATATGGGGCAAACAAGACAATTTGCATGATGCTGTTCATTACCACGATGATGGTACACAGAGTGTTATCTCCTCCTGCCAAGCCATTCCAGACAAGCACCATAGCAATGCATCTAGCAATTCCAATCATGATTATACCAATTCGATACTCTGTTTCGTTGAATAATACCATCCAACTGAGCGCCAGCATCAGGAACGGACACAAAATCCAGTTTATTATTAGTGAGATGACCAACTGGCGATAAACTCTTCTCTGCCTCAATATATGATGAATGCTTTCCCAGCTAACATTGCACAAAGGTGGAACCATCATGAGAACTAAACCTATGGCTAGAGGAACACCAACACCAGCCAGCTTAGCATTGGAGTCGAACTTGTCTCTGGCATCTGGAACGTAGACGGAGATCAAAATTCCAATAATGATACTCAAAATGATAGTTGGTGTCAACAACCTGTCCAGCCATGATAGCTCTTTGAACAGCAAAATGATTCGCTTAGTAGAAGATGGTTGTGCAGCCATCTTCTTCTTTTCTATTTGATCTATTGATTATAGACTAACAGATATTCAGGGTCTTTTTATATGTAAGGAAGTGGAGTCAAGAAAAAAATAAGTGCAGTCAATCAAGGGTTCGCGAGCCGCAGGTCGTTAGTTTTCCTTATCTATGAATCATTAATCTCGTTGCATGAAAGTGCGAGAATCGGAGACCCCAACGATCACTAACATTGAGGCCACAGGTGAAAATGAAAACGAATTGAAGTCATAACTCTCATGACCATGTATTGATGAAACGAGGCAAGAAAAGATTACTTGGCTGATTTGAGCATTTGAGGTAATTAATCTCTGCTCTTCGCATGATCTTGCTACGGGAATGTGACTTTATACTTTCTTTAAACTATTACTTAGACATAAAAAACCCTGTAATCCATACTATACAATCTCTTGGAAGAAATACTGCTTAAACTAACCGGAACACATCTCACAGGCCTCGGGGTTGTTTATAGCGCAAGCGATAGCTTTGGAACTAAAAATATCCTCTTCAGTAGGTTCGGCTTGTGATTCATTCGCCTTTTCTGTTAATTCTTCAGGCTTTTCCTGAATGTTTAAGTTGGAAACGCTGTTCTCTAAGGAACTTGGTTGAGTGTCCACTGCAGCAACATCTGGAGTGTTTTCTTTACTAGAGACAGAGGTGAAAGAAGTCTCAGCAACTTTGTCAGTGGCAGGGTTGGCAAGGTACTTTCTCATATTCAATTGGTCCAAGTTGGCTTTAGTAAGAGAAGCTTGAAGAACAGCAACCTTGTCAACTGTAAACTGAATGGCAGCAGCGGCAGCTTGAGTACGCAGGTAGTACATACCAGTCTTTAATCCTTTCTTCCAACCATAGAAGTGCATACTGGTCAATTTACCCATGGTTGGAGACATCAGGTGAATGTTCAACGACTGAGATTGGTCGATATAGGCTGATCTGTCCGCAGCCATATCAATGATAGTCTTTTGAGATATCTCCCAAACAGTCTTATAAAGGCCTTTGAGTTGCTCAGGAATGTTGGGCAAATTTTGAATGGAGCCGTTGTCTGAAATGATATGATTTTTCATGTTATCGTCCCAAAGACCCAAATCCACTAGATCACGCAATAAGTAAGGATTAACAATTTGAAATTCTCCAGCTAATACACGACGTGAGTAGATGTTAGAAGTGTAAGGTTCGAAACACTCGTTGTAACCCAAAATCTGGGAAGTTGAAGCAGTAGGCATAGGTGCAACTAGAAGTGAGTTTCTTAGACCTGTCGAAATAATCTTGGCTTTGAGTGACTCCCATTCCCACAGCTCAGAGGGCTTCTTGTCCCACAGATCATATTGCAGAATACCCTGAGATGCTGGAGAACCTTGAAAGGTTTCGTAAGCTCCTTCCTCAACGGCTAATTCGCTGGAGGCTTCCAAGGCTCCATGGTAGATAGTTTCGAAAATTTGGATATTAAGTTGCTTAGCCTCTGGAGAATCGAATGGGATTCTCAACTTCATGAAAGCATCAGCTAAACCTTGAACACCAACAGCAATTGGTCTATTACGCATGTTGGATCTCCTAGCCTCTGGAACGGGGTAGTAGTTTCTGTCGATAATTCTGTTTAAGTTACGAGTGACCACCTTCGTGATTTCATGCAGCTTTTCAAAGTTGTACCAACAGTGAGTATCATCGGTTTCAACAAAGGCTGGAAGAGCAATAGAAGCCAAGTTACAGACAGCAGTTTCTTCTGGGGAAGAATATTCAACAATCTCACAACAAAGGTTAGAGGATTTAATGACACCCAAGTTCTTCTGATTTGTTTTCTTGTTACAAGCATCCTTATACAACATGAATGGAGTACCGGTTTCTGTCTGTGCCTCAAGGATGGCGTACCAAAGCTTTTGGGCTTTGATGGTTTGTCTTCCACGACCTTCCTTTTCGTATCTTTCGTACAGTTCTTCAAATTCATCACCGTAGACGTCGGCAAGGCCAGGTGCCTCACTTGGAGAGAACAGGGTCCATTCGCCATTCTGTTCGACCCTTTTCATGAACAGATCAGGGATCCACAGAGCCGGGAATAGATCTCTGGCTCTGATTTCTTCTTTTCCATGGTTCTTACGAATGTCAATAAAGGCGAAGATGTCCGCATGCCATGGCTCCAAGTACAAAGCAAATGCACCAGGACGCTTGTTACCACCTTGATCAACATAACGAGCGGTATTGTTGAAAACTCTCACCATTGGAATAATACCGTTCGAAGTACCGTTAGTACCAGCAATGTAGGATCCTGTGGCACGAATATTATGGATGTGCAAACCAATTCCACCAGCAGTTTTGGAGATTAAAGCACATTCCTTCAAAGTATCATAAATACCTTCAATTGAGTCATCCCTCATGGCAACTAAGAAACATGACGACATTTGTGGGTGAGGGGTACCAGCGTTAAACAGAGTAGGAGAGGCGTGAGTGAAATACTTCTCACTCATAAAGTTATAGGTTTCAATAACTCTTGCAATGTCATCACCATGAATACCGATAGCGACACGCATAATTAAGTGTTGAGGACGTTCTGCAACATTACCATTAATTCTCAGAAGGTAAGATCTTTCCAAGGTCTTGAATCCAAAGTAGTTATACTGAAAATCTCTATCGTAGACAATAGCAGAGTTCAGCTCATCAGCGTGTTTCTGGACAATGTTGTAAGTGTCCTCAGAAACTAAAGGAGAGTGCTTCCCATTCTTTGGGTTGATGTATTCATACAACTCTTTGGTCACCTGAGAGTATTGCTTAGTAGTCTGTTTGTGTAGATTGGAAACAGCAATTCTTGCTGCCAAAATGGCATAATCGGGATGAATAGTGGTCATATAAGCAGCAGTCTCAGCAGCAAGGTTATCCAGTTCCACGGTAGTTACACCGTGATAGACACCGCTAATAACACGCTGAGTAATGGCGACAGCATCGACGTGTTTTGGGTCCAACCCGTAGCATAATCTGGAAACTCTGGCTGTAATCTTGTCAAATCTGACAGGCTCCTTGTGTCCGTCTCTTTTGAAAACGTACATTGTTAGTTTATTGAGAGGATATTAGGAACGTTTACTTGGATGGGTGATTTATTATAAAGGAAAAACTTAAGCTAGAGAGTTTATTTAAAAGACGCGCGTTATCAAACTGACGCGTGTAATATCGAACATGACTAAGACACGACTGTTCGGAAGTGGTGAGGGACGCGTCACGGTTAGAGCTAGAGACTCAGTAGATAGTAACTCCTCACCCCTATTAGACGATCTTTGTGGTTAATTCCTTCCGGACGCTGAAACTGCTATGATATCGGAGTGTGATGACGAATTCATGTGACTTTTATGCCAGGGGTCCGAATTGTTATAACGAACTGCTAGTTCGGGACGTCTCTATATGGAACGAACGGTTCCATTAACGAATTGAGCTTGTGCGAAAATTCCAGGCTAGATCCAGGGGTGGGGTGGATAAGCTTTACGACAAACGAGGCAGAATTCAACGGTGCTTAATAATCAGTGCAGTATTTCGGACTCGAACGCACAGTCCATGGTTTTACAACTAAACCGCAGACGAGAGGATCAACTATTAGTAATCACACGACCTGAGTGAACTACAATAGCAACTTCTTACAACTAGAACAGACAAAAGTCTGGCTACGTCCAACTTTCCTACAGTTCACCTTTAATATTACACTTCACTTGAACATTAATGTACATGACTATGCAAAAATAACGATTGTGATTTGGACCATTTACACGTTATCCTCTTGATCGTTCCACTTCTTTTAACCATCTTCAACAATTCTTTTACTTTCTTCTGAAGGCACATCCCTCTGACAATCTAGCCTTACCACCGGTTGGGGTACACAAAACAGTGGTGCATGAATCACAGGTTACAGCGGTTTGAGCATGAGAGAAGACGGTGGTGATCTCAAAACAACCTGGACACTTGACATCCATGAAGAAGGATCTTGGAGCTTGGACCAAAGTCTTTAGTTTGTGTTGCTTGGCCTCGGAGACTGGGTTGGGGTTCAATAAATCTTGGACTAAAACCATGGTGTAGGATACTTGATGCAGAAAAGATTTTTGCCTCTGAAAAAGAATTAAGTGAGAGAACATCTAAAAAAGTTACCCGGAACAAAATTAGGCTTCAGCCCTATCACGTGATAACGGTTTTTTTTTTTATCTGGTTCTCATTCTCCCCTTACCAAGAGTTTTTGACTGGCAGAGTTGCCTAAAGGGGGTTGAGTCTTTTGATTCATCATGTACGAAGGAAGACTGCAATCATCAGTCTTAATCCATCGCTAGTGAGGACTGCAAGGGAGCTGCAAGGGCTAAAAGTACTGTAGGCTCCATTTTATGCATTTTTGATTCACTCTGCCCGGCTATTTAAAGCAAATAATTGTTTTTTCCCCTTTTTTCTTTTTCGGCTATATGTAGCTGACTCACCTTAAAGTCCAAATAGGGCAATACGAGATGCCTACGGCTCAGGTTACCCCATGATAGGTCCCTGATAATTTTTTTGATTTAATATAAGAGGGTCCGTCGTAGCTAAGTTCGTTTTCAGCAAGCAAAATGGACAACGAAAAACGTAGCACTTCATCCGATGATGAGTCTTTGATTAAGCAAGATGAGGCTTTCAAGTATCTTAAGAAAAATAATATCAACTTGACTGAGTCGGTAGCTGAGTTGCCATCTAACCTGAAGTTTAAGATTGACATTCGAGTCATGACAATACTGTCAGTGATATATTTTTTGCAGTTCATTGACAAGTTCTTATTGAACTACGCTGCTGTGATGGGCATCAAAGATAATCTGGTAGGAAACCAGTTCAACAATCTGAGTACAATCTTCTACGTAGCTCAAGTTGCTTTTGAAGCCCCCGTGTGTTGGGCATTGCAGAAATTTCCTCCTGCTACAACAATTGCTACTTGTGTCACTCTTTGGGGAATCGTGGTGGCTTGCCATGCTGCATGCGACACCTACGCTAGTTTGATGGTAATCAGAGCTCTTCTGGGTGCGTTGGAAGCTGTCGTTGTTCCTGGACTGGTCTCTATTTCAGTAATGTGGTATACCAAGAACGAACAAATGAGGAGAGTTGGTGTTTGGTCAGTTCAATCTGGTACTGCCAGTATTATTGGTGGATTGCTATCATTTGCCTTTCAACATGTCACTAATGCTAGGCTCCAAAGTTGGCAGATATACTATCTGGTAATGGGTGTAATTACCTTTTTCGCAGGACTGGTAACGTTCGTAATTTTACCAAACAATCCAATGAGCGCCAGATTTTTATCTGAGGATGAAAAATTGACAGTGTTAGAACACATTAGAGAGAACCAAACAGGAACAGAATCTAAGCATTTCAAGAAACACCAACTGGTTGAATTATTTTTCAAAGATCCTCACACTTGGCCAATGTTTTTCTTGACTGTCATGAGTATGTGTGCTACAGGAGCTTTAGGAACTTTCAGTGTCACCATTATTAGTCAATTTGGATTCACCTCTAAAGAAAGTGCTTTGGTGCAAATGCCTGTAGGTGTTGCTGTTATTATCAGTATCCTCGGTGCAACTTATCTTTCTTCAAAGATAGGCCACCGAACCTGGATTTCAATCTCGCTGCTGGTTCCTTCAATCGTTGGTTACATTATGCTTCTAAGTTTAGGGGACAACCCTAAGAATAAGGTGGGTAAATTGCTAGCTATCTATCTTCTTCAACCAGGAACATGTATAATTTCCATGATTTTTGCCTGGAATGGAGCCAATACTGCAGGCTACACCAAGAAGTTAGCCCGTAATTGTTTCACCATGATTGGATTTGCCCTGGGATGTCTGATTGGACCTCAGATGTTCAGAATAGAGGATGCTCCTAATTACTACCCAGCCAAAATTGCCCTGTTAGTCTTGACCAGTGTCTGTATCCCCACTTGCATACTAATAAGATGGATCTCCAAGAGGCAAAATGCAAAGAGAGAAGAAAAGGAACGCGTGGAGATGCCATGCAACTACGAGTTCATGGACCTGACCGACATCGAAAACCCATTCTTCCGCTACTCCTACTGAGATTATTTAACGTGTAGTTATCTTAGTTAGAAATAGAGTGCCAACCCCGCGAATGTCAACTGAATCTAAAACAGATCTGAGATCTAATCTTATCAGTTTAAAACATGTTTTATCCAAGAAATCTTCGTTTGGTGGAAAAAACTGCAATAAGCGGGCGTAATTCCCCTAACTCAAAGGTGGAAAAAAAGTTCAGCTTTATGGGAGGCAAAGACGAGCCAAAAATCAGATTTGGACTGGAAATAGTTACCCTCAATGATACAAACGAATACCTTGTTCTATTGATAGTGACCCTTGTGGTAGTAGCGTACCTTATTCCTCAAAAGGCGATTTCAAGATTGCAAGAGTGTCTGGAGATTGCCTTCTTATTGGTAATAGGCTGGTCCGTTTACCAAACAATAAGGTGGCAATGGGATGTGTACTTAGAGATGAGAGGTAACGAGGGTGTTTCGAAGCTAAAATCCGCTAGACAAAGAAAATCTAGAGCGATGTTCCTTGGTTGGGGAATAATTGCGACAGGACTAGCTCTGCTCTGTTTCCTGTTGGTTAAACGCTACTTTATGGAATCAAGACCTCTGCCTGATCTATTGTACAATTCAGAGCAGTTTATCTTGACGACTTTTTCCATACGACAATGGGGCAAAGAAATTCATAAGAATGTTCAAGATTATATCTCCCAAATATGTGCTGAACCAAGTCAGCCTTCGGAACCGGTCAAATCTGAACCACCCTCCTATCGAAGTTTCAAGGAGATGCCGTTTTTCATCACTGATGTGTACAAAAAGTTAGAGAATCTGGAAAAGAAGACAGATAAGAACGAATCAGAAAGTTTGCATGAACTGACCAAACGTTTGAGGCAGCTTGAACAAGCTATGGAATTAATCACATATCAAGAACCTTCATTGAGCAGCAGCGGAACCAGATGTTCAAAGTCGCTACCAGCACAACAAATAGCCCAATCTAGCAGTTTCAGCTTATGGTCAATAACCAAAATACCCATTAACATATTCGCTTGGTGTTGGTCATTTCCAAAAAGGCTACTAATGATTAGCCTTACATTAACTATTAAGGTTCTTCAGAAAGTGTGGTAGCCAGCCACAAAACACGAAACATGCTACAATGATACCATCAGCTTCTTTTTATTGTTTGTATCCAAACTTGCTAACAAAGATGCCTTATGTCCCTGAGCTCAGTCCCAAATCAATATCCATTAATCTTCGTTGACTGTACCACAGATCAGCTCTCGAGCTTATCTAACGACACAAGTTTTTCTCACCTCAACCTTCTCCTCTTCTCCCTTTAGCGAAACCACTGACCTATCAAGAAAAAAGTCAGCCTGTTAGATCATTACAGCTTCTTAGTAGAGCTCTCGCCACAAAATAGCTAATAAACGCAGACCTAAGAAGGAAAGGCTGCCCTATAAGAAGTACGTTTACGGGGCAGCCACCGACGACAAAGCAAACAAGGACGATGAAGAGGAAGAAGATGAAGAAAGTAAAACTGGAGAAGTCCAAGGTGTGAACCACCCTCTGTCAATCAATAAGTGTGGCAAATGTGTCTACATTAACAGTACTATGTTCTGTGATCAATGTGGTTGCATGTCATATGAGCGAGTATTTGATACTTGCAAATATTGGCCCGAGAGTGAGTTCCACAAGTTTAACTTATTACAAGTTGCCCTATTGTATCAAGACAACGGGTTTCAAAGGTTTCTCCAGTTAAAGTTGGAAACCATGAAAAAAAAGGAAGACAATCGGCTCAAATTGCCTTTGGAACTTATCATAATGATTTTACGTTTGAGCTATGGAAAGAACGAGCAGATCCCATTGCATTATTTGCGGTTGAATAAGATACTGTACCACATACTGCTACCGGAACTTTATCATAGACCTAAACTGACATCCCCAAATTTCATGAGTTTCATGGAAAGTATATTCGACAGCAATAAAAAGAAGAAGAATTATGACTATATTAAGGAGTTAGATCTTTCGACTATCATTCAATCGGGGAAGAATTCATTTATATCCAAATTGCTAAGACGCTGTTCAAAGAATTTGACAACGTTTATTGCACCCCAGTCGAAATTTGGATTTTCTCCATTGATAAGTTTAAGACAATGTTCTCAACTACGGATACTGGATCTCAGACTAGTTTCAGAAACTATGAATCTAGAAGAATTATTCACCTCCCTGCAGAGACTTCCTGTGCTGGAGCAGCTATCATTCCCTCGATCTTCCGTCTCTTTTGAACCTACAAAGCACATTTGGCCCAAAAAACTTTGGTACCTTAGATTAAGTGGTGGTATTTCCGATGAGTTTCTTATGAGATCCAACCTTCCAAAGTCCATCACCTATCTCGAGTTTTCCCATTGTCCTTCAATACACGCAGATGGAATTTATCATGTATTGGACAAAGTTGGAGCAAACCTGACGCATCTCTATATTCATTACCCAATGCCTGGGTTGCGAACAAATTCAATGGATATGATCTTCCAGTATTGCCCCAACTTACAGTTTCTCTACATTCACATTGATTACATTACAAGAGAAGTGTTTGACGAAGAACTGCTTCCTGCTTTGGAAGCACCAAGGCCTCTGAAGACTCTCTGGTTAGACTCTTCTGGCATGTTGGGTCAATCGTTTAAAATCTATCCAGACGATTTAACTATTGCTCTCTCTGAGGGAAGGTTGCCGTGTCTGAAGACCTTAAGGATATCCCGTAAATTGGGATGGAACTTCACCAACGACGACTGTCAGGATTTGGTAAACGAACTGCAAGATCAGGGTGGTGATGTGTATGCTGTCTAAGATAAATGCGAGGGATGAAACTCCCCGAGATTACATATTACGTGTACTGGATTTTTGTGATCACCTTTTTTTTTAACGAGTTATGACATTATTTTTTTTAGGCTGGCTAGTTAGTATGATCGGTGTATAAAGTCCAGTTCAAGCCTTCTTATTTGTTCTTCTCCTTTGTCAACTGATTGGTAAGTTATTTGTAGTTGGTGCCCCGCGAAATGACTCCTGAGATATTTGGTCAAACCTACCAAAGGACACCACAGTACTATAGCACGAGAATAGATGGCCGTCTTTGAGTACAAAAAGGGCATTCAAAGACCCTATTTTTTCACCAAGCCATTGGTGAAGCCTATAACGCTTAGTGGTTTTGAAAAAATACAACTGGCTCTGTTTTTCGCATTCACAGTGGCCGTACGATTCTTCAATATTCAAAACCCCAACCAAATTGTATTTGATGAGGTTCATTTTGGAAAGTATGCCCGAAACTATATCAATAGCTCATACTTCATGGATGTGCATCCTCCTTTAGTCAAAATGCTCTACGCTGCCATAGGCTATTTAGGTGGTTACAGAGGAGATTTTGTCTTCAACAAGATTGGTGATCACTATATTGGTAAAGAGGGTGAAAAATTGGTTCCCTACGTTTTGATGCGATCGTTTCCTGCAATTAGTGGTATTCTGATTGTTATTCTTTCTTACTTTATCCTTAGATACAGCGGGTGCCGTCATTTTATTTCACTATTTGGAGCCACATTGGTTTGTATTGAAAACTCTTTGGTAGCTCAATCAAGATTCATTCTACTAGATGCCCCATTGCTATTATTCATTGTTCTCACAGTGTACAGTTTTGTGAGATTTAGTAATGAGCCAGAACCTTTCAGCAAAAGATGGATAAGGTATCTATTTTTGACCGGCGTGTCCTTGGGACTCAGTGTCAGTAGTAAATGGGTCGGAATATTCACGATTGGTTGGTTGGGAATCATGACTGTTAACCAATTGTGGTGGCTGATTGGAGATTTAAGCGTTCCCGACCGTGATGTGGTAAAGCATGTTATTTACAGAGCTTATTTCCTTATTATCCTACCGATTATCATTTACCTTGGGGTGTTTGCAATCCATTTTTTGCTTCTTCATGAAGCTAGTGGGGGTTCGGGTACAGTGAGTCCTAGATTTAAAGCCAGTTTGGACGGAACTGATTTTTCCAATCTTTATGCCAACGTGTCTTTTGGATCCACTGTTTCGATAAGACATCTTGGCACAGGAGAGTTTTTACACTCCCATAACCACACATATCCTAAATCGCACAACCAACAGGTAACCCTATACGGATACAAAGACTCCAATAATCTTTTCACTATTGAAAAGAAAGATAAACTATCTGACAAAGAACTATTTGGCAAGGTGTCCTTTCTCAGACACAGAGATATCATAAGATTATTTCACAAGAAAACCCAGGGATATCTTCACGTGTCAGACTCTAGACCTCCAATAAGTGAACAAGACTACAACAACGAGGTCAGTATTATAGGAGACAAAGACTATGTACCAGATGTCAATGAGAACTTTGAGGTAAAGATTGTCAAAGAGTACAGTGCTGAAGATGGAACGCAAGAGGTTAAATCCATCGGTACAGTGTTTCAATTATTCCATAAGGGTACCAAATGTACGTTGTTTGGTCATCGTGTGAAATTGCCAAAAGACTGGGGATTTGGCCAATTGGAAGTCACTTGTATCGAGTCACCAGCCCTTAAAAACTCTCTGTGGTACATTGAAGAGAATACACATCCACTTTTCAACCAAACATATCCTGCAAAAGTGGAAGTTGAACCTTTGGGATTCTTTGGCAAGTTTCTTGAGCTCCACAAGAAAATGTGGAAAACAAACGCAGGATTGACTGCTTCTCACAAGTATAGCTCTAGACCCGAGGATTGGCTCGTTCTTGACAGAGGTGTGAACTATTTCAACCGATCAGGAAAGACGATTTATTTGTTAGGTAACTTGCCAATTTATTGGGGAATTGTATTTACTATTGGAGTATTCGCCGTTTTCAAGCTTGTCCAACTGTGGAAATGGAAACCAAACCATGCTCCAACTGTAACCGACGCATCAGCTAAATATGATTCCCAATTTTTCATCTACTTCGTCGGCTGGCTATGCCATTTTGCCCCATCCTTTTTGATGAAGCGACAGCTATTCCTGCACCACTACATACCATCTCTATGGTTTGGTATCATGTCTATCGCTGTGCTAAGTGAGTATGTTTGGGCTAAGCTGGGCAAAATCGTAGGATTTTTCTACGTTATGACGATTTTAGGGCTTTCGGGCTTCTTCTTCTACTGGTATTCCCCAATAATTTACGGGTTGGAGTGGAACAAAGAGACCTGTATGAGTTCGAGACTCTTACCAAACTGGGACATCCCCTGCGATCAATTCCAGTAGTATCTCTGCGTGACGTTATCTTCCTCTGAATTTTGACCCGGCGAAATGTATCCGAAGATGTTATTGACTTCAGTATCTTTGTTTCTTTTTGTTCTTATTAAGATAGCGGATAAATCGAGGACTATCTGTAGAGTCAAGCTTTTTCGCAGTTGCGGCAGAGTCATGCAGCGCGTGTATCATCGCCGACTCATTGGGCGTTTTTATTTTTTTCCTAGTTGGGCCTGCCCTAATTCCTGATGACTTTCCCGTAGTGCATGATAAAGCTCAACGAGATTAACGTGGTGTACATATCAGTAAAAAAATTGTTTCTCCAATCATAGCTGGACGGAACCCATAAAGGAATGTGTAAGTCCGAAAAGTGTAATCTGTTGTGGTCCCATTAGTAAATGGTGTTATCTGATAATGCCGGCGAGTCTGCATGAGATAGAATAAGGAGAAAGTGATATCTACAGTTAATTAGATCTTCTACTATCTTATTGCAGAGCCCTGAATTCATCCGTTCGATGTATACTAGTATATAAAACCTTATGGTACCCCTCATTTGATTCAATTCAGTATTCTTACACTACATCGCAAGCAAATGACTGAGGAGAAAAGAGAGGTCTTCGATACCTCAGTAAACTCAGTGTCTTCTAATGATCACCAACTTGAAACTGGTAGAATTCTTCGTTCCGAGAAAGATGCAGACATTGCTATGAGCTATGCCACTGAGGGTGTTGTGATTGATGAAGCCACTAACAGGAGAATTCTGAGAAAGATTGACTTATGTTTGGGTCCTCTGATGTGCATTCTGTACGCCTGTCAATTCATGGATAAAGTCTCCAACTCCTACGCTTCAGTGATGGGTCTGAGAGAAGATCTGAATATGGTGGGTGACATGTATTCCTGGACAGGAACTTCTTTCTACCTTGGATACCTGGCTTTCGTTTTCCCTGCTTCTTATATGCTTCAAAGGCTTCCTGTTATTAAGACTGTTGGAACTTTCATTATTATTTGGGGTGTCCTTCTTTGTCTGCACTCAGTTCCGCAATATGCTGGTTTTATTGCTCTGAGAACTCTGCTAGGTATGATGGAAAGTGCAGTTACCCCTGCATTCGTGATTATTACTTCCCAGTGGTACAAGAAAGAGGAGCAATTCCTTAGAACATCATGCTGGTTCGCATTCAACGGTATCGGTGCTATTATGGGAAGCGGTATCGCTTACGGATTGGCCATCAGAGATAACTATACTATCCATGCTTGGAAACTAGTCTTTATCATCACTGGTTGTATTACGATCTTCTTGGGTTTTGTGACTCTGCTCCATGTTCCAGACACCCCAACCCAAGCTTGGTTCCTTACTGCGGAGGAGAAGGTTCTGGTCGTTGAACGTATCAGATCCAACAACCAAGGCTTCGGTAACAGAAAGATCAAGACTTATCAGATCAAAGAGGCCCTTACTGACCTTCAGACATGGCTCTTTGTTTTATTTGCTATTTCCAACAACATTCCTAACGGTGGTCTAACCAACTTCAGTGCCATCTTGTTATCTGAGGACTTTGGATATTCCAAGACCACTACATTATTAATGAACATGCCAACTGGTGCCGTTGAAGTGGTTGGTTGCATTGCCTTGGCCTACACTGTTAGATGGTTCAAGCATAGAATGGTCATCGCTCTTATTGCTCAGAGCATTACCTTGATGTGTTCATGTTTGCTGGCTTTTGCTGGTCCAAAAAATGCCAGACTTGCTGGATACTACACCTTGTACATTTTCCCAATTGGTATGATTTGTGCTTTATCCTGTTTCGCTTCCAACACTGCTGGCCACACTAAAAAGGTGACAACAAATGCTACGTATTTGGTTGCCTATTGTGTTGGTAACTTGATCGGACCTCAGACTTTTATTACTTCTCAAGCCCCATCTTACAGTGGAGCCAAAATAGCCATTGTGGTCAACCAAATTGCAGGACTTATCTTATTGTCTGCTATCTACTATGTTTACTGGAGAAGAAACATTGCCAAAGATAAGCTTGAGAAGGTTAGTAATGAGCACTTGGAGTTTGCCGATCTGACAGACAAAGAGAACCCCAACTTTAGATATTCTTGTTAGTTTTGTTTACTTTTTTAATACCATTAGGTTTTGAATAACTATATTGTAGAATTGAATTATTTTTTTAGTCTCTTGAGTTTGCTATGCTCTCACTTAGATTCATTATCAGGTTGTTGACCCAATCTAGCAAATCGTCTTTCTGAACAATTTTTTCATGTTTCTGGGTTTCTATTGCCCGTAGTTCCTCTGATAGGCTCTGAATCTTTGACATCTGCTCTTTCTTGGAAACTCCCACTCCAGGAAGAGAGTCAATGATGGCTAAAATTTGTCTTGTTTTTAATAAAATGTCCGAAGAAAGTTCATTTATTGTGTTCTTAAAGTCAAATTCACTGTCTGGTGTCAAATCGGGATCTACTATTTTTGGATCATTCTGGGGTAGGTTGACTGAATCGTGATGCTGATCAACATAATGAATAGTGGCAGAAAACTGTTCTATAAGCTGGTCCAGACAAACTTGAAGTTGGGTCAATCTGTCAGCCATTTATGGGTGATTGAAGAGGTGATTAGCGGAGTAAATAAGTTGTAGTTTAACGATCGCGGAAATGCTATGTTACGGAGAAATCATATATTAGGTAAGTTCATGGAAATGCTATAAATAAGATACATTGGAAGAATTAGGAACTAAGAGGTAAATCCGTTGTAATGTTATGGTATTGCACACTGGTTGTCTGCTCATTGTGTTTTTTGGGTGAAACATCCTCTTGAGCATCATCCTTCTCCTTCTCGTTCTCCTTTGCCTTTGCGTTTTCCCTTTCTATTTCTTCAATCCTGTCAAAAAGTACGCTCATTTCAGCCACTAGTCGTTTCTTTTCCATTAATAGTTCCAATACTTGTTTGAAAGCAGCTTGTGATTCATACAGAGAAACGGGAAGAATAGCGCCAAACATCTTTATAGGGTCTTTGAAAGAGGAGTTTCTCGGTTCTTCGTCAGGGTTTACCTCCTTGACAGTTTTTGAGCTTTTCTGGTGCCTGTTTCTCAATGTTGGCTCTTCAGCCTCTTTTTCCTCTTCGTTTTCCTCTGGCTTGGATTCAGGCCTTGTTGCTCCTTGACTAAACAATTTTCCGTCTTTGATCTGGCTTTGGGCATTCAATTCACGCAAGTCATAGTACGAAGAGTCAAATCTATTAGGGTTATAAAATTTGGCTCGAGAGAGTTGTAAAAAGCCTGCTTCTAGTCTATCGCAGATCTCTACAAGATTTCTTTCATATTCATCTATCAAATTCAAGAGAAGGATGAGCTTCGCAGATTGTTCATCTATTTCCTTTCTTACACCCTGACCTGCTTTTTGACTGTAATTCTCGGGAATCAACGGCTTGTCCCAATCCACAGGAAGATTCAAATCCTTCTCTGGATTTATGCTTAACTCCTCCACTTTAATATCAAGTTCCAACGTCATTCTGTAGCTGTGAAAGGTCCATTAAGTTTCAGAACCAATGCGCCCTACAAAAAGCTATCGCGATAACTTTGTTACACGCGCCATCGCATCCTCCTTCAAATTAATTACCCCAGTAAATTAAGCATCCCTATAACTCTATATCCTTGAACGTTTCGTAACATCAGCAGCATTCAATGACGCAATCGTCGTGTCATAAGAACTACCGTTCAAATTCTTTTCGAACTCGTAGTATTCTTCATATAATCTAGCAATCTCAGCATCGCACTCCTTCTGTCTGGCTTCAAGTGTCAACCCCCAGTCAGAACCGTGCACGGGAAGGTTGTAAAGATTATTCTCGCATTTCAAACCATTCACTTGATCTTCGATTCTTTCCAAAGACTGTAAGCTTGGTTTCTTTTCGTGACGAGGAAACCCATGATGATGCGTTGTGGCTAGTGTGGAGATCGACGTTGATCTGGTGAAAACACTATTCGTCGTACTTGTGGTTAACCTCCTTTCGTTAACACTATTATTTCTTGTGACATTTGATTCAGCAGTTGGATTATCTGCGTGCAATACATGATTAAACCCAAAAGGATTACTGATTTGTATTTTCTTGTCCTGGGGTCTTTTCTTGAACCAGGGGAACTTTATCCTACTATCTTCACTCTGTGTGTGCCTCTCTTTATTTTGAGCTTCGTGAGCATCGTCTAGCCATACTCCGTCCATATCAACAAAGTGTGTTGCAACCTGGTAAATCCCCAAATCGGCGGTAATTTATATTTCTTGTTCAATTTATCATCTTGCATGGTTACAGAAATTCGTAGCACAGGTAACGCGAAATTGTACTGTTCAAAACGCGAGTCAACCTGATACCCCTTCCCGGGATCGAGGACAAGGAAGAACACTTGAAAAGACCCTGTTAGACTCAGAAGACGTTGTTTCGTCTCTGCTAAGCCGACGACACACTTAATTGTTTAACGTTAAGCATACTCTCAGCTTGTTTGTCTAGACAAATAGAACGCAGTATTTAGCACCAAACAATATCTGAAACAAACATCCAAACATCACCCCTTTATTGCCAAATTTAGCAATCCCTCTCCTAGTAAACTTTTGAATCCTTTACACGGTTTTAGGTGAATTGTACCTGAGGGAACCACCAAACATATGCTGTCATTAAAGCGCCTGCGCACGACATTGCCATAAAATGCTTCCTTCTAGTAGTAGTGTATTGTGTGAACAGGACATTCACAGACACCCTTCTTGTTTATCCAGTCTTTTATGCATTGATAATGGAATAAACATAGACATTCCAACCGGCCTACTTTGTCCCCGTAAACAATGTCATCCAGACAGATCACACATTCGTTGGGGGTTTCCTTCACATCTTTATAGTTGTAGACAAGCATTCTATTCAGCGTGCGAGTGCCCTTTGGAGATCCGATAAACTCGTTATCCTGGATACATTGGTCAATGTGGTCTATTCTTTCTTGATCTGAGAATGCCAGCAATGATTCGTTACATACAGGGCAGGTATGCGACAAAGATGATGTCGATTTGTTCATCAAACGATCCTTGTCGTTGACAGAAGAGTTTATACTACTGGAACTCTGGTTTGTTTCCAGTAGACATCGTTTTAGTGTCTTTACTTCCAAATGACACTTGTCGCATGTACGATGGGGGACATGTGGTGTCTCCAAAAATATCTGTGAGGGTGGAGAAACAACGTAGGTTGAGGGCAAATACTTGATGAAGTTGTTGGAGCAACGATTGCACACCAAATGACCACACCTCCGGCAATGGTGTCTTCGCTTTAGTAAAGTGAACTTCGAGTGGCAAATATGGCATTGTGTGGAATCACTGTCAGGCTGCCATGCTGGTACGTTCATCTTCTATGGTTGTGCTATGGTGGGATCTGAATCGAAAACAAAAGAGACTTCTATCTATAGATAAGGAACAAAGTATATAAAATTAGATAATGTGGAGAAACGAGGTCGGGTAAGATGCGGATTGAGAAAGTTCAACAAAAGTCAAGTGACCCTCGACAGAAGACCTTGTGGTTCAAAGGATCACCCTTTTAACTATTCCTGATATATTAATTCACACTATTCACTCCACCTATGTTTATCTATTCACTGTAAAGATCACTGTCATTTTCATAGTCTTCAGGGCGGAGTTCGATTTCCTCCTCACTCTCGTCAGCGCTGTTATCATTTCCAGTCACAGCTGAACCATCGGCTCCATACTTTTCCTTCTGTCTTTTTCTTCTCTCTTGCTTCTTGGCCAGTTTCTTGTCCACGTTCTCCTTTTGGATCTTTCTACGCTTGGCCTTCTCACTTTCCTTCTGAGACAGCCTTTTCTTCTGCTGTAGGATCTCAGAATCAGATTTCTTGACATATCTATGGTACAACACTTCTCCGTCACAGACTCCGGCTTCGATTTTGACGAGCTCCATTCTCAAACGAGGACCAAGTTCAACTAATTTGATGGCCTTCTTTCTGATATTGCTGGCGCCTCCCTCGTTCTTGATAACCTTGGCCTTAGTCAGTGATTCAGTCTCGTCAACCTGCACTAAAGACTCTTCATCTTCAACCTCTGACTCACTGGTGTAACCCAGATGATGACTATCTTCTAAAATTTCACTAATATCTTTAATATTTCCAAGATTTGGCATTTTCTTATTCTTCTTGATCTTAGCATTCAGTATCTTTTTCAGGTTCTTGTTTACATCGACAACCTTGGTATCAATGGCATAGTGACGAAGATTAATCTCCCCTGTTTCTTTGTCCTTGTTGATCATCAAGACTCGACGAATACTGTCAACGTTTATCTTTTCCGGCATGATGGGTGGGAACATGTTCTGGAATTGGGTTATCATCACCTTTTCATGAGGTTCAGCCACCTTAGGATTAGCAAATCCATTCATCACCAATAATGGAGGTCTTTGAAAAATGGTGGAACTCTTTCCCACCATTTTTGGATGCTTCAAGGTTTTCACGATATCCTTCACCAGACTGTATTCTTTGATTCTGTAAGTAGTGGTAGGACCTTTAGACATACTTGCAAAACGTAAATGACAGTTTGCAGTCTTCTCGCTTTGGGACAAAGTAATAAGCTGAGTCACACCCAATGGGCCACACATGACTACGTAATCCTTCAAACAATTCTTTCTTCTCTCTCTCAAATTAATTGCTGTATGAGGTTGCATCAATACTCTTAGGTCCAAGCTCAATTGCTGCAGGGAAGCGTTGTGAAATGAGCTTCCAACTCTGATGATCATAGACTTTGGGACATTAAGCTCTTCTTCCTCTACAGGCTGCTGGTCCTTCTTGAGAGGAGCTGCTTTCTTGGCCATATTTCTGTGTATTAGTAGACTTGACGAAGAAAATTATTTTCTTTTCCTGAATTTTTTTCTGGATCCAATCACGTGACAGATCAAGTATTTTATATGATGAAAGTTCAAAGATGGGAATGGTGTGGAAACAAAAGTTGATAAGCCCTGGTGGTTGGAACAACTGTCCAGACTCTATAAGGTTACTTTCTTTTGCGATAAATTGCTTCTCCTAACTTGTAAAGAGATACTGAAAAGTATTTCATCTTACAATTAGATCACGTGACACTATCTATATTTTTTGGATTCCAGAAATTTTCTCTGCACATTTTTTTATCTTCCTTAATACCTTGAACGCATTCTTCGCAAATCAACAATGTCCCCCAGTGTAACCAAGAAGGTTCAAAAGGTCAAGAAGCCGTCATCCAAATCAAGTACAAATGAGTTGGTGCGAAAAATCAAGGAAAAGGCTGAGGCTCAGAAGATCACGGAGCCAGAAACAACTGAGAAAATAGGTGCAGACGAGACTACAGAACCAAAGGAAGAGGGCAAAGTTGACGATCTAGTTGAAGAGCCAGAACAAAAATATGAAAGCTTCAGCGACTTTGGCCTTGTACCTGAAATATTAGAGGCGTGTGAAAAGCTCAAATATACCAAACCAACTCCAATTCAAGCAGAATCCATCCCACACGCTTTGAAAGGAAGAGACATAATCGGGTTGGCCCAGACTGGTTCCGGAAAAACAGCTGCTTTTGCCATTCCTGTATTGCAATCGCTGTATGAGCAGGCAACTCCATTCTTTTGCTGTGTTTTGGCTCCCACAAGAGAGTTAGCTTATCAAATCAAAGAAACGTTTGACTCTCTAGGAAGCGGTATGGGGTTACGTTCTGTTTGTATTGTCGGTGGTATGGATATGATTGACCAAGCAAAGGATCTTATGAGAAAACCCCATGTGATTGTCGCTACACCAGGTAGACTGATGGACCACTTGGAGAACACAAAAGGGTTCTCTTTGAAAGCATTGAAGTATCTGATTATGGACGAAGCTGATAGGTTGCTGGATTTGGAATTCGGACCAGCTATTGACAAAGTTCTAAAACTAATCCCAAGAGAGAGATCTACATATCTTTTCTCCGCCACAATGACCAATAAAATTGAAAAACTACAGAGAGCTTCTCTGGTAGACCCTATCAAGGTTTCGGTGTCTTCCAAATACAGTACTGTTGACTCTTTGATCCAGTCACTGATGGTTGTGCCAGATGGTTATAAAAACACCTTTTTGATCTATCTGCTGAACAAATATCAAGGCAAATCCATTATAATATTTACCAGGACTTGTGCCCATGCCCAGAGAACAGCGCTTTTGGCACGACTGATGGACTTTAGTGCCATTCCACTACATGGACAATTAAATCAATCCCAAAGACTTGGAGCTCTAAACAAATTTAAGGCCAGAGAAAGAACGATCCTGGTAGCTACCGATGTTGCAGCAAGAGGACTAGATATTCCTATGGTCGATGTCGTCATCAACTTTGACATCCCCACAGACTCGAAGGCCTACATCCACAGAGTGGGCCGTACTGCAAGAGCCGGTCGGTCCGGCCGCTCAATCTCGTTGGTCACACAATATGACTTGGAACTGATCCTTAGAGTGGAAAATGTTCTTGGTATGAAACTTCCTAAGGATGTCCCTCCAAGAGACGAAATTTTGTCTCTTCATAACACTGTTGAAAAGTTCCACAACGAAGCTGTAAGGCAAATCAAAGAACATCAGAATCGTCCATCAGGAAGAAGATCTAAGAAAAGAGATTAGTTGCAAGTGAGATCTCTCTCATGTAGGTAGTATTACATCTCGGCATATTTCTCCTGCACATGTAGTTTGTAGGCATGGCGACTGATTTTAGTGGCTTTAACGGGTGTCACCCCTTTTTTCACGTCAAATCTGTTTTTTTTTTGGATGATCGAATCCAATTTAAGACATTGAACTGCCTTGATTGGACAGCTCTGTGACCCTAAAATTTTTCAGTCACATTCAAGAAGCGGAAGCTCCCCACGTACGCCCTTTTTAAACCCTTACTTGCTCCCACCCATCTTCGGTTCAGGGATATTCCTTTCGTTCGTTACTATTATTTCCACTTGAAATGAGACCAGTATTTTCGTTACTTTTGCTACTGGCTTCTTCGGTACTCGCTGATGAGGTTATTGAGTGCGATGCTGATAATAGTTGTCCTGAAGATAAGCCATGTTGTAGTCAATATGGAGTATGTGGGACTGGTGTGAGCTGTCTAGGAGGATGTGACCCTAGACACTCTTTCAACGCATCGGCATGTTTACCCATGCCAGTTTGTCGTGACTTGGATTTGAAGGCTAGCACTGATGCTTTCGAAATTGACACCAACTACCTTGGTGACGCTAATGAAACCGATTGGGTTTACAATGGTTATCTAATAGATTATGACGACTCAGTATTGTTGGCCATGCCAAAAGAATCCTATGGTACTGTCGTGTCTTCCACCTTCTATGTGTGGTACGGAAAAATTACAGCTACTCTTAAGACTTCTAGGGGTGCCGGTGTTGTCACTTCTTTCATTTTATTTTCAAATGTGCACGATGAAATCGATTGGGAATTTGTTGGTTATAATCTAAGTCAAGTTGAAACGAACTACTACTACCAGGGTGTCTTGAACTATACCAATGGTCGTAATGTTTCTTTAGAGGAGGACGTCAATTCCTTTGAATACTTCCACGATTATGAAATTGACTGGAAGGAAGACGTTATAACTTGGTCTATTGACGGTGACGTTGTCAGGACCTTGAAAAAGGAAGACACCTATAACGAAACCACAGACAAGTACATGTTCCCTCAAACTCCATCGAGGGTTCAATTATCTATCTGGCCAGCTGGTGCCGAAACCAATGCGATAGGTACAGTTTCTTGGGCTGGTGGAAACGTTGACTGGGATTCCGACGACATCCAAGATCCGGGATACTACTACTACACGTTGAAAGAACTGACTGTGGAGTGTTACGACGTCCCAGATGGCACCGAGAAAGACGGTGACTTGGCATATTACTTCAAAGAATCCGATGCTTTTGATCAAGGAGATATCATGATTACTAATAACAGCACCAAAATAAAGTCTCTAGACGACACTGGCTTTGATCCCGATGAAGACGATGACGATGACGAATCTAGCAGTAGCAGCGGCAGCAGTAGATCGTCGTCGAGTTCCTCAAGGACCAGCAGTTCATCTACATCCAGTGCTACTTCGACTTCCACTTCCAACTCAGATGATGATGGTGATGACGGTACTTCGTCTGGTACTGCTTCGTCTGCTTCCTCCGCAGCTACAGGATTCGTTCAAAATATGAGCCAAACTGCAAGCTCCTCATCAGCAACGTCAAACAATGCCGCTGCCTCTCTTTCGGCTGGTTTCCTCACTACTATTTCTTTCTTTGCATCTGTGGTAGGATTACTCTAGTATAGTGAAATTAGTGTAACTACAATTTAAATTATTTGTCTAAGACCAGTAAGAGAAAATGTAATGGATTTCTAGTACTAACTTCTGGAGTAGCACTGCGGGTACTAACGAGAGGTTGTCAAGAGAAAGTCCAGATAAAGTACAATTGGGCTACAGTTCACCCGTCCTGAGCTCTGTGAACTTTCTCGCTTCTGGTGGTCTCGTTCCGGGTAACACCATGTTTCAACGCGACAAGTGTTCCATTTGTCAATCAAACGAAACATATCCACCATCCATTCAAGATGAAGATGCTAACCAAATTTGAATCCAAGTCTTCTAAGGCTAAGGGTGTAGCATTTCATCCTAAAAGGCCTTGGATACTTGTTTCTCTGCACTCGTCAACGATCCAATTATGGGACTACCGAATGGGCACGTTAATTGATCGTTTTGAGGATCACGACGGCCCAGTAAGAGGTGTCGACTTCCATCCTACTCAGCCATACTTCGTCTCCGGAGGTGATGACTATTCCATCAAGGTGTGGAGTCTGCAAACCAGGAAATGTCTGTTCACACTTTCTGGACACTTGGATTACGTGAGAACTGTCTTTTTCCATTATGACTTGCCATGGATCGTGTCTGCGTCCGACGATCAAACCATTAGAATTTGGAATTGGCAAAATCGCCAGGAGATTGCTTGCCTAACTGGTCACAATCATTATGTTATGTCTGCCAAGTTTCATCCATCAGAAGATTTGATTGTCAGCGCATCTCTGGATCAAACAGTTCGTGTTTGGGATATTACAGGTCTGAGAAAGAAGCACAGTGCTCCCGCCAACATGAGAAACACTTATGAAGATCAATTTGCCAGACAAAATATGCCTCAGCAAGATATCTTTGGCAACACCGATGCTATGGTCAAGTATGTTTTGGAAGGTCACGATAAAGGTGTCAACTGGGCTGACTTCCACCCAACTTTGCCCCTGATTGTTTCTGGTGCTGATGATAGATTGGTGAAAATATGGAGAATGAGCGAACACAAGGCTTGGGAAGTTGATACCTGTAGAGGTCATACCAACAACGTTCCCTGTGTTTTGTTCCATCCAACACAAGATTTGATTATTTCAGTTGGTGAAGACAAAACCATTCGAACTTGGGATTTGAATAAACGTACCCCAGTAAAACAATTCAAGCGTGACAATGATAGATTTTGGCTTGTAGCTGCGCACCCTGAAATCAATTTATTCGCAACCTGTCATGATTCTGGTGTCATGGTTTTCAAACTTGACAGAGAGAGACCTGCGCACTCCGTTCACCAGGATTCGCTGTACTTTATTAACAATGAAAAGCAGGTCCAAGTCTATGACTACCGTACCAAAAAGGTTAGCTTACCTATGCTGTCTCTGAAAAAGATTGGCAAACCATGGACGAACTTCAAGACTTTGTCTTATAATCCCGCTGAACATTCAATTTTGATAACTACTGGGGACGCTGATAACGCTTACTACGCATTGGTTTCCTTACCAAAGGATGTTACTGGTGCTATTGAGCCAACCAACATCCGTGAGGGAACTGCAAACTTTGCTTGTTTCATTGCTCGTAATAGGTTTGTGACGTATGTGAAGTCTACTAAAACATTGGAGGTATTAGACTTAAACAACTCTGTCACTAAATCGATTAAATTGGACTACACTGTGAAAGATGTGGTATATGCTGGACCAGGAACTGTGCTTTTGTTAAGATCAAACAGTGTAATTCACTATGACGTTCAACAAAGAAAAGAACTAGCAGAAATTCAGGTCAACAATGTTAAATACGTTTCATGGTCTGCTGATAGTAGATATGTTGCTTTGCTTTCAAAGCACACCATCACTATTGCTACTAGGAAACTTGAACTCGTTACCTCTATGCATGAAACAATTAGAATTAAAAGTGCTGAGTGGGACGAATCCGGAGTTCTGATCTACTCGACTCTTAACCACATCAAGTACACACTACTGAATGGGGACAACGGTATTATTAAAACTTTGGCTAGCACATTATACATCACGAAAGTTCAGGGTAGAAACTGTTTCTGCCTGAATAGAAATGGCGAGCTAGAAGTTGCTACAATTGATCCGACGGAATACCGCTTCAAGAAGGCTTTGGTAAATAAAAACTTCACTGAAGTATTGCGTATCATCAAGAACTCTAACTTGGTTGGTCAGAATATTATTGGCTATCTTCAGAAAAAAGGTTATCCAGAAATTGCTTTACAATTCGTACAGGACCCTCAGACTAGATTTGAACTATCTTTAGAATGTGGAAACCTGGATATTGCTCTTGAGGAGGCAAAGAAATTGAACAATGCGGTTCCATGGAGCAAATTAGGTAAGGAAGCTTTGGGTCAGTGCAATGTTAAGATTGTAGAACTAGTTTTCCAGCAACTGAAACAATTGGACAGATTATCTTTTTTCTACCTAATTACAGGTGATATTACGAAATTATCCAAGATGTTGCAAATATCCGAACACAGAGGTGATCTCTCTGCAATTGTCCAAAATTCCATATATTTGAATGATATTGAAAAGAGAATTAAGGCCTACCTGGAAGGTGGCCTTGCACCATTGGCTTATGCTACTGCCAAATCAAATGGCCTAGATGAACTTGCGTCCCAAATAGCTGAAAGTTCCGGTATTCCAGAGGCTAATATCAAGCTACCTTCTACAGAGAAAAAATCTGTTTCTTTGCCGCAAGTAAAGATTCCAAACGTCAATGACTGGCCATTGAAGGAAGCTCAGTTATCATTTTTTGAACAAGCCATATTGGGTCAAGTTGACGCTCTAGAGTTGAAAGACGAGTACCAGGAAGAAGCTCGCTTGGAGTCAGGTCGTGTTGATTCTTTCGGTGAAATTGACTTTGAGGATGCTCAGGACCTTGAAGAGGATGATGGTTGGGATCTCGGTGACGAAGACCTTGATGTTGATATCGATGAGGTTGAGGAAACTCTTGAAAGTGAAGATGTTCCTATTGTTGCTGGCGAAGTCGGAAATTGGTTAAAAAACGGGCGTACTGCTGCTGTTTATGCTGCTGCTGGACAATTTGACCGAGCAGCTCAAATACTTAATAAGCAGGTTGGTGTTGTCGAGTTTGAACCTCTTCGTGAGAGGTTTTTGGATGTTTACCAAGCTTCTAAACTGTACTTAGCAGGTAACCAGGGCTTGGATCCAATTCCAAGTTTCATCCGTGCTGATACTGAAGAAGATTCTGCCAGTGAAGTCCTTCCTTTTATTCCAAGCTTGGATACCTTAGAATCCAGGCTTCAAGATGGATTCAAGCTCTTCCGTGCTGCTAAGCTTCAACAGGCTATCGAAGAGTTCAGAAGTATAATTTACACAGTTGTTCTTTTAAACGTTAAAACTCAAGAGGAGGAAGAAAAACTGTTTCAGGTTCTTCAAACTTGTCGTGAGTACATTTTGGGACTGTCAATCGAGCTTGCTCGTCGTCAATTACCCCAAGATCAAGTCAAACGTAGTCTGGAGTTAGCAGCCTATTTTACCAAGGCAAAACTACAACCTGCACACAGAGTGAGCGCTCTGCAAGTAGCAATGACCCAGGCATTCAAGCATAAAAATTTTATTTCAGCAAGTTACTTCGCTGGGGAATTTTTGAAGTTAGTTTCTTCGGGCACCAGAGCCGACCAAGCCCAAAAAATCAAGTTAAAGTCCGATCAGATTGCTAACGATAACATTGAGATAGATTTCGATCCTTACGCAGAGTTTGACATTTGTGCTGGAACTTTTACTCCAATTTACAAGGGTTCAAGATTTGCATCTGAGTCCTTAGTTGGTGCCAAGTACCAAGTCTCCGAGGAGGGAAAACTCTGCAGCATCACAAAGATTACCCAAATAGGAGCTGCCTCTTCAGGATTGCGACTTCTTAATTAGAAAGATAATCTTTACTTTACTAAGTTCAAATAAAAAAAAAAGTATTTCGTTGATATAGATAGTACTCAATTATTCATTTTTATCCTCTTTATTTTTGGTTCTTCCGGTCGGTCTTTTTTCAGACAATTAAGAGAATCCTGAAACTCATCCAAAAAAATTTCGACATTCCCTATTAGCTTATAGGGGATAGAGTTTTTAATAATAGATTTGATTCGTGTGGTTGATTTATCAGTACTCTTGGTCGTGAGAATGGACAATTGGGCTTGGTAGAATGCTAATAAACTTTGCTGTGTTTCGTATGATGACCATTTCCCGCTCTCAAGTCCTTTAAGAATAAAGTATCCAACGAGCCAAATGAATTTATTGAAGCTGGGAAACTTGTATTTCTCAGGGACTTTTGTTTTATATTCAATGTCGTAGATCAACAGATGCGTAGGAATGTTAAGATAACTTAGGAAGTTACCACCTATGACTAAGGAATCCTCAGGAGTGAAAACAGCATGAATCCAACCTGAGGGCAGGATGAGTAAATCTCCAGGCATCACTTCTATTTTGATGCCATTGTTGTTATAACTAGATGGAAATACAGGTTTTGTTTGAGGCTTTACCAATGAGCCAAACCATACCTTATTCTGTTCTGGCATATTGCACCATTGTTCATAAGATTTTAAATTTTGTTTAGTGGGAGGGTATAATATGAAGGTTTTGCGTCCTCTTAGAACTGTATAATAGACTGAGGTGCCCCCAAAATCGATATGGAAATCAGTGAAAGAATTTTCCACAGACATGAGGCAGTATTTAGTCACCTTCGGTCTAGTTACATTTATTGCATGGTTATTGAGATGGTCTTGGAAAATCGAAGATGACCACAAACAATCGACGATATCTATATCCTTCACAAATCGTGGGATCTGAATGAGGTTTTCAAGAATAGAATCTGATACCTCTAGACTGATGACATTCCTGATTCTATCTCTACTGTTAGGGTCAGTGTTATAGTAATCTCTCCATTTGAGCATTGTCCATGAAGAGTTCTCTTGAGTTAAAACATCCATTACCTCAACGGCTGTGTCTTTACCTACTAGCTCAGTGACTTTGGAAACAGTTAAATCCTTCGGAAACTCAAAATCCAGCTGGTATACTCGTCTAAGCTCAGGATCTGTGTTTATGTGGGGGTTTGCAGAGGGAATCAATATTGGTTTGGTAAGCTGTGTCTCGTTGATTATTTCATTCATGATAGCGTCGTTAATTATACCGTTGGTTTTCTTAGTCTTATGATCATTAGGTCTAACTACGTAGATCAAATCATGAATAGGTCTGTCATTCTGAAACTGTTCAAAATGACTAATGTGAGGATGCTTGTTGATAAATCGAACCTCATCACCATCATTTAATGCAACATAGTCAACTTTGGGCTGGTGACGTTTAGATTTACGTTTCATGACTGAAGGGCCTGCATACTTGGTCCCTTGGCATTTGAGACAATAATATTCTGATATCCTGTCAGTTTCTTCCTTCGTTAGATCAGCACATTCACAATGATACCAGACATGGCATAAATTACACAGGATCCAGTCTAGTTCACTTGCTTCTATTGACTGGACACATAGGGGGCATTTTTCATCATCATCCAAGGTCATTGGGATGTGGAGTAGGTTTCTGGTTGGTGATAGCTACGATAAGGTTCATATATGATAGTGTACTAATTAATTGAGACAAGCTAAGTAAGGACTAATCTACTATCGGTCAACTCAAGTTGAAAATAAGAACAGCCAAATTGGGTCCGAAGATGAAGCTACTGGCACCAGATACACTACAAGAAAGGCCTCTTGCAGGACTTCAAATACAAATACAAAAACGGTCATCAATCCCAGCTCTAGATTTCCTATGGTTTCTTTCGTGCACCAATCAATTATGATGTTAACATCTCAAAATTTTCAAATCCGCAGGTTGTACTACTAAGCATAATGTTGAGGACAGTCCGTGCATACTCAACCAATAAATGGGTCAAGGAATCCACCAAGATGAGAGCCCAGGTTAAACTGGCGCAAGAAATAGAGACCAAAAAAGTCAATATTCATCCAAGATTGGTGAGAGAATTTCAAGAACGTCAGACTTATGACCCAATCGACTTTTCTACCATCTCTGCTCAACAAGCTACCAAACAAAGATTCGAAAATGCAGCAATTGAGAACAGGAGTCATTTCTTAGACAAAAGAGTGAATCCATTAGACTATTATTGTCGACCAGAGATTTTGAGTAGATATTTAACCACTGGTGGTAGGATTTTACACAAGGACGTTACTGGGTTGAGTAATAAGCAACAACGATTATTATCCAAAGCCATCAAAAGGGCTAGAGCTGCAGGCTTACTTTCACACGTGTCTAGAGATGTTTCTTTCAACCTAAAGATAAAAAATTAACCTAAAAAAATGCATCATTACCTGTACATAGGCCAATAAAGTGATAAATACGAATCAATATTCATCGTCATGTAACTAAATCCATATCTGGACCAGTCAGCTTGACGTAAACATCTGTACCCCAACCTAAATAAGTCTGGACATTTATGTCTCCTCCAAATAGTTCCACATAAATCTTACTCAAGGGCATTCCATATCCCATACCACTGATAACGTTCGCATTAGGGCCGGAATTGTTCAGTGTTTTGTAGGCCTCGCCCTCATTTGCTACAAACGTTGTGTACGAGTATTCGAAGATTTTGTCAAACACTTCTGGTGTAATGCCTTTGCCCAGATCTCTAATTCGAATCTCGAGGTAGTTCGAAACATGACAGTCACCTACCGTATTGCAAACATATGGTTTATTAGCAACAATGGTGACATTGATTGGTTTTGTTACGTGATTTTCAATATGAGCTCTAGCACTGTTCTTCAGCAGTTCTGTAATAATATACTGTAAGTGCGAAGAAATGTAAGGGAAATGAATTGGTGAGGAGTTGACATGGTTATTGTTATGAGATTCGATCCTGATATCATCTTGAAGGATGACTGTATCAATTTCCATAGAGATTTTTTCATCATACTTTAGTAGACACATATCATTAACGAAATCAAAACTTCTATTGACAATTTCAATAACATCAAGATTTTTTTCTACTACTCCGATCAAATTCGATTTCTCATTACTGACCAATTGCTCACTTAATGCAACATGATGATTGCATATGAGTCTCATTAGGATTCTTTCCTTCAAATGGCTATCCAAAAAATCACGGTCATCTTTCAAGACTCTCAAATGAGCAATTTCCTCAAATCCCTTGGAAAGAATCTCCAAGTTATCTGCATGCAATTCCGTGATCTGATTTAGAGTTTTATTGAACTTGACATTATGGGCTGTGTCTTTGATTGTAAAGTCTTGAATACTTTCCAGTTTTATGTCTCCATCAATATCTGATATAAATTTCAGCAGCAATTGTAATGATTCTAAGTATGTGTCATATATGGTTCCAATGTTGGCGTTAAGAACGCAAATGTACGGCAAAGAACGAAGTTCCCTTATTCTTTTCGCCGTCAAGGCGAGCATATCTTTAAGGGTATCGTTAGCATTATCCAGAATCATCTGGTCTGTGTCCTTATTGATCACCTTGCTGTTGAACCTTAGCAAATCGTTCAAGGTTGTT
This sequence comes from Komagataella ulmi, assembly GCA_023213065.1. Classification (NCBI taxonomy): domain Eukaryota; kingdom Fungi; phylum Ascomycota; class Pichiomycetes; order Pichiales; family Pichiaceae; genus Komagataella; species Komagataella ulmi. Next base: position 1,149,089 of record JAKWAZ010000001.1, read on the forward strand.
TGCGGCAACGGATAGGATGCCAATTTGATCGTTATTTTCTCCAAAGCAGAGCGTAGCCTGTAGTCTTCATGTGTATTGTTGTTATAGATTACGCTTGTCGAATTGAACCTAACATACGGTTTCAAAACACATCGGTTGACAAATCTTAGCATTGGTTGTAACTGTAGAACCAAAATTTGGGTACCAATAAAAACAGTGAGTTTTTTAACCGATATGGATTCTGAGGGGTCAGAAACACTCGAAAAAGCGATAGTTATCAAATACTAGATAAGAAATCAGATTAATTCCGTTTAAGTTACAGATATAATGGAAGACGAAGGCCAAATGGGATAACTAGTTTCTCAGGAGAATGGGTTATGTGGTTTTCATAACAAGCCAGGTCATACTCTCATTTTGAGCTAGCCTATAATGCTATTTAATTAGTTATAGTAGAATAACTTTACAGAGCCACGCATTACCAAATATATTCACAGAAAAGTAGCAGTAATGTTCAAAGCATAACGTCTTTGGTGTATTGATGCTCCATTAAGTTGTTATTGTGGGGTTCGAGAGACCTTAGAAGAAGCCAAATCAAAAGAGCTGTTATTGTCAGTGATGTAAATACTCTTTTGAAATTTCCTCGCCAACGGTATGGGAGGAGGTTGTCTGAAAGACGAAGTCGTGGAGTTTGAAATAATTGACTCCTGATCATCAGATTCCTCGGAGAATAGTTTAAGGTCTAAACACCTTTCAGTCAATCGCTTCATGGTCTTGGAACATGATTCGTTGCTAATTAGGTTCTGAAGTGCTTCTTTGATATTGGATAATTTGTAGCAAACCTCGGATAACTGAGTAAAACAAAGCATTGGATATAATACTCTCAAATATGTGTTGATTAATGGAGCCTCATTGGTTATGGATAAGTTGAGAAGCTCTCTTATAAATATATCAACTAATACCTTCAAGTCATTCAAATAAATCCATTTGCAGGTCATTGATGTTGTGAATATTAGATAAAAAACTTTGAGGATCAGTATCTGCAAAAGATGATCATCTTCCCTATTGAAATGGAGCATTAAACATTCCACAAAATTGGAGAAGTTGTCATCTTGAATCATGAAAAGAAAAACTTTATTCTCGCACCGTGAACTTTGAACATCGTTATCATATACTAGTTCATGACTCTGTATCATAAACTGTTCATTGAGGGCAAGAAGCAACTTGAATTGGAGGAAGTTTTCATAATCTTCATTCCTGGAGACTAACAATAATGACGAGAATAGATTACCCAGTAATCTATCCGGTAAGGAATGCAGCTGTTCAACATTGAGGCTTGAACAATAATCGATGCTAATTAGAAGGTAGTTTGAAAATTCCAGCTCATAATCTAGGGAGATATGACTCTTAATGATGTAAAAGTTCAAAAGTGTAGATGAAAGAATTTCAAACCATTGAAACTTGCTTAAAACTTCCTGATCGTGTAAGTAGTACAAGATCCAGCCAATATGTTCTACCAGCTTGATATTTTGAACCAAACAATCTTTATAGGTTAAATCATCATTCTTTTGCAGTAGTTGTATGATTCTAGTGTTGTTATCATTAGTGTATTGCAACAGGCTCAAGAGTTTCCTTGTGCAAAATTCCAAGTTATTTATGAACCAGTCACAATCAATCAAAAACTTACTACTTTTTTCATAGAAGCGGGCCTTTTTATTCTCACAATGAATGGCTAAAGTGATACACTGAACAAGTAACGAATTCACGACTTCCTCTGGCATACCATTAACGTACTCGTTTTGAAGTGTGCATAGTATCTCTGTGATCAAATTCCAAAATTGGTCTTGATTCAATTGATCAGGGACATCTAGCATAACAGAATGATATTCATGAAGTGAAGTGAATAAATGAGTGGTTGATTGGTTGTAGAACGGAGAGGTGGAGGCCAGCCAAAAAGGTGAGAATAATACTAGCGGGGGAAATTCCCTGAGGTGTGTGTGCCCGCAAACCTGATAGTTGAAAGTTTGAATTTTTTTTCAACGAAAACGAAGATCATGGTTACAGCAAGTAGCTCCACATAGCTACTATTTCGCTGAGATACGGTGAACCAATTGACACTCATTGATGAAGAATTTCAGAGAAAGAATACTGGGGAGATTGTGTGTTTACATAAGCATATATTCTTCGCCGTGAAATAAAGCGCATAGATAACTTTGGCCAACTGTCACGGTTCAGTACAGGGTACAAAACTGGTTGGCGGCATGAACGCTCCAAAGTTGCCTCTCAGTAAATAGTTGTGGAGATACTAGATATCACTTTTATCCTTTGATCAACCCCTTCCCCATTCTCGAAAATAGTCAAGCGATAAGAGGTCAATCCATCCAAGGGTAATTAGCTGACTACATACCCTATGACTTTGCTCAATGAAGCTTACGACTTCGAAACGTTAGCTCAACATGCCACAGTTCGAGGCAAGTTCAAAGAGGCGATTGAATACCACAAGCAAGCCTATGACACATTTGATAAATTATTGCCTGACCTTGACAATCCAGAAGCAACTCGTGCTGTAGAGGTCCTACAAACCTCCGTCAAGAACAGAATTGAGCAACTGAAAATTCTTCAAGAGAATGAAACCGCTAAAAAGGTCAAAGAATCCACAAAAAACGAACCAAAAGTGAATTTTTCTTTTGACCAAGCCAAAATCATAAAGTCCATAGTAGGGAACATCAACACCATTTTGATTCGGAATTTAAACGTTGATTTGAATGACAAAGATGTAAATAAACAGAGCCTCCTGAAGTTAGATGATAGGTCTCCTTATACACAAGTTGGGGAAAGAGACAGCGCAAAAGAGTCAGAAAGGTTATTACTTCTCTACAAGAACAAATGCCAGCAAAACGCTGATTTCGTCATGGAACTGTATGACTTTCTAAACAATATATTAAAGACTCAGAATCCATCAAGCCTTTTATCTTCACAAGATCAATTGGAACCCAAGAACACAGAATTGAATAGATACAAGTCTATCATTGGACAGTTGCAGGAAAAGATATCAGCTCTTGGACGAGATAAAGTCATTCTGGAGTCTCAATTAATTCGAAGACGAAGACAGCGATTCGAACCTGATTAAGCCGTCAACGACTTCATCATTTCTTCCTTGTTTACCAAATGTTCGATGGTTTCAATATGTTCCAAGAGCTCGTCCACGTTACCACTCCATGTGTTGAGAAGTTCATTTTCTGTTTTCCTTTTCACAAAATCAACCACTTTTGAGGGTCTGTTAACCTTAGCGTATATGGTTCCCTCGTTGACCAATGTGGTAATGTTGTGCTCCACCTGGGATTGCGTCAATTGCAACAATTCCTGTAATCTTTTCAAAGTAATACATGAATAATACGTGGAGATAACTCTTAAATTGTGCTCGATGACTCTAGATTTCAGATCTTCAAGATGCTGCTTGCCCTTCGTTGTGCTTTGATCAAATACTTCATGCTGGAATAAAATTGTGGCATAAGCTTGTTGGAAACTTTCCCAACTAATCAGTTCTTGAGTCGTAAACGTCTTGATCAACTGTTGCTGGGTAGGTATCTTGGGCAAATTCTTATCAACTGCAATCTTGTTAATCAAGTCCGATTGCAAGTTGGAATACTTAGATAGCATTATGAAATAGACTGCATTGGTCAATGATGACAAATATTCCTGTCTATTTTCTTGAATGAAAGGAATTTCGTAGATAGAAAGGTAGTAACGAACAATCGAAATGTAGTCGTTCTCATCATTAGCGATAGCAATTTTTAGTTGATAAAACTTGAGTTTCAATTCTGGAAACTTCTCCAACGATTTCACCAGGACCTTTCTAGATAGGATCTTGGCGAATTGATAATCACCTTTCTTGTTACACAATTCAACTTGATTTAAAATGAACTCAATTTTTTCTTGCAACTCCATTGAACCATAAGTTTCAACCTGTAACTCACAGAGTATCTCCGTTGCTTTATCCAGGTCTCCTCTGGATAACAAAATATCAGACAGAATCTTGGTTACGCGAGCTCTTTCAATCTCCACGTATATTTTATTCTCCGTTGTAGTTCTCAAGTTCTCTATGGATTTGATCTTCAAATCAATATCAGTGATTTCATCCAAATGACCTATAACCTGTTGAATCAAAGTTGTCACGGATTGCTTTAATTGGCCATGCTTCTTCGAAAGCAAACTGACCTGTTCATTTAGCATCTTCCAATCATTATGTTTAGTCAATAAATCAACTAACGAAATCATGATTCGATTGGAAGAGGCCAGATCTGAAGCTTGACGAGTTTGCTTCTCCAAGAGAAGTAGCTTGTCCAAAGCCCCCTTGTAGTCCTGCTCCGCCAGAGCGTTAATTTGGGGAAGTTGCTCATCTAAGGTGGCAGTGAAATCCTTTGCTGGTTTCGATAAAGTGTCTCTTGACATGATTAGAGAGAGAGGTAAGTAGTTGGTTGGAGTTGGATTGATGAAGACTAGTGGCGAGAAGTATCCATAGCAGTTGCTGGATGTTCCGTTCGCGATTATCTGTCATTCAAGGTACTAGACTGTTGCAGAATCAAGCGGAGCAAAAAAAACAAAAGTCAGGGTCCAGAGCTGTAGATCGAATAGGCCTCTGAAGAGCACTCCTACTAGTAGTTTAAAACGATAATCGGACCTTATTCTTTAACTGATTGAGTCTATAACGTTAAAAATTTTGAATACTTCATGTTCTTCTCACTCTAATCTGTGTGGAGTAAGTGAAATTCGGTTTTCCTTAAGTCACATGATCCCGTCATGGCACTCTAGATCCCCCAAACTCCTAAGAATCAGGTTTACTGCAAATTGCCTAAATTTTTCCTGTAAAACAATAGTAGGAGCCTTGGGGTAGCATCTCCTTCTATCGAAAATTTGAGCCTTAATCAGAGATGTCTGAGCCTATATCAGACTATGAGGCCTACAGGAATGAGTATCGGGATGATACTATATGGCAGGAATTGCACTCTATGGTCTCCAATGATACGGAATCGCTAGGAGACGATAGAAGATCCACAAACGTCCCTGGAGATCATCACAAATCAGCAGATGTTATGGCTTTTCTGGTGGGTTTGACAGCAGCAGTTGGAGGGTTTCTTTATGGTTACGATACAGGTGTCATAAACAGTTTACTGGAAATGAACTATTTCAAAAGCAAGTTCGCAAGCAATAATGCTAGATTTACAGCCGTGGAGACGTCTATAATGACAGCTAGTTTATCACTAGGGGCTTTTTGTGGTGCTTTATCTGCTCCTCTGACATCGGATAGTTGGGGGCGAAGATGGTCTATTATTATAGCCACGCTCATATTTTTTAACATAGGTACTATCATACAAACAGTGGCTTATAACATTGCCATGATTGCCATGGGCAGATATATTTCAGGATTGGCGGTAGGTATTATTTCTGCCGTGGTTCCGCTGTATCAGGCTGAAGCTTCTCCAAAGAATATCAGAGGTTCTATTATCTCGTTGTATCAATGGTCAATTACCTGGGGATTACTATGCTCGAGTGCTGTTGCTCAAGGAACTCATGACTTGGATGATTCTAGAAGTTTTCGGATTCCTATTGCTCTCCAATTCTTTTGGTCGGCGCTATTAACTATTGGGATGTATGTGCTTCCAGAATCCCCGCGTTACTACGTCAGTAAGGATCAGCTGGATAAGGCTATTGCGTCTTTATCAAGATTGAGGCGTCTTCCATGGGATAGTGAAGAATTAATAGAAGAGCTCATCGAGATTAAGGCTAGCAGGGACTATGAAAAAAGTTTTGGAAAAGCCCGTCTTATTGATTGCTTCAGATCATCTCCAAGTAGACATAAACAGGGATTCAGAATTATGACTGCCACTATCTTACAGGCGTTGCAACAATGTTCAGGAATCAACTTTATTTTTTACTATGGTGTCAACTTCTTTATGAATACAGGTGTGGACACCTCATATTTGATGTCCTTTATCACGTATGCTGTCAATGTTGTAGCAACAATCCCAGGAATAATGCTAGTGGAGGTAATTGGAAGAAGAAAATTACTGTTATCTGGAGCCGCTGGAATGTCCTTCTCCAATCTAGTTATTGGAATAGTGGGTACAGTGGCTGATTCTGTTATTGTCAATAAAGTCATGATTGCGTTTGTGTGCTCATTCATAGCATTCTTCGCTTCTACTTGGGGTCCTTGTGTGTGGGTTGTTTCCGGAGAATGTTTCCCTTTGTCTGTGAGACAAAAATCCATGGCTTTATCATCCGCTACAAATTGGTTTGTGAATTTTGTGTTCGCATATTGTACGCCATATCTAGTGGACACAGGCAACCACACAGCAGCGCTTGGAACCAATATTTTCTTTATTTGGGGCGGTTGTAACTTTGTGGGACTAATTTTCACATATTTCTGTGTGTACGAGACCAAAGGATTACTTCTGGAAGAGATTGATCTAATGTACAAACACAGCAAATTTGCCTGGAAGTCCCCCGAGTTCAAGTCAATATTGGAAAAGAGAGTTGTAGAAAGAAATAATTTGCGGGACAATGAGATAGGAGAAGCAGTTGGCCCAGATGAGGATGAAGGCGAGGACACTCCAAAAAAACCTAAATCCTCCAACTTATCTTCGTCTTACGGAACTTCTAGTTCGATTGATAGAACCGACTTCGACCAAGAAGTCGAAACTGTTCCATTACCAGCCTTTGCTTCTTCAGCCCTCTACGGTGAGAATTCCGAGAATTTTATGCCATCAACTAACACAGCAAGCCATGTACCATTCGAGATCAACCCATCTAGCAGTTTTCCGGAAGAAGATGAAGGACCTCAAGAGGAAGCAGATGAGGATCATATTAACAATAACAACCCAATGCATGAGTCCTACAATTACAGCAACAGCGATGAGCTCAAAGATATCATCAATAATTTGCAAACAACACCAACAGAACGTTCTCTACGGCAGCGGTACCAAGGGTTCCAGGATGATGACGACTCATCGGAGTCGTCACAAAACTCATACACTATGCAAGCATAACCTTTATAAATAACTTTTTGCATATTACGCGATCCGATTGTTATGTATTACGTAATCTTTAAACATTTGAAATCTCATGAAACACTGACGATGCTCTCCAACAATCGAGCCACTACTAGGATCACTCTCCCGCCAACAGGGGACTAACCTTAAAATTCACAAAAGTTAATACTTCACAAAGCTTCAGGTGATCCAATTCAATATCACCCATTTCATAAACCAGCCACGTTGCTCCTGTTCTCCATCTGAGTTGTAGCCCTAGTATTTAGGTAGTTTGGGGTCAAACAAGGAATTCACATGCCTATTGAACAAGACTATTCCAAGACTGAAAACGGAACTCAGCCTGTAGAATCTAATCATCAGGATTCGAATGGAACACCGACGCTCCCGTCATTTACGGCGAAAAACTCAAGCCAAACAGTGAATACTTTGTGGAGAACGCTGATAACGCCCAATTCTCCTAATGTTACGCCCAATTCATCTTACTACGAGCTGATAAGTTTCTACGTATACCATGGATTACTGGTGCTATTATACTTCAACATATTCATATTTGGTCTAATTACATTCTCAATCAATAGAACAAAACTATGGTTTTTTGAATTGGCTTACAATCCAAGTAAATCACCCTCAGTCATTTCTGCTGATATTGGCAAGTTGAACAAGATCCCGAAAAGGGTCAGTGTCATTTTGAACCTGAAGCCAGAGGAAACTGAGAATGGAGGCATATCGGGGCTAATCAGTGACAGTTCAGAAGTATGTGCATGGGTAGTAGCTAGTGGGATTAAATATCTCTCTATTTATGAGTATGGAGGGGAACTAAAGAACAACATCCCAGAGTTACGCCGATCCGTCTACAAGAAGTTGGCGGTCTATTACGGTACCGACAATGTGCCTACATTCTCCATAAAAGTCCCACACGCCAATGCCATTTACTATGGCGCTTCGGATCAAGAAATAGACCAGCAAAGATACAAGAATACTAGCCACAAGCCTATCCTCCAAATTGTGCTTCTTTCTAACGTTGATGGTAGAGCTACAATTGTTGATCTGACTAAAGTTATGGCTGATCTAACGACCACTAACGAGATATCACCAAAGGATATAACCGTAAAGTTCATTGACGATGAACTTAAACAGTTAGTGGGAGAAGAACCTGATCTACTAATCTTATTTCAGCCATATTTGAACCTGCAAAGTTATCCTCCGTGGCACATTCGTCTTTGTGAGATCTATTGGGAACCTGATAACGATGCCGTTACATATCCGGTTTATCTCCGTGCTCTACAGAAATTTTCCACGTGCAAGGTCAATGTTGGTAAATAGACATGACAACACCGATTTCAGCAGCTAGATAGCTTATCATACCATTTGCTTCATACATCATGACTTAATCTACATGAATCTATTAATTCCTTATTAATCTAGGTAGTATAATCAGTGGATCTGAGATCTCATAAATGCTATCAAGGGGTTTGCCCTTTGTGTAGTCATGTGACCGTTTTCATCCAAGTAATGTACTGGTGTAAGTTCTCAATTGTCGTGCACTGTATCAAACATTTTTGAATTTTTGTCCTGGCTCCCTCCAAGGAATCGCTTAGAAAAAAAAAGTGAAAAAAGTTCTTCTCTACCTTACATCAATAACTAATATAAAATGGTATGTATACAGTTTGAAGAGTAGTGAAGAGATGGCAAGCCCGAAATGATGAGCTCCAGATATTGTTGTAATGGTCCGCCACTGTTTTGATAGATCAGGAATGTGCTACGATTTGAAGAGGCACAACAACACTTTACTTGAAACGAGGAATAATCAGTACTCAGCAACAGAAAGCAAACAGTATTCTACCAATTCAGGAGACTTGATTTTTGTCAGTACAAGCAAATAAGGGAGGCATCGTTATTCACACTTTTTTCTCTCTCCTCCTATGGTTTTGATACTAACTATTTTAGGCCGGTTTGAACGCTAAAGAATTGAGTGCCAAGTCTGAGCAGGAGTTGGAGGCCGAGTTGATCGAGCAAAAGAAGAAGTTGGCTCAGCTTAAGGTTCAAAAGCTGACCAAAGCTTCTGTCCCAGAGATCAAGGCTGTTCGTAAGGACATTGCCAGAGTTTTGACCGTTATCAACTTGCAAAAGCGTAATGCCGTCAGAGAGTCTTACGCTGGTAAAGAACACATTCCAAAACAGTTGAGAGAAAAGAAGACCAGAGCTCTTAGAAGAGCACTGACTGCTGAGGAGAAGTCTCACGAGACTGTCAGACAGAGAAACCGCAGAGTTGCTTTCCCAAGAAGATTGTACGCTGTCAAAGCTTAAATAGACTGTTACTCTGTAATTTTCAAATATTAACGGGTGCTTTTTACTTTAACTATGCTGATGGATGTGTACAACAACTATTAATTGTAATTATGGTTCAGTTCTGGTTTTATTTTTACCCTTGAATTCTTGAATCTTTTGTTTTAGTTCCACGTTATCAATCACGTCTTCCAGCTTAAGAGGCATTCTGTTGAATGGGTCTGTTGGGTCACTAAGAAGGTGTGATTTGATTGTAGATCTGTCAATAGAAACCTTGGAACTTGGCAAAATAACTGGATCTTCCATTATTGTGTACATCAGAGGATCCAAAAATTCATCTGGGGCATCTCCCATCTCCAGTTCTTCCTGTTGCTGTTGACTTCTTTTCTCCATAGCTGAGTCCCCGAATGCAATAAATTGTTGCCTGAAGCTTGCAGTTGCTTGGTAAACGTGCTTTTCTAGAATACGTCTGGCTTTCCTGAAATATGTGATATCGAAAGACCTTTCATCTTGTGCCACCGCGTCTATGAATTTTTCTTCCTTAGACAGGTTAACATAAATCGAACACAGATTGAATAATAATCGCTTGGGATCAAAGTCGTAGGCTTGTGGGTTTCTGACCTTCAAATTTGAGCACTTCGGTCCTACTAATGCAACTAAATTATAATCAAGCATGCCTGCCAATCTGTGAACCAATTCTGGAATGACAAAACTTGAAGGAAGCTCCTTAGTGAACAAATTAAAAAGCTGGATGACCTTATTAGATAATCCCACCAGAGATCTGGCTTGACTTTCCGAGTTTTGAAGTCTTTGTTCAATTTCTTCATCGCTTAGTTCGGAGAGCGTCGTGTCACGTTCACCACTAGACTGTTCTCCTTTTCTAATTCCAAGCTCTGCCTCATAATTGTGCACACTTATCAATTTGTTTAACGACTCATCCAATAGATAAGTGGTATCATTCAACATTCTTGCAACAAATCGAACAAAAAATTTGACATTCTGAGTGGATTGCTGTTTCAGCTGTTTTCTGAACACATTGTTTCCCCACAAATTCTCCAAAATGGTACCAATGTGATAACGTGTGTTGAATTTGTCATAGAACTGACTTGAAGACCCAGTTTTTTCAACAACAACAAAGAAATCAATCAGAGCATACATAATGTTATTGGAAACCAAAGGATCTGAATTGATAATGTCGTCCATAAATCCAGCACCACCTTGAGTATTCTTTAAAGTCCCATAGAATAGCAGCTCTACCATCCGACTCTTCAAGTGCGGATTACTCATCAGCTCAGGACATCGCAAAATTATGATAAGAAACTGCACCCAAGTTGTGAGATTACGATTGCTATAAACTAGAGGGTAAATACCATGCTTCGTAACAGCATAGAAGTAGTTTATCAATCCTTCAATAAAAAACTCGGGATAATACCGAAATGGCACTGGAGATTTTTGCCTCAAGACATTAGGGTCATCTAAATCTTCAACCGCTAATTCCACAAAAGGTAACCTTAACTCTTTAGAGGGATATTCATGAGTTGGGTCAATAACTCTAATGAAAAACTTGATTGCACCTGACAAGGTATCAAAGGTCTCAGACTGTAAATCCCTATAACTGTTGACCATCTGAATCGAATACCTCTCCGATTGCAGGATCTTGTAAGTCTTTTTAAGTTTTGGTAGCTTGAATCTCAAAATTCCTTCCAAAAACGGATTTAAACCTGAAGGGTTTGACTGTTGTGCCTCCATTCTTACGATTTCCATTCTGAGGCCGCTGAGTTGTTGTTTCAGCCTATTCTCCCAGTTGTAGATTCCTCCAAGGCCATAATGAAGATAAGTGAGAGTTAGATAGAAGCAGTCGCTGATAAAGTTTGGCACTTCATCACTAACCTGGTAATAATCAGCACTCTCTTGTAAAGTGGAATTAATCTTCGTTTCTTCGGTAAAATCCACAATCTGTCTCTTATTGAAATAGTCAATGTCGATCTTTGGTAATTTCGTCTCATTTGCGAGAAATGGTAAAGAAAACTTAATGAGTATCATAGTTATGTTGAACATTATAGAGTTTGAAGCGACCAACTTGGGATTTACCTGCTGGCCCACTCTTAGATGCGATTTGTTAACTAAATCTGCAGCCCATCGGAAAAAAGCAGCTCTTGGCTTTTCACCTCCACGGACCAATTTGTTAGTCAAGGAGAAAACTCTATCAATAATTAGTTTCGTTTCTAGCTGAGATCCCTCGTGAATGCCTTTGATAGAGGTCATGTTGTCCACATAACCAGGCGAAATATAAGCTTCATAGTTCTTATAAGCTATCTCTGGCAGTAATGGTGAATATCTAAAGAGTGGTCCCAGCAAAGAACGAGTTTCAAATTCGTTAGATTTCAAATCTGGGGGATGAAAGTTATCAATCTCAGAAAAAATTGCAGCAAGCGCTGGATATGCAAGGATAGCTTCCAGTAGATCCATAACACTGAAATAGTATCTGCTGATTTCAGGAGAGGGCGTATTAATCATATCGACGGCCAAGAGTTTGTTCATTAAATTGGGGACAATGCTATTCAACACTTCCAAACTGGAATCGTTCTCGATTGCGTTGGACAAAATCTTTCTAAGAAAGCCACGGTTGATAGACTCGAGTACATAATCTAGAGTCTGATCTAGGGGGGTGTTGTCAAAAAAGAACCCAGGAACTTGGAAACAGATCAATCCGTAATTGGTGACATTGGCAATGATTTTATCTATCGCATTTAGTTTGGCAGGATCTTTGTTGACCCTTTGTTTGAGGGTAGAGCATCTTTCGTAGCAGTTGTTCAGATAACTCAATGGTAATTTTTCTGGGGTACCCAGCTCAGTCAGTATCTCGATGAGAATGGAATCTAGTTCATCAAGGTTGATTGGACCAGTTACCTGAGCAGGAGAAATTGCAAGGACATTTTCCAGAGTCCTGGATGTCCAAGCATCAAAATCAGTCATATTGGAGCTCTCTCAACAATTGAAGAAACCGAAAGAGTTCAACCTGAAGAAGAGAAGTGTCTACAACAGTCAGCTTCAAGGTTTGTTCACGTTGCCATTGAGAAACTGATATCGCGAAAGGGGAAAAAGCCAATCTTGGTGGCGTAATGGGCACCAAGATAAAGATAGTTTAAATAGCGGAAGGAGAGTTGGAAGGAGACAAATCCGGAGAAAACCCTATAATTCACCAACTTAGCACCTCAATGGAAGAAAAGAAGAGTAGTTGAGAAGGCTAGATCGATCTGTAGTGTTAAAGAGTTGTCTAATTTGCCCCCTTCTCGACTGATTCAAGAGGGCTTCTCGTTCGACCGCTTGTAACTCTCTCTTAGTAGACACCACCGAGAAAAAGAAAAATGGTAGAAGTAGCTTATTCTTCTTTCATTCACGTAACCCATCAGCTGCTCAAATCACTTTTCTATGTCGTCCTTACCTCGTTCCAAACGCTCAACTCCAGCCATCTTGGCCAATACCTCCTTATCTTCCCCAATTTCCTCCCTCTCTCCCTATTGTTCCCTTGAACCATTGCTTATCTAATCAGTGACGGAGACGTCGTCCCCAAATTACGCGACAACCAACATGAGATGTAACCACTTCAAACTCAAAACTATCAACTTTACCCCCAAACCTGAACCAAGTTTGGTAAGTTCCATTTAGTTCAATCATAGGGCTCAATGTCTCCTGTAAATTTTGCACCTGTTCTCAAACTAACAAAAGCAGTTGATGATGACAATTGATGACCAGAAACAGAAGATTAAGGAGCCGGATAACCACACAAATGTGCCGCCACGGAAGGAAGAGGATGATGAACTGACATCAATTTGTAAAAAATACGAAATCACTCCCATCCTTTATGTATCCCTGTTCAACGAGAACCCTAATGATCGGTTTTTCATTCTAAAATTGGAGAAGGACATAGTGGACTTCATAAACACCCCTTCTGTGGAGTCCTGGAAACTCAACCCACTTAACAGTTATTATCGTTTATTAACTCATCAAATTGCTGGATACTATAATTTGGGCCATATATTATCCAAAGACGGGTCTTCCATGGTGATTTTCAAGAAGAATACGTCTAAGGTTAATACCGAAGAGAATTCCAAGAATAAGCAAAAGGCCATTTCGCCAGAAGAAAGGCTATCTAAAACAAGACTCAGTAATATTCCCAATGAATTGCCTAATAGCCAGATATTTTCCAAATACAAGTCGAAAACTTTCCAAAATTTGATAGGCAAGAAGGACAATGATGATGAATCATGTTCCGGCCCCGCCAATGAAATGAAAAACTACAAGAAATATGATAAGAGAAAGAAATTTTATCGAAAAAGTTCGGTACCTCCATTTGCAACGTATCAGCCTCCTTTCTTTATGGGCCCGATACCAGCTGCCCCAGGCCCACAAACACTGGCCAATGGACAATTTTTCAATCCGTACATGTCGCAATACGTGATACCTCCAGTCCCACAGTACCCCTACAATCCCCCTCCACAATATGCAGAAAGTCCTAATCCAGATTATCAAACACAGTCACATCTCAAAGCAGACCAAACCGGTAAAATTCCCCAATATCAGTATCACTATCAATACCAATATCAGTATCACTCGCCCACTTACCAACCACAGAAGGAAAGCAAAACAAAAATTGAAGAAGAAAAGAGTGAATCTCAATGAGTAAAAGAACTTAAATAGAGTATGACGAAAGACGATGATGATGACGATGATTACGATAATTACGATGAAGAGACGAGCATATTTTGCGTGTCTGGTCTATTATAAGCTTGACGGGAGATAAAAATTAGTCATCTAAAGCAAGTAAATGAATAAATGATTCTTTTATTTCACGATCTGGAATGACCATGGAAGCACTAAATGGACTGTTTTGTCGTCGTCAACAAACTTACTAGTTGCTGAGTACGATCCTCTAGCAAGCATCCCGGAAGGTGCCTCAACTGGCAGGAATTTTTTGATGTAAAATGGTTCCTTTACTGTATTTGGGACATACGAACCGCAAGGCTCTTCTAATTTGTCCACTGTAAACCCCTTCTTCTTGACACCTTGCAGGTATCTCAAACCAGTGACAATTTCGTGCTGAATCTTGAATTTGATCGTCAAGGAATAGATAGACTTTTCCTTGATCTGAAAAGAAATTTCCTTCTTCTTCAAAGCCTCAATATCCAGCTCATTTTCAAGGTTAACAACAATTGGCTCGGAGCCCTGAATATCTAGTATCATCTCTAAAACGACCACTTTCCTGGAATCTCCTGGCAAAATGGGAAGTTGATCTGATGTATCACCCAAACCTAGGGATCGTTTCCACTTGGCTAGGGATTCATCTTCAGCGTCCAAATTTGTATACTCCTCAATTGTCTTCTTCTCCCCCACCCTGTAGCCAGGGACGGTCTCAGGGACCAAGTCGTCGTCAAAGCTACTCATCCTGGAGGTGCTAAACGGTTACGGGTATAAATCGAAGAAGGTAAATTGCTCGATCCGCAGCATTCTCTAATTCCGTATATGAAAACAATTATGCTGAAAAGGTAAAACAGGATCAAAAAAAAAAAAAGACTCCGCGACGGGGAATTGAACCCCGGTCTACCGCGCGACAAGCGGTGGTTCTACCACTAAACTATCACGGATTACTTGGTTACTGAAGTTCAAAGCTTTTAATTAAAGTTTTTGAATTACTCGTGGGGGATTAGAAGATTAAAGCGTCTCAAAGTGTTGCTCATTCTAGTTATTGAATCGTATACTTTAGCTGAAATTCATTAACATAGTCTTTTCTGTAGTTGCTGAACGCTTTGAAGGATTTTTAAACGAAGAAAGCGGTCATTAAGTCATAAATGACATCTTCCTTTTCAATTACTTGACCCGGATATATATATTTTACCTGTTGGAGAATCCCAAAGTTCTATATAATAAAGCACAGCTTAGAAAGGAGAAAAACTAGAAATCAAAAACTAGAAATCAACTACTTGACAGAAATCATGCTGTGTTCATTCACTGGACGGTCACCTTATAGCTGAGAACTCTTAGACTCACATATTGATCTAGAAACAGAATGAAGCCCTACTAACGGTCTACTTCCCCTTGATCAAACTTTTTCTGATTAGCAAAAAAGCATGGTCAAGGCAAACTCCACAATATCAATCCCTCAAGTGTTATCTATCCGAACTGGAAATTCGCACGCACACCGGAATATTCCGAACTTTATCTATCTCCAAACTAATTATTTTCTTTAATAATTCCTTCATCCTCAAGAACAATATCATGGGCTATCAGCTACCACCAATAGACAATGTCAGAAATCTTCCCACCACACAGAAAATCCAGCTCTTAGCCCATTTGTTTGAACCATGTGATACGCTTACCCAATATATCATTCCCAAACTATTTCCCATAGATACTGAGGCCAATGAACAGCCATTTGAAAACTACAAAGACTTGATAGATAGATGCCATTTTCTGTTCAATAGTTTACTAAATAAGATAAACAGCTCAGCCGACCCTGAGCTTACCGATATTGCAAATGGTATTATTGGAGCACACCCAAGGCTCGGTCCCCAGAAAGGAGGTTCTGCCCTTTCGTCTCATTCAAATTCGGAACAAAAGTCCTTAGCTGGATCAAGTCCCGAAGAAACAGCAAGACTTGTCAAACTCAACGACTTATATGAAAAAACCTTCCCAGGCTTAAGATACGTTGTCTTTGTTAACGGTAGATCTAGGCCAGCTATAATGGCCGACATGGTGGAAAGGATTTCCAGGAACAATATAAAAGCAGAAAGGCAGGCAGCAATTGATGCTATGTGTGATATAGCATGGGATAGGGCAAAGAAACTAGAAACTTCAAGCTCTCAATAAAACTTACATTTAAAGCAATATGACTATAAAAAGTAGTCAGGAGTCTTTCTCGTGACAGTTGGCTCTCCTGGTCTAATGCTTGGATCATACTGTAGGAATTCTCTATTGTGTCTCTCGTCGACTTCCATAATGGCAGCCTGGTTACCACATCGGTAACAGTAATTTGGCGCACTGAAAATTGTTACCACAAGATCTTGGTGAGACCAGGAATAGCCTTCCATCACCAGTTGATGGGCTCTTGCGATCAGGTCTAAGTCATTAGTATGGTTGAATTGCTCACTGATATCCTGACCAAAGGTAAATCCAGCACCTCTTGGTGATATACCCCATCCACCTCTGTCGTCCGGATCTGACCATAACAGATCACACATAGGACCTTCATGTGGAACCTCTTGGACTCTCTTCAATTCTCTTACTTGATCAATAGTCTCAATCATTGGTGACAATCCACCGTGCAAACAGAAAATCTTATTATCAACGAGCGCTGTAATTGGGAAGTAATCAAAGAGGTCTGTAAACAACTTCCATACGGTGGCTGATCCGTACTTTCTAAAACATTCGTCGTAGAAACCATAAACTTGTGTGATCTGTCTAGACTCATGGTTACCTCTCAAAATAGTGATTCTCTTCGGATACCTGATTTTCATAGCAACAAGATATGATACAGTTTCCACAGAGTAATAACCTCTATCGACATAGTCCCCCATGAACAGATAGTTGGTGTCTGGACATGGTCCCCCAATTTTGAACAATTCCATTAGATCGTGGAATTGTCCGTGGACATCACCACAAATTGTCACTGGGACATTGACCGGTTGTACGTTCTCTTCAAACTTCAGCACATCTATGGCCATGCTACACAACTTTTTAACAGACTCCTCGCTCAAAGGTTTGCAATCGGTAAGTTGTTCTATCCAGCTGTCCAACTGGTTGATATTTGAAGAAGTTAATTCCACTGGTTTGCTAGAGTAATTTACATTGTTGATGGGAAAGTCAAAGCTCTCGGACGATGATGAAGATTGCTGGTCTTCCAAATCAGGTTCGACGGCATCTTTCATTTGAATATCCAAGTCTATATCCATGGTTGCTAAGGGGGTTATAGTGTAGATTCTGTGATTATAGTTCTGTAATGCCGCAAGACCCGTGAGCTCTAAAATATCCTATAAGAGTGTTTCAACAAAGTTCGCAAGGTGTAGACTCTTTATTTCTGGTTATTAAATAGCAGTTTAGGAAAATTATCTCTCAAACAACGGTGATTCGAATGGAGTTGGAAAAAACTGGATGTTAAACGTTGACGGTCTAAAACTGAAGTGTCACGTCAATAAAAACTTATTAATGGTAATCTGATAAGATCAGAGGGAAGGATTCAAATCGGGAGCAGTCTTTACTCTTCAATTCTGTTCAAACTAGTTGTTGATCACCACCAGGATTCAGATATCCATGAACACCACCCGACGTTGGTCAACACACGACCGCTCTATCTGCAAGATGTCGTAGTGTGGTGTGAGGAGGATACAGACTTAGTGGAAAGAGGAGAAGAGTAAGGAAGAAAGGATGGGGTTTTTCAACGAGAATGTAACTGATTTGTTTAGACTCGTAAGAGAATTGAATCAATCGGAGAATTTAAACTCTCTTTATCTAGTGAGTTTTGCTTGTAAATAGTCTGGTTTATAATGACAGCCAAAAAAGGAGGAATACTATGAGCAGGCATCCGGCATCCATTTAAGGGGACAGGGAGGAGGATTTTACTGGTTCAAGCTGTTCTTGGTTGCCAAACTGTTCTTAATTTGTGAAGTTTTTGACTGGAACTTACGTCCGCACATTTGGAAGTAGCCTTCCCGTTTAGTTTCCAGTAAGATTGACGAAAGTATGCCGATTCACGGTATCCAGAGCCGTTAATTCACACTATGTTTGCGGCTGGTATGCCGCATCATACAAATCCAATCCAGTTTGTCTGTAATCCGAGTTGAATCAAACCTCATTAACCGTTCAAAGCTACCGCTCATAATGGATACCCCTCTCGTAGGATCCTCTAAAGACCTGTTTTTTAACACAGTTAGCGGCTATCCGTCGATAGCATCTGATTTTAGTTCTGATTTTGGTACAGATTCAAAAATCTCATTATCTATAGTGGACCTGAACCCCCATTCGCCTCCAGTTCTAGTCAATGCTGAAGAATATCTAAAGATATCTAAGCTTCGACAAAAAGTAATTGATCGACAAGCCACACGGCTATTCCCATTAGATGACTGGTTCATCAGTGGTATGGAGGAGAGACTTATTCGTTGGAGACCTCCACAGTCTCAAGCCACAGACATCACTAAACATCCATATTTATCTATGATCTCTGACCAAGGGAAACTTATAACTGGTGAAGTCGATGCGCCAGAAATTCAGGATCTGCAGCAGCCTTCCTACCCAAGCACAATGAATACCAGAGATCTAGTACGTAACTGTCAGTTACAGGGTTCTCTATCGCCATTGAGCGCCATGCGTACCTCCGGCTCCATTTATACAGCCCAAGAGTTAGCAGTTTTGCAAAAGTTAGAAGAAGGTACGCATCCGTCTCCGCAAGTATCCCCCTGGGCATGGTTAACCAACTATGTTTACTACATCTTTTGCTGCAATGGTATCTTACTGGAAGATGAGACCGATTACGACTATTACTTTGAAGGAGTGACCAACGAGAGTAGTTAGACATGTGCAGGTCGAAAGATTCAATTATCGTCAAAAAACAAATAGGCAGTGTATCTTTATTTTATATATCTCATTCAGCAGCCTCAGAGAACTTTTCAGCAATCGAGGACAACAGCTTTTCAAACTCAGCTCTTCCCTCTTCTTCACCTCTTGAAGGCTCAAAGAACTTACAAGATGAGACAGCATGCTTGACGTCACTGGTTCTTTCACTCAGTTTGGACCATTGAGCTCCGTTAGCAACAGATTTTTGAGCTTCGTCGTAGTAAGCGACGAAGGCTCTCATCATATAGAATGTCTTCCAGATAGGGCAGAAAGCGTCGTATGTAGAGTAACCGTTCTGTTGTAAGAAGTCCTCCTTGATTAGATTGGCGACATCTAACGTGATCTTGTCACCATCGGAAAGAGCAGACTTACCAACCAATTGGACAACCTGTTCTAATTCCTCAGCATTGGACAGAATTTCTCTGATTTTATCTCTCAGACCTGGAAACTCAGGGTAACTTCCATCGTAGTATTTATTCAAAACATTGGTGTACTTGGAGTAAGAAACAGAGGTGTTGATACTTGGAAAATGCTTTCTTTGGGCCAATTTCTTGTCCAGACCCCAGAAAACTTGAGTGATACCTAGGGTGGCTGTGGTGACAGGGTCAGAGAAATCACCACCAGCAGGTGAAACAGCTGCGACAATGGAAACAGATCCGACTCTTTCTGGAGATCCAAGAGCGACTGCTTTACCGGCTCTTTCGTAGAAGGAGGCCAATTTGGCACCTAAGTAGGCTGGGAAACCTTGATCAGCAGGCATTTCTCCTAGACGTCCAGAGATTTCTCTAAGAGCTTCAGCCCATCTAGAAGAGGAATCGGCAATCATGGAAACGTTCTTACCTTGATCTCTAAAGTACTCGGCTACAGTGATACCAGTATAGATAGAAGCCTCTCTGGCAGCGACGGGCATGTTGGATGTGTTAGCAACCAATGTAGTACGCTTCATAATAGGTTCTTTCTTACCAGAAACCTCAGTGAATAACTCTGGGAACTCCATCAAAACTTCAGCCATCTCATTACCTCTTTCACCACAACCAGTGTAGATAATAACGTCAGAATTGGAGTATTTGGACAGCGATTGGGAAATGACGGTCTTACCACAACCGAAAGCACCTGGAATACAAGTCGTACCTCCCTGAACACAAGGGAAAAGAGCATCCAAAACTCTTTGACCGGTCAGCAAGGGATAATCGGAATTCAGCTTTTCGGCAACAGGTCTAGGTACACGGACAGGCCACTTGTGCATCATAGAATACGAGTAAGTCTTTCCTTCAAACTCGACATCCAGAATCTTGTCATCTACATGATAGGAACCAGCTTCGGCAATGCTGGTAATGGTTCCTCTTGCTCTTGGGGGCAACAGGATCTTGTGGTCAGAAAGCAATGAGTTTTCAAAGATGGAACCATAAATGTCACCACCAGAGATATGATCACCGACTTGCAATTTACCTGGGTTGAAATCAAAACTAACCTCTCTTGATAGGGCAGGAGTATCAATACCTCTTGGAATATAGATAGATTGTGAAAGTTCCTGAATAGTTTTTAAGGGACGTTGGATACCGTCATAAATAGTTTCCATCAAACCTGGTCCCAACTCTACAGATAAAGGTTGACCAGTTCTTAACACCGGGTCACCAACAGTAACACCAGCTGTCTCTTCGTAAACTTGGATGGTAGCTTTGTCTCCATCAATTCTGATGACCTCTCCGACCAAGTTAGCATGACTGACCTTAACCAATTCATGCATGACACAACCAATCATATTTTCAGCCACGACGACGGGACCGGAGACAGCAAAAACTTGACCATAGTCCGATTCACGGGAATCCAAACTGAGTTTTTGGAGCACTTTGCGTGCATTTTCAATTGCACCAGCCTAGTTTATTGTTAGTAGCTAGAGTGACTACAGTATTGAAGTATTTCAACATACCATTTTGAATCTAGTAAAAAAAGAGTTTACCTAAATGCAATTCTCAATTACTCAATAATACAACAGAGAAAAGTTGTAGCAAACAGAACCGGTGATGAATGGATGGAACTGTAGAAAACTGTATTAACAGGGTGAGTTTGGTAGAGATAATGGTTGAATGCTACAGCAGCGAAGCAGCCAAAGGGTTACCCGGGATGATTACATAAGCCATTTTTGGAAAGGCGATCTCAACGGCAGATGAGTTGAAATAATAAAGGGAAGCTGATAATCAGCAAAGGGTGACACGGGCTTCTAGAAACTGATGACCCATTCACTGCTTCTAGGGCCATAGGGTTTCATCCATCAGCCTCCATTAGTCTCTATGTGTACCCAACCTTCGTTGGTGCTCCCCAAGACTCTTCTCTACGTAGTCACACGCTCAACATGGTGATGAGATGTGGGATTGAAAATCTGCTACAATCAGTTAACGGACATGTTTATATATATTCAGTATAAAACGGTAAGTAATGATCCATACAATTGAAACGTATGTGGATATAATCAAATTCCTAAAACTTTCTCACGATAGCAACTCTTTAAACAAAATTAAGTTTCACCAAAAAGATGGAAGTAAAAAAACTATCACAAAACAGCTAGCGATCCACAGACATTAGCATCAATTGTCGTCCGCTTATTTGGATCTGGCTCTAACCTTCCGTCTCTTTCTCTTAAGTCTTCTGACTCTCTTCTTTCTCCATTTAGCTCTCATGATGAATGATGAATGGGATAGATAGGAGGAAAAGAAAAATGGACGACGATTATTTCAATTTAAGCGCGAGGTGGAGTCAGTGAGAGTCATGTGATGTGGTCTAGGGCTCATAGGCCTACCACTTTTTGGTGAAGGGTTTACAGATTGATAGCGCGAAGTCAGGGTAGGATCGTGGCATTATGTATAATATGATATACTATAGTAAAATATAATATAGATATATGCACTTATAAATATAAACATGAGTATATATTATGTTTCTCTATCAGATTCCTCCTGTTTTGCTAGCTTCGATTTTTCCTGTTTTAATGCCATCTTCAGTGGAGAGATTAACTCTGGAAGCTCCAATTCTTTTGTGAGAGTTTCAATTGCCTCTTCTGAAAGCAAGATCGACTCTGCAGCTTCGGCGTCTTCATTATTGATACTTTCAAGATAGCTTTCAATGTTCTCTTGGATCTGCTGATCTTTTGCAGCACGGTACCATTTCAACATGTTGTGAACTGGGATGTACTTGAGGTGATATCCATCATTCTGCTCTCCAAGTAGGAGGTCCAGATGTTTGGCACCTGAATAAGCTTTGAAATGACAATAAGCCCTATACGCAAGATAGAATCCGGGTATATTTGGAACCACAGGAACTAAAGCTAAAGGTAACGTGAATGGAAGTACTATCAATGAGGTTACCATCATCTTGAAGTGATACTTGTTTCCCATTGTAGCATGATTGACAAGTTGGTTATGCAATCGTGAAGTATTGGTGATTTGTTCAGGGTAGAACAAAGGAATCATTTTACCAATAGCAGCATCGTCATACTCAGACTGATTTTCTTCCTTAAAATTATCTTCGAATTCTTTCGCAATTGTCTTTCTGGCGGGAATAGATCTTAGAGAGCCTTCGTCCCAAGGAATCCGATCTAGCAACTTATGTGCATACAAAACGATGTTTTTATTAACTTTCAAATCACTTGTCTCCAGCTTCATCCATGCCCGGGACGCCCATCCAACAACTCGATCTTCCAACGATGCTTTTTGACCACTTCCGGCATGAGTGTGCTTATAATAGATGTAGGATTTCCTACTTGTAATTGGTATAGATAACAACTGGGCTGGAATCTTCTGCAGCCTAGCACTTGATATGATCGCAGAGGGCGGCCTGACACTCATCTAGTCTGATTGGAGTCTATACTGAGAGAGAGTTTTCTAAGGTTGCGCTCAAATTAAAGTCTTTGCTGGTATGGGGAAGCTCTTTCAATCTCTCCACGCACTGGCGCATGAATACGTTGATAATTTCGCGTAGTTGCTACTTAGAGATTGCTGACATAAGCGTGCGAGCCTCTTCCCATCTCACTAGAATCTGTCCTTCCTAACAGCAACATTTCTCCAACACAAAGCCGCAGACAACTAGGGAGAAATGTCCAATAATAAGACACAGAGTCACAAGAGGGACTCTGCTGTCTTGCCCAGTAGCAAGAGGAGTAACTCCATTTGCTCCTCGTTGGAAGCTCCAGACCCATTTGGACAATGTCAAAACAATTACAACCACAATGTTCAACCGTTCCCTCCCTATGTGCTGGATCGCATAGCTAAAGCTTACCACGGTAAACATGAACTGAACGAACAAAATTCTGATCCATTCGTGTCTACACTGTACGATGATTGGCTCCAGTTTCTAGAGACGATAGAGGCTCGTCAAGCTTATCCGTCCGAGCTGCTGACCAGAGACAATTCCACTGACTCTAATAGCGAACTAGAGAAAGAATGGGGAGGACATGAGAGACTTCGGAGAGAGCTAGGTGAAGAAGGTAAGATGGAAAAGACCAAAGGAAGAATGTCACTTTTGGCGTTTTTCTTTGGAAAAGGTGGTTCTTCAAAAGAAAAGGCCAAAGTTCGATCTAGATACTGGATGACTTATGAAAGGAGAGAGTCTTGGAAGATAACTTTTGAAAGGATAATATTCAGCAATCCTTATATACCTTTGTCATTTCGTCTGATTACCATGATTTTTACCGTCATATCTCTTGCAATAGCCGGCCACATCATGGTTTTATCGAAAAGAAAATACTTCAATGATGAATCAATTGACCAGCAGCCTAGTACCATCATGGCCGTTGTGGTTCAATCGTGTGCCTTAGTTTACCTGTCATACATTGCATGGGATGAGTTTCATGGCCAACCGTTAGGATTAAGAGACCCTGTCGCCAAAATGTCATTAATCCTATTTGATTTGCTGTTTATCATATTCTGTGCAGCGGATCTCTCACTCACTTTTAACACCCTTTACGATACGCGCTGGGTTTGCCAGGCTGATGTTACGCTAAGTTACGACAACGTCGTTGCTCCACTATGTGATAGACAGCAGGGCCTCGCTGGGTTTTTGTTCATTACATTGATTACATGGGTGATTACCTTTGCAATAAGTCTGTTCAGAGTTGTGGCAAGGGTATCACCTTCTGCATAATTGGATCACAAGGTTAAAATTTGGACTTTTTCATAGACTACTATATAGCTCTGTAAATATGATTTTCAATCTCCCTTCCAAGCATTTCGTGCATCTCCTCCACCAGAGGTTCTCTCCAGATCCAGCTCGCCCCCCTTAATTCCCTGATCGTACGTGTGCCACCCAACTTGATCTTTGGCAATGTGAACCCTCTCCATTACATACAAACTCTCTCATTACTCTCGTTGACCGTCTTCGTCGCTCTTGTTAATGGCTGAGAAACTACCCAAATCTGACGATCTAAAAGCTACATGGTCTTTTGTAGAACCTGGTCTCCAATTGATTCTTGGAAGCGACTCAGTGGCCACTGTGACTCCCAAAATGTACATGAATGTCTATACTGCAATCTACAACTATTGCATCAACAAGTCCAGGACTCCAACTCAGGATTCGTCTTACGGATCGGGCTCTAACTCTACCACAAATGCGTCTCTCGTCGGAGGAGAGATCTATCTCAAATTACAGCAGTACTTGATCGAATACATTCAACAGTTAGAAAAGAAACCAGAGGAATCTTTTCTCCAATTTTATGTCCGTCGATGGGTCCGCTTCACAATCGGTGCTGGATACTTAAATAACGTTTTTGATTACATGAACAGATACTGGGTTAAAAAGGAGAGAAGTAATGGAAGGAGAGATATTTACGATGTTAACACCTTGTGTCTCTTAACCTGGAGAGATTTTATGTTTAGACCTAATTTGGAGATATTGCTAGAAGAAATCTTGACTCAGGTTGAACTGCAAAGATTGCATAAAATTGAACTAAATATGGAGATTTCATTTGCAATCAAATCTTTTGTTTCTTTGGGGTTTGACATCAACGATCTTAAGAAGCAGAACTTGAGCGTCTACATCACTGATTTTGAGAAAGCTTACTTGGATGCAACTCTGAAGTTTTACATAGAAGAATCCGAGGAGTTCCTGGAGACTAACGGTGTTGTGGAATACATGAAAAAGGTCGATACGAGGCTTGCAGAGGAAAACTCAAGGGCCAATATTATTCTCATCGAACATACCAAGAGACCGCTTGCTGATGTTCTAAACAACGCTTTGATCGAGAGGCATGTTGAAGTGATGTATGAGGAATTTAATAACCTGCTTGATCAAAAACAAACTGAAGATATATACCGAATGTATTCCTTGCTGCAACGAATTCCCCCCACGCTGGAGCCTTTACTAATCAAATTTGAAGCCTATGTTAAACAGCAAGGCCTCAAGGCCGTTGCTGAACTCAAACAGTCGCAAGCAGCTGCAGAGTCCACGGGAGCTGCATCGAAAAAGTATCAAGCACTTTTACCAAAATTATACATCAAGACTCTACTTCAAGTATATGAAAGATTCAATGAGGTAGTTTACATGGCATTTGGAAATAACCCGCTGTTTGTAAAATCACTGGACAATGCATGCAGGGATTACATCAATAATAACTCCATCGCCATGCCTGGAATTGACAATAATGGCCCTACAGTCTTCAAAGGAAACTCGAAGACACCAGAGTTGTTGGCAAGATATGGTGATACCTTATTAAAGAAAAAAGCTAAAGATTCAGATGCTACAGCTGATATGTCAGCTGATGAATTGATGAATATTTTCAAATTTATAGCCGATAAAGATGCATTTGAAACTCATTACAGACGATTGCTGGCCAGAAGACTCATCAATGGCAACATGGTTTCGGAAGAAGAGGAAGAATCGATTATTCAAAAATTGAAAGAGTTCAATTCTCTAGAGTATACCACAAAGATGTCAAATATGTTTGCAGACATGAAAGCTTCGAAAGATTTGCGATACTGGTTCAAAGAGCAAGAAGAGTCGGATAATACAGATTTGAATATTTTTGTGCTTAGTCAAACGGCCTGGCCCTTTCCTCAATTCAAACAGCCGTTTACCCTACCAGATGAATTATTAGGTACAAAAGAACAGTTTGAAAAGCTTTATTCTGAAAAGCACTCCGGTAGAAGACTGAAATGGCTTTGGAATCTTTGTCGTGGAGAAATGAAGGCCAACCTGGCCAGACCTGGTAAACCGCCATTTATTCTGACGGTCAACCTGTTCCAAATGAGCATATTACTCCCGTTCAACAAACGTGAAACATACAGTTTTGAAGAGCTGCATGAAATAACCAACTTAACTCCAGAGCATTTAGAAAGTTGCATCACTCCTTTGGTGAAATACAAACTTCTCATTCAATCACCTGAAGGCTCCGAGAACACTGGTAAATCCAGTACCAAATTTACAGTTGTCAAGGAATATAAGTCCAAGAAAATGAAGGTCAATTTCATGCAAGGAGTCAAGCTTGATCAAAAGCACGATCATGACGATGCTCAAAAAGAAATCGAAGATGATAGAAGGAGTTTCCTTCAAGCCTGTATTGTTCGTATCATGAAAGCCCGTAAAGTACTCAAGCATTCTGCGCTGATCAACGAGGTGGTCCAGCAATCACACGCCAGATTCCAGCCTAGTGTTGGAGATATCAAAAAGGCCATTGATCTTTTAATCGAGAAGGAGTATTTGAACCGCGTGGACGGTGACAGTTATGAGTATCTAGCATAGTTAGGTGAGGTGAAATAGATTTAGCCGCGCTTATCATTCTCAAAAGAAAAAAAAAACGGAAAAAAAGAAACGGCCACTATATCGAGGGGAAATTTGAAAAAACCAATCTTCTGTCGTCAAAGTAATCCAATATGACTCCTGAACCAGGTAAGTAGTGAAAGAGCTGAAGAAGCTACGCTTTTCTGAAGGATTGCTGATATTCTAACATTGTTTGTAGAAGGCTATAAAAAAGTTAGTGAGGAAAACCCCAAGCACATTCAGGCTAACCCATACGGTCCTAACCCTTCTGATTACTTGAGTAATGTCTCCAACTTCCAGTTGATTGAGTCTACCTTAAGAGAAGGTGAGCAATTCGCCAACTCATTCTTTACCACTGAGAAGAAGCTCGAGATTGCCAAAGCCTTAGATGACTTTGGAGTTGACTATATTGAACTGACATCCCCTGTAGCATCTGAGCAGTCTAGAGCTGACTGTGAGGCCATTTGTAAATTGGGCTTGAAGGCCAAGATCTTGACTCATATTAGATGTCACATGGATGACGCCAAAGTTGCAGTTGAGACTGGTGTGGATGGTGTTGATGTTGTTATCGGTACTTCTCAGTTTTTGAGACAATACAGTCATGGTAAAGATATGTCGTACATTACCAACCAGGCAATTGAGGTTATTGAGTTTGTCAAGTCAAAGGGAATAGAAATTCGATTTTCCTCTGAGGACTCTTTCAGAAGTGATTTAGTCGATCTGTTGAACATTTACAGAACCGTTGACAAGATCGGTGTTAACAGAGTCGGTATTGCCGACACTGTTGGCTGTGCTAACCCAAGACAAGTTTATGAGTTGGTACGCACTTTGAAGACTGTTGTTCATTGTGATATTGAGTGTCATTTCCACAATGATACCGGTTGTTCCATCGCCAATGCCTACACAGCTTTGGAGGGTGGGGCACGTTTGATCGATGTCTCTGTTTTGGGTATCGGTGAGAGAAATGGTATCACCCCTCTTGGTGGTTTGATGGCCAGAATGATTGCTGCTGACAGAGAATACGTTTTGTCCAAGTACAAATTGCATAAGCTGAGAGACTTGGAAACTTTGGTTGCTGACGCTGTTCAAGTTAATATTCCTTTCAACAACCCTATTACTGGTTTCTGTGCCTTCACTCATAAGGCTGGTATTCATGCGAAGGCTATTCTAGCCAACCCATCTACGTATGAGATTTTGAAACCATCTGACTTTGGTTTGACCAGGTATATTCATTTTGCCAACAGATTGACTGGTTGGAATGCTATCAAGTCTCGTGTCGACCAGTTAAACTTGCATTTGACTGACACCCAATGCAAGGAAGTTACTGCTAAGATTAAGAGGTTGGGAGATATTCGACCATTGAATATTGATGACGTTGATTCCATTATCAAGGACTTTCATGCCGATGTAACAACTCCAGCCCTCAGACCAACAGAAGGTGGTGATGTTGAAGAGGCCCACTTGGATGCTATAAAAAAGAGAAAACTCTAAAATCTAAAGTACTGAATTATTTATTGCATCAAACGACTATAAATAATTGCATGACCTATTTATATTATCATCTCCTACCTTTTTTCTTTTTGTTCTTTGGTTTCGTTTTCTTTTTGGGCGAGCTATTCTGTTTTATTCCCTCTCTTTCTGAACTTTCAACAGGTGTTCGATCCTCAGCAATTTCAATTTCCTTAGTCAGTTTAACCGATGAATGTTGATCATGAGAATTGGAAGTTTCCTGGGGAGCTTCTTCAGAATTTTCTAGAGAAATTTGCTGGTCAACTTGTTCACTTATGTGTTGGGTGTCAGAAGCATCTTTTGAACCATCTAGTTCTGTTAATATCGTTTTACCTTCTCTTGGAGCAGCATTCGTCTCTTCAATCGAACCAGCCTGTTCAATTCCTTCTCCTTCGAACGTTCCATTTTTATTGAGTTCCTGGGATTCTGAATCAAGTGGCCTGGTTTGAAATGAAGGCGTTTCTGGAACTTCATTGTCCATGTTCGAGGTCCCAGGAACATTATGATCGAACTTATCAGTCTTTTGTTTATGGCCATCATCAACCGAGTTTGCATCTTCATCTTCTTCTTGTATTGTGTCAGTTTCCATATCTACACTATCATGGATTTGATCGTTAGCTGTAAGCACCTGGGTACTCTGTAAATTACCTCCCTGTGGCTCATTCTCTTCCGTTTTCTTTTCCATCTTCTCTTCCTCTGCCTCTTGGATAAGGCTGGAAAAATTTTGTGCTTTTGTATCTGTCCCTTTTTCAATCTCTGGATCAGTTGAATTCTCTACACCAAATATTTCGGGACTGGAATCATTCACTTTCTCCTCATTTGGATTTTCTCTGGTCGCTTCGTTCTTCTCCTCCTGCGAGTCTTTTATGTCCTCTTCCATCTTCTCACCGTTTGGTTTTTTTATGTCCCCTTCCTCTTTCTCTTCCATTGGCTTTTCTGTGGTCTCTTCCTTCTTCTCCTCTTTCAACTCTTTTTCAACTTCTGCTATCTCCTTCTCTATAGGTCCAATTTTCGAATCTTTTGCCTTTTTACTTTCAACTTTATCTTCTTTTCCCCTTCCAAACCATTTACCAGTGGTGGTAGCCCTGGACGACTCTAATGAGCTTCTAGCAACCTCAACAGATTTTCTTTCTTGTGCGATATTTCCATTCATTACTATCGCCATCCTTTCGTCTTCATCTGTTGGCATTGAATTGATCTTCTCCCATATCACCTGTCCTGAGTCATTATAACCAACTACATCACCAAGCTTGGCTCTGAAATAGTCTACATCTCTCATCATGATTGCCTTCTCAATAGAGTCCTTGAAATGAACTTGAGTATATTCGGTAAGTAATAGTCGCTTGTAGTTGTCGAATATTCCACTCAGTATTGAAGTATATTGGCTTTCAGGAAGATAAGTTTGGAGAACATTGCAAATAGTAAGGGTTTCCTTTACAAGAATTTCCATATATCTATGGCATTGGCCAGATTGAACATTCTGAGACCAATCAATTCGTTTAATTTCAGCAGAGTGAGTACCAAATCTATCAGTCATAATTGAAACCAATTTGGCAAATATTTCATTCTCGTGATCAAAGAAAAGGTCCCTAATCTTATCTAGTTCTTCGGCAACTTGAAGTTTGTCTTCTTGTTTAACAGATCTTAAGAAACAGTTTTTGACGTAAGGGATAAGGTGAACAAGGAACCTCAATAATTGCGAACAAATAACCAAATGTTTAGAGGTAATGTGCTTGAGACCCGCTGTTCGTGTGGCGCCTGCTTTAAGCACAGATTGTTGAATCTTGACGTTCATCAGTCGTAGAAACTCGCACACGTTGGAGTAGTACAACAACGTATGTTGAGGAAATACAAGTTTCAGCATTTCATAATTTTTAATGCATCTTAGTATGTTAAAGACCACTGTTGGTACAATAAAAGAGTCTTGATCAATGGATAGAGTTTTTCTTTCCTCGCCTTGAATATCCTCAGGATCACTTTGAACGTTGCTTTCATATTCAAACTTAAGTGAATTAATCCATTTTTCGGGATCTTCATTAGCAGATTGAATGACTTGGTTTAAGAGAATCTGAAACTCATTGGGAAGATAACCACTTTTCCAAGGTTCTTTTTCAATAGATTCAGATATCAACTTAAGAGTCGATGAATGGAAAGCGGTATTGAAAAGTTTGGTCTGGACTCCAATTGCATCTTGTAGAGCTGTTGTGTTTGTATTTCCGCCATTAATCATTTCACATTCATAAAGAAAGAGACCATTAACCGAATAAAAGCGCAGAAAATAGTCCAAGGATATTTGAGCAGTCTGTTCTCGTCGGACCCCAATAACTTTAGAGACCCTGGTTTGCACAACATCAATTGTTGTCAGAATAGATTTGGTGATATCAAGCGTCATTATAATGTCCGCTTGTGAGGTATTAGCAAAATCAGATTCTGTAACAAAATCTAAAGACATGTCCAATAGCACTTTCTGGTGAATTGTTAATCTTCTTAGTGCCTCTGATACCCTGCAATAAATTTCAATGAGCATATCCTCAAACTCCCTAGGAGTCATCAATCTCAAGTTATCACTCAAACTATTACGAGCATTACTTTGTGTACTATTGGTTTGAGAAGCATGCGATGAGGTTCGGGAATCTTCTTCAGGCAGAAATGATCTTACTATACTCTTGACCTCTACCAGCAACTGTTGTTCGTAACGGCCGAAAGCATTAGTCAATTCTCCGCATCTTGATAATTCTTTCATAAAGTGAGATAGTTTCTCCTTGAAAAGGGCATCAACATCTTGAAATGAATTGTTGATTTCTTTGTCTGATTTAATGTAAGTGAACCTTCTGTTATCCCGTTGGAGATTTGATGATAACCGGTATAAAGTATCATGCTTCGAAACGTGGTCATAATGGTTTCTTAAGTCTTCGATCAAGAAGTCTACAAACATTTTGCAATAGGTCCTACCGATTTCAGATTCCAGGTTCTTTAGCAAATGTTTGAGACTAGATAAAGCTGGAAGTCCAGTAAGATTCTGCAACGAGTAAGGCCATTTGGATACAACCGATTGAGCTAGCAAAGATTTAGAAGTCTCACCTTTTATAAGACAGCGAATGGAATCAATCTGATCAAGAGCCTTGTCATAATTTCCATTGAAATATGTTGCTTCCGCCAAATCTGCTTGTTGTAAAATGGTCTGCACTTGAAGTAGTGATTGTTCCAATATTTCTGTATTTATCCTCTTCTGTATTTTCTGAAGAATGCTAATTGCTTTTTTAGCCTGTTGTTCATCTAGAAGGTCCACCCTTTCCTGTAGGGCCAGTAATCCTTTGGCCGTAACTTTACTACCTGTAGTAATTTTGTTAAGGTCATCTAAAGCCGTGAAAAATGAACCAGATGACTTGGAAATTTCATTTATCAGGTGTACCTCCACTGTATCTAAATACCAAGATAATTTCTCTTGAAGAAGGTGGTTGTTTGCTAATGATTTAGATGAGCCATCTTGAAGAGAGATGTGGGATCCTTCAACCACGGTTTCAAACACTCTTGGGTTATCTAGGCGAAAATCTTCTTGAAAGTAGACACCGGGAATGTCCTGTAATGAAGCATCAGTGGCAGCACTCTGATGGATATCATTGGCACCTTGATCCTCCTCATCAACTTGCTTTAGATATGTTTCAAGTGTCTTTTCAGTTAATTGATTGTTTGATTCGTATTCATTGAAATAGTCTTTCAGGGAGTCTAAGTATGGCTTATAAGACTTTGGGTTGGCTTTGGTTATTTTAGGTAGCTTGACAGCGGGGATATCGTTAATTGTTGGTCCCTTCAAATGAACAGTGGTGGTCCCACCGTTCACCGAGATAGTACGGAGATGTCTCTTTGATCGTTCAGCCCCTTGAACTAGCTCGTAAATTGAGTTCTGGCCTAGCGGACTTATCGATTGGGAACTTAATCTGTTGATGCCCAACGAAATGGAGCTATCGTCAAAGCTGGGACGAAACGACGATAGAGTCGAGCTGGAAAGCAATCTCCTGTGGGTGGGTGTATTCACAGCCGATGATGACGGCAACAGATCGTCATTAAGAGACGGAGACTCGCTGAATGATTCGTCTCTTCGATCAATTGACGTGTCCATTAGCGCTGTTGCGTACGAGTATTGTTACAGATTGAGACGAGTCGAGCTGAATTTTGATGTAGAGATCCCTTGTACTAACAAAGCGAGGTGGGAAGATTGATAGGAATAACGTGAATTTAATTACAAATTGGAAAATGTCTGCTTGAGAGACTACTTACGAACGGAGAAAGAAGAAATAAGGGCAATTACTCCACCCCGGAAAGGGTTTTTTCAGAAAGGGTATCGGAACCCATTAGCTAGAACTACTATTACTACTGTGACATCAGAAGGGAAACAATCAATAAGTGACAGATCATAAGGGAACTCCAATTGGAGAAGATGATCTAAATTGACATAGCAATGGATATCAATTTGATCACCATCAGAATATTGCAGTTTCCTTCCAATTCTGATTGCAACTTGGTAACTTTATTTATTCACTAGTTATACAACATTTATTTCTCTTTGATGTTGTTGATCTCCTTCTCCAAGTTGTGTAGATGTTCCTTCTGGTTCTTAAGTTGCTCTCTCAGCTTGGCTAATTGCTCGGCTTGGTGCTTCTTAATGTAGAAGTCTTCTTGAGCCTTCTCACGTTTGGTGAAAGCGTCACCAGATCCGTCAGAACGAGGAGCTCCTGTGGATCCCTCGGAGTAGAATCTGGCAATGGCCTTGTTTTGTCTGACTAAAGTGGCAGTAGTACGTTGAAACATTGTAAATAAAGCAATTGATTGTTTAGTGGTTTCCTTTCGGTTCCTTGAAGAAGGGAGAAGAGGTTAGGGGGAGGGGAGACATGGGATTGGTTCAAGGTATTGGTGGGTGCACTACTATCTTACTATGGGTGAGCAGGGTTAGGTTGGGGAAAAAACACGGGGAAGGATGGAGAGGTCGAAGAAGTCGGCTGGCAATTAACTGGTTAGTGGAAATGTAGGAAATGTAGGAAATGTAGGGGTGGTTGGCTGATCATCGAATGTGGTTGATGAACATATTCTAGGGCTGGTGCGCTCCACCGTTTAAGATAATTGGAGGAACAGAGACAGCGTTGATTTCCTGGGAATTCAGAGTTGCTAGTATCAGGATGTAAGATGTAGTATAGTACTAGTTCTTCTTCAATTATGCACCAAAGAAGGCAATTCAGTTGGTGCAGTCAAGATCGATTGGTGGAATCAAAGATGTATGAGCTATCCTTGCTGCAAGGTTGAAATACGGTCTATTTTAACTTGCTCTCAGGCAACACAGTTGAGACAAATGAGGTTGAAGCAACCCAATCTAGATACTCAATCCTCAATAAATATCCGGACATAGCAGAACAAACTGTGATTATTTCCGAGTAGTTGATTCAGAAGACACGAAATTTCTTGGCTATCGTGCCTAGCTATGCAATTACCACAACTGATCACCTGTTTTCGTGGTTTGATGATGATGCCCCATATCAGTACTTTGCATGATGAGAGCATTTTCTGATTAGCATGCAGAGGTCCTGTACCTGCTTGGCTGTTTCATAGAGTTGAATCAAGCAGATTATTAGAAGTGGCACGTTGGTAGGTAGTTTTTTTAGACATGGTGCCTATAAATTCTAGCCCCCGTATGTCGAAACTCAGTACGATCATAATCCTAAAAGGGAACTGCCCATTCTAGGTTTCACATATTGACGATAAGTCATAAGCGAAGTGGCCGAAGATTCGTAGCTCCGATTATCAGTCACGCGACACATCAGTGCTATCTAGTGAATGTGTAAATGACTATGTTATAGTATTGTTAAGGAAAAGGTCGTAGATCATTTGGATTTGTAGGCCAAGATCCAAATTTCAATCTCTCGTTAAGTCAACTGCGCAGCAAGATGCACGTAAATGGAACTAGTAAGATTACTAAGGATTTGTCACAGGCATAAAAGATGTATCATTTAAATGAAATTAGAGGCTGTCTTACCGCAATGTGCCAATCCTACAGATAAAAAATTATGCTACTTGCGAAACCCTTGCTCAAAAAGCCCTGCTATCCCCTTTTCGAATCAACTAACACGGGGATGTTTTCTTTGCAAGCATTAGAAATCATGTACACCATCCCGGCTTATCTGAATACTCGGGCTTATGACTTTGAAATGCAGAGATACAGAGATCATCCTAGTTTATGTTGACAGGATTTTTTTTCGATAGGATCCTACGTGTATAACGATCTCCTTTTGGTTTAAAATAACCTGAATTCCACTTGTGTTGGATGCCATTTATTTCGGTACTAAGCAAAGCTATATTAAGGGCTAAGACCGCATCGTGAAGGTAAAGTAAGTGCCAAATCACTTAACATGAGAGCGCATCCCACAGCGGCAGAAACTCCTGCGCGATCCTCCTACCAAATTTCCCCCAACAGAACTTATACCTATCATCATCCATGTCTTTAGTGAAAAGACAAAAATTCGAAGAAGAAAAACATGACGATACATTATATGAAGCACTTGTATTTGAAGGCCATGAAGGCCCGGTTATCACTGCCAAATTTAGTGGGGACGGGAAGTTTGTAGCATCTGGTGGCTTGGATAGACAGATTCTTCTCTGGGTTCTTCCTAATGAAGCCATAGAAACAGAAACAGAAGCCAGTATTGGTTCAATTTCTGGTCATAAGAACGGTATAACTTCGTTAATGTGGTCCTCTGATGACTCTCATTTGTATTCTTCGAGTGCAGATTCTACATTAGCTCTGTGGGATCTAGAAACGGGCAAGAAGCTGTTAAAATTCCAAGGTCACAAAAGCGTAGTCAATCAACTAGACCTTGGTTCACAGATGGCCAGTGTTGGAGATGATGGTAAATGTTTGATATGGGACCCAAGATCAAAACATCCAGTTGCTTCAATTGAGACCAATTATCCGCTCACCTCCGTTGTGGTAACTGAAAACAGGGTATATTTTTCAGGAATAGACCCCACAATTCATGCTTATGATTTGAGGGACACAGAAAAATCAATATGGGAGGAAACTGTTCATGAAGACACGGTAACCTCCCTCTCTTTGAATGATAGCACACTATTCTCTTCGTCCCAAGATGGCACGCTTCGTTCATATGATGCGCAATCATTTGTAGCTCAAGGTATATCACGAGTTAAGCCAGAGATATACGCTGATTTGGATGTGGGGACCGATAACTTTCTCCTCAGAAGTACTGTTAATAGAGCGGGGGATAGGTTGTTCTGTGGTTCCGCTGACAAAACTGTTACCGTCTGGGATGTTCATGCTTCAAGAATTGTTTCCAAATTGGCCAGTCAATCAGGCACTATCATAGATGTCGATTTACATCCAACAGAAAATATCCTACTTTCCACTTCTGTTGATGGCACCATAGTAATCAGGGAGTATTAAATAATAGATAATGTACATTAATTATTCAAAGAAGCGGACTTTTTTGCGAGTGAAGTTGGTATTGGTACCGGTGATAGTTTCAACAGTTCTTTTGTGAGACCGTATCAAAGATACTTCCTTCACTAGCTTTGACCCAATCACTTGCCCGTTCTCATAATTCATAGACACGAATGGGACATTCCAACGTCGAATTCCATTTTCAACTCTTGATTCCGCTTCTAATAACTCTGGAGACTCTTTCTCCAAATTAGAACCAATAGGTCTGTTACAAGTAGAGGGAGATTCGAAAGGAGCATACTCAACATCATGAAAATTCATAGGAAGAAACTCATGTCTTAGAACGTATTCTTGTATCCCACGGTTTTCTATAACATTAGCTGAGTCCCGGTCGTTACTGCTGGAGGCTTCGGCTGATCTTTGTTGAAGCATTTCCTCTTCAATCGTTCCTCGCAGTATAAGTGTTTCTACTTTTACTTCTCTTTGCTGTCCAATTCTATGAGCTCTCTTTATTGCTTGAGCTTCAAGATCTCTGCGCCAAACCGGATTGATGAAGTACACCCTTGTTGCTGCAATAATTGTTAAACCATGCGATGCCAACTTTATGTCCATTATCAGTGCAGCCCCAGATTCAATTTCTGTAAATTTTACCAGATTTTCCGCCCTTTCAATCGGTTTCTTGTAGGAAGCGTACATGAAATATTTGACCCCTAAAAGATCCAATGCTTCGGATAAATAGTATGCTGAGTCTTCAAATTCAAAAAAAACTAAGCTTTTTACCCCTTCAGCCTGGTGCTCTAGTAACCGAGCTGTTAAATAGGATAATTTGGCCGATCCAGTACCAACTATCGAGGCTTGACGAAGTTGGTCGTTGACCGACTCACCCTCACGGAACTCGGTCATTGTTTCAGTAAAGCTGTCCTTATAGTTTGTAAGCTCTTCTTTCTCCTTTGCTGTAAATTTTGTACTCCATTTGGGATTCTTTATAGCGGATGCAATGGTCTCTTGTTTGATAGGTTGTCCATCATGGTTTTTGATCCTTTGAATATCTTTACGCCACACAAGGTTCCAGTAATTTTTCCAAAACGGCTTCAAATCTTCGTTTAATCGTTCTTCCAATCCAAGGTGACTTCTCACAAACCGATGCTTGAAGAAAGCTTTTTGAAGCTGGTACAACTGAGGTGCTCCGTACGTCGTGAGACCATTTTTATAAGAGTCCAAAGACAGGTTGCCTGAAAACTGGTGGATCACGTTTGAAACATAATAATTCATTTCATGTATGGCAGAGGCTGTTCTCCATCTTTTGTTAGAAAGGGCTATTTTCGCCGTTCTCAACGAATTATGCAAAAGGTCTCTATCTCTTGGAGAATAATAGGGCGTTCCATCATCGTTTTTCTTTTTCAGACTCTTTTGACAGATGGACATCAAAGCTCGGATATCCTCAACGGAAAATCCAGTCCAATAAAAGGTGGCCCTCTGTAAATTGGTGATCAATCTCCTCAGTTCAACTCCATTGGATGGATGAAACATATAGTCTCTATCTGTCCTTTCTGAAGTAACAGCATTTGTAGCTAATAAAGAAGTAAAAAGATTAACTGAGATTCTATTGTAGTAGCCCGGTTCGATGAAAACAACATCGTGGATTAGAGGCGGTAGGTCCACTTGGTCTTCTACTTCTGTTACAGAATGACGAACCATCAATGAGTTGAGGATCTGAAATAATTGAAGTTCTGAGTTGAAGCTTTTGCTTATAAACGGCTTCACCACTTGCTGGCTCCATGCTTTCGGATCATCAGACCATAGAGGAACATTCAAAAATTTAGTGATCAAGAATCCCAATTTCAATAGGTCATCTTTGGCGTTGAAAGGCTTTTGAACCTCTTCTTTGTTGACATGTAACCGAGTAAGTCCCCTAGTAGGAGTACCGGAGATGACCCACTTTCGTTCAACATAAAGACTCCGAGCAAGCTCAGAAGGCCTGGATATCTTGGAGCTCATTGTATGGCCTTCATCAACGATAAGCCTCTTCCAGTAAATAGACCTTAGTATTGAATCAGCGGAATCATTTTGTCTGGCAAAAATAGTAGATGCTATTAGAACGATGTCAACGTCCAAAAGCTTTTCAAGTGGAGGAAACTCGGGATCACTTCCTTGTGGAAAACCAAGTAGCTCGAAGGCATTAGGGCAAAAATGTTTGTTAATTTCTGTGACCCACTGACGATACAAGTTATCGGGCACTATCACCAGAGTCGCAGTAGATAGATGTAACTTTTTTGATTTGATTATACTATCTTTAACTTTCAGCCTTGCACTTTGCCTGGTTTCATTGGTGGAGGTTATATATTGAAAAGAGGGAGGGTGATTCCTCAATGCCTTGATACACGAAGCGGGAAGTTCAGATCGAACTTGCTTCCAAGATAATGATTCTTGACTTAACGCATCCACGCACAGTTCTTGTAGTGTTTTCAATTTCTTGGTTTGCTGTGATTTGTATTTAAATTCTTTGGGAATAGTTGGAAGTTGATATTTGGTGATATAGATTAATACTAAGCAAAGACAAGTTTTCCCGAGACCCATATTCTCGGCAAGAATACCACTTCGGGGAAGAGACAGTGTAGATTTATCCCTCTGAAATGTCAATTCGGTAACATGCAGGTAGAATGAATTCGTATTGTACAAATTGGGTACCATAACCAAGTTCGGGGATAAGCTTGAAGATGGGTAGAGTTCTTTTTCCAGCATGCGTACGATAGAACGTCTCTGATATTTATACAAGACACTCTTAAGGTCTTTAATCTCGTTGTTCAAAATCATAGACACTGCTGAATTAAACTGGGTATCATGTCTATTAACCATGGGTGATTGAATCCGATTGTACAATTCGATAACTCTCTCCTCTAGCGACAATATGGGTTGCTGTTGTTCATTATTAGTCTGGAAAGGCTTGCGATTCAGTAAGCGATACATTGTGAAAGAATCTGTTGCTCTATGAGTATTCCCAGAGGATCCATGTTTGATAAAGGAGATCAATACTGCCTGATTCATTTGGAAGTATTGTACCAACTGATGAGTAGATCTAATATTCCAGGCAATTGGCGAAAAATCCAAAACTTCCAGTACAATTTCTAAAGCTCTCTTTTGTCTACTTTGGTGCCATGCTGCCGGTTTACCCCGTCTGGTACCTTCTCTAAAAGTTTCAACTTTTCGATAACCAGCACAATCGTTGAAAAGGCAGTAAACTCTGCCTAGAATTATTTTTCTTCTGCAAATACAAAACTGTTTATATGTCACACGGATGACTCCTCTTTTAACGAGATAGTTGACTTCTAATAAAAAGTCGGCATAGTTGGATTTACTCCCATCTGGAGTCAATAGGAGAACCTTTTCATTATAGGGTGGATCATACCAATTCCAACCATCTGGGGCCATGGTTGAGAAGCTCGGAGTTCTTGGAAAATTATAGAAGAACAAAGTTCCTATCTTGGCAAAATTATGAAGATCATTGGTGACATTAGTAACACTTGTCAGGTCCATAAATTATTCCATAAGATAAGGCAGAAGATGTGATTAAGTAATTGAAACTAAATGTGTGATTAGGTAAGCGCGATATTTTCCTGGAACTACTATCGCCAACTAGTTTGGCAGGATGAAAGTTAGTTAGATCAAGATGCTTAGAGAAAAATATTAGCTAATATGAAAATCATTATTAGCAATACTTATTTAATTAGATCAACGGTGGTGTACTGTGATTTAACTTTTAATAGGACTTCGAACTTCAATCATTTGAACGTTCTGAAAGACCCACATTTGCTTTGGTCGGTAATGTAATCAGAAGATGATTACTAGATCCCAAGCTAAAATGCTATCTTTTCTGGACAACAGTTTTATCTTACGATCAAAGAATCTTGCTATTTTGAGAAGAACATTATCATTGGTGGGAACTCTAAAAAAAAGTGAATATTCCCCCCGATGACCCTATGAATCAGAATCTTATCATCTCTACTTTAGGCCTGTCAAACTGACATTTAGATTTCCAGCCACTCACACTGTCAATGATGACTTTCCAGTCCCCTTCTACCCGTATTCGTACCATGTAACCCTTACACGCCTTTTCCATTTCGGTTCGGATGCGACTTCCAGTCTGTCGGGTATGTAGCCTATTCTCTTAGCCGGTATTAAAACATACAAATTTCACCCAATTTCCTCTTTAACAAGGTAACAAATTAACTTCATAAATATGTCTACATTTGACTTTCTTTCCAGAAAAAGCGGTGTCATCGTTGGGGATGATGTTAGAAAGCTATTTGAATACGCAAGAGAAAAAAGATTTGCCATTCCTTCCATTAATGTAACGTCCTCTTCTACAGCGGTGTCCGTATTAGAGGCTGCTAGAGATAGCAAATCACCAGTCATGCTGCAAGTGTCTCAGGGAGGTGCTGCTTTCTTCCAGGGAAAAGGTGTTAATAATAAAGACCTTAGTGCTTCGGTCACTGGGTCTATTGCTGCTGCTCTGTTGATCAGAACTATTGCACCTGCCTATGGCGTACCTGTCATCTTACACACTGACCACTGTCAAAAAAAATGGCTTCCTTGGTTTGACGGAATGTTGGATGCAGATGAGGAATATTTCAAAACCCATGGAGAGCCTCTATTCTCCTCCCACATGTTAGACCTGTCTGAGGAAACAGATGATGAAAACATTGGCATTTGCGTGAAGTACTTCAAGAGAATGACAAAAATGAACCAGTGGTTAGAAATGGAGATTGGGATAACTGGTGGGGAGGAAGATGGAGTCAATAACGAAAATGCAGATAAAGACTCACTTTATACCAGTCCTGAAACCGTTTTCGCAGTTCATAGAGCACTGGCTCCAATTTCTCCAAACTTTGCCATTGCTGCAGCCTTCGGAAATGTTCATGGGGTCTACAAACCTGGTAATGTAGAATTGAGACCATCAATTTTAGGTGAACACCAAGCTTACGCAGCTCAACAGCTTGGCCTAAAGAATGGGTCAAAGCCACTTTTCCTAGTTTTCCATGGGGGTTCAGGATCTTCTCAACAAGAGTTCAACACTGCTATTAACCATGGAGTTGTTAAGGTTAATCTAGACACTGATTGTCAATATGCATACACCATTGGTTCAAGAGATTATATTTTGAAAAACAAAGACTATCTTCATTCTATGGTTGGTAATCCGCAAGGAGCTGACAAACCCAACAAGAAGTACTTTGAT
Organism: Komagataella ulmi; assembly: GCA_023213065.1. Lineage (NCBI taxonomy): Eukaryota > Fungi > Ascomycota > Pichiomycetes > Pichiales > Pichiaceae > Komagataella > Komagataella ulmi. The sequence continues at coordinate 1,189,938 of JAKWAZ010000001.1, forward strand.
CCAAGAGTGTGGATTAGAGAGAGTGAGAAAACAATGAGTGCTCGTGTTAAAGAAGCTCTGGAGGTGTTCCATGCTGCTGGTACTTTCAAGTCTGAGTCAAAACTGTGAATGAGAGTGGTCTTTATTCTTTAAGTCTATATGTTATTATACTTATCCAGGTAGTTACTGTAGTAAGCGGAAAGAAGGCCTCTCGGAGTTACAAGATAAACTCGCAGTGGTTCCTTCGAACTAGTTCCTGTTGTAGTTATACCCATCCCTGTAAGCTTATTAAGCTTTGACGCAATGGATGATTGTTTACGCCTAGCAGGCTTGACCAGTAGTTTTCCAGACCATGTTTCGTTGGAAGGGAGATGTTGGATGCACTTAATGGAGTCTCTGATTATTCTTCTCTTAGAAGGTATTTTTTCATTTATGGGCCTCCACTTAATGTCAGCTTCTGTTGAGCTGGCTGTGGTTATTGATGATCCTGTGACATTAGAAGATGAAAATGTTAATTGAGTGGAATCGGCTATGGAAGGCGAGGTACTGGCTGATAGATGAACCATGTCTATATCGTGACTTAAGTCTTCCACTCTAAGAAACTGTTCTATTGGCTCCAGTCTTTCTTCCTCTTCTTCATCTTCATCTTCATCTTCATCGTCGTCGTCTTCATCTTGAGGAGGATACTCATCAAGATCGTCTTGATCGTCATGATTCAAGTTTTGATTTTGGGCTTCATCGACTGTGCCATCACATGAACAACCCTCAGGAATATCATTTTCCATCAATACTGGAGCAAGGCAGTCGATTTCATCAAGAGTATCGTCGTTACTTTGACCCATGACAAATTTTGGTTTCTGCCCCGGGCACAACGGAGAAAGCTCAACTGAACCCGAGATAGTTGGGGTGACAGTAGGTGTGAGGGGTAAATCGTTTGAACTGGATATAGTTATATTAAGTCGTTCATTCAAAGAAGACGGCAGGGTAGGAGTTGTTGCACCAGATCTTGATCTCTTCCTAAAGAAATCGGACATAGATCTCGATCTATATCTAGAGGCAGTTTCTGATGATCTTGTCTCTGTAGAGCTCAGTATCCTTGTGTTGTTGTTCCTTCGGGTCCTTCTAGGAACTGTTCTATAAAACGGCATCTCCCTGCTTTGAATATCTAACGAATTATCCCTCGCTAAAGATAGAGCCAAGTTCCAATCGATCATGCTTTGCGAATTAGAAAATTGTAGTAAGAATTGACTGGTTTCACAGCGCAATCTCAATACATGTTTCCTTTTCAGATAATCAGATGCAGATCCAAACTTTGCGTATTGTAAAGAATGGCTTGCAATTAAACACTCCTCCCTCATAAAACCCAGCTGCTTCAAGCACTGTAAAACTACCAGATCCGTTTTGGTGGTAAATGAAGAGTTATAGAGAGAGATAAACTCCTCATCAAAGCACGTCTTTCCATTCATCTTGAAAATTAATTCGTCTAGTAACCTTGAGTCAAATCCATAGATATTCAATCTGGTATTATTAAGTTCTACAATAGCATCCTTCCAAGCTCTTCCGTTGGCAGGTTCGTACGGAGATAACCATTCCATTTTTCTTTGTAATATAGCAACCTTGTATACTGTGGGCTTATAGCTCGGTAACTGTTCACTTCCTTCGAGTTGGTGTGAGTAAATTGGGAATTTTGGACATCCTCCAGGAAGTAAATCTTTGTATGGAGGAGGTTTTATGGGTCCAGGTTCTATGATACTCATGACGTTGTTATCAGTCTCAGTTAAACCAAAGTAGTCCTGGCTGGAGGTATCTACTGATGATAAAGTACTGGACCTGGACCTTGAAGGCTGATGTCTAAAAGTGTGGCTGCTCGATGTACGAGGAGACTCTATTGGGGACGCTATCGACCCGTTTAAAGTAACAGCGCTTCCTGACCTAAATATCCTGGAAAGAGAACTTGTGCGGGATCTGGTTTTTCTAGTTAATGGAGAACTTGCAGAGTGATGTTGTGCTAAAGATGCTGATGAGTTCGACCTCATGGGTGCCGGATGTTGCTTGGGGCTTAAGTGCAGGTGTGACTGGGAATGCGACTGTAGCTTAATCGACCCAAGAGAGCTATACGGGTGATCAGACGTGTAAACCATTTGAGCATCGGAGAATCCTGGGGTATGGCTACAGCAAGTGGAGCGGAGGGGATTTATAGTGTAGGCTGAAAAAGAAAGTTTTAGAATAAAGCAGTGTCCCGTAGCCGCGGCCTTATTGATCCAGAAATATCCGTCCCAATGAGATAAGATTGGGTGACAAAAGCTATTTTGGATGCAGAGATGTCAGATGTCGATTGAAATAGGTGGGTGGCAGACCTAAACAGGGTTCTAGCCATAGAACAAATAGCACGGGGAAAAGCAGGGGCTTACGTTGTGACGGTGGGAAGTTTTTCTTTTCTTAATCGTACCAGGTCAAACTCAGGATGCTCATGTTCACTGTTGCTCTAAGTAATTACAGGTAGCCCGGCCAATTAAACATACCAGAAACGGTCTCCAAGGGGTGAGCCCCTATCTAGTGGTACAACAAAAAAATGCGCGGTGCAACGTTTTTTGACAGCTAACAATAATCTGTGGCTCCAGGGAACTACTTCAAGGGTTAACTGTATAAAAAACTTGGCAAGAAAAACTAGTCTTACCCGAATATGAGGTACCATACCCAATTTTACTGTATCATTGGTCAAAATATTCCAAATGAAATTTGATGGGGAGTTACGTAGTAGTCGGTTCCTAACCACCGTTAACGTCCGTTGAAATTCGTGCTTCAAGTCGTGGGTAAATCACAAATTGCTTATTTTCCTTAGTCCCTAGATCTTTCCCTGTGATTAATACTTGGCCGAAAAAAGAAGGTTCAGACCGGGACCGATCAATCCGACTTTATTACTGTTATGAGCTAAATCTATTTTTGGCAGATACGTGAATTGAGAACTCGTCATGATTTACAGTTGCGACTAAGGCAGTTTATCAACTCATGGTCGCCAGATAATCTCTTTAGAACTGTAACTACTCATCTCCATCTCTTCTGATGAAAGGAGAAAAAGAAAAAAGATTGCAGCACCTGAGTTTCGCGTATGGTCTCCCACTACACTACTCGGTCAGGCTCTTAGCAGCTTAACTACGGTTGATCGGACGGGAAACGGTGCTTTCTGCTAGATATGGCCGCAACCGAACTCTTGCATTTAACGTTGACTATTACCAGCTTAGATTAACTTCAGTATAACCTAACTAATAAATCAGCGTTTCCGCATAATACTTGCGTTGGCTTGCGGACTTGTGTTTCAAAGTTCTATGCCGTTTCTAGTAATCTTATATCTTCTGTCCATCAATCTCATAATAGTTAATTACGCAAGGGCTTATAAAACTTCTCTCCTCGCTGACCTCTTTCCGTGTTGAAGTGACTAAAATACCTTTATCTCAATGGGTACTCGACATCTTGATCTCCTACACTCAATTACTACCTGTTGGTAGTACCTCTAACAGTAGCAATTGTGCCTCCTAAATTACTTGGAACCGCACATACTATTCTCTTCATCCAACATCTACATCCCAACACCAATCGGATTCCACCAATAAACGCGCGCTCATTGACAACAGAAAATCAGTAATCTTCAGAAACCTCAGTAATAACTCCACCATAATGGCTACTTTAACTTCCGTGGTTAAGAGTTGTGATTACATCCTAAAGACCCCAATCTTGAGAAAGGTATTCCTTCCAGCTGCTAAGGCTTTTGGATGGGCCTCTGGACACAGAGAAGTTGGTTTGCGTGTTGATGACCTGTTGATAGAGGAGACTCCAGTTATGCAAAAGGCCATTTCAAGACTTCCAAGTGAAGAGATTTACGCCAGAAACTTCCGTATTTTAACTGCTCACCAGCTGACTCTTTCGGCAAATCTTTTGCCAAAGAACAAGTTTTTGAAGGCAGAAGACGATATCCCTTACCTGACACCGTACATTTTGGAAGCCGAAGCTGAGGCCGCTGAGAAGGCTGAGCTGGACAACATTCAACTGGTGAAAAACTGAACATATAAATATATATATATAACTATACAAAGCTTTGTTGATGAATAGTTCAGTAGTCGTTTTCGTCAGCTAGACCGTCCCCGTTATTGGGAAATCCATTCTCCTGAAGAATAGTAGATGGTCCATATTCTTTGATCAATCCTTGAATCTCGGTATCCTTGGCCAAAAATAATCCAATAAATGCCAAAGCATTGGTCCAGACCTTATCGAACTTTGCATTGCGCCTTGGTATAATCATGATCCACTTACTGGTCATTAGCAAATTATAGCTCACATCGAACGGGTTTGGTCCGTTCAAATACTTGAAACAATTCAGAACTTTACGGAAAAGAACCATATATGCCATTCCTAACTGCTCTTCTGCCTCTTCTAAATCAAATGGAATTTTAGGTAAGGGAAGGACGTAATGTTGGTACGGACAATTAGGGTCATTTAGACATTGCCTGGAAGACCTTGTATCTTTGGGTAGGTAGTATTCTTCTCCACGTACCAAGTCATCAACAAAGATGTTCTCTAGCTCTTTTGGAAATGGCATGAATTGAACGTGCTTATGGTACTGCGAATATCCCGATTCAGATCCTGAATTAAAGAAACTGAAATAATTTTCATGACGCCCAAGATTTTGTAAAGTGAAATACATGGTAGCAAGTTCTTTCGGCGTCAGTAATGAATCTTGTTTTACGAACTCTCTGGTCACCAGCAGGAAATGATTTGAAGAGTTAGGATACTTGTTTAGTATGAGCCTATAATCATCTGCCAAACGCTCTACGACTGTTAATTCTGGCTCGGGAATCATGAACGGGTCTGCTGCATGGACATCTTTTCTCGGTCTTGGAATATTGGTCTTGTTTCCTGGCTCTTGCGGTCTGTTCGATGGACGCTTTGACAGTCCACCAACAATTTCAATCTTGAATTTCAGGTTTCCATCCTCCAATATCTCAAATGAGTCTGACTCGTTGTAGATTAATTTTTCCTCTTTAAATGCTTTGTCGAATACTTGCTGAACAATAGGAAACAAATCCACTTTATTAAGTTCCGAAATAGACAACTGCTCCATCTTGATGAATATGCTTATGTTGGGTGTGGTTGGATCTCCCTCCTTCCAACAACCGCACCGCGATAGTCCATGGATAGATAATTGGTGTTGAGATGTACAATTAAAAAAGGTAGTCCTATTTTAGTTGGCAACCCCGCCCCGGTCAAACTCCTACCTCAAACTGTATGTTTAGAAATCAGAATCATCTAGCATGTCTTAAATTCACTTATTCTTCAGCAAGTGGAAAACTCTTTTCGTAGTGGACGAGACGAACTCTTATTCCCCCGCCAATGTCAACCCTCCAAATGCCATTTAACCAGAGCCGCGAAGAATTCCTCTCTTCCCTTCTGTCTCATCTGCCCAACGTCTCTATCAACACTAACTCAACCACTGGGAAACCTCGATTCAACCCCCCCTCCAACTAAATAATGAGTTATAGCAGTAACCACCTGAGTAACTCAATCAGCCTCAATGTTAAAGGAACACATATAATTGATGAAAAGGACGAGTCACAGCTTGTTTCTACGAATGACATAGCGTTACCCAACCAAAAGCCTTTGAATCATGTTGGAATTGATATTGGCGGATCCTTAACCAAGATCGTCTATTCAAGTAAGCTGGAGAACGGGGGAAAACTAAATTTTGAGAGCATTGAAACTAGCAAAGTAGAGCAGATAGTTCAGCGACTCAAGGAAGTACTCAAACATCACTATGGCTTCGACCCTGATAGTGACAGTGGCGAGCAAAACGAGGTCATAATCATGGCTACTGGAGGTGGCGCGTTCAAATATAACCAGTTACTGTTGGATGAAATCAAATGCCCTGTCGTGAAGACCGATGAAATGCAAAGTCTCATTGTAGGTTTGGATTTTCTAATTACCCGTATCCCCGATGAGATCTTTACCATCGATGAACACTTTTCCTACAATTCTGTCCAATGCCTGGAAGATCCACACATTTATCCATATCTACTGGTAAACATAGGTTCAGGAGTATCCATGATTAAAGTTACTGCCAATAATACGTTCACCCGTGTGAGTGGCTCATCGGTCGGAGGAGGGACACTGTGGGGTCTTCTATCAATCTTAACTGCTGCAAACGATTTTGATGAAATGTTAGCTCTAGCTCAGGATGGTAACAACGAAAATGTCGATCTACTGGTAGGTGACATCTATGGTCGTGGATATAATAAGATCGGTCTCAGTGCTGAAGCTATTGCAGCTTCTATGGGAAAAGCTTTCAAGAAAATCACTGCTGATGTGAAGGTACCAGAAGATGCTTCTGCAGAAGAAATACGGGCTCGACGTTTAGAGAGGCTACTTGCATTTGATCAAAAAGATATTGCCAAATCCCTATTGTTTGCAATCTCAAACAACATCGGCCAGATAGCTTTCCTGGAAGCCCAACGATGCGGAATATCTAAAATCTTCTTTGCAGGCTCATACATCCGAAACCACCCTCAAACCGTCAAGACATTGAGCTACGCTATAAAGTTTTGGTCTAACAACCAACAGTCTGCGTACTTCTTGCGGCATGAGGGATATCTGGGCAGTCTTGGTGCATTTTTATCAAAGCGGGCATCTGAAGATGCTTAATAGAGATTCATTCATGACTTAGTTTGATAAAAAGACTTCCTAGTTCAAAATACCAAGGACCTAACGTGGTGTCTAATTCAATATCCTGATCAATAGATTTAATTTCAGAGTTAATTTGTTGTATTTGTTTCTTCTTGTCTTCATAAAAGTCTTGGTTTTCCTTTAATAATCTTTGCAATCGCTTGATATCTTCATTACGTTCATCATTTTCCGTCTGCTTGGAGTTCAACTGATCTCTGAACATTTCCAGCCCACTAAATATGTCACCTTCAATATACTTGCCCAGCTCTTTCTCTACACCTTCGTACTCTGCTAGCTCCTGTAGTTCCTGCTCCATCTGCTGCAGTTCCTTTTTTGTCTGGGATATCTGATCCGATTTCTGTGACACTTTGTTGGCTAACTCAATACTAGAAGTACCCAACTGGTCCAATTCCTTCACCTGAGCCTTTATCTTATTGTCAACTTCATTTATATTATCTTTGACTTGGGTGTTTTCCCTTTCCAGTTGAACGATGTTGTTGTTGTCTATTAATTTGGGGTTTTCATTTATAATGATCCTAAGAAATTTCTCTTTACTCTCCTGTTCCAAGTACTGAAAGCCAAGTTTCTCAAACTGGGTTTCGTAGAACTTGAGAGAGTTCTCGATCTCTCTAGGATCTATAGTTGTCGTTTCAGTGTATTCCTTGACTAGTTGTTCCATTAGGGGAAGATTTATGTTGTATGGGTTTCTCGCGATATATAAACTGTGTAGGGTAGTAGAAGTACGTGCGCGGAAGTCTAAAGCCGTAAATAAGATGCCCACGCGACCAATAATAGAGACTAAAGTAGATGGATGGGTGGACAACGATTTCAGGAGATGGCTCAATCTATTGTCAAAACCCTCCGCTTGTCACCAATTCTTGCGATCTCACGCTAACTTGTGCTGTTCGCTAAGGATCTCTCCCCTGCTGTTTCTGATATCAGATAAAAATGGTCGCGAAACGTCATCATATACCCAGTCTTCCCTCTCCCCTCCACATTATCCACTCATATTATATTCCCTACTCTCATAACTCGGTACATCGTCTAAATGTCTAACCTGGAGAAGCAAATAAGGTTAAAGAATCTTTTGGAGTCATTGAATGGCTCCAAATCACAGGCTGATTTGAAGAAAGAGTCGCAGACGCTAATCGACATATTCAAACAGACCCGTCAGAAGATGATCCTTGATCAACAGAGCAACTTACATCCAGTCACATCAATACAAGGCAAGAAACTCCTGAACCTTAGAAAAGCTCTTCAAAATCATAAAAAAGATCGTGGTAACATCAATGGGGTAAAAACTAAAGCTGAGCAGGCCTCGACTCACGACCAGACAATTGATTCCAACAGCGATTCATCTTCAAGTGAGACTCTAATAGACACTTCGACTTCTTCCTCTTTTGACAATATAAAACGATGGTTGCATGAGACAAACTCTAATGAGTCACAATCCAAGGGAAGACCATCAGAATACACTCATGTGAATAGCCCCAATTCTGGGGTCTCTAGTAAGTCCGGCCAGTTATCAATGTTGACTCAAGATTCCAACCAGATTTTACTACTCATTAAACAGCTGACTGCAAAGTATAATATGCTGGAATCATTTTTTATCAACTCTTTTGAGCAGCTAATTGCTCTGTTCGATAATTTCTACTTTTTGTCATCGTTGATTGGATTCAACACATCGACCTCAAATAGTAAGATTACAAGGTTATTGAGAAACTTCATCAAGCAAGCTTCCAAGATATGGTTAGTCATTATCTTTCTTACTGTTAAGAATCTGTTCATCCGCATGATAAAACTCAATAGAACGGAGAAGAAAGTGAAACTCGAGAGAGACATCTTGATGTCAAGATCTCCCAATTCTTCCATTCAATATGAATATGATGCTATGCTACTCACAATCCGAACATCCAAAATTTCCACTTTCTTGGAAATGCTTGGAAACGTTAATGAATTTGCATTTTATTTGATCCAAGTTATGAACTGGAAGGTTTCCAAGAAGGTCAAGAATATACTGGCAGGAATCTCATGGATAATGAGCATCTACCGAATGAGCAAGGATGAGATTCAAGAAACAAATCCGTCAATAAATAATGGGTCAAAATCATCCGATGAGATCATAGATGAATACGCTTGAAAATACGAAACTATTTTTTTAAAGGGTAATACATTATAACTTGGATGCACCATTTTCCACTCCAAGCTCAGTCATAAAGGCATCAGATGTAGGCTCTCTTCCGAGTAACTCTTTGAGGTTATCTAGCTCCTCTCTTGATCCACCTCTGGCAAGAATTATATCACGGTATTTGATACCTTGAGCTGTACTCATTGGATCAGCCTTGAAAAAGGTGTAATAAATGTCACTGGCAAACACTTGTGAATACAGGTATCCGTAGTAACCAGCAGCATAACCGCCCATCAAATGTCCAAATGAACCATATCCTTTTGTAATCTGATCACCATTCTTAACCAAAGCAACTTCCTCACGCAATTCGTTCCACAACTTTGTGACATCCAAAGATTCAGGCTCTTTGGCAGTATGTAATTTCATGTCAAAGAGACCGAAGTGTAACTGCCTAAGATTGAAAATGGCGCCATTGACATGTTTGGACTTGACTAATGAATCAATGAGCTCATCGGGAAGGGCCTCTCCCGTCTTATAATGTTGAGAAAGAGATTTAAGTTGATCTCTAGTCCAGGTCCAATACTCTAGAATTTGTGAAGGACATTCTACGAAATCACGAGCAACTGAAGTACCGTGGAAACGAGCATATCTAGTTTGCCCGATTAAATCATGAATACCGTGTCCTAGCTCATGGAAGAATGTAGTAACTTCATTGTGCTTCAATAAGGATGGCTTATCCTTGGATGGTTTAGAAAAGTTACAAACCAAAGCAGTGACGGGATAGTTTTTACTTCCATCCTCTTTGATGTAACTAGGACCGATTCCAAAGTTTGCAGCATGTCCGTATTTTCCTTCTCTTGGATGCAAATCAAAATAGATCCAGCCTACAAACTCAGGAGAATCAGGGTTGTCAACTTTCCAAACGGAGAATTGTTTTACATCTGGATGCCAAACTTGTTTCTCCGATTCGTCAACTTGTTCAAATTGCAAATTGAACAAATGCTCGTAAATGGCAAGCATTTTTTCAATGGTTGACTCCATTGGAAAGTATTCAGCTAGCTTTTGCTCATCCACTTTGTATTCAGATTCAAGAAGCTTGTTATCGTAGTAACGATGATCCCAGACGTAGTAGTTTTCCTTATCATCAGCATTTGGATCATTAGCCTTGAGAGTCAGCATTCTTTGCAATTCTTTTTCACCGAGAGGTCTAAGTTTTTCCCTTACATCATCAAGAAATTCAAAAACGTTTTTGGAGTTCTTGGCCATCTTCACTTCCAATATGTAGTCAGCATAGGTATCATAACCCAAAACTTCTGCAAGTTGGTTTCTCAAATTGACAGCTTTCACAAGTAATCCTGCATTTTCAGGTATCTTGTTTTGGTCTCCGACAAATGCTCTTTGTCTCGTATTTGAACTAACCGCATACTTGAGTACGGGGAACAAGTCAGGATACTTGTATGTCATCTTGTGGTAAGTGACATCGTTCTCAGTCTTAGTTTCAAACTGCTCAACAACTGACTCTGGGACACCTTTTAACTCCTCGGTAGTAAACCAAATGTGTTCAGTTTCCTCTCCCAAGTTCTTATTAAACTTGATTGAAATGGTTGATAGATCCTGTTTCAACCTCTTGACTTCGTCTCTCTTCTCCTGTGGTAAATCTAAACCAGATCTCACGTAACCTAGGTTCAATTTTTCTAGTAAACGCTTAAATTCTGGGTCCAAGGTCTTTTGGAGTTCTGAATCTTCTTGAACCTGTTTGAACACTTTGTTCACTGTTTTGAACACATCTTCTCTAAGATTGGATTCAATGGAAAACTTGTCGATTTTCTCTTCACTAACAGTACTGGCATTACGAACATCCTTGTTATCGGAGATGTGTTGATAGAAGCTCAATTGACACAGTGGCAAGTATTGTTCGTTCTCAGAGGCAGCTATTTTCTTGATGGTGTCCACGCTGGCAGTAGCAAAGCTGTTTGCCACCCAATCGTCAACTTCTTGACTGGTAGATATATACTTATCAGTTTCGGCAAGAATCTGCTCTGGAGTGTGGTCCCAGCGTAATGGAGCCTGAGGGGGTTTCAAAGTGATTGGAGTTTTTGCCATATTGGTCAAGTTGATGACGTTTGAAGAGGAGGAAGACGTAGCGCGGTAGGCAAAGATTTTATAGGAGACAACCAAGCCAGCTGCGATGGCCCCTATCTTGTACTTATGGACAGCCAAGTGTTTCATGAAACAAAAGAGAAGCAGCCAATAGTGGGAAACTGGGAGGCAAGCGTTTGAAAGGGAGTAGGCAGGAGTATGGTCTAGAAAAGGAGTTTTTCACCAGAAAGGGGGACGGACACGGACTAATCGCTCCAAGATAAGCTGGCTGGCAGCAATAACACCCAGAAGCTAAAATAAGGGATATACTAATACAAATCCGTTTAACCTATTCAGTACCTAAAAATGTGTCTAATCTATAATACATGCCTGACGGCCGGGGTTTTTTTTTCTGTTCTTTTACTATGGGGTCCAATCATAATTCCCAGCTTTCTCCATTATTCACTTGCTTCAGTATTGCAGTAGCTAGCGCGTCTTCTGAAGCCAGCACATCTTCCACATTTGGCTTAGCCAAAACAGAAGAGGCACTGGAAATGGAGGAGGATTTATGATTGGTTTGAATGCTAAAATTTTGTATGGCAGGTGATAATTGAGGTTGCGGGATTTCGTTCATCGTGGATACACTGGACATAGTCGCAGTACTTGAGTCGCTCATGTGGTGATGGATTATATGATCCCTAGAACAAGCGTGAGGGGGCAAAAGTCCATTGCCACGAATCACACTTGTTGGTAACGTAGGATGGAGTTCTTCATGATTGGAGGGTTTGTCCGTAGGTATGGGCGGCAGTAACGAATCGTTCACCACAGGGTCCTGAGATAAACCTTCACTGACAGATGACGATACCTTAGCGGTCTCCTTTACTACGGACTCATGAGGACTAACCACCTTCGATTTTGAAAAAACTAATATTGAGCTGGATGAGGATATTGATACTGACCTGGAAAGTGATTTGGATCTTGATCTGGACGTATCTACCGAAGTTGACTTTGCATGCCTTGGGCTCCTTGACGAATCTTCGTCGCTGAAAGATTCGTATCGAAGGGCGAAGTCGCCCACTAGCATCTCTTCTCTGTTATTACTATTATTATTACCATGATTGTGTTGATTCTCGTTGCTGACATTTCCATTACTGCTGTTGCTACCGCTGCTGCTTGTGCTACTAGCTTTCTTTCTCGGGGACGTGGTGACCTTTGGTATCGAAGTTATTCGTTGTTTTGTTCTTTGAAGCTTGCTTCTCATTGAAGATAACGAGAGTGAACTCTTGTTCCCATCGTTATTGGGGTTCATTGGGGAGCTCGTCATGAATACGGCAGCGTTCAGAAGTAAAGAAACCACTAACTGAAAAGATAGTGACGGCAGACGAGGGGGTATAAGGAAGTGGGAGAAATAAAAATTAGGTCTTGAAATCTTTAATACACTGCTCCAGGTTAAATTATGCACTTGTTAGGCCAGATTTCAATTAGTCGGTCGCGGATTTTTCACGAAAGAAATCATTTGAATGTAATAACAGAGCGTACATGAGAAAAAGAAACGCGAAATGCACATATATGTAGGTTGCACCACGATGATGTTACCAATCAAGCAGTTCGACGAAGAGAGGTGGCGCCCATCACTAGTAGTTCTCTGGTTGGATGTATCGAGAGTTACTTTAACGTTGTAAATCTTTGGACGTTGGGACCATATTGCAGAGTAATTAAGATAAGAGCAAAACTAGGCCAGCCGACTTCTAGGGGTAAAATTTTGGTTTGGAGTGGAGCGTCAGCACTAAATTTTCTCTCTTTGTGGGTGTGGTAATCACTCCTTCGAGGATTGTGACGGGGGTCGGGTTCTAGAATCGGTTCCAGAACCCAGTTCCCTCTATGGTGTAAAGTTGTTGATTTGGTGGGTGTGCCTGTACTGTGGAACAAGTAGTGGTTCAAAACCCGATTGGCTCTCCCGTATACGGCCATTTCCCATTTTGGTACTTGCACTTTCATATGTAAAGATGTTAGGTTTGAACTCTATGGGTTCGAGATTCTAGATCGCTGTAAGCACTAGGGCTTTGCTGCAGCCTGTATTCCAAATCTTGCTTTTCATCGTAGCTTCTGTGCTATACTACATTGCAGCCAGCAGGAGTGCTGCCCTTTTGTAGCCAGACGCTAGAGATACATAATAGAAAGCAGCGCCAACCGAGCATTGCCAATAATGTTAGGAGCGCGAGCATCCGTCTAATTCCTATTATTCATGTAGCCTCCACTGTGTGTGGCCGCCTTTTGTCACACTTGTAAACAATCGCTGTTTTTAGCGAGATACTTACGCCATCCACTGTTTTCCGTCCAGAAAGTCATCCGCTGTTTGTAATAGTACACGACCACCAATTGTTCTCAAATGTAAACATGAGTAGTAAAAAAAAAAAACAGAGGTAGGGACACCTTGTGATCACAAACAACCCACAAATACCAACAGCACGTCCGTCCTATGGCTTGGTCATGGATTTAGACGCTCTCATTGACTCGATAGACGGGCTCGCCGTTCAGTGTACCACCTCAATCGAGAAGAACACGGAACTGTTGAATGATATATCCAATGTATACGGTGATGCCCTTTCAAACGATACGATCATCGACACACTAAACGCCAAATCAGATCATAATCTGGACATGATACAGCAGTTGAATCTGCTCAACCTGCGCTCTGAGTTTTTCCAGGCGCAATTGCACATCTTGGAACTTCATAGCGACATTAATCACAACAGAAAGCAGCATGGGTTGAATCCGCTAAATGAATGGAAAGATGATGATTTGAACTGGAGAACTTGTGAGACAACTTTGGATAACTTGTTTTTGGAGTTTGAGTATTTGAAGACTCAGAAACTGTCATTTAGGGGTATTCCTTCCACTTTTGAACATGTCCAAGAATCCAGGAATCAGGCTAATGTGTCTTCTCATATGGCTAGCCACAACTTGGAAATTAATGACAATTCGTACCTAAGACCCATTCATGTGGGGAAACAGAGAAATTTATCTAATCACAAGAATATTCAGAATGGGTACAGTTTCCACCGACGTCATTCTTCGTTACCTGACTCTCCATCCCTTGATGAGTCATCTAAACCTTTGAGACATTACACATCGTTTGAGACCGCATTGAAATCCATGAATTCTCGGTTAAGAAACTCAGAAAATGATACTATTTTTCAAGAAAAATTGCATAGCTTTGACATGTCAATTACATCACACGCTCATTCAACTTCTATATTCGATTCCATAACGGAGTCAACTCAGGTCTCAGATATCGATGATGAACATAATCCTCACAAAATCTTTTTTGGAGATGTTTTAACCAAATGTCCTTCGAATATTACTGCATTGGATACTCCACCCCGTCATGTACCATCTAATCATCCTTCCACTGCCATGGCGCTTAAGAAGCAAACTATGGTTTGGCTTAATCAGTTTCAACAAAGTAACTCAACCGATTCCCAACAAACTCCCAACTGGGCACCCAATGTCAATGTTTGCATCTCCTCAAGTTCGAACACTCGGAACTTACTTTCTTCTCTAATGTCCCAAGAATCCACCAAATCCAGCGTCAGTTCGTCAGGCCCTTCTCAACCAGATTTTCAAATTGACAAGACACAGATTTCACGAAAGCCGTCAATTTCCCAACTTGTATCCTCCTCCCAGGAAGCATCTCAATGGAGTCTTTTGCTGGACAAATTCAGGAAGAAATCAACATCACAGCCATCTGGTCTAGAGCGTCGGGACCCCATCAACTGCCATAAAAATTATAAAACTGAGATTGAAAAATCAAAACCAATTCCCGTCCCAGGATCTCTTTCCAGATATAGATCATCCAGTCTAGGCCAATCCTCATCCTCGACAATCACCATAGGGCCTAATCATAAAATGATAGTAAGGCATGGAGCGTTAAGCGGGCTCAATCAACACACATATTACGACCGTCGAAGAAATGTATCCTCCAATAGCTCTACAATGGTTCCAATTGCATCGCCTGATAACCGACGTGTAGTGAGCACTTATGTGAGACAAGATCACCTTGAAGATGCATTGAAAACTAGTTTAACTAATGTTACATAAAACCAAGAATTATGCATTGTTTATTCAAACCCTCTACTTCTGTTGAAAAGAGCTGTCAGCTTACGATCTGTGTTCTTTTTGGCAGCCTTCAACGTCCTATCTATTTGATTGACTTTGTACTTGATTTCTAAAGTGTTGATTTTAGCTTTCTTTGCAATATAGGTCACGGAAGCTTTTGCGCTTCCGATATTAGTACGACTTGATTCAACGTTTTTAATTTGTTGGCCCAATATGCCGTCGCTGGCAGATTGCATACTATTGGAAAAGCTCTTGAAGGAGCCAACAGCAGATTGTTTTCTGCTAAGAGATCCAAACAGTTCTTCCTGATCTGAGTCTTCTTCTTGTGTCTTTTTGCAAATTGCGCGGGCCTCCTCATCTTCCAATAGAGTCTCTGCCCTTGACATTCTAAACCTGGCTCTGGACTTTAAGATTTCCATTTCATCCTCAACATCCTCTTCTGCAATGACTTGAGTTTGTGTTGAAATACATTCGTTTTCGTCATCGACCTCTCGTAAGAATGACAGCTGCTTTTGAACGAAAGCTTCTGTTACCTTCCGTTTGCGCCCTCTTTTGGATACTTTGATTGGTTCCTCATCATCGTCATCAAACTGGTCACTTTCTGCCTCCTTTTCAATGCATTGTGTGTCTTTTAATTCATTATGTTCTTGTTCATCTGCCTCTTGTTCTTCTCCTTCTTCATCATCGTCCACCAGTTGTTCTAATTCTACACTTGAAACTCTAATAGGAACATCACTAATAGTCTCAAAAAAAGCCCTAGCTTTCTTATTATTATGGAAGCTGTTAGCGGACTCCAACTCCTGCTTCAATCTTTCTCTTTGTTTCTCTCTTCTGTTTCGGTAAAATTGCATCAAAAGATCATCTTCACCCTCACTAAGCTCTAGATCGTCTTGATTCCCACGACCCCGTCTCAATCTACCAGTTTGTATATCATGTAACAGCCTCTTAATCTGCTCTCTATCTTCTTCAATAGTAGTTTTGGCCAAAAGGCTTTGCAACTTATCTTCTCTCTGCTTGATTTTGGAGTAGTCGTCTAACATCTTTTCGTCTTCACTATTGGCCTCATCGTCAAAATCTCCGTCAATTCCTCCCATACCATGGTATTCATCTTCAGATTCTTCAGCTTCCTGTTGCATAATTTGATCTAGTTTCTTGGATTTCATTTCTCTATCACGTTTCTTGCGTAGAAGCTCCTTCTTACGTATTTTCATTTTCATGAGGTCGACTTGAATTCTACGAGATTCCGCCTCGTCCTCATCTTCATCTGCGTCTTCATCGGATGAAGAATGCAGTACTATTTCTGTCTTGGGAGTTGATGGGGATTGAGACTCTGAGATTAGTTGCGTGGAAGAATCGAGTTGAAGCTGATCCGTTTCAATGATCTCTTTGTTGTAGCCAACATGATTCATGAAGTTAGGCTGATTCTGAGAATGTTCCTGAGTAGATTCGACGTTTATCGAGATCTGAGTATCGATGTTGTTTTGATGCATTGAAGTTGGGAGGGGACCTTCGTGGGGCCCTCCATAAGCACCTAAATAAATTTCATCTTCATTGTCTTCTTGCGGATCATCAGTTTTATTGATGGTCCCAATTTCCTCTGCAATGTCTTCTGCCTCTTCTTCTTCCGCTTCAACTTCAGATGCACTATCGGGGACTTCTTCGCCGTCAGGCGTGTCTCCCTTTTGAGATTTCTTTGAAATACTACGTTCTCTTTCCTTAAGTTTTCTATTCATTTCCAGCTCACGGGTCAGAAGATCCTCAAGATCTTTGTCCTCCTGGGTCAATTTGTAGACAATGCCCTCCTCTTGTTTGTTTTCTTTCAAATAAAGAAGCATTTGCTGCTTGGTTTTATTCTTCAATAATTTGAAAAGCTTCTTATTCTTGGATTTATTAGATTCTTTAACATGTCTAATGAGATCCCTAACAGGAAATTTATTCACGAATGGACCCGCTAATCTTTTGCCTCCTCCCTGACGATTCTTCTTACGAGCAAATTTGGCCTTGACTTGAAGAACGGTAGCCTTACTTGTTTCAGCTTTTACTTTCTGAAAATTGTAATCGTCGTCATCAGAACTGAGGTCAATTAACTTGGCTCCAATATCATCTGTCCTGATGGTCTCATTAAGTTTAACAGTGTATTGCTGTAATGGATTGGAAAGAGTTTGGTGATTTTGAAGCTGGAAAGGAGACTTAATAGGTTCTCTCACTTTCATGGGTGATGTATTTGGCGTGCTATCTATTCTGATTGGAGACGATTTGATGTTTTGAGCACTAATCTCTTCTAGATTATCATCGTTTTCAAATTCTTCAAGTAATTTTAATGCAGTAAATTTTGATTGTTTTTTTTCCTTGATGATTGATTTATTATTGGACACAATCTTTTGAAGATCATCCTCGGAAAGGAACTCTTCATCATTGTTCACCTGTCCGTCTTCATCGTCTTCATTTATGTGCCCAGATTCCTCTTCTTTATTTTGCTTGCTCTGTAGTTCCAAAATACTACTTCTCAAATTTTCCAATTCATGCGAGTCGACGAACTCACCCAGGGTCGAATCTGAAGTAGATTTCAGTGATAATCGGAACTTAATTTTGTCTTCTTTAGAGAGATTAGCATAGGCTGGATTATCAACAAGAGTAGCAGTTAAAGAATTTTTTGCCGGTTGTATCTGGAGAGTTTCCAATTCCTTTTCTGAGTGTTGCTCGGGCATTTCCTCATCATTGGATTGTGAGGGAACTAAAGAGCCTACCGGGACCAACGATTGTTTGGAAAAACCAAAACCGGTTGGTTTCATATGAAAATGGTTTAATTCTTCAGTGTCATTGGGAATAGGTATTTTGCGTGTTTCGACAGCTTCGTCAATTTGTGTTTTGAAAACAGGGGTATCATCAAGCTCCGTACTAACCATCTGAGTATGTAAATATTGAGTTTCAACAAGTTGAGTCTCCTCAATTGTGTCCTCTTTGTCATCTGCCTCATTGTGTGTTGTACCATTCAACCGATGTTCAATCTTCGACAAATTGAGCTTGAAATTGAACAGTGGAGAATACTGAGCTTTCTCCTTAGATTGGGAAAGTTCAAGTTCAGACTCCGATTCTTCCTCCATTCTCTCAGATGCTTGGCTTACAGCAGCAACAGGCTTGTACCTGCTGCTCATCTGAACGGTGTCGATATCCAACCCATTCAGTAAGTCCATTCTCTGTGTGCTGCACCGTAAGAACTCTTTTCTACCGCGTTGAAATAGCGTAAAGATATACACAACCCAGAACGCGTATCAGAAATAGTCGTGTGAATGGTAAAATTAGATCTTTCAGGGTCGTGCGCCGGTTAAGTCAGCCGAACCAACGAAAGGTGCGACATTATCCTAGGTGGTCGGTCGATCAACAACTTTGGAAAGAACCCTCTTCAAAGCATATATAGAAATGTCAGAATCAAAACAATTGAGTCAACCCGTCTCCTCTACGTTGCTAAACGATAAGTGGGACGTTGTATTGGCTAACACAGTGGTTAAAACCGGTCTCGGATTTGGAGGCGGTGTTCTGCTAAGTGTTCTGTTTTTCAAAAGAAGAGCCTTCCCTGTGTGGTTGGGAATTGGCTTTGGTTTGGGCCGTGGATACTCTGAAGGTGATGCTATATTTAGATCTCCTGCTGGTTTACGTGATGTCAAGGCATAGAATAAATACACAGGAATGCATGTTGTGTGATATAAAGGTGTAAGTACATGAGTGGAGAGTGTGTGAGTGGATGTGGTCATTAATCCAACGAATTTCAACCGTGATAAATTATAAATAAGGAGATACTCTTATCTTTTTGATCCGACGGATAAGATGCCCTGTAGCAAGTATCCATATGTTCATGTGTCTATCGCTCAATGAGGTTACTATCCACTCATATGTTCCTTCCCATTCAAGCATCCTATAATATTAGTTCTTGGTTAAATCGTCTGTGTTCCCTGCTGGTTTCTTTAATTTTCTTTTACGTCTAGGTGCAATTATAGTAACGATGTGCAAGAAGTTTCACAACCGAAACCCTCCCATTAGCTCCAGCTGCTTGGCTATGTCATCCCCAACTTTTGTTTCCTCCTTCTGTAATTCCTTTTTCCATATTTTATCTTTGTCATAACTTTGTTTAATGTCTTTGAGAGCTGTCTTCTTATCCTGTTTAACCAATTCTTCGTCATCCATCAGATCCTCTAGTTGTATGTCTGCCATCTTCTGCAGTTTATTGGCATTGCTTTTTTTTATCTGTAGTTTCGACACTTTGGAGGAGCTCTTCCTTTCGTGCGCCTTCCGATGCTTCGGTATTATCTTCTTCGAACTTCTCTTCGTTTGCGATTTTGAAGCCATGCCTGTCCAATATCAAAAAGGAAAAAAAAATTATTTGGATAGGAAAAAACGAGACAGAAAAAAAAACTTTAGAAAGAAAAAACTTCTTAAACATGGTTTCACACGAGAAAGAAAAGCCATGGGATACTCCAGATGTCGACAAATGGAAGCAAGACGAGTTCAAGGAAGAAGATAATGTATCTGGCCAGCCTTTTGCCGAAGAGTCCTCCTTTGTTACCCTGTTTCCAAAGTATAGAGAGCAGTATCTCAAGCAAGCTTGGGGAGATGTAGCAAAGGCTTTAAATGCCCACCATATAGGCTGTGAACTGAATTTGGTTGAAGGTTCTATGACAGTAAAGACTACAAGAAAAACGTTTGATCCTGCCATTATTTTGAAGGCAAGAGACTTGATTAAGCTGCTAGCACGTTCGGTTCCTTTGCCTCAAGCTGTGAAGATCCTTCAAGACGACGTATCTTGTGATGTCATCAAGATTGGAGGTAACTTGGATAATAAAGAGCGCTTCACCAAAAGAAGGCAACGTTTGGTCGGCCCGAATGGTAATACACTTAAAGCACTGGAGCTGCTCACTGGTTGTTATATTTTGGTTCAAGGTAACACTGTTAGTGTGATGGGGCCTTTCAAGGGGTTGAAAGAAGTCCGTCGTGTAGTTGAAGACTGTATGAAGAATGTGCATCCAATTTACCATATCAAGGAATTAATGATCAAGAGAGAATTGGCAAAAAAACCTGAGCTGGTAAATGAAGATTGGTCTCGGTTTTTGCCAATGTTCAGAAAGAGAAACGTTGCTCGTAAGAACAAGATATCCAAGAAGGAAAAGAAACCATACACTCCATTCCCACCTCAACAGAAACCTAGAAAAGTGGACTTACAAATTGAGAGTGGTGAATACTTTTTGGGTGACAGGGCAAAGAAAGCCAAAGAACTTCAAGAAAAGAGAGACAAACAGCAGGAAGTTACTGACAAAAAGAGGGATGATAGAAATAAGGGTTACGTTGCACCTGAAGAGGAACATAGAAAGAACAAACTACTAAATTAGGTTCATTACACTCCTTGAACTATTTGGGTCGTCTTGCAGAATTGTCCAGCATACTGCTTAATGATAGAGAGTCGGCTTTGAACGATGGGACAGATTCGTTTCTCTTGATTCGATTGAGTGTTTCTGCAATTACATCATTTTTTGTATGATGATACGTTTCATATGGTTTGAATGGTATGAACTCCGGATGGATGAAGGGATTATCGTCATACCGTTGTTCTGGTTGGCGTTGAAATTTTGATATCAATATACCTATCATAAGCTGAAACGTCCACAACAATCCAAATAATAAGCATTGCCAGAGTTCCCATGTGAGATTCTGTTTGTAGTATTTGCACAATGCAGAAATTCCCTCAGCCATTTTCGACATTAAGTCGTCCTGATCTTGATTGCTAATAGCGTAGTTCTCTGTAGGAATCTTCAACTCCGTTGATTTAGTAAGCCAGTCAAATCCCTTATTGACTGCCTCTAACTTCCTCCCAATTACACAATACACAACTCCGTTGACCATATCTCCAACTATTGAGTCTCTGAAGATACCATTTATACCTCCATTCACGTCTGTGATAAAGTCGTTCATTGTTGAATTCACACTGCTAAAAGTGTTGTGAATGCTAGCCAGTGTCATATTATTATTGATATAAGTTTCGTAAGACTTTGCCTGGTATTGAACGTACTGGTTCAGATTGTCATTATTATAGGACTCTCCGTCTGCCAACCAATCATTGCTCAAGTTCTGGATTTTGTTGACGATTGCGACCTGAATAATATAGGAGAACAATGAGAAAAAGAACAGTACTAAAATATTGATGGACGGGCTTGAACAAATGTACAGCATAAGCCACTTGATGTATCCTGAACCGCAATATTTATGAATATACCTGTTTTCAAACGTAGAGACAACTTCCATGTTTGGTCTTTTTTCATCAATCTCTTGTATGTGCCTGAAGCTTCGACTTTGTAACCACAACTGAACTAAGGTGATTACGACAATGCTGCCGACACTCAAAATCAAAATCAAAGTAAACATTCTGTTGCTTGAAGTGTGTAAAGAGTCATAAAAATCAGATACTGTATCAGAACTACATGCTTCATTGAGTGCAAAAGATTCATTGACCCTTTTCTCTGGAAGAGAGCGAGTCTTGATTATTTTATCGGTAACATTGGATACTACTCCGTCAAGCAAACCATCAAGGTTCACATCAACGCTGTTCAGGCTACGAATTTTCTCATCAACAGAGGATGGTATTTGCCAGTTTTTCAGCGAGTCAATCGTAAGATCAATAGCCTTAAAATTGTCATCTGAGAAAAAGTTTCCCACTCTGTTGATAACTGAAGCCACACTGGACAGCTGTTTATTAAGTTCAGTTGCCGTGGTGGTGATTGTATTATTCACCACATCAACAATTTCTTCGGCAACTGTAGCTGAAACTCTAGTTGTTGACGTGATCAGCAGATCAAGTAGACAAACATATGTTCCAATAAAGAGGTCAACGATAAAATTGAAAATGCTCCCAAGAACCTGAATACTTTTGTTGGTCATCTCATGAATGAACAAAGACAGTGAATCTAAAGATTCGTCGACCATAGATTTATACTCAGTCTGGAACCGATTAATTTGTGAGCATAATCCCAAAGAAGATTGCCTTAACACGGCAAGACTTGAATTGAAGAGTGCCTGAAATAGTTTAATCTTGATGATAAAAAGCACTATCACGATATTGTATCTATTGATGAGAGTGGTTTGAACGCAGCTTTCCTTGAAATTAATAAAGCTATTACTGTGCATATGGTAATGTTTTACCATTTGTCTCCAGATTCCTGCCCTTTAAGTATTGTCCCTCATGAAACCATTCTGAAACAATATACCATCGCATTCGTTTAAAGCTCAATCTTTCACCTTGACAGTTTCCAAGTGGCTTAAACTTCTAATAGCTCAATGCAAAAACATTTTCTACTCATTGTGCAACTCTTATCACTGAGCAATTATTTGCTGTCATCCTTAAAACTTCTACGGAGATTACTATTCGTCTTTTTTTCCTTTAGACATCTACTTCTATTCTCATCTCAAACAACATTTGGCATGTCGTGCGGCTCATGAAGCTTACGAGAAGACCTAGAAAAAGATAGCAGCCGCACAGATAACTGATAACAACACCAGATAACGAAGACATCAGGCTCGGGGTCTCAGAAACTTGCTGCTACGACAATCCTCCATCAACAACCATATATTTCATCCTACACATATTGAAACCCTTACTAACTCATCTGGTGAACTTCCCCAACTCAGCTATTCATCAACTCATGACCCATAGAACTTCATATATCAAGTTATCCTACTCGGAAATCGAACGACGAGCAGACCCCGTACCAGCGCGGGGAGGGTATTGTGGATAGTTTGTATCCAGTATATGAGTACAAGTACACCACAATTCTTGTTTGGTGTTATTCATGGCTGATGGGATATGCTGGCCGCATCCAGTCCATGATTTGCGATTGCAAAGTGGGCAAATGGCAGTTTGGCACATAATGTTTTGTCTTTTGGGCTCGGCAAAAAATACTGAGGGAGTAATACTTAGGAGGAGAAGTGCAACGAGTGTGAGGTGAGAATTTATACTTCTGGTTAAAAGTTCGAAAGAGACGCATGGGTGGGGTGCGGCCGGGATGGAAAGAGAAAGAACCTGCGCGTGACTCCGGGCGAACTTAACGAAAAATTGGCCCATATTCTCATTCGTGGTAACTAATGTTCAATAATGATCTCATCATCGTTAACAACTAGCGTGATTGAATTGGGAGAAGACGGGTTGTTTGTGTTCCCGTTTGTCGTCTCTGACTTTGGTTCGGACTTTGACTGAGTATGTAGTGCCGGTGCAACGATTGGAGTAGGGCCCCGCGTATCAGTGAGATCACCGACGCCCCACCTTGTCATCATGGAGACAAACCCAGTGCCCAGGGCTATCTCCGCATCGACTCTAGATTCATCAACCACCAACTCAAAGTCAAACTTCCATTGACGCATCAGACGTACTCGAGCGGCTCTCACCCTTATTTCTTCATCGTTATCGTCAACATTGGTAATTATTTCCAAGAACTTGGAGTTTTTGGTCCATGCAAGCATGTTTCCTTGAAGATTAATGTAATCCAAGGTTCCCTGACGCCAATTGGATACTGTCTTGATCTCTCTGTGTTGCAGCACCCCAGGCTTGTTGTGGAAATCGATCGATCTGCTAAAGAATCCAACTCGTACAGTGGCTATCTCCCTTCGGCTAGAATCAAACATGGACCATACTGGGTTCAACGAGGATAAACGCTCGAAGGTGTATCTCAATTGACCATTGTGATCAAATACATTAACTATCCTTTGCTTATCGTTGTTATCTCTACGGACATGGAATCCAACAGTGGGACTTTCCAGTGGTATCACATTACCATTGGAATGATGGAAATCTATGAGGTTAGAGAGGTACATGTGGTGAA
The DNA here is from genome assembly GCA_023213065.1 of Komagataella ulmi. Classification (NCBI taxonomy): domain Eukaryota; kingdom Fungi; phylum Ascomycota; class Pichiomycetes; order Pichiales; family Pichiaceae; genus Komagataella; species Komagataella ulmi. Next base: position 1,213,812 of record JAKWAZ010000001.1, read on the forward strand.
TCATGTAGTTATTCAGCGTGTTGTATGCATTTTGAACATACACCGCTGGTGCTTCGAATACGGGCATCCTTAGCTAGAAGGGGGATGAAGCAATGACTAAAAAAAAATGAACTGAGGGGGCAAACAAAGACAGAAGAGTAGTAACGAGGGAGCTGAGCCCTTTTATACCAAATAACCCTTAAGTTCCTTTGTTCTGTTCACAAAGAGTATATGATAGAGCGGCGGGCCACCCGTGCAGCGAGCCGCATCTCAACACTGGCTAAGGCTCAAGAGACATGACGTAATGTTCTGTATACATAATCTATATAGTGCTGAACAGTTTTAAAGAATGGACCAAGCGTCCTCTGCTCCGTGGCAGAACTTGGAACAGGCTACTGAGGCACTCAATGGGTACTCAGAAACACCAATCTTCTCGTCGACGAATTCATCCGCAAAATCGTCTTTACCTCTGGCCATGGCACCTACAAAAACACATATACTCTCATCAGGGGCCAGTTTTTCAATGTATGATGACACTTTGACGACTTCGGCATCAAAAGAAAGAGTAATCTTACGGCATTTGATAGGTAGATGGTCCGTGATCGGGTTTTTGATTACTTTGAGAAGCTTCTCTTCAGAATTGACAGACCTGATGCTTAGCTTATGCAATAACTGAACCATCAGGCCAGAAAATCTCTTGAATGTCCTCGGTATACGTACTGTAGGATTAACTTCGATCAGGACACCCTTTGCCGTTTGAATGTATACTTGAAGCTTTCCAGCTTTATTTATAGGGGAATCCAATAGAGTCAATAAACATTGATGTGTGATATCAGGTCTAGCTTCACTAATGTCTCGGCTCATCTTCCTGAGTAGTGCTTGGTGGTCATCGCAATTTAACAATGCATACTTGTCATTATGTCCTGAAGATGTCATCCTGTGAGTCTCTAAGCTGGCTTGGGAGAGCACGACAATCAATCTCTGTGTTGTTTTATCTTTTGACGTTAGAACTGTGGGTCTCTGAGGAACCAAAGAGGCCTCTGGGATCTCCACTTTTGTTCTGGTGTCTCTTTGTTTGGAGTCTTCTACCATATTAAGTGGATGATGAAGAGAAGAAAAATTTTGGACCTGGCGGAATTTTTTTTTTCTCCGCTGCCTTCCTTCCTACTTCGAAAAAAAATTCCGTCCAGCGGCAGAAGGATGAAGACAAAGTTGGTAGGGGAGAACGGGGAGAAATTGTTCTATCGCGCTATTGTTAAGATGGGATTTAGAGTAAATAATGAACTAAAACTTTTAAACTTCATATGGACCACGAGAGCTTTGATGGTTTTGACGACTTTGATGACCAAGAGCTGGACAATCAACTGGTAGCTTTAACAGGGCCCCCTCCTGACAAGGATATGATGTTGCAGGGAGAGAATAGCATTCTTAGATCTAAGATTGAGACTATCAACCGAACTCATGATAAAGAAATCAAAGGAATACATGATCGATTTCAGCAAGCTTTGAAAAAGCAGGAAACAACCATGGGTACATTAAGTGAACAAATTGAGTCTCTAAAGAACGACATTGTTCGGTTAGAGGATGAAAAAAAGTTTCTCAAGAACGAAAAACAGAGCCTGCATCAAGAGTACCTAAACTCCAAGAAAAGGAAGTTATCCTCAACACAATCTATCGATAACACTGCAGATTTATCGAGTACACAGATAGGCAACCCCTCGACTACTATCATTCACTATCTACCAGTTCTCCCCAATGAAAAGTCATTGTTCTTGGAACACGTTACAAATCTATCCATATCTGGTTTGAATTGTTGCACATTGGACATATTGGAGAAGTTCTCCCACATATCCCCCCAAAAAAACTTGAAAGATTTTATCTTGGGAACTCTAATCAATTGCAATCTGGAAAGATTGGACGAGCTGGTCTCGTTCTATCTGCAACTGTTGTTGGAAGTGTTGAATAACCAAGATGAACCAATAGTGATAAGCTTGATTCTCTCCCTCATCAACTCAGGCATAAGCTACAGGCCAGCCGCTCTGAAAGGTCAGTTGAGTATCGTAGAACAAGTGTGTGACAAGGTTTTACACTATATCGGTGTTTTCAAAAAGTATACGAAGTTAGTCGAATTGTTTGAGCCAGTCTACACTAACTTGCATGATGAGTATCTGAAGAAATTGGTAGTAATTTATGCTATGGACACATTGGTTACAATCAGCCGAGTCTTCCAATTCCATGGATTGGAAAGGGATATTATTGAACAATTGGACCGATTCCCAGTATCCACACAGACTCCAGTCAAATTGTTGATTAATTACCTCGATATACTTGAAACAATTCCTTCGGAAGCTCGACTGGGGACCTACCTGGTCCCTTTCATCAGACTATTAAATGTCCAATTGGATTCTATCAAATCTTACAACATGTATGGTTTGAATGATCAGCTGGGAAACAATAATGATGTACAACTTTTGAAAACCATCCTCTTTGGGGTTCCGCAAACTCTATCGCCAATTTCTCTATCAACTTTTGAACAATTAACCAACTACGATTCGGATACCCAATTTATTTCCAGGTTCAGCATGAAAGTACTTCAATTTAAACTGAAAGCATTAAAACTATTGCAGAAAGCACAATTTCAGCTGCAAAGCAACGACATGATACCGGAACTATGCAAATTGATTGGAATTCAACAAAACTACATAACCAGGTTTCCTAGATGCCGAAGCAACCACTTACGGTTGAAACTAATCAATGTCATGATAGAAACCATTCACACCAGAGTTTATGATCAAAGTGGCAACCTTCCAGATGCAATCAGCACCTTGCCCAGTGAGGTGCTATCAGATCTTATAGTGGTGCTAGCCAAGATAACGTTTAGTAAGATACCTAACTTGCACACTTCATTCTGTGAATTTGGTCACGATTTAAGGTTGAAGAAACGTAATACAGTACCACTAGTTCAAGATTTTAAAGAAACCAATCCGACACAGTTATACTATATGGAAATAGAAACCAGCAACGGATTAGAAGTCCCCTACGACGACAAGACGATTGATCTCAGCAAAGACATTCTAGGCAAATATGTGACTAGTGAAGATGCAGACGAGCTGTACGACAGCATTCTGAACCCTTCATTTAGGCCAGGACAGGACCATGTGTAAGGAAATGTGTAATAAGTAACTAATAGTTTCTCAAATTATGATTCATGTACAATATTAGAATACTTAGTTCTTGGACTCAGAGGTTAAACCGTTGTTGAATCTTCTTGACATGTGCTTCAAGTATTGCATACGACCGGTACCAGTAGTTCTTCTTCTCTTAGCCTTAGCACCCCAGTTGTAAGATCTCATCTTGGCGGCTGGGTACCCACAGGAAGAACAAGTCTTCTTCTGGATGTGGAAAGAACGGCGACCACATCGTCTGCAGAGGGTGTGTGACTTGTTGTTTTTCTTACCAAAGGATGGAGTACCTTCTATAATTAGGTGTTAGTATTGTGCCTCTTTAAAGCTTTACTTGTAAGTTGCCTGGTATATTTTCTCAAACAGGAAGTCGTGGAACCAGCTCTTGAGAGGTTATCCATCAACGTTTCGTAGTTTAATAATCCTGGACAATCTGATCTTAGTCTACGTACTTGTCATGTTGTCTGTTTCTTATGAAGATGTGTTAAGGTAGGAAGAATGGATTTGAGGAAGCTGGCTAGGTCGAGATAATTTTTCACGACTGCGGCTACATTAGGAAGGAAGACAAAAACCTTGTGATTCGCAATAGGGTTTGCAGCCCTAGCAACGGAGTAAAATTTTCTGATGTTTGGAGTTATCTGTAAACTTTTTTCGCTAAAGAGGATGTTGGATGCTCGTATAGCCTGGCTATTGTTTGTTGTTGTGAAGCTTACGTGAAGCGCGTCTTGTATACGCGTGCGCATAATAAAATACCTAGTAAAAAAATCAGGGATTTACCAGCCATCTACAACACACATGTCGTACCAATTCCCTCCATCGTCTCCTGTCTTGGAAGACAAGGAGAATATTGATCCAAGACCAAAAGTGATAGAGACTGTGGAAGATGACCTGATTTCAGATCATCTTCATGAGTTCTATCCCACACCAAATCCTTCCTCTACCACGGGAAGGCACACTGAAATGAACGAGGCCATACCAAAGAGTTTCGTGGAAGTTTCAGAAGATACTCCAGAGGTCACTAAGCAATCTGCGCAAGAAGATGTTCATGAAACTCCTGTTGAAGAGACTACACCAATCATTCGCATACCCAGCACTGGTAAAGAGATGTCAATTGGCCGATCCTCAAAAAATGACTTCAAGCTGTCTAATAATAAACAGATTTCAAGGTGCCATATCCAGTTGTCATACAATAATGACACGGATGATCTCAAGGTTCGTGTTCTTGGCCACAACGGTGTCAATGTAACCATCCCATATAAACTTGACGTGCAGTTTACTGAAGTCAACAATGAGTACAAATTAAGCAGATACATGATTCATGACAAGTTCCTCACCAATTTCAACATGTTTAAGGATGAAACGATTTTGTTTCCTTACCATGAAGGTGTTATTTTTGACATTAAGGGCGAAGTGATGAAGGTGATAGTTGACGGAGCTCGCAAGAGAAAGGCTGAGAAACCACCACAAACATCGTCAATTTCAGACCGTTCCTCCACCCAACAAATAAAAAGTCGAGCTGCTTCCCCTGCAACTCCAGCTAGGAAAACCAAGCGGGCAGCCAGAGATGATAATGACCAACTTTTAATGGCCCATCTTACTGACGAAGAGATTGACGGATTCTTAGAGCACGTGACAAAAGACGATCTTCACGAGATAAGTAAGATTCTGGTTAACCATCTAGCATTCTCTAGACTACAATCAACACCACTCAGAGATTTGCAGAAGGTGTCTCAAAGGACCCAAGCTCTCACCAAGCGACAATTGCGGGTGATCCTAATTAAGAAGATTCCATGCATTGGTGTGATCTACAGATCTGGTAAAGACGCTGCAGGTGAGCTTTTGGACGAAGAATACTACTACGATGTTGATAAGGATGATGACAGTGGACGGGTTTCCTTAGTCAACAATTTAAAAGGAAACTCCAGCATTCGTAACTGCAGAAAGCAACACAAACAGTATTACTGGAAGAAGCCCACCCTAAAAAAATGATGTATCTACGCGCTTTCCTATATAGCTAAGTTGTTTATTATAGCCTGAATTGCACACTTAATTTCATAATTGCTATTTTATAGGCTTTTAGGCTATTTTGTTAGACCTTCCAAAGAAGACTGGTATATAGGTGTGGGGGAGGGAGAGTAGTGAAAAAGCAAGAGAAAGGAAATCTGGAAATCTTGATGCTGGATTGATGGGTTATAGCAAAGATATTTGGGAAACTTGTCAGACCGAAGTATCTGGACCTGTAGTGAATGACGATGGAGTTTCTGATCAATGGTCTCATTGGGAAAGGGAATTCTTCTTTCAGAATTTGGATAGAGCTGAAGCGTTTTCAGGGATTGGGAAGGTGGCTGCACATGAGGAGAAACCTAGCAAGAGAAATGATGTTTTAAGGAACAGTTGGATGGATCCTTTACCTGGTAGAGGTATAAACAGTTCAACCCAGCAAAGACCATCTTGGAGTTACTCAGATTATTATCCTCAAACGTCTACTAGGAGAGTCAGCTCACAAAGTTTGGATGGAAACACAGAAATTGCAGCAATGGCCTTGGACAACGGGTTAAGCTTGCTGAGAAACCAAATCATTGCTTCTTCTCAACTTCATAATGAATACTGCAATGCCAGAAGTTATTTTGGAAACGCAGAGACATGTGAGCAAGTAGCACAACGACTGAATATGCTACTGGAAGATCGAAGAGTCATTCGATTATTGAAGTTTTTAAAGAATAATAATGATGATCTAAGGTTCCAAAGCAGAAACTTCTCAATGATAAGCAGTAAAAACAGCAGAGTTGATTTAATATCCGTTGCAAAGCATTCCAATTTGCGATTCAAAAGAAATGACTTAGTGGTGATTGAAGGCGATAGAGGCAAGGACTTGGTGACGATAGTTGAACCAGTAATCTCTCAGAATGTGGCAATTTTGTTCAATTATCTCAAAAAAAAACTCCATTTAAAGAGTTTAAAATGTGGACAGCAACGAATCCCTTCAGTTCAACCGGATTCGACAGTAATCCCCAAGAAACCAACTGTGATCAACGAAGATGAGAATTTTGTCACCTTGCCGAACAAACAGGTACTTAGATTTGTCAAGCCTTCAGAAATACAGTTTCTGGTAGACAAATTCAATGATGAAGTAGCCGCTTATAAGCTATGTCTTCGATATGTAGCGTCATTAAAACTTGACATCCAAGTTAAAAATGTTGAGTTTCAATTTGATAGGAAGAAGCTAATAATTTACTACTTCAGTGAACGTCGTTTGGATTTCCGTGGACTAATAAAGGAGCTTTTCAAAGTGTATAAGACAAGGATTTGGTTATGTGCTATTCTCCCTATAGAAACTGATCATCGTGGAATTGCAAAGAATATAGTGAAAGATGAAATTCCCAAAGAATTGACATCGAAAGAAGGATTCAAAACACTTGCACCAGTGGACTTTCATGGACGTATATTCAACAACCTTATCTCAATGTTTGAGATGGAATTGGATGGTACAATCAATTGAAGAGGCCATTCTGTCCACTCCAGGGAAAGAAACAGAGCAACAGAAAAGGAAAAAAAAAAAACTAATGGGATTGTATTGTGTTGGGCAGGTGAACGAGGGTCATATTGAGCAAATCTAAATAGTCGACTTGAATTGTTAACAATAAAAAGTAGTATGAATAATTTCAGTAGGTTTTTCTGAAGGGTAAGACGTTTAGTTTGGTCGGTGTGATCGGATAACCCAACTCGTCTAGAGATGGATCTCCACCCCATACTTCCCCGATGCTTTTCGCTGCTAGGTTCTCGCTGACTTGGACTCTTCTCAACTCATCGCATGTTCATCCCTGTATCAATCAAGTATCCACTGGAATGGCTATTGGTATTCGTTCTTCTCTTGACTGCCAAATTGATTGAGTGGTATAAGCCCCCTTTCATCAGGGCAGTCCAACTAACGGATCCGACCATTAATTTCCCCTACATCGCCAAACAACAATACTCAGATCTTAAACTGTTTTCTGCCACCGTATTCCTTCCTTTCCTCTGCATTTGTCTATACAACTCAACGTGGTTGGCTTTATACGGTTGGAGAAATGCAAAACAGTTCTATGTTTGGCACATGTCATTGCTTAGTTTCGGATTCGCTGTGGCTTTGAATGGAATAAGCACAGAATTCCTCAAAACGTTGATAGGGAAACCAAGACCCGATTTTGTTGCTAGATGTGGTCCTGATAGAACACCAAAGGGAGCACTGATAGAAACTGCGATCATTGTTGACCCTCTAAGAGTTTGCACCCGTCCATACGGAGACTCCGTATTTCTAGACGGATTCAAATCTACGCCTTCTGGACACTCAAGTTTTGCTCTTTGTGGTCTAGTATGGCTGACTTTATATGCATATGGTCAATCTAGAGTGTTACACGGTAGCTCTAAAGCGTCCCAGTTACTACTGACCCTTCCCCTATGGTTTGCAGTTCAAATTTGCATATCGAGAACTCAAGATTACAGACATCACTTCAAAGATATTCTCCTGGGAGGCCTTCTAGGAGGTTTAGTGGGTGCTGGTACGTACCATTGGTTCTTTCCTTCAGTTACTTCGGAGAAATGCAATGAACCCAAAACGAGTAGCCCTCCGGTGGATTGGGGCAAGGAGCCTCAAAATATTGTGTGAAGTTGGATGACAAAGGTAAAAATAAACGGCCGACTCAATGCCTTCATTAAAGTCACAGGACATAATGCACTACAATGCAATAAAGCGCAAGCTATCGTATATTCTGTTTTATGCCAGGTTCAGCTGGCAGTATCTACTGCCAGTACTAAATAGATTTCATCCCTTCCGCGCGCGAAAACGCGTCTACTTTTTTTTTCCCGAAACAGGAATAGCACTTTAGTTCCAAATACCTTAAATTCCTCTGAAGCTCTTCCTACTCTCAACACAAACCAACTAAGGTTCGATCACTTAATGACTTCTATATCGTTTCATTCGAGACAACCATCGTTGGCGTCCTCATTTGCACCTGCCAATGGATTAGGAATCCACAATGGAACTCCACCTATCAAGTCTCACCCTCAATATATCGGGCCTTGGAGACTGGGAAAGACTCTGGGTAGAGGTTCAACTGGAAGAGTTTTGCTTGCAACACACACATCTACCGGTCAGAAGGCTGCTGTCAAAGTGGTTAATAAATCAAATCTAAATGAAGAGTCTCGTGAGCTCAATGAGAAAGGTTGTGACTCTGTTGGATTACCATATGGGATAGAACGCGAGATTATCATTATGAAATTGCTAAATCATCAAAATGTGCTGAGGCTATACGATGTATGGGAGACTTCAAAGGCTTTATATTTAGTTTTGGAGTTTGTAGAAGGTGGAGAATTGTTCGATTTACTAGTCGAAAGTGGACCATTGTTGGAGAAAGACGCTGTTAAGTTCTTCAGACAGATAATTGCAGGGGCTTCCTACTGTCACGCCCTAGGAATATGCCATAGAGACTTGAAACCTGAAAACTTACTACTTAATAAAGATCTCAGCATTAAGATTGCTGATTTCGGAATGGCCGCACTAGAAGCAAATGGTAGACTGCTGGAAACTTCATGTGGTTCTCCACATTATGCTTCTCCTGAAATCGTCAGTGGTTTAAAATACCAGGGTTCTGCCTCTGATGTTTGGTCATGTGGTGTCATTCTGTTTGCATTATTAACTGGAAGATTACCATTTGATGATGAGAATATTAGAAATCTACTACTCAAAGTTCAAAAGGGTGCTTTTGAAATGCCCTCAAGCTTATCTCCAGAAGCTCAAAATCTTATTGCCCAGATGCTCAAATTGGCTCCTGAGGAAAGAATAAAGACACAAGATATTCTCAAACATCCTTTGTTACTGAAATATCCGTGCACAGAAATGGAACAGCATGCAATGGAAAGGTTGCCTTCTCCGGATTTGTCCATCAAACCTGTCAGCTGCAGGGAAGACATTGACGACAAGATCCTTCAAAATCTTACAATTCTGTGGCATGGTAGGCCAGCTGAAGAGATCATTCAATCCTTGCTAGTTGAAAATGAACAGAACCCAGAGAAGACTTTCTACTCTTTATTACTACACTACAGGCATGATCACCAGGATAAAGATCTTTCACAATCACTATCAATGACCAACTCTATTAATAAGGTTATCCCATCTCCAAACAGCCAGCCAAGTTCAGCTTCGTTAAGCCGACTTAGTTCTCTGACTCCTATGAGGAAAGCCCCTGCCAAACCTAATCAATTACCACCCCTACCTGCCCTTCCAAAGCATGTTGCAGAGAAATCCTCTCATTCACCCAAGGCGAACAAACGTTCGTCTATGATTTCTGTTACTTCCAAAAGATTATCAATGCTGTCTCTCAATTCAAAAAGATCATCTCTTTTCTTTTCCAACACCTCCTCTGCAGGTAGTAGCTCTCCTATAAAGGGTAAGAAGGCTTCAAACTCTCCTAATAAAAGGAAGAGTGCTATGAAGAGAAACTCCATCACGTCTCGCATCATATCAACATATGCTAAGTTAGCCTCAGAACCTCAATATGATTATATGGAACGATCTACGAGACGGACCTCTTCTAATTTTGCAACTCTCTGTGAGAAAATTTTTAGTGGAGAAGATGTAGATTTCAACGAGTTTTTGCAAGAAGAAGAACTGGAGTTAAAGAGTCAGAAGAAAGCCAGAAAACGTCAGTCTTTGCTAAGTGCAAAAAGACAATCAGTACTGGTAACCAAAGTTGAAAATGAAGATGGAGAGGTTCTATCCACCGATATCCAATATCAACCTGTGAGAGCAGTATCGAGTCCTCAAAAGAAGAGAAGTTCCTACCTGTTAAATAAGGGCGATATTGAGGACATCAAGCGACGTTCAATGTCATTGCAGGTCAATTCTAAGAGATCTAAAGACAAACAGATCCCACCAAGGCCCGTGTCAAGGCTTGATCCTAGATATCAAGTCTATGAGAACTACAAACGAACCTCTCAGGATGCAGCTAAGGAATTAGGGGCAACTGATATTCAAGGGAATCAAAAGGAGGATACAGAGCAACAACAGGAAATCAAGAAATCCCTTCCTTCCATTCCACAGGTTTCGCAATCTCAAACTGCCCCAGAAGCAGATGATTATCTAAAATCCTCTGATGCTTCTTTACATGTGGCAAACGAATTCTTGGATGAAATGAGGCAATCAAGATTATTGACGAGCAAATTTGATTTGAACTCCATCATAAGCAAACAGGCTGCCGAGAAAAATAAGAATTATAGAGAGTCTGCTGTGATAGATGGTGCTCAAACTAGGTTATCGGATATTAAAATCCCTCAAGTGACCAGAAAATCAAGACACTTCTCCAATTCGAACAAGAGATTGAGCGTGCTTTCTATCTATTCTACAAAGTCCTCATACCGTGACTTAAACGCCAAACTGCAAGATAGACAGAACGTTACTTCATCGACATCAGCCTTCAACAATAAAAGATCTACTAGAAATAGTTTGATATTTAAGGAGGATGATGAAATTGACATGAGCATTGATATTTCCGCACAGAAAGCAAATAATGACTTTGATCAGGCTTATGGGCAAGCTGTTGATAAAAACTTAGCAAATTCCGAGTATAACGACCGTAGGATTGAGGAGCTAGAGAAGGAGGAGGAAAGAGATCAGATTGGAGAGATCATGGAAAACAAACCCAACCTACATTATAAACCTAGCAAAGATACTTTGATTTCACAGGATTCTAATAAAGACTACTACAAAAAACTGTCTTTACCAGATATCCCATCGTCTCCAGTCAAGAAAGAACTATCTTTTGAGATCCATGACGATACTCAGAAAGATAAATCTGGTGAACAGAAGCAACGAGCAGCCAGCGAGAAAATACAACCAACTAAGCAACAAAAGACCAATGATGGATCTATTATGAGAAATAAGTCGGAACCCACACGGAGAGTTTTGAATGATGTCTCAAATGATGAAACACTAGACATCCCCAAGCAGCGAAAGAAGTCATCCTTCCTAAGGAAGATTTCCTTTGGTAACAAGCAGGCAGAAGAGTCAGAAGACTCTCAACCCCAACAGCGAAGGAAGTTCTCTGACTGGTTCAGATCTACGTCCAATAGTGACACTCAGGAACTCAGCTTTATTAAAAGTAAACTGAAAAAGACGGATATGTTTGAAGCCCTGAACTCTTTATTAATCGGCTGGAAACAATACGGAGTTAAAGACATCACATTATCAAGATATGATTCAAAGATTGTTGCGGCAGTATCCAAGCACAACTCTACGGGACTGAAGTCATGTAGGTTCCAGATTGTTATAAAGGAACTCATTGACAGAAGCGCGGGGGTGAGATCCGAATTGGTGATCAAGAAAGTGAAAGGTTCTTCCAAGACTTTGAAACAAATTGTCTCTCAAATTGAAAAGGTTTTGGAACAGGAAAGTGTACTAGTAAGATAGAATAATAATAATAATGGACAAAAATGTATTCAAAAACATAAATTACGCAGTAAATGAAAGATATATATGCGGTAGCAGAGTAAATCCAGCCCGCCCATCGGTTCTCGTGATGATTGACACTCTTTCTATAAGATGGTTTGCCAAATTTTACCCCATAGGGTTCTTGGAGGTTCTTCCTCCCATATTTCTTCATCAACCTTCCTCTTTTCTGAGTCGATGTCAACTTCATCGATAGGAATGAGCCATGGGTCCTTCCTGTACAGGGTAAATTGTGAACCTATCCATAAGACGACGAACAAGATCAATGAGATGTAAGCTGTGAAGAATTTTGTGGCAGTAAAATCAAAGAAGGCTTCAAATCCTTGAATGAATAAGATAACGAAAATGTTAATTGCAGCGTACCATGCGAACCAAGGCATCCATTTTGCCTTGTAAGGCAACTCATCTCTAGATGAACCTCTTCTTCTCAATATATGCATGAATCGAATGTGTGAGACGGAAATGAACATCCATGCAATAAGACCGGCCACAGCTGTGATGTTGACAAGCCAGTCGAAAACGGTAGCACCATCCTCAGAAAGGTTCAAAAAGGCCAAGAGTCCAAATAGACCCGTAAATAACACCCCAACGTAAGGAGTTCCCCATTTGGTCACCCATAAGAAGCATTTTGGTGCGTTACCGGAATCACCCATTGAATATAGAATACGAGAGCCAATGTATATGTTAGAGTTACCAGCGCTTATCACTGTCATTAGAATGACCGCATTGAAGATATCTGGTAGAACCTTTGTTCCCGAGTTTTGAATAGAAATTAAAAATGGTGATGATGAAATGAAATTTTCGGTAGAGTTCAATGCTGGATCGTTGTATGGAACCAAAAGACCAATGAAAAACAGTGTCAAAAGGTAGAAAATCAGAATCCTGTAAATAACTTTGTTAATGGCTCTTGGCACAGCCCTTCTTGGGTTGGCAGCTTCACCGGCAGAGATACCTGTCAATTCGACACCTTGATATGTGAAAGCAGCGTTGATTAGAGAAGACAACCAACCAAGGAATCTACCAGTGTTTACGTTGGACACAAGAATACCTGGTCCCCAAGGGCCTGGGTTTCTCCAGTAACGGAATCCAACAGGGCCGGTTTGACCAGCACCACAGACCATGATAAAGGCATAGAGAATAAAACCAATGATGGCAATAACTTTGATAGAGGCGATCCAAAACTCAAGTTCACCGTAGAAAGACACTGGGAACAAGTTGGTACCAATCAAAATGACAAAAAATATAGCTATCCAAGCACCGATAGGAACAGCATACGTCCAGTATTCGATAATCTGCCCAACGATGGACAATTCGATGGCAAAAGTGATGGCCCAAGTGAACCAGTAACACCAGTTTGTGGAAAATCCTAAAGCGTTTGACAGGTACCGAGTATTAAAGGTGCAAAATGAACCAGCAATTGGGGAGTGGGTTGCCAGTTCACCCAACGACTGGGTGACCGAAAAGGCTAAACTGGCCATGTAGATATAAGCAATTAAGGCATTAACTGGACCAGCATTTTTCAAAGGAGTAGAAATACCAATGAACAAACCAGTACCAATTGTTCCACCAAGGGCAATCATAGCAACATGTCTTTCCTCAAGCCCACGCTTGACTTTTTTAATCTCGCCTGTCTCTGAGATGAAGTTTGATGAGTGCTCCTCATCAAAAACACCTGTGATGGTCGATTCTTTCTTCTCCATTTTAGGCTTCTAACACAATAGCTAAAGATTATTAGTGTAGCAGAAGAGCAGTCTACGGCCTAAATATATTGGTCAAACCCAGACTTTTATTTTTTTTTTTTCCCAGAAATCAATTTGTGATTTCTTTTTATTTTTCTAGGCTTCGAAAGATAAGAAAAAAAAATGCAGCAACGAACAGAAGCATCTCTTGCGGTGTTTAAATGCTACGTCAAAACTGGTCACTCCAATCAGTTTTCTAGCCGATTAAACTACATTGAGGAAAGATAAACCCCACATACAGCCAGAGCCGTCTCATCTCCTAAAACCTCGGTGAATATTCGCCATAACGAACAAAACTACAATAGTTTTCGGAGCGAATGCCGTCTGGTAGTTTCTCCGGTCGCGAGCCGCACGAACTTGCCCCATTTTGGAAACCCGTTCACGGAAAGGGAGAGACATAGCGAAGGAATTTTCTGTAAATGGAAGAGGGGATTAACTGGTTTGGTAGTGGACTTAACAGATGGCAATAGATAGAGAAAGGAAAAGGCAGACGTCACCCGAGATGGATAAGGTGAGAAACATAGCCAAGGCAAAACAAGAAATGAGAAATACCACATATGATATGAAGGCAGAGCTGATAAGAGGATACTCTGTCTGCCGTTTAGTTGGACGGAATTAGAGAGGAATCAACAGAAGCTCACCAAAAGAGCAGCACGTTGACTCAAAATAGAATGACGTAGATCCACGAATCTGGACGGTTTGGTCATCCTTGTTTGTAGCTCCGTAGGCTCGGCAGCAGCTCAAGAGGAGACAGAGAAAAAATACCAAGAACTGACAGCTGTACGGTGCATCAACCAATGCGCGATGACCTCTGTAAAGCCGGATTGGCAAGTCAATCAGGCAACAAGTCAGATTTTTCATGTCACTAGCATATGTCACTCAAGATGTTCGATGTTCGATGCTGGATGCTGGAAGGCTACCATCGGGATGCTAGATGTGAGATGTGAGATGCGAGATGCGAGAGATCTTGCTAGACGTGAATACCGATTGCAAAATTGTGAATGCATTCTCCTGAATTAACAAAACCATGCTGTATCGGTCTGAACGCCATCTTGTCTCATATCCCCTACTTTCGCTTGCAAGTAGCCCTTCTAGCTGCCCCACAGTCCCCAAATCCTGCCTAGCTAACTGCGTACTTTACAGGTGTGCCCTCAATTAACACTTCATTCATTAAACTTATAATATACACCGGCAATCAGCCGTACTTTCGTATCCACTTATTCCTTGGATCTGAAAGCGAAACTAATAAAATCACCCAAGAAAGAGCTCTCGTATGCAACTTTTCTTTGGTTAGACTGTTGAGCATTTCTGATCTCAGTCATAATTTGCTTCTCCTTCTCGGCACCAAAAAGGGCTTTGTCAACGGCTGTAGTAGATGGTTGCTTAGAGAACATCTTTGATTTATGGTTGTTATGATCGGAAGTGAGTTGGTTGTTGTTGTGATAGAGAAAAGGGGGTCTTAACTGTTCTCTTATATACGGAAGATGGTATTCTTGACTCATCGAACATTTCTTTTTTTTTCCTCCTTATTGCACAAACTTGCGGGAATTCACCCCTCTTATCCGCGAAAAAAGGGCCACTAGTTTCCCTATTTTGTAGGGAGGTACCCCCAATGTAGTCTCAGTGCTGTAAAACGTTTATGGGGTCCGCGTTTTGAATGTCCCATTTATCCTGACCTTAGCCATTTTTCCGATAATGGGAAACGATTATCCCAATCCGACTGGCTCTCCGTCCCTACAAAAAAATGTTCCTAGACCTTGCAACTCCATTGGATCGGAACATCAGTAAAAGACGACGAACTGGAGTAGCAGGGGGGTTAGAGCCAGCCTTTGGATTGGTTAACATGGGGTGACTCTTTGATAGCAAAGAATTTTGTTTTGCCCTCCCAGGCACCATTGCTTCGCCCTACAACGCATCATCCTGCCTCTTGAGCTCTCACATTAAGGTTACCATTCGGGTTCCGCTACGGTATAGTGGATATCCCCGCCATTATCTCGGAAATTTGGGACTAATTTCCAGACCCCCCATGATCACCCTCTGTTGGAGCTATGTCCCTCCAGTCTTTGATACAAGTTCAATTCATTAACATTCATTCATCCGTCAAAACTAGATTCATGTCAGCCACCCCTTCTTTCCGTGATCTCCTCTTCTTCACCCCCATAAGCTCCCGCTTCACCCTCTTTTGACTCCTTCTCATTCTTTCGCACCCCAAATCGCGTGTTGTGCGTATAATTCATACTGGCATGCAATTATAAGCACACCCACTCAGACCAAACCAGGAAATCAAACATACCCTCGATTTTTCACTCTAGCACCCGGCGAACGTCGCAAAAAAAAAAGTGTGAAGTGATTTTTTTTCTTCTTCTCTCATCAGCAATATATCCCAGAAATGCCTTTCCAAAAGATCCAGAAGACTGCTGCTTACCACTCTCGTTACCAGACTCCCTTCAGAAGAAGAAGAGAGGGTAAGACTGACTACTACCAGAGAAAGAGATTGGTCACTCAACACAAGAACAAGTACGGTTCTCCAAAGTACAGATTGGTCGTTAGATTCACCCACAAGGACATCATCTGCCAAATCATCTCTTCCACTTTGACTGGTGATGTTGTCTTCACCTCTGCTTACTCCCACGAGTTACCAAGATACGGAATTGAACACGGTTTGACCAACTGGTCCGCTGCCTACGCTACCGGTCTCTTGGTTGCTAGAAGAGCCTTGCAAAAACTTAAGTTGGACGAGACCTATAAGGGTGTTGAAGAGGTCGAAGGTGAGTTTGAGCTCACTGAGGCTGTTGAGGATGGTCCAAGACCATTCAAGGTTTTCTTGGATGTTGGTTTGCAGAGAACTACCACCGGTGCCAGAGTCTTTGGTGCTTTGAAGGGTGCCTCCGACGGTGGTTTGTACATTCCTCACTCTCCTAACAGATTCCCAGGTTGGGACATTGAAGGTGAAGAACTTGATGCTGAGTTATTGAGAAAGTACATCTTCGGTGGTCACGTCGCTGAGTACATGGAGGAGTTGGCTGACGACGATGAAGAGAAGTTCAGACAATTGTTCAAGGGATACTTGGCTGATGACATCGAGGCTGACGCTATTGAAGACATCTACTTGGCTGCTCACGAGGCTATTAGAGAGGACCCATCTTTCAAGCCAACTGAGAAGAAGTTCACCAAGGAGCAATATGCTGCTGTGTCCAAGAAGTACAGACAAGTTAAGCTTACCAGAGAGGAGAGACAAGCTAAGATCGCTGCCAAAATTGCTTCCTTCAAGGCTGAGAACTAAGTTCTATCTTCCTAGTTTTTTCTTGTGTATTGAATCGTATAGTTAAATGACGAATCACATTTCACTCTGAGTAAGTTCCCATCTTTTGATTACCTAATTGATTATGTAAGCTTAGCTCCGAAAGGTAGTACCCCACGCGCCTAGCCTGCGAGCGAGCATCCAATCTGTCTTTTATTGTACTCGTTAGCCCATTGTCTTCCGAAATTTCGGATTTACTTTATAATTCTGCCTTTCTGACACAATTCATATCTACAACACTTTTTACCCCAACTGTGATAGATTTAACATTTATGGATGTCTGAAACATCGCAGAATGGTGTAAGCAATGGAGATGTCGATTGGCTATTCCGTGGGAAACAGGGAAAGAAGCTTGCCAAAAGAGCCACTGATATCAAATCTTCCGAGCTGGTAAAGAAAAGCCTTGGCTTGAATGATAAAGCTGAAGATTTTGCTATCCAGATTCCAGGACTTTTGACTTCAAGAGAACCTATAGCGGGTTTCACAAAGGTGGACTCTGAGCCGAAGTCGGTACCTAAAGGAATCATCAAGGGCAAGGCTGAACTCACATCTTCTAGACAGGAAACACAGCATGACCGCAATACCAGACGAAGATCATTGTCTGCTGGTACTGTACAACAACTTCCTACAGAGCCCAGGAACGTCCCTGTTCCAAACAGATCTATTAGTGGTGGAGTTGAAGGGTTAGCCCGGTGTTCTTCCACTGGTAAAAAGTCATTATTCTCATCGCTATCATCAAAACTAAAAGCTAGTCAAACAGTTGCTAGCAATTCCACTAGTTCATTGGATAAAGGAATTTTTGGAAGACGAAAAAGAGGAACCGAGAAGACCGATAGATCTCCTTTGTCTACGCCGTCCACTCCATCGATTTCAACTTCACCCACGAGTGAGACAGGTTTAGCTAATTTTCCACGGCTAGAAATCTCAGAAAAGGAAACCTCAGAAAAGCTCCCTAATACTGGTGTTTTGTCCACAGTTTCGTTGAAAAGGGTAACATTTGCTGTTCAAAAGCTGCAAGATGATCCTCAACAGCAGATTCCTTCAAGAAAACCCAGAAGAGGAAATGTATTGGTTCCAAATGATCTTGTAGGAGGTATTCCAAAATTGAACATTGGAATCAGTCTTAGCGCAGATGAGCATTCGAAAGTTGACGAGAGAGAGCTGAAGCTCGCAATCGAAAGTCGTGAAAAGGCTTGCAAAGAATCTGAAAAACATGCATTGGAAGCTCATCATTCTGCTCGGCAACTTGCCAAAGAAACTGCTTCATATTTGAATAGTTCAAAAGCATCCAAAGGATTTTCATCTCAACAAGACCCTAAAGTCCCACTTTCAGTGGCATCTGCTCCTACTCATGTGGCAATTGATAGTCCGATTCATCAACATGTCGATTACTTCCAAAAGCAAAAGAAAGAACCTGAAAAGAGTGAGGAAACAACTTTGGAGCTGATATATACAAGATGTTGTCATTTGAGGGAGATTCTGCCTATCCCGGCGACTCTAAAACAGTTAGCCAATAAATCCGCTCCATTACAAGTTTTGAAACTTTTGAATCCAAAGCCTACATTGATTGATGTCCTATCGTTTTCTGATTTCTTAGCCATAACCCCCATTACAACGGTCATATTGGACAACGTGTTTCTAACTCACCAAATGTTAAAAGTCATTCTTTCCAGTTTAGTCAATTCTCGATGGCTAGAAAAATTGTCTCTTCGAAATGTCCCTATTAACGAGGAAGGGTGGCTCTTCTTATCCAAGTTTCTGATGAATAATAAATCCATAACCAAGCTTGATCTTTCGCAACAGAAAATCAAATCCGAACTTTCGAAAACACATAGCCGAAATAAACGAAACTGGAAACTGTTGACTGACGCTCTTTCTGTTCGAGGTGGTATTTGTGAACTGGTCATCAATGGATGTAACCTGAGCTTTCCTGATTTTGATTATCTGTTGGCTAAGGGGGTGTCTTTGTCGACTTTACGTTTGGGTGTTGCCAACGCCGGACTAGATCTAGAGAAGATGAATGTGCTATGTCATTGGCTCTCACAACCTACTTCCACGTGCTGTGGGATCGATTTGGGATTTAACGACTTTAGCACATTAGAGTTGGTACAACCTCTGATTGATGTTTTCACTGCTAAAAAGGCTACAAAGTTAAACTTCTTGTCTTTAAACTCCACAAACTTGACGCCGGAAATTGCGAATAAATTCATTGAATCATTGGTAAATGTCGATTCATTACGATTTCTTGATCTAAGTGGCAATCCCAAGATCTTCCCCAAGGTGATTCCAACATTAACTCAGTATCTTCCCAAGTATAAAAGCTTGCGTAGAATTCATTTTGAATTAGCTGACCTAACTTCGGATGAAGTTATTGCCATTTCAAGTGCATTCCCGGATTGCAAAGAGCTGATTCATGTTTCGTTTTTGGGTAACCCTGAAGCTCATGATTATGCCACTATAGCCACCTTATACACAGCCATAAGAAGATCTAATATCCACACTTTGGACATTGAGTTTGATCAAATTGAGGACGAGGAACTCACCTCTAAAATCGCTATCTATATGATGATTAACATGCAAAAATCAATCAACAAGGATTTCAACCTCAAATTTGAAGATGATATATTCTTTGACGCTTCGATATTGACAAAGACTGCAGAAAAACTGTTAAATAAAGATGGTTCTTCATCTGCGAGTGAGAAGTCCTTGTTAACCCAGGAATCTAAGATTGCTGGTTTCCTTCAATCAACAGAATACCTTCAAAAACAACTTCATTCTCGTATTGACGAACTTTTTGAGAAACGACTACAGGGAAAGATATCTCTGGAAGACAAGGAAACGTTGCTTCGATTGTGTTTATTGGACAATTCTTTAGAAAAAGTGCTCAATCTATTGGATGAAAATAGAGCACTTGAAAAAATACCTTCTCATATCAATGACCGATCTTCCACTGCAAAGACGGACGCGGTTGCTTCAGCTGTCATTCAATCGGGACCAATCCTTTCACCACACCTTCATTATGCAGAATCGAAGGAACCTGGCTACTTTAGCGCTACTCAGTCGTTTGATGCTGAAGCCCCCCACAACGTGGTTATTGATACAACTCAAGATGGACTGAACGTGCCTGTAGATAGTAGCACTGGTAAACCAGTGCTAATGAGAAGATCAAGTTCCTATTCCACTCAAGGAAAACTGCAAGAGGAAGAAGAAGGTGAGTTTCATAAATGGGGGTTCTTTGTGCAACAACAGAATGCCCAGCTGCCAAACTCAGATCCATTTGATGATGCAGCAAAGCTGAAACCGGAGGATGATAGTGGAATTGGAGATGAAGACAATAAGACTCAGTTACCTGAAAATGTGTCATTAAAAACTCCAAACGGTAATGCTTGGGTTCCAATTTCAGGAAAAATTCCCTCCGGATCCCAGTTAAAGTCAGCCCTACTCAAACTTAAAGGTATTGAAAGTATTGACGAACTCATTGAAAGGATAAACAGTGAAAATCAAGAATTAGAAACGATTTATAAGCTGGTTAGTAATGCTCAACGTGAACCACAACCGGAGCTATTATCACCCAGTGCGTCCCACAGTAACATAGTTGGCCAACGACCAGCTTCTGCCAACATGGTGGATTCACAAGAGTCTATGAACAAATCTGAAGTCGATGAATCCAGCTCACAGGCTGAACCACGTTTGAATCCTGAGGACGAGGAAGCTGTCGATAAGGCATATGATAAGTTATTAGAAGAGGTTGTCAGAGACCGTACCAAAACTAAATAGAAAGGTTTTTTTCATCCATTGTATATATGCTTATCATTTATTTATGGAAATAAGTCGTTACCCCTTACTTTTTTGTCGTGAGATCACTTTTCAAGATTAAACTTCCTCAAAAACGTTTCTTGGTTGCCTTTTAATATCAATCTGTAGAGAGACCAAAATACATTTTGATTCAATCTTCGGTAAACCAATCGGACTCTTTCTACCGTTTGTTTTTTTCCTTCATCTGAAATTTGGGTGGTTTCTTCAATTTCAATTGATTGCAACTCTAAACTCTTTGGGATCTCCCCATGATTAGGTGAAATTTTTGGAATAAAGTTTTTCAAATCGACAGAGACATCAATGGATTCTTGAGAATGAGAGGTTAGCGGTTCCTGTATCGGGCGGCATTGTTTCGTAAAGCTGGAAGCTGATTGTACTTCCAGCTGGTTTAACAAAATCAACCCTAGACAACTCAGTACGAAAAAGGAAAGGAATAATATAGATGAGAGAACCAATTTTCCGTAGATATGTTGATTCAAGAAGATGTTAAACCCCATTACGAATAGATTGACCAAAGCTCCAGAATCGTATAACTTCAAAAGCTTTTTTAGGGCCTTTTCATGGTCAATAGATGGACACTTTTTCAGTTGAATCTTAAGCAGGTTGAAAAGAGTTTCAAAACGAGTAGTAAGAGCTTTTAGCAGTTCGGCTGTCTGGTCACATAGACCGTAGCCATTCAAGATTGAGGGGTTCAGGATATCAGGTGCTAGAATATTTGAATGTTTAGCCTTTGTCATAGCAAACAGGTTAGTGCCAAAAATCACAAACGCGGCACCTTTAAACCACTTTTTGGTCTGAGATAAGAGCTTGACGTCAAAAGTACTCTAGAATGAAGCAAAAAAACATGCAATCAAAGAGCTAGCTTTAGGTTATTAAACTAGCAGAAAATAGTTAGTGTTCAAATAAACTTGTTTTTGCGGTATAGTATACGGCCATGCTTCCTGCTTAGATCATGGGCGTGTGGTCTAGTGGTATGATTCTCGCTTTGGGTGCGAGAGGCCCTGGGTTCAATTCCCAGCTCGCCCCGATTTTGTTTTTCTTTGTTCACTTCAATCCACATAGAAATCGTAATGTCATTAGCACAGACAGGCCTATGATTTTCATCATACCGGCCTCACCTAAATAACTTTTCAATAGAAACACGCTTGCTTAATGATAGTGGTCATCAGCCTTTCCAAACTTCATTATCGGGCGTGTGGTCTAGTGGTATGATTCTCGCTTTGGGTGCGAGAGGCCCTGGGTTCAATTCCCAGCTCGCCCCGAATTTTTTGTCAGAAACTAAATACTACTAAATATATACTAAATATAGGCATAAATGTTGATAAACCTTGATAATAATTTATTAATCTATTATGATATCTATCTACTTTTGGTTATCTGCAAATTACTCTTTATTAATATTAATATTTATGTTCTCTAACTTTTTCGGAGTGCATTTCTCAATTTCGTGGGCGGAATCCAAAAATAGGGTTTCGTTTCGTACCTTTAGGAACTCCCGCAAGTCAGAATTTGACATTTTTGCTCACCCTGCCTGCGCCTTGATCTACCCTTAATCTATCTCGTGCACCGGTTCTCTTCAACCACACAGCAAGGTTCCTATGACGGACTATGTCACTTCTAAGCGGCCAGATAACGTGCTTAATTGGACAAGTGTTCACGTGTCGTCCTGGATTGGGGAGACTATTCCTGAGATTGATCCAAGTCTACTCCAGAATTTTCTAGAACATGAAATTGCGGGAGATGTACTACCCTACTTGAAGTCTGAAGATCTGAAGGAAATCGGGGTCAGCGAGCTCAAGCATAGAATCTCCATAAAAAAGAACATCCATGAACTTCTTGTGAGCAATGAAAAGCACGTCGATACCTCTATTTTATCGGATACCGCTACTGAGCTGGGAACTTTGATATTGACTAATAAGTTTATTACCCAGATGGTGAACAGAAAGAATATTGCAGTGGATGATTCCATGCATAATCCCAATAAAAGGCTCGCTGAACAGTTTAATAAGCTCCGCAAAGATCTTCTGCCCATATTCAAATGGATTAAGGAGACCCAACCATTACCGACTCCAGAGAACACGCATTTCACAAGTATGGGTTCAGTACCAGCATCTCCAGTGGAATATACTTCGGGTGAGTCCACATTGTCTAACCCTAGTATAAGTACCATCAATGCTAACGAGGGGGTGAACTCCACTGTTGCAGCACAATCTCTCGGGAGGAAACCTACATTATCTTCCAGGAGACAATCACATGGTTTGTCTCCAACTGGTGAACACTTGAATGTGTCATCGTCCCCCTCAACAGGGAATTTCGAAACTCTGAATGGAGAGCGACCCAATCTTAGATCTGCTTCGTCAGGGTCACAGGAACATACTGAGAACGAACTATTGAAGCCGTTGAGAGTTAAAGCAGATGAACCTTGCTATAAGGTGATTCAGAATGCTATGAAAAGACATGGCTTATCGGTAGATGATTGGCGCAAGTATGCTTTGGTCATCTGCTATGGAGATGAAGAGAGAGTATTAGGTTTACATGAAAAACCTGGAAGTATTTTCAAAGAGCTTAAAGATCAGAAGCAGAATCCTGCAATCATGCTTCGTCAAATTGACACTAATAATGATGATCAGAACCACATTGAAACCCCTGGAGGGAGATTATGAATTATAATATAAAGTCTACCGATATTGTTACAGAAAATAGTAATATGAGTTATGCAAAGTATGAAAAGAGATGAAAGAAGGTACTGTTCTCTTTTCCTTTAATATGGTCTGAACCGTTTACGTTCTTTCATCACTTTGATCTTCTCCTGGTCATCCTTGAATTTTTTCAGCAAATCGTTCATTTCCAACTTTTTCTTCTCTCGGATTTGGAACCTGTAGAAATCTTGTTTCTCCTTCTTTTTCATTTTTTCTTGAGCCTGGGCAAGAATCTCAGAGTTATTGGTTTTCACTCTACCCAATATCTCATCTCTGGTTTTCTTGTGAGGTCCGACCACTGTTATGAAACCATCTTCATCTACGGTGGATCCTAGTTTACTCAGTTCCTCGTAGCTTCTTTCTTCCCTTCTATTGAACTCTGACATGTCTTGGAAGATGGATTTGTTCAATTGAGCAATGTCCAGTATTTGGGATTGGGCCAGTTTTCTATACCTTGCGGACCCTAAAGGGTCAGCCAAAGTCCACACGGGACATCTGGACGACTTTACAAGCTTTTTGATACACTGATAAGCTAAATCACAGGCATCTTGGTCAATAAATGTGATCAAAGAACAATGGTTCGGGAGATGTGGAAATGGAGATTGTTTATGAGTAACCAAATCTGAGGTTAACTTGGCTAAATTTATGCTGGAATCCTTCTTGCACTCTACAAAGCTTTCTATGATGGCACCTGTGGCATGTTTCCCAAAAAACTGTTTTAATGTGGCCAATCCTGATCCTAAGGGAATGTTAACTATGAAAAGGGACCTGGACGATAATCCTTCATCCTTGGAAGAATGTTTCTTTATATAAACGTAATGTGCGGCCTTCGGTACCTTCCCGCTGGGAGCGTGCAACAAAACAGGAAGCACAACAAACCCTCTTATCTCTTGGACGCTGGCCAACTCCATTTTTACGAACTTGAATTGTCGGTGGGAGGGAAATGAGAAAAAAAATGTTGATGTTACTTACAGGGTAAACATCAGTACCTCAGTAAAAACGAGACCAGTTCGCAGGTGTGCTCGCTCCGCCCAGCAGAAGGAGAGATTGGGGACGGACAAGTCTTCTAGAAGTTCTGTGTCTCTTTCATCAACTCATATAGCTGGCCAACCTGTTCAGGTGACATTTTGTCAAGTTCTTGTTTGGATAACTTGTAGTCTTTCCACTGGCCTTCAGATATCATTTGAAGGTAGTCTTGCCAGCTTTGTAGAAAGCCAACAATGTGGATTGGGTTATCTGCATTCTTGTGTAGTTTAAACTCTTGTTTGACGTAACTATCACCCAGCGATCTTTGCAATGCAGGAAGTTGTCTGTGAGCTCTAAGTATCTCACGAAACAATTTTAGGGGAGGCAGTAGGGGACTTTTCTTTCCTTTAAGCATTAGTTGGGATGTAATTGGGGGAGAAACGGATGAGACCAGACGGGCGCGAAGGATTTCAAGATGAAGCCGCTCTGCTGGGCGGGCATGTCCAGAAATATCCAAACTAAAACTCTCGTAATAAATACAATATAGGTGAAATCATAACGGAAACTATCAATTACAAAACGACCTTAAAAATGTCATTGCAGATCCTCCCCTCCTCTCTTTCTCCTCTTCCCCATATGACTAAAGTTTACTCACAGCTGTTTCCGCAAATCTCCCCACGAAACTCAATTATTCACCGACTTACCCGGCTGGCACGCAAATTTCCTAACAGAACTATTTTTTCTGGGTCTTCTCGCCTGAGAAAAAAAAAGTTCGTCGGATCCCTTTCATTTTAACCCTACAAGTACTTGGATCGTATTGCCAAAACCCAGCAGAAAGAGCTTTTGTTACACTGAGTTTCCAAATCAACAGAGCCAATAATTCAGCCAGGTTGAGCCATTCAGATTGACATATAATTCCCCAAACATCCTTTTTCTTTTATTTTCCCGTCAACTTTTCTAGATTTTTCTCTTCAGGAAAAGAAAGTTTTGCCATCGTTTTTGAGAATGTCGTACGCTATTGCTGCCGCTAATGGATCCTCTAAGGAAGCCACCGAGATAGAAATATCCACCGAACTTGCTAAGACCACCATTGTTGATTCTCCAGTTGAATCAGCTGGTGACGAGGACAAGACACCGTCACCCAAATCAGAGAAGAATAGCAAACCAAAGGACAATTCCACCAAGCAAGAGGATGCGGAAATCGAGGCCGAAAAGATCAAAAAGAGCTTGGCTCCAGCTCCCCTTCCTGTGGTAAATGCTTGGGGTAGTAGCATACCGTCAGCTGCCATTGATGAAATAGTCAAAACCAAGGATGATATTTTAACCGCCGCCTCAAGAGAGAATTCAAAAAGTTCTTCCAAGCCTGCTGCAGCCAAACAGGGTAAAGAGAAATGGGTTCCTTTCAAAGCTGCTGTAGTTTTACCAGCTGCTCCCAAATCAGTTTCTTCTAAATCCCAAAAGAAAAATAAGAAGAAGGTGAAGGACCAGTCGAACAAGCAGAATAGGAAGAAAACTCCTACGAAGCAGCAGCAGCATCAACAGCAAGCACACATTAAGGATTCAGACGAAAACACCAAGAAGCTGGATAAGAAACAACCTAACGGTACCAGCACAGAGTCAGCTGTTGCTCCAATCGCCACTCCTATAGAGTTTAATGAACAGCAAACCGCTACCACTAAAGTTATTTCCCCTCAGGCACCACAACAGGATACTTTGGATCAAGTTGAACAGCCTATTCCTACTACAGACGACCACCAGCATGAGCAGTCCCAACAGAATCTGCACGCTCACCATAACCACCAAAATAACCACAAACCTTACAGACAGTTTAACAATGGATACCGCAAATACCAGGGTCGCCAACAATACAACAACAACAATGGTGTGTTCATCCCATTTAACAATAGGCAACAGCACCCACAAGGATTTCACGGTTTCATTCCAGCATATTCTCCAAATGCTTTCCATCCAAGACCTTTCCAACCTATATATCCACAGCAGGCCGCCGCATTTGCTGCACAAGATCCCCTCCCTAGCTTAACTTATCAGCTAGATTACTATTTCTCATTGGAAAACTTGGTCAAGGATATATATTTGAGAAAACAAATGAACTCTCAAGGTTTCATCCCATTGACTGTGATTTTCAACTTCTTCCGGGTTAACGCCTTAAGTTCTGGCAACTATCATTTAGTTGTGGATGCCTTAAAGTACTGTATGAACATTGAGTCTCGTGGTTCGGACAATGGAATTAAGATCAGGGCACTCAATGACTGGGAAAAGTGGGTTCTACCTTTCTCCCAACGGGAAGAGTCTGGTAAGGATGAGTCTGTCCCTGAGCTAGTTTCTGAGATCATTCAAACGGAGGTTGAGACTTCTCCTTCAACATGATTTTGCCTCTACTACATGAACCTTCTTCAAGAAAAATTTTCAATGCATTGTTTTGTAAATATTGACCGCACACATTACTCTATGATAGAGATAAAGAAAAGACGAAATGAAAATGATTATTAAGTATAAAGATGTGATCCTATGAGAAAAAAAAAAAATCTAAAAAAAAAATTTAAAATTATCAACCAATCCCTTTCAAGTTGTAGTGCTAGATCAGGATAGATTCATTTCTATTAACAATAAAACTACCCCACAACTACTGAGTAAAGAAACCCTTCAGACCTTTCCAACGTTCATTGTTGTACATGAATTCTAAACTATTCCGCAAGCTGGGATGGAGGAATATCGGGTCTGATTGATACAAATACATGCAGCAGCCCCATGACAACATAGAATAAATATACCATGATACGTTCTCGATCATTCTTTTGCTTTGCTGGTGAACCTTTGGTGTTGCATTTGGATCGGAGCTTCTGCTTTGGGACAGTTTCACTGCTATCATTTTCCCGATTGCCAGTATCATACGAGAAGAGCAATATAATGTTACCTGATGGGTGATATTTCTGGAAAATAGTTTACCTCCAGTAGGCTGTCCATAGACTAATAAACCAGCGATAGCTCCAGCAATGAAATGGATGTACTTCTTGCGACTAGCTTTGTTATGTTTCAATATGACATGTTTGACCGCAAAAAGGACTCCTTTGTAGACAATTGCGAAAGCCGCCAGTATCCATGCATGTTCAAAGGATAGCTTTGACGCCTTGTAGATTGTATCTCCGATAGGTTGCTTCCTCTTGAAAACGAGGGCCAAAGCCAGGGCATGTGCAAATCGTAATCTACCTCCATAAACTATTCCGTTCCTTGACGCCCTGAACACGTTAAGGAAATCTGTAAGGGTCTCTGAGTTCTCAATGTTATCCGTTGGAGAGTCCATAAAATCTATACTGAGAAAGTTGTACGGTTGAAAGACACATTTGGCTTATTTATATACTTTCCCCTTTCACAAGGAACTGTGATGCCTGTGAAAATAAGTTTGCATGTGAATATGCATAGGTGTTGAGGTGCCCTTTTTGACATCTGACATCTTTTCTGATTGAAACCATGAGGTTGAGACTGTGTCCTGGAATACTGCTAATAGTTTCAGTTTTCCCTACGCATTGCCCAGTAATGTAATGCAAACAGGTTAGTCTCTAATTTTTCATTCATAATACCGGCAACATCTCTTGATTCAGACATAACTCACCTTGTCACACCGAGGGCCAATGTAACATCCAGCATCTTCTCACACCCCAACCCCACAACAGTGAACAAAGCTATCCATCGAATGAAGATCTGCTACCACATGGCTCATTGCTTTAACTGCTTACTCCAAGAAAATGCCTTTGCAATCCGATCAGGAATTGTTGTATCGGGAGCCGGAGCCCGAAACTGATTGCTCCCTTCTTGAACAACCTGAAGAGCAGCCTGATACTTCCAAAAGGGAAATTTTTGGATGGTGTTTATATTCATGGTCTTCCGAACCATTCATTGTCAGCGTGGTAGGCACTTATGTTCCCTTACTTTTGGAGCAATTAGCAAGAGATAATGGGGTTCTTAACTCAGACAGAACGACCCCTTGCAATCCGAAAAAGAACCCAGCAACTCCAGAGCCACTGCCTCCCCAACAGCCTTCACCTGACTCCACTTGTGTTTTACCTCTATTCAATGGACATTATTATGTAGACACATCCTCTTTTGCATTGTACACATTTTCCCTTTCAGTTCTCGTTCAAACATTGTTGGTAATAAGTTTAAGTGGTGCTGCTGATAGAGGATCTCATAGGAAGCAAATATTGATTATCATGGGTCTACTAGGATCTCTGTTCACAATTGCTTATCTATTCATCAACGACACCCAATATTATACCGCAAGTACCTTAGCCGTGCTAGCAAACAGTTGCTATGGGGTAGCAAATGTTTGTGGTAATGCTTTTTTGCCCTTGTTGACGAAGTTTCACCCAGAGTTGAAAAAGATCTCCGAGAATGATCGTAATTATATCGATAAGAAGGGACTAATATCCTCAAAAATTAGTGGAAAAGGCGCTGCTACCGGCTATGTATCAGCTCTAATTATGCAACTATTGACTATGAGTATGATTATTCATTTGAGAAAGAAGAAGCCCCATGAGATTCATGTTGAATCAGAAGATACCATTTGGCCCATCCAAGTGGCTATTTCCATGGTAGGTGTATGGTGGTTTATATTTCAATTACCATTGAAATGGCTTCTTCAATCCAGACCAGGACCCCCATTGGAGTTTCATCTTCATGGTACGAGTACTATTATCAATCATCTCCACATAATTCGAAGCTATACTATTTTTGGCTGGTCCACATTGAAGCATGCTTTAAACCAAACTAAAGATTTGAAAGATATCTCGATATTTCTTTTGGGCTGGTTTATAATCTCAGACTCTCTGACAACGATCAACTCTGCCGCCATTTTGTTTGCAAGATCTCAACTTGAAATGTCTACGTTGGCCCTATCTGTAATTGGTATTCTTACCATGGTTTCAGCAATACTTGGAGCAACTCTCATTCCGAATGTAATTCAACCGAAATTCAATATTTCTACCAAGGATATGCTTCTTTATATCATTATTTGGGCAGCCCTTATCCCGTGTTGGGGGATCCTAGGCTTTTTCACGGATAAAATTGGGTTGCGGTCTCCAATTGAAATGTATGGACTATCGGCATGGTATGGATTTGCGCTTGGAGGATTGGCGACTGTTTCAAGGTCTCTATACGGATTGTTGATCCCACCTGGTCAAGAATCTATCTTCTATTCGGTATTCAGCGTCACAGACAAAGGAAGCAGTATCTTGGGCCCACTAATTGTTGGACTAATCATTGATAAAACTCACAATATTCGTTATTGTTTTTACTTCCTTTTTGGTCTCCTGATCCTAGCACTTCCTATAATGAACGCCTTGGACGTTTCAAGAGGGATGGACGAAGCAAAAGACTTAGCGGAGGAAAGTGGAACCATAGCTGTTTAACTAGTGTAAAATGTATAAACACATAATTATTACCTTCGTAAATTCGGTTGCTCATTATAATATATAATTTGACGTAACTACTACCATACGGGATTCGATCAGTATGCGTAACGGAAGTTGACATTTTCCCTGTCGGTTAAATCCTCAAATGCATGCTTTAGATGTTCATCTCTTAGGGCTTCACCTCTTTCAATCATCTTCTCCTTTCTGTAGTTCTCTCTCATTAACCACAATCTCATGAAGACCAGCAATGTAATCAGTGCTGCGTAACATCCCATGTGGGTACCAAAGGCAGTCAAATAACGGGGAGCATCCTGAGCACGGAAAACTTGAGGACCCACACAGTTACCAACAGCCCAACCAACGAAGTTAAAAGCGGTACAGAACGATTTCTTGGATTGACCAGCAATGTTACGGGATAGCAGGGATAGACCCAAGTTCGCAACACCCCAGAAAGACAAAGTCAGGTAGTAACAAAACAACAGCACACCCCTTCTGAGCTTATAATCGTAAGAATCATGATCGTACCCGTCAATAGTAACAGTCATCAATACCACTGTACCAATGATGGAAGGGATGACATAACCAATCATAAAGAAAATGTTCTGGTTGAACTTCTTAGTCAACCATGCAGAGGACAGAAGCAAAATGATCAAGTAAGCACCGAGGACCATGGCCAACAGTTGAGTTTCCAGAATAGTGAATCCGAAAGAGGAAATGATGATGTTAGCAAAGGCACCTAAACCAGAAGTTGGAAGTGAGGTCAAAAATTGAATCATGAAGTAGCAGTAAGTTTGAGGGTCTTTCAAAGCTTCGACTACTTGATATCTCTTGAGCTTTCTGTTTTGTAAACCAGTTTGGTTAGAACGAACACGCTCAACCATCAATTTCTTGTCTTCTTCAGACCAACATTTGGCGGCCATTGGAGAATCTGGAGTCCAAAGTAAGACGAAGACACCCCAAACGACTGTGATACAACCATAAACTAAGAACAAGATTTGCCAGTTCTTTAAAGAAGCTCCGGTAATCAAAGTGAAGCAGTAAGCTAACACACCACCCACGATCTGTTGACCACCATTCATCATATACCATAAAGCGACAATAGTAGCCTGTTCATCACGTTTATACCACATAGAACTCATAATGATGAAACAAGGTTGGCAACAACATTCAAACAGACCCAGCAGTGTTCTGACAACAACAAGAGAAGCAAAATTGTGTCCCATAGCATGGAAACCCAAAACAATACCCCAGGCAAAAATATTAAAACACAGGTATTTGGCAATAGGAAGTCTTTGAATCAACCAGTTAGTTGGGTACTCCCAAAACAGAACAGCCAAATAAGTACAGGTTGTCAACCAAGAATATTGCTGACCGACCAAGTTAGAGTCCTCCCTGATACCCATGATGGAAGCAAATGAAAGGGTACCTTTATCCAAAGCCTGCAGGAAGTAGGTACCAACCATCACTGGAAGGATACGTCTGTTAATCATCCAGAACAGACGTTTATCAGTTTCAGCATCGATCTCAACAGCCTCTTCGTCCATGTATTGAAGAATGTCCTTGTCGACTTGCTCGGCACGGACTCTGTCTACGTGTTTCTCGTCAGACGCTAAGGAGCCCATATCTTCCAGGTGTTCGACTGATGTTCTTTTGGCACTTAAATCAGACATTAAATTGATCTTGTTTATTTTGATAGTGTTTGAAATAACTGAAACAGAATCCCTGTGGACATATTTATACCCCGGATAGTAAGAGGGTTAGATTAAGGTCAAAAAAATAACTTAGGGAGGAGACTGTGACCAAAACTCTTTGACAGGGAGTAATTAAAAGCAAATGAAAATGAAAAACCGGGGATTCTGGTGGGAGTTGCAGTTGTTAGTAAGACAATAAGGCACGCATGCACAAACGGAGAGTTTGGTCGCAGTAACGTTTACCCCAGAAACTAACAATTTAATGACCAAGGATTTTCAATTTGGTAATTACCATGCAGGAGAATAATAATGGCGGGGCAGATCAGGGACAAAAAATGGTGGATGCTTGTTCATTGAGCGCGAACAGGGCCCCACTTTGTGTTGAGAAGAAAAATTGCATTAAGTCCCCCACCGTGGTTTCCACCATCTCCACTCTTTTCTCGTCAAATTCAGCTTTTTTCCGTGTTTCCGCTATAACCTGGAGAAATAAATATGGGGATAAGGTTACTAAGAACCGTTTGTAATACTTGCAGAATAACCACAAATGCCTTCTGAATTGTACAACATCAAAGCTTCCTCCGTTGACGAGTTGATTAAGAGACTGATCACCAATCTGGTCAATATCAAAGACCACACTGGCCAGTTCTTAATGACTATTCCTGATGGGAGAGTTATCGACACCAAGGGTTGGATTACTGGTTGGGAATGGACACACGGTATTGGCTTGTATGGAATGTGGCACTACTACCAACAAACTGATAATAAGGCGATCTTGGAGCATATTGAAGATTGGTTCCAGGCACAAATGTTCGGCCCTGATGGATCTACTTCCAAGAATATTAATACTATCGCTGTATTTCTATCTTTAGCTTACGTCTACGAGAAACACGGTAATGAAAAATATAAACCCTACTTGGACTCTTGGGCCGAATGGGCTATGTATGATTTACCACGTACCGAATGTGGAGGAATGCAACATGCCACCTATTTGACTGACAATTACCAGCAAATGTGGGATGATACCTTGATGATGACTGTCATGCCATTGGCCAAGATTGGTCTTTTGTTTAACAGACCTCATTACGTCCAAGAAGCCAAAAAGCAAATGCTTTTGCATGTCAAATATCTGGCTGATACTAAGACTGGGCTTTGGTTCCACGGTTACACTTTTGAGGGAAATCATAACTTTGCCAATGCCCTATGGGCTCGTGGTAACTCGTGGATCACCATTGTTATTCCAGAATTTATTGAGCTTCTGAATCTTCAACCGGGTGATTTCTTGAGGGAATTCCTATTAGAGACTCTTAACAGACAGGTTTCCAAATTGGCTGAGCTTCAGGATGATTCAGGATTATGGCATACTTTGTTAGATGACCCATCATCTTACTTGGAAAGTTCTGCAAGTGCTGGTTTTGCTTATGGAATTTTGAAATCTGTGAGAAAAAGATACATTGATGCTAAGTATAGAGATGTTGGTGTCAAGGCTATCAAGGGAGTTATCAGCCAAATCGACAGTGACGGTGAATTATTAAACACCTCTTTTGGTACTGGTATGGGAGATGACTTGCAATTTTACAGGGATATCCCATTGACTTCTATGCCTTACGGACAAGCATTAGGAATGATTGCCTTGGTGGAATACTCCAAGTTGTACCTTTGATATATAGATAGTATGAATATTTATTCAGCGTGTTTTAGGAGCTGACAATATAAAATTATTCAATGATTATAACTTATCTTGAAGAACATATTAATAGAGGAGTTGGGTGGGTGGCCTACGTCCGATCAAGCAGTTGATGTTAAGAACTAAAATTCGTAATACAAAACTATCCACCTATAGAGCCCTTCCCTTTGTCTTGAACAACTTAAAACTCTCATAAGGATTTCTCTAGCTTAGCAAGCTCGTTAAATTCAATTTCATACTTCTTCCAAACTTCTAGGTTGGCAGGTTTGCTCAAAGGTGGTCTACCTGTAAGAGTCTCCCCGTATCCATACAGTTTATTCAATGAGTACTTGACTCCAACCACATTTAATGCAGTAACCATTTCATCAACTTTGGTGACCAGGTATTGAATTTTTTGAGCTTTTTGTAACTCACCAGCGTCGTACAGCTCCAATATCTTCAACATACTCTTTGGGAACATTCCAGATAATCCATCAATGGCACCGAAAACTCCAACAGATAATGAGGGGATTAAAACTTGACCCAAACCTGTAAATGGCCTAAAGTTGTAAGTTTCGATCAGGTCGGTGTTCTGTCCCAATAGCGTGTAAGTAGCCAAGTTGAAATGTGTCAACTTGACGGCAACAATAGCGGGAAGCTTACCCAAAACTTCAAATGTCTCTGGTTTAATATCGACACCATTACAGTTACCTGGGTAGTTATAAATAATTATCGGCAACGGAGAGTCTTTGGAAACAAGTTCAAAGTACTCTATTATTCCCTCTTGGCTGATCAAGTTTGGACCGAAGTATCCCGGGACCAAGAGAATTGAAAAATCGGCACCCGCCTCCCTTGCCAGCTTCATCTCCTCTCTAATTTCTTCTACAGGTCCTGAAGGAGCTCCAGCAATGATCTTGAAATTGGGATCAGGGACAGCCTGCCTCAAAGTTCGGAAAAGTGATAGTCTTTCTTCTCTAGTCAGATGTGTAGACTCGCCCATAGATCCAGCGACGACCAACCCATTGATACCAGCATTATGCAAAAACTTGGTATGCTCTACCTGGGTTTCCAAGTCTAAAGAGTAGTCTTTCTTAAAGTAAGTTGGGATAGGTGTGTATATTCCACGGGGCAAAACAAAGGAGTCAATTGTCATGTTAGAGAAAAGGTCACAAAAATAAAAAGTGGAGACTGAGGTGAAACTTAATACTTACTCATTAAGCTTTATATGATTGAGAGGCTACCAAATAACAATAATACCTTCGATTTATCATTAACTGAAAGTGGAGTTGAAACCAAAAGAAGTTATCTTGACGCCTGACTATATCGAACTAAAAGTGGGGGTTGCAGCTCGGTTTTGATGGGGGAACAGGGGTGCATTGTGGTGCATAACTACTACATCATGCATGACTCTAAAGTGTGGGGGCACCACCGCACTAGTGGAAACAATTTACCATGTTTCCAAACTGTATGACTTCGAAGAGACGAATAACAAACACCGAATAGATTCACTTCGTGGTGAGACATTATGCTGGGATATCACGTAAAAAGGTATTCTAGCATTGACTAATATAATTGACTTTCCATTCCTATCTATCTATCTCGTCACCAAACTCATACACTCATGTCTATTTTTACCTATTCAAACTGCTTTGCGTAGTCAGTAAGGGTGAAGCGGTATTTGACGTCGTTGCGGTGCAACTTTTCTAGTCCGTTCTTAATACCCTCCTGAGAGATTGAAATTGGCTCATACCAGGCCTCAATACCCTTCTCAGCAGCTAATTCTAGCATCTCTTTCATCTCTTCACGGTTACCTAAGTGAGAAGAACCGAAATAGCAACCGTTCTTGATGAAAGATCCAGCGTTCATTTCCATCTTGTCTTCTGGAAGTCCGACAGATACAAACTTGGCTCCAATATTAAGTGTGGATACATAGGCATCAAGGTCAAAGTTGTTGCTGGAATTGGCTGTACTAATGATTAAGTCAAACTTATACTTGTATGGTATGTTCCAGCCTTCCTTCTCAGTTTCGATAAAGTAGTCAGCTCCCAATTTGAGAGCGTCTGCTTTCTTCTTGTCATTCCTGGAAATTGCATAGACTTCAGCTCCAAGAGCCTTGGCGAATTGAAGAGCAAAATGCCCCAAACCACCGATACCGACAATACCCACCTTCTTGCCGGGTCCAATATTGTTTCTTTTCAATGGAGAATAAGTGGTGATACCAGCACATAACATTGGAGCAACTCCTTCTACTGATAGTCCCTTAGGAATCTTGAACGCAAACTCTTTGTTGCAACGAGCATAGTTGGAGTAACCTCCATAGGTTCTTGATCCATCGGGATAAGCGTCATCATATGTATCAATCCAGTTAGGACAGTAGTTTTCGTTTTTGGCTTTGCAGACAGCACAGGTCAAATCAGCCCAACACATTGCTCCCATGCCGACTGTGTCGCCAACCTTGATATTGTCGACCTTTGAACCAACTCTAACTACAGTTCCGACAATCTCGTGTCCAACAATAGAAGGCAGCTTTGGCTGACCCCATCCTCCGGAGATGGTATGGATATCACTGGAGCATATACCACATGCTTCGATCTTGATATCAACGTCATCTTCCTGGAAGGGCCTAGGAGTGAATTCAATTTTCTTGACTTCGGACCACTTACTTGGGTCGTGGACTGCAAATCCTTCAAAAGTGTCTGGGTAAGCCATTTGTGAGTGGTGAAATAAGAAAGGTAAAAAGAAGAGAGTTAGAAATGAATTTCAGTTAGCCATATATATACTAGTGCCCCCACTGATGTTGAGGTGGAGGAAGCGAACGTTATGGTTGCTGGAAGTTAAGAGAGTTTATCCGAGCGACTGTTATGCAGCACTCACATCACGAACCAGAAAACTGGTGGGAGTTTAATTGAAATTCAGACGGAATGGGGGGAAAAATTAACTTCTGGGGAAGTGATCATCTCTGCAGCGCTCTGACGTAATGACTGACCAAAGTAACTAGCTCAACTATTCGGTTACCTACATCTGAGTGCAATCATGGTAATTTTAATGGTGTTCCCTTCCAACTCGAACTCCAAACTTGTGTACTATTCACAAATTTACCCTTCGAACGGATCTTAAATTGCAGAAATTCGGCATCTACAATTACATAAGCAATTGAACAAACTCTCCAGACAATTCGCGCGGAACCTCCCAAGGTTTTGAAGTTCTGCCTTTGTAAGGCAGCTCTTCACAGATAGTCCCAGATTAGCCGAAAAAAATGTCTAAAGAGGAAAAGACAAGACGTCGAAGAACGTCATCCATTGGCAACATAAACCTAGGTGACAATGCGGTCCCTTCTTTAACCACCCGAAAGTCAAATGCTCAGCAGAGAAAGTCTAGCTCGGCCCGTATTAATTTAATCAACATGAAGGGAAGTTCCGATTGGGGTTTAGTTAAAAAGATTGGACTATCCTTGATAGAACTGAGCTCGCGTCACACATGGTTGCCATTTCTGGTCACTTTGGTCGCCATACATGGCTCCTATCTGTTATCTAATAACCACACTCCCTCCAATCCATTGCACAAGTTTGTTGATCTTTCATACAAGATCGAGGGAACTAACCCACCCATGTATGGTAAAGGATGGAAAGATTTCTGTTTCGTGTTTTACTTCATGATCTTCTTCAGTTTCTACCGTGAATTCCTGATGCAAGCGTTATTGAAACCTTTGGCTAATAAGTTGGGTATCACAAGAGAATCTAAAGTCAGAAGATTCATGGAACAATCTTATTCAATGTGCTACTATGGAATTTCTGGGCCATTGGGTCTATATATTATGGGAGGTATGCCGTTATGGTACTTCGACACCACAGAATTCTATACGAGTTACCCTCACAAGACTCATGAATATCTTTTCAAGTACTATTATTTGGGTCAAGCCGCCTTCTGGTCCCAACAAGCTGTTGTCTTGATGCTACAATTGGAAAAGCCGAGAAAAGATTTTAAGGAGTTGGTTATTCACCACATTATCACCATTGCTCTGATATTC
The DNA here is from genome assembly GCA_023213065.1 of Komagataella ulmi. Taxonomy (NCBI): domain Eukaryota; kingdom Fungi; phylum Ascomycota; class Pichiomycetes; order Pichiales; family Pichiaceae; genus Komagataella; species Komagataella ulmi. The sequence continues at coordinate 1,250,786 of JAKWAZ010000001.1, forward strand.
TGTAGTTACAGATTTCATTTCACTTGGATGGGTCTTGCGGTTTACATCACCATGGACATCTCTGACTTCTTCCTGGCTCTTTCCAAGACCCTAAACTATGTTGATGCAGTGTACACTGGTCCAGCGTTCATGTTTTTTGTGGGTGTCTGGTTCTACCTGCGCCATTGGCTCAACGTTAAGATCCTTTGGTCTGTATTGACTGAGTTCCGTACCGTAGGTCCGTTTGAATTGAACTGGATCACACAGCAATACAAATGTTGGATTTCGCAACCAATTGTATTTTCATTGATTTTTGCGTTGCAGCTGGTGAATCTGTACTGGTTTGTTTTAATTCTTCGAATTTTGTACCGTCACATCTTTTTGGATGTTACCAAAGATGAAAGATCTGACGATGAAAGCGAAGAAGAAGCCCAAGAAGAAGCCCAAGTCGAGCCCACGAAGAAGGAAGAATAGTTAGCATTGTCTTGAATATATGAATAGCAAAATAAGTATTGAGGTCGTATTGTTACTTAGTGGATGCTTGCCATTTTTTCTCCAGTAGTTCTACCAACGAATGGCCTGGTTCTCTGCCTACTCTTTTCTCATAAGAATAGTAAGCAAGCACACCGACTGTCAATCCAAACAAGGGATCAAGATATCTGTACAGTTAGTATTGACTTCTGAATGTATGGCATATAAGAAAGGACTTGCTTTGAAATTAAATAGGGGTATTGGGCCATTGTAGTTCGTAAGTTCACGAGGGAAATAGTTTGGCAAGTAAATGGTTAAGGGGATGCTATCAGCGCGAATACTAAGGAAATAGAATCAGTTAGATCGCACGCGTTAAAATAAACTAAACGCTTGATAGTTCAGCACACATTATGCAAGAGAAGTACGTTGTTTGTGAGGGAAGCCTTCCTAAGTTGGAGGCATCGGTTGTCCCATGCAGCATCAAACACACGAGGGAGGTGAAAGGGCTTGGAAACTACTGGATGGTTGAAAGGAACGGAGACGGAACTTTGGAATCGTATCTCAGGGGAAGAAAGTTAAAAGGTAAGGAGCTCCATTTGAACGGATGCAAGGGGTACCTCTTACTAAAAGAGAATGATGAGGACAAGATAGATGATAATGTGAATGTTAATTACTCAGCAATTGGTGAGATCGAAACTTTTCAAAACTTTGGACACGAGAGAATTCCAGATGCAAATGATTCCACAAACAAGATTCAAGAATGGTTGACAGTAAGCAAAATAATTCACGGATAGTTTTTTTATTAAAACCATGGCCATTTGGTGTTCTCTTCCCAAATGAATTTCTCCCCTTTGAAGAATTTAGCAGCACTTAAGGATGAGTTTTTGAATCCCCTTTCAGCATTAATTGATTTGAGCAATTGCCCAATTTGTTTTGCTGAAACTGGATATACGTGATCAAATAATTGAGACTCCCAGATACTTACGTGATCATAATGCAAAGCCTGAAGAACCAGCAGAGCCTCCTTAATCAAAAGTTTGAAAATATTAACGTTGTCAAAGTGAAGGAATAGAACATCCAAAGACCTTTCCAAATGATCATATGTCCAAGTTACATACCCAACAGTTTTGTCATTTTCAAGAATTTTTACTCCGAATTGGTACTCAATTTCTTTACCATTGACTTTGGAACCAATGAAATCTGCTCTGGTAAACATCCACTCGAGGATATCTACGGTTGGTTTATAAAGTACTCTGGTAATTTGGTCTTTTGAACACCTCTCTCTTGCGTCATTAAGGACCGACGAATCATAGTGAGATACAATTTCACCACATTCTTCACTTTTTGTGATTTTAACCACTGAGTATTTTTCTTCTTGATCGACAACGATTTGATCCTGAACTCCAGCATGAATTTTCAGAGTGTCTACCTCGAAGAAAGTGAACCCCAATTTTTCATAGAATCGCCCAACTTCGGAGTATAGAGCGATAAACACATCAGGATCAGCTTTATAAACATCTTCCAGTCGTTCAACGACCCCTTTCAGCATTTTGGTCGCCTGACCCTTTCCTCTGAAAGCATGAGGGGTATAAACAGAAGCAAAGCAAGGGGATACGTTCTCTATGACTTCACTCTTTCCATTCCCTTTTCCTCTGATTACATAAGAAGCCCTTACCAAAGTTTCACAAGACGAAACAATTTCACCATTTTCATCTTGTAAGACCCAAAATGTGATTCCGTTCAAAGAGTCTCTATTCCATTGGTCTATTCTCCTAAATCCATCGAACAATCGGGTGTTGTAAGCCACGACCTCTCTCTGTATGTAGTCATCATCCTCTTTCAAGGCACCTTTCCAATTTTCAGCACTTAAGTATTGACACCGGGTCACGAGATCCCTGTCAAGAGTTGGCTTCAATGAATAACTCATGATATATCATGAGTAGTAGTGTCTGCCCAATAACCCAGATCTCCTCCAGCGCGCATCCAAGGTTGTGATTACTTAATCCATCTTAACTCCCCCACCATCGCGCCTTGCTAATTGCACCCGAAAGAGTTACTGATTTCTAATCGAAGTCAGTATAAATAGTGGAGCTTTCCAAACTTTGGTGTTCTCATATTTAGTTGCTTCCATCAACATTTATTTAGTGAAAACAAAATGGCAATACCATCCAATTGTACTAAAACTCTCAAGCTGAACAACGGCCTGTCTATTCCAGCAGTGGGTCTCGGAACATGGCAATCTACCGATGAAGAGGCTTACAATGCCGTTATTGCTGCATTGAAAGCTGGATATAGACACATTGATACAGCTTACTGTTACGGAAATGAAGAGCCAGTTGGCAGAGCTATTAAAGATTCTGGAGTTCCGAGAAAAGACATCTTTATTACTACCAAGCTTTGGGGAACTGACCACACAAGAGCTGAGGAAGGTATGGATAGATCTTTGAAATTGTTGGGCTTGGACTATGTTGATCTGTTTTTGATGCATTGGCCAGTTCCAATGAACCCTAACGGAAATCATGACAAGTTTCCTACATTGCCTGACGGCAAACGTGATATTCTGTTGGACTGGAACTTTGTCGACACATACAGAGAGATGCAAAAATTGGTTGCCTCTGGTAAGACCAAGGCAATCGGTGTCTCCAACTTTTCTATCACCAACTTGAGGAAATTGCTTGCAGACCCAAAAATCACCATCAAGCCAGCAGTCAACCAAGTTGAAACTCACGGTTATTTGCCACAACACAAACTTTTGGAGTATGCAAAAGAAAATGATATTGTTCTAGAAGCATATTCACCATTGGGATCCACTGGTGCCCCCTTGTTGAAAGATGAGCTGGTGCAGGAACTAGCCAAGAAGAACAGTATTTCTGAATCTACACTCTTAATCTCCTGGGCAGTCTGGAGGGGTATTGTTGTTCTACCAAAATCAGTTACGCCTTCCAGAATTGCTGATAACCTTAAAATCATTGAGTTGTCAGACGAGGATGGAAAAAAACTTAATGAATTGGCCTCAATTAGAGGAGAAAAACGATTAGTCAGTCCTCCTTGGGATCCTATTGTTGTTTTCAACGATGAAGACTAAAGCAAGAAAATAGAGTAGTTAATGGTATAGTTCTAAATTTGAATAGTAAGATCATATCATCATCGGACAAAACTTGCACCGTGGATTTTACTAGTATTTCATGCACTTCGTGCGTATCCAACAATAAAGTGGGGTCAACTTGCAGTACCCCAGAAATTATGTTGCCCCTCACACTGAAATGTCTACCGCCAAAAGATGGAAGAGAAAAACCAGAATTCGGAAACCTTCTCCCATTGATGTAATTTAGGGATAGAAGTAACTTGCATTCATACACCCTTCTAGATATCACTGAATGATTATGATTACTTCTGAAGCATCGAGGAAACCACGAAATAAGGTATTAAAGTATGATCCGTTTTTGAAGGAGGATGGAAGGTATCATTGTTCGGAATTTCAGTGTTCCAAGTCTTTTAGTCGTCCAGATCATTTGGCAAGACATCAACTAAACCATAAAACTAAACATACTTACAACTGTCCCTGGCCTGGATGCCACAAGACTTTTGTAAGAAGCGATGTTAAAGACAAGCACTACAAAAGACACCAGAAGAGAGAGGAAAAGTATAAACTCAAAGAGCAAAACAAAAACAAGGTTAAAAAGAGAGGCTCGGACCCCCAGATATCAACATCATTCTCCTTAGGGAAACAGTCAGCTGTAGAACTCGAAACTGAGTTTAACCCCCCTCAACCACCCCTAGCATTAACTGCCCTGTCGGATGTTGAAAGTGATTTGACATTACCGCCCTCAGAATTGATCCAATACTTTTTCAAGGATGACAGAAGAGATAGCATCAACTTAAGTAACTTTGAATTTGGACTTCCTGGGGATGCCTTTTCTCCCTTATCAATCAATGAGTCTTTTTCTATGCTACCTACTTCGGAAAATCAGACATTGGTAGACTATGAATTACAAACACAGCTAATACAGTCGTTACCTCAATTATCAGTTGAGCCTGATTTTACACTACCACTTATCGAGACAAGCTTACAATCGTACTGGACTTTCCACCATCCTCAATTTCCTATTATTCACAAACCTTCATTTTCAACAAAGAGAGCTCATCCTTACTTAGTTCTCGCAATGATTATGGTTGGGGCAACCTATGATAAATCTACTGTTTCTATTTGTGACAAGATTGGTCTACCGTTGAGATGGAGTATTTGCTCATGCGAAGAGTTTGCACCACCCCCAAAGTCCTGGGTAATTCAAAGTCTCAACCTATTGGAGATTTATGAGTTAACATCTTCCAACAGAAGACTTCATGAGAGAGCTTACTTAAATCACGGACTAAAGATTCAGCTTTTGAGAAGAAGTGCACTTTTCGGAGGAAACCCCCTCAAAACTGAACAAGACGGAGATCGAAATGGCACTTGGGAAAAATGGATAGAAGATGAATCACTAAAAAGAGCGGCATTGATGGCATTTTACCTAGATACTCAGCATGCAGTGATATTTGGCCATGAAATCACACTATATCTTCATCAAATAAAGCTTTCGCTTCCATGCGATGAACCTCTATGGGAATCTTCCAAACTAGACGATTGTAAGAAGAGCTGTGGCAATGAAATGAAATTCTTAGATGCTTTGAAAAAGTTACTCCATAGAAACAAGATTACTACCAGTAGATTTGGTAAGAAGCTGTTGCTAGCCGGTTTACTCACGATCATGTTCCAAATGGAACAGAAAGACATGCAAATCTCAGTTCTGGAATGGGTATCAGTTAAATATCAATGGAAGGAGGTTATTTCTTCCGCCATTGAATTCTGGAAATTTGCGATCTGTCAGGATGGATGCTGTGACAACCAGGATCAACTTATTTACCAAGTCAATTACCCTCAGGATACAGCTTGCAAGTTCCCACTTTATCATCTTGCTGAGTCATACATGCAACTGACCCATTATGATTACCTCATTTACGCTGGGGCTCCAAGTAGAATGAATGTGAAAGCCTGTGGTAGGGATTATGAAGCGGTAGAACGTCGAATTCAAAGGTGGTCAAAAACCTTCAACGCCCGGCTTGCAGTAGTACATGGATATGCTTTCCTGTGTGAGTTATTACTAATGCCACAGGATTCCCCTGAGTATTCGGAACAAATTATTGACTATGATGCCAGTGCAGATCATCACCTCTATCGACCTCATGTTGTCACTTCCATTGCATTTGTCCTTTGGGCTTATACCTTCTGCACTGAAGGGCCCGAATCATACCTTCTTAGGTCTCCCATCATGGAAAATGGAGATTCCCTACCAGCCAGAGAGGAAGGTTATACTTACCTCAAACGGATCGGGGCTGAATTGTCCCTCAAACTTGGTGGGGTATTTCATGGGGTAACTTTCCACAGCTCTATGAAATTATATGCCAACGTAATCGATGAAATCTCAAACAAGAATCATATTGTTGGCCTGCTACGTCTACTCAAGAGCAAAATAGAGACTCACCGCTCAGAGATACTTCGTGAACACTGCAAACTTTTGAACAATTGCATCGAGCGAAGTCTAGGAAAGAGAGCTGTCACTTGTCAAAACATGTACGGCTAAGAAAAATAATTATTTTCTTCTATAATAAGTGGATGAACTACAGCAGGGAACAAAGAAAAGAAATAACATTTGCAACGCAACGCCCTTTTATGATAGTAAGAATGCTCCAGCTCCCTCCCTGATAGCTTGCATGATCCTTTGCCTCATTATCTCTTTGTTTGTGTAATTAGGTAGTTTCAGGTAATTGGCACAAGTCATAACACTTGGAAGATAATTGTCAGGAAGGAGACCGTCTTCTGTAGTTTTGCGGACCACAGTTAATTGGGGCTTCAGTTCTTTGAACCCGCCAATCGGCAGTCGAGGTGACCCTGTTAAAAACTGTAAGAACATTCTTTGCTCGTCTTTGGTAAAGTCAGACATCAGCTGAATCAGATTTTGCACAGCAGCAGATTCAATGCTGTAACCATGGTCTGCATGTATGCTGGCCATGACAGTCTCATATGACCAATCCTCACTAGAGTTACCAAATAGCTTAACCAACTCTGAAGCAGAGAATATTAGCAATGATGAGTAGGGAAAAACGGTTGAAAATCCATCAATGAACGATCTGACCTGTTGTTCAATACCATACTGAAGGGTATAATCCAAAACCTCGTCAATGTAATCTTCTAAATTTTCATGGGTTATTTCAGTGTCGGCTCCATCTTCAGTTAATTCAATCTCGGGATATCCCGGCATGACATAATTTAGGGAAAGGTTAGATAGTTGAGAATCGTCAACGGTGATGGAGTCTCTTAGGTCCGGTGGGACACTAGGGTACTGTTCGACAAATTTTAGCAAGTATCGTAATGATTTTGACAATGCTGGATCAATTTCATCTAATCGATCCAGCAGTACCCTTCGGTTTAATTTCTCTTGAATTCCCAGGACCATATTCTTTGCAGTATGAAAAAAAAAAGGATTGAACTCAAAATCAATAATCCTAGAATCCAACAATGATCTAGCAACAAATATTCCTAACACCTTGAACAAATGTAAGGGTCTATGAGCCTCGTTGACATGCAGAGAAATGGGCCTTGGGAAAAGTCCAGTTTTGGAATTAACATAGACCGCTTCCTTATCTGAGGTGCGCCACATTCCAAGCTTGTTTTTTGAGAACTCTTTGGAGACGTTGGCATAAAATTCCAACGTTGGCCCTAATCCAGTGCCTTCCTCACCAAAATACTCGATCTCTAAGATACTAGGCACATCGCCATAAGTTTCAAGGACTTTGATAGAACTCTGTAACAACTTTTTTCTAGACAGTCTTACCTTGTGTCTGGATGGTCGACCTAGTTGTAAGCCGTTTTCATTGTCAGATCTACTGTTTTCTTCATTGCTCCTATTTTGCCAGTGCTGAATCAATCTTGAGTAACCAAACGAAACAGACTTTAAGAAAAAAGATCTTGTACTCAATGGGAATAAAAAAGGAAACTCTCTTGTAAAATGAACACACCACATCGGTAGAGTGCCACTGGCAACAATTAAAGGCTCTTCTAGTTGTCTATTAAGCTTTGCTGTCACCTTAAAATTTAAAAACAATGCTTCTGAGACAGCTGGAGTCTGGGCATTTTGATTTAGCTCAAACAAGACCTTCAGTAAAAGAAGAATTTTATAAGTAAAATTGTCCTGTAGCAGATACAAGCCATCTTCATCTTTATCATTAGTGAAAATCTGAAAATCTGACTTCGGCAGTGACTCCGTCGATTGTTTCTCTTTCCAATAAGTTACTTTGTGTGGTAAACCTGACCAAATTTTTTTGCTATCAATACTGTCATCGGGTGATTTTTGAAGCGATCGGTAAATAGCCCCATATACGGTAGCATCTTTGGGAATAACTTCACCATTGATCTTGAATTGTAATTGATAGTCAGAGTCATTATCCTCTTCCGATGAATTAGAAGCATCCTCATCTGATGTGAGGTCTTGAAGAGCCGAGAAACCAGTATTGCTTCCCCGTAACCTATTATAAGTGGCCATACGAGCTTTCAAAAAGGCCTCTATCGAACGAAAAGTGGCAATGGCATGAATATTCAGCACTATTTGTCGATGGCTTTTGGGTATTCTTTTGTCCGAAGAGATAAGCATCATTTTCAATTGCTTCGCCATAGATGAAGCTTTTGAACTCATTATGTCACCTGTGAGGTTACCTCCAAACCCTAAACTTGAAATACCAGAAGTCACAATTTCAAATGATTCAGAACGTGAAACACCTTCTTGTAATTTGTTAACCAGCAATACCAGGGGCACATCTTCGGGTGACGAACTATACCGAGAACAGAACACCTTAATAAAAGAGTACTGACAGACTGACCCCTGCGAACCAATTGTGGAGCTAAACAGATTCAATAAAGAGTCTACCAAAGTTGAAGCCGTGAGCTCATAACTAGAGATATTTGACTCGTCAGTTTCACCAAGAGCAGCTTTCAAATCAGTCCAAACTTCGGTCCATTGAGCAAAATCAAATTTAGAAGCTAGTCTCTCATTTGATATTCTAGCAAGAACATTCTCTAATAACAGAAGATGGGGAGATTTCTGCGAAGTCCCATCACTCTTGGAGTAAGAGTAGTTCTCCAAAATCGTGGTACAGAGGCTTATGAGAGCTTTTAGTGTTTCTTTGTATGTGAAAGAAGAGATGCCATTATTGGATAAGGCATAATCAACATTTCCCAATAGTTTCCTCGAGCTATAGCTAAGATCATTGTCATCAGCGATATCCTCGCTGTCTTCTCCTCCTTCAGATATTTGTTGTCCATCATCCTCGCCTTCATCCTCATCTTCATCTTCATCTTCATCCTCGTCTCCATCTCCATCTTCATTTTGGCTGTCACTTTCATCCTGTTCAAGATTTTGTGATTGATAATGGTCACAGGCATTCTCAAAATCGTTATTCTCATCAAGGCTCATTTGTGACCCTACCATATACGAATTACCTTCAGATTCATCAAAATTTTTAGAAGCACCATTCCCTGAGGATGAATTAAAGCCTTTCACAGAATAGCAATGCTTCAAAGTATCTAGCAATTGACCAATATCATGATAAAGTCCTTCTCGTTCCAGTTTTACCAAGAATGCATCCGACGATTTTGCTGTCAAATGGAACAAAATTAATAGCGCTCCGTGAAGAAGGGCGTAAGGTCTTATTTGGTTGTTGGAGTGATCTGTTGTCTCCTCTGTCTGACTTTTAGTGAGGCTCTTGCTAATAAAGTCTTTAGATTGAATGACAATAGAAGCCAGTAAGTTGGTAACTCGAGACCGAGTTGCAATTTGATGTAAGGCAGAACTGTCACAAGTGTTTATCATTCTCAGCACCGTAACTATCACCAACCTTCTAATATCGTAGTCGACGGTGGAGGAGTAAATATTTATAATCACAGGAAAACAGTGGAAAATAAACAATTGCACTGGACCGTTGCTTGCATTGTACAATTCAATCTTTTTGTCATTAATATCTTGCTGTGCTCCAGTTTGTGACAAAACGTAGTAGGTTCCAATGTTTGCGAAAAAGTCATGTGAGTTTTTTGACTTAGGATCTAGATATAAGTATGGTAAAAGCGTGGCTAACAATTTCAGCAAGGTTGTAATCAGCTCTTTAGGAGCAGCCATCAGAGCTTCAATCGAAATAGCATCACTGTCAATTGTGGACTTGTCTAGGGTAGACGGAGCTGAAGGATCTGAAATAAGTTTGTCCTCGGCTTTTGTTTGCTGTGTTTTATGATTAGAGGAGACAAGGTAATTGTTGAGTAGAGTTCTGAATGTTTTATCGATTTTGCAATCCTCTATTAGGTTGAGGGAAATTTTAGGAGATGCAGATGCGGTTAGTGTGAGAGAATTGATCAACTTCAAGCAAGTTCTGAATGACAATATACTGTTGGAAGTGCTTTTCCCCAGACAGGTTGGAAGTAAGGCACAAAGCTGCTGAATTAATGACACTGGAATAAGGCGTTCTAATAACATGGGATCATTAACAAGCTTTGGAATGGCACGAGCAATTGTCAACCAAGCGCTCTCGCAGCATTGAGGGTCGGTATATTCAGTCGCTATCCTTTGAACAGTGGGAAAAACTGATTCAACGATGGGAATGTCTCTGGATGACAATGACTGGAAAGCATTTGCTGTGATGCTTAATGCTTTCCTCTGCGCATGGATAGTAAAAAAATCCAGAAACTGAAGAACCGCCCCGAGACAGTTATCTTCAAGTAATGCCCTTCCCTGATATCTACTGATAATTTCCATGGTTTGTAAAGCTTGCTCCGCAAGATCAATGTAGCTGATATCCATTAATTTTAACTTTAAGCAAAGAACAGCGTCGGCGTATACCACTTCGTGTACGAATTCCGGATTCAGTTCCACCAAATTATATAAACAGCGACAAGCCACAAGCTGTAGTTCCAATTGCTCTTGAAGTAAGGGGTCATTGATTATGGAAACTATGGAACGGCATAGCTTTATCACGGAGAATCCCCTTCCCATCATAAGATCCATGATAAGAAGAGTTTCATTTAGCTCATTTAAAGTCTCGAGCAAAATATAAGGATCACCACGCTCAGATAATCCATCAATTAACGTATTAATCTTGACATGTGGACCTCTTGAAAGGATATCAACCAAGGAACCTGGGAACATGGAACGCAACTCATTCATTGATCTAAAGTTTTGTCGACTTTCATCTATATCTTCATCTTCCTCGTCGCCATAATCCTCATTTCTCGTTACAACATCATCATCCAAAAAGGAAGAATGTTGATCGTTTTCATGGTTAGAATCGTTAACAGAGCTGCCTGATTGTAATGCGGTTCTCTCTTGATCTTCAACGACGTTATCATCATCTGAGCCATTTCCATTGGCTTGCCTTTCTTGATTGCCCTCAAAAGCACGTCTTAAATTGCTTATGAATCCAAAATCACTTGAACTTTTCACCTTGGTTCCATTGTTGCGGGACGCATCAGGGGTTTCTGCGTTATCAGGAAGAGTGTGATTGATAGAAGGTCCAGGAATTGCAAGGTCAGAAGACCTTCGGGGGTTGGGTGAAGACTCTTCCCTCTTTGAGTCAAGCCATTTGGGTGATTTACTGGCCTTTAGATGTTTTAACTTTTCTTTATCAGAACTCATGTCACTCTTATTTGGAAAGTGGCAATGTATTCTTAGATAGGAGGCAAAATGGTTTTATAATTAGGTAAGAAGTGTCTCGAATGAGAAATGTATGGGCGAGGTGCTACTAAGGATGCCGGAAGGTGCGATGTGCCGCCCGAAAGGGAAGAATAAAAAGAGAGAGGCTCTCTTCCCTGTCAAAGACAATTAACTACCACCGAATGGAACTGCAGAAAATTGTAGGGAATTGCGGAATCAACTAACAACATGAATGTTCGGGCCAATCATCATCATCAAGCTAAGAGACTAGTAAGTCTAGGTGAACCAACGTTGAAGGCCTCTAGTTCTTACGTAATCTCTGCGGACTCCATCGCGAGTATACAAAAATTTTTTTCACTAGAAGAATAATTTTTCTCCTAGAATACTAAACCTAATCAAAAATGCCTAGATCAAAGAGATCCAAGCTCGTGACGTTGGCTCAGACAGATAAAAAGGGTAGGGATAACAAAGACAGAATATTTGATGAAGTGAGAACTGCTTTGGATACATACAAATTCGTGTGGGTTCTGAGACTTGATGATGTCAGAACACCAGTCCTTCAAGATGTTAGATCAGATTGGGTCGGATCCAAACTGTTAATGGGAAAAAGAAAAGTTATACAAAAAGCTCTCGGTGAAACACCTGAGGAAGAATATAAGCAAAATCTGCATGAAATTGTTGATGTGTTTGAAGGATTGATCGGATTATTATTCACTAATGAAGATGTCAACACTGTATCCACCTATTTTGAATCTTACAAGAAGAATGACTTTTGCAGAGCCAAAGAAAAGAGTGCAATCTCTTTTACAATTCCTGCAGGAATCATCTATTCCACGGGAGGGCAAGTTTCACAGTCTGAAGATGTTCCCTTACCTCACAATTTGGAGCCAACTTTTAGAAACAAATACAAAGTTCCAACGCGTATCAAGGCCGGTAAGGTTGTCATTGACGAGCCTTACAAAGTGTGCGAAAAAGGGGATATTTTAAATGTCACGCAGGCTCTAATTTTGAAGCAGTTTGGTATAGCATCAAGTGAGTTCAAGGTCCGAATGTTGGCTTACTATGACTCTGAGAAGGAGAAAGTAATCCGTTTGGGGGAGGAGAAAAAAAACTAAATTGAATTCCATGTACAGCATAGTAATTGATAGACAGAGTAGTGACTTTATAATATTCCTAATCAAACATACTTCTGGACCCTGCCTCGCCTAAACCTCCTGCTAGTTTCCGCTCTACTCTTCTTCCCAGAGACCCTTCGAGCAGTTTTCTTTTTTTGACACAATCTGCGCTTACCCGGCCCACCGCACTACACGGTACTTCAATCTGTAAGCTAAACCAAAACAAAGAAAGCATTCCAACAACATCGTCTTGAATTCATTCAGTCTACCCTTGGATTTCTCAAGTAATTTTAGCTCCAGCTTCTCATGATATTTTAGCCATGGAGCAGCTAAATATTGGGAAAATATCAAGAAAGACTGGTCGGAAGGCGAAGAGTAATGTATCTAAGGATGCGCATGGATTTGAAGACATTGAAGAATTCTTCATTCCGACCTCTGAGTCTTCGGAATCGGAAGCTGATCAGGCATCAAACTTGACAAGTATCACTCCTCCTCCCGCGCTGGCATCATCTTGGGGAAGGAATTCTCCTGCTAATAATATAAGGACAACACCGTTGAGTAAAGTGGGAGGAAGAACGTCTTTGCCAAAGGCAAACTCTTTACGCTCTCCTTTGCCACAAACTAAGAAAGCTTCTGCATTGGTAGAGGATACCGAAGATGAAAGCCAACAACCAGAATTTGCGGATGATGATGATCTGTTTAATATGAATGAATCTATGTCACCTATAAACCTGCAGAAAGATTCACCCGATAAGAACCGATATCTTCAAAATTTAGAACAGTTGAGCCCAGATTTTGACGCTGATGATCAATTTGTCAAATCAGTAACAAAGAGATTAGCAAATTCTAATAAGAAGCAGGCACATAAAAGTAAAAAGGCAGCAAGCACCACGAAACGAATAGCATTGAATAAGAATAGCAGAAGGAAAAAATTGTCTGACTTATCCGATAATGAAGATGAAGATGAGGATGAAGACGAAGAACAAGATACCCAGGGTTCACCAAAGAAGACACAGAAGAAGAAAATAACGACACCCTCTGTTAACACCCAAACGAGGAAGATAAAATCGCCTACTGTTAACACACAGAAACCATCCCAGCCACTAAGAAGGTCTAGCAGAAAGAGAGTTCAATGCTTAAAGTACTGGGAAAATGAAAAAATTGTGTACAAACCTGTACCTGGTGAAAATGGTGAAACGGAAAGAAAAGTCGACTCTGTTGTCACCCATATCCCGTCAACAGAATCGCAGCCTCGATCGAAAGCTAATCCAAAGACAACGTCAAAACCAAAGGCAAAAGCAAAAGTGAAACAAGTATCAAGAAGGAAAATTGTCATCCCAGACGAAGAATCTCAAGATCTTTCTAATGAAGAGGTTGACGCTGAAGTGGATGGTGGAGAATGGCTGAAGGATGGCAAACTAAACACATTTGTATATGATGGACCGGGATCAGATAAAAAGGTTCCAAGGACTATTGCATGGGCTCCAGGCCATGAGGAATACTTGCCCCCGTTCCAGGAGAATGGAGATAACTTTCGAATATCAATTCTATTTGATCAAGAACGAGATTACGCTGCCGTTGGTATCATGGAGTTACCAGTAGCGGGTCAAAAATCACTAAAAACCAATGGAGACATGTACTTCACGTTCTATGTGATCACTGGTTTGATTGAAATAACCGTTAGTAATACCGTTTTTGTAGTCAACAAAGGATGTGCATTTGAGGTACCAATGGGTAACTTCTACCAACTAATCAATAAGGGGAAATCTTTAGCCAAATTAATATTCATGCAAGCCAAATACAAAGATTTCAACCTGGAAGAAGGCCCAGAGACCATTGACTAAGTGTATCATTCCTGTGTATTATTATTATGTATCATAAAAGAATAATCAGTTACTTTCATGAACGGTAAAAAGTCGTTGGTCTCTAACTCTGAAAAAAATTTCTTCCACTAGAGCGCAACTAATACCAGGCTGTCTTTTCTCAAACTCTTCCATTGTAGCCTTCAAGGTATCCACATCCAGCTTTGTGACTTCAGTGCTGGCTCTGCTCCTTACCTTATCCAGAGCATAAAGAATCACGTACTTCAAATAATCCGAATACCCCAATTGTAGCTTCTTGGAAGGCATATCTAGCTCTGGGGTGGTTTCTTCAGTCATAGCATTACTGGCACTGAGTTCGCCTGTGATTGGAGACATCGGAGACCTTGACAAGTTTCTGCCTCTAGTTCGAATAGTCGATAGCTGCCAATAATCTTCCCTGGCACCATTTGTCATGTTGACCAGTTTTTCCAAGGGAATTCTTGACCTGGGTGTGATATTCTTTTCTCTCATCTTCTCCTGTTTCTTCAGTATCAAAGGAATCAACGAAGTACTTCTTCGAATTTTGGTCACAAATGGAGTTTGGGATAAAATATTGCAACTGGGTCGTAACTTTGGATTTTTTTGTAAGCAAGCTGCAACAAAAGCTTTGATGTTGCAAGAATAATTGTCTCCTTTAAGTAAAGGTGCTGGAAGATCAGGAATGTCAAATAGGACCTTCATTGGGTTATTCTCCGACAATGGTGGGGATCCGGTGGCTAACTCTATAGTCGTGATCCCTAATGACCAGATGTCCACCTTCTCATTGTACCCGTTCTTGCAAGTAATAATTTCCGGAGCCATCCAAAAAGGCGTGCCTACAAACGTATCCCTCTTGACTTGAGTGACGCCAATCTGACTACTAACTCCAAAGTCGGCAAGTTTTACTTCACCTTTTTCCGTCAATAGGATGTTTGCAGCTTTGATATCCCTGTGGATTTTTCTCTGTGAATGCAAGTACTCTAGTCCTTTCAAAGTGTCTCTAATGATGAGAGCCACACATTGTTCATTTAACTGTCCCAGATACTTCAATAGTTCACTACAAGATCCACCACCACAATACTCCATGACTATCCACATAGTAGTTCCCCTTACAAAAGTCTTCACATAATTAGTGAAGTAGGGGGACCTCAACTGGGAAAGGAGATTAATTTCTTGGATGAGGATGTTAATATCTTCTTCTGTTTCTTCCATATTAATGATTTTGATTGCAAACACCTCATGGGTGACTTTATTTATACTAGAGATATGGTTGAATGTTAGTGCTTGCTCTGTGAGGCTAGAAGATCCATCTCCAATCTTTAGTTCCACTTACGATTTATAGACATCCCCGAAATTTCCCTTACCAACGCAAGATTGTAGCTCGTAGTAGGTTAGAGGATCATCAGCCATATTAGCTTGAATAATTGGATTTTTTTGTAGCTTTATAAGCAGCTTTTCCTTGAAGCTTAAGTGGAGCAGTTTGAAAAAGAGACTGTGTACAAAATATCCTACTCCTTGGTATTAGTATTTGTGCTGAGCCGCATGTGTTGATAAGCGGACGATGAGGTACAGAACTGATCTGCTCAAAACCATCACTATTGAAGTATGAGTGGGCAGCTAAATTCATGGTTTGTTTATTCAATAAAGTCTGGCATGATAAAAGGGAGTCGTTGTGAAGTGGTAAAGAAGATGTCAGGCGTATGTATAGATACCTGAAACCTTTTCTGCAAGGATCCGTGATAGTTTAGTGGTAGAACCACCGCTTGTCGCGCGGTAGACCGGGGTTCAATTCCCCGTCGCGGAGATATTTTTTTTACCATTACTATTATAAATTTTTTTCTTTAGTCAGAGTTAGCAGATTAATTTCTGCTAGATCTCAATCATTTAGCCAGAGGATGATCGACTAACTAATGAACTACTAAGTATCTGATTGCAGAGGACGGCAAACAAGAAAAAAAATATGCGCATGCCCGGAGTCGAACCGGGGGCCCGACGATGGCAACGTCGAATTTTACCGCTAAACTACATGCGCTTTTCTTGGACAGGGTCTTTTTAAGTTTATTAACCGCTTTGCAAGTTACGTGTACTACTCCAAACACCAGAAATAATAATTAGTGATAAAATTGATTTACTTATAGTGGCTCCTCTCAAATTAAATGTCAAGAAAAGCATACTATTATGCTGTAAGAAAAGGACAAAATATAGGAATCTACCGTTCATGGAATGACTGTCAAAGACAGGTCTCTGGATATTCCAATGCTGAGTTTAAGAAGTTCTCCAGTGCTGCAGAAGCGCAAGACTATCTGAATAAAACCTCAATTGATAAAACGGCTAGTAATCGAAACAGTTCAAGCCACTCATTACCATTTACATCTGCTAATCGGCCTCTTGTTTCGAGCAGTGGCATCTCTAAAGTTACCAAACCAACAAATTTGGGGGTCGCTACAAATCATAGCCCATTGCTAAATCGTGAATTGATATTTGACGACGTGTGCAACAACCGTGAAGTGATCTACACTGATGGCGCTACCCGAGGAAATGGAAAATTTGGTGCGAAAGGCGGTTACGGGGTATTTTTCAAAGAGAACGACCCCAGGAACATTTCGAAACCATTGACTGGAGTCCAGACTAATCAAAGGGCTGAACTTTCAGCGGTTAGGGATGCATTAATTATCATTGAAAAAGATTTAGCAAGTGGGTCAAAAAAACACTACACAATCAGGACAGACTCACGATACACCATAAACTCCATCACCACGTGGGTCACTAAATGGAAGCAGAACGATTGGAGAACTGCAACAGGCCCTGTTCAAAATAGAGACTTAATAGAGCCCTGCAAAAATCTTATGGAATCTATCAATTCCAAATATAAGGAGTTAGGTATGCCCTCTTTGAACATTGAATATGTGAAAGGCCACTCTGGAGATTATGGGAATGAAATGGCCGACAAACTGGCCACTGCTGGAGCTGATAGAGCATAATTTAGGAGCTACAGATTTTATTACGAATAACCTCAACTCCAAGCATGAACTATAATATGGACATTTATCCTATTGAATTAATTAATCTGAATCTATTATTATTGCGTCAGGACTTCGAGTTTTGTCCTTGGTGCTAGTTGACTGAGTGCTTTTGTCCTTTCTCTTCTTTGATTTTCGCAAAGTTTGTCCTTGCCCCGCAAATAATGGATTTTGATTTGTGTTCTTCTCATCAGTTTCATTGTCACCTTTATATGCTTTTAAAGGGTAGCCAAAGAACAGTTGGTTATCTGGAAGTATTAAAGGAGCAGGTTGACCTTCTAAACTCAAACCACTGGTATCTTGAGAAACTGCTTCCCCATTCTTTACAGTTTTTCCCGAAAGCTTTACACCAGAACCTTGGAAATTGGTGGCCTTGGGTTCTTGTTTCAATAAATCACTGTAGTTTATCTTTTTCGCCATGGAGCCTTGGCCAACAAGTCCTGGATTGGTTGCTGTCGGGTTAATTTGGCTCTGCTTTTTCTCCTTCTTATAATCTGGTTCGACATATCCTACAGGTGGTGCAAAGTCAGTTTCCAAATCAGTTTCAATTACACAAATTCCGTGCGATGACGATTCTGGCTTCACTTCCAAAACTTTAATTCCAAATACTTTATTGTTATAGCTGACTTCAACAATATCATCAACGGTTAAAGTGGTAAAGTTTCTAAGAACGTTTTCCAGAACGGCCTTCGGATCAGAAATCTCCAAGAAATCAACAGACTGAGGTTCAATCTTAACAAATGATCCCAATGGCAAGTCACAGTTCTTAATCTTGAGCAATCCACCAGTTTGGATACCCAAGGTACTCATCATCCATTGTGGTAAATAACATCTTCCTTCTTCAGCAAGAAACTCTAGGACTCCACTGTGCGTGCTTCTTCCTGTTTCTTGGTTTGTCAATTCAAACAGCATAGGGTAGCTGATATGCAACATGGTCAACTTGTGTAAGGTTGAAGGGGGCAAAAATATCTTTCCTCCAAAGTTTGCCACTTCTCTAGAGCTGCTGCCTGGCATCATGGATATCGGGTAGCATCTGAAGTAGTCTTCGAAGCCCGAGGCCTGCTGAGCCCGAAAGAAGGCTTGACCAAGATTAGAAAACTAAATGTTAGAGTCCTTGCAAATAGAACGAAAGATAAACGAATGTCCTCAATTGGGAGAGAATTACTCTAACAATGGTGAAAACCTTCACAACTTACCATCACTTAAAGTCACACTTAACAATCTAACCTGTTAGTGATAGAAGAGGTTTGCCATCCGTGCACTGGAATGCATAATGCTGGTCGCGGGCCCGCTGCTAGGCGGAGCGAGGTTCAACTCTAAGCCAAGGTGCCTGAAGTAAAGATATAGTTTCTGGGGAAGAGATAATGGATAGGACACTACTATCAAAATGCAATACAAGTGAGATTAGTCTCGAGTAAATAAACGCACTACAAACATACAGCAATGGCCAAAACCAAAACTATTGATAAAGATCACAACCTAGATGACGATGATGATGATCTGTTTGAGGGAATTGATCAACTGAAAGAGTCTTTGGAGGCAGACGATCTTGATGACGAGGATTATGAAGAGATGTCACAAGATCCTGATAGCGATGATAATAGTCACATAGGAGAAGTTTTGGAAGGACACACTGAACACTTCCAAAGAGGGGATTATTTATCATCATCAAGACCAATTTCAGCAAACCCTGCGGTTGAATTGGGATTTTCTGATGATGAAGAGCTGGACCCTGATCTTATTGATGATGATGCTGATTTCCGAGAAGCTCTGAGAGAAGCTTCCAATTTTAAGCCGAAGCGCAAAATTGGTGGTATGGCTGCCATGAAAAGACGCATGAGAAAGGATAGAGAACTCGATCCTGAAGTGAGAATGCTTTTATCTCAAGCCAATGAAGCATTTGTGAGAGGGGACTTACAAGTTGCCCAAGAGACGTACGGTGAGGTTATTAAGAAAGATTCTAAGAGTTTCAGCGCTTATAAGACATTAGGAGAAATTTACAAAATTCAAGGTCTTTTAAACAAGTGTGTAACCTTATGGATCATTGCTGCTCATTTGCATTCCTGGGATTCTGAGTTCTGGTCCATGGTGGCTGAGTTATCCTACCAGTTAGGACATACCAGCCAAGCTATTTACTGTTATTCAAGAGGAATTTCTGCAAGCGATCACAAGGATCTAAAAGCCATATTTGATCGAGCCGTAATTTATCGAGAAGTTGGTCAGTACGGTAGAGCTTCTGAGAGTTTTCAAAAATTGTTTCATATCATGCCTACAAATTCAACAATATTGAAAGAGCTAGCTCTTGTTTATTTAAAACAAAAACGAATAAGTGATGCAATTGCATTATATAAGAAAGTATTTGAGGAGAACAAAGATCATCGACAGCTGATTGAAGAAGACCCTACATCTTTTGAACGGTTGCAAGTGCCGCAGTTTGGATGGTCAGAGTTGAATATCCTTTCTGAACTGTGTAGCAAACAAGGAGCATGGAGGATGGGAATTTCTGATATTAAGACTATTGCACGCTGGATTCAGCATCGTGAATCTGAAACCTTTTGGCAGGATCAAAAGGATGATTCAGAATTTGATGACAGGAGACGCTCAATAGAAGCTTTCAAGGCTCTTCCGGAAGTAGAAAAGCAAAAGAGTCATAGCTTGCCAATTGATATAAGAATTCAATTGGGATTCTTTAGGCTGCGTCTTAAAGAGAATGATGAAGCTTTAATTCATTTCGGTTATCTTATGGATTCTGCTATAGAAAATACAGCAGATCTTTATTTGGAAGTTGGAACTTCTTTGGAGAAAATTGGATTGTTTCATGAAGCCTTGAGATTTCTCTCTCCATTATCGCAGCTAGAATCCTATCATAATGTGGAATTAATTATGGTCATAGCGAGATGTTTAGTTGAAACTGAAGACTATACGCAAGCAAAAGCAGCTTACTTGTCGCTTGCGCAAAATGACCCAGATAATATAGATGTTTTATTATCTTTGGCAGAAGTATGTTTCCACTTGGGAGAAAACGAGGAGGCCAATCAACTGTTTGTACAAATTGAATCGAAGAAGGAACAATTAGCTCTCGAAGATTTTGACAATGAGCCAGATGAGACCATGATTGATGTAGGTTCCATTGGAGGGCCTGCTGAACCAGTAATAGATCAAGCTTTGATTCTTGAGAGTAGTCGAAAAAAAGGGAAGAAACGGGACGTATACACCAAGGATGAAATTGCTGATATGGAACAGAGTGCTTTGGCTCGAGTTGCACATACATACTCCCGATTGAAAAGGCTAGGGGATGAACCCAAGGAGAAGGGCAACTTTGTCACGAAAGCGTGGCTTGAAATTGCTGCTGATTTGATTGAGATGTTCTTGCTTTCTAACATTTTCATATCTCGAGAGAAGGTCAAGCGATTCTTAGCCTTAATGAACCGTAAGCGAACACAAATGCTAAAAGTTGGGCAAAAGATTACGAGAATGAAATATGTTAGAGAAGAGACGGAACTTGCAAGACTTCCAGAGACGAAAAAGCTACGCAACACAGCTTCTCAGCTTGAAGAGTTCAGAGGATTGAAAATCTCAGAATGGAGTGATTTATTTTTTAGATATTGCCTTGCTTTAGCATCATATGATGACTCTGAGGAAGTTTTAATGCTAGTTGAAGTTGTGAAAGGCATTGAAGTATTTACCAATACCAAACAAAAAACAACTTTGGTTAATTTGCTGCAACTGTCCGTTGCCCTCCAAATGGATGACAATCAACTGATTAATTCGACAATAAGAAATTTACTAGTGGCATATCAATTCAATTCAGAGGTATTCAGAATTTTCATGTCCTTCAACAAATCTAGTAATGACGCTATAAATGTTTATTCTGATTCCATTAACTCCAAGTTTTTTTTAAGACAATTAAAAGCTCATGATTCTTTACGACTAGAAAAGAAAATCGTGGGAATGGCTAACTTGGTGAATCAAGAAGTCGACTCAACTAGAATTAACCCCTATCTCTATCACATTTACAGTACACTGTTGTTTTCCAAAAGAAGTTATACATCTTCATTGGGATACGAAATTAAAGTCTACAGAGAGTTTCGGGAGGATCCATTGATCTGTCTTATTATAGGGGTAAGTTATCTCAACCGTTCCATTCAAAGAGTGATTCCAAATAGACACTTTGAAGTTTTACAAGCTTTTACTTATTTCTTAGAGTATCAGGAAATAAGAGAAAAAAAAGACGACTCCAAAGAGGTTAAAATGGAGACAGTTTACAACATTGGAAGAGCATTTCATTTCCTAGGTCTCACGACGATGGCCATCCCATACTATGAAGAAGTTCTGGCGATGGAGCCGGTGGAACCAGACTATAACTTGAAAATGGAGGCAGGCTATAACCTCGCCAATATATACAACATGGATGGAAACTTTCAAGCTGCTCGTAGAGTTATGGAGGAACACTTGGTGATAAACTAATGTAGATTATGTAATATACTTGAATGGTAGCTTTTTGGTTATCAATTCGCGGCCTTATTGCAAGGTTTAGTTATGTTAGCCCTCACCCAATTAAGTACTAATAAGCAATGCCTCCTGTTGCAGCACACGGTGTAAGTAAAGTATCGTCCCTCATCTGACTCACAAGTGCTAACCAATCAGTTTCGCTTGAAGACATCGTTGAAAATGGCAATTTCTAGACTACGTCATCTACAAGAGAAGAAAAGTGCCTTGACGAAACAACAGCGAAGGCAAATGGGAGATCTGTTGATCCAAAGAAAGGAAGAAAGTGCCAGGATTCGTGTGGAAGGAATTATAAGAGAGGATATTTTGGTAGAACTATTGGAATATCTGGAACTGTATTGCGAGCTTTTGTTGGCCAGAATTGGACTGATCAATGAATCACCTAAATGTGATCCAGGGCTAGAAGAGGCTGTTAAGAGTATCATATATGCTGCCCCGTTTACAGAGGTGAAAGAGCTGATGACAATCAGGGATATCACGAGTCATAAGTATGGGAAGGAATTTGCTCAGGCTGCATTAACTAATGAAGACGGAATCGTGCCGGACAAGATCGTCAAACGATGTTCAGTCCAACCTCCTTCCGAAGAGCTAATTGATCTGTATCTGGTTGAAATTGCAAAGACATACAATGCTCCTTTTTCTAAATTACCCCAAGTTGAAAATCAAGAATCAGAGCCCGATCTAGAATCTGAAGAAGAACACATCCCCAATGATTCTGAAAAAATTAAGAAGGCAGGACCTGTTTATGTGAAAAAGGGAGACCAAGATCTAGATGAATTAAAAAAACGCTTCGAAGCTCTGAAAAGATAAATATTAAACCCCCAAAATAAATAAAGAGAAAGGAAACCATAAAACACCAGGCATAAATATACATACGAAATAAAAGAAACACACTTGATTCTCTCAAATCGAAAAGTCGTTATCGACTCCAACAGCAAACATTTCTTCGTAGGCTTTACCCGTTAATAACGAACGCTTGTTGATAGCTCTATTGAACAAATCCATCTGTGTCAGAGGCATATCATAGCTCTTCATTAAGGACATGATCTTTTTGGAGAGTTTATTAGGTTTCGTGGAACGTGATGCTGACTCCTTTTTTTCCGTAGATTCAGGAACCAGGGCTAAATTGACTTGGGCATGACAGCGGTATTCCAACTGAGAAGGGTATTGTTTCATCTCAAGCGCCTCTAATGGAGACTGAACTTCATCACCAATCTGTTCCTCCTCCTCCTCTAAGCTCCCACATTCCAAATACTCATCTAATGGCAGTTCACCTGAAGGAACATGGTTTGTATCGTCAATGTTGCAATCTCCATTGAAAACCAGCAATGGTGGTTTCTGCTGCTGCAAGGAATAGTTCTTGAATTGAGGTTTATCATTAAGAAGTGAAAAGAATCCATCATCGGCACTCATGGGCCAGTGCGGTTCCGATTTCACTGGTATGTTAGAAGCTAATGGAGAAAAGCTATCTGCCGATATTGTAGATTCAACAATTTCAACGACATCATTATTTAGCAGGGGGGAAGAATGGGTCAAAGACATCATACAATCATCAATACGGGTGGTTGATTGGATGTAGTTCAACATTCTGTCAATATGAGGCTCTTGGCCCGACTTATGTACTAATAATTGTTCCTCTGCCTCACTGTCGGTTAATTCTGTGTTTGAATCATCAGTCAAGTCAGGCTGGGGAGAGGAAACTCTCTGACCGCTGGCTTTTGCCTCCTTGCCACTTGCTTTCTGCGTTTGAAGCGTCTTCAACTGGAGTAGTCTTAATTTCCTTTGTTCCCTTAAGCTCATGTGTGGCTTTCTGGGTTCGATTGAAATTGAGATTGGTTTCAATTCCGAATTGCTTTGGGTGTTGATGTGTGAATTGGAGTCTGCGGATGTTGATTTGGAGGAACTGCTAGACTCTCCTGAACATTTTCGCTTGGAGGGTTTATTCTCTCCGTCGAGCTCTTTTGCTCTCTCTGAAAGACGACGAGTTCGACAAGATTTCCGTAAGACAACCATTTTCAATGAATAATCTGGTACGACGAGTGTGGAAGGCAATTGGGAAGGAGTTGAATTGGGAATGTTTGATACTTCGGCTGATTTGGAAGATGTTGGAAATTTCTTTTTGAAATGCATCCAACGTTTCTTTTTTCAAGAAAAAATTTATTACATTTATTTTTTCTGAAAAATTAATTGGAGAATAGGGATTGGTAGATGAGAGCATGTTCTTTCGTAGGAAAGATATTCTTCAAGGGATGGAAAGAATGGTCAAGAAATGCACAGGGGAACTTTTGATATCTGCAATTAGGGGAAAAATTAACAAGAATTGAGTTCAAAAGTTACAGATGTCATCAAGTGGCGCTTTTTCCAATTAGAATTGACAAATTTCTAAGCGTGGGGTCCAGAAATTGAATTTAAGGCGAAACCGCACTCTAAAATAAGCTGAGAGGGATTTCCAAGTCTACAGATGCACATGATTTTGTCTCCAGGTCCACTCACTGGCCCTTCCTCTTCTCCTGCTTTTGACCTATTTCTTCGCTTCTCATTTCTTTCACAGCATCTTGTAACATCTTTATTCTCAAAACCCTCCCTCTTGTTTCTCGAACATCGCACCCTCTTTCTTGTCTGATGGGAGGATGAGAGAATTCTCCGCGAATGGGAGCTTCTCGTCTTTTGTATTGCACCTTGGCAAAAAAAAAATCGTCTCCACTAAAACCAGTTTCCCTTCGCGATTATTACCTAGCAAGTTTCCCCAACATCCCCGTGAACATTACTACTTTCTTTGAATCTCCACTCCACTACTCCTGTCGATTCCATATACCAAAGACTACCTTCCATGGATAGTAATCAATGGCCTAAAGCGGAGCGTCCGTTCCAAGAAAATGAAATCCTGGACTTTTCCAGCTTGGACAATATACTCGACACAGATACTGAATTCGGAAGAAATACCAGTAAACATGTACAACACACAGACCCCCAAATGCAACAGGACCAGTTGCTGACATACAATATAGACCAAGCGTCACAAAATACTCCCTCTCCCAACTTCTATCCTTCAAGCATCGATGTTAAGCAATCACTGTCTAAGGCTTTACCCGCCTCGCATAATATCAAGTCCGAATCTCCACAACAGGCTGAGTACAACAGTAATGAGGATTCCAACAATCAATCAGAATCAAATATAAACACTGCAAAGTCCCGGAGAAGCTCAGTGGTGACAACTCCAGGTGGGACTATCGTTGAGCGCAAGCGAAGAGACAATATCAATGAACGTATACAGGACCTTCTCACTGTTATTCCGGAGTCGTTATTTCTAGACCCCAAGGATAAAGCAAAAGCTACAGGTACCAAGGATGGGAAGCCTAATAAAGGCCAAATTTTAACCAAAGCAG
Source organism: Komagataella ulmi (assembly GCA_023213065.1). Classification (NCBI taxonomy): domain Eukaryota; kingdom Fungi; phylum Ascomycota; class Pichiomycetes; order Pichiales; family Pichiaceae; genus Komagataella; species Komagataella ulmi. The sequence continues at coordinate 1,275,837 of JAKWAZ010000001.1, forward strand.
TAGAGTATATCCATTGTCTTCAACAGGATATTGACGATAGAAACCGTCAGGAGGTTGCTTTGTCCTTGAAACTTAAGAACTTAGAGATTGCCCATAATGTACCAGAAGAACGTAGAGAAGATTTGAAAAACACCTCTGCTGAAAAGGGACTAGGTAGCATTGGTGTTGGACCATTAGCAGATTGAGCGATGCATTGATGGACATTCTTCTCTAACGCTGCAACACTACAACCACACTACTCTACCTCCCCACTCTTTTTTTTCTTTCTTTTTCAATTTGTATTTCTACAATATATAGTTTTAGTATGGGCAGGAGTATTGAGATAATACAATGCCAGCGAGGTGAGCTCCCTAATTTCCCTTAGATAGATACAGATTTGTGTAAGACTCTTCTGGCCGTAAAGTGAAATGTTTTCCCGATGTCTGACTTAACCATCATTTATTAATCTCGCGACTTCACCTATCTCCATATCTTCATCAAAACACTGCCAGCTAAACTCCGTTTTCTAGAAATGTTCAAAAGTACCCTCAATAAAATTCCAGGTGTCAACCTGGGGAATGACTACTCCATTCTTCCCACTACAATTCCACAGAGGTCTGAACAATTTTCGCCCTCACCCAGCTCTACGTTTAAATCAACATTCCAAAAGTTCAATCCATTCTCTACTGATGGCGATATTACTTTAGACAATGAAGAGGTGGTTACTAGTGACCCTGGCATGTTTGAACTTTCAAGGTGGGACAGAATGCTGATATTTGCCGTTTTAACTGCAGGAAGTGTTGTTTGTTTCATCATTTGTGTCTTATTATTTCCCGTCCTAACATTAAAACCTACCAAGTTTGCTCTATTATGGACAATGGGTTCCGTTTTCTTCCTTGCATCCTTTGGGGTGCTTCAAGGGGCCAAAAACTATTTTATCCATCTGACATCTGCTGAAAGACTTCCCTTTACGGTAGGGTATTTTGCCAGTATCACATCGACTTTAGTATTCGCTGTCGTTCTAAAAAGCACTATACTAGTAATACTCAGTTGTTTAGTCCAGTTCATTGCTATGATATGGTATTTCATTAGTTACTTCCCAGGTGGCAAACACGGGCTAAGGTTCACAAGTGGAATTGCAAGAAGTCAGGTAGAAAGTTGGATGAATTCATGAGCAAATATATTCTATGTATATATACTTACACATCACAGAGTTAGATCACTCAGGAATTTTTGGTTAGCATACGCTTCCAGTTGGCTTCTGTCATCTAGTAAATCTTTGATTTCAGGAAAATTCTTCAACAATGTTATTTTGACTACTTTCTGCAAGGAATCAGGGACTTTATCACTAGACAAAACGTCAAAATTTAGTTTGATAAGGAAATGACCAATTTCCCTGTGTTTGTTATTGGTCAATTTGGAGAGTTTGATTAGTGCTTGTGCAGCAAATATGACCTTATATTGACGGCAATATAGCTCGAACCCAACTTCGTTGACTTGAATAAATTCTTTATTCAGTCTGGTGTATATTGTGTTCAAATCATCCAGAGTCAACTCTTGTACTGCCTTTTCTCCAAATACATCGTCATCATCAGTATATGATTTTTGCGAAATGCTCAATGCTTCACGACGTTTCTTTTCCTGCTTACTCAATCCGTTGAGGTTTAAATCTTCAGGTTTCTCATAGATATTAAACAAGATCTTGCAAATACCAACAGAAGCTCTGGTGTACATTGGTTGATGGTACAGATGATCGGCCCACCTAATCATTTCAATATAGCTTGCTGGAGTCCCCTTCCTGGGACAATAACTATGGAAATCAAACTGTTCGTCTATAAAGACCCCAAAGATTGTGTCAATGGCCTGGAATCTCTTGTAAGCAAGCCCCTGATTCTCCAAAATTTCTTGCTGTAGATCAGCATCAAGTTCTCCATCCGTACGCAGAGCCATCTTCTCTTTGAAAATTCTATAAAAAGCCTCAGCTTCTTCGATGATGAACCAGACACATTCAGTATTGTGTAGGCCCTCAATGACATCAACATTATCATCAATTCTGTGGAATAGCTTGATGGTTTGAGTTGCTTCATCTATCAAGTTAGCTCTCAAGTAATATTTGGTGGTTTTTGAGTTGATGAACTTATCTTGTAAATCAAGCCTTCTGGCCTCATCCATGACCTTGGCTGCATCTAAAGGCTCACCTTTGTGTTTGAAGACACGAGCCTTAACAATGTAAGGTTCCACAAGAGTTGGAGTGTGTTCAATTACTAAGTTTGCAAATCTTAAAGCTTCATTCAATTGACCAAGTGCCAAGAAGTGCTGAGCCAGGTAGTATCCAGACCAAACGTACGTAGTTGGGCTGGCATGGTTCTTATTGTAAAATTCTGTAACAATGGACCCCAAAGCTTTGGCTTTGTTTGCATCTTTGTACAATGGTTTGACATTAACAAAGGCAGAAGGAATTCCTCTTCTCAACTGTTCAAGAACATAGTTAGAAGCAGCTTCGACAAAATTGTCACCCTCCAGGAATGTAAGAGGAATAAACTTGGGTGGATCAGACTTGGGATAAAAACTTGCTAATTTTTGATATAATCTCTTTCTGACATCAGCGGAAGCCACGTTAGTGCCCAGACATATTTCTAACAAGTAATAGTATGAATTATTGTCCGGGTTCCTTTTTAGAAGTCTACGATAAATTAGTGAAGCGGCTTTCAAATCACCCAATTGGATTAGATTCTTTGCCTTTAATTCATCAAACTTTAGTTTGTCAAAGATGCTTTTCTCATCTTGGTTTAACGCATTCAGAGATGCCTGGAATTCACCAGCCTCATTCAGTATGATAGCCTTGTAGAGTAACAATTGGGAATGCTCCAGTAGATCCCCTGCACTCAAACTTTCTTTGGCAAGTTCCTCAAATTTGGTCAGCGTTTTAACTGCTGCATCGTAGTCTTTATTCAAATGATGAGCAATTGCCAAACCTGTCCAGTTACATCTATATCCTGCTTCTTTTTCTAAGGTCATCAGTCGTGAATTCACCATACCAACATACTTGTGATTTTGGGCTTGCAGACAGGACAAGTCTTTGTAAACATTGAAGTTAGCAATTTTGTTATCTACAGCTTTTTGAAACCAAATAGCCGCCTCTTGGTAATCTTGAACACTTCTGTAGTAAATTCCCAAAATGTGGTTGGTTACCGGTTTCGAATCACCTTGAACGGCCGCTTGCTTAGCATAAACCTTTGCCTCAGATTTTTCTTTCAAATGATATAATAGCAAAGCCTTCAAGGCTACACTTTCTGTGTGACCAGGATTTTTCTTTAAGATACCATCTACATTTTTCAAAGCTTTCTTGTACTGTTTATTGTTCAAAAATTGGAGAGCCTCTTGAAAAGAGTCATCTTCTCTAGCCCTTAATCTGCTTCGAATGCTGGACATTACCCTATGTCGTGTATTATGCGTGTACGAACGGAGAGAACGTAGAAGGGTTAAGGCTGAATATCTATTCTATTGATCGTTCAGATCGTCGAACAAAATGGGTTGAAAGTGGTCTCGCGGGTCAATACAATTTTGGTCAGTCGCTCGTTCCTTTTAAAAGCTGGGTTACATACAAGTTTGAACTTCTCTATCAGTCTAGATCAACCAGAAAGTTCTATCTATTAAACGATACGCATCTATTTCACAATCTGATTCGATCTTTCAGAAAATTCTTGCAATTGTCCACGGGATGAGTCAGTAGATGTAGGTTGCACCTGAGTAACTTCTTGGCTTTCTCCCTTTAAAACTAGCTGGTATCTCCCAGATTCCCCTTCCAATTCCATCAGCCCCTCAATTGACGCAAGAAGTTCATCTACTTTTGGATGGTTAATTTTCCATCCCATTTTCTCACAAAGATAAACTATAAGCTCATCACAATATCCTAAGAGAGAGATATCGAACTCCGTGTGAGTGACAGGATCTTTATTGATAAGAATCTGTGGAATTTCAGGTTTGACTTTATTCACAATTTCACTTACCGGCGCAACTTTAAGCGATGTTCCAATACACAATAATAAATCACAGCTCTTGACATCTTGGATAATATTATCATGAAATACTCTAGGTAAATCTTCACCAAAAAATGTAATATCAGGCTTCATAACTCCGTAGCTTTCAGCATATGATCTTTTCACAGTGGAGCCAAGAAAGGTAAACGAATGCCTAGGAATTCCTTGCTCCGAATCATCAGATGCTTCAATCTCTTTCATCAACTTTTGTCTTCGTTTGATACAAAATGGACATAAAGGTAACTCCGAATTTCTAATCTCTTCATATATGGTTTCCCCAGGAATTTTGTATTTACAAGTGACACAAGAAGCTGTAGCAAATGAACCATGACATTGTATCACTTTCTCCGATGGAATTCCGGCGTTAGCTTCTAAATTATCAATATTCTGGGTATAGTTTCTTAACAGGCTTCCTTTATCGGCAAGTAATTTAATGAATCCATGAAGGGGAGTAAACGAACCTTCCGGAGGCAAAACTAGATGAGCAATACTATAGAACAAAGAGGGATCCTGTTTGAAATATTCAAGATCAAATACTGTTTGAGGGTCATCCAATCCCTGTTCTTGCAGTTTGGTATAAAATCCTTCAGACGACCTAAAGTCCGGAATACCTAAAGAGGTGCTTATACCTGCTCCGGTCAGTACCAAGATGTTTTTAGAGGTTTTTATAGCTTCTATTAGGTGATCTATCGTGTGGAAATCCAGCTTCTTTGTCCTCGTGGTAATTACTCTATGCATTGCTCTTTGGAGATATTTGACCAGTGTGTATACCGTTTCAGTAGAGTTTTCATCCTCAGGATATTCTTTGGGTGCAAATCCGAGTAACTTGATAAGAAAAACAAAATCACTCGCCCCTGGTGTTTCTGATAACGAGAGGTCGATAAACTTGGAAATACCTATGGCTTTCAGACAAAGTCTTGCCTTGTAGCAATCTTCTTTCGTGGGATTATACTGTATTGCATCTTTATAGGACATAGGTTCATGACTTGGAATTTCATATTCTATTATGTTTGGAGACTCAGATAAGATATCGTCACTCTGAGAGATTTTGGAGGAGGGAGTGCTAGTGCTAGTCGAAGACGCATTATTATTTTCGACTTCAGCCTCTTTTTCCGACGATAAAGATGAGTCCAAGCTGATCACATCAATATTTGATTCCTGTGTTCCATTTTGTTGTGTGGAAAGTCCTTGTTCAAAGACATCCATGTCAATGATGTCGTTGTTGGAAGGAAGCTAGTACGATCGATGTTGAATCCGCGACAGATCTTGAACGGAGTCTTAAAGGCAAACTTTGGATGTTGATGACGGCTCCTTCCAGTGGAAGGGAGTAGCTCGTCAAGGCGCGAATGAGAAGAAATCTTTCAATACATTCTTATCCGATCTTCTTACATTCCACACCAAAAGCTCAGCAAGATGCCGCAGAAACCCGTCAGATTACCTCCTTTGCCGAGGTTAAAGGTTAGAAAGCCTTTGATTCAAACGAAGTCCAACCCCTGCATGGTTGTTATGTCAACTTTATTGAACTGTTGGGCATCTAATGGAGAGGGCAGTCAAGCTTGCAAAGAGTTAGAGCTGTCTCTGAAAGCATGTATGGATACTAATAAGGGCGGATCCCAAGCTACCAGGTCGTCTATAAATTACCATGCTGGCCGTTTGTATCCAAAGATTAGTGGAAAGTCTCACGATTGATGTACATAGTTTACCGTGTAAATACAATACATTTTAGGCGGATGAAATTTCGAAGCAAAGCCTCTCGAAGCTAGTAAAGAGCGCCCTTAAAAAAAAATTGTAGACATCTAACATCACTCATCTAGTCTTCCAGGTCTAGAAAACAGGACCAGAGGCAGGATGAAGATACAGGCCAGGCATTTGAGTGGTACTCTTAGTGTCAGGAATAACATTAGATCCATTTTAGATGATTGGGTTAGCTACTCTTCCACCAAGGACAGTAAAGAACCAACTTTTGGTGAAAAGCTTAAGGAAGTTTCCCTTGACAAGCCCAAAGAGGATACGGAGATCGATGGGCTAGTTGACAATATTTTAGAGATGCACTTGAAGACAGCCAAAGTGCAGCAGTTGAACCAAACTTCAGGCCCTTCTCTTCAAGAAAGGAATGTTTTCAGCCAAATCTTTGAATCATTACATCAGAAGAACAAGACGCAACCTTTAAACAGCACCACAATACTGAAAAGGGGGCGTAAAACGTTTAAGCCAAAATCGTTACATGCATTATTCCAAGAAAATGAAACCACAAACGGTGATAACAAGGTCAGTTTAACTGATAAAGATATTAGAGATTTCCCATTATCCTTAACTTCCAATTACTTCCAGAAATCTGTAGACACACAAGGTAATGCATCGAAGAGCGTTAAGTTTTTCAAGGAACAAGAAAAAACCCGAAAGGAACTATTTGAAAAATTGGATCCAACTTTGAGACATATCAACTCATTAAACACAGATGTTGAAGTCTACAGATATGCGTTGAAGATAACGGAAAAGTATTTGAAACAGTCCAAGTCCAACAAGCACAGTTCAAGAAAGTCGTTTAGCCTTGAAGAAGTAGCCATTCAGTCCTCTAAAACCCCAGAGTTACCTCTCTTAACCCCAGCAGTCATTCAGGCATTAGTATTACACTGCGTCATGTCATTGATTGTAGATTTCAATGCTTATGATTATGCAATTAACATCTTTGAAAAAATAAAGGCTTGGGATATAAACCTGTACATGGTTACCTGTACTAATGATTTCTACAACGTTATTTTAAAGCAAACTTGGCTGAGAACACAGGACTTGGACCCAATTTTGGCTCTTCTTCAAGAAATGAAAACGAACGGCGTCAACGGGAATCTCCGTACATTGGAAATTCTTGCACAGATAAAACTTTACTTTGTTCAAAGAAGATTGTGCAACATTCAAGTCGACAATGCGGCTGATATTTCGAACAATTCCACTGAAAAGTCCATGTTGAAAACTATTGACAGAGAATTGAAGAGGTTGGTGAAACAGTATCTTGAGGAAGAATACTAAGTATGTAAATAAAATAATTATGTATTATTAGTAGCTTTTTTGTTTGTGCAGTTCTAAGACTACAGTTGGTTTAATAGTTCAACACCTTCATTTGAGCTGTCATAGTTAATCAATCCTAGCGAGATGACCGTTGGCAGTAGAAAAACGCGAACGCGTCTATATTTTATACTAACCCACTCACAGCAAATTTCACCTACTTACGGGTTCTACCGATGTATTTGAACCCGATAGAGTTCCACAAGGCGTTCAGGAATATAAGCAAGTCGTCTCTATCTCATACAACCTGTCGATTGGTAATATTTGCCTCCTCATTGGATGTTGACGCTATTTGTTCGTCCAAAATGCTCACCACAATGTTCAAAAAACATCTAATTAGTTTTCAGCTGGTACCGGTAATCGGGTACACGGATCTGAAGAGGAAGTTTGACCAGCTTGATTTTGATGTAGTAAACGTTATTATCTTGGGATGCGGTGCAATGGTTGATATGGTGACGTTTTTGGACCTCAATAGTCCACAGGCTTCCAACAAGAAAGTATACATAATAGACGGTCACAGACCTTGGAATTTAGATAATCTGTTCTCCAGTGATAACGTAATATGTTTTGATGATGGACAAATAGATAGAGAGCTGGTTGAAGAACGTGAAGCCTATAACCAACTGCTGGAATTGGAGAATGAAATGCCTCGTAATGAAGACGAAGCTGAAATCGAGACCGATAATGATGAACAAAATGATCAAAGAGGAGATACCGACGAAGATGCAGACGAAGATGCCGATGCAGAAGACGATGGGGAATTGGGATCAAGGAAAAGGCATCATTCACAATCTCCCCCTCCTTCTCAGAAACGAAAACGTTTACTCCGTAAGAGCGAAGAAACCATTGATAACTATTACAACCAAGGCTCTACTATTGCGACTTCGGTCGCTTTACAGGCGTACACATTGATATCTTCCATTGGTGAAACCAAAATCGATGACTTATGGCTGGTTATACTTGGCACTACATCTTTAATGCCCCTGTATTCTAACGTGTATCAGAAAATCGTTCCATCGTTGAAAGATGAAGTGGTGAGACTGGAAAGCTCAATTAACAGCTCCATCAATGAACATAGTGACGCTGTAGTGGAAAATGGTGGCCACGTACTTAGCAATAAAAGTCTGGATACTAACACTTTGATTATAGAAAAGGATTACAAGCTGTTTTTGTTGCGTCATTGGAATCTTTACAACTCATTCTTTTATTCAAATTTTGTCAACTCAAAACTTAAACTGTACACTAATGACGGAAAAAAAAGAATTAATAAAATGTTTGCCAAAATGGGTATTTCACTGCAAGCTGCTTCTCAGAATTGGCATTACCTAGACATCAAGATGAAGAAGCGATTACCTGCTATTTTGACAAGATATTTACATGATTTTCAACTGGATGGGCTTATTGAAGAAGGTTTTATAAGAAACTTTGGGTTTAAAGGTGTTGTTAGTGCTGTCGAGTATGTGGATTCGATTACGGCCCTCCTGGACTTTAATGGAGATTTAAAAGGAAGGGCGAAGAAACCTTCCAAAACAAGAACTGAAAAGAGTAACGATGAGACTAAAAATACATACAAGGATGAAACTAGTCCGAAGACACAAGAAACTGAACTTTTGGAAATTATAACCCAACGGGAAGCTCAATTTATATCAAATTTCTGGCACTGTTACGATGCTCTTACAGACTTCAAACTCGTTAAAAAAGGTTTAGAGATTGCGAAATGGCAACAGCGGTTTGTTTTTGATAAAGGATTTGAAATCTTGGAAAAGAGAATGGTTACTAACTTGAAAGTGTTCAGGTTAGTGGTTTTGAAGGAAGCCTCTGTTTCTTGGAGTAGCAGTATTCATTCTAATGAGATGAAGCGTTTTCAGACTTCATTAGATGATAATGAGCTAACGATGGATCTTCTCACCAACTACAATAAGCTATTTCGAAATCCATTGATCGTAATGAAACTAGGGAATTGGTTGTTGGACTGTTATTCGGAGATGGATTCCACAATACTTCCTTTAGTTATAGCGTGTTTCGATCCAGATTCTCAGACTTATTTGGTTTGTGGACTGCCTCCGAAGTTTCCCCCTGAAGACGACGGATCGACTTTGAAGAATATCGCATTGTTGAATACTTTTTCATTGGCTTTTCAAGAAGTTGCTGAGCAAATAGGTGCTAAGGCCAAAGTTGATAGCTTTGAGAGTTCATTGATTGAGCTTCGGAAGGAAGATTTGCCTCCATTCCTGGAGAGATTGAGTTTGAGTGGATTGGTTTAATTGAGTATTCCCAGATGACAGACACTCCGCAAGTCATCATCAAAATACCATAGGAAGGTGCAACATGTTTTTTTTTTTTTTTTTTTTTTTCCATTAAAGCTGATTGTTTAGCCTCTGAAGGATTCCGAATTAGCTTCAGGCTATATGACAGAAATACTAGCATCACATTTGTTGTATTCTTTTTAACAGAGTATTGTTCAATGATTTCAATGAGTAATATTTTCATGCCAAGTAACACAAACAGATTACGAAGAAATAAAAAATTTGACTTACAGCAATTTTGTGAACGGGACTATTTCAACCAACAACTCGTGGTTTACTGCATTGCGAAGCAGTATTGGGTCAAACCCATTTTTTATCGAACCCGAGCCCGTCTTTTGAGAAAGCACAGCGATCATGTTTGACTCTGTCGTGCCAAAAGTAAAGTAGCCTAAATAAATGCTTATTTAGAGAAATGTGTACGAAACGCAATGGACTACCATTGAATGTTTCCTCAAGTAATAATACTTCGTCAGCATATACTTTTTCTTTATGGGTTTCATGATCAAAGGAACGACTTCTTGTGAACAAAATTAGAAATTCTTAGCGTTCGACTGACTTTGTAAATGTTTACGTATATACATATATATATGATTAAAAGGATCATTGCAACTTCGCCCCAAGTAAAATGTCCCATTTTCCATCCCGTTTATTATCGTAGATCTACCGGTTATTCTTCCCCCACAGTTCAAAGACACCCCAACACCACCAGAGTGGTGATTTAAAAACAGTAAACAAACTTGTCACACGTCAATAGATGAGTAGGCGGGAACCAAGTATAGGGATCTACCCTGATGAAAACGATCCCACTTTAACGACACAAAGTAATGGTAAACGACGGAGAAGTACATCTTCTTTGGGTTCAAATTCATCATTGAAAGAAAATAAACCAGTCACTGGGACGCTTGGTGAAGCTGAACGACTCTCTCCACTACGAAAGAGAGCACCTTCTTTGGGAGAGGCCTTCACACCAAAAAGATTAAGAGAAGAAGTAGCTGCCATCAAGAAAACTCCTTTGGGATCCAGATCTTCAGAACATAGAGCCGCAACCAAGAACAATGCCGACGAAACGACATTTGGGTTGCTAGATTTCACCACGTTTACAAAGAATAGGGATAAATCTAGCCTAACCAATGAATATAAAAATGATAGTAGTCCCACAAACATGCAGTTACCAGGCCAAGAAAGAGCAGGCTCTCCGCGATTACGATCGAAGTCCAGGCTTGAAGACATCAACGCCGAACAGGCCTTGAAGGAGATCAATAGATTACTAACGGATAATGCGAAACTGATGTCCAGGATCCTTGATAATCAGGAGTTGGTACTTCGATATCAAAAAAATATAAAGGACAGCTTAAGTTAGCTATTAAATTTATGTGTATTTTTCTAGAATTTTATGCTTAATGATGTGAATACAGGCTAATGCATCTTCCATACTGTCATGTTCTCCTGATTGTATCTTTCGGTTCAAAAAATTGGACACCAACAATCTTAGAGGGTCTTTTCTCTTGGGGTCATAGTGAGTCGAATACAATATTGAAGTATCGATAATTTTGGTATGAATCAGTCGTAAGACATTCATGTCATTTTCTAATCCATGTCCAATAATAATAGTTTGCCTATTGATGACATTGAATAAAAGATCTCTCATTTTTTCGAAACTAACGGAATTCGAATCTGTAATTTCAGAAACTCCACTGAACTTGGTATTCAAATCAATCATTTTACCCAGGGGTTGAACAATGGTATCTAAGATTTTCTTCTCTGTAAAGAAATCAACAACAGTGACTCTAATAAGTTCAAATCCAAATGAAGTCCATCCCATTTCACAATCCAAGCCTACAGCCAGATAATCAACATTCCGATCTGCAGTGAAAACGAATGGTATCTTGTGATGCATTTCAATAGGATCTTCCAGTTTATACACGTGATGTTTCAGTGTAGCACATCCAGCAGTAGCGTCATCTATAGTTGTATTGCAACATGGGTATGTCCGAGTGTTATAACTGTTATTATACCTACTATTTGCTAAGGCGACTTGTTTTGTCAGTTTCGGTCTTTCTGGATGATAAATACATTTATCGTTATGCTGCATTTGTTCACCAAGAATGAAATCATCACCACAATGGGCACATTGCATTACTTTCTTCGATAAGTCACCATCATAACGTGGTGGAATTTGAAGAATAAATGAGTTCCGGTTGAGCTTGTTCTTCGGTGCTATTAATTTGCTCAACTTGGGGATCACCCAATCTGGATCATCAATTTTAGAGACTGGCTGTGAAGAAGCAGACGAGGAAGGAGCACCTTGCGGAGAATCCTCACTTCTAATTTTGTAAATTGCAATTTTCAGGGCTCTTTCATATACATTCTTACTGGTGGTTGATTTGGCAGCTTCCAATTCGAGTTTCACAGCTAGATTTACGCAGTATTGGTCATCCTTGTTGCGTAATTTACTCTTCAGTGATTCATGTGCATTTTTGAGATACCTCATCCTTTCTTGAACAGTAGTGGGAGGATTAAGTACGCTCTTTGGAAGAAGTCTAGTTGGAGTGGATGGTTTCTGTTTCTTTGGACTTTCATCTTCGAAAGAAACTTCGGCAGGTCTTTTGATCACCGTTGCTCTGGACAGAAATGAGTCCTCAGAATCGGTCTTTTCATCTGATCGAGGTGCTGATGAAGGAAACGACGAAATCTGTTGGACTTGTTTAACTTCATTATTTACTTTATTATTCTGAAACACTTTGTTTAGAAAATCAGACGAATCAGTTTTAATGGGGTCCGATGAGAATGTGCTAAGTGTTTTGACTGTTCCTGACAGTTGTTTTGGATTCTCACTATCACCTTCGGCTGAATCTTGTGCTTGTTGTTGTTGATCAAATTGCGAACTAACGGACGTCTGTTTCATAACCTTCTCAGAAGAATGATTAAACATGCAATTCATAGTACTACATTTCCCTTTTGCTGGACAGGCGATCTTCCGAAATAGTGATGAATTGGGAAACATCGTCTTGTTAACTAAAGAGATAAAATCCAAGGTTCTGCTTAAGTAAGAAAAATTTCCAATACAGAACCCGCGATTTTCTTCCGAAGATCCATTGTAGTTTCGTCTGTTTCGTGGATAAGAAAAATAAAATGTTCAATATTCCCATTAGATGTTCATGTGGGTACCATATGTATCATGTAGGGGCTAGTCTTGTTCTGTCAAAAACAAGATATATATCCCCAAAAATCATGCTACTTCCAGGTATTCTATCCAGAAAAACCCGAGCATTTTAATTAACCTCCTTTGACCCTTGCAGTTGTTAATGAACAACATGTGGAACTTTCTCTCTGTACATCAAAGGTTCCGTACTGGATGAATAGGATGTTGCGTGATTTAAGCGTTGGTTTACATTTGCATTTATTGTCTCAACCCCATGATTTATCTCCTGATTTTCTAAAGCAACGGAACTTAGTAGCCTAAAAGGGTTAAGCATAATGATTTTCTACTTACTCCCGTTCCTCCATGTTTAGAATATGTCTTCAATCCATTTCCGTCTAATTTCCGATCCGCTGAACCTCCTGGAGTAGACCATAATCACCAGTTTTCTGCGTGGTTTTTCAATCGATCGACCTTCACACTCACGAGCACATTAGGGACAATCGGAGGTGTATATAAGAAAGCTCAATTCATCTGAATTATCCTCCATTCTTAAGAAATTATAATTTTTTATGTCTACTAGTCAAGATATCGAATCATCAGCAGAAACAGCCCATAACACCCACGACGAAATACATAAGGGCGGGTTTGTCACAACTCAACAAGATTATTTAGCGCCTTTCACCGGGGGCTTGATCAGCGGCTACCAAGTCAGACCTTCTCGTAAGTTTGCAAATCCAGTCCCAGCAGGTGTGTTTTCACTGGGTACTTCTCTGTTCACTTTGGGTCTTATACTTGCTGGAACCAGAAATGTGTCCAGCCCAGCAGTTTTAACCGGTTCCTTTTTGTTTTCTTCTGGTTTAATTCAAATCATTTGTGGTATTTGGAGTATTGTCCTTGAGAATGTCTTTGGTTCAGTGCTGCTGTTATGTTATGGTGGTTTCTTTGCCTCATTTGGTGCAATTCAAAACGGGATGGGTATAGATGCTTATACCGATGCAGATGAGCTAAAGAATGCGTTGGGTCTATACGTTGCAGCCTGGACTGTCTTTGCCATTGTCCTTTGGACAGCTACGTTTAAATCAACCTTCCCGTTGTTTTTACTTACGTTCTTCACAGCTATGTTTTTCCTGTTGTATGATATTGCCATCTTTGGAGATCATACTGGATGTGAAACGGCTAGCGGTGTATTCTGTTTCCTTGCCGCTATGTGTGCTTTCTATGCTGGATATGTCGGAATGACCAAGAACCAACGTAACAGTTATATCCCTGTTCCAAAAACCAAATGGCTACTAATGCCATCATCAGCTAGGTCTCCTGATTACAATCAAGCTGGTTATTATGTTTAACGAGAAGCCTATTTAATTTAATGAATTCAGTCGCAATTATTTTTTCACCTCCCAATACTCTCGTTCCAGTTGTGAACAAAAGTTCGTATTCAGGTATGTGTTTCAAACAACCAGTCTCGCATAAAAAATTGTGATTTGTCTTGAGTAGATGAGCCCTAAGCGGTTAAAATTACTAGCAGTCATTCATGAAAAATAATTAGTAAAGCAATCGCAGAGACGCACTAAATTTATTCAACTCTAGAGGAAAAAGTAAAGAGTCATAAAGGGGCAACATAAGTGTGATTTTGATTTGTGTATGAACATCAGTAAACAGATCAACTAAGCGTTGATATAGCTCGAGATAAGTCTTGGGTGGGTCCATGTCTTCATGGCTGGAGTGAGAAAAACAGAGTTATTAGTGCCTCAGGATCAATCATTTGCATCTCCTGAATATGAGAACAAAGGTCTCTGTAGGGTCCCAAACTTGAATTTTATGCATGAACTGTAACAGTTGCAAGTCAATTGAAAGTCATAAACCTGTATTTCAAATGATGAGCAATAAGAGCGCAAGAATGCAGGGGCCAATACTCAAAGATACTATTGAAGCACCATCGCTAGTAGAGGTTTCAAAGTCACCAGAAGTAGTCTCAGAAGCTGCGGAATTTAGTGAAGTTGTCAAAGAAGCGTCTTCAGTTATTAGATTATCGTTGATTAAGGATTCTAACCCCGCCAATGAGCCTGACTCAGCTAAGGAGTTCGATCTGGTTGTCAATGTTCCTTCATTCTCAGTAAAGGAAGTTCCGTCAGTTGAGGAGGTACCGTTATTAGAGGAACCGTGGCTGATTATGCTGTTCAGTGAAAGTCTAGCAATAGAAGGAGTTACAGTCGTTCTAGGTTGAAGAGTGGTCGAGCTTCGAGACGTGGTCGGATCGCTTCTAGCGGTAGTACTGCGAGTTGGAGAGTAAGATGACCCGGTACCAGTACCAGTGCTCAATGGATCCAAAGAAGTTTCATAAGAGTAAATGGACCATGTAGAAGAATAGCCTGGATCGCGTTCTAAGGTGAATTCACCAACTTCTTGAATATCCTCCTCATCAGTAATTTTGATCTGACCAATACCCAATTCACTGTTTTCATTGTCAAAAAATAAGTAGGTAGATTTGATAAACGTGTCACCCAAAATGAAAAGGCCGTCAACACTCTCATGGATGGTGAGAGCAAGATACTGTCCAGACGTGAAGAATTTTGATACGTCGAGTAGGTGGTCCGAAACATTGGATCGGATTACTACGTCTTCACCAAACCGGAAGTCAATGGTATTTTGTCTCTGACTAGTGAGTAAGTGTGACTCTATAACAAATAAACCCAATTGTCGGACATACTCAAAAGAAGGGTGGATGGTATAGGCGAGACGTATCAACGTATAAGTTGGCAAGTAAGAAAATGTGGCACCGGTGTCTAAAAGAGCCAATTGAGGGATCCTTTCAATGAAGCGGCTACTAAAATAACTGGATACAGCAATACTGGAAACGGTGATGTATGAAGCGTATTGGTCAGGATATAACGATTTATAAGGGTTGACATAGGGAAACAGCTTCAGCTGTCCATTAATTTTAGCTTCGTCAATAGCACCAAACAGGATCTCACCATCATCGTGATCATCATCATCAGTTTCACCATCTGGAGCCAGATAAACCGAGTACGAGGCTGAGTTAATGGATCCTTCGGCTCGCAAGGAATCGAGAACACTAAGATAGGTGAAACTGTTATCTATAGAATCATCATTGGTTGTTTGTTGTGTAGAGGGACCGAGGCCCAGAATTCCCATGTAATTATTTGTAACATTAACCAATGCAAAACTTTGCTGGTCAATTTCAAAATCACCGATATGAATCGTGTCCCGAACCCACGATCCATTGGCAAAAGAGGTGTCCAGGTATCTGATACTAAATGCTGAGCCGTTGCTTCGGAAAGTACTTGAGGAGTCTGGATTGAAGGATCCAAATTGATCGCAAATGGGCTTATTAAGATCAACATCAAAATTCAAAGTATCAGCTCTCTTGAAAAGACGGTTTTGTTGGAACTTCTTGGAAATTTTGTCATCAATGACGATACCAAGTTCTTCAAGTCCCTCCAGAAGTTTACTTGATGGGGGTGTAACGCTTTCAGTATAACTGAGGGTGGAACCGCTTGTACCTTCTTGTATCTCAAGATAAGATAAATCGCATACGGCTGCATTTGAGTCAATTACCCACAAATCAGCAGAGCCTGTGTCAACAATGACTTCGATTTCAGTTTTCCGTGAACCAATTTTAATCTCCGCAGTGTACAACACGCCAAGATGTCTCAAGTCAAGCTTCTCATAGTTATCTCGCTTAATAAGGCGATCGCTAGGGTTTGACGAATAATGAACTTTCTTAAAGGGCAACTTGTTTGCCTTAAAAGGTGAATTAGGTTGCGCAGCGGCCAGGCTGACGCCTAGACATAGGAATGCTAGTTGAATCACAAGCATTCGGTTAAGCACTTAATCAAGCAGGAGGAGTTTGTTTTTATTTATAGTCTTGAAGAGAAGACAGATACACATGAAGTAATTAAAGTCTTGGCATGGCGGAAATACATATAGCAGAATGTGTCCAACGTGAAGGTAACAGTTAAGGTTTCTCATGAAGGAAGGTTTTGCAAGTCTACAAACTTAGAAACACTTCACTTATGGCCGTCATTATCTGTTTCTTCTCCTTGCCCCTTTGAAGACTTAATGATTTGCGTTTGCGTACATCATGGAACTTCATCAGTAGCGTTAGATGCCTTGGTGTTACTCTGTCCAGCGTGGGTTTATTGATGCAGCTGATTACCCCATCCCTGCATTTTTATTATTGTGTGACTACCCAGATCTGTGTCTCACTCAAGTATGCATGACATTAAGAACCTCAGTATCCAAAAAGAGGAGCAACTACTAATTTCATCATAAAGTCTACCCTACTTCCACATCTTCGCCCACAGTTGGGTTTCCTGTAGATGTTTGCAGAGACTGAAATAACCATTTCGTGGACTTATCTCAATTACCAGAAACGGATACATCCATGTTTTAACTTAGAAAGGTAGATGTTAGTGCCAACTGTTACCAAGAGTATTTCATTCAGAAGTATTCTGGGAAGGATGGGCTTGAGCGCATATCAATTCATCAAAATTACTGTCCTTTGGCCATAAAGTATCTAATGCCAAGAGAAACGTTGCATCTAAGAATGATTGATTATAACTAATATGTCCATTATTGCCCTGGCGACCTACCATCCAGACACAGCCAAATGCTATCTTAACCGTTGACCTAGATGTCAGAAAACAGATTTCAGCCATAGGTTGTAACAGAAAAGGACCAAGTAACAAGTCAAGAGTCGATGGTTTCGGCTTTCTTTCAATGATCCTTGTCTCATGTATTGCAAAGTAATCTCCACTGCGTAGAACCAGGACATATCTCCCGTAGAAGAATTATTTGAGCTGTGGAGAATTTCCGGTAGTGGAGAATAATATATGCACAGAATTTCTAGAGGGCAAAGACCAACAATTTTGATTTTCGGAAACGTCCTGGTGATCCCATTCTTTCAGAGAAACTGCAATTAACCCGAATGTGGTTCTAAAACAGGTAGCAACGATAATACAGGAAAAAACTGCGAATATTGCCCTTATTTCAACTGAATGGAGTTGATTTTATATTGCGAGTAATAAGCTTACTGTTGAGTAAGTTGTTTGACCAAATTCCAAACTTGAGTTGAAACCAGCGATCTATCTCCTATCAATTTGGACAACATCCATAAAATGTACGGAGCGATGCAATCTATAACCTATAGTCCGACATACACCGTCATTTTGACTTGCAAACACTTACAAATGCTTCGAATGTGGTGGAGTTCCCGAGGATATGTTTCCGGTCCCTTTTGCAGTGTCTTATACAGTAGACATCATAGAAAACTTAGAATCATCAGGGATAGAACAAGCCCTCCTATCAAAGTGTATTTCATGGGTCAGTTGACTGCACCAAGGATCGTTAACCTCCAACCACAGCACACAGTAGCTCGAAATTGTTCACCATGCATGGAAATTCCACTCGTCATCACGTATTGTTCAACCCCAATACTATCTATGAAACAGTTTTTTAGTGTACTTTGCTAATTTCACCAGTTAAAATTATTAGGTGATATCTTTATTTTTTGAGAACCCCTTCCCGTTACGCCCGCTGCGGCTTTACCTTCTTTCCCAGTCTTGAGCAAATCACATTCCTCTAGACACTTCTACGTGCGCCAATAAGCAACTACAAATTTTCAATCATATCTCATAGTAAATTGGATCCAATCTTTGTATTTATTCACTATCGACTCTGCTGGCTTTACTATACCGTGAAATTTTCTTGATGAAAGATTTCACATTTCCTCACAATCAAACCCTCCCATACCAATAAGAGTCTGCATAACTGAAAGGGTACTTCCTTTTTGGAACGTAAAATTAGTCTCTATGTCATTCTCACACTATCAGCAGCGCGATAGAAGACGAGCGTATTACCCGACTCATCCCTTGTCAATTCGGAAACGATTTATAAATACGATTAGATCGCCACCGACACATTCTTTCGTGAATAATATAAAAATAGTACAGGTTCTCCCTAGCTGAATCAGATCACACAGAATGGCCGTAGATTCTTCTCATAAGATAGCTAGTCCACTTCCACCTCGTAAGAGAGCAAAGACGGACGAAGAAAAGGAGCAACGTCGAGTGGAACGTATACTTCGTAATAGGAGAGCGGCCCATGCTTCCAGAGAGAAGAAACGAAGACACGTTGAATTTCTGGAAAATCACGTTGTTGACCTGGAGTCTGCGCTTCAAGAATCAGCCAAAGCTACTAACAAGTTGAAACAAATACAAGATATCATCGTTTCAAGATTGGAAGCTTTAGGTGGTACTGTCTCAGATTTGGATATAACGGTTCCGGAGGTTAAATTTCCTAAATCTTCCGATTTGGAACTCTCGACTGATTTCTCAACTTCTCCCAAATCGGGAAAAGCTTCTACATCCACTTGCAGGTCTTCGACTGAGGATCTGGACGAGGATGGCGTTGCTGACTATGACGACGAAGAAGACGAAGAACCACCCAGGAAAAGGAGTGTCTTAAACGACAAGAGCAAGGACAGAACTATTAAACAGGAGAAGTTGAATGAACTTCCATCTCCTTTATCATCCGATTTTTCCGACGTGGATGAAGAAAAGTCAACTCTCACACATTTACAGTTGCAACAGCAACAACAACAGCCAGTAGACAATTATGTCTCTACTCCTTTGAGTCTTCCGGAGGACTCAATTGATTTTATTAACCCAGGTAGTTTAAAAATAGAATCCGATGAGGACTTCTTATTGGGTTCAAGTACTTTACAAATAAAGCACGAAAATGACACCGAGTACATTCCTACAGCCCCATCAGGTTCCATCAATGATTTTTTTAATTCTTATGACATTAGCGAGTCGAATCGGTTGCATCATCCAGCAGTGATGACAGATTCATCTTTACACATTACAGCAGGCTCCATTGGCTTTTTCTCTTTGATTAGAGGAAAAAGTTCTGTAGTAGGGAAGCGCAGTTCAGTTGGCGTATATCAGTTGACATGTATAGCGATCAGGTGATTGCTCTTGTTTACTGGTATGCCAAGTCAACCGTATACGGCGTACCTACTACTCTACTTTTGGCTCTTAATTCAAGATGGAACAATTGCCTTTGTTGAGACGCGTAGTTAATCTAGGATGAATCAAATTGCAACAAAAAGAACAAACGAAAAAGCTAACAGCAAACTTAAGTTTCGTGGTCTGCAGCACCATTTACCGCTAATGCATTTGATTTAAATGAATTTGTACTATTCCAGGAATAGGTTACCATCTCTACTTCCATTAATTTTACGCGAGGTATGTGGCGCGCAATCATTATTATTAGCTGCGACTGATCTCTGCGATACAGAATGTAAGTGTTTTGGATCTATTCCTCGGGAGTAAAATATTGGAAGACTGAGTGGCTTTTGTTGAAGGGTCGTTTTCATTCTTTTTGGGTTTAAATTTTTGTTTATATTGGTCATAATAAGAGTAAAGAGTTAGGGTAAACGTTGTTGTAGGTTGTGTTAGGGTGATGAAATGCTTACTGAACTATCAGTCTTCTCCGCTAAGTCTTGTGGCCCATGTGAGTTGTGTGCGCATCGTTAGAACATACTTCAGTAGATCTTGTTGATCCTTAGTGCAGCTTGAATACTGCTACCCCAGTTGATTGTTTATGGAAGGTTGTTCCTGCATATCGTGCATATACAAAAAGCTTTGGCTAGAGAACATTCCATGTAGGACTTTTGACTACAGATGTGCATATGCTTTTATACCAATCAATCTACAGGTCAGAGTAACTAACTGGTAATGACTTCCAGAAGTATAAGTCCACGCGGGTATTTTAAGAACAAACAGCAAAATGAAAATGGCAACTATTGAGATTTGGGCTCTGTCAACCAATGCGGTCTTCCTTTTTCCCTACTCCGTCTATGGATGTCTACAGATGTCTACAGGAGTGCATAGTAACATTTCAAAATTAAACCAGAAAAGATTGCTAGAAACGCAAACCAAAAACAAACACCACTGGGCACAAGCATGCCTCATTAAGCCTCAACTCCGCAATTGCCTGTTTAGCAGATGAAGCAGAGGTACTCTGTACACTTGGCTGCCCGCCAACATACGTAATAAAACCAGTAGAGGTATTGGCAATACTCGTTAGGAGGAGCCTAATTGCTTGAGTTCAACTACATACGTTCTGAGCAATTCTTTAGGGGCACAGTCAATGGATTCTGGGGTGAATATATCTACGAATAGTTTTCGAGGGTTACAGTGATAATGATAGAGGTGCCGGACATTTCCTTCTTGCCCAAGTTAGGTGTGTCTCTTCAAATCTCAACCTTTGTTGTACGTGTACGTGTACGTACGTACGTTCTATCAGGGAAATTTTGTTTCGCAATAGCTTCGCTACCATAAAAACACATCGTGACTGCGATTTCCTGTTCTATGTACTACAAAAGGTCGTGTGCTTGACTGAAAAATTCGCTCTCTATCGCTTCTGACAAACTAGAATGTGAAAAATTTGGAAACAGTACACCGATCCATACAAGATGAAATACGTTTTATCTGAGCAAGTCCTTACCGTCCCAGAAGATGTCTCTGTGTCTATCAAGGCCAGAGTCATCAAGGTGACTGGACCAAGAGGTGAACTAACCAAAGACTTGAAGCACATAAACGTTGCTTTTGAGAAGTCTGGTGACAACGAGATTAAGATCATTGTGCACCACGGTAACAGAAAGCACGTTGCTGCTTTGAGAACTGTCAAGTCATTGATTTCCAACATGATCACTGGTGTCACCAAGGGTTACAAGTACAAGATGAGATTGGTTTATGCGCATTTCCCAATTAACGTCAACTTCCTCGAGAAGGACGGTCACCAATACGTTGAGATCAGAAACTTTTTGGGTGAGAAGAGAGTCAGAGAGGTGAAGGTTTACGAGGGTGTCACTGCTTCCAATTCTTCTGCTTTGAAGGATGAATTAATTTTTGAAGGTAACTCCATTGAGAACGTCTCTCAAACTTGTGCTGACGTCCAACAGATTTGCCGTGTTAGAAACAAGGATATCCGTAAATTTTTGGACGGTATCTACGTCTCCGAGAAGGGAACCATAGTCCAAGACGAATAGATGTATAACTAATAGATGTCATGGAGTTGGAGTGGTGTAGTTTGGCTGATATATGTAGCAATGGTCACTAGTATTCCTATCAGCTTCTACTTAGCTGGACGGTTTATTTGATACGATATCTTTTTGAACTTTCTGAACCTTTTGAGTCCTGTGCTGTGGATTGTCTTACTCTTCTTCTCTTACTTTAACGAATTAATAGTTTACATAAGCTCTGGAGCTCATCTCAGTTATCGCGAGTTGTAATACTTTATCTTGACATCGAACCTCCTTAAGGATCACTCCCGCTACATAATAAATGGCAGAACCTACGCTGAACCAATATGGCCGAAGATCGTGGAATAAAGAACAGTATGCTAAAGCAGCGTTAGAAAGGAAAAGACAGCTGCAGGAAGCAAAACTGAATCTTCCCAAGGATCGTGACATAGATGATTATATAAAAGAACGAAAGGAAACCCTTGTAAAGGCAGATACGTTGAACAAGATAAGTCTAATATCCTCAGGCCAAGCAACAGTTAGTAAACGAGGAAAAAATGCCGGATTTTACTGTGAGTACTGTAACCTCACTTACAAGGATAATCTCCAATTCATTGATCATCTGAACAGTAAACCTCACCTGGTCAAGGCTGGCTTTGGTACAAATACTAGTTCTTCAAAGGAAATCACCTTGGAAATGGTAAAGCAGAGAATAGAACAACTGAATATCAAAAGGATTGAAAATATGTTTGAGTCTGAAGGTGCTCAATTGAATGTTAGAGAGATGATTGCTAAGAGAAAGGCCTTTGAAGAAGACGAGAGAAAGAGGAAAAGAGAAAGACGTCGTATGAAAAGGCAGAAAAAGGTGCAAGAGGTAGAACATATTTTTGGATTTAAAAGCACAAAACAAACTTGAAGGAGTCTTTAATCTTTATACGGCGCCAGGCACATCATTATTTGCTAAGTGACACTTTGTCAACAGTGTCAAAATACTTGACAACAACGTCCTCTTTTTGCTCTTCCTTGAAAACAATTAACTTAGTGATGTTAGCTACATCTTGTTCGAATTTAATCGCCTCTGGCAAGTTGTTTGGAAAGTTTAACAACAGAAATCGGTCCAATTGAGGAGATTCGTTGGTCATTCTAGCCAACTCATCACAAACAAGTTTGGAGAAGATACCTTTAGCCAAATTCCAATTGAAAGAATATGTACAAGATTGGGAATTTGGGTCGTTTTCCACCAGAGTTGTCTTTAATAACAGGCCATAGGCTGATTCTGGATTGTCAATTTGTTTGGCAATGAGTTCATTTATATCCACCACACCAACATTTTCCTGGGAAGAGGAATTGGAGACTTCACGCTTCAGATTTTCAATCTGTTTTGGGCTTTTATTAGCAAATGGAATGGCATAAAATTCTTTGTTCGACGAAGAATCAAACCTTTGCTTCTTACGTTTTAGACCGGCCACGTAACTTTCCCATTCTTGCTCTGAATACGTATTCTTTTTTTTCGCTAGTGAAGTCTTAGGATCCTGTTCGTTGACTTTGTTGACAACCATGACGAAAAGTATGGTCCCTACAAGCCCTACAAAAAGGAAATGCCTGACTTTCGGACCACCATCATTGTTGAACGATGATGATGGAGGTTTAGAATACTTTCTTGTAGCGATGGAAGGGAACCGTTTAACCATCAGGGAACTCATTAAAGATTTGGGACCATGCCTCATTCTAGTTCCCAACCTAAGGGTTTGGCTGAACATGGTGTTATTGACGTAGCGGACAGATTAATAGTTCTCCGGCTTTTGAAACGAAAAAAATCATTACATCTAACAGCATCTTGATTTATCCGAATTTGTTAGAAGCAGATGGAATCTAGACTTAAACACTTTCTTGGAAATGAAATAACTTGTTGCTGGCAAACAGATATATATACACAGATAACCTGGTTAGAATTCCATTCTGTTTGTGACTTATATTACTTCCATCGTTTTATCTCTTTTGTCTCATCTTTTACATCTTCGTTGACCGGGTAACCCTGTGCTACATCTCAACTTCTAAAAGTTTCCACTCGACATCAAGTGCAGTTGGGACAGCCAAATCAAATAATTACATAGGAATGTCATTGGTACAACTGGCAAACGTATGTGCACATCTTCAGAACTGCACGCGGGTGCATTTTAACTTGGCAGCTGTTCCCTTCACCAGATTACACCTCCAAGTAGCCACTGGTTTATATAAACATGGATTTATCAAGGCTATTCAAAAAGGTTCAATTGCTGGACCTGACTTGGTCCCTACCGAAGTAACTCCGGACAACATCGCTACCAGAAGACTTTGGCTAAACTTGAAATACAAAAACAGCAAACCAGTTCTTTCCAAACTTTCTTTAGTGTCCAAACCCAACAGAAGACTAGTACTTACCAAGCAGGAAATCAAGGCATTAGCTAGTGGGCTGAAAGTGCGCATCATCGATCCATTACAACCTGGAGAAGTCATGTTTGTGAAACTTCCTCGTAGTAAGGAGCTTATCGAGTTACAGGAAGCTGCTGATAGATACGTTGGAGGGGAAGTACTTTGCCGTGCTAGATAAGAACTTTTTTTTTCTTTACTGTAGATAGATATGATAAGAATGATAAGGATTACGAATTTCTGTTACTGAGGAGAGCAAATGAAGCTGAGTTTGTAAAATAACTGAATAGTAGTCCTGCGCTTCTTGTTCCCAGAATCTGTTATCTTTTGTTTTTTTTTCCTCTCTCATTTCTACAGTGCAATCAATGCCTAAGGATATTTTGTCACTAATGGGTAAAAATGTCTGCGTGAAAAGACATCCCGTGCTCAGTTCAAAAAATGAGACCCCAACATCAATACTAGGTAAGGCGGGGGCAACTTTACTCAAAGAGTTAAAAGGATGGGACATTGGTTTGGAATGTATTAGTGATATGCCACCAAAGATTCAAAATGACCAGAAAAGCGTCAAAATAGCAGGATTCGATTTGGATGGCACATTGATACTGACTAAATCAGGCAGCACTTTTGCCAAACACGAGAGGGACTGGAAATGGTTCGACACCAATGCCATTAGAAAACTTCAAGAGCTCGTCTCTCAAGATTACCTAATCGTAGTTTTCAGTAACCAAGGAGGATTTCCTGTGAAATCAACCAGTAAGAGATTCTTACAATTCGTTACTAAATGGAACGAAATTCGAAGGCAATTAGAAGCGCTGGATAGTAATTTTCAAGAACGCTTATTCATGATAGCTGCTCCAAAAGTGAAGTCAGAAGAACCACCCAAGTTTCGAAAACCTGAAGTTGGGATGTGGAATTACTTCCTGGAGCGTGTCCAAGTTCCCTGTTCGAGCCCACAAGACGCAAAAAATATTGATCTTTCTAGCTCATTTTTCGTGGGAGACGCCGCTGGAAGAAAGACAGACTTTAGTGACAGCGATAAAGCATTTGCAGAGACTATTGGCATTCAATTCCAAACTCCTGAAACATTTTTCCGGAAATGAGTTTTGATAGTTCTAGATTGGAGAAACTCGAGGCTGCCAAACGAAAGTTTGAAGAACTGAAAAAGAAATCGAAGTATAAGAGGAAAGAATCACACACCCATTCTGATGGATCATATGAAAAGACTGAACAAATTGAGAAGGAGTTGGAGAAGAAGAAGATAGAGATGATGCTAGAAAGCGTATTTAGTGATGATGATGAGGAATTGCTAGATGAGCAAACATCTGAACCGGTGAAAGAAGAAGTTATCGATAAGTCGTTTGCAGAAGAAGACTTAAATACTGAGCCAGCGGAGAACGCCGAGTTTGCTCCCATGATTGAAAAAAACAGTAAGGAACCACTGGATGAAAAAGAATGGGGGGTTGAGAAGGTGATTATGGAAGGTTCATTGGCAGGATTACCATCCAGTGAAATACCAATAGATCAAGCAATCGATGATTCTAACGAACAGTCTAAGGGACAAGAAGCGTCAGATGGGCCGAGTTCACCTTTCGATCCAGTACCAGCAACTATATCTACTACTACTCTTGGCAACTATTCCAATCAAAAGGGATTATCTTCCTTAGAAACCACAAATCAAGGCTATGACCCTTTTTCCAATAGCATTTCCGATAATGATGAACAATTTAAAATTGGGAGGATTATGGGGGACAACCCGGTCATTGATGTCTCTAAGCCGAACGAGCTTTTAATTCATTTGGATCAAAAGAAAACTGAAACCACTCAAGCCCCTGGTTTGATAAAGAACTTAAGTTTGTCTGAGAACCTTAGAGAAACGGATCTGCTTGAAGCTGAAGCCATTGAATCTGATAAAAAATTCGGAAAACCGAAAGATCAGACTGAGGCAAAAAGCACGGTTTTAGAAATTAAAGGTGACATGACGACGCACAGCTTTCCAGACAATACTTCAGAAACTGAAACCAACACTGGTCATCAAGAGTCCGATAGTATCAGTAATGAGCTTTCTACTGAAAGAATTACTAAAGAAGCATATGATCCATTCCAGACGAAGTCAAACGAAACGTATGACCCGTGTAGTTCAGAATCACAAAATGCGCCAAAATCATTCAGTTTGGAAAGTAAGAATGAACAGAAGGAGTTAGACACAAGCGCAATGGAAGAAAAGACTCCATCCAGTACAAAAAGTTATGAAACCTATGATCCATTTAAGTCTGAACACAGTGCTAAACGTGATCAGTCAATATTAGAGGGCAGTGATGCTCCATTGTCATCATCAGCTTTTGAACAGCAACCTCCCACCTCAGTGTTAGGCAATGAGCCAATATATTCGGAGACCCGAGATGAAAGGGAATCCCCCCACTCTACATCTGACGAACAAAAAAAATTCAACTCGGAGACTAGCCAGACTGAATATGATTTCTACAAAAATGACCAACCCACTCCCCATTATATTTCAAACCCCGCTGCGGGTTTAACTTTGAATACCGAGCAAATGATACAGGATAACTCTGCACATGATGCACAAGTCCGAGCACATATACACAAAGATGGTTCGCCGCTGGATGACACCAGTTCTATTGACCATGACCTGCATAAGGATAACAATTCCGAACCGAGAGTAAGTAGCAACCCACATTTTGAAAGTAAGGATCAAACTGCTGTCAAAAGTTTCCTGTCACATGCCAAAGTTGAAGAAACCACTGACAACGATAATGGCAGTCTAATAGGCCAAGTCAAGAATACTAGCAACCATGAAAATCCAAGTTCTGCAATAGTATCTAGAGAACCCAGGCTTGAAAGTGAATCAACAGACAAGTTGAGACTAAAAGTCCAGAGACTCGAAGCTGATTTACGATCGGCAGAAGAGCTGCACCAATCCCTTCAGGTCGAGAATAACCGTTTAAGACATGAGAATGCATCCCTTCTCGTGGAACTTCAAGAATTACGCCTGAGGAAGTTAAAAGATCCTGCGACTATGAGTAGTAGTGCATCAAGGGAAAATTTGAGAACTCCCAATGACCCTGCTCCAGAATTAAACTCTAATGTCATTGCAGATTGTGTGGATGAATACATCAGAAATGCGGAGGCCAAGAATACCGACGAGCAATTTTTGAACGAGAAAGAACCCGTGAAATTGAGTATCAAGGTTGAAGATGAGCCCCTTGATATCATCCCAAAAAACAGTCTCGATTCCACGCGTTCGCAACTTAAATCCAGCTCTAGTTTTCAACGGTTCAACACTTACAATGTATCCAGTGATTACGTGGACTCTCTAGATGTTAAGGAGCGTCTCGAGCAATGGCGAAATTGGAACGTTGATATGAGAGCATGGAAGTCAGCAGGAATTGGTCCTGTCTTCGAGATGTAAGATAAATTCCAGTGTATGAGTGCTAATAGAAGACGAGCAAAATGGTCAGAGTGTTTCCCAAAATAGCAGATAGAAAAGCAATTACAATTTCGTTACTGAATTCGGCATTCAAAAAAGAAACAATAAGTCTCAACAATAGTGTTAATCTCGATTATTGAACTAATGCTTTTAGCAATGATGTGACAGTCGCTCGAATCTAGAACGGTATGACAGAATAGACCGAGACCTTCCTACGTCAGCATTCTAAATTCTATGTCTTGAGACTAAAGAAGAAAGGTATGGACTTAAGAATAGGGTCATGCATATGAGAACAATAGAATTGACCAGATACGCTATGCACTGCAAATCGAACGAAAAAGCAATTCATTCGGGACAAAACGTCAGAGCGGGTTTTCTTATAGGATTTGCGTAATATATAAACCTAAAATCCGTACTTGAGGTGTTTCCTTCCTTTGATAAAAAGTTCAACGAAGTGCTCTTGTTTTACCTCAACAAAGATGTTGAACACTTCGTATCAATTTCCCAAAGACGTTGCAAGATACGACGTAGGAAATGCTGTCAATGAACAACTACAAGCTACTATTTTAAATTCCAAGGTTCAACATGAGTCTGGTTCAACGTATCAAGAGGGAATTAACTCTTCACCAGAGAGAAAAAACTCAGTCTTTTCATCTGCCGAAATATCTACCACATCCTCACCTACTTCTCCGAAGTCTAAGAACAACTCTCAATTTGCTAGAGACTCTTTCGATAGTTGCATCTACCCGAGGAAACCGATACATAGGAGGTCTAATACGGAGGTGTCCTCCAATGATTCCGAAAAAGAATTTAGCTCGGATTCCCTTTTCAAAGCACAATATCGGGATAATAAGCTAAAACCCTCCCCATTTCAAGCTTCTAATGGTAGGAATTCTGTACCGGTTTACAGAAGGACGACTCTTGATGCTCCAACCACAGTGACAATAGACATAGAGGAAATGACAAAAGGATTATGCGAAGATGCTACTGGAGACAGCTTAAAGTCCAATAGAGAAAAGTCCTCCGTATATGCTGATAGAATACTAGATACCCAAGAGGTTCGTTTTAGAAGATCCGCATCAGACGAAGGATGTTCGGACCTGCAAATAATTGAAGAAGAGAGCACTAGGCCTTACACCAGTCAGTTAGTAGACATTTATACCATTCTGCGAGAAGGCCCCCCAATATAGATAAGAGTGTTCCAATTGTATGTACTATAATGCGTTATACTATTATTGATAGACTAAGAGTTTAATTTTCAAGACTCTAACTTTTCATTCAGTTCAGTCAATTGCTGTAAAACAGCAGACTTAGAAGTTCCTCCGGTGGCAGTTCTTCTTTCAACACTGGCTTCAAAGTCAAATGTTGAATTGACGTCAGCCTCAAATCGGGAGTCAATGGATTTCAATTGTTCGAGGGACAACTGATCAATACCAGAAAGGTTTAACTCCTCGGCTTGTCTAACACATTCACCAGAAATGTGGTGAGTTTCTCTGAATGGAACTCCTCTTCTAACTAAGTAATCAGCAAGATCTGTAGCCAGCATATCCATAGTTAGAGCATTCTTCATTCTTTCAGCATCAATGTTCAAGGTAGAAATCACACCGGATGCTATGAGAATCGAGTGTTCTACGGTGATTAGAGTATCAAATAGTGGTTCCTTATCCTCTTGCATATCTTTGTTATAGGTTGACGGAATGGATTTGATGGACATGAGGAATCCGGCCAAGGCACCAAAACATCTACCAGATTTTCCCCTCAATAACTCTAAAGAGTCTGGATTCTTCTTTTGAGGCATCAAAGAAGATCCAGTAGAATAAGCATCTGCCAACTTGATAAACCCAAACTCTCCAGTGGAGTAAATGATCAAATCCTCTGAAAATCGAGAAATATGATTCATAAACAAAGAAGACCAGAACATGGTTTCAACTACAAAATCTCTGTCTGAAACAGCGGCCAAAGAATTACCAATGACAGAATCAAACCCTAATCTCTCAGCAATGTATTCACGATCAATTCCATAGGGATGACCAGCCAAAGCTCCAGCTCCCAATGGAGATTTGTTTAGCCTTTTCACAGTCTGATTCAGTCTCTCATAGTCTTCAGTGAAATAGGTGGCATACATGCTCAACCAGTGAGACCATCTGATCGGTTGAGCTCTTTGCAAATGAGTGTAACCTGGCATCAAGACGTCTATTTCCTGTTCAGCTCTCTTGATGATCACTTGAATGAACTGCTTCAGATACTCAGCCAACTGAGTTAAAGCGCCTCTGACATACAACCGCATATCAGTGGCAACTTGATCATTTCTAGACCTTCCGGTATGAACCTTACCAGAGATTCCACGGCCAATCAACTCACCCAAGCGACGTTCATTAGCGGTGTGAATGTCCTCATCACCTGGCTTCTCAACAAATTTCCCTTCGGCCCACTCTGCTTCAATCAATTTGAGACCACGATGAATCTCACTAAGTTCGTCTTTGGTCAATAAACCAATCTTCTCTAGGCCCTCAGTGTATACTTTTGTTCCCTCCAAATCCACCTTGTACATTTTCTTGTCATAAGGTAAAGAAGCGTTATACAGATCCATCAAGGGGTCGGTAGCCCCGGTGAATCTTCCACCCCATAGTTTAAGTCCTTCTTCTTGATTTGACATGGGTAGCTGGTAACAAATTTAGAATAAAAGGAAGGAGAAGGTAAGGTAAAAAAATAGTTGAAAGAATTGCCAGAAGAGGCAGCGCGGTAAAAAAAAAATGAATCATCGAAATTAGTTTAGATTTCTTATTTCTGCTAGTTGTATTATCTAATCAGGGAAAACTATTAAGGTTTACATCTTCCAGTGAAACGTGGATATAATGAGCAGTCTCTCACGGTGAATCTGTCGCACAACCATGCGAGGATACGTTCCGTTCCTAGTCCATAACCACCGTGAGGGCAAGTACCGTATTTTCTTTGATCAATAAACCAGTAGTACGCGCTTTTGTCCAGCTTTTCACGTTCGAACCCTTCCAACAGCTCATTGAGAGAGTCGATCCTCATAGATCCACCAGTGATTTCTCCAACAGTTGGCATCAGCACATCCACAGATTCAGTCACTCTTGGATCGTCGGTGCAACGCTTCATGTAGAATGACTTAATCTCTAATGGGAAACGAGTCAAAAGAATTGGAACACCAATGGTATCGGTCATCTTTCTCTCAGCCGCCTCGGCAATGTCGTCACCAAATTTGAAAGGTTGTCCTTCTTCGTTTGGAATACCGTGATCATTAAGCCATTTTAGTGCTTCTATGTATTCCAATCTCTTGAATGGAAGTTCCGGTGCTACAAAATCTGGGTTCAATTGTTTGACCAAAGGACCAGCAACTGGGTCATCAACCACATATTTGACAGTTTTCGTGATAACTCGCTCAATGTGGGACAAAAGATCCTCAAAAGTCAAGAAGGCCAATTCCGCCTCAATATGTGTGTACTCAGATAAATGTCTTCTGGTATGAGATTTTTCAGCTCTGAATGATTCTTGGATACAGTAAACATCTCCAAGAGCAGGTAACGCGGTCTCAAGGTATAGTTGGGATGATTGCGTCAAGTATGCCTCCTCACCGTAATATTGAAGTTTGAACAGAGTGGAACCTCCTTCCACTTGAGTTTGAACCATACATGGGGGAGTCACCTCAGTGACACCTTCTTCATCGTAAACCCTTCTGATAGCCTGCAATAAACTAGCTCTCACTTTCAAAACGGCACTCAAGGTTTCACCACGAATGGCTAAATGGCGCTGGTCCAACAACAATGATGGGTCGGCTCCCTCTTGAATTTTGTTGGAGAAACAGTCGTCACCAGCAGGTGCTAAACCTATAACTTCGTAATAATCAACTTTCAACTCGACTCCTCCTGGAGCCTGTTTCCCTGCTGGAAGTTTCTCAACAATACCTTTCAAAGTTACGGTGCTTTCCAAAGTTAACGTGGAAGTTTGATAAGCGTTAGCCAAATCACCTGACAATAAGCACTGCAAGAATCCAGTACCATCTCTTAGAACGATGAAAACGAGCCCCTTCTGAGCACGAAGACGGTGAATCCAACCATGAACTTGAACACGGGTTCCCAAGTTATCTTGCAAAGATCGCAACTTGATGATTTTAGCTTTTGGTAATGACTCATCTTCCTTAATGGTAATTTTCATAGCTTCCAATTGACTAGCTGCTTCCGCAGCCTTCTTAGCAACTTCCTTTTGAGCAGCCAAATTAGCCTTTTGCAGCTTCTTCTTCAACCCCTCAGCTCCCTTCTTTGCTTTTTTTAGAGCTGAGGCGGAAATCTCAACAAAATCTTGGGTACCATCATCCAGCGTCTTGAAAACAAATAATTTGGCATCTGCAGTTCTATAAAGGGCATACGCAGCAGTTTTGAAAGGTTGTTCCTTAGATCCGGAGCTAGCCTCATCATTACCGGTCAGTTCATTGATGTAATAGGTGGTAGACATTACTCTCTTCCTTATCTTTGGTAATCCGCTGTCTGGGCATAATGCTTTTAGAATGTCGAAAAAATAGTCGTGTACCTAACAAGTCGCTTACAACTGCAGATGGAAGCGGGAAGAAAAGCCTGCAAATTTTTTTTTTCAAATGCTGTTTGACTATTATTTGATTAAAGCCCTATGGGTGTCACACGACCATTTCTTGGGGTAAGACGCTTTTTGACGATTGTCGATTAATCCATATTGATAAGTACTGTCTACTATCGTCGCTTCAAAACCAACGTATAGAGCCTCTTTGTTCAAGGGTTCAATTATTCTTTTTGAAACGTCGTTCTGAATTTTTGGTTTCGAAAGTCACGATTTATCATTTTTCATTTCCATCTGTGAGACAACCAAAACAGTGGATATCGCTTCAATTTTTTCTCTCTTTCCTACTCTTGATCAGCATTTGTTTATCCCAATAAAATGGCCCTAGTATCCTCTCTGGCTGCCCTGTCTCTGTTACAAAATGAAGACGGAGTCCCTGTAAAGGCTCTTGTTTTCAAACCAAAGACTGCCAAATCTCAGGATCCTGTCCCAATTATCGTTATAGCCGAGGCTACTACTCAAACCCCTTCCTCTGTAATTGCTGATATTGCTGAGGTTAAGGACCCAAGATTGGCAAAAGACGACTTAACACAGCTTTTTTTTGCCACTACAGCTGTCCAGTTTGGATTGGGTCATCTCAACCCTGATAATGCTTCTAAATGTAAACTTGTTCTGGACATCAACATTGAGAACGCTTCGGATGATAAGGTTTACGAGTTGAAAGATAACGATTCCAGGCTGCTTATATCTGCAAAGAGTTTGAAAGATTTCTTATGCTCTTTGTCAAACAACATCCTTGTTGCAAATTTTATTGCTTTGGCTGAAAAGAAACCTGCTCAGAAGCCAGCTGCACCCAAGAAAGATAAGAGTGTTGCCAAATTAGATGATGCCAAACTAATCGGTGTTACTGTCGACAAGAATTTGGATTTCCCAGGCTGGTACCAACAGATCCTAACCAAAGGTGAGATGATGGACTATTATGATGTTTCTGGATGTTACATCCTCCGTCCGGCATCTTATGCTATCTGGGAACGTATCCAAGAATATTTTGACAAGAAGATCAAGAAATTGGGAGTTCAGAATGCTTACTTCCCTATGTTTGTTTCTTCGAAGGTCCTCGAAAGAGAAAAAGATCACATTGAAGGATTTGCTCCAGAAGTAGCTTGGGTTACTAGAGCGGGTTCTTCTGAATTGGAAGAGCCCATTGCTATTAGACCAACATCTGAAACTGTCATGTATCCTTACTACGCTAAATGGATTCGCTCTCACAGAGATCTGCCATTGAAATTGAACCAATGGAACTCTGTGGTAAGATGGGAGTTTAAGCATCCTCAACCGTTTTTAAGAACCAGAGAGTTTCTTTGGCAAGAGGGTCACACTGCTCATTTGACTTTTGAGGAGGCTAACAAAGAAGTTTTGCAGATTTTGGATTATTATGTCGGTATCTACGAAGAACTGTTGGCCGTTCCCGTTGTGAAGGGTAAAAAGACCGAGAATGAAAAGTTTGCTGGAGGTCTTTTCACTACTACCTGCGAAGGTTACATTCCAACTACTGGTAGAGGTATCCAAGGTGCCACCTCGCATTGTTTAGGTCAAAATTTCTCCAAGATGTTCAACATCAGCGTTGAGAATCCTGATGGAGCCGATAAACCAAAACTTTTTGCATGGCAGAACTCTTGGGGTTTATCTACTCGTGTTATTGGTGTCATGGTTATGGTTCACTCTGATAACAAGGGTTTAGTTATCCCACCAAGAGTTTCTCAATACCAGGTTATTGTCATTCCTGTCGGAATCACTTCTAAGACAACTAAGGAGGAAGAACAGAAAATTCTGGCCACATGTAACAAGATTGAAGGTAAACTCCGTCAATCTGATTTGAGAGTTACGTCTGATTATAGAACCAACTACTCTCCAGGATGGAAGTTTTCTAATGCTGAATTGAAGGGTATTCCTTTGAGAATTGAGGTTGGCCCAAAGGATTTGCAGAAGAACACAGTAGTGGCTGTTCGTCGTGATGACTTTACCAAGACCAACATCTCCTTGGACACCTTTGAGAAAGAGATTCCAAATTTGTTGGAGACCATGCAAGCTGAAATGTTAGCGAGAGCCAGAGCCAAATTTGACTCTCATCGTATAATTGTTGACAAATGGGAAGACTTTGTTCCTGCACTCAACAGAAAGAATGTTCTGTTGTCCCCATGGTGTGGAGACGCTGACTGCGAAGACGATATAAAGGACTCTTCGGCTAAGAAAGATGACGAAGACGACGAGGAAGAGGACGAAAAGGCCCCAAGTATGGGTGCTAAGTCGTTGTGTATTCCTTTCGAACAGCCTGAACTAAAGGCTGGCCAAAAATGTGTCAAATGTGACAGGCCTGCTATTCAATATTGTATGTTTGGACGTTCTTATTAGTCAAGATGTTGAGTTGAGTCGCATGGGGGCCAAATGGATAGTACAATAGAGGACATCATTTTATGACTTGTGCCATTTCCAGTAATGCTTTTTCTGATGACTTCTTCTTTTTTTTGTTTTCATTCCCCTTTCAGTTCACCATGTCATTTATTATTTTTCATCAACCTTCAGCGCTTACCTTCAGCTCAAAGTTTATAATTATAGATCTGTAGTTCATAGAACATTCATAATACTTAATCCATGTTGATAGGCATATCTAAAAACTCACTGTGCGCGAGCGAGTGTAGGTTAGGTAGAGATTATTTGAGTCCTTCAGTAAACTTTCTGCACGATGTCATTGAAACCTCTAGGATTCGCTTTTCAGCTCAAGAGGCTGCAATCTTCATATGCCCTGTCGAAATGCATTAGTGAAATCTTCAAAGATCCCCCCTTTAAATCTCAAATTACCGTCAATGGTTGGGTTAAAGGTGTGCGAGTTCAAAAGAGCATTGCATTTATAGACGTCAGTGATGGCACATCATTTCACAATCTGATGTGCGTAGTTCCACCAGACCAAGCAAAAGAGTTGAGGACTGGTGTCAGTGTTCAAATCACTGGTGAGATTAAGGAAAGTAAAGGTAAAGGTCAACATCTCGAGCTCAAAACAACTGATCCTTATAGTGTCAAGTTATTGGGCGCAGTCTTAGATTCCTATCCGCTACAGAAAAAATTCCATTCTCCCCAGTTCTTGAGAACGATTCCCCACTTACGATGGAAAACTCAATTTTTATCTTCGATATTACGATTTCGATCTCATGTGGAAATGGTGCTGATGGAATTCTTCACGCAGGAACAATTCACCAAAACTCATCCCCCTTTAATAACATTGTCTGATTGTGAAGGTGCCGGGGAGCTATTCAAGGTTGAAAGTGCCTCTAGGGCTGATATGGAAAACAAGTTTTTTGGTAAAGATAGTTATTTGACTGTCAGTACTCAATTGCACCTAGAAGTACTTTGTATGGCTTTAAGCAGAGTGTGGACCTTAACTCCTTGCTTCAGAGCTGAAGAAAGTAATACCAATAGACATCTTAGTGAATTCTGGATGCTAGAAGCAGAAATTGCTTTTGTCTCGGATGTCAGACAGCTCACTACGTTTTGTGAAAAAATGATAAAGTATGTGGTGAACGCTTTGCGTCAAGACTTGGAAGGCCAAGGCTCCAACTTGATTAACTCAAGGCGTGACCAGGAAATTGTCCAAAAAATGACTGAACGATGGGATCAACTATTGAATAGTAGATGGAAGACAATTACTTACACTGAAGCTATAGATATACTGAGAACAGAGAGTTCCAAAGGAAATATTTCCTTCCAATTCAAGCCTACGTGGGGAGAATCGCTTCAATCAGAACACGAAAAATGGCTAACAGGGGAATATTTCAAATCTCCGGTCTTTGTACTGGATTATCCCAAAGATTTTAAACCATTTTACATGACTAAAAACCCTGATGGAAAAACTGTGGCATGTTTTGATCTTTTGGTACCAGATATTGGTGAACTAATTGGAGGGTCAATGAGAGAACAAAATATTGATCTTTTGCTCGATGAAATCAAGCAAAGAAATATGAAGACTGATGATATTGAATGGTACTTATCCTTACGATCAAGTGGATCCGTTTCTCATGGGGGGTTTGGAATGGGCTTCGAAAGATTATTATGTTATTTGGGATGTGTTGAAAACATCCGTGATGTAATCCCCTTTCCGCGGAGCTCCAATGATTGTGTCTGTTAATATGATCTCCTTCTTATTTGCCAACTATATTGTTTTACATGTACATATTTAAACGATAGAGAATCATAGCAGTCCTACCTTTCATTGGCGGACTTTCACTTTGACCTTTCTGATATACTTGGTAACCAAATACGTAGTACAACCAAGAAATCTGAAAAGGGCCATAAATGCAACAATCCATAGGATGACTGTAAGGAAGATCTCGGACTTGTTAGACTTTTCTGAAATTATTCCCAGTTCACTCACGCCTCCTGTCTCCAATACTAATGCGATAATGACGAAGTTGGTAAACATCCAAATAAGGACTGTCATAGACCTGATAAATGCAAAAAAATCTTTTTCCTTTTCTTCTTCTGACGGCTTGAACTGAGGTTCTTCGTAAGGTTGACTTAGAACTTTCATTTGTTCGCTGTAAGCATCCTCAATATCAACCTTGTATATAGGCAAGTTTACTTCAGATTCACCAGAAGAAACATTCAATACACCCAGGTCCAGTTTCATCTCTTCACCTTTGGTACCCCAAGAGATATCATGAATATTACAAAAAGCATAAATGTTCAACACATTTACATAAGAAGGACTTAGTAAAATGTACTGAGCAAATGAGGTGAACATATGCCATGGATCCAAGAATAGCAGAGCTCCAATGAGATATAGAGCATATGTGGAAGCTGTGGCCACAATCAAATCCCTAAAGCGTCTTTCTGTAAAAATCATGTAAAACTGAAAATCATTAGCATGTTCTTGCAAGATGTCTGTGACAGCTTTCACAGCCATCAGTACGGCAGCAAATATCATGTAAACCATCATAATTGCAAAGAAACAAACAATGACGATGTAGAACTTCTGAGTCCCTTTAGGACGATTACCAAATGCTAGGACAAACGTTGTCACGATGGACATCAAGTAAAGCCATAAAAAAACAACTCCCAAAACCTTACCAGGTTTCACGTTCATTCCAGGCTCTCCTAAAGCAGATGTCAGGATTCTAAACACTAAAAAGTATGAGGCCATTGAAAACCAAGAGACCAAAAGACTTAAAAATTGATATACAAATTCCAAATGAAGTGCAATTTTTCTTCCCAATGAATGTCCTGAACCCCATAATTTGTAAAAATGAAACACAGAATAAATGGCAGCAAAAAATGAACCATTCAACCAACGCCGTCTCTGAGATATAAATTCATCAAGCTTTTCTGGAACATCTGTGGAAGCATGTGCAGAGTTTACGTACCTTAGTAACCAAGCACATTCCTTTTTGGCAACAAGTTCAAAACACAGAATACGATCCTCTGCCAAGTACATGTTAGCACTGAAAATACCAGCATCTGTGCTATGCAAATCCTCTCCTTTAAAATATTTTTCTAAAGGACCAATACCATTTTGGTCGTTAAGCAAAGCCACATATCTATAAGCAGAAAAAGCACCTGGTAGGACAGAAACAAATCCGAAAACAGATTCCATAGGCTTATCCAAAATGTTTGACGTTTTGTACTCAAAGTTTTGAGCAGCAACCAGAGGGTTTATTAGTAACTTCTTGCGTTTACCCAAATTAGCCCGAATTTCACCACATGCTCCAGCGACTCTTGGATCATCGTGGAACTCTTTCCATAGTTTATATATTGAATTAGAAGATGGCTGGGTACCGGCGTCTAATAAAACAATAACTTTAGGTTTTAAGATTGGACAGAATGCGTCGAAACACCAGCGATGGGAGTTGATTTTTTTTTGATTCTTTTCCTTCAGACAAAATATTAGCTGGACAGGAACAACGTCTTCTGAAGTTAATTTAACCCTGTCTTCAGTGACTTCAGAAATATCAATCTTTGTAGTATATTCGTAAACATGAGACACGACTTCCTTGTTGTTGACCATGTTCTTAGCAAACCCATCTTGATAACAACCCAACAATGCTATTAGTGATCTTGCTCTTTCGTTGATTTTCTGTCTACCATCGCTGACAATGGTAACCACAATTTTCTTCCAAGAATCTTCTCCCCAAATACCGTGATGCTTCATTTTCTCCATATACTTGATGTTTCTGAAAATACCCTTTAAAGTCCTGGCCAAAAGAATATCATTCTCATTGTACATTGTTACTACGATCATGATTTCGGTTGTTCTAGGCTGTTGATAGCATTCCTGTCTTAGCGTAAAATTATTCTGAGAAAAGAACTTTGGATCGCAAGTGACAGCCTGGTATCTCATGAACTGGAACTCACGAGCTGTTAAGTTAACGTTTCGATACTTCTCCAATAAACTAGAAGCTACTGGACAATCTAAAATCAGATTTCCATGGATAAGTTTGATCAGCCTAGTTGTCGTAGGAGATCTTTTGATCTTCCCAGTCGAGTCCTCTTCCTCAGGATCGTCGCCCTCTTTGTATGAATCAATTGTGTTTAGTTCTTGTAGTTCACCATCAATTTCTTCATCAGCATACGTATTGATCTTGTAATCTTCACCTTCTGGAAAAGCTTGAAAGTTATTTTCTATAAACCTCTCTTCATCTGCTCCACCATACTCTGGTCTTTCTTGGAACACGTCAAATGTTCCAGGAACAGGGATTGCCGGTCTTCTCAATTCATTCAGCTCAAAAGATTCCTGGTCATACTCAGGAGGTTGATCTTGATGGAAGGAAATTGGACCTCGCTCCAGACGATTCGTGTTTTGATACCCTTGATAATTTCTGTAGTGGTTGTCATCAACTTCACCACCATCATAGGAATAGGGTCGATTATATTCTGGAACGTAAGAATTTTCTATTGGTCTTATATCAGGATGTAAGTATGAATTATTATGATCGTCGTTTGGAGGAATACTATTATTGATGTTGGAATAACCTTGGTAAAACGAATATCTGTCGTCATCCTCATCATCTTCATTGTAACCATTATAATCTGGATTGGTCCTTAAAGGAGCTCTACTGCTGTTATTGTAGTCCATACGTTTGAGGGTCTAGCTACCTTACAGGTGGATTTATACGTGAATCTTGATTGATGTAAGGGGGGTATTTTTAGATCAGCCTTCGCTAATTGTGTGAAATGTTGGCTGTGGGCAACCTGATGCAGAAGTGAAGCATACTACTAGTCGAAACTGCATAAAGGGCTGCATTCATACAAAGATGCTAATGTAGCTTCGAAAAGGCTTAACACGGACAATTTACATAGTCATCAAGGGTCTTATGTCGGTTTTAATTGACGTTCTGCGGTGGTTTGAGTTTACTGTTAGAGAGAGTGTGCCTTCAGCCAGGAATTGGTGCGACAAAGATACCGTGCAAAGGTGAGAGAAGAAATGAGGTGAAGAGGTTGAATACGGAGCTTATTATCTGAAATCAATCAGTTCTTAGTAGATGCCATCGTTGAATACAAAAGACATGTTTCTTCTCTCACGGAGTAAAAAGAAATCTATTTGAAGGTGCTTGCAAAAGGAGATCGTAGAAAGAATCACAATAAGATGGCCACTGGGAATCGCACAGCGAAATCCATTCCATGTTTTCCCCACGAAAAGATGCAAAATTGGTAATAGTACCCGCCACTAAGCATATGTCCTCCATGTAGTCGTTGTCCATTCTCTATCTTCTTCTATTATTTTTTGCCATGTCTAATGGGGCTGAGTTGATTGTAAAAACTGTTTCAATTTTGGGAATTGGCACAGTTTTTGGAATAGACGATTTTAACACGAGTCCTGTATTAGAATTGTTTGAATCGACAAAGATAAATGTGATTAGATTTCCCAACCAGAAAATTGCTTCCTTGGCTTCCAGTATCTATGGTTATATTAAATCATCGCCAGCTATCCTATTGCTACCAGGAAGTAGCCAATTTCTAGATGGACTTTCTGGGATTTCAAATGCTCAATACCAGCGATGGCCTCTAATCGTTATCACCGTCTCAGCTGATGAAAGAAACTTTAGCCACTTGTCCACGTCGTTAGTGAAATTTTATCAAAGTTGTTCTGTTCTTGATAAAGTTCAGAAGGTTTTGATTCAGGCTTTTAAGTGCTCCATAAATGGTAGGACAGGTCCAACTCATATCCATTTTGATTCTTCAGTATTGACTGCCCCTGTGGAGGACAGTCTCAAACAGTTGTCGAAAAGAAATTCTTATACAAAATTCAGTCTTCTTCCGGAAAGCAACAGGCTCGATGACATTGTCTTTCTACTGACAAAAGCTCGTAACCCTTTGATTGTCGTTGGAAAAGATGCCGCTTCATCTTTCAAGGCACACATTCAACTGAGATCATTAGTTCAAAACTTTCATCTTCCATTTATCACCACAGCAATGGCAAGAGGAACAGTCCCAGATTTTAGTCAGCATAGTTTCACGGTTATAGCTAACGAAAGTATTGAGAACTCAGATTTTTTGATTTTGGTCGGTACTTCACTGAAAGAGCTCTCTCAGAATAATTTTGACACCTTTAACAAGAATAACAAGAAGGTAAAAGTTATTCAAATAGATAATGTTCCAGAAGAAATCGAAGATGAGTTTATTCCCTCCCTTGACACGGTATATGAACTTGCTTTAGTTGGTGATATACACGACGTATTAGAATGCTTAAATGAAAGGTTGCAGGCTATCGATTACGTTGCAAGATCTCCTCTTACATACTTGTCAAAACTTAGAGCTCAGAAGATAAGAACTTTTACAGAACTGGAGACAGCACGATCACCTGAAAGTTCAGTAAATATGTTTTATGCCTTTAGGTCTATACGAGAATCATTTCAAGAATATCAGGATGATGTATATAATGTGGTAGAAGGGTTTGATCTTTCAAATGGGTTCTCTTCTTTGTTATATCCTGTGTTTTTGCCTAAGCAATTGATAGATGTTACCTCACTTCCAGTACCGGGTAATGGACTGCTTTATGCCATGTCATTGAAAGCAATAGAAAGGACATGGCTATCAGTATTCTTCTTTAAAGAAAATGCCCCGTTGAAATTTAGTGTAACAGATTTGATAACATCCATATCAAATGATCTTCCCGTTATCTGCATAATATTCAATGAAACTAAGTCTGTTCGCTATGACTTGCTTTGTCAATCTCTGAATATTGATGGATTTTCAGCTACAACAACCAAAGATCTGGACACTTCTCTAAAATTAGGCATTCAAGCCTACTTGAAGAGAAAAAGGTCCGTCGTGATAGACATTCAAATAGAGTCACTTCCAGAAACAGCCTTGAATGTGCATTTGGTGCCCAAGATGTAAGAAGCTACTGTTTTTTCCAGTCTCCAATAGCTTCTGATATATCTTCACTGACTTCTTCCACCAAGTCGGAAGCATCTTCTATGGCATCTTCTATTGCCTCTTCAATATCATCAACCACATCAATAATGAATTCACCGATTTTGTTTCCAGTGGAAGCAGAACTTGAAGGATTAGATGAAGAACTAGATGTCGCAGTTCTAGTCGTTTGAGTCCTTGTTTCTGTCAATTCAAACTTGGGATTTTGAGGGTAAGAGACTCGCCATATTTGGTCATATGATGAATTTATCACCATAAATGGTTCATCATCAATCTGAATCCCTGGATACTCCAGGCTGTCATGCCATTCAATCGGAAGCAGGTTTTTGTGGCTAATAACATCCAAAGATCCATTGTTGGGTGCTGGCGTGACATCAAAAGTATCACATATAATGTTGTAGAGTTCCGTATTGGGGAATGGATTGACTTTCAAACTACCTTGTAGCGTCTTTGTGAAGTAAGGGCCAACTCCCAGAAATATTGCTCGCATGAGAACTTCCGTATTATTGTAACCATGAACCCCCTTAGGCTTGTAATCAAACTCCATTTTATATTCCATGTCATAATGGGTGGTGATGGACCAGCCAACTTTAGGAATAACCCAAATGGGCGCAATTCGACCAGAGTACTGATTTGTAATAGTCCCAAAGTGCCATTCCTGTGGAAGATTCTCTTTCAGATAAACATTGAAATGCTCTTTAAGTGAATGGTTCTCCCAATTAACTTCCAGCTCCTTGAAAAATTTGGCTACTGGGATTTTTGGCCTAATTCCAAATAAGGGCCATCCATCGATATGGTCAATTGAATCCAAATCAACTATATCATCTAGGTAAATTAGTCTTTCGTTAGAAGTAGGAGCCATCCCATGATCCGAAACAACAATGAGATTCACAATATCCGTGAGATTTCTTTCAGATATTCCCTGATACACGCTATCTAAGAATGAATCAACTGATTTCAATCCTTCTGTTAGTTTTTCTCCATGAGTGCCATATTTGTGGCCTAAAGAGTCTATCATAGGAACATAGGACAGAATAAGTTCAGGTCTTTCAGAGATATCATTATCTAACCAGTTTAAAATTGTAGTCTTTTTAGAATCTAAGCTTTCGGAGCCATTATAGGGATCAACTTGCAACGGTCGGCCTCCTTTGAAAGGAACTTCGCTTCCTGGCCACATATGAACAGAGGTTGTGATATTTTGAGAGTCTAAAGTTTTCCAAATAGGCTCTCCTCCCCACCATTCCGGATCAAGACTCAGCTTTGGATTGGTATTAACAAACTGAGTGTTTGAATCTGGATCGAAAAAAGTGTTTCCAACAATACCATGCTCTGATGGAAAAAGACCAGTTATCATAGTCCAATGATTGGGAAAGGTAGAAGAAGGAAACGATGGCACCATATAGGGAGCTCCATAGCCTTCTGAGAG
This sequence comes from Komagataella ulmi, assembly GCA_023213065.1. Classification (NCBI taxonomy): domain Eukaryota; kingdom Fungi; phylum Ascomycota; class Pichiomycetes; order Pichiales; family Pichiaceae; genus Komagataella; species Komagataella ulmi. The sequence goes on from JAKWAZ010000001.1 coordinate 1,318,673, forward strand.
CAACTCATGCATAAATGGTGTCAAGTAGGGGGAAATATAGTGAGGATGAAACCCATCCAAGGATATCACTAGGGTTGTGGGGTGATACGGAGTTGTACCGTTGTTAAGCAGCAATTTTCTATTTGAAACCTTATTCTGGTCAACCGAGATGTTCACATCTGGAATTTTGTCAAGATCAGAATTAAGGACTCCCCTAACCAGCCAGCCCCCAAGGAGTGCAACTACGCCAACGAAACCAACCAATAAGGCAATTTGGGATCGTTTCATTTTGACTCGCTTATCCCGATTAAAACTAAAAGACGATGAAACTCCTAAATCTCCCACCTCTAGCTCAATATCCTCCAGAAAGAATTCATCGTCTGAGGATTTGTTGAACAGTTTGGACCAGATGGAGCTCATAAATGATGGCCTCTGATAGTCTTGAAGGTTCGTTATTGTGGGATCAAGTATCACATCATCCTCTTCCAAATGGCCATCAAGGTTTGTCACCGGAACGTCTAAAGAAAACCTTTCTGTCATGCCAAAATGGGTATTGATCGACTAGTTAGCTTATCAATGAAACAGTGGGAACGTTCTCACAAAGATTCGATAGATTCAAGCATATCTGTGCTTCAATATATTATAATGTAAATCAGGCTGTAAATTATAATTACAATATTATAAAATATTTTCAGGCGGTAAATTATAATTACAATATTATAAAATATTAGAGAAGGATTCAAAATTAATTAATTAAGTTGTTAGTATCTTCACTTAACAAAAGCCTTTATTACAGCAGTGTTGCCTCTCTCCTGCTTTTGCTCGATACCTCCACTTTTGAAGCGAGTTCGAAAAATGCCATGAATAACTTTTACAGCCCATTTCGATTTCAGTTTAAGTTGTCTGATTGTTGTCGATCATCTATACTCCTGCAATCAGGTGTCCAATCAAGAGTTTATTCAAGACAATATGATGGAGCATCTCCCACTAAACTGCTGCCATGGATTGAGAATACACAAGTCTTGGTAGAGGATTTACACTCCAGAAAAGACATGCCCTTCAACATTAATAGAGAAATAATCAAGCTTCCCACTGTCGACAAAATAATACTAGGTGAAATAAAGGCTCATTGGGGTCAATACAAGCAATCATACGATCAAAAACATCTCCTTAGCTACTTTACTCAAGTGAGTGCTGATCGAATGACTCTTTTTTGGCTCTACACTAACAGACTAGGGATCTCTGAACTACCCTTCTACCAGAAAGTGGTATTAAGATTTCTCCAAGGCATAACCCCCATACCCGAAAAAAAGATCAACATGGCATTCATTTATCAAAATTTTATCTCGTTACTGTTCTCCTACAAAATCTACCATCATGTCATATACTATCATAAGCAATTGTACCCGCTTGTATGTTCAAATGGTTCGATTATCAATTGGCTTCCCATAATCCAGATAGCTCTATTGAATGCGTCGAAAGAAGATGGCAATAAATCCTTGAAAGTTTTGATGGAGTTACACAAAGAGCTTGATTTGAGAAGAGATTCGTTCTATGAATTCATCATACCATATCTTTCAAAGCTTCCAATTAACTCTAAGTCTCTTTTTCAGTGGAATAAAGCATTAGTTAAGAATGGAGACCTTCCATCCAAGTCATCCCCACACTTCACAAAAGTTCTTTCTCTGTTATACAAGCATAAAAATATTCAAGCGGTGGAGAAACTAATATCTGTCATGGGAAACGCCAACGTGTCTCGTTTGGTTTCCAATCGGTGGATGGACACACAGACTTTTATTATGTTCATTAAATGCATTAATTTGACCTATGAACCTCAAAAAACTTTAGATAAATTTTTGAACATTCTGAAAGCGGACCCAAATTTAAAATCTGCGAATCGCTGGATCCTGTTAACGAAATACACCGACAAAGAGAAAATCAGTTTTGATTATCTCAAGCGCAAAAGAGAGCAGTATATTAGCCCTGCACCATTGAACCTACAATTTGAAGAATGTTTGAATATAAAAGAGGAAGGGGAATTTATGAAATCATTTGCTAAGTTGGTTGCCTCCAACAAAATTATACCTATTCCAGTTCTCAGTAAATTTATTGAAGTAATGTTAAAACATGATAGCTATTCATCTCCTTCTTTGGAAAATGACTTCCTGTTCAGTGAGTCACTGAAGCTACTAAGGACGCATATCAAGATTGTTGATTCAGGAAATTTACGCGCTTCACAACGAGCCAATAGACTAATAGACAACCATTCATTGGTAAAGGGGTTTGTCACTGGAGTACTGGAGTCTGAAACTTTGACATTCATAACAAAAATGAGGTTAGTTGAAAAAGTGTTGAGGATTACTCATGAAGCGATGCCCATAATATCAAATTCTAAAGAACTGATCAAGTTTACATCCTATGAAACTCAATTAGTTGTGAATATATCCTTACTTTTCCCTTATGCGATGTTTAAACTGAATCATTTGGAGCAAGGATTGACACATTTGGAGATTATATTTGCACAAATACAAAAATTGCCCCATGATAGGAGTGTCGCTATCAGTCCGTCTATAACGTATGCATTGATGGAATGCGTGTCTAAATTTTGGGCTCATATGGACAAAATTGAGCAACGCTACAGCCAAAAAATGGACAATTATCAAATTAATGTTACAAAGATCATGTTTACAGCGTTGAAGTTCGATCAAAACTCAGTAAAACCTGAAACGTGGAGGTCTTTGATTCTTTGTATGCTATACAACAGACCACTCGAGGAAGTGAAGACAGTATTGAAATGGTTAATACCTGAGATCGAAAAAGCTGGCGAGAAACATCCAGTTCTTGAAATACGGAATTCTAATCATCCGTTAAAAGTTATTTTTAACGACAAAACGATTTCAGCATTTATCAGAAGGGGATTTAAAGGTTATGAAGGTCAAGAGTATAAACCGTGGCTCCCTTTTCAGTTTTTAGTTGAAGATATCTCCATCAAATATGGAGTACCAATAAATAAAGAAAAGGCTAAGAAAGATGTTAAACTAGGATTGCAAAAGTTGTTTTCTTTGGATGAGGGCCAAGTGAACAACAGATGGAAAACTCTTCGAACGCATAACTTGGTGGGATTCGAAGAAATGCTGAATCATTATAACAACGTTTGGGATAAAATTGATACTCTTACCTATGATACATGATTAAATTTACCCTAGCTAGAATTCCAGAATGCATGATCCCTTAGTCTAGAGATTGGAATACTCTTTTGAATAAGTTTATCAGTTTTGCTCAAATCATAATACCAGATCTTGTTAATTCCTGTCGATTGTTCCACAAACTCTAGCATTTTTAAGTAGTTTAATCCGACTTGTCCCACACTGTGGGCGTCATCACTGAAGCAAAACTTTCCTCCTTTACTCAAAACAAAATTAATGATATCGGATTTCGGATATGGAGATGGCCAGCCTTTTCTAATAGCAGCAGAATTGAGCTCAATCAACCCATCATACGAATTTATCAGTTCAACGTTCTCTTCAATTAACGCTACTACCTCCGGCCATTGAAATAGGTGGTCACCGTCGTTGTTGAAAAGTCTTATGAGGTCAAAATGTCCAATGACTTCTGGTTTTAGTTTCTGAATCATTAGTTGTTGAGTTTTAAAGTAGTGAAAATAGAAATCTCTAATCGCACCATTCGATGTAGTTGCATCCTTAGCTTTTAGCCAGTTTTCCCTATCAATATCAATAGGAATGGACTCTAAATGGTGAATCGAACCTACAATCAAGTCAACAGGGTATGTCAGGCGTAATTTCAAACATTGGTCCAATTGGTAATTACCAAGACCTCCTTCCGTTTCAAATCCTATAAGAATCCTTGTATTACACTGGGGATCATTGTTCCTTGTCTCTTTTATAGCTTTTGCATGTTTATAGAACTGGTCAAATTGTTCACCGAGACAGTTACAGGTAAAACCTCGTTCAATTTCTTCAGGATACAGATCTTCAGCCTTATATCTAGGCATATGTTCTGTGAGACAATAAGTTTGAAAGTGGAGCTCAACAGCTCTGTCTACGATTTCATCCAGTGTATCTTCTGCATGAGAAACATAACTTCCACTATGGGAATGATGGGAATGCATAAATAGGTAGATACATAGAAATCGCTAGAACACACACCTATTTTAGGCGGAAGACGTGAGAACTTTTCCACGAGGAGGACAGAAGAAAGCATAGACTGTTAAGCGTAGCATTTGATGAGACCGAGGAGGGGCAGGAGGAAGAAGTCAACTCATCAGCGATTCATACGTCGCAGTTATGAGATTATTTCTACGGCACCAGCTGCATCGTATTAATAATACGACAACATTAAAAATAAGGAAGGACAACTCAACTACCTTAACGGTCGGAACTACTAAAGCTCCGGCCGGAAGCTCACAGAGACAACGCGGCTAGTGGATAGGTGTATGCACTGAGCATGAGTCATTTCAGTTCAGGACCTAATTCTGAGAAGTTATGCATAATCATGGTAAGCCCCGGAAACTGGCGATTGGTAATCACAAGCTCATACATACTCCCCAACAAACGGGGTGTCTCTGTTTGGTAGCGAAATACTTAGTAAACCACGATTGAAGGACTGCTTGCTGATTGTCCCAGTTTTGTTTAAAGTCAGCCGTAAGTTCCCGCAAGCCACATTGAGATTTTGGAGGCATCGAAAAATTTAGGCATCCCAAAATTCCGAAGATTCCAACTTCCGCAATCAGGCCAGAGCGTAACGAGCTCAGCTTTCTTTCTAAAAGACTACGTAGTTAAGGAGCTGTCTACTCCGGTCGATGCAGATACTCAACCGCCTTTTTTTTGGCATTGCCTAAATTTAGACCTGGAGTATTAATGTTATTATCTTCGGAAACGGAAATTCGGAAGAAAGGGTTTCCGATTCCGAAAATGTTTTGTTTTCATAACATATATATCCCTATAAATGCACAACTGGAAACCCTTAATTTTAAACTTTCTGTTCTTGCCACTCACTCAACTTGATAACTCTTCAATTTTTCATTGAAGATTTCTGAAGATGAGCAACCGAAGTTTTGAACACGAGATAGAGAACATTTCGGTGAATGGGTCCGATTCTGAATTGGCTCCGTATGAAGGTTACGATGATCATGCTGAAAATGAAGTCAGGGAACTTGCTCGTAAATTAACTAACCAGTCGGCTGCAAATGCCCCAGAATCAAGTCAAGATCTAATTAGAACTTTAACTTCTTACTCGCAAGTCCCTGGAGTACAATCTTTCGAAGGTGATATTGATCCTAGACTTGACCCGAACTCCCCACAGTTCAATGGTTCCTTCTGGATCAAAAACTTTAGAAAAACGATGGATACCAATCCAGATTATTTCAAGCACTCTTCTTTAGGTATTGGATACAGGAATTTGAGAGCAACAGGTGCAGCATCTGATGCCGATTTTCAAGCAACAGTTTCCAATTTGCCCTTGAAATATATTCAAAGTTTTCGGTCTCTTTTAAGAAACAAGACTAGTGAGGAGGGCCGTTTTGACATCTTGAAAACAATGGATGGTTTAATGTTGCCAGGCACAGTGACAGTTGTCTTAGGTAGACCTGGTGCGGGTTGTTCAACTTTGCTGAAGACGATCGCAGCTCATACGTATGGTTTTGAAATTGCTCCAGAGTCTGAGATATCATACGACGGTCTTAGTCCCAAACAAATTATCAATAACTACAGAGGAGAGGTCGTCTACTCCGCTGAAACTGATGTACATTTTCCTCATTTAACTGTTGGCGATACCTTAAAGTTTGCTGCTAGCATGAGAACTCCGCAAAATCGTCCTGAAGGAATTAGTAGAGAAGCCTATGCCAATCATTTAGCGGACGTGTATATGGCTACTTACGGTCTTAGTCATACAAGAGGTACGAGGGTTGGTAATGATCTTGTGAGAGGTGTATCTGGTGGTGAAAGAAAACGTGTGTCCATTGCGGAGGTTTCTCTTTGCGGCGCTCAATTGCAATGTTGGGATAATGCCACTAGAGGATTAGATGCCGCAACTGCCTTGGAGTTTATCAAGGCATTGAAGACTCAAACTTCCATTTTGGATACTACCGCTTTGATTGCTATTTATCAATGTTCACAGGATGCTTATGAATTATTTGATAATGTCGTTGTATTGTATGAAGGTTACCAGATCTTTTTTGGTACTGCGGGATCTGCTAAGAATTTCTTTCTTGAAATGGGCTACGATTGTCCTGCCAGACAAACGACGGCAGATTTCTTAACGTCTCTTACCAATCCTGCTGAAAGAATTGTACGCAAAGGTTTTGAAGGTAAAGTTCCAAAGACACCTGAAGAGTTTTCTCAATATTGGAGAGCTTCCCCAGAGTATGCTGAGTTGGCAAGACGTGTTGACGCTTACATTCAAGAGAATAAAGATGGCCATGGTGCACAGGCTTTCCATGATTCCCATGTTGCAAAACAGGCAAGCTCCTCTCGCCCAAGTTCGCCTTTCACGCTATCATTTTGGATGCAAGTAAGATATGTGATGGGCAGAAACTTCCTTAGAACTAAAGCGGATCCCTCCATTACCTTATTCTCTGTCATTGCTAACTCGATTATGGGTTTAATTTTATCATCATTGTTTTATAATTTACCGGCTACTACAGGATCTTTTTATACCCGTACTGCGGCGCTATTTTTTGCTGTGCTCTTCAATGCTTTCTCTTCTATGTTGGAAATTATGGCCCTGTTTGAGTCCCGTCCAATCGTTGAAAAGCATAAGAAATATGCCCTTTATCACCCGTCTGCTGATGCTTTGGCGTCTATTATTACTGAACTTCCACCCAAAATTTTGACATCTGTTGCTTTCAACCTAATCTATTATTTTATGGTCAACTTTAGAAGAGAGCCTGGTAGATTTTTTTTTTACTTTCTCATATCGAATCTTGCAACACTTTTTATGTCTCATATTTTTCGAACCTTAGGTGCTGCCACTAAGACATTATCCGAGGCCATGACCCCAGCTGCGCTGATGCTACTGGCTATGGTTATTTACACTGGTTTTGTTATTCCAACCCCGAACATGCTTGGTTGGTCCCGTTGGATCAACTATATAAATCCAATTGGTTATGTTTTCGAATCACTAATGTGTAATGAGTTCCATGGAAGAGACTTTGAATGTTCACAGTTTGTCCCTGATGGTCCAGGCTTTGAAGATTATGGCTTGGAGAATAAAGTTTGCTCTACTGTTGGAGGTCTACCAGGTGATTCATTTGTTTCTGGATCTCGTTATTTGTTTGAATCTTTCAATTACGATAACAACTGGAAGTGGAAAAATTTTGGAATTATTGTTGGTTTCACTGTAGTTTTCTTGGTTGTCTACATGAGTTTATGCGAGTTACAGAAAGGTGCTATGCAGAAGGGTGAGATTGTCTTATTTCAGGCTTCAACGCTAAGGAAAATTAAAAAGCAAAATAAGAATAGAGTATCTGACGTTGAATCAAGTGACTCAAACGAAAAAATAGTTACGGAGCAAGACGCATCTGATGAGGGCGAAGGTGTCGCAGCGTTACAGGCTGGAAAGGATATATTTCACTGGCGTGATGTTTGCTATGACATCAAGCAAATTAATAGACGAATTTTAGATCACGTTGATGGGTGGGTTAAACCTAGTACGTTAACTGCTCTTATGGGTGCATCTGGTGCTGGTAAGACGACTTTGCTTGATGTTTTGGCAAATCGTGTTACAATGGGTGTTGTGACCGGTAACATGTTTGTCAATGGCCGTTTGAGAGATTCTTCATTCCAAAGATCAACCGGATATGTTCAACAGCAGGATTTACATCTAGAAACTTCAACTGTCAGGGAAGCTTTAAGATTTTCCGCATACTTGCGACAGCCGAAATCTGTGTCAAAGGCTGAAAAAGACGCTTATGTCGAGAATGTCATTAAGATTTTGGAGATGTCTAAGTATTCCGATGCAGTTGTTGGTGTTGCTGGTGAAGGACTGAATGTTGAGCAGAGAAAAAGATTAACCATAGGTGTTGAATTGGCAGCTAAACCTCAGTTGCTGCTGTTTTTAGATGAGCCCACTTCAGGTTTAGACTCTCAAACCGCTTGGTCTATTTGTAAATTGATGAGAAAACTTGCCGATAATGGCCAAGCTGTTCTTTGTACTATTCATCAACCGTCGGCCATCTTACTTCAAGAGTTTGATAGATTGTTGTTTTTGCAAAAAGGTGGTCAGACTGTTTATTTCGGGGACCTAGGCAAGAATTGTTCCGCACTTATACAATACTTTGAAAATCATGGTTCTCCTAAATGTCCACCCGAGGCTAACCCAGCAGAATGGATGTTAAGTGTTATCGGAGCTGCACCTGGATCTGTTGCTGATAAGGATTATCATCAAGTTTGGCTAGAATCTGCTGAGAGAGCCGCTGTTCGTGAAGAGTTAGCTATTATGGAACGAGAGTTGGTAAGAATTCCTAAAGACGACTCACCTGAGGCCAGAATGGAATTTGCTGCCCCGCTCTTAAGCCAGTATTTTATTGTTCTGAGAAGAGTTTTTCAACAGTATTGGAGAACTCCATCTTATCTTTGGTCGAAGATTCTTCTGACAGTTGTTGCATCTCTTTTCAACGGCTTCTCATTCTTCAAAGCCAGTAACTCTCTTCAAGGGTTACAAAATCAAATGTTTTCGATTTTCATGTTTACCATTGTATTACTGACTATGATTCAGCAGATGTTACCCCATTACACCGCTCAAAGAGATCTTTATGAAGCTAGAGAAAGGCCCTCCAAGACGTTTTCTTGGTTAGCTTTCATCTTGGCTCAAATTACAGTTGAGATTCCCTGGCAATTGGGTGTTGGAACTGTTGGTTTCTTTTGTTGGTATTATACAGTTGGTTTCCAGAATAATACCACATCTGCAGACGTCCATGAAAGGGGTGCGTTAATGTGGTTGTATGTTACGGCATTCTATATTTACACTTCTACTCTTGGTCAAGCCTGTGTTGCTGGTATGCAAGTATATGATAATGCTGCAAACTTATCAAGTTTGTTATTTACCATGTCTTTGAACTTCTGTGGAGTTTTGAAACTTCCTACTGGATTTTGGGTTTTCATGTACAGAGTTTCACCCTTCACGTATTGGATTCAGGGTGTGCTTGCTGTCGGTTTAGCTAATTCAGATTTGGAGTGTTCCAATGTTGAGTTATTGCTGATACATCCACCCAATGAAATGACTTGTTCTGAATATCTCGATCCTTATATCGAGTTGACTACAGCTGGTTACATCGTGGGTGAAGATCTCAATGCTACATCTGATTGCCGTTTCTGTCCTGCATCTTCCACAAACAGTTTTCTTTCTTCAGTCCAGTCGAAGTATTCAGAACGATGGAGAAACTGGGGTATTTTCATATGTTATATTGCCATCAATATGTTTTTCACTGTTTTCTTCTATTGGCTTTGCAGAGTGCCGAAGTCCAATAGTAGAGTCCAGAATGAAGAAGCATCTGAAGCTGAGTTGGAGCAAATTACTATTGAAAGGCAACAAACGCGCGAGTCCAAGCACTCCAAGAACTCTCTTTCCCGTAGGGCTACGTCTACCAGGGCTTAGATACATTAATAACCGGTTTACCGTAGTTTACAGTTCTATTAGGGTTTTTAGTTTGTAAGCTTAATTTGATTTCTCACCCTATTCTATTATCGTGTAGTGGATGCTATGCTCCTCATTTATTTATAGTGCTTTCTTTTCTACCACATTATTGCTTCGCGAACTATCTCCCCAAGTCCCCTCTCCACTTATCAAAAGGGCAAACATAGTCTCTTCGGTCTTGTAAGTTTCTTCTCTCTCTCTTATCCCTGAAGCAACCGCCATATAGGTTTGTCCAATTAGAAATCAAGTTTGAATGGAACCGTCTCAGGACTCTGCGCCGCAGGCAGGACTGCAGACATTATCTGAGCCAAACTTGTCAGGTCCAAGTTTATCTTTGAACTTGGCCGTTGACGACTTATCAGAGTTACCATTAGAACAATCTGGTCCTCCACCAACTTCTCCGGTGGAAATGAAAATTCCGAAAGCAGGTTTCAATTATCGTTCTGATGAAGATTCCAAGATCGATTTACGAACCCTTATTTATTTAGAACCATTAGAACATCTCAACTGCCCCATATGCCAATTGCCATTCATTGACCCATATACAACCATTTGTGGTCACACATACTGCTACACTTGTTTGGGGGAAGCACTAAAGTCTCCTTTAGGTAGTAGATGTCCACTGGATCGTACACCGCTAGACATAGAGAATAATGATGATGTTTATCCTGCTCCGATTATTATTTCTAACATAACTGATGACCTCAAGGTTAAATGTTTGAATTTAGAACGAGGATGTGACTGGGTTGGACCTCGTTGGCAAATAAAAAAGCATGTTGTACAAGAGTGCAAATATACCCAATTTGAATGTAATTGCGCCATTGAAGAGTCTACAATACTAGATAAAGATAAAAAAGATAATGAAATAAAGCAAGACGATATCAAACCTCATTATCGAATATGCAAAGAATGGACAGAACGTCGTCATTTATTAGAGAATGATAAAGGAGAACGTATATGCCCTCATCTACCTGAGCCTTGCGAGAAATGTGGCAAGAATATTTCTTTTTCATTAAAGGAGTATCATCTCAATGAAGAATGTAAAAGGAATTTAAAGCAATGCAATGGTTGCTTGCTTGATTTTCCGGTTACAGGTTTCGGAAATCATGAACGTTATTGTGAGAAAATTCACGTGAAGTGTCCAGCAAAGGCTTATGGATGTGATTGGAAGGGCTCCAAGGATTTGCTTAATACGATTCATGCCAATCGTTGTGTCTTTTACAAATTATCAACTTACTTTGAAACACAGGAAAAAGAAATGGAAGGGCTCAGGAGAGAAAATCGAACCCTAAGCACGCAGCTATCAACAGTTTTAGACTCAGTTGTTCAAGGCAAAATTACAAATGTTGGCTATACCTTAAACGTTGAGGAAGTTGGATGTCAGAGTCAAAACAAGAAGAACGATAAAAATTTATTAGATGAAGATTATCTACACCTTGTAATGGAGTTTGAGAGACTGAGAACAGATTTTGAACGTGTTCGTCCTATTGTTGCCGATTTTCAACAGCAGCAACAAATTATAACCAATTTAGCTAACAGCTCTTCACATTATCGTGAAGAGATCAATGCCCAGCGAGTGGCGATCAACAGTTTGAGACAACAATTACAGTTTTTACTTGTCGAACGACGAAACTTGAATCGTGCAGTTAGGGGGATCGGAGGAATTTCACCTGTTGAGAGCTCAGAAGAATTGAATAGATTCTCTAACAAGCTATAATAAATTACAGGTAGTTCATTATTAGTCTACGTACTAATTAATAGTCTATCAGTATTCCCTAAGTTTTTCAATAAGTTTCGTATTTGGAAAGTTGGCAGGAAGCCCTAAAAGTTTTTTGGCATTTTTCAAATGTTGCTCATCGAAGCCAAATAGTTGCACAGGATACATTCTTGTTCTTAAAGGATCCCCCCAATTTGAATTGACTACTATTATTATTTCTCTGATAGGAATTGCAAGGTCCACAAATAGTTGAGGAAATTCAAATTCTTGATCTTGATCATTTGGAAGCTCGTTGACCATAAATGTGTCCTTTTTAATCTGAACAAATCCTTTGATGGAAGGCTGTTGTTCATATAGCAACAACAATGCATTGAACAATCTCCCGTAATCTTGAGCATGATATGGTTTGACATAAACAGTAAACTCTCTAATGGCCAATTCCAGATCTGCAATCTGTCTAGGATAAGAAAGCAGTAATCTGGTGAGATAGAAAGATTCTGGTGTTCTTATGCCGATACTTGCCCGTGGTTCAATTGGGGTCTCCCAATATAGACCTTTTCCTGGCTTCAAAATATTTGTCGGTGATGTAATAACCCTTCCTAGACCATCTGTATAGTTTTCGTTATCTGATAGGTAGCTTTTGGTATACTTGTAATTTCTGTACAAGAAATCTAGCCAACCTAAAAGTGCTCTTTCTATGGGGTGCTTTCGTTTTTTCTCTTGACGTTGCTTGAATGTCTTGGATGTATATTTTGGAATTATTGAAGAGCCAAGAGAATAATCTGCAAAATTTTTGGACGTCTCATGCTCATTTAAAGGGTTCGAATTACTAACAACTTGTCTGAGGAGTGATTGAAATGATGCCAAAAGAGCTGGATCTTTCTCATCCAGTTCTGGAATTTTTGGTTCAGACTTACGGGAATTGTCAATGTACTGACGTATCAGATCCTCCTTAAGCGCTTGCATCTTGGTATCGACTGCTGTTGCATGCTCCCTTAATGATTTTTCAATTTCCGATCTCAAAAGTTGCTCATTAACCATTCCCAAACTTTGAACGCTAGAAACTAAAATGTCCCTGAACGGATCTTTATTTAGTTCCACAAACTCCTCCCAAGTTTGTAGAATGGCGTTTTCATTGATTAATGAAACAAGATAATTATATAGCTTAGGAGTGAGTTCAATGTCTCCGTTCGACTGCACGATGATTGGTAAGTGTTGAGGAAGTTGCTTCCATATATTATCTAAGATGTAATCCGGTAAGTTGCGGATATCCTTTAACCGATCAAGCTGGTTTTCCACCAATGAAACTTGATGATTCAAATCCGATTGGAACTTCTTAAAGCTACTATCCAAAGCAAGAGCTTTCAAGTCAACTTTATCTAGTGATTGCCGTATATTATCATTATCAAATTCCAGTTGTGTGACTTTCAGCTCCAATTCTCTAAATTTAGAGTTGATGGAGCCAAGGGAATTAGCAGGAAGGTAAGTAGTATTAGAGCAGCTATTCCAAGGCAGTTGAAAGGATAGATTGGGGTGAATCAAGATCCATATTATTGTAGTCGACAGCGCCAAGAGGACAATTGTTGCGTAAGTAATGAGGTTACTCTTTCTGCTCAATTTTAATAGAGACTTGGGTGTTTCCGTCTGCTCTAGAGCTTGGTGTATATGTGGTTTGGATTTTGTTTCTTGTTCAGATTCTGCTTTGGTAATGCTATCTGTGGGTTTTTCTCCAACTTCACTAGTTGAGTTTTTAACCAACTGATCAATAACATCCCATTGATTAATCATGTTGTATTTTTCATTCAAGTACTGAATATCATTGTCATTCATGGCCAATGTGTCTTCAGAAGAAGCTGAATGGTGACTACTACCATCCTTATCATCATCGGAAGATACTGTAAACTGTAAAGCTAGTTTCTCTAGCGCGCTGGTATAATTATCTAAGGCCATGTAATGTTTATACGTCGCAACGCCCTTGCTAGTCCCTCTTCCCGTGGGACGTGATCAATTCTATTGTCGAATCGTCCTTTGTGAAGACGCGGTTTACGTTTACCGTGTTTTTTTTGAAATCACTGAGCTAAGGCCCAATTCGCGATTCTCCCTAAGCTATCGTCTATTATTGCAAGCGAAATATCTCCCAGGTTCAACTAACTGTGTGGGATATATGGGCAACATAGATTACCTAAGCCATTGGGGGGTTAGAAATATTTCACATTCGTAAAAAGGGTGCAGGATTACTTTCATTGTAGATCTGATAACTCCTTCGTTTTATGAGCCAAGACCACCCGGACCCTGAAAAAGGAGCATCCAAGTATACTGGGTTTGTCGCCGGATGTTTCAGTGGTATCACCAAGAACTTCGTCGGACACCCGTTCGATACGATTAAGGTTAGACTACAGACGGCTGAACCTGGCAGGTTTTCAGGGCCCTTGAATTGTTGTGTTATGACATTGAAAAATGAAGGTCTGTTTGGCTTTTTTAAAGGTGCATTGGCTCCCATGTATGGTTGGTTGATCATGGACTCTGTTATGTTAGGGTCTCTCCATCTCTATAAGCAGTTGATCAAGGATAGATTTTATCCCGAAGAGAAAAAATTACCCATGCCGGGATTGCTAGTGGCCGCGGTAGGATCTGGATGGACTGTATCTTTTATAGCAGCACCAGTAGAAACTATCAAGGCGCGTCTACAGGTTCAATATGACGCTAAATCAAAGGTTTTCAATGGCCCAACTGATTGTTTGATAAAGTTATTAAGATATGATGGATTAAAAACTCTATATAGAGGATTAATTCCCACAATGATCTTCAGGACCAACTTTGTGTTCTGGTGGGGTTCTTACGACCTGATAACTGACGCATTGGACCGTTACACAGCCCTCTCCAAACCTGCAGTTAACTTCTGGGCTGGAGGCTTGGGTGCCTCGGTATTTTGGACATTTGCCTATCCAGCTGATGTGATAAAACAGACTATAATGACTGATAACGTGACTGAACCAAGGTTCAAGACGTACTCCCAAGCCGTGAATTACATTTATAGTGAAAGAGGAGGACTGAAGGGTTTTTTTAGAGGTTACGTACCCACCATGTTACGTTCATTTCCAGCTAATGCATCTGCTCTAGCAGCTTTTGAGTTTGCTATGAGACTAATGCATTCCCATTAAAATAATTGTTCGGCCTTGTTTTGAATTCATGTTTCCCACGGCTTCTTCCTGAGTTCTAGACTAGATTGGGATATCTTTGTGCTGTCATGTACCATGTCAGGAATGTTTTTGATATCTGGTATTGGTTTTCCTTGTACAATCAAATCAACCAGGTCTTCATATTTTGACGAATGCGGTGCTGTTTCTGAACTGATTTCCTGTAATCTTTTCGTTTCTGTGGACTGAACTTCCCATTTCTGATAATCATCTAATGACAATATATTTCCAGTTTCGCTACAGAAATAGTAAAGCTTGGCTTGACTTTGTAATTGGGCCATCTCTGAAGGCTGCAAGTATAGATTTGCTAGTCTTACAATGTCCGGCTTTTCGTTTTCGTTTCCTCTTAGTTTCTGCTCAATGTCTGGATCATTTTGAAACTTCATTATTAAGTATCTTTCATAAACAGCTAATAGTCCATCTTGGTATTCCTTCGAGTTCGTGAAGTCAAATTTTTGAAACTTCTCAAATACACTAATTTCTTCATCTGAGGCATTCGACATTTTCGAACAAAAGAAAACCCCAAAGGGGCCCGTTACTTTCATCTCAAATTTTTCTTCTAGTCCGCTATCCTTATTGCTTCATCCGAACACCACAATTTAATGCGTAATCAATTGAAGGGGACGCAAAGAAAAGAAAGCATACCAACATGGATCAGGAGAAGATTAACAGGCAGAAATCCCAAAGATGGGCGAATATCGAACACACTGCGGACTATGGAGATAGTTGGGGTTATGATGACAATTTTTCTGACTCTGATTCCGAGACTTCGGCAATTCCCAGTCTTCCTAAATTGGAGATCCCTTCGGCAATAATCGGTGACAAAGGAACCAGTTCGCCTAATCAAGAAGAGCGTAGGAAATCTTGGATCGAAGAAAGTGAGGAGGAGGAAGATATCGGAACCGAAGCTGGTCATTGGAAGAGTAATGTTTTGCCGAAAATAGATGATGTTAGTGGGAATAGTGACACTCAACCGTCAGATGACTTTCTGCCCCATGATAGCACAAGTCAAGAACATCTCGAAGATATACCGAAGAGAAGTTCAATTCATAACGAACCACTGATCTGTGACAATGCAACTGAGCAGGCACTACATGATTCGTTTCTCCCGGAGAATATGCAGTCGCCGAAACTGAATGCGTTACAGGAAGCTACACAAACTATGATTCCCAAAACCAGTCTTCGGCATACGAATGAGAAAATTGATTCAATGAATGACAATTGTCAAGAACGATGTACAGAAGACCCTATTGTGGACAACAATGTTGATATTTCGGAGAGACCTCCCATTCCAAACGCACCAAATTTGTTACCAGAACTAAAGTATGGAAACCACGATTGGATGGATAGGAGTGACGACAGCGATGAATACGAACAGAGCCCTGGTCTTTGGAAAAGAATGACTGATCTCCAACAACAGCTTACTGAAAAATCTGAACAAATCGACCTACCAAAGAGTTTGGCTGACGAAAACGAATCAGAAGGAAATGACCAACACCAAATAAATCCCACAAAATCCTATGAATCTTACAGCAACAATGAACAGGAGCTTGATTTAAAAGTTGATCAAAGTAAACAAGAGTTAGAAACAGATCATATTCGAATGTGGGAATCAGAATCTACAGCTGAAGAATACAATAACGAGGCGTCAACCGAACTACCTGGGCCGATACAAATTCCTCAACCGATTAGATCACATTCGTCCGGTTCGTTGTCAACAGGCTCTTGGTCAGTTGCCAGTTTTCATAAATCGGCCGGTGATAAACTACTTGTTGAGAATTCAAAGTTGTTGAATAGACATTCGTCCACTTTAAAGAGCTCTAACAGTGAAGATGAGGGAAATCTACATGAAATCGATCGTGGGGACAGCAACTCTTTTACATTAAGTAACAGGTTAGATGCGTTAGATATTGAGCATGAGAATAGGTATGACTTGTCAGATGAAGATATTGATCATAACAGATTCCAAGATCAGGAAACGGACACACATTCACAGGACAAAGGAGAAGTATCAAACGATAACGAAGAGGTTTTGGATCCTGCATCTTCTCTAGAATCACCACAACAACGAGGTGACTCCATCAATTTTGGGCATTGGAGACCTGATACGTCTAACTTTAGAGATAACTTTATCAAAAGTCAAGATCTCGCTGATAGACACACGATTTTTGAACAACCAGAAGAAATTGAAGAATTTGAGCCGGACGAAGTCAGTAAATTACCAAGCAATATCGATATCGATAATATTTCGGCGGTAACGAGCAGTTTACCAGGTGCTTCGTTGTTGGATAGCCAAGCTGAAGTAAAAGAAGTGGAAGACTCTTATTTTAAGGAATTAGATGACAGTAACGATAAGATTGAGGTAAAAAATCCTGAAGATTTGAATGCTCTCAAACACGAAAATCTTCTGATTGAAAACAGAGGTTCGGAAGATTCAGTTAAAGGTGAGTTCATAAGTACTATTAGTGAACCAAGACCAGTAAGCCAACAGGACAGGGCCCCACAGCAATGTTACGATTACGCAAAGATAATGACCATGACCAATAGTCGGATGAAAGTGGAAGAATTGTCCAAAGCTAGAAATATCGAATACCAAGTCAAAACTGGTTTGGATGAATGGTTGACTTTTATGCTTAGTAGTTCATCCTCAGATAATAATTACCAGCACCAAAACGACCAACTAGGACCACATGCTCGTAAGGCTTATGAGGATGTTGACCAAGGAAATTACCATCAACATCATCAATTGAGCGATCTTGCGCGTAAACCATCAATATTGAATGGATACCACACACCGAAGATTTTGAAGACTTCCAATAGGAAACTTGAAAAAGTGGGAGATATTGGTAAGGGGATATTCTCCAAAGGAAGGAAAAAGATTTTGAAGAGTAAATAGTTGACCGCATTTATATGATGGCGATTGGAATGTAGCTTGTAGGTATCATCGGTTCAATATAGTAAGCAAAGCATATGCCAGTCAAACCCTTTCTCAAGATATTTTTCGAGACATTTGTTTGAGGTTTAGCCTATATGAGGGACAGCCAGACTGACCCACACGATCAAAGAAACCACAGCAGAATCAATAATAAAAGCTGCCGCCGTTCTTATTCGGAGTTGTAAGAGTATTTGATACTTATGCCGCAACAAGATCGGCGCACTTCGAAGTCTTCCGAGCAGAACAAGGCTGGTATCCCTAGTTCGTTCAGGACAGTATTGGACTCTTTAATAGGAAGAAGGCAAATTGATAGGAGTGAATTGGAAGGTTATCAGGAAGCGTTCAACTACAGATTAGTGTCTTCTGTTTATTTGAATGAGAACTACATGTATGGCATGATGTTTGGATCTATTAGTAAAAAAAGCTCTAATCAAGTAAGTAATTGGGGAAAACCTTGGAGAAGGAGGCAACAGTCCCAATGCGAGGTCGGTCTAAACGTCCGCTTGTTATCATCATGTCCATCTCAACTATATGGACCAGCCAATATGATTTTGATATTCAAACTGATTTATTTTTTGAAGAGATTGGGTTCAGGCATTAGTTTTTCTAGTAGAAGACTTCTCTTTCTGCTCATTTTGGCATTAATAAACTCTTATTTCAAACTCTTTTATCTCATGACCAAATTGTACAACATAAACAACCTCAAACTTTTAGAAAGACTGTTTGAGTCAGAGAAATACATCGATAGAATTATGTTTAAGGCTATCCCAGAGGCTTGCAATAAATTGAATACATTGGTGTCTGACCATCTGAGATTGCTAATAATCCATAGAGCTACAGCTATCTACAATTTGCTTCCGTTTTTGAATATTGACCTAATTATAAGTTACTTGGAAATTTACCAAATTTTTGATACGGATCTTCAAGTTTATAAAGTTTTCGGCTGCTTTTGCACTGATAATACCGAAATTTACGATCACCTTAATTCACCATATAATAGTATTTCATTGATAAAATCAACAGATGAGTCCTATCTACCGCTAGCGTGGGAAGAATACAATTTGTCCAACTTGTTAAGTGTTAATAATCAAATTCGGAAGATCTTTCTATGCTGTCTGTTGAGCATTTATTCCTGCTCAGATAATGATGAAAAAACGTCGTATTCAAACACCCAACTGTCTCACAAATGGCTAATATTGTCTTTATCAAGTCAAAGGCTGCTCAACTACGCCTCAAAGGGCTTACCATTTCTACAGAAACAGAGAATTTTAAGTACAGTGCTCTGGAGTCAAATCTCATCGTTTGTTTCTTCAGGTAACTTCTTGAATACACATCTATTTATTTATAAAGGTCAAAATAAACACATTTTACCTGATTTTCAAACAGATTTCGTTCCCGAAGCTTCTAAAAATCGACAACAGTCACCTTACGATCAACTGATTGCCAATTTGAACAAACTTTCGTCGAAGCTAATTTTGCTGAAGAACTCAGCTCCTAGTGAGCACACTTCAATAATCGATTCTCTTTCAAATGTTAGATTTAATAATTTGCCGGAGTTTTTTGATATGTTAGACTCAATCCTGCAAAATGCAACATATGACTCCCCTAATCCTCCTCGGTCCCCAGAGAAGAAGGACGAAGAGTTTGAAAATTGGATCAAGAACAAAGCTAAGCCATTAAATATTTCTAGTATCTCATCTCCCATAGTCACTGCGGCATCAACAGGAGTCATTCATCAAGCATCAACATTTAACAATCTTCATGATTTTCATGAAAAACGGAGCAGTTCAGGATTATCGTTCAACCTCATTAGGGTAATAAGTGATGAGAAAATGCCAACCCCAAAGACGCAACAGACCACACCAGATTCTGACGAATCTTTCTTCCTTGATTCTGTTGTCAAGTACAAATTGAATCATGACCACGAAAACTTTTATCATTTCAAGGATTTTGACAATAATTACGACCATGGATCCACGGATGGATTTCATAGAAGAAATTTATTCACCGACTCATCTCCTAATTCTTATGGCATGAACCAAAAGGATATGCATTCGGAGGAAATTAATAAAACTGACCACACAGTACGTTTAGTCCGGCCTCTTTCCTTTCCCGACAGTGAAACTTCCGAAGTATTCTCAGTCGATCATAGCAATGTTACAAAGGAAGTCAGAAAGAAGCTTAGTAGAATTTTTGATGAAGAGGAACCGTCAGAAGAAACATCAAACATTAACACCACTGGTGGGTTAACATCTTAAACTTTGTATATATGGATTTATTCTCGGATAGCTGGCTAATCACCTACTCAGCGCTTTCCCGCTATTTTTCAAGTTGTTCATTATTTTTAGGCCTTTCTTTCAGATTCGCAACAAATAAAGGATAGATTTTTATAGTTTCCTAAGAAATTTCGGGTTATTGTTGTCTGAGAAATTTCGTGATCGGGTACAGTAAACACCACAGGATGTTTCCTCCGTCTATATCTGGGCCATTAATTGCTCTTTTTTGTGTCCATAGCACCATCAGTGAGAGGGCAAACTTTGCTATGTAGTCGTTTTTGAACCAAAAAACTCCCGAACACAATTAAAATTACAGCTCCAAATATTACCATTCGTTCTTTCTCTGGAACATTCAAAAAGGGATAGGGAAACTTACTTGAATCATCCATGACATAGTCAAGCCACTTCCAATACAACAAATCCAAGGCTGCGATAATAAGAAATGCCTGAGGGGTTGTAACTGTCCAATTAGGCATAAAAAAGTAAAAATCCAACAAAAGACTTACAACTGGAACAAGGTGAATGGAGAGATCAGTACTTAATGGTATGAAGGATTCTTTAGAAAGAATCATATGTGTGAAAAATAGTCTCAATGGCCAATAAATCACACTGACAACAAATTCCAATGAAGTTGCAACAGAATGTAGATAATTTTTCAACCGAAACAGGGTCCAAGAACCAGTCAAGTGACAAATAATTGACAGTGATTGTACTGCGATAGTAGCAACAGCTGAAATATTAGTCAAAAACTGTTTGTGCCCCGCATGTTTCAATTCAGGGGGTAATTCAAGATGTAACACCTCTCGTATTCCTCTCAAGCAAACAGTCATGAATACTAAATTGATCAGCAAGGAATAAACGTTTCCCGGTTCTCTGTAAGTGAACCGTGTCTTGAGTCCCACTTTGACTGCGCTCATATGGTGAGATTGTATTCAGGAAGCTTTCTAACGAGGTTTTTTCTGCAAGGCAAAGTAAAAATCAGCAGTTTTCAGATCCCCTTGCTCTGCATAAACATTATGATTAGTATTATATAAGCATGATACTTGGAGAAAGTAGAGATACTATTCCTACCTATCTAAGTTGATTGATTGGCCAAATTTAGAGTAAAGTTGTTTCTTCAGTTCATTCATTCTCTCCTGGGTAACCTCTACGCTATTCTCTAGTGTTGTCATTTCTTTAGTCAGTACGAGGTTGTCGTTCTCTAATCGTCTCACTACAGAACTGTGTCTCATTAACACGAAAGTGTCTCCTAGTTTATAATTAACTTTTTCGTTGTCATCTAGCAGCTCAATTTCCAAGGCAAGGTCGTCCAAATACTCTTTTTCGTGGGATAATTCAGCTAGTTCCAATTCAAATTGATCTTTTCGATTGATAAGTTTTGAAAATTCATTGATTTTCTGTTGGTCCTCCCATGAAACCTCTGTCTTATTCGCTTGTCCCTCGGGAAGCTAAATACTGGTTAGAAAAACAAAAAAGATTTCCAGTTTAGTTTTCTTTGAATGATTTTACCTACTAGTTCCATTAGTGATGTGTTCTGATGTTAATAAGTACTGTACTTGGCACACAGGCGGGATGAAACTGGAGTTCAATTACGAGTGCTCGAAAAAGAAAAAGCACCTAATTTTGCATTTTTGGAGGTGTATAATGTGTCAAATTCTCTGAGCCGTTTGCATAGGCCTTCCTGCCTACAAATTATTCGTTATGGGATGTAGTCCTCCTTCAAAAAATATATTGTTGTCAGCTGAAATAGATTATAAATAAACGGAATTCAACCTGCTTCTTAAGTCATTATTATCCCTCGAGGCAGTCCTCTACTTGTGATAAAAAAATCTATTGGAACTTCAAGCTTCAGATAGATGACTTTCACACTTAATGACTCTAGCCGCTAGCATAGTTTCAAATTGATGCTTCATTAAAACCTGCCAGATACCTAATATACACGTACCTCACTATCCACTTCGATAGTTAGGGGCCACTCGTCATTATTGAATTCATTCCGTAATGTTTCCAAAACAGAAAATGTAGAGTCATCATGATCGAGATCAAATGCAAATCCCTTCAATGTCAACTCATATTCGTAAACAATTCGGCAGCCGGGCTTATCTTTCAAAGCTTCTCGCACACTAAGAACTTTTATTTCGGGAGTGTCTACACCTTTATCAAAAAAAGCGAGAAAGCGTGTGCTAAAATGAGCTTCTACTATGCACAACAAAAAACACACGCTAGTGACAACTTGGGACAAATAGCTCATGAAAACCTAGTATTGTTAGTTAGTTGTGAAGCAATTGTGGTTGCAGAATCGTAAAGCTCGTGATACTCTATTAGATCTACAGCGCGAAATCTCGGGAAGTGTGATCACTTTTAGATTAATTTCAATCCTACAGAGCACAGAAAAGCTGACATCTGAAAACAATTAACAGTATCCTCTAGATTATATCCTTCTAGAACGTTTTCTGGAATCATTCTTGGGATTTAAAAGCTGCTGTTCTATTTTAAGTCGATAATTCTGAAGTAGGACATCCACCTGGGAAAAATGTCGTTGTAGCAGCGAATCTAGGGCGTTAATGTTTGTGATGATGGAGGCTACACCAGAATGCTGAAGAATAATTTCCGACAATTTGTTCTTGCTTTTCCTCAGCTCATGAATCTGCTCTATAATGTCAGTGTTTGTATCATCAAATTCGTCAAGTTTAACCTCGGGGTCGGCATTCAGGAACCTTTGTGCATAGTTCTCACTATCTGACTCGAAATCCTCAGATTCCTCCTCCAATTCTTCGAAATAGCTAATGTCACTGGAATCATCTTCATCATCTACCGCTTCCTGTCTTTCCTGTTTCCTCTGATCATTTGCTGTTATGAGCATCTTTTGAATTGGTGCTCCACTCTCCGATACTAAGCTTTCGGTATACACTGAGTTATTCTCTGCGTGCGATAACGAACGAGTATCAATCACTTTACGTCTTGTGGGCCTGCTATGACCGCTTTCATTCTTAGTCAGTTCCCTGTGAGACGAGTACATATCATCTATGCTATTAATGAACTCTTCGTAGTTTGGAGGATCCAGTCCAAGATTTTGAAAGGCTTGACGAACTTTGAACGAGGTTGTCAGTCTAAACTTGACCTTGACAAAATAAAGGAAGAAATCAGTAATAGTAATACCGTTTGTGTGCTCCGTGTCCAAAAGCCTAGTCATTTCACCATCCATGATACGCATTAAAGGTCCAAATATTCCCTCGTCAATTGACAACTTTAAATGCACCATATCTCTAGGTAAAATCATAAGCTGAATATTGAATTCGTTTAAAAGAAAGACCGTGTCCAATGTAATCAGACTGCTATCAATATTAACAACTAAAGTTTTAACGTAGCTTTCATCAATCATATTGTTCGAAGATAGTTTCAACTGAGAATGAAAATAAGCCAAATATTTAAGGAACAATTCGGGTGTAAGGCATCCATTCTTAGCATAATGAAACTGCCAGGAGCTTATACTGTCCATTGCATGATGCTCTTCGTCAGACTTAATTTGGTTTAAAGACATATCCAATTTTTTTTGCAATACAGCTTGCTCTGTGATTACAAAAGGCGAAATTCTTATGTTTCCTTCGGTGTTTATAGTTTCTAGTATAGCAAAATTTTCACTATTTGAAAACTTGAAATTATGACCATTGTTCTCTAAATCTTCAAGTTCAGATGTCCAAACTTTCTCCTTATTTTCTAATTCACCCAGTTTGAACCGCATTTCATGGGCATGAAATACGAGTGAGTGTTTTTGTTCAGAATTAGTGACCGAATCTGTATACGACTTGAGCCATTGATGCTTGTTCAGAATCTTTCTTTGCGGACCAAATAAAGTGTGAGATGAGTAAGCATTTTCTTGCACAGTTTGAAGGACTGGACAAGAACTGATCATACGTTGGTAAAACTCTTTCCACCATCTGCGGCCTAATCTTGTTCCAGTAACTCTATTCAAAGGATTTTCAATGTTTGATCGTTTGCAGTGAATGGCAACTGTGTCATTGACCAAACCTAAAACCTCCCGGTAGGAGACTAAAACTCCACATCTATACATAAGCGTGAGGTAATCACATAAAAGAGACTCATATTGATCGGTGAAAATGTGTCTCAATTTGTAATTGCTAATCACTCCTTTGTCGCTCTTCTTCACTCTGGTTTTCAGCGTATTGTAAGGAATATCATATCTTTTGGAGACTTGAGTTATCGTTCTAGGAATAGGGTTGATAAAGATCTCCTTAAGCGCCTGCTTAATAAGTTTTGCCCGCTTTTGAGGGTCCTTGGATTGTCTATAAGAGACTCTTGATTGTTCAGTACCTGGGGCACTGTTGTCAGATTGAATGATAGGATCACAGGATTCTTGGGTTTCGTTATTCATTGCAGCGATGACATCTGGGTGCTAGTATTTATCAGTAAATCAGTGTCAAAATTGAGGTTTGTATGCTGTTGTGATGCGTCCCCTAAGATCTTAATGGAACAATCGCGAAGCCAATTCTGTAGTGTGAAACGACATTTATTTTACCTGAAGCTAATATTTAAGACTTAGTCCGGGAGAACAATAAGGTAGCCGCTTAGATATTTATGAAAACGGTTTCAACCAACGCATTAAAATCAATTCAAATTTAAGCACAAATGACGGATTGCTTATGCTTGGTTATACCCCGCGTTGACCTCTGAAATGAAACATTTGAAAAACAACCAAGTGTGTTGCTAGGTAGAACACATCCTTCGTGCTCATATAGACCCTTAAACACTATTGGTATCACTCCCTAATCGTCTTGCATGTTCTGGATTTGAAATTATAATCCACGCTAGTTTGTAAAATTCAATGGAACTTAGTAGTATACAACTCCAATTGTTTGAATAGTTAAGGTTGTATGTAATTCTATTGAATGGGCTAATTTCCCTCTCCTACTTTTCCTGAGAGCTTATCCGGTGGCTTCCAGGACTGGAATTGTGAATATAGAAAGAAAGAATTGTTTATACATGAAAGAGTATGATTATGCTTCCGGCGACCCCTACCACCATTGCTTGAATTCATTTATCTTAGTAACATACACCTAGTAATCTAGGTCGATAAATCATTTCCAGAATGATGTTGAGTTTGAAAAATAAAACTGAGGCTTCTTGGTGTCCTTGAATTTGACAGGCATTTCATGGTGTTAGGACCATACAAATACAGTAAACCTTTTACGATTCCTGGTAGTCGAAGAGGCTTCATGATTTCAAAACGCAATAGATAACCTGGGGAAGCCCATGAGTAATTAAATTCAAAGGTAAGGGCTACTTTCTTGCTCGTGAATGCTAAAATG
The DNA here is from genome assembly GCA_023213065.1 of Komagataella ulmi. Lineage (NCBI taxonomy): Eukaryota > Fungi > Ascomycota > Pichiomycetes > Pichiales > Pichiaceae > Komagataella > Komagataella ulmi. The sequence goes on from JAKWAZ010000001.1 coordinate 1,343,755, forward strand.
TCGCCCCAATCTAGAATAAGGGATCTCGTAAACTGAGAAAAAAAATTCTATATACTTTTCCTAGAACAGTTTTAAGTCCGATAGCATCGTATACACATCACTTCTATTTTAGGCTATGAGACATACAATGCTCATTTCAGTTTTCAAATTAGATGCACAAAACAAGATTAAGTTTCAGTTGGTAAAGAATAGGAACAGAGTTTAGGATCGCAATTTCACTTCGTTCACATCCCCACATTTATTCTTATCACCCTCATCAGGTAGGCGCGAAGAAGCATTTGCAGAAAAGGGGTGTTTCCTATCTAAATGACTATCACAACTAATAGGACGACACTCGGTGCTGTCAATCAGCATAGCCATTGCTGCAAAATAGATTCTACGTAGGATGGTGTGACGATCTCAGGATTAACTCCACAAAAAAACAGAAAAAAAAAAAAAAAAGAAAAGAAAAAGCGGCAGATAATAGGTAGGGAGGTGGTAAGATTGCTCTGCAAGCGATCACGAGATTTTAGGTTTCCCTTTATGTACTATATAAAGCGCAGAGAGGTGGCCAAGTTTTCCTTCTGGCATGATTATATAACGAACGAAGTCCACGCCAAAATGGGTAGAAGAAAGTCACAAGCTGCTGCAGAAAGAAATCTTGAGCCAATTAAGATTAGCACCGACTCAATCAAAAAAAGGCCTCGCCGAGATTCTAATGAGCCTCCATTTAAAAAGTTTGATGATCTAGAAATGTTTGAAACCTACTTGAAGGGTGAATCCTGGGATAATGATTTTGACTTCCTCCATGCTCGTTTGGATTATTATCCTCCATTTATTCGTAATGAAATTCATGACGATCCAGAAAAGATTAAACCAACAATGAACAATAGGTCCAAAAAGTTTGTGAGGAACTTGCATCACCACGTTGACAAACATCTGTTAAAGCAAATCAATGACATGGTTGGAATCGAGTATAAATTCAAACGAGAGGAAGAGAAGTTACCAGACGGCCGACTAATCTGGCGCTACAAAGACGAATCAGATCATGGATTTGAAGGTCTTGACAGGAGATGGGCAGTTGAAGTTGATGTCGAGTGTAGCCCCAACGATCCAACTGTAATTGTCGATATGAGGTCCATTCCTCTTGACTGATCTGTGTATTTTTATGAGTTTTATGAGTTTTATGAGTTTTATGAGTTTTATGAGTATGAATGAATTCAAAGTCGCATTGTTTATTCACCTGTAATGAACGAAAAGTCAAAAATACCATCCTCGAGAGGCGGAAGAACTAACCCAACGTTCTCTTCCAACTCCTTAATAGTACTTGCCTTCTTTCCTCTGTCTTTCTTGTATCTAATATAAGACTCTTTGATCTCCTTAATTCCACCACGTATTCTGGTTTGGTTCTGGTTCCAAGAGATTGGGATCAGTCCGTGGTCCAATCCTCCTTCCCAGATTTCTCTGTTTAGTTCATGGGAATATAAGACATCACAGGGAAACTTCAAATCATGAAACGCCTTCCCAGAACCTGTCACGTTGAGTCGGATCTCCTCCCATTTCGCTATTGTTTGCTTCTCAGGTAAGTTAATACGACCGCTAAATACTCTAGCAAGCCAAACCCCCTGGGTTTCGGATAACCTTGTAGGAAGCACAAATCTCGGGAGTCCTATCACAGCCAACCCTGGGTATTCATAAGAGATTATCTGTTTATAAAGTCCTGCAACTCTTGTGCCATTATCCTTCACCAATGGTTTAGCGGACGAGTTTATGCCTCTCATGAACGGGAATGACTTCAAATACCCAGTGGCAAAAATTATCTTAGAAACATTACCAACTCTGGATTGATCTATAAATTCAATTTCCTGAGATTCTGGTATAAATCGTGCAATTTCAGGAACTACAGTGATACCCTCATTTGGTGCGGAAGGTGGATTGTTCTCAGACCGTTTGGATTTGTAAATATTGCCCTTCAAAGTGGTCGCTAATTCGTAGCAGATATCATTTGCGGATGCTGAGTTTCCGACTACTAAAATGTCACGTTCATTGACGAATTGTTTTGGATGTCGAAAGGACTTTGCATGTATGATTGAACCAGGGAACTTCTGATTCCAAAGCTTTAAATTAGGTAAATCAGGTAAGAAGGGAACATCATAGTTTCCAACAGCCAGTATAACAGCATCATAAATTGCTGATGCCTCAAATCCCTGATTATGAATGACGCCACCGGCAGTGCTTTCGTTAACTATTCGATACCTGACTTTCCATTGTTTGTTCTGCAATTGAATAACGTCATAAACAAAGTGGCCAAACTTAATGTACGGCTCTACTTCCCTCGAGTATGCTTGTAAGTAACAGAGTACTTCTTCTCTCAGCGGAAACAGCGGTGTGTCAGCTGGCTATTTGAAACCTTTGTACTCCATAATATCTTTCGGGACATTGGTATCTAGCAAATCATAAACAGGAGATGGCCAAACATACTGAGTACCAAACCTATCATCGGGCACCTGATTACCTGATCCATCCTCCTTGATGGTGTCGATCTTCTCGGGAGAAATGTGCAAGTTTGGATTCACATTAGGTATTTCGCAAAGTGGAGCGTGGTCACTATAATTCCAGAGGCCGCCAGCCGTACATCGCCGCTCATATATGTGAATTACATCAAAGCAACTCTCTTGTAAAAGAGCCTTGGCTGTACCTATGGCCGACGGTCCTCCGCCCACAATTGCGATAGTTTTTATAGTCATATAGGTAATGATGAAATCTAATCCAGAGTAGGTGTGACAATGCGCGAATGTTAGAATGACAGATATACAGTATATTTCTATATGAAGGAAGGAGGAGAGTGAGAAAGACTGTGAAAGGAAGAAAATATATGTTTCAAGAAATCACATTCTTCAAAACGTCACTTGAGGACACGGAGTTAGGATAAGAAGATTCCAGTTGTTCTAAAAATCCGATTACATTTTCTTTCAAACCTTCTTGATGAAACTGTTTGGATCGATCAATATCTTCATTTCTACCAAGTGTAGCCTCTTCTATAAGCTTGGATCGCTCAACTTCCTTGACAAAAGCAAATTCAAAAACTTCAACAATTTTTGGTGTTTCATGCAGTATTAGCTGATTATTTTGCTGAAACAAGAACATTATGAAGTTAAAAATTGGGACATTTTCCTCAAACGCAGTAGTAAGAGGCAAATGATCCAATAAGACAGGAAGAATCTTTTCCAAAGGCAAACTGTCCGGTGATTTCAAACCCATTCGAGATACACAGCCGCAAGCATTAGCAAAGGCTCTTCTGATAACGTCCCTTGTTTCATCGTCACCTTCCTCAGTTTTCAGAGACCGTCTATCGGCCTTGTCGAGCAGTTGATTCAACAAAGAGAGCAAATGTGGGTAGGCATTAGAAAGGTCTAATGCAGAACTCTCGATGACGGATCCAATACCATAAGCTGCATTCCCACGAACTTCTAAAGACTTATCGTTTTGTAGTTTCTCAGTAAAGGTGTTTAGAAACTCCTCGGTGTAAGGGTTAGCTGCCTTCAAATTGGAAGATATATCAGCCAAAGCACCTATGGCACTGATCCTTCGGAACCGAGACTGGGACGAACAGTTCTGTAAAATGGTATCCTTAAATGAGGAGAGTATCTTCAAAAAATCTGCACCTAAAGCTTTAGACAAGCTTACTAAGACTTCTAAAGCGGAATCAAAAATAAGGTTTTCAGACTCGGACCCATCTACTTCCTCTTCAGCCATCTCCTCAAGCCCATCTAATTGGCAGTTGTGCTCTGACTTCAGAAGTTTCATTAGCTCTACGCATAGCTTTTCCAATTCTGAGGAATTACCATTATCAATGATCACTACTGGGCCGGCTTTTTCCAAAGCTTCGCTAAAACAATCAAGTATGGAGACAACCATATTCAGCTCAAATTCGGTAACCAATTGAGTAATTGAAGCATCTCGAGCAGTTTTGATGATTGAAAGAACTTCTTCAGAAACATAGGAAGAAGCTGGAACACCTATCTGATATTCTAAATGGTCGCTGGTTTCATACATTGCAATGACGATTCTCCATAGACTACTTACAGCAGTTTCTCTCATTCCATAACTAGCTTCAATCTGCTCAACGAGAATCTCTAATGATGGCTTAACGTAAGGGGCAAAGTTCTTCTTGGTTCCCTCAGCCAATTGTGCGAGTGCAATAGCCGCAATCTCTTTTTCAATGGTGATACCACTGTGAATGTTGAACTTGCTCTCCAAATCAATATCTTCGTCTATGAGTCCCTCGTCATCCTCATCAATATTGAACTGGAACTCTTCCTGCTGTAACGACTTAAAAATTTCAGGAACTATGGTATCTAGAAACCCGGAAAACTCGGCACCATATACTTTTGCCATATTAGAAATAAAAGCGAATCCAGACTCTCTTAGACGTTCACTCTGGGTATTAAGTGACTGGTATGAAGCATCAATAAGTGGCTTAGCATACTTTGAAAAAGGTTCTGACCCTACAGCCCTAGCCATTGTCGAAATATTTTCAAACGTTAATGCTTTTAGTTCAATTTCTTGTGCAGACATCTCCTCAACCTTTGCATTCTGGGATAAGTACTTTTCCAAATAACGAATTGAGCTGTCAAAGTAGGGTATGAAACTCTTCCCTGAGGCAAAAGCAGCAGAACCAATAGCTGAAACAATTGCAGATTTCAATGAAATTGTAGTAGCAGAGTCAAGCATATGAAATAGCTTGTTCATCAAAGGGTCTAAATACTTAGCAATGGCGTCATGTTCCATGTATTCTATCAGTCGATCCAAAGCACCGGTAGCATATTTGTAAACGGAAAGTTTTGTAGCTGAGTCAATAATTGATATGATAAGTGGAAGTAGTCTCTCATAATGCTCAGCTACATGCTCATGGAGCTCTGAAGTTAACGAATCTAAAACCTTCAGTGCAGCAGCCTGAACAATCAATTCCGGGTCCTGCAGTGAAGAAACAATTCCTTCTAGTATTTTACTTAAATGTGTTAAAATATAGTCTGGAGCACCGGGACTAGCAATTCCTATTGATAGGATAACACCTCTTCTTTCAAACTTGTTAGGAGATGCAAGGCCTTGTGACAAAGCTTCTAACAAAGGAGCGATAATTTGGCTTGGAGGCATCTCTTGTGATAACATGGAGATCAGGCTAAGGGCTACAGTATTCGGAGTGCTCTCCTCATTCTCGTTTTCGAGATCTTCGTTGTCAAGTTCCTCCTCTTCATCTATTTCTTCGGACGCAATTTGCAAGCACATGATGGTGAGATCTCTACCAAGCTTCTTTGAAGAAACTTTGGACTTTCTGTGCGACAATACAGAGCTAAGAGTAGACAGTGCATAAACTCTAACTTCCTCGTCAATGTGGATGTTGGAGGCTATCTCTCTAGCTATTTCGATTGCATAGTACACATTATCTCCAAAAAGGGAGTCATCTAGAAGTATGAAATCGTTGATCACATCAAAAACCTTTTTGGCGTTCTCTGTGTCATTAATTTCCAATACAGTTTTCAATACTTCAACCATAGCTGGAAACACCGATTTGAATTGAGCGGCTGCCTGGGCATCAATGCTGTCAGATTCGTCCAAGTACAGACCAATACAATCAAGAGCTAGCAGTGAGATAACTCTAACATCAACTGAGTTGTGGGAACCAATATTTTCTTGAAACAAGTTCAAGAAGTCTTTTGTGCTTGGGGCCAGCTCAGGAATATTTAATTCCAAAATACAATACAGGACAAAAAGGGCCGTAGCCTTTTGAGATTCGTCGCTGCTATTAGCTACTGAGACTAGTTTAGCAATTAGGTCAGTCCACTTGTTTTCAGCAAAATCGAAAGAAGCAATAGATGCTATGACTCGAGCCGACGAATGTCTAATGTTTTTGTCTTTCTCATGGAAGGTACTTGCAAGTATTGAGTCACGAACCTGTTGTTTCAAGGACTCTTCAACTTTACCCCATTGAGTATGTACCAGCTTGCGGCCTTCTACAGCAGCTAGTTGTCTTATTTGCTTATCATCATGATTTTGTAAAGTATGGATCAGAGCTGGTAGAGCTAGCGGGTTGGTATAAAACTCCGTCTGCAATCTCTTAGTAGCCGCTTTAATGACTGCAGAATCTGGGATGGTAGTTTTCTGCAGTGTCTCCTGTAGTGTACTGAGAAACTGATGATCCATTTCAGAGATTCTTGACGTTGTGTTCAAAGAGGAAAGAAAAAAGGGAAAAAACTAAAAGGAAAAAAAAAACTTTTGTATTCGCTGCTACAACATACTGGATGTCACGATCCGATCAAAGTTTTGGCGAACCCTTTTACAGAATTGAGTCAGATTTGCAGCACAAAAGATCACCTAAAAATAACATAAAGAAATATAATACAAGCATACCAATAATCTTCTTTGTAGTTAAACCCTATGAAGCGCACTTAGTCATCTTTTTTGAGCTCAATGGGAATTTCTTCAGTAAAAGCAACAATAACATAACCAATTAAGACGATATTTGCAACCAAAGCAGCAAGCCCACCCGAAACAAGAGAATTGCCTAAAAAGTTAATAATGAACCTCAGACCGTATGAATGGCTGTAGAAAAAAAAATCTGGCACTTACTGAAAATATAATCAGCCACAAAGAAAGATATCAAAGGAGCACTGATCATCATTGCGGTAAAAAAAACCAGCTTGTTGATCACCTGCCTTCCCTAGTTAGTATACCCCCAGGAAAAAATAGCAGTTAAACTTACTTGGACACTTCAGCCATATTGTTCGAATTTAACGAAAGAAACTAAGTTGCCTGGCAAATATGTGTAGTATCGGTCGCGGTATTTCAAAGATTTCATGTAGGCATGTCTAGTTCGTTCCTCATTCCATTCATTTATTTACCTGTAATCGATTTTTCTTCCCTCGTTTAAGCTGTGCACCGATTTTGACAATCTCGTATATCTTATACGACCACTATCCATATATCAGTTACCACTTTCTTTCTTCAAAAATAATGATGGTTCCTCTTAACGAAATCACCACACACAAAGACTTTCTTGGAGTACCAGGAGCTATATCCATATCGCTAGGCCTGCCAATAGTTGTTATTCTACTATATCTGCTTGGTAATCCAGATTATGTAATGGATGGATTCTGCATAGACTTTGGTAAGGTGAGTGAGGTCTGTAACAAGCATTTCGTAGAAGAATTCCATTCCACTTTTGCAAACTCTACCTGTTGGAAAATTTACTTGGCTTGGTTTGGTGGTCTAGTATGTTTAGATTTGATCCTGCCAGGAAAATTGTTGAAAGGTGTAGTATTAAGAGATGGAACTCAGTTGAACTACCATATCAACGGCCTACCTATGTGCGGGCTTCTAGCCTCCATTTTGGTGGCAAGGTGGTTTCAAACTAATGGATCAATGCCTGAGCTACAATTTCTTTACAATAACATCCTCAATTTTTCTATTGTAACAATTGAGTTTTCATTTCTCTTAGCTACAGCTTGCTATCTATTTTCGTTCATCCCTTTGAGGAGACAAAATGGAGTCAATACAAGGTCAAGAATCCTTGCGGTTGGAGGTAACACTAAAAACCCAATTTTTGACTGGTTTATTGGCAGGGAATTGAATCCAAGAATAGGATCTTGGGATATCAAACTTTTCTGCGAACTAAGGCCTGGAATGTTACTTTGGTTGTTGATTAACTTGTCTTGTTTACACCAACAGTATTTGAAGGAAGGAAAAATTTTCGATTCCCTCTTGTTAGTCAACTTCTTGCAGATGTTCTATATATTCGATGGAGTGTTGAATGAAGAAGGTCTATTAACCATGATGGACATAGCTACAGACGGGTTCGGATTTATGTTGGCTTTTGGTGATCTTACGTTGGTCCCCTTTACTTATTCACTGCAGGCTCGATATTTGGTTCTGAAGCCAATCCATTTAGGATTATTCAATGTGGTCCTGATATGTATCCTTGCTTTTACTGGCTATTATATTTTCCATTCGGCTAATACTCAAAAATCGAAGTTTCGTCAAGGCCTACTTCCATCCATGAAATCAATTGAAACTGCAAGTGGATCTAAACTGCTCGTCGATGGTTGGTGGAGGCGCTCACAGCATATCAACTATCTCGGAGACTGGTTGATCGCATGGAGTTGGTGTTTACCGACTGGATTTGGCTCAGTTCTGCCATACTATTATGTGATATATTTTGGCGTATTGTTGGTCCATAGGCAAACTAGAGATGAGGATAAATGTCGACGAAAATATGGAAAATATTGGACGATGTATCAAAAAGAAGTGCCCTACAAGATTATACCTTATGTGTACTAATGAGCCTTAGACCTTACATATTGCAACAATATCAACTACTACTCTACTGAGTCTTCTTTTGAGGGTTTACCTGTTTCTCAAATGCCTTGTAGCTTATTTGCAATGATGAGACCCAGTTGAGGGCTATTGAAAAGATCCACGCTAAAAATAAAGAAACAATGGTGGTCATCCAAATTCCTGCCGTAAAAAATGTATACTTGTCCATTGCACTGCCCGATCCAATAGTGCTGTTGGAAGTGGGAAGTTCTCTTGATGTAAGACTATTCTGCGGCTCGGAAGGTAGTCCTTGAATTATGAAGCTAATATTGTTATCGTAAATTTTCTTCATTGAACATTTCAGGTGATCTAGAGTATCTCTGACAGCCTTCAAATAGTCCTTATCAGTCGTGGTTCCTTGCGATGGTAACTGCAAAAAGAAAACATTGGAGGGCAAATCTTTAAGGAAAGATTCATAAGCAAATGGAGTATCTTCCCACTTTTGTATTTTAACTTCAAGCATACGGCTCTCTTCAAGACATTTGGCAGAATAAAGCTGCTTTGGCTCGGTTGTAGGATAATACACATGGGGTGAGACAAAACTTTTGGAGCTTCGGTAAATACGGTTTATCACACTTTCTTTATGATTAGATGAAACTTCTTGGTTTAAAAGTCTTTTACTGAGCCCAGGTACTTGCACAATGGCCAGTCTTTCCTGAGATTCAACGCTGCACCACCTCTCCGTTAATTGTTCTACTTTTACCCTTAATGATTCATAGTTCGTTAAATAAGAACCATCCGGTAGCAAATCTGACGTTGGGTTATCGATTTCTATCATCATTGGGGCAGTGTTTAGAAACCCCTGGCAAATTGCTATCAGGCATATTGAAGCTGTCAACGGTGATAATCTCATATGAAAGCAAAGTATGATATAGAACGATACTCATCGAAGTGAATTCGATGCTGGCTGCTAGTCGATCAAAGACGCGCGACCGGGTAATCATCTTTGTTGCAGCTATTGTGGTTTTGAACCATCAAACAGACCATTCATATAAACTCAATTTTGTGCCTTTTTGTGCTTGTGTTATCTGGTTCATAGCCCAATCTTGATATGCCAGATTTGAGTAATATAACTCTTCAACCTAATCTTAACTCATCTTCTTCAGTTTACCAAATTTTAGAATCAGATTTTAACCTCAACGAATTCAGGTTTTCGGCGCCTTCTAATCCTCTATATCCCTATTTATCTTTTGAGCAAGATGCAAGTGTTCCCTCATTGCAAAGAGAGAACTTGGCGACCTATTCAGGCACAAAGCTAGGAACTGATAACAACGGAGTGATTCCGCATTTTTATCTCTCACAACTGACTAGATTTGCAGAACCAAGGCTGAAGGAAAGGGTCTGGTTCACTTTAAATCAGATCTGTAACCATAGAAAAAAAACGAAAACTCAACAGACTTATTTAGACATCGGGATCAATAGATTATGCGCTAGCTACACTTCCGAAGATCCTTCCTTGCCGGTAGACACAATTATAGGTGATCTGCAACCTCTGGTAAGTTTCACTAAGGCTTTTCTTCTGAGTATTAAGAATGACGTAGCTGCAAATACTATGGCTATGGGCAATCGGGAGATTCAAGACATACTACAGGTCTATTTGAAAAATCACAGACTGTATGGAAAAAAGACTACACATACGAAAGTAAGTAATGCTCCTATGAAAGTTGTGCAGGATTATGTAAAGTACTCAATTTGGAAAATACTGTCCGCAACATTGGAGTAGAAAGCAAAAAGAAGAAGAACCACAGAGAATCAGCAGACTAAGTGTGCACAACCAAGGAAAACTGCATAATTACCTAGATGACTCAACGTATCCTCTCACCAAACCAAAACAAAAGGAATCAATATAGTTTTTTTTTTTTTTTTTGGAGCAGCTAAATTTGGGAATGTTTAAGATTACTCCCTCTGAATTGTTCTGAAGCAGAACTAAATTTCAGAATAGTAGCTTTCACTTGCCAACTATTTGACAGTATACGAGTTTGAGAAATAATTCTCGTGAGTGTTGTGTTGCCTGATTGCCTGACTGGAGTACTTGAAGTTTTATTTGGCAAGAAAGCAAGTTCCCCCCACCCCAACCGATGAATTTGGCGGCACCATGCATGGGTAAGCTGTTTGTATCCGATTACGTCAATCCTTAACCGTCACTTTTAGGATGGCTAGAGGTAAAACTTTAAAATGTGCATTTTCAACCTGGATAGTTTGGATCTGATTGATGAACAAAACCGAAATAATGGCACATAGCACAGATAACCTCACCATGCAAACGCTACTACTCTGGTATCATAACCAATTTTGCTGAGTAGAGTAATATGAACATGCTCTGGGTCCATTGAGCTGTACATATGATGTAGATGATAACTCGTTATCATTCTAAAAGATGATTAAGAGGACACGCTTCAACTATCATGTTTTAGGAATTAATATCATCAATGTTTCTTTGTGAACAGAAAGATGCGTCACCGGCATTACATATAAACCAGTTGCCTCTTTGAGGTTATATTAGCATCTGCTTTAATGGTATGCACAGCACATTGAAAGTTTTATATACTTGAGGCCCATGCTGGAGCCTCCCTTATTAACCTGGTCTTTCCGGATAAAACCATTCCAAACTGTGATATTGTTGCTGTTAAATACCTACTTTAGTTTTCTGCTCTACCAGCAGGCATTTTTGCTTCAATCGCTGGCTACCCGATATCTCTCAACTATCATGAATTCTTAGCTATGACACAGTTTTATCAAGGCAATAATCAGAGGTCTAGCTTGGAGATTGTCGTGTATTTTATATCAAAGCCAAGCATTGCTGGGCTTATACAATGCTATGAGTCGCAAGGTCGCTACCATGATTTGGTATTGTGAACGTTAAATCTAACTACATTAGATTGAGGTTCCACTGAATGAAATCAACCGCACAAGGTCACTGTGGAAGCGTAGTAAATCTCTGAATAGGGTAGTGCTAATTTAAAGGGTAAAGACAAATGGGCAGTGGTATAGCTTTATTGCTGACCCAGCTAACAAAGACTATCTCACCAAGGTTCTGGTGTGCCGGAACCATCCTATAACTGGGTTTTTAGGTACTTTATGGAGGAAAGTAACACTCCAGATCATTGTCAGCGACAATAATTGCAAGTAGAGCATGACTGTGTACTTCAGTTACAACGTAGCAATTGGCCGTTGAAGTATTACCAGAGAAAATATTAAGCAAACAAAACGGTGCATTATGATTAATATATTTATGATACAGAAGTGGTCTTCGATAGGTAAAAAAAAATAGTATACAGTAAATGATCCATTTATTTTGGCATCAAGCTCTACGCAAATGACACGGATTTGTTAGGTTTTTTAATGCTCTGAATAGTTAGTTTTTCATCAGGGTTTTCCTTCGCCTTTCTGGCGAGCTCTCTGGCGTTCCTTCTTCGAATTGTTCTTGCAGTATTAGCCTTCGATTTAATCTGTTGTTTCTTGTCATCCAATTTCTGCTTTTTGAGCTCCTCCTTTCTTTCTATTTCTTGTTTCTTTAACTCACGGATCTCTTCAATCCTTTGCGATTTCTCCAATTTACTCTCGTTGAGTAAATCCTTTTTGTCATTGATTTGTTTGACAAGTCTAGTTAGAACTACAGAATCGTGATCGTCCACAAACTTCTTTCCTTTCTTACCTCGAGTTTTCGGAACGACACCAGGAACTATAGCTTTGTTTAATGCAGGAATATGAAGTTCTTTTTCGGTATATTCTCTAAGTGGCTTTTTTTTCCCATACAATCGTGCCGATCTTTGTTCTTTCTTAACTTCCAAGTGACTCTGTTTGTGAACCTTTGATCTCGCGGTTTTTTTTGGCTGAGACGCTAACTGATTACGAGCTTCGGAATCAGTAAAAACATCCGACTCAACAGATCTTCTAAAATTTTCCGGGTTCTTCTTTTTAGAAGCTTGAGTCTTATTGCGAGGCATTGGTATTGCTAAAGGGACTTGAACTCTTTCTGAACTTACAAGAAAAAATTAGCACAAAAGTTCGCTACTACTTACCCTGCCACCAAACGAGTACGCATCCTGGTGTTAGCTTAGTGTTCTTCGTATTTAGCTATAATCTTTTTGAACCGACGAATGGTGAAATACCCGTCAATGAAAGTCAGGAGCCACCATTCTAATTTGTAGTCGAAAGGTACTCGGTACTTTTTCAACAAGGGGTTCAGTACAAACTGAATTTCAATCAAATGGATCAAAATTGTGCAAATCAAAATGGATTTAGTGCTGGCATCTAAAAACGAAACGAGAGCCGGTGGACAATGTAGAGCAGGTAAAATAACATTAAATAGTGTAGTTGGACTGAAAAATCCCGTCAACAGAATAAGTAGAGCCCCCAAGATAGTAAAATCCCCCCATGATGCTGGATATCCAGTCTCGGCTACTTGGAAGTGAGAAAATCCTCTCTTGGAAGCGCAATATTTGGCCATCTCAGTTAATTTAATTCTTGCCTCACTGATATCCTTCATCGGAGGATCGATTGGGATTGGTTTAATGATGGGAAACTCTATGTCAAAATGGTTAAAGCTAAGAGTTATATTGTCCAACTCAATGTCTTTCATAGTAATATTGGCGATCTTATCATCGATTGCAATGTTTCCATAAACAGATAGATAGTCTTCAAGGGCAATTCTATGATCTTTATTCATGTGAGCAACGATCCTTGCCTGTACTTCTGCCATCCTTACTTGATATCAAAAGTCGTGTTTTGATACTTGTTCATTTCTCATAATAGTATTCAAGTTCGAGGGGATAGATGAATGATTTGCCTGTATTCAGTTTTCTTTCTAATCGCTCAAGATAATTGATCTTAGTTAAGGAAACTCCTTGATAAAGATTTGGCAGTATTTATAAGTAACTGACACAGTTACCTCAAGTACCATGTCAGATTTACCAGCAACCTGCAATAATTGCTTGGGTGAGAACCCCTACGTCGAAATGATCCAGGAAAAAGATGGTCGTGAGTGCAAAATATGTACTCGAGCTTTTACTAGTTTTCTCTGGTACCCGAAGAATGGCAGATCAATTTTCAAACAAACAGATATTTGTTTAACTTGTGCGAGAGCCCGAAATGCCTGTCAATCTTGTTTACTAGACTTGAAATTCAAGATTAGCCCTGAAATGAGAGATGAGATTCTTGGAACTAACAAAGGACTAATGGAGATTTCGCCCGCCACTATATCGGCTAACAATAGCAAAATCGCAAAAATTTACAAAGCTAACCAGTTAGAACGAAATTTTCAGGATGTAGATTCTAGAAGTATGCCGAGAGGTGTTTTGCCAGAACCAAGGGTTCCACAAATATTGGAAACAGCTAGAGATGCTGTTGTAAGATTGACTGGTTCAACTATCTCGCAGAAAGCGCTTTCATCTACCAGCAAGAGTGGTGACAGAAAACATCAGTCGGGCAAAGAATTATCAAAGCTTTTGAATAAGCTTCCTTTCAATGGAGATTTGACCATCCCAAAGGATCCTGATATAAAGTCTATGTTTCTGTTTGGAATAACAGATGAACTATCTAATTTCAGAGTGCAAGAGTACTTCAGAGAACAATTCAATTCCACATTGGAGACAACAATTTTAAATCACCGTGCTCGGTGTGGATTTGTTGTATTCATGAGTCGTAATTCTGCAGAAGCCGTTGCAGGATCTATTTTAGCAGGTAAACGTCCTGAAGGTCCCAGTTTGATTGTAATTGATAGAGTTCCAATCCGAGTTGCTTGGGGAAAAGTTTGCAACCTTGGACTGAATAATAAAGATCAGGCAAGGCTCGCTCAATTGGTCAAGAGGCAGTTATCCATTCTTTGTAATACCACTCGGATTCCCAAGTCATCGAACACAATTGGTCCTACGAATCCAGTGACCATGACAGTATCGAATCCCTTTGCTAATCTCAATTTTTCTGGCACCGAACTATAATTTGAGATATGTCCTTGTCTCACGTGATCAGAGACACTAAGACGCACCTACCAAATTGAAAAGGAACTCGTCGAACATCTAAAAATGTCTTCCGCCCGCAAAGTGAGCAAGAATAAACGGAACAAAGGGTCGTCAAGTAGACATACCAGGGATGAAAAGTATTCATCAGGAAAGGATAGTCGCTATTGGCTCATAAAATCTGAGCCACATAGTCGGATTGATAGCCGTACAGGGGAAGATCTCAAGTTCTCTCTGGCAGATTTATCACTTGTAGACTCAGAGCCTTGGGATGGAGTAAGGAACCATGAAGCAAAAAGAAACATGCTTGACATGGCTCCAGGGGACATTTGTTTATTCTATCATTCCAATTGTCCCACACCTGGGATTGTTGGGTTAGCTGAAGTAGTCTGCTATGCTCATCCAGATGAATCTCAGTTTGACCGAACTAGTCCATATTTCGATAGCAAGTCAACGAGATCTAATCCACACTGGTGGTGTGTGGATGTTAAATTTAAGCGGCGCTTTCGTGCTAAGGTGACACTTCGAAGCTTGAAAACAGACAAAACTTTACAAGATATGGCCCTAGTACGTCGTTCCAGATTAAGTATAACTCCTGTAACTTCGTCCCAATATTCCTACATCATTGAACTAGAGAAGAGTTTACCAGATACAGACGATATTGATTGCCAACCTAGAACTGATTGTTTCAAAAACCCGTAAAGTATACACTCTTTCGCGTGTTGCCTCGTCTCGGTTAACCTAACGAATGAGTTAACACTCGCCCCACACACTTTTCGTTATTCCGTGTAAACTGAGGGGTCTCAGGCCGGCTACGGCTGGAATTGGTGCTTTCTGGAACAAATGTTCAAACTTAATCGGAATAAATTATCTCTATTTAAAGAGAACATTGGGAGAAGGCTTTAGAGAGAATAAGATAGATGACAGACAGGGCTTCTCAGAATTCAATAAATACAAACCAAAACTCAACCTCGAGCTTCAACCAAGACGTTGAGAAGGGCGATGTAGATGCCCATGGTGCTCCAGCCCAGCCAACATTCACCAATTCGACATTTCGTCACGATGATCAGAATATCTACATCAACGATACTGCTATTCCTAAAGAAGAGTTCATGTACGCTTTTGGGGGTACTTTAACTACTGGTCGTCAATCTGTGCATCGCAGTTTTGGCAATCCTGTACCTGCTGGACTTGCAGGATTCTCCTTAGGAACTTTTGCTTTGGGACTAATTCTTCTTCAGGCCCGAGGCGTAACGGACGTTAGCATCCTCATTGGAATGTTCCTTTTTGTTTCAGGAGTAGTTGAAATAATTGCTGGTATTTGGTGTATTGTGGTGGAAAATACTTGGGCCAGTGTAGTATTTCTGGGCTACGGTTCTTTCTGGCTTGGATATGCTGCCATTGTGACTCCGGCATTTGGTGTTGCTGCTGCCTATGAAACAGCTGAGGATTTCAACAATGCCATTGGAATGTACCTATGCCCTTGGGCAGTATTCAGTTTTATTCTTTGGAGTTGTACTTGGAAATCTACCTGGCCGCTCACCGCCTTAGTTTTCTGCATTTTTATGATATTTCTAGTATTGACAATTGGGTATTTTGTTAGCTCGGTCCCAACAATTAAAGCTGGAGGGGTCTTTTGTTTCGTGGGTAGTCTTTTGGGATTTTACAACATGTATGCAGGTTTGGCTAATCCAACCAACAGTTATGTTGTTGTCCATCCTTTATTCATGCCTAATGCAGCCAAGCCAGCTAGTTAAGTAGTTTATTTACTTGAAGGACAGGTGCTTAGTTAACAGTTAACGTGTTTTTTTTCGGACTCCGTATGGAGCCGCACCCCCGGTGTGAAACCCCATCCCCATATGCTCTACCCCCGCACAGGAAGGACTTAACAAGTCAGTCACCCCCTCCTTCGCACCCTCAGTTGTACGAAAATGGTAAGGAGGAACTAGGTTTTGTCGGACTCCTGACACCCCTGACACCCTATTTTAGATGTCCCTCTAAACCCCTCCTCAGACTGCAGCACCCCATGATAGTTTTCAGCTCATTTTAGTAGGTTAGTGACCTTTTCTTTGCAATATATATTGAAACGATTTCTTCCCTCAGCCATAATTCATTTTTCGTTTACCACCTACAGAGTTTCATATCAGCGGTCTTAAAGTTTTTTTTGTTGCTCTGATGTCTCAATCTCAATCTATTTCAGATCTTGCCCCAGATGTCGAAAAGGGAAACCCAATCGAACAAATACCAACCACATCAACTTTCCGTCACGATGATCAGAATATCTACATCAACGATACTGCTATCCCTAAAGAAGAGTTCATGTACGCTTTTGGGGGTACTCTAACTACTGGTCGTCAATCTGTGCATCGCAGCTTTGGCAATCCTGTCCCTGCTGGTTTGGCGGCCTTTTCTTTGGGTACGTTTTCACTGGGGTTAATCCTTCTGCAGGCCAGAGGTGTGACAGATCCAACAATACTAGTGGGATTGTTCTTATTTGTTGCAGGGCTGGTGGAAATAATCGCAGGTATTTGGTGCATCGTTGTGGAAAATACTTGGGCCAGTGTAGTTTTCTTGGGATACGGTTCTTTTTGGATAGCTTATGGATGCATCGTGACCCCTGGCTTGGGACTTGCCGCCGCCTACGATACAGTTGAAGAATTCAACAATGCCGTGGCAATGTTCTTATGTCCATGGACCGTACTCACTTTCATTCTTTGGAGTTGTACTTGGAAATCAACTTGGCCACTGACCGCTCTGGTTTTCGTGGTGTTCCTATTGTTCTTAGTACTTACTATAGGCTACTACACCAGCTCAGCCGGTACTATCAAAGCTGGTGGAGCTGTATCGTTTGTTGGAAGTATACTTGGCTTCTACAATATGTATGCTGGTATTGCGGACTCTACAAACAGTTACTTGGTTGTCAAACCATTGTTTATGCCCCATGCTGCAACTCCAAACTAGTCTGAATGCACCCATCGTATAAAGTTTGACTAGACGTCACGATCTCTATTTTCAATTAATCTGAATAAATGTATGACTTAAATTCCAGTTTTATAGCTGTATTCACTTAGCTGAGGCTTGTAATCACTTTCTGCAGGTTCATTTGACAGTTTCGATTCAAAGGCCTTGAAGTATCCACACACGGCTTTGCTAAACCAGAATCCACCGTCCCATTGAATATAAGCCAAATGACCACCTAAATCTGAGGCCGCTAAGTAGAGATATGGATTTGCTTTAACTTCATCCACTGGTAAATTACAAGACACCACCGGGTCATCTAAAGAGTTTAGCAGTACTGTTGGAGTGTGGATATTTATCAACTTGGTTAAGGGAGATCCAGCTTCATAATAATATTTTGGACTTGCAAATCCATAGGCTGGAGCTGTATATTTTCGATCAAAGTCAACAATTCTTCGTATCAAGTGATCTTTGGACTTTTTCTCGTATGAGAATACTTCCGGTTTATCACGGTTTAAAATTGGGAAGTTCACTTTTACCAAATTTGATAAAAATGAGGCTACTGCAGGATCAAATATATATTTTCCAGAGTAACTGTGGTTCAAATGATAATGGGAGTCCAGAAGGTCTACAGGTGCTCCGATGGTGACCGCACTTTTGATAATACTGTTCTTTCCTTCTTCGCCAAGATAATTGAGAACCAGGGCAGACCCTAAAGAAAATCCCAAAAGATAGATAGGCTTTTTAGGTATTTTCTTGTGTAGCTCATCAATAAAGTAACGAAGATCATCTGTTTCGACCGCCGAGTAGAGCCTTCCTGTAGACAGTTTGGAGCGACAACATCCACGAGAGTTGAGTGTCACAACATTGAAACCAGCTTGGTGAAGATGCTGGCTCACATCACGTATTCCCGGTTCGTGCGAGCCACCAGCCAATCCGTGAATAATCACAACAATTGATCCAGGGTTTGAGATCCAATCAGCTACCAAGTCTTGTTCTTCTTGCGCTGTTAGGAATCTAGTCCGTGGGTGCAATCGAGGCCATCCTTCAGGTAAAGTCTGATTGTAGAGATAGTTCCATTCATCGATTTCTTTTGGCGGATCGACTACAAAATCCGCAGTCGCTTGCCCAAGATGCAAATGTGGATACTCAAAATTTGCTTCAGGATATTGTACCATGCATCTTCCATAGTAGATTTGAAAGTCTTTACTATAATCAGCTTTGGAAGCATATAAAGTTTGAAGAGCACCATTGAAAAGAAAAGGGTGAAGGTTGAATTTGTAGCCATCGGTGAATTCAGGTACCAGCGTCTTAATAAATGTAGAAAAAGGAATGACATTCAAAGTTGCAAAGTCGTTCTTGCCAGACGTTAGCTTGAGCGTCACTGATTTCTCGCTGTAGGTAGCATGAATTTGATTATGGAACCCCCAAGATAGCATAAAGGCGTACTTTTTGAAGAAAAGAATTTAAAAAAGATCCGTCAATGAGAAAATGGAAACTACAAAAAGTTGTCCGGACCGAACTAAATTAAATCGTTATTGCCGCAAACTATTTATTTATCTGAAACTGTGAATATAAAAATTGCTACACAATTACTATTAATTATACAAAACTTCAACTTTAAAGATACTGTACCTGGAGTGGTTGTTCACAATGAGTTCTTTCACAGTTTAATGAAGTATTGAACGCACATAGCTGGTCCTCACTTCAAGTTAGGGGTGCTTTTAATTTTCACATGCACGATTTTTTTTGTTGTGCAAACTAAACAAACTTGATTCCAACCTTACACCATATTACCTGGAGGTCGGCGCCCCTATTGATTTTTGGTTTCACTTGCCATTTGTACTAATATAACCCTAGCCTGAATATTTTGTTCAGAAAACCCCCAAAGCTCTTAATGGCTTCTAAGAGGACCTCAATTCGGGAGGAATCAGACTCAAATAACTATGCCTTATCAGACTCCTCCGATTTTGAAGATAATGGACATCCAAAATTGTCAAAAAGAAGATCTAGTCTGTTTTCTTTAAGTTCACTAAGCTCAGCCGAACCATTACCGCCTCCGGACGAAAAAGATTTTATTGCGTTTACATCTGACGACAGACACTTCTCTTTGCTTCGAAATCTTCATATGGCAGATTTCATAACGTTAATGAATGGCTTTTCCGGTTTTTATTCTATTGTTTCCTGTCTTCGTTTCACCTTGACTAAGCAAACTCACTACGTACAAAGAGCACACTTCTTCATAATTTTGGGTCTTTTCTTTGACTTTTTTGACGGTAAGGTTGCCAGATTGCGCAACAAAGCATCATTGATTGGTCAGGAATTAGACTCTTTAGCCGACCTGATTTCATTTGGCGTTGCTCCTGCCTCTATTGCATTTTCCCTGGGTTTACAAACTACATTGGACGTCCTATGCCTAACATTTCTGGTTCTATGTGGACTCACCAGATTAGCTAGGTTCAACGTAACAGTGGCCAATATACCAAAGGATATCAAGGGTAAAGCTCACTATTTCGAAGGATTACCGATTCCTTCTACCTTGTGGCTGGTATTTAGTATGGCATTTTGTGTTTATAAAGGATGGTATGAATATGAGGATGGTCTTCCTGGTCCATTATTATGGAAAGGAAAATTCTTTGAGTTTCATTTGATTTCACTCTTTTTTGTCATTCAAGGATGTTTGATGACCTCCAAAAGTCTCAAAATACCTAAACCTTGAATATGAATATGGATGCATAATCAGAATGCAGTCTACATTATATTCTGTGCAACGAAATTTACAGGTAGATATAATTTCTTCTATTTACATATATTTACGGGCATGTCGCAATTTTTCATCGGAAGGATTCACAAATTTCTTATTTTTCAGTACCAGCAGCAGTAAAACTGTTGAAGCAAGAGACAGCCCCCACCAGGTTACAAGATAATTTAAATGGTTGTTAGTGTAATCAACTTTTGGAACTTTGCCAATAGGTACTCCGGCATTTACGAACTGTAATGGGCTAAATTCCAGCGATGAGTCTTGAGAAGTAGGAACCTCTGCCTCCCCAACCATTGGGGCCCGAAATGTTTCCAGTTGTGATTGATCATCGTTGTTATCACTTTCCTTCTGGGACCTCCACCTCCACAAGTTCCATTTACCTCCTGACGATTCATGATCGATTTTGCTCACTTTATCCTTTAACCATTCAGGATGATCCTTGAAGTCTTGTACCACTTGGGCATATATCGGCTTGCAATTAGTCTCCTTGCACATTCGCTCCAAATCGACATATCTGAACATATTCGTTCCAGGCTCATGTTCAATGTGAAACATCCCTTTCTCCGGTGGTACTTTCAAAAGACATTCTAAAGTTATTGTACTTTCTGGCATAGACAAATGTTTTAGCCTTCTTTTTGCTTGATTCACTTTCTCTTCCGATATCCAGCCTCTTTCAACTAAAATTCTTCCACCTCCATTACATCGTATGAAAGGAGTGACAAGGAGATAACCCTTTCTATCGTCGTGCAGTCGGGGACCCACTAACAGCTCCTTTTCATAGTCAAATCTCCCATTTATGAGCACTTTGCGGTACTCGAAATTCTCAACGTCCTCTTCCCTGAAGTTCTTGGGAAGAGGAAGTGGTTTGTATGTCAATCTGTCTTCACACTCAGCTACTAGAGAGTTTTTCCATTTTAGTCGCTGTAACTGCCAAAATCCTAGCCCCAATGTTACCACGGGTGTTAAGCAAAGAAGGCCAAATACAACACCCCGGCCAGTGTTGTGCTTGTTTCCATCTCTCTTCAAGGATTTGTTGGATTTAATTGGTTTCCAATCGATATCCAGTGTCTTAGGTGCTGCAGGGGGTTTAGGTGGGTCGAAATGCAGAAATCTGCGAATCAACGAGGTTCTAGTTCCCTTTTTGAATTTTGGTACAAACATATGTTCTAACGTAAGAAGAACTTTTAGTTTAGTATGAGGAGTGCTCGAATTTCAGGTTGGAAGATGTCGACAAAGATAAGATGCCCTTGCTAGTTTCAGTAGTGCTTGAAAAAAGGCAGTAGCAGCTTATGAGAACGAAAGAATTCAAGATAAGACGGTATCAGACGATCTTATTGTGAATTTACATTTTTCCATTCAATTAATTACCTATCGGTTATAATTTCATCCAAATGAAGAAATTTTTTGTAATATAATTAGTTAATACTAGCTAATACAAAATTGAAGAAAACAAGGCTAAGGCTGCATTCTGTTAAGTCATAATAATTACACTTGCAGAGTATCATAGAGGCAATATTGCTTGTAAGCACACAGCGTTTGGTTAAAAAAATTAATCTATCATAACTATTAATATTTCTTAGGTTTGAGCTCTAACATAGTCATAGCGCATGTAGTTTAGCGGTAAAATTCGACGTTGCCATCGTCGGGCCCCCGGTTCGACTCCGGGCATGCGCATTTTTTTTTTAGGACACCGTTGTCTAACTACTGGATATATTTACATCGACGACGTACGTATGTGACCCTAATGTATTCCTACGACTAATCAAATTAAACTGAACTATTCCACTCCTATCGTTCCACCTTTTCGGCAATTTGATCGATGCGTTGCATTATATACTCAAAATTGGTATCCATTTTTTTTTCTAACACCGAGCAGAAGGTATCAATCCGTGTCACTAACCTTGACTCTAAATCTTTGATCAAGTCTCCAAGAGTGTGCTGAAGAGTTACCGATGATGTAGAAGATCTGGGGGATTCTGCATTTGAAGTATGCAAATAATAATCAATATCATCCGAAGACTTCGTCCTTTTATCATTGGAGTGAAAATGACAGTTTTCATCAACGTCACTAGCCTTTCGTTTGCCTTTCTTCAATTTACTCTCTTGTAATTTAAACAACCTTTTTGCGTTGATTTTCTCCTGAATCTGATCCAGACGGGATTCAATGAAAGAACTGGTTTTCTCTAACTCAATAGCGTGAAGTTGCTCGTCCCCGGAATCAAGAGATTTTTTTGCCAAATACTCTTTATATAAACTGTCGAATTTAAGTTGTAGTGTTCTGTATTGTTTAATACTCAATCCATTTTGTTGGTTGAACTCATCTAAAACCTCTTGCCATGACTTAATAGTGTTTGTGTACCCCGCAGTTTGGGGCATTTTCTCCAGCACAATTGATATAAAGCTTTCTTCTAACTTACTGTTCCAGTGTACCTTGTGATTATGATTGTTTTGATGAAGGGTCTGATTCTGATTTGGGCTCTTGTTATCATTGCGGCTAGGGTGTTGAATTGAAGATTGCGCTAAGTTCGTCAAGTGGCTAGCTGTATCCGTATATGCCACCGATGTCCTAGGGCTATAATCAATTGAACTATCACGGTTCTTTATACCGGAGAGGAGCACTGTATTGAAGCAAGGAAATTGGGACTCTTTGGATGACGTCCTGTTACTGACAGGCGTGACTACAGGGACATTTATTGGAGGAAGGTAAATAGATTCTCTTTTAGTGTTCTGGTCCATGTTAGAGGAAATGGCTGATATCATGGCTCTGTATCGAATCTGTCACAGCAGTTGCAAGCCAAGAAAAGTATGTTAGTTTAGTCTACATCTGTTGTTGTTTCCTTGTAAGGATTAAAAAGATGAGGAAAAAAAGTGGTATCATTTTTTGTTGTCCTAAAACAGAAAATCATGCATAAAAGCAGGAGACATTCACAATTTTTGGAAAAGGATATCACGGACGCCTATAATTTTTCGTTTGCTATCGTTCAAGACAACCTGTTTCTATTTTTAAAGTTAGGACGATTACTTCTTGGACAAGTTAACATATCGGTACCCAGGAGTTGGGGGTGAGTCATATTTGGATGTGATCAACAGGCTTAGACCTGTCATAACGGAGATAGAAAGAACTACAAGTCACCTTCTTTTGGTGACGCACCGTGTTGTTCCTGATAGATAACAGCTACAATACAGAGTTGCCATTGAACAAGGTTTTATGGTTACTATTACTTGGTACCACACTCAATAAATAGTGGATTCAGAAGCGAACACAACATTTTACATAGAACTTGTAGAATGGATCGAAACTTTGTAGGTGCACTACATGTCCTGCATTCTTCAGTAGATTTATGTCTCCTTGTCCTCCACGGGTCCTAGTTTATGGACTAGATAGCAAAGCACAATCCAGTCCGTTTTTCTTTTTAGATGACGTTGTACAAGTTAACTAGAGGCACTACTAGTAGAATAATTGAGAGCTCCGCATTTGATGTTGGTATCAAGAGAAATTTGGCCAACAGGGATTTCATTCTTCATGCTGATCTGATTCAGCTGTATCAATACAGTCAGGACTCTGAACCCCTTTTAAACATGTTGAAAGGCTCGTATATGATAGACCTATGTAAAATGCGATACCATAACAAGATAGTACAACGCCTGCCTAAAACAGATATGTTCTTAGAAACCATGAAAGAGTTGCGAGTGAAGCAATTGGAACGAGAGTATGCCCTGTTAGTGAATAGTACTTCATGTTCAGATCATTCAGAACTATCTTTTAGCGAGATGCAAAAATCTATAAAGCACCAAACGACTACTATTTTCAATATTATCGTGAGTGTACTCTCTGTAGCATTCGTTGCTTGGTACTGGTCAGAGCACTCTAAGTACGTAAACAACAAGGTTTTTCGAACAACTTTATCACTACTGTTAGCACTTTTAGTTTTGGTGGCAGAGGTAGTAGTCTATAATAGCTATTTGCGTAAAATAGACGAAGCAAAATTAAAGGAAAAGAAGAAAAAAGAAATTAAACGAGTGATCAGAAGTACAGTTATCAGCTGAAATCCAAAAAGCTTCAGTTATCAGTGGCCATAATGCGAATTTCACCAGCGTTGATCGCTTGATAATAACTCCATGTAAGCAGAATCCACATCATCTGCCAGAATTTAAAGTTTGGCCAAAGTGTATTGGTAAAGACAACTGTGCTGGTTGGATTCTGTGACAGCTGCCAGGTTAGGAAGTCGCTTAATCTTGTATGCCCTGAGGTTCGGATCAGGATATCTAGTGGTGGGGATGTTCGGTCTATCACAGAATTGCTAACTTGTTGCAAGTTGATGTCCGCCACAGCTAACTCTTTAGAAAGCACCCTATTCGCAACATTGGCAATGGAAGATGTAATGTCATCTCTGCTAGTGAAAGGGAAGCATACATTGAGAGTTCTTTTCGTATGATGCCGTGTCAATTCTTCGACTTTGTCTAGGTCTGAGCGAAACTCATTTGGAATCATGTCTTTATTCCCAACTATGTTGATACGCACATTGTACCTTTCAGCATAATGGCCAGTATCACTGAGATATAGGAGCTTCTGTTTGAGCAGCTCAAGTAGCGTATTTATTTCTGCTTGACTTCTGTTGAAGTTTTCAATGGAGAATGCGTAAATCGTCACTGCCTTGACCCCAACACGGTAGCAGCAACCCAGAACTTCTACCAAAGCATATGCTCCAGCATCGTGCCCGCTCTTTAGTTGAATTCCATTCACCTTAGCGTATCGCCGGTTACCATCCATGACCAGCGCTATATGCTGAGGTACAGGTCCCGTTTTTACTATGTTTATGATACCATCTTCTATTAACCCGTTTAGGTATGTTACTAAAGGAAATTGATTAATGAAGAACTTTGGAAACATCTCAAAGTATTGTGGAACTACAGAAAAACTAGTGGACGGAAAAATCTCTAGAAATAGTAATTTCTTTAAGCTAATGGCGGAAGCCGTCCTTTATTAAATAGGTAACAATGTGTAACAATGTGGCACAACATGCATGCTCTAGATAGATTCAGAATTTTACATGACAGCAAGGGTAAGGAGGAAGCATAACCAAATCAACTTCTCCACATTTTATCTAGCTCTGAACATGGGCGGCAATAGAATTTATAATTGTCCAGAATCATTCGGGTGACATTTTTCAGAACTGAGTAGCTGTCTACTTTATTTCATTCAGATCACGAAGCCAGTTGCCAACAACAAACTAAGATAAACAAAAGAACACTGAAATCGGATAATACACTACTTTATTTTGTTTCCCAAACTGTTGATCGATAACTATGATTCTCTATTGTTGCCTGTCATTGGTATAATATGTCGCTCAAAAATAGTACTAGAGTTAACTCCTCTTTGAGCAATTCCTCTGGAAATTCTGAAACTTTTGCTGGTGATTCTAGAAACCGGCAATTCAAAAAGGATGATGCCATCAGACGAAGAATTGAGCAGGGCTTCAAGAAAAGAACTTCTCATCCGATTGGATCAGCATCTCCCACCCGAAATGTGAATGGTACTCTTTCATCTCCAGCGAAGAAAAATAAGACTCTTTCTCGTAATAAGCATGAGCCCGGAACTGTTATGGCACTGAAGCCCTCTGAGCCCATCATATGCAAACCGAATTATACAGTCCATGAAGCTGCCCAGCTGATGGGCTTCAAAAAAGAGAATTGCATCCTAGTAGTTGATGAAAATGATGAACTTAGTGGAATTTTCACCGCTAAAGATCTTGCTTTTCGGATAGTTGGTTCTGGTCTTCGTGCAAACTCCACAACAGTAGATGCGATTATGACCCCTAGTCCACTTTGTTGCAAGACTACAACTAAAGCTTCAGAAGCTTTGAATCTGATGGTAACTAAGGGATTTAGACATTTACCTATTGTGGACGATACGAACCAAATTGTCGGGATACTAGATATAACGAAGTGCTACAACGAGGCCATGTCAAAATTGGAGCGTATGTATGAGAGTTCGAAAAAACTTTATGACGCATTGGAGGGTGTGAACTCGGAATTGCAGGCTCAGCAACCTCTAGAAGTCATTCAGTATTTTGAAAACCTTAAAAGAATGATTGGTGGCCCTAACCTGAGCACGGTTCTCGATAATACCACGTTGCCCGTTTACGTGGATGTAAAGTCAACAGTACAAGAGGCTGCAAGCCTTATGAAAGAGCACAGAACTACTGCTGTCTTGGTTCAGGATTCGAATAACGACAACGAGGTTACTGGGATTTTTACTTCTAAGGACGTCGTATTGCGGGTAATAGCTGCGGGTCTTAATCCAAAAAATTGCTCCGTAATTCGTGTAATGACACCGAAACCAGATTATGCTACTTCTGACCTTTCAGTACATGAAGCACTTCGGAAAATGTTTGAAGGGCGATATCTGAACTTACCTGTTATTGATCCAAGCTCAACCGAAATCATTGGCATTGTAGAAGTACTGAAACTGACTCACGTTACGTTATCTCAGATCAAAACAATGCAGACTAAAATAGGAACTTCAGATTTAGATGAGACTGTACCTTCTGGGTTAGATTCTTCTGATGAAACTCAAGGGCCGGCGTGGAACAAGTTTTGGACCTCCCTGGATCAAGAGGACTCGGAATCACTTCATTCGTTAAATTCTGATACACAATCTCCATTTGAAGTAACCAGCTCAGAGATGCAACAATTCTCACTTGATCCTGAAATCCAACCAAGTGACTCAGTTTCATATTCAGGTAACTCTATCTCTAGAGCGCTTAATATAGATTATAATTCTCCATTTTCCTTCAAGCTTAGGACTCCTGTCGGAAGGACTCATCGGGTTAGTTTTAAGCCAATGGAAGGAATCAGTCAGCTTCGTTCCATAATTTCTTCCAAATTCAACAACACTGAACGCCAGCTACTAATAGCTGAAGATTCATTTGCTATCTCTTATATTGATGATGAGGGCGACCTGATAAGTGTCACAACAGACCAAGATCTTTTGGATTGTGTCTACATATCTAAAGTTGTTCACAAAGAAAAAGCAGATCTACTTATACATAAACCTGATGATTCTCCTGATTCATTGCTTAATGGTCTGGCGAGAACCAAAATTGAGTATACTGCTGAATTTGTGAAAGGTGTTCCTAATGAGATTCTACTTCCAGGTGCAATCTTTGCTCTTGCAGCATCCATCGTTGCAATTTTTACGTTAACAAGAAATAAATAGAATAGCTTAAGATCTCGTTGATTCAAACTATATACATCATTATATTGCTTACACATTTTACGTTCTACCTATCGTAGCCCCCTTTTCAACTTTCTGAACTCTTTTCAATAGTTCATTGAACTTTACCTCCTTCTGTTTAGAACCCAAAAATTCTCCTACAGAAACATTTGTAGTCATATAAGCAGTAGGGTCCACATATATGGCATTTGGCAGCTGCTCATCCACTACCTTCAAGGAGGGATCCAACTTCTGCAACAATAGATTTCTGAGTTGTCCTAAAGTGTGGGTACGAGTGAGCTCAATGTCGGAAATAATTAAACCAAAGTTAATTTGTACCTTTTTGATCAGTTTGAAACGCTCTTGGATATCACTTAATTCTGCTGAATCATCAACAGAGCGCCCTGTAACGTGAGTGTAAGTAGAATCCAAAATGATGCTGACAGCCGTTTGGTACTGGGAGCTAGCTGCTAGCTTCTTGGAATAAATGGAGCGACGAGGAATCCAGCGATTTATTTGAAAAACATTAAGTTCCTTCCCCGAAATACTATCGGAAAGACTGTCTTTACCAATGATAGGTATAAAAGTAGATTTTGAGCTTGTTAATAGCTCCCCTTGGTTCTGTTCAATCTTCTCAATTAGTTGCTCAGTTGACTTCTTGTAGTGTGGCTTTACTACCTCGGTGGGGTTAGATCCTCTTTTGAAAAAGTCCAATAACGACCCTTTTGGTACTGTGACTCTAAAGTAACGTCTTGCAGTGGTGGACATTTATTATACCTGGTGATGAAAGCTTGGTCAAAGAATAATGAGAGCTTAAAAAAAATCCAAAATTCTTGGTGAGGGTACGACTAGAGTGTGAACTATAATTATACTAGTAAGATACTGATTTGTATATTAAAGAAATTAATAGAGTATATTGACAAAATGAAAACATTGTTTACCAACTGTAGATGCACCCAAATTAAAAGTGTTTGTACGCAAACGTAAATGCTTCAAAGCTAAGAACGTTTACTGGTGTAGTCCGATTTAATTTGGGTAGTGCTCGCTCCTGGTATGATTTTCTTCGACCGACTCACAAAAGGTTTGCCAGTTTAGCTACGCAAGGCAGATAGCAAACGTTATCGTTATCCTATGACCCTAGATAACCTCACTAACCAAGAAACATCAGTACTACGAATATTTATCGTTCGACATGGTCAAACTGATCACAATAGGCTCAAGATCATGCAAGGACATTTGGACACACAACTCAATTCTGAAGGGATTTATCAAGCTCAAAAAGTTGGAAAAAGACTAGCATCTATTCCGTTAGATGGGATACTTTCAAGCGACCTTAAACGATGCGTTCAAACAACGGAAGAAATTTTGCGGTTTCAAAATAGCAAATTGGAGAACATACCATCGACTAGTGCTTTAAGAGAAAGAAATATGGGAAAAGCAGAAGGGCTACCTTTATCGGAAGCTTTAAAGCAGTTTGGTCCAAAGTTTCGTGATTTAGGAGAGTCTAGAGAAAAGCTGCTTGGAAGACTAGTTGAGGAATGGGAACGTATTCTAGACGTAGGAATTTCTCGTGATTACAAAAATTTTCTGGTTTGTACCCATGGGGGAGTCATTACAAACTTCATCAACCATCTTTACTCCGATTTAGGTTACTGCTTAAACCCAAGCATAACAGGAGAACAGCTGAGGGTGCCATATAACACAAGCATTACAATTATAGATGTAAACAAAATTACAAGACAGGGGACCATACAGTTATTTGGAGACACACTACATTTAGGTGCCCCCATGAAAGTGGTGAAAGATCAGGATTTAAGGTAATCTAATTTACAGTCGAGACAAATGTATGTCTGACCATAAATAGAGGCCGTTCTGGGCCTACATTTTTACAGTAAAGTGTATACAATAGAATATGTTACTATTCTCCTCCTATTAACCGAATAACTTCTTTTGGTTGTCCATGGTGTTCGTTCTAGAAAATGACGCATACTGTGCAAATGGATCATTCCTTTCCAAATCATACTCCGGATTTCTGGCCTTCTCGTCCTTTCGACGATAATAAATACGTTTTACCCACTTCCAACACTCAGCACCTACCCAAAAGACGAGTGCAAACCCAATGGAAACACCCCATTCCCAAGAAATGCCTTTGTGCAAGAACACCTTTTTATTGATAACGGGAATGTAAATCGTTGGAATGAGTGTTATAAATCCAAGACAAACTGACCAGAATAACAACTGATTGTCCCATACATCTTTGAAAAACTGGGTATATGGAGTCTCCGAGTCAGGATGCATACGAAACAGTGATCGACGTAAATCAATCACTTCCCAAGCCAGAATAAGGGCACACCATGTCATCACAGCAAAACAGGAAGACCTGGCCCTGAATACTGCATCACAGGAGGAGCTATATGCATCATTGCAATCCTCACCTAAACGAGGTTCACCGCTAGCATTACCATCTCCGTAAACAACGATAAGGAATGGACCCATACAACAAATAGCCATAATTACACCATACACCAACATATCACAAAGAATTTCCCAGGTAAAAACATTTTCCTTAGGATCTTTAGGAGGCTTCTCCATAATATCAACAGAAGCCTTCTCCATACCTAAACCCATAGCAGGGAAACATGATGTAACCACAATGACCCACAAAACTTCAACAGGAGTTAACGGAAACACGGAGAATCCAGCTTCATCCATGAAGACAAGGCCCACCATCAAATAAAGGGCTTGAGCAACATTAACAGCCAATAGCTGCAGTACAAATTTTTGAATATTATCTCCCATTCTACGGCCTTCTTCAACAGCATTTAGGATGGAAGCAAAGTTGTCATCCGAAAGCACAATATCAGACGCATCTTTTGCGACATCTGAACCATTCATACCCATGGCAATACCAACGTCAGACTTTTTCAACGAGGGTGAGTCGTTGACACCATCTCCAGTCATGGCACAAAACTTCTTTCTTCTATGAAGTGCATCAATAAGACGAACTTTCGTCTGTGGGGCACAACGAGCTATGACCAGTGGCAAAACTGGCAAAGCGTCAACTTCATCATCTGTTAAAGCATCAAACTCAGTTGCAGTCATAACCATGACTTTAACGACTTCAGGTGCATAGTGATACAAATTGTGGGGTAAAATACCCACCTCTTGCGCAATAGCACGAGCAGTGGAGGGGTGGTC
The DNA here is from genome assembly GCA_023213065.1 of Komagataella ulmi. Classification (NCBI taxonomy): domain Eukaryota; kingdom Fungi; phylum Ascomycota; class Pichiomycetes; order Pichiales; family Pichiaceae; genus Komagataella; species Komagataella ulmi. The sequence continues at coordinate 1,374,197 of JAKWAZ010000001.1, forward strand.
ACCAGTAGCCATTCTAACGTTGATACCAGCCCTGTGGCACATTTTCACAGACGGCGCCGTTTCAGGTCTCGGTGGGTCATAAATACCAATGAGCCCCAAAAAAGTAAGGTCTGATTCGACCACAGCCCTATCAACATTATTCCAATGATCTTCTGGTTCAGGTTGTCTCTGGGCAAAGGAAAGAACTCGCAATCCTTGACTAGAAAACGCGTTCATCTGCTCGTCAATATTCTTATGATCTTCATCAGTGAGCGGTCGAGTCGTCCCGTCCGCTTGGTAGATTTTAGTACAACATCCAAGAACTCTCTCCACCGCACCTTTCGTATAGATGGTGTGCTTGCCCGATTTCTTTTCAGAATAGATTGCAGTCATTCGTTTGATAGAAGAATCAAATGGGAACTCTGCGAGATGCTCATACGGAGAATCTGGAGAGTCGTACGATAAGTCATCTCTGCTATATCCTAGCCTTGTGGTAAATACCTGTATCGCGATCTCCGTAGGATCACCATGAGATTTCCAAACTATCTCGCCATTGTCGTTCTTTTCCTCAAAAACTTTAGCAATGTTAGCCAATGTTGCAGTGAATAACCATTTGTGAAATAACTCTTTCTGAACTGAGCCGTCTTCAAATTTGTCGTAGACTTGAAATAAATTCTCATCATCTTCTAGAATTTGTACGGGGGATTTAGGTATAAACTCTACTTTTCCCAAGGTTGGATTGAAAGGATCAGTGGAGTCGACAACAGCAAAAGTACCCACAGCTGGCACCCAAACATTCTTGGCAATCATTCGTCCTTGAGTTAACGTTCCAGTTTTGTCAGAGCAAATATCATTCACAGCACCCAAAGCTTCGAGAGAATCAAGTTTTCTTACAATCACATTCCTACTAATCATAATCTTTGCTCCCACAGCCATAGTAATTGTTAGGACAACGACCAACGAGGAAGGTATCATGGACAAAGCCACACAGATGGCATAGATAGCAACTTGTTTGTTTACTTCAAAAGACTGGGAAGCCATAACAACAATTGCAAATACGACCGCAATGCAGAATAAGAAAATTGCTAGCTTTGAAAGTCTCTTTTGCAAAGGAGTTCCAACAGTTAGGCCTAAGAATGAAAGCACATTGTCCTTTATAGTACCAAATCCGGCTCTGAGATAAGCAAAAGCGTTAGCATTTCCCTGATCGTCCTTGCTAACTGTTCGTACCTTAGAAGTCTTATCATTCAGAGACTTTGCAATCTTTCCTATTTCAGTTTCAAGAGCCGTAAATACAACAATACCCTGGGCTCTACCTTTAGTGACGCTTGAGCTACTATAAGCTAAGTTTAGACGGTCACCCACTGGCATCACTTGCTTGTAAACATCATGAGGGCTTTTGACTACAGGCATAGCCTCACCAGTAAGAAGAGCTTCGTCCGTTTCAAAGTTCATGGCGTTGAACAATCGCATGTCTGCTGGAATAGTGTCACCAACCTTTACGATAACAATGTCTCCAGGAACAACCTCTTCGGAAGGTATAGTTTGGTCATTGCCATCTCTTATCACTCTAGCAGTTGGAGAGCTCAAAGATCTCAATGACCCCATAGTCTGTTCCGCTTTAAACTCTTGGAAGGAACCAACAACTACGTTTAGTAGAACAACGAAACCTATAACACCCCCAGAAATCCAATCTTTAATAGCCAGAGCAATGATCATTGAGATTATAAGAACGAGAATCATAGCATTACAAGTCTGATGAGCAACAATCTTCGTAATCGAAATCTTAGTCCCTTCACCTAGTGTATTAGGGCCATACTTGGCTAAATACTCTTTGGCAACAGCAGAGCTAAGTCCATGATTAATATCAGTTTGGAAATACTGTACCACCTGATCCGCTGTCATTTTGTAGGGCTCAAAGTCAGAATCTGAGATTGAAGCCGAATGTACCGAGTTCACATATTCGGAGTGAGACTTTTCCTTTTCATCACTGGAATTATCCAATCTTTGATTCTCCATAGGCATAGTGTGGCTTTCGGAACTTTTATGATGGAGGTTGAAGGGTATTTATAATAATCAATCCTAGCGCGAAGGGTCTTGTCTCGGCATTGTCTGCGGCCAAAAGAAGCAGCTCTTTGGAGCGCAAAGTTCACCAGATAAGCTGGTAGTGCGGCTGTTATGTCAGCTTATGAAAGCTCGCAAACGTCCATTACTCTGCACTTCAAGAGTATCAGCAAATGATTTCTTAACCCCTTCATATTGGAAACCTGCTCCAAATCATTTCTAGCTGTGAACGGTTGGGTAACCAATCCGTCCACATAGGAGTTCGACTGGTTAGGATGCCAAGAGTGGTCGCTGAACACCTGCATGAGATTTTCTAGCAAGAACCAAACCAGAATAAAAAGAAAAGATAGCGGCCCTCGAAGAGATATTGTATGAAATAGATTGCTTCAAAAGATCGATTGAAGTCAGCAGTTAGTAATGCTATTTTAATGGATCGGTATGAATTTCATGTTTTGTGATCTCAATTAATATCCATCAACTGATCTTGCCGTAAAAGTATTACTGGTGTGATTGACCTGCATTAAGTGCAATTCTATGAGCTGGCTTAGGCACGTGCTAGCTAGGAGTATGAGAACAGCACCACGATTAATGGTAAGACCAAGGATAATGAATGACTTAAGACCGGCGAGGATAACAAACTGAAATTCTGCGAGCTATCAAGCATATTCAATTTAATACTTGGGTCAATGCTTTTATGTTCTACCTCTGATTGCGCCCGGTTTCTTACTAGAATATTATGCTCTTTTTGTGTTGTTTCTTAAGAAAACTAAACGTTAATCAATTGACTGAACGACCACAAGCTTTACACATAGTCCTTTCTATATTTTGCTCATGGACCAGACCGCAGTAGGTAATGATATTTATTAGTCCAAAAAAATTCTGTTCAGGCGCGACAGGTAGTGGGAAAAAAATTCTGCATGAATTGATTCTTCACTAGGAATTTAATTCGTTAAGCGACATAAAACACAAATAATGTGTGGGATTCTCGGAATTGTATTGGCTGATCAGTCAGAAGATGTTGCAGCTGAATTGTTAGATGGAGCCATGTTTTTGCAACACAGGGGGCAAGATGCCGCAGGTATTGTGACCTGCGCAGGAGGACGTTTCTATCAATGCAAAGGTAACGGAATGGCCAAGGACGTACTTACGGAGCAGCGTATGAAAGGGCTAGTAGGTAATATGGGAATTGCGCAGCTCAGATATCCGACTGCTGGCTCTAGTGCCATGAGCGAAGCGCAGCCATTTTATGTGAACAGTCCATACGGAATTGCACTTTCCCATAATGGTAATCTTGTAAATGGACGTAATCTCCGCCAAAAATTAGATGATGTCCTTCATCGCCATATAAATACAGATAGTGATAGCGAGTTACTGTTGAACATTTTTGCTGCTGAGTTGGCTCAATACGACAAGAAGAGAGTTAACTCGGAAGATATTTTCAAGGCCCTCGTTGGTGTCTACAGGGAATGTCGTGGAGCTTATGCCTGTGTCAGTATGTTGGCCGGCTATGGTATTATTGGATTTCGTGATCCTCATGGCATCAGACCTTTAGTTGTCGGAGAGCGTGTGAGACAGTCCCAGACCCCCGATGACACCCAATTGCAATGTGATTATATGCTTGCCTCTGAGAGTGTAGTTTTGAAGGCTCATGGATTTCACAATTTTAGGGATATTTTACCAGGTGAAGCTGTTATTATCACAAAGAGAGGGCCTCCGGAGTTTTGTCAAATTGTTCCTGCGAAAGCCTACACTCCCGACATATTTGAGTATGTTTATTTTGCTAGGCCTGATTCGATTATGGATGGAATATCTGTCTACCGAAGCCGATTGGCTATGGGGCGCAAACTAGCCCAGAAAATCACATCTCGTTTCTCTAGTCAGTCCTTAGACGTTGCCCGAGAAATTGATGTGGTGATACCCGTTCCAGATACATCTCGGCCTTCAGCGCTGGAATGTGCCGTAACACTTGGCATACCATTTAGAGAAGGCTTTGTTAAAAATCGTTACGTGGGCCGTACCTTCATTATGCCCAACCAGAAGGAAAGAACTTCGTCTGTGCGACGTAAATTAAACGCTATGTCTTCTGAGTTTGCGGGGCGTAACGTTTTGTTGATTGACGACTCAATCGTGAGAGGAACCACATCCAAGGAAATTGTAAACATGGCAAGAGAAGCTGGCGCAAACAAAGTATACTTTGCATCGTGCTCTCCTGTCATTCGATACAATCATATATATGGAATTGACCTCGCAGATTCACGTGCTTTGGTGGGATTCGGTCGATCTGAAAAGGAGGTATCAGATTTGATAGGAGCTGACGATGTAATTTATCAATCACTTGATGATTTGAAATCTTGTTGTGTTCAAGAGCCCGAACTCCCATCGGAGTTGCCCTCAACCAGGATTGCATTCACCCAATCACCTCCAAAGATTAATGGGTTTGAGGTGGGTGTATTCACTGGAGTTTATGTGACTGGAGAGGAAGACCATTATCTCAAGGAGTTAGAGCTGGTAAGAGCTAAGAATGAGCTGTCACGTATCAATGGCTGCGGCACAGACGTTAAAGCGGAGACTGATATTTCTTTGTTTAATAGAGGTGAGAGTTGAAAATTAGTAAACAGCAAATCAGTTACGAAAATTTCATATCTACATTGTACAATTTGTTAATCATGCAACTAGTATATCCAACCGCTAATATGCAACGAAATCCGATTAATGAAGAAATCACTTAGGTAAACTGGTTTACTTCGCCAACCTCTCCCTGTATGAGATATTGAAGAGAGTTAGAATCTGAAGTCATAACTGTTAATAGATGGATGTGTCTAGAGTCAATCAACTAATAGTACAAACATCATTTGCAGCGTTACAATAACTTGGTCATCTTCTATCTTCTATAGTAACAGAGAACAGATTAACTCATTAGAACTACGATGTACGCTCGTCTTCGCACTTTAACGATGAGGCCTAATTATATAATAACAACAGGTGAGATAGTAAAACACGCTCACCATCTCCATCAAACAGAATCATCATGTTGAGTGGTCAATAATTGATTCGCAATTTCAATTTTGAGAGTTGAAATCCAATAAGAGGATTAGCTTCGTTTACATACATCGCGAGGAAGTTCATATTTGCTGGGACACTGTATGCCATTTTTGAATCAAAATAAAACGAAGTATGAGGCTTAGCTATAAGCAAGCTAATCTCGATCAGCAATTGCCCTGAGGAATCTACCAAAAAAGTATGCTGATTCAAACCGTGAAGCTGCTCTTGACCTTGCTCAATATTTCAAACTACAGATCACTTTGTCAAAAGCAAGGCTGGAAATTTCCAGACGATCATAATGCATCCACATCATTACCGGATACTAAACTAAAAGACAACACCAGACAGACCATTTGGTTGTGCAGATTATCATTTTTATCAAACATCATGCTCAAAAGTGAAAAATAAAGTGTAAGAAAAGTTTCAAAATGTCCTTCCTTTCTCCTTTTGCAATTCTAATTTACGTGAAATCTGTTACCATCTTAGACTCATTCCCTTATAATGCTTCACCTACAATTCCGACAAGGGCTAAACAAAAACTTAGACCAGAAAGCAAAGTTCCCTTTGCATAATATTTACCCAGCTTTGCTAGGCTATTTCGAACTTGATTCCGCTCAATTGCCAACTCTACTTCATCTTCGACATTATCTTCGGTCATTTCTCCTTCTACAGAAACATAGGCTGAACCGTCTAAAGAAGACCTTTCGGTAATGTCTTGCCTTTTTTGTTGCATTGATGAGCCATTTACACTTCGTGAAAGTTTCTCTAAAATAGTTGTTTCCAGAGGCCAAACATTCCACCCGTAGTAAAGCGCAAACGTAGGAAGACCAAGACTAGCATAAATCAGGTATAAGTGTCGAGCACTAACAGGAGATCTTCTGAACGTTTCTACCAACAGATAAGAACCAGTAGTCATGCATATGGCAACGATGTATCGAGTGGACCTAAGGACGCGTGCTACTAACCTTCGAATTCGTTGGTCAAGTTTGTTGTTATCGATCAACGTGACAAGATTATCAATTCCGCGTGAGGATGCATACCCAAGCACCCCTGTGGCAATTCCAAGTGAGCCAGTCCCAATAATTTTTGTAATAAGAGAGCACTTCATTGTGTTGCGCTTGGAAGTAGAATGCGAACAAAAATTAAGGGTAATTCTCGAAACCGCGACATCAATCAAACACCAACAGGTCGTGCTCTACACGGTAAGCGCACTTATCCACTTGACTTTCTTGCTTTAGAAAATTCTCCAAAAAAAAATTTTCTTCCCTTCTCTTGCAAATATTGTCTTCGAAGAATGTCCGTAAGAAACGCAACTTTTCGTTTGAGTCGTGCTGCTATTGCTCAGAGAGCTTTGGTTAGAATTGCATCTCAAGCCTCATTAAGACCAATGTCATTGAATTCTGCTACTGGAATCGCCCGTTCGCAGTTGACTTTTAGTCGTGGTGTGAAAACCATTAACTTCGGTGGTGTTGAAGAAGTTGTGCACGAGAGATCTGATTGGCCAAGGGAGAAACTACTTGAGTATTTCAAAAATGACACTTTGGCTCTTATTGGCTACGGTTCTCAGGGTTATGGTCAAGGACTAAACCTAAGAGATAATGGTCTCAATGTTATTATTGGTGTCCGAAAGAACGGTGCTTCTTGGAAGGCTGCTATTGAGGATGGTTGGGTTCCTGGTGAAAACCTCTTTGATGTCACTGAAGCTATAAAAAAGGGTTCTATCATCATGAATCTTCTGTCTGACGCTGCCCAATCTGAGACTTGGTCTACCGTCAAACCATTGTTGACTGAAGGTAAAACTTTATACTTCTCTCACGGATTCTCTCCAGTTTTCTCGAACCTAACTCATGTAGAGCCGCCATCTAATATTGACGTTATTTTAGCTGCTCCTAAAGGTTCGGGTAGAACAGTTCGTTCCCTGTTTAAGGAGGGACGTGGAATCAACTCCTCCTATGCTGTGTGGAACGATGTCACTGGAAAAGCTGAAGAAAAAGCCATTGCCTTGGCTGTAGCAGTCGGATCTGGATACGTTTATCAAACCACATTTGAGCGTGAAGTTAACTCCGACTTGTACGGTGAGCGAGGTTGCTTAATGGGAGGTATTCATGGTATGTTTTTGGCACAATATGAGGTTCTAAGAGAGAATGGACACACGCCATCCGAAGCTTTCAATGAGACCGTCGAAGAGGCTACCCAATCCTTGTATCCTTTGGTTGGAAAGTATGGTATGGATTACATGTATGATGCCTGCTCTACTACTGCTCGTAGAGGTGCGTTAGACTGGTATCCAATTTTTAAGGATGCCCTTAAGCCAGTTTTCGAAGATCTTTACAATTCAGTGAAGACAGGTAAGGAAACTCAACGCTCTCTTGACTTCAATTCACAACCTGATTACAGGGAGAAACTTGAGAAAGAACTGGAAACTATCCGTAATATGGAGATTTGGAAGGTCGGAAAGGAAGTCCGCAAACTACGTCCAGAAAACAACTGAGTTAACAGGCTGGTTTGATTAATGCCATAAGTTAACTGTCCACAGAAGGGACAAGAGAGATACTGTGTATCAATGTAGAAAGCATAATGAGACCTATGTCTTGTGAATAGACTGGGTACCAAATTTTTGACGTGTAGAGTTTGTGAGGCCGCAAGAGTATGATATTATTGAAAGATTCGGTTATTCTCCATTAATCATCCTGCTCTGTTAGCGCAGGAGTATGTCATGACAAAATCTGGGACTAGTAGGCAAATGGTATACTGTGTACTCCGGGGACTGAATTTGTCGTCAAAAAGATATCTGTTTCCATCAGGTCACGTGAAAGTGTATCATCTCTATCAGACTTTTTTAGCTATATAATGCAGTAGTTCTCCCACTGTTGTTCTTCAGTTTTCAATCGTAACTTGGAATGTCAATCCCAAAACCAGAAGGATCTACACTCAGATTGGGTTCTACAGCTCCTGATTTCAAGGCGGAGACCTCTCGTGGACCAATCTCTTTTCATGAATTCATTGGGGATTCCTGGGTAGTGTTATTCTCACATCCTGATGATTTTACCCCCGTCTGCACAACGGAGCTAGGAGCTTTCGCTAAACTGCAACCAGAGTTTGAAAAGCGGGGCGTGAAACTGATTGGCTTGTCTGCCAATACTACAGATTCTCATCAAGCGTGGATCAAGGATATTGATGAAGTAACCGGTTCGCATCTGACTTTTCCTATTATTGCCGACCCGGAACGCAAGATCGCTCTGGCTTATGACATGATTGATTTCCAAGATGCCTCTAATGTAGATGATAAAGGTGTTCAATTCACTATTCGTTCCGTCTTCATTATTGATCCCAAAAAGAAGGTCAGGTTGATCCTGTCTTATCCTGCCTCTACTGGTCGTAACACTGCTGAAGTTCTTAGAGTGATTGACTCATTACAAACTGGAGACAGAAACCGTGTGACCACCCCTATTAATTGGGTTCCTGGCGACGACGTTATTGTTCATCCATCAGTAACTAATGAGGAAGCAAAGAGTCTGTTTCCACAGTTCCGTGTGATTAAGCCTTACTTGAGACTGACCCCACTGGATTCTTCCAAATGAAGTTTTCGTAGATAGTGAGTGTCATGAACATGTTGATTTGGTATGAAAGGTTGTATCAGACTTGGTTTGATATAATTGCTTTTGAATTGTGAGCATTAAAAATAATTTACATGTAGGCGATGTAGATCTTTAATACCTGGAACAAGGCTGAAAGTCTGATTTCGAGTAGTCTACAATAATGTTTTCAACCATTTGAGCGTTGGCTGTATATTAGAAGCAAAAAGCTGAACAGCTAGACAGAGAGAGTTTTCAGGTCATGTAGAATCAAACTTTTTGACTCCACCAAAACGAAAAGGACCTAACCATACATTTGGTATCTAACTGGGTGTTACCCTCCTAAATATTACTGTGTAAACTTCATTTACGTATAATCTCAATCTAAGCATGAGCCAATCCTACTTTAGTTTACATAGATCAACAAAACTATTCCTAATTATATACTTACTCGCAGCAATTCTCTTTGCCAATTAATCTAGTGTTTTTTTTTGTCTGATTTACGAGCTAACTATATATGACTACAAAACAAAACAAAATATATCAACACACTTAGTACGGTCTATTGAAAAGACGAGACACAGCCAGCATATCTGTATGACCATTGTGGTACTTGCAAAATCGACTCTTGCTCACTGTTAGACTGTTTCATTTCTATGGAAGCACATGGCCCTACATTCTCCTCACCTAAAACCGATCTCCTCTTACAACATTCTCCGTCGTTGTAATTAGTGCCACGCCACTATACAAGGTTGCCTTGGCACGGGGCTAAAGTCAAATTCGATATGTTGCTGCAGTTGATATTTACTGTCGTTCCACCTGTTACTACGGACCCGCCGTGGTTAGGAAGCGCTGACCGACAATCGGAAACATGGTTGCATTATTGTTGACAATATTCATGCATTTACCTGCATGAAGAAGACATTCTTTTCATTCGTCTAGTCTACTCTCGTCTCTCAAGTGTTTCTGATGATTGTGTGATTGAAAATCGAATACTTTGATAATAGTCACTTTGTGTAATAATTGATCAACATCACCTTGGTTAGTGCCTGGCCTCGCTCGTTATTTTAATCACGTCCCGGTCGTCCAGGTCGGCCTGCTCTTATTCTTTTGTTGAAGCGACTGTTGATATTATCATGAACCAGTTTTTGATGCCTGAGGAGTGAATCCTTCCGAGCAAAGTACTTGTTGCAATTACTCTGTTGGCACTGAAATTTTTTTTCCTTGCTGCGGGCAACCTCAATTTTTGTTCCTGAATGCTGAGAGTAGTAATGGCGTTTGAACTCTGCCAGTCTTGGTAAGCCAATGACAGACCATACGCAAGTGTCGTAAGTACAACGATACCGTCGCTCCAGCTGAAACTTGTCAATGTGAGCGGCAAATAGCATTAGATTCGAAAAATACTGGGCGCAGTGGGAGCATTTATAGGAACCCTTTTTTGTTTCTAGAAGTTTAGACGCAAAAACTGGATTCTTTTTGAGCTGTTCAACGAGAGAAAGGGTCGATTCGCATGACTGACCCAAGTAGGCAATATCACCGGAATATTCTTCAACCTTTTTTTGTGTTGACCCATTAACTGACGTGTTGCCTACAGACGATGAAACACTTGAACTTTGCTTTTTAAATATAACTGGTGAGATAGTTTGAGGCAAAGGTGGATATGAGAAGCTGGACCCGTAGGCCGATTCAGGCAAAGGTTTGGAGTTATCTAAAGGATCCAGGGATGTGTCGTACATTGTACATGTAATGGGCTCATCTGTGATACCCTGGATTATTTCATGCTGATAATTGCGATACTGATGGATCCTAGAATTTGGGGCATGAATAAAATCCAAAGCGTGCTCGTCTGCAAAAGTGGAAACATCTGGAGGTAAAGAACCCGGAGGTGAGGTTCTAAGCGACCCCAAGGAAAGTGAAGTTGTTCGACATGGTGACTTTTTCCTTACTTCTCCATCCTCATTAAAAACATTGCCGGCTTCGTCGGTGGAATAATGGAATGACATAGAACCTAGAGAGGAATGATTATGGCCTGAGTGAGAGCTTGCGCCAGCAATTTCATTATTTGATTCGGCATGTCCAACCAGTGCCATTGAATCTGTACCAAAATACCCGGTGTCCTCAGAATAAAAAATTGATGGGAAGCTAACGCCATCTTGCAAAGGGAACAGGTCGATCAATTCTTCTCCTGGAATAATCGGTATTCCTATCGATCCTCCACCAGCTGCTAAGGCTGTTGATGAAGACGAAGGCGTGTCCACGACTTCTGTGACTGTGCCCTTAGTCATAGGAACAACCTCAAGCAACATGTAATCCATGCCTAATGGAAATTCTGTATCCGTGTTATATATATATAGGATTTGTCTTTCAGCTTTTGAAGAGTCTTGCCGATCATTTGACTTAAGTATAGCACGGACCCAAGACGCTTTGCCATTTTGATTGTGACAACCTGCATTTTTCCTACATATGCATGCATCCAACTTGAGACAGTATATTTGATTGGCGTAATTATAAACTGAGCAGTTGGCTGTAGTAAATACAATTCCAACAACTAAACTATTATTCATACCAGCAAACTCAAAGAAATTGTTAAAAGAAATGTCACTCTTCTTTGACATGTTCCTACAAACGTATGTGTTACTTACTATTGTGCTACTAAAATAGTGGCCTCTTTTTATCGGATTCCGTTTTACGACAATGTTCGGATAACTTATCCAGTTCTAGATTACTGTACAAGGATGCATATGACTGGAAGTAGCATGCATCAAAATATCTAAATTGGGTGATAACCTCCTCCAATCGAGAAGTGGTTCCTGATTTCGGCTGAAACCACGACCAAGTAGACACTTAGTAAATTCAAGTGGTACACGATCGTATTAGCACAGCAGATCACCTGATAGTAAGAAAACGAGCCGCCCCAATTTGAGCTTTGGATATGTCAAGACTATTGAATCGATGCGATTGATTCGAAAGCCCTTTTCGGGCCCACAGAATCTACAGAAAGTATGCCATTCCCTGGAATCGAACCAAGGTTTCGTCGGCCACAACGACGTGTACTAACCACTATACTAGAATGGCAGATGACCAGAAGGGCCATATTTTACTCTTAACAAGCATGTGTCAGGAGAACTATAAAAACTAGATTTCTTTTAATTATAATAGTCAAACATAATATGTAACATCCGCAATTGTGTTTCTAATGTATTGAATCCAAAACTGTTGGATATCAAAAAAATGTTTTCGTACCTACTTGTTTTGGCTAGGAACCAACTACAACAAACCAAGAATTCAAAGTTTCCTATGTGAACATGAGGTCATCCGAGTAGTCATGTTCCTTTTTTGAAATGTTTCTATAATCATAATTATGTACAACTTCCAACATTCTACAATATCAAAGAGTAAAACATAAAGATTTCAAAGCGAGCGGTACGAGATTCCTGCCTCGACTTAAATTTCTGGTTATTTAATCGAGTGAGAATGTTCTGTTCTGTTGAAACTAAGCACCTTGGAGTTGGAATTTTTAAACATGTTTAAAAAGTTTCTTACTGGAGATAAGTCAAAGAAAAGTGGCATTTCGACAAAATGTAGAAGGGACACCATACACTCTCCTTCTGATGTAGCACTGACAGAAGATAAAGCAAACATTCGGGGCAGCCCTACTCATCCATTTCAGCATCTTGCCGAAGCGGATACAAAAAGTGAATACGCTGATGAATTTTCAAATCCTAATCATCCATTTGGAGATGGGAATGACAAAATCTTTGGGATGGAGAATTTTGGAAATACGTGTTATTGTAATAGTATTCTTCAATGCCTCTACTACACCTCCGAATTCAGAGAAAAAATGCTTGCCTATCCACACAAGAATCCCCAGTTGACTTCCAGAAAAAGAAAAAGTCAGGTGCTAGGAAGTAAGACACACAGCTTCATAGCGTATTTGAATAACCAAACCCAGAATGCTCAAAATGCGAATGCTGCACCCCAGACCTCGTCCAGTGATAATGGTTCATCATCTTCTAAGACTAAATCATCATCACGTCGGACTTCAATTTTTGGTCTTAAGCGGGAATCTAGTACGGTTGACGATCAATGTAGTCAAATTCAGTTACAAGAATCGCAACACAGTGGCAACTCTTCCAATTCAGCTGACGTATTTCACCATGAAAACAGCGGATTGCTGGTCAAATATCCCAATTTCAAGAATATCAAATTTATTCCAGACATTGTAAACCAGCAAAATAATATTACTGTTGTCGGCGCGGTGTCAGATATTTCAGCAAATTCAGATCAGCGCAAGAAACAGGCCCTAGTGAATGGTCCTATTATACATCTTGATCAAAGTTTTCATAACGATTACGGATTGAGGCTTTCCCTTTTCACCGTCATGAAAGACTTGTTTGAGTGTATGGCAGAGAATACTAGCAGCTACGGAGTTGTGTCTCCAGTGAAACTGATTGAAATATTGAAGAAAGAAAATGAACTTTTTCGATCATCAATGCATCAAGATGCTCATGAATTTCTTAACTTTGTCATAAACAGTATCACAGAAACGGAAGAGGGTTCTACCTTTCAAGGCATATTCGAAGGCTTACTTACTAGTGAGACTAAATGTCTTTCTTGCGAGACGATAAGTTCTCGGAATGAAAAGTTTCTAGATCTGTCAATTGACCTAACTAAAGATTCTTCAATCACCAACTGCTTGAAGAATTTTTCCCAGATGGAAATGCTCAATGGCAGCAATAAGTTCTACTGTGACACATGCCATTCACTGCAGGAGGCTGCCCGAACAGTCAAATTGAAGAAATTGCCGAAAGTATTAGCATTGCATCTGAAGAGGTTTAAGTACGAAGAGGCCCTACAACGAAATGTTAAGCTATTCCACCGAATTGCTTATACAAAAACATTAAGAGTTTTCAACACTACTGAGGACTCTGCTGAACTAGACAAACTGTATGAACTATACGCGGTCATTGTTCACATAGGCGGAGGGCCTTATCATGGTCATTATGTTTCACTTATAAAAACTCCTCTCTTTGGATGGCTGTTATTTGATGACGAGACTGTTGAAGCAATCAACGAAGACTACGTGTTGAGATTCTTCGGTGATGGTGTCGGCTTAGCCACAGCATATGTATTGTTCTACCAAGAATTACAAGAAAAACACCACATGAACTTCTCTCTCTACAGTGATCATCCTAATGAGACTTTTCTTGGTGGGTAGCAGGGCTGGAATAACTGGGAACACTTTTTGAATTATTCTCATAGCACAATCCAGGTGACAAATTCAATTATCTCGCATTGTCAAAGTGAAGCTGATTTGAAGAAGAGACGCACGATTTTCAACTCCGGTCGATAGCTTGGCCGAAGAACTAGATAAAAAGCCTTTCTATATTATAAAGGGGCATTCTTAAACAAATAGCTAACGCTTTCACCATTGTGGAGTCTTCGAATGGCTTCTGCTAGAGTGCCACTAATATCAATGACATCAATCTTGTTGCTTTGCTTCCTATTGGAAACTTGTGGCATGGAATTAGTACAAGCTAGAAAATCTAAGGAAATTCCGGAGTTTATTCTTTCAATAGCATTGTCGCTGAGGATACCATGTGTCACTATTGATACCACGCGGCGAGCTCCGCTATTCAACAATGTGTCCGCTGCCTTCACCAATGTACTACAAGTATCAGCTATGTCATCAACGAGAATGCAAACTTTATCTGTAACGTCTCCAACCAGAACCATACGCGATACCTCATTAGCCCTTGCTCGTTCTTTGTGTATCAACGCGAAGTTGAGATCTAATTCATCTGCTAAAGCTGCGGCTCTTTTAGCTCCTCCGGCATCAGGGCTTACGATAATAGCTTCTTTCCAATCTGTTATTCTTTCCCGGATATAACGAAGTACACTGGGTTCAGCATAAAGATTATCTACTGGAATATTGAAGAATCCCTGAATCTGCGAAGCGTGCAGATCCATAGTGATCACATGGTTGCAGCCAGCAGTGGTGAGAAGATTGGCAATCAGTTTTGCAGTTATTGGAGCTCGGCTCTTATCTTTCCTATCTTGACGAGCATATGGGAAACTAGGAATTACAGCAGTAATACGTCGAGCAGAGGCACTCTTGCACGCATGAATCATGATCAATAATTCCATTAGGAAATCATTTATTGCAGTCTCTCCGCACCCACTTTGAAGTATGTATACATCTTCGTCTCTGAGTGACTCGCCAATGCTTACAGCTGTTTCCATATTGGAGTACTGATATGCCTTGACATTGCTGACTTCAATCCCTAACCTCCTCGCTATTTGCTCACCTAATTCTGGATGGGAGTTTCCGCATAGAAGCTTGATACTGTTCTTCTTTTTTGTAACGGTCATTGAACTTGTCAAGACTATATCTATGGAGATTGATACGTTGTGATGCTGTCAATTTTAGTCGAGGCCTTTTCTAGTGCAAGAAAAAAAAAATTCGAGATATTGTTTAATCGATCCCTAATTTTAAGTTGGCGGAAGACCACCGGACTAATCGTTGGCTGAGATACGCTTTTCCACCTATGAGGCTCCTCTAGGTAAAAGGAAAATCAGTTTTAGATTTTAATTTGAAGATGATCCACATTTCAATAGTCTCCAGCTAAACTCGGAGAAGGAAGCATTAAGTCACTTTTTATTGATCCACGAACACTAAACTTTATATAGTACTATTTATCTTTCTTAGGAGGGAGCTTACCCCACCAACAAGGTTTTCATTTCCCAGAGAAGATCTCTCAGAACTTTTGATCTCCAGTAACCCAGCGTAATAAGGTCTTTCGCGGGTAAGTGTATGGAACCCCGAAAAGAACACTTTCGATCCAGTTACTGGTTAAATACAATTATGGCTACGAAACAAGCTCATCGACGACTCACCAAAGAATATAAACTCATTCAAGATAATTCGCCACCCTTTATTACTGCTCACCCTAGTGAATCAAATATTCTAGAATGGCATTATGTCATTGATGGTCCTCCTGACACCCCCTACAACAACGGCCAATATCATGGAGTTCTATTGTTTCCATCAGAATATCCATTCAAGCCCCCGTCCATAAAAATGTGCACACCGAATGGACGCTTCCAAACTAATACCAAACTTTGTTTATCTATGAGCGATTTCCACCCAGACCTATGGAATCCTGGATGGTCGGTTAGCACTATACTCATGGGATTACTGAGTTTCATGACTGGTTCCGATTCCACCACCGGATCTATAAGTACCAGTGATGCTGTAAAGGTAAACCTTGCAAAGGCCAGCAAATTTTACAATGCTTGCCAAAATTCAGCGTTTCAGGTTCAATTTCCAGCACTTGCCAAGCAAACAATTGACCAGATACACGAAGACAGGCTGAGAGAGAGCTCCGACGTACGGAAGCTAGACCATCCTACTGATACTGCTGAAGGTATTATCAATATTGGGGAAATAGAAGATCCAGAAGACAAAGTCCGATACCAAATATGGAAAGAAAATGAATCCAAAAGAGAAGACGAGAACGACAAATCGCCTGCGTCAATCCTTTCAAAATTGCAGTACGTATTGTTTTTTATATTTCTGGGTGCCATATTCAAGTATTATACTCATTGAGCGTTTTAAAAAATGTGAACTCTAATCATGCTTCATAAAGAGAAAGCGGCTAATAGGTAACAAAGTTTAATGGCCTATTCCAGAAGGCTAGAACTCACAAGTGGATTTCTTCTTTGATTGTTAAACTCTGAAGTACATCCCGATCGTAGTGTTGATAGTAGTTACCTATTTGACTTCGTTTTAACCCTTTGTGAGGTATCGTCCGTAATTTCAGTTACTCACCTCATGAATTTTTATTTTGAACGTAATATGTTAACTTAGTTGATCGACATATTGTTGCAAATCTTCTTCTTCAAATATCACTTGAACCATTAAAGAGCAAGATGGACAAACAGCAACATCTTCCCCATCCTTCAAATCATCTAATGAGATTTGAAACCTATCTCCGCAGGGACAAGGATACTGGAAGATCTTAAGGATAGGATCAAAAATAAAATCTTCGATTTCTATGTGATCATAAATAGTTTCCATGAATGTGGTAAGAAAACCTTTGAGTTTACCTATATGTCACTCGCTGCTTCAAGTTCCTCATGGAAAACCAGTAAATAGGGAAAGATTATTTCGACAGAAAAAAAAAAAAGAAAAAGCTAAAGTCAATCACGTGCATATATAAAGGGTAAACAATATTTTGAAGTCACAAGAACTCAAATCGGTAATCGATCTTGTCATGTGATTTGTCTTGCTTGACTTCCCATCTAAAAATCTTTTCTTACTTTTCTTTCCTCAAACATCAAGTAAAGTAAGTGAATTATTAAAACTTGCAAAATCAAGCCATTGCCTCATTCAACTTGATCGACTAACAGTTATTAGAATGGGTATTTCTCGTGATTCACGTCATAAACGTTCCGCTACTGGTGCTAAGCGTGCACAGTTCAGAAAGAAGCGGAAGTTTGAGTCTGGTCGTCAAGGTGCCAACACTAAGATTGGACCAAAGAGAATCCACACTGTTAGAACCAGAGGTGGTAACAAAAAGTTTAGGGCTTTAAGATTAGAGACTGGAAATTTCTCTTGGGCATCCGAGGGTGTCTCTAGAAAGACTAGAATTGCTGGTGTTGTGTATCACCCATCAAGTAACGAGCTGGTTAGAACCAACACTTTGACCAAGTCTGCTATTGTACAGATTGATGGTACCCCCTTTAGACAATGGTATGAAGCCCATTACGGTAAGGCTTTGGGTAAGAGAACACAAGCTGAAGTTGATGAAGAGTCTGAGAAATCCCCTGAATTATTAAAGGAACAGGCCTCCAGGGCTTCGGAATCCGTTTTGGAAGATGCTTTGAGCCACCAGTTCCTTTCTGGTAAGCTTTACGCCTGTATTTCTTCTAGACCGGGCCAATCTGGTAGATGCGACGGCTATATTTTGGAGGGCGAGGAACTAGCTTTTTACTTACGTAGATTAACTGCTAAGAAATAGGCACATAAGATATTAGGTACTCTTTGATGAAACTCGCTCGACCTTTCCAGTGGGCAAGTTTTGATGATGTCTAAATCATAGGCTTCAATGATCATTATTGTTGATTTAAATAAAGGATTAAGTCCCGACGAATCCGCTTACTGAGACTGACTACGATGCTAAGAAGCAAAAATTCTACACTATCAGAAACTGATCATCCGCATAACAGAGCTTTTTATGAGCTCCTTCAGCACAGGTCTGTAAATGTTATCATCACTTAGTGTACAATCAGATACGCCACCTTGTTGTTCCCTAACAGCCAAAGATTGCTGAGAATGTTTTTTTTGGATTGTGAGAAATGTAAAACCTTGAAATTTTTACAGTATACATGGTGTACGGACCACTTACTGATGCGATTATATTAGGGCTTCAAGTCAAAGAAAGAATAAAGGAAAAACTAGTCCCTGTTAATCAATTGTTCACAAGTTACTAACTGGATTTACCTGTAACTGTCTTCCATTCTAATTCACTGTATTATGGATGGCTCTATCTAGTAACTTAAAACCCTTATACATTTGCTTAACATGCAAGCTATACCAAAAGATCATGGCGAGGGCAATGCACTCATTCGTCAAAAGTGAAAAGCTAAACTCTTTGAAAAGTTTAGGAATTGTTTTCCTTCGTGAGCGATGTGCATATTCAACGCAGGCACTATTTTGCACAAATTCGGACCATCATATTATCCCTAGGCTGGCATTCTCCATTCCGTATAGTGTTGTTCAAAAAAGTCGATACTTGCTTAAAGTTAAACGTAGTCAGCACTACACGACACGGCGCTTGCTCGCTCGACTAAAAATTGACAAAAAAAAACTGATGATGCTCGTTTTTCTGCCGCATACGAAACTATACATAGTGCCGCGATTTCTGAGACTCCTACAGCAAAACACCTTAAAATAGGTAATTTGAACTTGACTGTTTGAAATATTGAACATGAATTTTCTCAAAAAATTGCTAGGTAAGAAACAAGATGACCATTTATTTAAAGCAAATGGTGCACCAGGAGGTTTCCAGGACGATGGAATTCACCACAGGGGAGGCCCGGGTGAAAATCAAACTGGCAGCCCTGGCGGATTTCAAGGGAAAAGCACGCATGGTGCACCTGAGTTCACATCGCCTTCTAACGGGTTTCAGGGGAACGGACACCACCAAAAGGTTTCACATTTGAGCCCACAACAGCAAGGAGCGCCGGGAGGATTTGTTGGCTCAGCAGTGCATGGTTCACCTGAAGGTGACTCTGAATTGGATTCGCACTACAAAGGTCACTGTGATTGAAAATCAGAATCTACTTTTACCTTGTAAACTGCGAAATTAATAAGTGCATTAGTCTTCTTAATGCTCCTTCTTAAATCGATCGGCTATGTTATACCTCAATCTCGTTGGCTCTTATTGCATACATGAATCAATTTAGGCCATAAGTGTAATAAGTAAATGTTCGACATGATCTTCGCGGTTCTATTTAGTAGGCTGACTCTAGAATGGACTCGCAAGAACAGAAGTGGTAATCGTGGATAGTAATGAAGTTTTGAAGTTGTGATATAATCATGATTGCTGCAATCTTCAAAAGTAAGAAATGATAAGAAAGATGTAGCTAGAATATGTGCCCACTACTCGAAAGATCCTTGAATAATTCGGAACCTGTGAGGAGAAGCGGATCGTCTCTGAAGAATCACCAAAGAATAAGGATCGGTGAATTTTCATAAAAGACTAACGTGACACTGAAAAAATCACAGTGTCCAACTGCTAGAGGTAGCGTATCTGTGACGTAATCTGAATCGTGAACCAACCCACTCTCTATCACTAGGGTGTCATAAGAACATATGGAACAAAGAACTCCTCTGTTCCCAAGGCGAAGTGCGTCCAATTGGATAGGATCTTGAAACCTGATCCCAATACAGTCACAGAGAGACATAGACTAATCATATATCAAAATATTCCATTGAAATGAGCCTTTTAAACGGAGTTGAAATTCCCGGCCTTTCACATAAGGACATTTGATTTTTCCTTAATTTTGAAAAGCTAGAGAAAGGAATGTATCAACAACATACATGGAAATTGTCGTTAATAGCATTATCCCCTTGATTTAAAATTTTCACTGATTTTCAGAATGATATGTAAACTAGGATCTCATTTTTCTTCAGCGAGTTAGATTTATCGATGTTATGTAACATTTTGTATTCAAGAATAACCTAAATTACGAAGACGAGAGGTTGACTATCGTATTGGCGGACACCTAACTGTTATTATACAATAATAGAGGGGTAAATTAACCATTCTATGATCACAACCACAGAGTGCAGGGTATATGTTAGAACATAGTAAATTAGTAATGCCTTGCACAAAAACAAAATTTGGTCATTAGAAACAGATCATCATTTCAAAAAGTTCATCATTACGTAACAAGTAGTGTACTAAACGCTGTCTCGGGATGAGGGCAACACATTCATTTACATTGTCCTATTTACGGGCTGCAAGGGAATCGATCTATTTCCGATATCAGCATTTATTGAGGAGACTTAATTTCCCCCCTTCCCCCTTTACACAGCATATATAGGGAGTAAGAAACCGTCATTTAATTGGCTGTCCGTTTAGAGCTTTAAAAAAATGTTGCTTACAGGAGCCTTGTGCCTTTTGCTGGCATCTCACGCTGGTGCATCACCACTATCCAGAAGCTATCATGACGTCAAGACTGCTGCCTCTGTTGCTCGTACGTTAGTTCACAGGGAAAGTCTAACTCAGCTGAACTCAATTTACCAATCAGGAGAACTTGAGGGAGTTCCTGTCTCCTTTGTAGAATACTATGCAGATTGCTTTAACGATGGAAATCCTCTGATGCTTCTGGTTGATATTTCCACTTCACAAAAGAACATTGCTCAAGGGTCACCCTATTCTCTTGCTATCAAGGTGGGCGATCATCAGTTAGCTGATAAGAAAGTGAATGGGAAATACCCAGGAGAGACTTTCAAATCAACTGCAGGTTCTCCTCGTGTATCTATCACCGGAAAGTTGCATGACGTAACTGAACAAGTTTCCCACAATATTTCGGTCACCAAATGCTTCGTTAAAAGACACCATGATTCACTGTTTTGGATACCGGGTAAAGAGGTGGCCCATTCCTCCAAGTGGTGGAAGTTTGACGTGGAGTCCGTCTATTTTGTGGGAGGATTTGGTAACATGGCCTATATTGGAGAAATCCCATTAGAAGAGTACTTATCCGCTTCCCTGTTGGACGAGGAGGAATACTTGCAAAAATTGGATTATTACATGCAGTCCAATTGGGAGCAAGTGGTAACCAGTAATCCCAACCAGTCTCCAAAATATATTGAAGATATCAAACCTCATTGTTCCCCACAAAAAGCATTTGAGAAATATCACAACAGGGCTGGCCACATCAGGTATCACGAAACATACGGATACTCGAAGGAAGGTGTCAGTTACCATGAAGGTCACCACTCTCAGAAAACCTTGAAACAACACCTCGATAGAAAGCCATCCTCTTATCATGGCCGCTATAATAACAGAAATGGAGATTACAACTTGAAGAATAAGATGCAGATATGTGGAGCAGCGCCTGATCATGGTGGTTGTGTTGATAGACACATGCCCATTGAGTCTCACCAAACTGATCTAAACAAATTGGAATTGTTCAAAGAGTTTTTCCAGAAAGCAGTACGTCTTTTTTAATGCGGTAAAACATAGCTAAGTCTTTTTCGATTCGCTTTGTCTGCAGTTGTCTGTTGTACACTAGTATTTTGCAATCTTACTTTAATAGATCACCTTGAGAAGTGCGATTATTGTGTAAAGGAGAAAGTCAGTTTTTTTTCAAGGGAAATCGAAGAACGCTTCTCAAAGAAATGATGAATACTATTAGTTTGTTGTCAAGCATAGCATACCTTCCTCTAGGATAAGACTTTTATGTGATACCACAAAGATCTTTGTTGATCTTAGACCACTCCGAGAATCCTGATAATTCCAAACTTCGAAAAGGCGTCCTCTTTTGGTTTGGGTGGCCAAACTGGAGAGCCTCGTTTGTAACGTAAAATAAATTGATAGTTTTTGCCCAAGCCTCAATACACATTATAGAGTGCACATTCAAGGTTAATAAAAACGTGGCTCAGATTTCACTCAAACATAGCAAAGAATCGAACTCAAGAGATGTAACCTAGGTAGAGAAATATGTATAAATAAGTGTGATGTATAAGCGTTTTACAGATTTCTTGACCATGTTGTAGAAACTTGTCCCGTTTAGGCTGTCAAGAAAGTAATCAATCACTCAGCGCGAAGAATGATCTTTGTCAGCTCCATGTACAGAGAGATACTTTCAGCACTAAAGTTATCGAAGTTGATTCGTGTACTCCATCTTAATCTTCACCAAGAGTCATTTATTACCCATATTAAGACAAATGAAGCAAAAACCCACCATACCTTCAGCTGAAACAGAGGCAGACCGCCTCAGACTCAAATGCAAAGATCTCAAGCAGAGAATAGGTCAACTAGAAGGTACCAGTGAGCTCGCGTCTTTAGCTGTAGGTCGCCTCCGTTACCTAGTTCGTCGCTCCCGTTTTGAGTACACTTTACTATTACATATGCTTAATGAAGCAGATTTCAGTTCCAATTCAGATTCAAGAGCGACTCTCTTACAAAGTTATTTTCAAGACGTTGACCTTTCCAAGGTGTTGTTGGTTAATAGAGGAACAGCAAAGTCGCCACAACATTTACCTGCGCTTTCTACAAAGAAAGCGAAACGTCTACCCAAGAAGCCAAGAGATCCAGATTTGCCAAAACGACCAACTAACGCATACTTGATTTTTTGCGATTTGGAGAAAGATAAGATTCGAAAGAGTTTGCAGCACGATCGTGATGTCGCTCAACCAGGGGAAGGCGTGCATAAGGGCAACATAGATCTTTCTCGTGGACTAAGTGATGCATGGAAGTTATTGGACGAGGAGAGTCGTAAACCCTACTATGCTCTTTACGAAGAGGATCGTCGCCGTTACCAGCGAGAGCTAAAGGAGTATCAGCGCAAGAAAGTTGAGGAAGAATCACCTGCTAAGAAGCAAAAGATGGAACACTTGCCCTTGCCGTTGAGCATGGAGCTGGATCCAAATGGAGTGGATGTTGATGTTGATAACGAAGGTGAAGTTGGAGGGGGCATTGATGCGGAAGCAGATGCTGAAACCGACGTTTATGTTGACGCTGACATTGATCATGATATTGACTCAGTCCTCGATTCCTCTGAAAGAAATTATACGCTTCTTGGCGCTAAACCTGCAGATGCACCCGCTGATGGTATTCAGGAAGATGTTAAAAAGAAGACAACGATCCATCCTCATTTAGTGGATGCAGGTGTGCATGGCTGGTCTCCTTCAGTAACAACAAGTTCGTCAACTGATCAAGCTCTTCTCTCTACTCAAGTTGTTGGGGGCGATGAGCCCCTACGAGATGTTTCAAGAAAAGACGTAACAGAATTCAAAGATAAAGAGTCATCTATTTCATAGGATCCTACAGAACGCAGACACATTTTTAAATTTCCAACCATTATGGACAGTATACATCTACTACTTCTTGCGAGTTCGCTTATCGTCGCGGAAGAACTCATTCGCCAGGGTTGCGTCAACAGCTTTTCTTTTGGCCCTATGCCTTTTCTTTTCATGTCTGATAGCTCTCAACTGTTGTGCCTCTTCTGGCTTAGTATCTTGAATCTCTTTCCAACGGGCTTTTCTTTCGGCTCTTCTTTGGAGTACAATGGTCTGAACTTCGACAAATAGTTCAGTAAAAATGCTAGTTCCTAATTTCGAATTTAACATCGATACACACTCTTCTGCGAGTTGTTCTAGTTCAATTTTTCCTCCATCGTGATACTCGCGTTCAATGAATGGGTACAAAGCCAGAATGATTTGTTTGGCATATAGTTGACGTAGTTTATCAGGGCTGACTAACTGAATGATGACTGCAAAGTACTGAATTCCAGCTTTCTTCGCTTGCAGTGCTCTACTATCCTGTCTTACTATAGTGCATACTCGAGAGAGGGCCCACTCCAAGTTAGTGTCATATCGGCAATCCTTTGATTCCTCTCTTTGCAAACACTTGGAGTTAGATGAATTCCAGTGAACTGATAGGTTACTCAGGTTTCTGACGACTTGCTCACCCAATTTCTCCGAAATTTCTGGAGCATCTAACTGATGGAGTAGCCTATAAGCTATAGTCTGGGCTTCGTATTGGTCAAAAACGGTCATAAACACTGCAGTGTGCTCTATAAGCGACCCAATAATGCGTGATGCTAAGAGTCTTATCCAACCATGAGGAAATAAAAGGATATCAATCAGGTCTTTCCAAATAGTCAACAATCGGGCATCATTTAATTCAAGTTCCCCATGATGTTCAAGTATAGAAGCAAAAGTGTTTAAACAGTAAAACAGTAGCTCCCACTCAATGATTGCAGCTGACCCAGCACTAGCAGAGACAAAGACTTTGTGACAAGTTTGTAATATTAACGCATCAAATTCTGTATCATAACCCACACCAGTTTGCTGAATCAAAAGTTTGTACGTGTGAAGACCACAGCGTTGCAATATAGTGGTTTCATGATTCGTCCAGGCTTTCCCATATTTGATGATTTTCAACAATAATTCTGAAGATGAATGTTCATAAAGAGTTTTCAGAATTTGACTGATCAATAGACTAGCCATTTCCCTGCATTTTGAAGAATCGTCTACAATGGAGACATTGATCAAAGATACAAAAAATGACGAAGACAACTTGCTTATCAAACCTATGTCCGAAGACTGAACAACGTGGTGCAATAGCTCCATCACCGACTGACGACCTGTTTCGACAGGATAATCCAAATTATCAACTAGCATCATAAACTGCTTCTCCAATCGTCCTCGACTTTGGTCATACTCCATCAAAAATTGAAAATAGACTTCGAGCGACAATTTCCTGGTCAGTTTGTTATGGTTTGTAATCATAATCTCAGCTATCTCGTTCATAATTTCGTATATCTCTGGAAGCATTACGTGTTGAGAGACTAGTGACTTGAGAAATTCAAAAGCCAATTCCTGTTTGGGAGGTTCGGCTAAATCAGGATGAATTTGTAGAAGTATATAGCTAATGTCTTCACTTGTTAACTCAATCTGGGACTTAAACTCTATTACTCGAGAGAGATATTTTAGGGAAGCCTGGCAAAGCTCTGAACCTGTATTAGGGCACTCTCGTAAAATTTTCAGCACTTGGGTGGTATATCGTTGAAAAATTGGGTTCTTATCAGCAGGGAACGGCAACTGAGCCAGAAGGATCATGATTCTTAGGTTAGAAACAACAACTTCATCATCATCACTTTCACAAAGTGATGACTCCAGCATGGGTAGAAACATGGATAAGTTACCCACTGTCAAGAGATTCTGATGCTCTATCAACACATTCCCAAGAATGTCGAATGCGAATTTTTCAAGCGTTCCCACGTATTGTGAGTATTCATTCATTGTTTTCAAGGGTCTGCTATCTAGCTGTACCAAAAAATGAGCAGAAGAGCCCTCAACATTTCGCTTTGACTTTCTTTTTCTAGTCTCTTTCTCTTCAACGTAGCTCTGGGCTTGATGATATAGCTCATAGCAGAGAATTAAAATTTGTGCTGTGTTCGCCTCAGCATTGTGAGACAAGCCTACGGAAAATTGATGCATCAACTGGTTGAGTTTAGTTCGCATCTTCGACGAAAGTCTTTCTCTAAGAATAAACTTTACTGGCTGAATAAGTACTGAAAAGTATTTCAAAGAGATGTTTCTGGCTAGAATTTCGGCCGTTTCGAAACTCATCTTTTCCTTTACCTCCTTCGTCCTACTGATATAAGCATCGGCATCTTTCTCATGACCAGCAAGTCCGAATGTGTCTTCCATAATGATATCAATGATCAGTTGGGCACAATCATCCATATCCCCATGAGCCAGGTGATCATTCTTGGTTATATGGACCATCAGATGGTACACCGTGTAACTAAGGATATGAACATGAGCTCCTCGTGACAACGCACCCCTAAGTTCCTTGATAATAAACTTAAAGTGTGAAGCGCCTAGAAGCACAGCAATCCTGCCAAGATATTCTCTAACGGCATCGCGGACCGACTCTGTCTTGCACCGCAATTGTTGACAAACACCTGTCAAAACTCCTGGAAGTTCAGCAATCATCGATTGCTCATCCAAACACAATACTGCAGAAACCATTCCAAGCGATAAAGGAACTCGGATCAATGCCGTGTTTTGTTCCTCATCTTCTTGAATAGAAGGAACATTCAGACGCCTTATCATGGACGGAAGTAAAGTTCTCTTGACAAAGAAATTCAGTTCTGCATCTGTAGGGTATTCTCTGAAAGTCAGTAAATGGTTACCTTTTCTATAGTTTTCAACAGATTGAAACATGCTCTTGGAAAGAGCAACAACTATGTTTATATTGCTTCGAAGACCGTCAACTGTAGGTTCTCGTTTTAAGCGAGCAAGATGCTTTCTTATTAGTAGTTTGAACTGACTCCATATTAGCACACTTGACAGATATGCCATAGTATTAGTCGCCTCGGTGGCCAATTGCTCGTGCTTCTCATATTGAGAGAAACATACAGTTTCAACGATTGGAAGGATATACTCATAAAGATTATCGACAGATAAATCTTGGCGATGTTCTTTAAGCTTTCTCAGAGCCGAAAAACGACAGCAAGTTTGAATGTTGACGATATCATTAAAAAAGTCAACTTTCTCCTCGTCACTTTTCTGTTGCTCCGCAAATTGCAAAGGGTTGAACACCGAGCTCTCTTTCGTTTGCGCAATCAGAACCTTCAAATCATTCAACTCAACAAAATGGCGGGATACGCTAACGATGCTCCTCAACACTCCAATATATTCTGTTTGAACTAGTACGTTTTCATTCAAAAGTCCCTCTTTCAAGCGCGGTAGAACTACAGCCTTCAAAATTTGTATTAAAGGCTGGGCAGTTTCAGTGGTTTCCTTCAACGAGTAACACTCGATAAATCTTCTCAGGGTAAAGGAGGAATTTGATCTCAAAGATAATTCTTCGGCATGATCGATAAAGTAGAGAGAATTGTAAATGATTGGAAGCCATTGCAGTGGCGTCAAGTTCTGAAATAAGTCTTCGTTTATTCTTCGGAAGGCTCTTAGCCTCGTTGGGTAATCAACGTCCTTATCTGAGTTAGGGCCATGTGCATTCAAAGAGTTTACCAAATCACCAATGGGAGAAAGCTCTGCAAACTCTTCTTGGAGGCTAATAAAAACACTCCCTATCATCACCCTAATGCTGTTTTGAGTCTCAATTCCATAAGCCTTGGAAACAACTTGATACAGAGGACTAATTTCCTCGATAGTGGAAGAATTATTTGCCACTAAAGAAGCCAAAGTCTGATAAACCCGAATTCTGTCACGCTGCTCTATTTGCAGTCTTTGTTTGTTAAGAACTGCAGTTACAGCTTCTATCAATTGAGTTTTGATCTGAAGGTCATTGACGTAGCCATTTTCTACAAGAATCAAAAGTACATCAATCCCAAGAGTTATCACTGGAGGCTCTTCTATTTTCTTCAAAAGTGGAGCCAAGATCTTCAGAACAGCTTCTACAATTAGAGAGATAGCTTCAATGTAAACGACATCTGGAACAACCCTGCTGATCATTGTTTTCACGAAATTAAGCACCATCTTTATGACTTGGTAGTTGAGATACTCTGTATCCAATAAAGATAGAACAGCTCTAAGAGGAAGAAACCCTTCGGTGAATAAGTAATGATAGTAGTAGTCTCCTGACCACAAGCATAAAATCTTTAGAATAGAAGATGCTTGTCTTGAATTTTCCGGTATAATTTTGAACAACCGGTCCTTCAAAATGAATCTGAATATAAGTGGAAAATACTCATCCCATGAAAAAACTTGAGGGTCAAGAACAAGAAAAAAATTTCTCAAACAGTTCATTGCTGACTGTCTCAGAGCTTTCGCCAACTTTTTTATATGAACTTCGGATTCATCTTTAACATCATCTTTCTTGCTTTGAACAAGGGTCTGAGCCAATGATAAAGAATAGACTAGAGGTTTGACTGAGCAACCCAATGCTTCTGTATAAGGTCTTCCCAAAGTAGACGCCACGTCCTGCAACATGTTAACAAAACCTATTTGTTTTTTCAAAGATTTTTCTGAAACGGTATGGGTGTCAACTTTTTCGTTACGGAAAAAAGCTACGCTATCAATGTTTTCATGTCCCAACGAAAGAAAATATACAATGTGACGTTTTTGAAGATTGGGTAAAATGGAAAGGACAGCATTCTTTCTTCCTTCTTTTGAGTCGCTTCCTTTAGCTGTTTGCAGTTTACCATACAGAATTCTTAAAACTAGCGGTATAACATCATCAATATCTCTGTCTTCAAGCAGGTTGTCGTCTTGATTTGTAGTCACTAACTTGAAAATCTCATCTTTGAATGAAGCATCATCAATCAAGTTTTCCAAATTATCCCTGTACCTTTCAATGTGCTTGTTTCTGAAAGCAAATATACATTTCAAAGCCAATCTTTGGCTTCTATCGTCTCTATTTGTCAATAAGTTAAGAGCATAAAAGTAGATCCTATCGCTGTACCTGATGCTTTTCAATTCCGGAAATTCTGCGAAAAGATCCAAAAGTAACGCCTTGTCAGCCACAGAGAATGCCTGGTAGTTTTCCATTCTCATTTCACAATCTTCTTCAAGGTTGTTAAAAAGGAAAGGCACAAGATCCATACTGTGTTCTTGAGGAAGACTTGGAAAAGTGGTCAAAGTTCTCAAAACTTGACTTCTCATTGAAAGGATACCATTGGAATTATCTGGAGTATAGATTAAGGCATTGAGTAATGAAAACGAGATGTTCTCGTAAGATGAAAAGAATTGAGCGGAAGTATTTAGAAATTTGGCAAATCTTGTATCGGAAATGGTGCATAGACGATTTCTACTGTAATGATCAGATGCGTCCTCTTCTCGCCTCGAAAAATCAAAACTATCAACCGCCTCTACTTCAGCAGTATGAGTGTGGGGATCTTTCAAAAAGTAATAGGCAAGTTCCCAAGCATACTTGCGGTTTTTTGCAGCTATTTTGGGGAATAGTTCCCAGGTAACCTTCCAAGAGGGCGAAAATTTGTTTGTCAGTTGACCAAAAAAGAATCTTAGTATGACCATATCACTTAGATAATTTGGGGGTGATGAAAGATAATCTGAAGCTAAAGACCTGAGTCTCAACTGGATATCTCGACTAGACTCAAAAGAGACGGGGATTTCTTCTATCAACAGGCATTTGCGCAATAATAACACTGTCTGTTCCGTGTCATTCAATTTGAGTAAAATAACTATAATCAACCTTAAAGTACTCTTACGAACCTCGTTATAAGGCAGTGAGCAGTTGGTGCAAAACGATCGAATAAGAAGTAACTGGTTATCACTCAACATTTTCAATGTTGACTCATTTCTTAAACCACTCAAAAATTCTGCTGCACCTTCAAGGTAGTGGATGTTAGTTTTATGGGAATCAGCACATGCTAGTAATCTCTTCACAACATGACCCATAGCTCCTGAATTGAGCTCTACTCTCGATAATATCTTTAGGGTAAGTCCAACCATCTCTGTAGACAAAGTTGAACTGGACCTGAAACTTGCATCAAAGACCTTCTTTAAAATGTGGACAAGTTCGGGATCAATTTTTGAATCTGTTAAATTCAGCAGCCTAAGTCTCCAAAGATTTTCATAGATTGCCTTGTCAGAGTATTCATCTAAACACAGTTGGGAAACTAGATCGTGAGACAACTCTGGAGAAAAAGTAATGTAAAAACGACTATTCAGGAATCCACGATTGTCCGCTACCACAGAAAGCAAATTCATTTCAAAGATCTTATGAATAAAGTATGTTATCTCTTTGGTTGAGGTTCGCCAGTTTTCTGTGATGAACTGCTGCAGGTATGCGTTCGACAGTGCTATAGTCTTCTGAACATTTAAACTCAAGCACAGCTCAATAAAAGGGAGAAATAAATTGCATTTGAAAGAAAGAGCTTTGGTGAATAACTGACGGTAATATTTAGTCATCTCTGAAATCTCACAATTCCTCAGTAAAACGGCGTATAAATTCAAAGAGAGTTGACAAAACCCATTCTCATCGTTGATAGATGCCGATTCTATTACCCTTTCTGCAGTCTGGAAGAATTTTTTCCAGTTACTTACCTTAGAGCCGTTGTCCGTATATGCCAAAACAGTTAATATCCTCATGAAAGAACAATGGACATATGATGCAAGGGGCTCGTTTCTATCCAGCACCTCATTCAGTTGAACTAAAATAAATTCATTCAGTCCTCTCGCTTGATCTCTAGTGTTTATATGTCGTATCACATCAGATAACGTATCACATAACACAGTAGTGGCCGTATTGTGTTCAGGTTCAGAAACAACATAAGCAATCAGAACTGCAAGAATCTGGTCAGATTTGGTGTGCAAGGAACCTGAAACCCCTTTCATGGACTCAGAGTACATTATTACCAAAGCTTCAAGATAAGTTTTGTCAGAAGCACTCATCTTCTTTGGCTCCTCAAACGAAAACTCTATCAAGTCCTTTAAAGCATGGCGAGGAGCTTTTCTAATTAAAAAGGACAAAGCCTGAGAAGCAAATACAACGTTGTATCTTCTTGTATCATTCACCAACAACGGCATCAAATACCTGAACGTTGGAATCAAATTCTGCGAGAGATACTTGACTAGATACTTGAAAATAAACGCAATGCAGTCGAAAATCCACTCTAAACAAGTTGCATCAGCTTGGTTTACTGCCAAATCTCTAAGAACTTTCATTGTTCTCTCATAGTATTCTAGGAAGTCTTCGCTTAAATCGTGGCATAGCTGAGCAGTCAACTCAAGGACTGGCTGTAATCCTAACGCCTGGTTGGTTTCAAGAGATCTTTCTAAAGCATTAAAAACAGCATCTTTATGATACAATAGCTGCGGAA
This sequence comes from Komagataella ulmi, assembly GCA_023213065.1. Lineage (NCBI taxonomy): Eukaryota > Fungi > Ascomycota > Pichiomycetes > Pichiales > Pichiaceae > Komagataella > Komagataella ulmi. Next base: position 1,404,913 of record JAKWAZ010000001.1, read on the forward strand.
GAGTCTGGCTAATTGATGTAACCTCCTCAACGAGATCGGTAAAGGAGCTGGTTGCATTCAATTCTCTCCAGTGGTTCAGTGCAGATAAGAAATGGGAAACATCAGCATAATCGAAGGATCTTTTTGAAAGCTTTAGGGTCGGTTCTATCTTAATAGATTCTATATGGTCCCTAAAAGACCTGAACTGATATCTCCTAGACGATTCATTGATATTTTTCTTTTTTGCCATGAGTTATCTAGTTATATGCTTGAATCAAGAGGAATAAATTTGATAAAAGTGTCTAAAAAATTTTGAGATGGTGGTGTACGAATGTTTTTCAGAAAAGATAAACCTAGAGCTTCGTAAGGATACACTGGATTTCGAGAGGAATGGCTTTCACCCATCATCCGCCCTCTATGCCAAAGGAACCATCCGAAAGAACTATTCTGTTGCCCCTGGAAATGACGAATGCCGCAGATAAACATCCGGAACGGCTTCTAAGAAAATCTAACCGCCCGATTTCAAATGAACTGGGCCCAAAAATAACACCTCAACGATCATCTAAGACAACCCAAAAACTGAAACTATTACCAGAAAACGATTACAAAGATAGAGAGAGTGGAAGAGGTGTATATTCACAAATTACGCAAATAAAAGATTCAACGGCCCGAAAAGATGCTGAAAGATTAGGCAAAAAACACCGTTCAACGTTACCAAGAGTTACTGCCTATTGTACAGCCGGGTCTTATAAGATGAGAGATTTAATCAGGTGGTTGAAAGATCGCAGAAAACTTCATAGCACCATGCCAAAACTGTTTGATGAATGTATATATACACCATTTGTATATCGAGATTGGCGAGGAAATGTTAATAAGGCTATAGACACCAAGGAACAAAAAGAAAATAGCAAAGACAAATATATCATGCTAGATGACGAAGGTGGAAAAATTGATTTAGCTAGAAAGAAAAGCGACCTATTTATTTTTGAGTATGGAGTCGTCGTCATGTGGGGCTTTACTAGAAGAGAGGAGAAATGCTTTTTATTGGATCTTGCTAAGTTTGAGAATGAAAAACTCTCCAGTGAAGACGTGCAAGTAGAGGAGTTTAACTACTATATCACAAAATCGTACCAGCCCAGGATCTATAATGATTTCATTACTTTGAGAGATAATGGGAATTACGTAATAAAGCTTTCCATCTCATATGCCATCTCTCAATCCGTTAAGATATCACTTTTTGAGGAACTAGTGAGTAACACCATAGAAGATACTCAAGATATCCCCCAACAGATAGCTGTTGATGGTGAGGTAGCAATGACTCGTGAAGAAATCATGAAAAGTATTGGAGAGCTTTTTATTCTAAGAATCAACATAAATTTACATGGATCAGTACTCGATTCGCCCGAACTTATGTGGACTGAACCGCAACTTGAGCCTATTTATCAAGCCACTAGAGGGTATCTAGAGATTGAGCAGCGAGCTGCACTACTAAATCAACGGCTCGAGATTATTTCTGATCTTCTGCAAATGCTTAAGGAACAACTGGGTCACTCCAAAGATGAGTACCTTGAATCCATTGTCATCGCTCTTATTTGCGCAGAAGTGCTGGTGTCTATTGTAAACATTATCGTTGATATGGTTGCAGGATATTGAACAGTTCCACATTATCATTAGGATCCCAACTCTAAAGTTAACATATCTCGCCCTTCCTGTGATGCTATTCAAGCCATGATAGTCTTGCTTAATTACTAGCCCAGAGTCTTTGAGGAAAGAAAAATGACTCACTGGCCGAAGAATGAGAGACTGTCATTGTTTCCAGAATCATATGATCATTGCTTTGAATAATAAGAATATATTTGCCTCATAGAAGCCTGCTAAAACATAGAAACATACACCATTAGTGGACCCTAGAAGAGATTCAAATAACGAAATGTTACATATTACATGCATTTCAGATTGCGACAAGCATATCTAAATACAATGAACGATCTTGCAAAATGCTCTGTTAGCGATGACTATCTTATCAATGACACATATTGAAGGTTTCCATTAAGGTTCAACAAGAACATCTTACAATAGAAGGTCCACCAACTTTGAAGGAAAATCTATACCCTGTGGGTTTAATCACCTTAGAAAGGTTTGAGCATGCTTTCCGAGGGGATACGTGCTGCCTAATTCACTTCCAACAAGTTGTTTTCTTTACTGGGTGTTATCTCTATAGTAGTCGTAGCTTTGGGATAGAGTAGAGAATTGTACATGATTTTTTAACTCCGGTTATCTCAAGGCATATCCTCGAGCTTCTTTTCGACTACATCTACCTTATCCTTTGCAGTCTGGGCTTTGTCATCTCGGGTTCCAACCCTGATATCACTCTGGATTCTATGCACACCTATAGAATGAAGCAATTCGTGCAATTCTCCTATAAGAGCCATGACTTCGTCCCAAGGGCCCTCTAAATATCGACTGTTAGTTTGAGTTCACCAAAAAGTAAATTTGTTTACGCACCTATGGTTGTTCCAGCACTATGAAGTGTGCTCCTTAAATGACTGCTTCTGATATGGCGTTCTATTATTGTAATTTCATTTGAAACAGAGGGCGACCCAGTTCCAATCTACTTTGTTAGCTTTGTTGTTACCGTGATGAAAACAAAACTTACGGGTATTAAGCAAACATCCGCTAGACAGTTCAAATGAGGCATAAAGGGAGAGAGTGTTAAGTAGTTGGAAGAAATCTCGAAAAACATCTTAAAGAAACATCCTACTGGTACAATGTCACAAAACTAGCTAGGTTTGCGACAATTTGTGTCGTGTGTAACAGTCCTTCGAGTTATCTTTGAGACGAATCGTTTCATTTTCTTTTTCTAGTCTAGATTTATCACTATTATGCCACGATTGAGTGATAAGTTGTCTAAAATGATCCCGTTGAGATTTGAACATTCAGGCATTCTCTGTATATAGGGGAAGTCGTTCACAAAACACCTCGAAAGACAGGTTGATATCTTAGCCATATTTTGAGTTATATGTGAGGCGTGTGAATGATATGTTGAAGCATTTTCATTTGACGCATTTGTGGAGTAAAGTTGAAATTAAGTACTAGAAGTTTGGGGTATTAATTAGAAGGCTGGTAACTAGTAGCACTGTAATTTTCAAAGAAAAGCATCCATAAACTGGAAAAATCGTAAGCATTTTTTACATCGTTTATTTTGTTATGCTGCAGTTTCTCTTAACTTTTTCAGTTTTAGTTTCACAATTTCTAACTACGTAGAGAGTCAGTAGACATACCATTTAGCCTAGCACGTACTATTTTCGCTCCTCTAATAAAGCGCTAGCAAGGGCAGACCTATATCAAACCAGATTCAAATTTCAACAATAGCATAGCATGCCAATTTCTAATCAGCTTACCCATTTTCATAAGAGCCAATATGAGAAATATCAGGCTTTTATACGGTAGAAGCGCATGTAGTTTAGCGGTAAAATTCGACGTTGCCATCGTCGGGCCCCCGGTTCGACTCCGGGCATGCGCATATTTTTTTGGATTTGCAGCAGCTACCATTAGCAGTTAAACGAAGATTTTTCAACTACTGCTTTAATTATGCCTCTCAAAAGCATATTGCCATGTTATTTACTAAGTTTCTACCTTGCCAGCTAGCTATCAGATGGAAACAGTGGGGGGGGGGGAAGGAAGGTAATAATAGTTAAAGTGGGGCTTAATTGGGAGCTAATCAACGACTCCTCGAATACAAGAAAAAAATAGTATAAAAAAACTCTGCGCACGGTGATAACGAACATGAAGGATACATCAAATATACTTAAGAATGATAAGAGCACCTCAGTTCAGTTTCGAATCATAGTTGGATCATATGAGCATATACTATTATGTCTTAGTGTTACTGTCAGTTGCGAACCGAATAATGAGAAAGCACCTACTTTTCAGCCTATTTTTCACTTTGAAGCTCATTCTTTAAGCATCAGAGCTCTAGATCAAGCAAAGCGGTATTTGGTTAGCGGCTCTAACGACGAGCATATAAAAATCTACGATCTCCAGAAAAGAAAAGAGATTGGAAGCTTACTGCAACATACAGGTTCGATAACTTGTTTGAAGTTCAGCCGGGGTAGCTCTAAAGCTAGAGATTCGGATGGTAAATGGCTTCTTTCAGGAAGTGAAGATGGATCAATCATTGTTTGGAGAACTAAAGACTGGGAGCCAGTAGGTGTGTTGAAGGGTCATAAAGCTGCGGTCAATGATTTGGCAATTCACCCTAGTGGAAAAGTTGCAGTCTCGGTAAGTAACGATAAAACAATAAGACTTTGGAACCTCATGAGTTGCAGAATGGCATCCACCCTAAAAATGAAAGGAAGGGATACTTTAGGCCAATCCGGTCATTTTGTTAAATGGTCTGTTGATGGAGAACATTTTATAGTTGCCTTGGTCAACAGAATTATTGTTTACCATACTAGAACCGCAAAGCTTCTCAGTAATATTCCCTTTCAGTCCACAATAATGAAAATTGAGGTTGTGCAACTGAACAAAGAGTACTTAATCACTTGTCATAGTAATGGGGAGATTTGTTTCTATTCATTTGAGCACTTTCTAGGAGATGTGGAGAAACTTCAACCTGAACATAAACTCTTGGGTCATTCAACTCGCGTAAAGGACATAAGCATTTATCAAGACGATGACTCAAAGAGCTCATTTTTAGTATCAATTGCCTCTGATGGTAAGATTGTTGTTTGGTGTCTAAAAACTTTTGACCAAGTTGCAGTTTATGATACTAGTGAACGTCTTACGGTGGTTTCGACAATGAATGAAAACATTGAAGATTTGAAAACTGTAAAAGAAAGAACCCCCCAATTTGAGGCAGATGACAGTGAGCTTGACAGTGAAGCAGAAACATTATTGAACGGAACAACTTCCTCTACAAAAGACTCGGATACGAATAAGAATTTGGTAAGCATTGTGTACGAGTAACGTATATATTTTAAGGTTGAACATTTCAAAGCAGCTAAACCAGAAAGTTATCAAAGTCTCGCAACATGGTAATCAAATAAATCTTTAGCTCTCTTCCAAACCGGAGCAGTCTTCCTTTCTGGTAACTGTTTCAAGTAGGGCAATAAATCTCTTACAAAAAACTCTGACGCTTCCCTTGGTAGCAAGGATGGAAGATGGTCAATAGAAACGACCGAAAGTTTTGGTCCTTTGGAAGTTTCTACCAGGACCGTCGGATCTGAAAATACTGTCGCGACAGTATAAACAGGAATTGGATTGTGTGGGTTGGTGGTGTCCGCAGAAACATCCACAATTGTTCTCAGAGTTCGATCTTCGAAGTTTAAAGTATTCAAGTCGATAAAAGGAGGAATTGGTTGTGACAGATATATACAATTGATGAATATGTCAGACTCTGCAATTTCTTTGAAAGGACCCCCAATACTGGTTTCTTTAACGTCCCATTTAGAGATGTTCTCATCAGGAATTCCTACTTTCTTAAGTAAGTCAATAGCACCAGATCCACAACGACCAAGAGCACCGATAACCAGGATCTTTGGTTTTCTTCCAGTTTTGGAAACGGCAACATCTAAATCTTTCTTGACGTCGGCAATTAAGGCATGCTCGTTGCTGTAAGGGGAAACACCGGGTAAATTCTCATGATCTCCATGGGTCTGTTTGAACGCCCAGTCTTGAATTCCAAGAGCAGCGCCTGCGAATCCTGCATAGAAACCAAAAGCAGCTACTCTTCTTCCATTATCATCTTCCAGGAACTCCAAATCATAAAGAATGCCATTTCCTTCGGGAAATCTTTTTAACACATCTTTCCAACCAGACTGGTCTTTGTAGCAGTGTGCAAACTGAATGTGCTCGTGCATCAAAGGAAAAGTCTCCTCTGGGAGTTCCTTCAGCCCCAGGATTATTCTCTCTTTAGGAGCATCAACCCAGGAACCCTCTGGTACGATATTCGTGCCCGCCTTTTCATACTCTTCGATTGCAAAAATGCTTTGACTACTTTTTTCGACAAAGATTTCAAATTTCCCTGTATCTAACAATTCCTTGGCTGTCGAAGGCGTAAGCGCGGCTCTTGCCTCTAATGGTTTAGTTTCAGCTCTTAGATGAAGAGTAACTTTAGACATATTCTACTAGATTGTTTTCTCGTGGAACGAGAAAAACGACCCCCTTTATATGGTAGTATGACACATCCTTGAAAAATTACCTAATTTGGTAATGCAATGCTCACTTAATCTTTGTTGAATTGAGCCAGCTTAGGTGGTAGACCTAAGCCATGAGTTGGCTCATCCACTGTTCACTGTTAGTCTGATAGACTCTACCGAACTAGATGGAATCAAAATTTTTGAAGCCTAGAGTAGCTTTTTTTGATTCATGAGTGTGTCTCCTTACTCTACGAATAATAAACCTCAGGCCATAACATAGTCTTGCATTCAATTTAACGCCTTTATCCGGTATGAAGATGACTGCTAATAGTCCAATGTGAAGCAACTTGTATAGAGGCGTGATTGATTCATGCCTTAATTACGGGTACAGAAGGGTTTTCAACTTATGTGGAAGATATAAGGCTGTGAAATAAAACACCACATTACTTTTATTTTCTGTTGAAAATACATTTTCATAACCATTCTTAACAGCAGATATTTGTTCAATAACAATCTCAAAAGCATCAAAAAGTCTATCTATTGATGAATCTATCTTGTCCAGATAAACACTTATAGATCTAGTAGATGCTACAGATATACCATTAGTAAATATTCTAAAATACATATAACCAGTATAATCTCTATCAACATCTGTATAAGATGCAGCTTCTTCTAAAGTTTCTATCATCCTATCTTTTAAAGAGATAATATGTTCCTTTGAAAAAAAAAACAATTCTATTATCCACTAAAAGTACAGGGTTTCTAAGAAGTAAAGAATCCTCTTGAAAACTGACAGAAATACTTTTAAATCTATGATAAGACTTTAAATATCCAATTCTCTCAGGTAATTATCCACCTAATGCTAATAATCTATCAGCAGTCTCTTCTGCTTTCTTCATTCTCTCCTCATTTCTCTTTATGTTATTATCAAACCATTCTTTATGAAGCAGTTGTCTCTTCATCTCAATCATACTATCTTTGACAGTTTGAGGTAAACTATCAAAATTATCACCTATTTCCTCATGTAACTCTGAAATAGCTGTTTCTAGATTATTATCATATTCCAAAGTACTGAACAAGGGCATCTATATTTAATTTGGAGTGAAAAATCATATTGTTTTATGAAAGATGAGGTGTTTTGTTTCAAATCTTTGTGATTTGAAATATAACTTAAATTTTGTTTTTATTCCAATGAGTGAGTTGAGAAAGTCATCATCAACTTTTATGCGAAAGTCGAGCCTTCTATTCTCCACTTTTCATGATATAAATGAAATAAAAAACAGCTCATTGTTTTGGTTCTAAATCATGATAAGTTCTCCATGGAGAATTTCTTCAAAAAAATTGAACTATTGGAATATGTTCCCAGCGATCTAAAAACACCCTTTTAATTAGGTGGGGTATGTGTAAAAATATTTTTTCTGCGCTATGCTATGTGTTAGGAGAGTAACTATACACTCTGTTTGAATCGTAAAAGGCACAGATGTAGACATCAAATCTTCTTGGAGATGATAAAGGCAGTTTCAACAGTAGTACTGCCATCATTTCTATAATGATATCAGATCAAGATAGACTAGACCAAAGGGAGTAATTCTCGGATAGATAATATCTTCCAGGTTGTTAGAGCCAAACCTCAGTAGAGATTCTTTTTTCAAGTCGAAAACTTTTCTGCCCTCCACTTGATGGACCTTACAGGTGGTAACATGATACCATAAAAAAGGGTACCTTTTCAGCAGAGTCAATATCCTGTCACACAGATCTGAGATTCAATGGACTTGCAAATATCTTATTATACTTTATAAGGTGTTACCAGCATCCAGCATATTTTTTTGACTGCCTTTATGAACACTTGTGATTGCACATGACACTGTCCCAAGTAATTTCAGGAGGCTTCGTCTTGTTTAAGATTTCTAAAGAATGCAGTAGATGGTTTTGCTTCAAACTGCTTATAGCTTACTAAAGGAATCGCTGTATTCAGTCAAGTTATACTGTCGTATTCCGGAAAGCAGATCTCTGTGAACTTTATGGAGCTGATGAGTTGAATTTGCTGGGGCGTGGCTTCTTTTTCATTTATTTTGTAGTTCATTTTCTACGTCGGGTTGTTACAGTTATTGAGATGGAGTAGCAACAGTGAGATAGATCCTCTGCCCTAATGAATTGCTTTCTTCTATAAGTCTTCTTTCTACTGTTCTTGCAGTTTTTGCGTATAGTAAATGAAGACTTTTACTGGTCACACGAATTCTCAGATTTTGATTGGGTACCCAATGGTAGATGGTTGCTGGACGGGTTTGTTAACCACATTTTATGTCGAACCAATATGGACATATGTCGGAGGCAATCGTGATGCCACTAAAAGTAGGGCCATTCTTTTTTTTTTCGTAAGTGTCATGTCACCCCAAAGAAAAGCCATGTCCATTACTAACAGAGTGATTTTTGAATGTTGACCACATGGTTTTCCTTACTCCAATCCAGAATGCTAATCGTCAGAATTGGAAATAGAAAATTTAGAGCATTGAAAGCACCAACCAATTTTACTAGAAGGAGAAGAACTTCTATTTCAAGATCCATAAAATATACGCTTTTTTAATGTAGTTTCACAGAAGTTTCTTATCTTTATCTGATGAACTCCCAGACCTTTCAAGTCTATGGAATAATTGTAAATAGAAAGAAAGCCGAGAACACGTAAGGCGTAGTTAGAGTGATATGGCCCCTTTTCAACAAGATTGGAATCCCAGGGGAGATCACCGGTATAGCTAACTAGACGATAAAGCACACAGGATATGAATAAGTGAAACAAGTAATCGATGTCCGCGAAGTGTTTCTGGCAACATTATTCAACAACATAGGATATGTATATGCTATCTCCAGCAACTCCACTTTTGGGCCGAAGTAGCACATTGGATCAACGATTCCATCAGGCGTACTGATCTAGCACCGAATCTTGAAGCATAGAGACTTTCTCTCATTTTAAGTGTTGAAAAAACTTTTAAAGAGCCACCGTATTTATTTTCCCAATTTCGCAATTATGGAAAGTTTCGTTTTTCAAGATTGTTTTGTATATTTCTTTTTGACTGTGTTAAAGGTCTTACTGATAAGGGAAGATTTAAAAGGAATAGGAGATTTACGTGAATATGGAACTGAGGAGAGGATTGAAAGAGTCAAAAATTTGAATTACAAACACGAAGCTATATGACAATAATTATTGCACTAAAATTTGAGTTTGCGTAGTTATTCAACGCCATTTTAAGCCGGCAGTAAACTGAACGAATACAGTAAAGACAACTGAAACTAACTAGAATTGATCTTCTGCAATGTATTGTTCAGCACACTACCAATAATATAAGACCACTTTGACCTGACGAGGCTGTATTCTTTTTGAAATCATAGTCTCCTTTTAGCATAGCTTTTCTTATCTTGAAAGACTTCAATTATGGGTGACACTTTGAAAGAACCGATTATATTTGCTCCAAAGACCTACCAATATGATAAATTTCAGCTAAACCCAGAGGATATGGCCGAGGATCCAATTGAACAGTTTACTAAGTGGTTTCGAGAGGCCCAAGAGGCTAAGGAAGATCTCCCAGAGGCAGTAAATCTTGCGACTGCCAGGTTGCCTTCTGGTCGTGTCTCCTCAAGAGTTGTACTTTTCAAAGAATTAGACGATAGAGGATTCGTAATTTACTCAAACTGGGAACAGTCTAAGAAGGGCCAAGATTTGACAACTAACAAATATGCAGCTATAACTTTCTTTTGGAAAGGATTACAACGTCAAGTTCGTGTTGAAGGTGTATTCGAGGCAGTTAATCGCTCTACCGTACAACGGTACTTTGATACAAGGCCGAGAGGGTCTCGTTTAGGTGCATGGGCTTCACCACAAAGTGTTGAAATTCCTAATCGCGCTGCCTTGGAATCCAATCTAAAGGCGATTGAATCACAATTCAGAGATTCCGTCTCAGTTCCTGTGCCTGACCACTGGGGTGGGCAAAGGCTGGTTCCTCTGGAAATAGAGTTTTGGCAGGGAAGACCAAGTAGACTACATGATAGGATAGTATACAGAAGGGACAATTTGGAGGACAAGAAATGGAGAATTCTTCGAACTGCTCCATAGTATGTTGCATAGAGTTAAATTATACTGTTTATAACGCGGCACAAAAGCGGCCCTATTGTTTCTCAAGGAACTAGCTCTTCAAGGACTTGATAGTGTTGTAGAAAGCCCTTCCCTGAATGTTAGCAACCTCGAGTTCTAACTCAGATGGTAGACGAGACCCATCAGCTCCAGCAATAGTTCCAGATCCCCATGGTGAACCACCGTGAACTTCGGTGACGTTTGACAACTGAGAAAATGCTGGACCATAACCCAATGGCACGTAAACCATACCATGATGAGCCAAAGTGGATAGAGTATTGACGATGGTGACCTCATTACCACCGCCAGTACCAGTTGAGACAAAGAGACCAGCTGGCTTACCATACAATGCCCCTGAAGCCCATAGGCCGCCTGTTCTGTCAAAGAAAGCTTTGAACTGTGCTGGTAGATTACCAAACCTTGTAGGAAAGCCAAACATGAATGCGTCATAGGTTGTTAATGTATCCAAAGTGGCGATAGGAAAATCTGGTTTTGGTGGGGCGCCCATCTTAGTTAATATATCATCAGATAAAGTTTCGGGAACTTGAAATATATCAACGCTTCCACCAGCTGATTGAATACCTGTGACAATGGATTTGGCCAGCGTTGCGACGTGGCCATAGGTGGTGTAAATAATGACTGCAACCTTGGGAGCCATTCTCGTGAAGTTAGTTCAGCTGGGAAAGCTTGAAAAGATAGAGTTTATATATGGACAGCTCGCGCGTAGTATTACGTATGACGTCGGCAATCAGGACCTTATTCTCTGAGTAAGAGTTAGTAAAAATTAGTAGTAGTTGCGCGATTCTAAAAAAGTCTCCAAGTCTTTCCATTTTGTTTGTCCTCTACCCTTAATGATACTAAAACATTGGAGGCAAAAGGGGCACTATTGTATGACGCACGCTCGCATGTGCTATCTGAGAAAGAAATTACTAATGATTGAGGCGCGCGACTCTAGTGACAACAAGTTCTGTTTTCAACTTCAGACCAAAACCAGCTACGACCAAATTTCTTCTAAACTTATCACCAAAGTTCGCTCTTGTTAAATCATCAAACGTCAGGAATTGTAAAGGCAGTATAGTATCTACGCAAGATGACCGCCTTTGCAATATTCCCCTCAGCGTGAAGTTACAATACTTTGTTCGCCAACTTTTTTTCGCTTGGCAAATTTCATGACAAAGTTTTCCAACTTTAGGTTCCTAGTGTTGACATCCTTCAGATAGGGAGTCATTTCTTTCAGATTCCACTCAGATTGAAGCCTGAACAGTTCTTTAAATCTAGTTGCAGCATCACTCGAAAGTTTACTCTTGTCCAAGTACTTAATATTACCCGCGGAAGGTCGTACAAAATTTCCCAGCAGTTGCTCTATGTCTATTTCAACCTCAAAAAAAGCAGGAAATTCAGACTTCCAAGCAATCAAAAACTCTTCTATATTTATCGATTTATTTCTTGTAATGTTGCGGAGAACCTTAATCCCATACCATTGTGAGATCTTTCTCTCATCCAGAGCATACGGCTCGTCATAATTTTGTGAGAACTTGAGAAGAACAGTCTCAATCATTTCTATTGTCACAAAATGCAATCGGTCAACTGTGTTGTAAAGTTCTATCGATACGAGACTTTTGATACTTAGGCTCTCTCTCACAATTACCCCCAAAATGTTGTGTAAGAGAACTGAAACTAAGGAATCAGATAAAGTAACTGCTTGGCCTTCAATTTCGCACCCTTTTAAGTCATACCAGCTATGCCAGAATTCGCCTTCAGAAATTGGTGACCGGCTTGCTAGACTTTCAATGGATAATATTGTTTTGCCGGCAACCTGCCAATCTCCGTTCTCATCCACAATCGGAAGTCCCTGGGTAAGAATTTTTCCTTGAACGAGTTTTGCTTCAAGTTGTGAGTTCAAGCCACAAAAGGATATCAGTCCCTGTGTAGTTGAATGGCACACCAACATGCAATTGCTGTGATTGTTTTGCCTCAACTGATAACTATTATTGTTTGTACATAAAACTGGATAATCCTCAGGTTCAGGAGATTTGATGGTGATAATTTCGCTTTGATCTTTAAAAGCACGCAATAATTCTGGTGTGATTTCAATGACTTTAAAGGACTCGTCGAAAGTTAACCATGAGTACATATTTTGAAACATGGTGAACATACTAAGTCTTAGCAGATAAAGTGTTACTCTCCATTAAGGCTTTTTTATGTATTCACGCTCGCGATTGTCGCGCAAGATCAAATCATCATACATATTGTTTATCTATCGAATAGCCAGCCACCTACACCAAGTTAGAATTGTTCGAATCCACAACCTATATGGCTACAATTAGTACAAGTTATTCCTCTGGACCAACTATTCGTGAGGTTCTACTAGAGGGTGAATGTATTGGAGAGCTATCAAATGGTCCAGAACTGGTGAAGCAAAAACGCAAGCCAAACTCTTCTCTTGGATACAGTTCCTTCATCGAAATCAAGCTTCTACATCAATGCTCATCTAAAAAACTGAAGGGCCGGAATGATACGTGGATCTTAGGAGTTTTGGGCAATGTTGCTTACCTAGAAGGCAATAATGACCTATTATTCGGGGATTTAGTTAGCCTAGTTTTTGAAGATCCCGCTTGTCATAACAAATTATCTGTTGTTTGGATTAGCGTTTTTGGTGAGTATCATTTCAACCAAGTCACAATTGATTCCCGATCTCGCTTCTTTCCTGCCTGTCAAAATCTATTGCCCAATTTAAAAACCAGCAATGTTCGAAAAGCTTTAGCAGTTACATCTTTGCGAGCTTTTAATTCATTGGGGGTCGATTGCCGGAAGAAGGTGAAGACCTCGATGCATACAGGTACAAAAAAATCACCAAACTGGGATGAAACGAATGCAGGAGAGTTAGCCTCAAGTATGCAATTGATTGATACTAAGTCTCCATTAGAAGTCGGATCACGGCTGCTTCAACTTGGGTATCTTCAAGACTATTACATCAATAGTATTAATGTCGATGTTGTCTATTCCCGTAATGAATCTATGTTGGAGTTGAATGATAGAATTGTCTCTGAACTTGGAGATCAGGTTCATTATATGTGGAATCCTTTATCAGAATATTTCTTAGAACGAATATCACTTCTATACGTTCCGCCAATTGACAGCCAGGCTGGGACAGGCACCATCAGTTCAGAAGTAAAATATCTTCTACACACTCAATCATGTATTACCAAGAGCTTAGTGAATCTTCTACAGGACTTTATTATTCCTCTACGAGCTCGTATAGTTAATGGAGATTTCAAGAGCATCCCATTAAAAGAAGGAATCAACACAATGTTCCCACCTACGTTGGATGAAGTTGCCCGAGCTTGTCGCATATGGTTAGATGCCTTGCATGAGTCTGCTCCGTTTGGACCCCTAGAAACGCTCAAATCATGCGCACAAGTGATCCCATATTTCTACAAAGCCATTACTAGGCACAAAGCTGCTTGTAGGAACTTGAATAGTAATAATCTTTCCATATTCCTTTCGAAACTTAAGGAAGAGCATTTTGAGGTGCCTAGAGATTACTGCAGTGTTGACAGGTTGATCCCTCTTATACGTATCTGGTGCAAGACATCTTTATTGAAAGCTCCTATCACTCGATTATATGAACACTTCGTCCAGTCTTCAGTACAATCTAACATTCAATTAGGCGATAAATATTATCATTTTGTTCTGCGAACCATAGAATCAGTGTTACATTTTCAGTGTGGGGATGAACCAGTGAGACTTCTATTAAATGACAAGATTACAAACTGGTCAAATGACCTTCATGATCGTTTGGTAGGCCGTGATGTTGTCTCTGTTTATCATTTAGAAGATTTGTGCAACTTGGACCGATGGAGGTCTCACCAAGTATTAGTTGTCTTCACTGATCTTTTATTGTTCCTCTCGATCGAAGATGATGATTATTATTATGATATTTTGTCCAATAATGATACCTGTCAACTATACACTAGTGACGTTATTCTTGATGTATTACAGAATGGTGCACCCTGCAAATTGCTTCCATTACTACGCTTGGTTGGATGGTGTTCAATAAAAGCCGTTATGCCACTGTGTTATGGATCAGACTTTAGGTATTTAAAACTATACTTCAATTATTCTGACACTGCTCCCACGCCCGATTTGCCTTTCTCAGTCAGGTACTATAAAATACTTGAACCTTCTGTTTCTGGGCTTTCAATTGTTGACACAATGTTTAAATGCAAAATTTCAAGCAAGACCCAACCATTTCACCTGTTTAAGTATCAAGAAAGCTGGCCACCTAACCAATTCAGCATATACAACACAGCACAATGTATTGAAGATTACGACTTAGAGGCTAATAAAGCTCCGTTTGCAATCGTGCTGAATATGAATTATGATGAAGCATTTTTGTTAAAGAACGAACTTTTTTGTGGATTTTTTGTTTCAGCGCTTGATGATGAGATAGGCATAGTTGGTGCGAATATCCATGGAGACATATTCAAGGTTTCTATAAAACCTGAACAATTAAGTTCAACAATTTCGAATAAGCTGAAAGAATGGGTACCGCACATGTTCTCAAAAGAGAGCTACAAGTTTTGGAAGACTGACTTGGATGGAAATAAAACTAGGTTGCAAGCTTTCAAGCATTGGCTGAACTTTAATTCAACTGCAGAAAAATCCAAGTTTATGGCACGGTACCAGGAGACTAAGCTACTACCAACATTTTTAAAGGTTGGGGAGGCGCAACATTGCGACGATCGGATGGTAACAAGTTCTAAGAATGCTCTAATGTGTATAGCTACAAACGGCGTTGAACTGCGACAAAGCAAGAGTTCACCAACTGATTTGGGGCAAAAAGTAGTTGATAACAATAGAGTTGACAAGAGGGCCAAAGCTTCAAAGAAAGCTCTGCATGCGATGGGTGGTGATAGCACTTCGTATCATAGATTACGGAGGAAATCGGTTAGTCATAGAGAAGGCATGAATTCAACAAGTAAAAAATTAGTAAGAGGTGTCAAGGGATCAGACTCATATTTGGAATCTCAGCTACTAGACTTTAATCTCATGAGACAGATTTCCAAGTCCGAGAATTTAATGACTCTAGCTGCGTATTATCAAGCTGAAACGCAACTCAAAGAAAGCAACTGGAAATCACTTCGTTGCAGTGAAGAATCTATTTATTCGAGGGAACCCTCTCAAGAAGTAGAAATTGAATATCATAGAACTAAGGAAGGTGATCTTATTTCGGGTCAATTTCTTCTAGAGAGGGACAGTTTGAGAATAGTAAGTGACGGCCCTTCACAAGTTACCACTTTCAATAAAAATGTATCAACTTCTCCTGCTTCCCACAATGAACTTGAGATAGAGTCAGATGCAACTGACACCTCTACTGAGCGTTCAGCTCAATTAATATCCGAAGGCTTCCCATGTGAACCTAATAGTGTTGCAAGTCAAGGTTACAAGAAATGGGAGTATGCCTCAGAATCAAGAGTGTTGGCCCCCAAGAAAACTACGAATGATAATGTTCCTCTTTGTTCTAAATCTAAAAGGACAGACTGCGTTTCTTTAGTAACAATGGACCCTATGTATCAATTGAAGGATGGCTTGGCAAAAATCAACCCCAATAACCCAAAGCATCACTACTCGCATCGAATCGGAAGTGCTCTCAAGAATAACTCTGTCGACTCCCTATTTGAGCGCGACCGATACTTTTTACCCCGAGAATTGCAAATATCAACTTTTGGAAGCGAGTCCCAAGTTTTCTTCGATGCCCAAGAGGACCTACTAGATCCCGTCTCTCCTTAACTAACAAATGCACCGAAGTATGCAAGCAGAAACTATAAACGGTTTCCATTTGTATCTAATCCAAACATAGCAAAGTACGGCTACCAAGTGTAACACAAAATTTCAAAGCAGCTTGACCATACTTTTAAATCTCCTAAACAATGAAATATTAACAAGCTCTGAAACTACTATTTTTTGTATTGAGACTAACGGAATTATGATATCAAGGTCAATAAGCATTCCACAAGGACCACTCTTAATTCATCCACATCTCAATGTTGTGTTTCCTGATTCTCCACTAGAGAATTATCAGTGAGCTCAACTTCGGAATCTTCAAAGCTGGGCGCATGCCGATTATCGTTATCGATAGTAGACAATTCAGCACCATCTTTGAAAGGTCTATTTCCAGAGTCAAATGATGCATAACTAAGACAGAGGTCACGATTACCATAGTTGTAGTTGTCCAATTTAGTTATAGCGGACTCTGCAGTCAACGTGTCAGCAAATTCAACGATTCCATCGCCAGATGATCTCCCATTTTCATCTAGTTGGATTTTTGCTCTTTTAGCAGGTCCAATACTTTCAACTAACTCATACAAATCATCATCAGTTGTGGCCCAAGGCAAATTGGAAATAAAAACTGTAGAAGACCGGGGTCCATTTCCACGGATTTTCTCATTGAACCTTGAAGTCTTCCTTAGAGGATACGTCATTTCACGTGTCGTTCGGTCCCTTCTCCGAGAACCAACCCCTTCACGAAGATCTAACCTTCTACCATCTAATTGACACCCTTGTAACTCTTTCAACGCTAGCACAGAATCCTCGGACTTTTTAAAGACAACAGTTCCAAATCCTTTGGACCGACCTAGCCGGTCAAGCCTAATATCTACGTAATCAATATCGCCAAATCGCCCAAATAAATCGGCTAGATCTCTACGCTGAGTTCTGAATGGTAAATTCCCAACAAATATCTCAGTACCGTCTCTTGGTGGTTCTCTATAATCTCGATTCTCAGGAGCGTCTCGTCTAAGCCGAGTTTCAAAAACTCGGCTCTTATCTGGGGGCGGATAGTCTTGTCTAACAAATATCTCCCTGTCCAAAAAAATGGTGTGGTCTAGTTTTTCAATGGCTAGCTTTACATCTTCTTCATTTACGAATTCAACCGTGCCCATTCCTCTAGATCGTCCCCGCTCAGTTACTATGTCTGCACGATGCACCTCTCCGACACTACTGAAATGATCTTTCAACTGTTGCCAGCTGCACTGAAATGGTAGGTTTCCAATAAAAACGCCTTTTGTGTAGTCTCGGTCAGATTTCATTTTGAAGTCCCTACCCAAGGAGCCTCCAGTGTGCGCTTTGGACTCACGGTCACGGTAGTTTTCACTGCCTATTCGTCTATCCCTATTGCTATTGAATCTGCCTCGATAATTTTCTCGTTCTGGTCGTCTTCTAAAATTGCTGTATGTATTGGTTGAAGATGTGGTATTCCTAGTGGCTTCTCGTATCGGAGAGCGATCTCTTTCATCCCGTCTTGGAGAAGAATTTCGATCCTATTTTGTTAGACTAAAATGTACAAAAGTTTGAACCAGTATTATATAAGTGACCTACCCTTGAGTAATCGTCAATATCCATTTCTTCAGGCATTTGGTTAACAACGATTTATGTATCGACACCGTTCGACCACTTTCAGGAAATATGTGATTGAGTGAGGAACGACAAAACTTTACTCAGTGGCATTATGTTCCAAATGTTACTATCTGAGAATCATCTGCCAGGAAAAGGTAAAACAAGTCGTCTTTCAACCTCGGTCTCTTTATCAACTTCCTCTTCACCATCAAATCGTAAACGGCAGGTGCCGTCACGTCTAGAGCCAGAGACAACTGCAAGATAGAATGTAGTGGTTTCAGGATACCTAGCTAAAACTTTAAATCCATTAGGATAAACGGGTAAATTTTGAGCCTCTTTTTGGGTCGGAATCATAATTACGTCCTTCCAATTTGTTTTGAAGATTTGTATCATGTTGTTTTCGTCTGGCTCCGGATCCCGTATTTCGAATCGAGTACCATCTCCAATAATTTTAATGACTTCACATTGAATCCATTCCTCGTCCTCGCCTTTGCCCTTCTGTCGAAGTTTGAAGGCTACTTGCGAGCCTATTGTTATAGGTTCAGAAGGGTTATATTTTGAATGATGAAAACTTCGGCCCACCTTCTGCTTTGCTTCACTTTTTCGAATCTGTTTTGAAACCGCCAGTGTCGATACATCCTTTAGAGTCTCTTTTATAAGGTTTACCGACTTGTCGATGTTATGTTTATGAGACCGCACCTGTTCTTGATATTCACCTAGATCTTTTGCTGCATGCTTCCGTAAAACTTCGTCAGTTTCGAATAGTAAGTCAAAAGAACACGTCTTATTCGAAGAACAAATATCTTGCAGTTGCGAAATAACTACATCCCAACTGCTTTCCATTGTAAGTTTTAGTGGTTAATCTTAGAGTGTGTGTACTCTACATTTCGAATTAGGATGATTCATTGCTTCAGTATCGCGCCCTGATAGTTTCGAATGTTACTGTTTCCTGTCGTAATTGATACCAAATAAAAGATGCCATTATCAGAAATTAGCAGATTCCACGTTAAAAAACGAGAGATTACCAGGAGTGATCATTTTCGATAGGTAAAAATGGTTTCCATTTCTTTTACTTGAGTTGTTGAATGTGTAATGCGTATTGGACTTCCTTCTATTATTATTTTACTGGGTTGCACACGACCTAGCTATTAATCAAAATTTTCGAAGAATACATATTTTATCCTACTGCCTACAGTATAATGTTTCCATGGTCAGTGCCCTCAAAATCTGCAGCGCCTGGAGCCATTTATCAGTCGATAAAGCAGAGTTTCCTAACTGTCCAGATTCGTACCGCTACAAAGAAAACTGCAGGTTCAAAAACACATATGAAGGATTCTGCTGGGCGACGTTTGGGGCCTAAGAAACAAGATGGTGAGCTAGTATCTATCGGTCAAATATTGATGCGACAACGAGGAACAAAATTTTATCCCGGTGAAAATGTAGGTATTGGCCGTGACCATACATTATTTGCACTAGAACCAGGTTATGTAAGGTACTATCTAGATCCTTTCCATCCCAAACGTAAGTTCATTGGTGTTGCTTTGCATCGCAATATCAGGTTGCCTTTACCCCACTGGGAACCAAGGGTGAGGCGGTTTGGGTATGTTGAAATTACCGACAAGTTTGATTCGGATCGTGAAGAAGGTCGTATGAGACGCAAAGAACACAAGCTGTTTCCGCACATTGAATTTGCACTAAAGAAGAGGCAAGAGGCCAGGTTAGAGAAGAAACAAAAGTTTAGTTCTCAGTTGACAAGTTTTGAGGAGTTCTTTGCAGAGAGTCAAGAATTTATTGATATCGCTTCTTCCAGACTTGTAAAAATAGATGGGTTTCTTCGTGGGGGAAAATCAATCACCGAAGCTCGTTTCTATGCCACCTACAATTTTCGGTACGATTTACAATTGCTATTGAGGAAGATGAGTATTACCGAAACTCAATTTGATCTAAAGTTAACCCAATATTTAACGGTAGCTTCAAAGGTGGATGAGGTGGTTACCTTCGACTCCCATTTTCGCCTGTGCAAACAACTGCCCTCTACGCAAAAAGAAGAACTTGCGAAGAACAACCTTTCGAAAATACAGGAAATTGTACGTAACCGCACCGTGATGACTAGAGATACACGTAACAAGGTAGAAACCCTGATTGATTCCCCTGTATTTGATATTTCGACGCAAATCCGCTTACGCCGGAAATACTTGAAGCCAGTGGTTTGTGAATCCAAAGCTGTAAGCTCAACCAAGGACGCTGTGATTGTTCGCCGCTGGAACGATAAATCCCGTCGCATTGATACTATTTCAAGAGCAAGGGATGCGTTTGCACCTTCATAGACGACGTATTGTAAATAGATATCATTTGACCTTGTCACCTTTCCATGAATGGCCTTGGAGGTATTGTTCCTTCTTCCATATTTCAGCGCTCTTTTTTAAGTCTTCAAGTGCTTCTTCTGCCGCACGCCAACCCTCTTCTCGGTGAGTGCTACTTAGCGCTATTAGTACGCTTTCCTCTTTCTTGGGCACTACTCCAAGACGATGACATATGACTATTCGGTGAATCTTTGAATGACTGGAGTTGGTGATTTTTGTTGCTATATTTCTAAGAGTCTTTAGTGCCATCTTTATATGGGCCTCATATTCTAAGTGGACCACTTCTCTTCCTTCAAAGGTTTCTCTAGTTGTGCCTCCGAAGTAAATTACCGCTCCAGCATCAACATGCTTTACAAACTGTAGAGACTTTTGAACGGGAATCTCTGCATATGTAAGGAAGACTACAATAGTATCGTTTTTCAATCCATACCATGTATGCCCTTCCTCTTCTACGGGCCAGTCGCACATCGATAAGTATTTAGCTAAATTGAAGTTACGAAATTACCAAATAAAAGAAGTTGTGTATTGACAAAATCCAATGTCGCGATAATCTATTTCACTACACTTACCATCACCAATAGTTTCTGAAACTCTGTCTACACAAATATATCACCTGAACAAACTTCGTCTACTTGTCAAAAATTGATCATACTCTTATCCTTTACTTGAAGATGCAGTAATACTAAAATGAACATTATCAGCAACATTAATGAGAACGATTTAGCTCTCCTTTTGAGTGAAGAATCGAAGACGACCCCAATGAGTACGAATTTAGATCACGTACGTTTAGCACCCACAGTGTGTTCGAAGCAAAGCAAAAGCAGCGAGGAAATTTCGCCTAGTGGCAATTCCATATCGTCGTTACCTATTGCCGCTATTACAGCTACAAGCAATACAAGTCTTCATGTTGATACTTTGGATTCTGCTTCGGAAGAAGCACAAATACCAAATATTAGTTCCCATAGTAGAGACCGAAACTCAATTATGGACAACCATTCTACTACCTTACTATCTCAGGAAGAAATAGGACAGCGGTTGGTAATGAATGCTCCAATGTGTTCTATCTCAAATTCCAAATCTTTCATTAATACATCTAGAACTTTGACCCAAAATGAATCAACAATAAGTACTCAAGATGCAATCAATACAGAGTTGAACCGAATGAGGACTTCAATTATTGCCAAGCGGGAGCGAGAACGAAAAAGGAAGGAATTTTTGGAAGACGAACGAGTTTTAGTGGGAAACAAAGTTAGCGAGGGACATTCCAATTATGTTATGGCGTACAATATGCTGACGGGTATCCGAGTCAGCGTTTCCAGATGTTCCGGGGTAATGAAGCCTTTGACAGAGGTTGATTTTAGGGCCACAAAGAAGTTAGCTTTTGACATATCAGGTTCAGAACTTACACCATCTTCAAAGTACGATTTCAAATTTAAAGACTATGCTCCCCAGGTATTTAGATCGCTGAGACTTCTTTTTGGACTAGACCCCGCTGATTACCTTGTCTCGTTGACCTCCAAATACATTCTCTCTGAGTTAGGATCTCCAGGCAAGAGCGGTTCTTTTTTTTATTATTCTCGTGACTACAAATTCATCATCAAAACAATACATCATTCTGAACACAGGCAACTAAGAAGAATACTTCCACAATACTATAATCATATTAAAGAAAATCCAAAGACTTTGATATCTCAGTTCTATGGGCTTCACAGAGTAAAAATGCCATGGGGTCGAAATGCTGGGTTAAGAAAAGTTCATTTCATAGTTATGAACAATATATTTCCTCCAGCAAAACATATACAAAGTCAATATGACTTGAAGGGCTCTTTGGCTGGTAGAGTAACTAGCACGCCATCTACTGATATTGATTTGGCCCGTTCTATTGTGTTGAAGGACCAAAATTGGTTAAAGGAGAAAAAAAGACTCAAACTCGGACCCCAGAAAGCAAAAGATTTTTTGAACCAGCTCCGATCTGACGTAGATCTGCTAGAAAGGTTAAATATCATGGATTACTCATTATTGGTCGGAATTCACTATGGGCCTAATAAACCTAAGAACGGTGACACACCCGAAACATTGATGAGTTTTGAGGGAAGATCTGAATTGAGAGCTACAGACTATCTGAATAACGATCTGGATGAAGTTTATTATGTGGGTGTTATAGATTGCTTAACTAATTACTCATTTTTCAAAAAGGTTGAAACTCTCTGGAGATCACTGAGTCACAAAAGAACTGAAGTAAGTGCAGTACCACCAATGGAGTATGGTGAACGTTTTTATCAGTTTATACGAAATTCGGTAGATTCTCATATAATTAGAAAACAATGTTAGAGAGGCTGCGCCTTCTCAAAACCCCTGAGCAGACCAGAGATGGATTCCCAAAATCTAATCTACATATGATCCGGACACTGTACAAGAATCACAAGTAACGGGGTCACCTTCAGTCAGAACGACAGTAACAAGAAAAAAAAAACGGATCTATCTCACAGAGAAGCAATTATTGGTATGTGAGCATGAAATTCCTGATGATCCGCTTAAGTTGAAGAACTTAGATCGAACATTTATTAATTTTGAAGCAATATGCAAGGTACGATGGTCTTGAGCTCTTGTCATACTTAATTTCAGGACAAGCTTGTTAAAATAAGTTCTAAAAAGCCGGGATTTGAGGAGCATTTGTCTGGAATCGCTAGTTTAATGACCTAATCAGCCTCTCTCATGAAGAAACAAAAACGAATCCAGTTACTCACCATTTCAGAAAAATTATACTGTGTGCCCATGCCCATGAGTATTGAGATTTATGTTTAACAAGCTTGTAGGCTAAAAATTGTAAGTCTATGCGAAATTTCATCAGTAAATAAGAATTAAGACTCACAACCATCTGTAGCTGAAACTCTTAAGTACCAGACACCTAAATCCTGAACCACCTTTCGATTTCATCTATGTCTTCGTAAATTCAAGCTTCAAAATGCAGTAAAGTTACAATGGCACCACTACTAGCCAGCAAAACAATGTGTGCCAAAGGACGAATCTCCTCAATCACAACACCCTCACCATATTCATACGACATATATGGAATGAAATAGAC
Source organism: Komagataella ulmi (assembly GCA_023213065.1). NCBI lineage: Eukaryota > Fungi > Ascomycota > Pichiomycetes > Pichiales > Pichiaceae > Komagataella > Komagataella ulmi. Next base: position 1,428,001 of record JAKWAZ010000001.1, read on the forward strand.
ATCAGGATTGTACAAACCCAGCCATCCATCCAAAAGCCTAACTAGCATTGTCAATTCTCAAGATTACTCGATCATCTGAAGGTAGCCGTTCTCTGCCAGAATATCTAGCGTTTGGATTCTCATGACAAACATCTTTTACTACAACGAGTGGCTTTCAAACGTTTATCCAGTATAACTCTTTTGTATTTACCTAATGATACCAGCGCTCTTCTGGATACTCAGAACTACTCTGTCTCCTTCAGAGCTTCCGGACTATCTACAATCCAATCATCGAATTAGATGAAAAACATTTCGCGAACAACAGAGCAATGGATAGGCATCACCAAGCGACAAATAGGCTCTTAGACACATAGCCGAGGAGGACAGTTGTAACGTCCAGCAGCTTGGTCCCTAGTGCCAAATTGTGGACTTTTGTCTCTGAAACCAAATTTCCTTTAAGATTAAGTGTTTATCCAAACTGAAGCCGGAAATAAACACGAGACGTAATTGTTTTTGGCAATAATGTAGGAAGAGTAAAAAGCCCCCGTGAAGCCACAATCAACTACTTGCTACTCTCTAACATGGCTGTTTCATAATGAGCAAGCACCTGGTGAGCGTCCATTTACTTCAAATCTTTAGACTCGCAGAATTGGATGTTTAAAGCATTTAGCCCCAATGTTCCTGCAATTGAAATATTGTTTGGATATCGAAGATTGATCAAGATCATACTGAAGTCTACGCTGGTAGTTCGACTAGCAGCAAACTACATCATCTGAAATATGTTTATAGAATCTTCATTTCTCATACAGCAGCTTCGAATAAGGCAAGAATTTGATTCTTTCGAACCAAAGCAATCATAAGTATTCCTCGCCTCAATAATATACTAGTATTGTTCTCTTTAAGATTGTTTCTAATCCTAGTGATTAATGCTTACACCCAAACGAAAAGTGGCGTACCAACTATTTGAAATTGGTCATAATCTGGCAAAATCTAGGAACAGCTTTCTTCGGTAGTAAGTAAAATCCAAAAGGGGTTGAAGGTCAAATTCTTGGCAAGTGATAGTCTCATATTTTGAGTTTGATGACCTTCAACTGTTATAATAGGGCAAAATGAACCATGTTGATTCATCACCTTACCAGACTGCTTGGTGGTCCATCATCAGGAATCTGACTGATAGTGATTAACCAATAAACAATTAGACCCAAATTGTAAAGAAAAACTACAAATAGGTCTATTTCTTTTCAGTCTAACATGCCCACAAGGGAAAAGTGGATTACTACGTAGATAAATAATTGTGGGGCCTTAAGCCTACTTTACACTAAAGAGCCGGGGGAGTAAACACAATTGCCGACCTTACCTCTAGTGTGCAAGTAGATCTTAAGTTAATTGAGAAATGTAAAAGAATATACGTGAAGTCCCTCGTAAGAACAATTTTGGTACTTCCTGCACGTTGTCATGCTTTCAAAAGCCTTGACCAGACAAAGCTTGATTTTAGTATACGAGGAAACAGAATTAAACTAGAAAAATATCTTACATAGTTGACAGTTGAATGGTAGTCAAAATGTTTGACTATGAGAACTAAACTTCAGAATTATCAGTGTGTATAGTATATTTGGGGGTTTATACCTTGTTATGAGGCTACGTATAGACCTTAACCTAGATGAATTCTTTTCAATAAGGTTGGCCAAAATTCAGTACCATGTGTGCCACATGAGGGAAGTCTAACTTCTAATAACGTCTGTTGGTCTCACATAAGGCAGATAGCTAGCTTTTACTCATAGTCGTCGCTGCTGTTGATGGGTGATGAAACAGAAATGCACTGATCGATGGAATTACGGCAGACTTTTCGTTCGGATGATGAGCAACAAAAGAAGGGCCGTTTGCTAGAAGGAGCTTTGATGTTGGTCCATAATTCTAAGAACAAGAAATAGCCAAAATTTATTGGTTGTTGAGAAAAATACAGGTAGACCTTGCGATCTTGAAGAGAAGCCAAACTTATTGAGATCTAGTGTGCGAATAAATCTATGCTTCCTATCCAGCTCATGCTATCGATGGGGATCTTATTGCTGGAATGTGAAGTTACCAGAATTGGTTAGTTCATTCAAAGATTCGATCGATAAGCATCACACTTTGTACCAAAGGTCGGAAGCCCAAAATGATGATGAACAGGAATCCTCAAAAAGAAATTCCACAATGAAAATAGAAAAGGCTCCGTGTAAAATCAGAAGCCAATTTGCTAGACCTATGCAACAGAACACCGGGTTGATGCTTGAAGACTTCATTGGATTCAATTCAAACAGTAAGCCGTCGAAATTCAGCGTACGTACGCCGCTCACAAAACATGTATTATATTGTTCCAAAACTAGTAAGATTATGATACTGATACTATAAACCAGAAAACAATAATAAGCATGACAATTCGGATCGCGTGTCTGAAACTCATATCAAAGTTGGACTGACAAGAGTATGACTAGAAAAACTGAACCAAACGGAAATTGCTGGCAGTGAATCCAGAAGCAAAAGCATGAGGCCACCATCTCATATGATTGGTCGATGGCATGAATAGCTTCACTACTCGGGACGTATTAAAAGCTTAGCTATTGAGACCATAACTTCCCTTCCGATTAAAATTATTCAGAAATATTAAATTCGATGCTCCTAGGTTCTCAGCTGAAAACGATTACATCACTGAGATTAGTAAATATGTAATCTTTTGGTTGAATCGGCATAAAAACAGTTCGTCCTAGACCATAACCATTACAAGAAAAATATTTAAAAAAATTAGAGAGATCGCTACACGTGAAATACGACTGGAACTATTCTCTGTTTCACGCACCTCTCATTGAAACAGATTCAGCAGTATGCTTGTACTCAATCCGTAATCCGGAATGAAACTTAACTGCTACTAAATGACGGAGGAAACCACATCTGCGTAGCTTTTAGGAGAGTACCATGTCATACCGCTTCTCCCAACATTTGCAAGATATGATTTCATTACGGACAATAGTATATTTATGATCGTATCACCAAGTACCGCTTTGATTGGAGTATGTGTTTCACCTGAAGCGCATCGAGTAAGTAATGTGAACCATGGAGCCTCTCCCTTCACTGCTAAGCTGGCACTAAATGTTTGGAATCTGTTTAGCAAGAACTCATTTGACACATCAGTAGCAATGTGAGACAAGTTCAGGAATAAAGCAAGATAAGTACTCAGACAATTTTTGAGCCGCATCAATCTTCTTCACCAGAGCAGTCTATCGATGAAGATTCCATCGCATGGCACAAGGAAATCGATCGTTGCGCTACGTACTAGTGTTCTTTTGTCGATACTCATAGCTCATATAGTTTTCGACGTCCACTTTTTTTCGCCCTAGCTCTAGAGTTGATCGACCGGTTTTAAGTGTCTAATGAAGCTTGTAGTTTTCAAAGTCATAGTGGTGTCACAAGGCTATCGCCTCCTTACACTTATTCTGAGACTTGCCAATTGTATGTTGCTGCCTAAAGCTCAGTTGGTTCCTAATGCCATTATACTCCTAGTGATCTGTGTACAATCTCATTCTGTTAGACAATCTCGAGTTATTGTACCAGGCACCGGTTTCAAGTTGTATGCCAGTACGTCTCAAACGTTATTCTTTTAGTGAAACGACTTCGGTGTAATTGAGACCCGTTGACCTGAAATGAAGGAGGAAAAAGGAATTAGATCTCGCTTGCTGATCGTATTTGTGTTTCTCCCTCTGATTTCTTCAGTAGCTATGGATTTATTGGCGTGTGCTACCTATATGTTGCAAATGTTGGGAGAAGCGGTATGACATGGTACTCTCCTAAAAGCTACGCAGATGTGGTTTCCTCCGTCATTTAGTAGCAGTTAAGTTTCATTCCGGATTACGGATTGAGTACAAGCATACTGCTGAATCTGTTTCAATGAGAGGTGCGTGAAACAGAGAATAGTTCCAGTCGTATTTCACGTGTAGCGATCTCTCTAATTTTTTTAAATATTTTTCTTGTAATGGTTATGGTCTAGGACGAACTGTTTTTATGCCGATTCAACCAAAAGATTACATATTTACTAATCTCAGTGATGTAATCGTTTTCAGCTGAGAACCTAGGAGCATCGAATTTAATATTTCTGAATAATTTTAATCGGAAGGGAAGTTATGGTCTCAATAGCTAAGCTTTTAATACGTCCCGAGTAGTGAAGCTATTCATGCCATCGACCAATCATATGAGATGGTGGCCTCATGCTTTTGCTTCTGGATTCACTGCCAGCAATTTCCGTTTGGTTCAGTTTTTCTAGTCATACTCTTGTCAGTCCAACTTTGATATGAGTTTCAGACACGCGATCCGAATTGTCATGCTTATTATTGTTTTCTGGTTTATAGTATCAGTATCATAATCTTACTAGTTTTGGAACAATATAATACATGTTTTGTGAGCGGCGTACGTACGCTGAATTTCGACGGCTTACTGTTTGAATTGAATCCAATGAAGTCTTCAAGCATCAACCCGGTGTTCTGTTGCATAGGTCTAGCAAATTGGCTTCTGATTTTACACGGAGCCTTTTCTATTTTCATTGTGGAATTTCTTTTTGAGGATTCCTGTTCATCATCATTTTGGGCTTCCGACCTTTGGTACAAAGTGTGATGCTTATCGATCGAATCTTTGAATGAACTAACCAATTCTGGTAACTTCACATTCCAGCAATAAGATCCCCATCGATAGCATGAGCTGGATAGGAAGCATAGATTTATTCGCACACTAGATCTCAATAAGTTTGGCTTCTCTTCAAGATCGCAAGGTCTACCTGTATTTTTCTCAACAACCAATAAATTTTGGCTATTTCTTGTTCTTAGAATTATGGACCAACATCAAAGCTCCTTCTAGCAAACGGCCCTTCTTTTGTTGCTCATCATCCGAACGAAAAGTCTGCCGTAATTCCATCGATCAGTGCATTTCTGTTTCATCACCCATCAACAGCAGCGACGACTATGAGTAAAAGCTAGCTATCTGCCTTATGTGAGACCAACAGACGTTATTAGAAGTTAGACTTCCCTCATGTGGCACACATGGTACTGAATTTTGGCCAACCTTATTGAAAAGAATTCATCTAGGTTAAGGTCTATACGTAGCCTCATAACAAGGTATAAACCCCCAAATATACTATACACACTGATAATTCTGAAGTTTAGTTCTCATAGTCAAACATTTTGACTACCATTCAACTGTCAACTATGTAAGATATTTTTCTAGTTTAATTCTGTTTCCTCGTATACTAAAATCAAGCTTTGTCTGGTCAAGGCTTTTGAAAGCATGACAACGTGCAGGAAGTACCAAAATTGTTCTTACGAGGGACTTCACGTATATTCTTTTACATTTCTCAATTAACTTAAGATCTACTTGCACACTAGAGGTAAGGTCGGCAATTGTGTTTACTCCCCCGGCTCTTTAGTGTAAAGTAGGCTTAAGGCCCCACAATTATTTATCTACGTAGTAATCCACTTTTCCCTTGTGGGCATGTTAGACTGAAAAGAAATAGACCTATTTGTAGTTTTTCTTTACAATTTGGGTCTAATTGTTTATTGGTTAATCACTATCAGTCAGATTCCTGATGATGGACCACCAAGCAGTCTGGTAAGGTGATGAATCAACATGGTTCATTTTGCCCTATTATAACAGTTGAAGGTCATCAAACTCAAAATATGAGACTATCACTTGCCAAGAATTTGACCTTCAACCCCTTTTGGATTTTACTTACTACCGAAGAAAGCTGTTCCTAGATTTTGCCAGATTATGACCAATTTCAAATAGTTGGTACGCCACTTTTCGTTTGGGTGTAAGCATTAATCACTAGGATTAGAAACAATCTTAAAGAGAACAATACTAGTATATTATTGAGGCGAGGAATACTTATGATTGCTTTGGTTCGAAAGAATCAAATTCTTGCCTTATTCGAAGCTGCTGTATGAGAAATGAAGATTCTATAAACATATTTCAGATGATGTAGTTTGCTGCTAGTCGAACTACCAGCGTAGACTTCAGTATGATCTTGATCAATCTTCGATATCCAAACAATATTTCAATTGCAGGAACATTGGGGCTAAATGCTTTAAACATCCAATTCTGCGAGTCTAAAGATTTGAAGTAAATGGACGCTCACCAGGTGCTTGCTCATTATGAAACAGCCATGTTAGAGAGTAGCAAGTAGTTGATTGTGGCTTCACGGGGGCTTTTTACTCTTCCTACATTATTGCCAAAAACAATTACGTCTCGTGTTTATTTCCGGCTTCAGTTTGGATAAACACTTAATCTTAAAGGAAATTTGGTTTCAGAGACAAAAGTCCACAATTTGGCACTAGGGACCAAGCTGTTGGATTCTTACTTTTTAAAAAAGTTTAAGGATGCGATGCCGAAAGAAGTAAGCTCACGTTAGTTGGTCAAAAGGTTGGAACTGCCCAGATCAAATTTCTTAAGTTCGGAGGAGAATGGGGATTAGTCAAAGGTTTCGTAGAATACCAATTTGAATCAGTACGCTGATGATTTTTGAACATAGAAGTTCCGATAGAAGGTATCTACAAGCAATGGAAGGTTAGTTAATTGAGGGCTGCACACCAGCCAGAGGGGATAGGTGTTGCGCGAGATTACTTCCCTATTATTTTCCTTGTGTGTCAGACATCTGACTTATCGGTATAGCTGAGATTCGCGACGATCGTCTGTCTTCACTGGTCGGAACGATATGAGGTCTGGATTCATTCTCCCTGCCTGGAAACGCCGTGATCATATGAGGTTTTTATTCATAACAAATGTATGCAAAGTTAATTACATGTGTACTTTAGATAATAATTCGTCTTCAATTGTTTTGCAAGAGCTGCTGGTAACTGCCATTCATTTGTAACAATTGCCTCTTAAATTAGATCACTAGATGTGCCTCATATTATCTGGTATTACTTGCACTTACACTTTGGAAAAAAAATATGGGAGTTCGAGTACGAATACAGTAGTATTTTGATTTAACTCTATTGTTTATATATTCCCACAATAAGATCGAGTGTTGAGCAGGAATACAACAATACTTGTGATGGAACATTATTCAACAGGGCGAAGTTAAATAGAGGCATAGCGTTCAATAGTTTTATAACCAGACAGTAAGTGCAAACGAGAAGATATTGTCTAATTGCATTCATAGAGCGTTATTTTAAGTGCTCGTTGCGAATGTTTTCCTTTTCTTCTAGAATTTTGCCAATACATTTTTGGTTCAAATTTGGTCCGTGGAATTTATAGGGAGGCAAAAAAGACTAGGAGGAGTCAATGATAGCACTCACTCGCTACATTGTTGAACTTTGTGCTGATTCCCATAATAAGTAGGGTAATATAATTTTTGATGGTTGGTAATAGGTCTGAACCCCACTATTTATTGTCTGTTATCCTTTTTTTTTGTCTAATAGAAGTACCATATTTTTGTGTAATTTTGGTAAACATTCCTTATTAGATCTTAAATACGAGTCGGAGAACAATAAAGTGAAAACACTGTAATACAGAATATGATTATTTTATATGGTATCAGCGCCCAATTCAATACTGAGCCATTACGCAGCTGTTCAGATTCACCAATTGATTATTGATGTCATCATACTGGGTCAGGGTTTACAAGTTGTATATATGTGTTTGTAAGGGGACTTGAACCCTCTAGCAATTTGTTCAATGAAACTCTGTCTGATGATTTCAAATTTCAGCTATTGATCCAAATTTATTATGAATTGAGTTTTGGTAGCAGGAAAGAAGTTGCGACATATGTTTTTCTTCAAAAACATTATTGAACTTTGAAGTATCTGTCTACGTCATGGACGACCCATAAAATTGACCTTTTTTTGCTACTTAGATCGGGTTATTTTTACAATATAATGAGGACATATTATTTGTTCGTTGCCACGTGGTTCAGAATCATCATCTGAATGCAAAATTTTTAAGTATGATATTTCCAAGTGAAGAACAATATGGTATATTACTTATCGGACAGTAAGATAAATATTCTACATTGTTTCTGTTTCTTCTAACAACAGGTGCATTTTTTTACTTTGTTTTCCCTTATTGCGTTAAGCATAAACAAACTAGTTGCGAAAGGATTACCAGCGAAGACTTATGAATAAACTAACTTGTGCGTACTTTTTTTTTTTGGGAATGACACTTAGTCCCTGTTGATATTAGTTTTGAAGTCAAAGTGATAGACTCCATTGATCTCTAAGCGACGCCGCTAAAGAGAATTGATTATGCATAGGATTTCTTGGTAGGAGGACTACAAATTTGCAGTTTGATTAGGGTCGAATTTGACAAACGCTCCAACTACTCAAGTGAAGCCGAAAAATTCTTGTTACTCTAGAATGTAATAGGATATGGGGAGCAAGAGCAAATATGTATTTTGAAAGGATACAGATGCATGCATTGCGGAAAAAACGAGAAAGCTTTGTACAAGATATTGTACTTCAAGAAAGTGTACCCATACTTTTTACTACCTAGCGAGTAAAGTGATAAGTAGTTAGTTTCAACGACTCCGAAAAAAAAAACTACAACGCATTCTTGATACTTTGAATCTGCCAACGTCAAAGTACGGAAACAATCAAACGATAAAAATACTTATTTCGAGTTTATTATAACTTAAAGTTATTCAGGATTGTGAAATTCACTCAATCGCTGGGATAAATGCTCGCTACTCGCTACCTGATTTGACTTCTGCTAAGGCCGCGCGAAAATGCCTCTATCGAAACCTCTCTACTCCTATCCACTCTTAATACTGAACAAAATGGACCTCAACGACGTAGAAGAGCCATTAACCTCTAGTGTTCGTCCTGGTAGGTATTCTATATATCCATTTCCATTAGGAACCAAGCTACTAATTCAAAAAGTGACAGATTCAACTTTGACAATACGTATTATCAAGTCATTTCCTTATCGAAACGTCAAGAACTACGTTCTTACACATGTTGATTTGACTAAAACCAATGCTAAACAACTCTTAAAAGAAATGAAAGAAACAATTCATCATGATAAAACACTCAAACCTTTTTGCAACGTAGATTATGACTCCCTCAAGGTATATACGCATGCTCATGGCTTCAAAACAATGAATTTAGTGATTAATCTTGACCATGACAACGACTGGTGGCTGAATATATCAGATGAGTCGGTGAGCTTGTATGATTGTGGAATCAGGAATGAGAGTGAGATAAGCTTGTTCAACAAAGAGGCTTACCTAGAATTCAGGTTGAATCCAACTGTTGAGAAATGGTGAATAGTCTGTTTCTTCGTAAAGTCAAGACAAAAAAAAGAGTCTTTACTAAGCGCGAATTTATATGTGACCTGTGTTCTGTAACCTCCTTCAACTTCGCTAACTTGATTTTCTGTTTTTTCAAAACAAATCGAAACGATTCTCAACTCTTTGTTTTTAATTATCGATGTGCGAGATCTATACCGCATCAAGTTCTGCCCCCGTTAACATTGCAGTAGGTGTCTTGGACGTATATCATTGATTTATATATACTAACTTTTAGGTCCTGAAATACTGGGGTAAGAGAGACACGAACTTGAACTTACCTACCAATAACTCCATTAGTGTCACCTTGTCTCAAAAGGATTTGAGAACTTTGACAACAGTGAACAGCAGCAGAAGCTTTGAGAGGGATTCTTTGTACTTAAATGGGGTTTCTCACAATATTGACAATGATCGTACCACTAGTTGCCTGAAACACTTACGTTTGTTGAGACAACAACTGGAAGAAGATAATCCCAACTTGCCCAAAATTAGTCAATGGAAGCTTCATATAATTAGTGAAAACAATTTTCCAACCGCAGCAGGTTTGGCTTCCAGCGCTGCAGGATTTGCAGCGATGGTTGCTGCTATCTCTAGATTGTATGCACTTCCCCAGGATGCTTCTGAGTTAAGTCGAATTGCTCGCAAGGGATCAGGTTCTGCCTGTAGATCCATGTTTGGAGGTTACGTGGCTTGGGAAATGGGTGAGAAACCAGATGGATCTGACTCGAAAGCAGTTCAAATTGCGCCCTCGGAACACTGGCCAAATATGAAAGCAGCCATCTGCATTGTCAGTGATTTGAAAAAAGATGTTTCATCTACGAGTGGTATGCAGACTACTGTTCAAACGTCTGACTTGTTTCAGCATAGGGTTAGCCAAGTCGTTCCTCCGAGATATTCACAGATGGTTGATGCAATCAAGAATAGAGATTTCGAAACGTTCGGTACTTTAACGATGAAGGATTCTAACTCTTTTCATGCCACTTGTCTGGACTCGTACCCCCCCATATTCTATTTGACTGATACATCTAAGAAAATCATCAAACTAATTCACACTTTAAATGATGCGATTGGGAAGGTGGTTGCAGCATATACTTTCGATGCGGGTCCAAATGCAGTTATATACTACGAGTCAGAAAATGAAGCTGCGGTTCTGGGGATCTTGTTCGGTGTTTTGTCCAACGTTGATGGCTGGAATGAGGTGAATTCTACCACACTGAAAGTCCCTGAAGGAGTCCCTCTTTCGAGCCTGGATTCAACTATTGCAAGTGGAGTCTCGAGAGTGATTTTGACACAAGTGGGAGAAGGACCCAAAGAATCCGAAGTGTTATTAGTTGCTCCTTAAATGTAATAGCTTAGTTAGACCGTTAACTGCATATAGTAGATTGATTAGCTACTTTTTTTGAAATTGCATCCATGTATGGTTGTCTAAAATTTCGCGTCTCTTGTTTCATTCAATTTTACATCTTAACGAACGATATCATGTCTTCAAGGGGGAGAGATGAGAGATTAACTCCGAAAAAACCCAAAACACTTGTTTCAAATGTTGAAAATACACCTTCAAAGAGGACTAGATCGCTGTTCAAGAAATCAAGTAGAGGCCATACTGATATAACTATCTTAACAGATGATGAATCTGATCAAAACAACAAGAGGAAGCGAAATATTGTAGATACAACTGCTGAAGGTAATCCTGATAAGAAACGGAACTCCGATCCCAGTGCTGCGAACTCAAGTTATAACCAGCTAAGCCCTGTCAAACTAACGAAGAAGGGAGGAATCGTCAAATCTCCACAACAACAAACACCTGCCCGAAATGTTACTCTTCCTTCAGATGTATTGCTGAACCAATTATTCCTGAGGCGTGACGTACGCCAATTGAATGAAATTCTAAATGACTTAACAACAGACAAGACTGAAGAGATTTTTAACACGTACAAACTCATGGCGGAGCAACGGATGAGAAAGTCTGATAACCTTGTTCAGTCCCTCACCGAACAGATTAAAGATTTGAATAATCAGCTTGAAGAAGGACCTTTTGCGTTACAACAGCTTGAAGATGAGAACGAAAAACTTAGGCGGGAGCTTCAAAGTTTGAAAAATCAGTCTTTTGAAGATAGTTCTAACGAACAACTTTCGAACATACAAGTCATTTTCGACATGTTTGAGTTGATGACGGGTGTATCATGCACCGATTTTGAGGAAACAAATGAGCAGATAGTTTTCACGATAAGGCAATCCTCAATTGACTCTACTTTTTTAATGTACAAACTATCGATTAACAAGAATACTAGTCGACATATTGGAGAAATTGAATACCATCCCATATTTAACAAAGAACTACAGCAAGACTTTGAATTAGTGAAGTCACGTCTCCCAGATTATTTGAAAGATGATCTGACTTTCCCGTATAATACATTGAGAAACTTTTTCAGCAAGGTTAGTAGGAGTTTATCTATGAGTAAGAAGACTTAAATTGCTGTAAACTTTAGGAAGCTCAAGTGATCTAACCTATTATAACCCTTCCATTATTATCTTTCCAAATATAGATACTGTGCAAGATTTCTTTCTTATCTTGTTTGGTTTTCTTGGCGATTTTTTTCAGAAATTTGTTCAAAGGTTGCCTCTTCGTAACATAATTTCCAATATTTATATCAAGAACCTCCTTTTGGTGGTTTCTTGGATTTGCAGTATTGGAAGATATGGTATTGCTTGCGGAGCTTTGCACTTTATCGTTATTCTCGCTTGACTTCTGCTTTCTTGCTTGAGTATTTGGAATGACACTCTTCTCAGAATCTTGAAGTATTTGGCGATGGGGCCTATGCTTTTTGCCCCTGAATAAGCCCTTTTCGTATTTTTCAGATTCACTAATACACCTAGTGTGAGATCTAAAGGAGTTCCCTTCAAATGTCGTAGAACAATCAATGCAAGTAAAATAGGCACCGCAGCACACCACGGTGTGCTGCTCAAGTTTCTTTTTTGTCACAGTATCGTTACAGACTTCACAAGAGAAAGACACCATATTTAAGTGATACTAATAAATCGAAACGATGATGAGTTTTTTTTTTGATCAATCAAATGCTGAAAGAATCCGCGCCCTAGTTTCTGACAGGGGTACTAATTTAATTGAAACTATGAATCGTCAGCATGCATACCTATACCGTGAACTCTGCAAAGACCGGTTCAACACTACCATACATTTTCACCTTCACCCTTCATTCTAGGAACACGTACAGGTTCCCAATTCTCGTTCTCTTCAACCATGCCTTGTAGCCTATAGAATTCTTCCTTCAAATCAACTTTCCTCTTCTTGCCGTTTACAATTCTCAGCTGCTCAGTTTCGTCTAGTTCTTTGACTTTCGTATCCCTCTGCTCATATCGAATTGCAGTGAAATTGGATAGTAGAAGAGACCCAAGAACGACTGATCCAATCATAGGTATTCCCAAGTAGATGAAAGAATTCCTCTTGATTAAATTCTGATATCGTCCTGTAAAAGTTCTGTAAAAGTGTTCTTGTTCTTGCTTCCCTCGGAATTTATTACTCTGAAATGCTTTCAATAAAATATGCGTTGGCAACATGGTAGCAATAAGCTAACATGAGAGATTTGCTTTCACCAAGAATGCGACAGTGAGGATACTTGTTACGAATCACGTGACCTAAATATTATATCAAACTACTGACAACTACTACTAGAGGGATACGGATAACTTAGAAAAGCTTTCCTGCATATCAACTGGATTCAAATAGCCATGTTTGAATTGGTAGAACAAAAGTTCCTGATATGCATAAGCTTCATCAATTTCGGAAAGAAACTTACCATCCTCCTGTAGGGGATGCTGTCTGTTTTTGGGGGCCAGCTCAAATAACTTATCAACCAAGTCTGGAACTAGACGTTTATGATCATAATAGTGAAAGAATAAGTTATCCGCAGTAGCTTCCAGCCTTTTATTCTCCCACTTGTATTGATCCTCTATGGAAGGTAACGCTTTAGCATTTGACCATACACCAGCGACCGCCATCGCTTCCGACTCGATAGCATGGAAGTTTAACGGAGTGACAGAAACCGAAAGTGCAGCCAATGTAGGATCTTTCATGGAGAAAACATCCAGATAAAGTCCCTTAACCCTTGACAAGTTAGAAGGATCAATCACTTTCAACGCGTCCCTTAAGAACGGATAATGATAATGGTAACCAGTGGCCAGTATGATTAGATCGTACTCACCCTTCGTGCCATCTGAGTAATAAACACTCCTGGAATTGGCATCATATCTATCAATTGTCGGTTTTGTTACAATTCCTTGCGACTCAGAAGCAGCATTTATATACGGAAAGACCAGATGAGGCCCCCTTTTTGAAATAGTCACTTCAGAAGCCCTAGGAAATGCATACTTCACAAGATCTAAGGAAGTTATAGATCCTCCAACAAATAAAACTTTCTTGCCATCAAATATAGAAGGATCTCGATATGCCTTGCTGTGAATTATTGAACCTGGGTGAGCTTTGTTAAACTCTGCCAACCCAGGTGTTTTTGGGATGTAGGGGACAGTATAATGTCCGTTGGCCACAACAACTGCATCGAATGATTGTCGATACCATTTAGCTCTCTTACCTGCCGTTTCCTTGACAGTAACAACCCATTTTTGACCAATTTTTTCAACACTATCTACATGAGAATTCAATCTAATGTGTTTCTCCAAATCATTTTGCTCTATCAAGTAATTCAATCTAGACTCTACCTCCTGATTGGTTATAAAAGGGTAAATTTTGTTTTGCTTGGAGTTATGAGGATTTGGAAGATAGGAAAACCTCATAAACCGACTGGGGATATTAGTGAACAGATCAGAATATACACCACTAGCGGCCCACTGGAGCTTCTGCTCCCTATCAGCAACTTCAACTTCGATTGGCTTTTCAAATGTGGCTTCATCAATTCCCTCTGGGGGGTTCACTTTAGGATGAATGACATCTGGGTTGTTATATTCAGAAGTTTCCAGCAATTCCTGCGGTGGCAGAGGATATCCTGGATCATCGTAGTATGGTGCCCAAATTCCTCCACTTTTGTTCTTTTGCTCAAATACTACTACCTCTTCGAAAGCAGGGACCTCACTTGAGGCACTACCTACTGATGACGTACCCTCCCTAGAAGTGTGCAGTAATTCATAGAGTGTGGCAAGACCAGAAGGACCGGCACCAATAATTGCGACGCTCTTCACCTGAAATTGTACACCGACGGTCATCTCTGCAGAAAACTGATTTTCAGGACTCGGTGATTGATCTTTATATGCATTGTAATTGTATCCACAGTTGTCAAGTGCAACAAAAATTAGCTACTACCTCATGACACGTGAAAGCTGTAAAAAGGGCGGAACTTTGGAGTAGGATTACATACTCAGCGAAAGTGAAAGATATCAAAATAGTTGGACCGTATCTGATATTGCAAAGTACATGTTTGGAATAACCTAACAGTAGCTTTAGGTGGTGGAAACGCGGATGCGCCCGCCCCGGCTTCTGCTATTTTATCTTTCATAATATCATCACCTGCGCTTGAACTATAAAGGTTGATTCCATCAGCCACATTTAATCACATGACTGGAATATGCAGAGTTGTGACACGATTGTCTACCGATTAAGACTTCAATTTCATGGTAAGGACTCCCACTATTGCTGTGCTGCGAAATCCAACCATTGAGTCATATCGCATTTTCAAAAGAAACAGTCAATCAGTTGAATGTCTTTGGTGAGGGCGGGATGTAATCCCTATGTAGGGGATGCAGACGCACTTATGAAATTATGAAATGGTACTCGAATAAGTGCCTACGTAGTTCAATACTCAATTTGCTGCGGGTCGTTCGAGGCGGACAATTGGATGGTGACGATGTTCTAATCCTAATCCACACGAATAGAATTAGAAAACACTTTAATTTTTCATTGCACCATTGAAATCTGTAGAAATGAGTGAATGGAAGAAAGAGCTTAACCTTCCCCAGAGAGATTCAAGGCCGCAAACTGACGATGTACTCAACACCAAGGGTAACTCGTTCGAGTCGTTTCATTTGAAGCGAGAATTGCTAATGGGGATATTTGAAGCAGGGTTTGAGAAGCCTTCACCTATTCAAGAGGAGAGTATACCGGTTGCACTAACCGGCAGAGATATATTAGCAAGAGCAAAAAATGGTACCGGTAAAACTGCGTCGTTTGTTATACCCTCACTACAAAAAATCAAGCCTAAAATGAATAAGATCCAATCTTTGATTCTTGTTCCAACAAGAGAATTAGCCCTTCAGACTTCGCAAGTTGTAAAGACATTAGGGAAGCATTTGGGAGTTCAAGTTATGGTCAGCACAGGGGGAACTTTACTCAGAGATGATATCATTAGACTAAACGACCCTGTTCATGTCCTGGTAGGAACACCGGGCAGAATTTTGGATCTAGCAAGCAGAAAATTAGCCGAATTTGACCAGTGTAAGACATTTATCATGGATGAGGCTGACAAAATGTTAAGCAGAGAGTTTAGAAATGTTATCGAACAGATAATAACTTTTTTCCCTTCAAGACTGCCAGGAGGTGCTAACGCATATCAGTCACTTCTTTTTTCTGCTACATTTCCTCTGACTGTCAAATCTTTTATGGATAAGCATTTGTATAAACCTTACGAAATTAATTTGATGGATGAACTGACTCTCAAGGGTATTACTCAATACTATGCGTTTGTGGAAGAGAAGCAAAAACTTCATTGCCTGAATACCCTATTTTCCAAATTGCAGATCAACCAGTCGATTATATTCTGCAACTCAACAAAAAGAGTAGAATTACTTTCCAAGAAGTTGACAGATTTAGATTACTCTTGCTATTATTCTCATGCCAGGATGCCGCAGGCATCTAGGAACAAGGTATTCCATGAGTTTCGCCAAGGCCATGTTCGAAACTTAGTTTGTTCCGATCTTTTGACACGAGGGATTGATATTCAAGCTGTCAATGTTGTCATAAACTTTGATTTCCCTAAAAATGCTGAGACTTATCTTCACAGGATTGGTAGGTCTGGTAGATTCGGCCATTTTGGTATCGCCATCAATTTAATCAACTGGGATGATAGGTTTAACTTGTACAAAATAGAGCAAGAGTTGGGCACCGAGATCAAACCTATTCCATCGGAGATAGATAAGTCTCTTTACGTTGCAGGTGATTGTAGTGCTGTTCCAAGACCATTTCCTTTATCTAACTATCAGAACACTCAACTTAGCGTCGAATCTAGTTCATCTTACGAAGACGTGGTCGTTCCTGAACAGCAGGGCAACCCTCGATTTGCCTACAACTCGACTAACGAGACCACTGGTCACGATCAACCAATGTTAGCACAAGAAAAAACATAAGTGTTGACTCTTCATATTTGTTGGTTGATCGATTGTGATTGAAGTTATGAACTTTTTGCATCCTCTCAATTTTGATTACTGTTAAAATTCAGAGGGACTTTTTCTTCGATATTTTTTCCTTTTTTTTTTTGGTCCCCTGTTCTTTACAATTCCAGTTAGTTTCTTGGCTGATTCTTTAGATCTTCTTTATGATGTCACTAGGTCGTTTTTATGTGGAAAGCTGTGTTTCTTTTTTTTTTTTATTTTTTTATTTTTTTTTTGACAGCTAATACATTCAATACACCCGCCCTACGTTTCCTCTACCTTCCTTGTAATTGGGAGGTTTAGTTTCTTTGTTTCCTGCCACCTTGGTGCTTGCTTACATAATAACCAAATTAGTATTCCACACTTCGCACCTTGGTGCTATAGGATAAGCATGGTAAGTAAATTAGTAACATTATACAGCTTGTATGGGAAACAACAATAATTCAACAAATATTCCTATTAGGACAGTTCCCAGCAAGAAATATGCCGATTTGGAAATAAGACAGTTTAACCCAACATATGAAACCTCTACTATACAGGAAAGCAAGGGAAAAGGTGGCAGGCCTACAACCAGAAGGGAAGTAAGTCGTACAACTATAACCAATACAACTAAGATAATGCCTGAATTGTTGAATCCTCAAGGCGCCAAAGCTTTTCAAGCTAAAACTTTGAAGCGTAAAAACTTGAAAAAGCTACAATTGGAGAATAACATACATGCTGACGATGGAGATACTGAGATAATTAGTTCCAATGATCTGGTCTATAGCTTCCAAAATCTTGAATTGGGTCTTGAATACCAACTAAGCATAAGTCACGACGACTTACTTACTTTGAAGTTACTTGGAAGTGGAAATTCAGGTTCTGTTAGTAAGGTTTTGCATATCCCGTCCAAGAAAACAATGGCTCGTAAGGTGATACACGTGGAAACTAAAAAGACTGTTCTGACTCAGATTGTCAGGGAACTAAGAATTATGTACGAATGCAATAGTCCGTATATCATAAACTTTTATGGAGCATTTCTGCATGAAGGCGACGTAACTATCTGCATGGAATACGTTGATTGTGGATCACTTGATAGGGTGCTGAAACTGGTTGGACCATTTGAGGAATTTATCCTAGCTCATGTGGCATTTTCTACTCTCTGCGGGCTTAATTACTTGTATGACAGCCACAAAATTATACACCGGGATATTAAACCCTCAAATGTTTTACTCAACTCTAAAGGTGGTGTCAAGCTTTGTGATTTTGGTGTTAGCAGAGAATTGATTAATTCCATCGCCCAAACCTTTGTTGGAACCTCCACATATATGTCTCCAGAACGAATTCAGGGAGGCAAATATTCCGTTAAAGGTGACGTATGGTCTTTAGGATTAATGTTGATCGAGTTGGCTACATGCAAGTTTCCATTTGGTGATAATTCCTCCATGGGACCTGATTCCATCTTAGATCTTTTACAGAGAGTGGTTAATGAAAAGCCTCCGTCGTTAGATCGAGAGAAGTTTTCGTCCCAATTATGTGATTTTGTCAATTTATGCCTGAAAAAAGAATCAGAGAGACCGAGCCCACTTGACTTGATTAGACACCCATTTTTGAAAGATTGCAAGCAAGGAAATACTAAAGCTGAAGTGAAACGATGGGCCACTAACGTTAGGAGGATTCTCAAAGGAAAAGACATAGGAGACAAAGTGAAAAATACAAAGCCGTGAAATTGATGCCTCAAGCATTTACGGAATCGATGTCTTCTTCAACCAATCTCAACACATCTGCCGCAAGATATAGACTACCGCATACAATTAGTGGAACAGTTGGTGATTGAGAAAACTGTGCCGCGTTTATAAGTGCTCCTTCGAGGTGTTCTTGAACCGTTACATTGGAAGTAAACTTTCTTATTTCCCGCGCCAAAACTTCGCAATCCATCGCTTTTATCCATGGCATTCCTTCAACGGAAGAAAACGTAGTTACAGTAACAGAATCTTGCTTTTTAATTAACGGCGCTAGCATCGGGGTTAGTGTCTTGCCACCAGTAACTGCAATAACAAAACTCAATGGACTCTCTAGGGAACGTAGTGTGTCAAGATATTTGGATAATTCGATAGCAGCTTGTCCATTGTGAGCACCATCCAATAACAGGTTCAAAGGTTGCTTTCGTATAGTTGCCGTCAGTCTCTGTAATCTTCCTGGCCACTTAGTATTGCGTACTCCATTCATGATGGCTTGCTTCGTAATTCGGTAATTGAACTTGCTCCTTAGAATGTCCGTAACTTTGAGTGCTACTGCTAGGTTACATTTCTGAAACTCGCCGAGTAGTGGTACCTGTTGATCAAAAACCACTGCTTCATGGGGGAATGTCTCAAAAAGCTTGCAATTGTTTTGAAAAGCGACATCCTTGACTACTTGCAGGACTTTGGTATCATTGGAGCCATCTATGACACATGGTACAAATTGTTTTATTATTCCCGCTTTTTCTTTTGCTATCTGACTCAACGAATTACCAAGTAGAGATTCATGATCCAAGCCAATCTTAGTAATAGCAGATACTAATACTCCCCATCCGCTATCAAAACCAGGAATCACATTGGTAGCATCTAGTCTTCCCCCCAGGCCTACTTCAACAATGGCAACTTCAATTTCAAACTGGGCAAAAACGTAAAAAGCAGTACAAGTCAATAGCTCAAACTCTGTTGCTCCAATCGACTCTTTTTCATTGAGTTCTTTAACCTTTCGAAACTCATAATCGTATCTTTTTCTGCTAATAGGACGATTGTTAATATTAATGGAGTCGTTAGGATGAAGCAAATGGGGGGATGTGAATCGGCCAGTTGAAATATTTGAAGACTCCAATATATGTGAAAGGTAGGAGCAAACAGAGCCTTTTCCGTTTGTTCCGGCAACATGAATACATTTCCACAATTTTTGGGGATTTCCCAATACCGTAAGCAATTGGGTCACTCTTCCTAGGCTTAGATCTATCGGCATTTTTCTATGCCTTTATTCTTAACTAGTATGGTAGCAGTACGCTTGATAATATGTAGTAGCGAAAAGGAATGGAAACTAAACTTTGTCATCAAGACAATATATATATATCTCTACGTGAAAAAAACATTCAATTAGTTTTTCTTTGGGGAAGGTGCTGGTTGCGCCTTGGTAGTAACTATATTGATAATGTGTGTATAATATAGTGTGATCGTTACCGAATTGAAATATATAATAGTAAGATAGTTTGTGGGGAGCGGGGTGGGATTTATATTTACTAGAGGTAGAGGTCATGATTAAAAATCATTTCTCGAACACCTACTTCTCTACAATTGAACTACCATCAACTTCCAACAAGATATTGCAGCAATATTCAAAGCTTTTTTGAACCAAACAGTATTTCTATAGTCGTTAGATATGTCAAAGCTGGAAAAGCGCTTGAGAAATCTATTTTCATCACCCCGTAAAGGTGAAACGTTTGAGCTCAAATCGGGTCTAGCCTCTAATTATGCAATGGAAAGGAAAGAATCAATTCGAAGAGTCATAGCCGCTATGACTGTGGGAAAAGACGTATCTTCTTTGTTTCCTGATGTTTTAAAGAATATTGCAACACATGACTTGGAACAGAAAAAGCTTGTTTATCTTTACTTGATGAACTATGCGAAAACGAACCCTGAATTATCAATTTTGGCGGTCAATACCTTTGTGAAAGACAGTGAGGATCCAAACCCATTAGTTAGGGCACTATCCATCAGGACTATGGGATGTATCAGAGTGGATAAAATGGTAGACTATATGGCAACCCCGTTGAAAAAGACCTTGATGGATACTAATCCGTACGTAAGGAAAACAGCTGCCATTTGCGTTGCTAAGTTGTTCGAATTGCATAGTGACTCCTGTATAGAGCAGGGGTTCCTAGAAAGGCTAGTTGAGCTGATTGATGACAGTAACCCTATGGTTGTTGCAAATGCAATTTCGTCTCTGGTTGAGATTTCTAGATTTAGCAATGATCCAAGTGTCTTGAATCTGTCCCCTGTGGTGTTAAAAAAGTTATTAATGACTTTAAATGAGTGTACAGAATGGGGGAGGATTACTATATTAACCTGCCTGGCAGATTTTGAGACCACAAACTCAGAGGATGCTTTTCATATCATGGAAAGATGCTCTCCACAATTGCAACATGAGAATCCTGCAGTTGTTTTAGCAGCAGTCAAGGTCTTAATTAAGAACGTTGGCCAAATCGACGGGGAGGCAAAGCTAACCTTGCTTGCAAAATTGTCTTCACCATTAGTATCTTTACTTTCGACTCCACCAGAAATTCAGTATGTCGGACTCAAGAATATCAAGGTGATCCTAGAAAAGTATCCTACGATTCTGTCTAGAGAACTGAGAGCCTTCTTTTGCAAATACAGTGATCCTCTTTATTTAAAATTGGAGAAAATAGAGATTCTTATAAGGCTAGTGAACGATTCTAATGCCGCCCTACTGTTATCCGAACTAAAGGAATACGCTTTAGAATTTGATCAGCAGTTCGTCGATAGAGCCATTCAAGCAATTGGACAAATCGCAATCAAACTGCCTTCCATATCAAAAAAAGCTGTCGATATTCTATACGACATTGTAGCAACCAGACCTGAATACGTGATCAACGAAGCAATAGTGGTGCTGCAGGAATTTCTACGCAGGTATCCTGTGGAGTTTACCAGTAGTATTATTCCGATCATCGCGGACTTGAGTATCCAAGATTTTAACAATGCAAAAGCAATATCATCTTATATATGGATCATTGGCGAATATACCTCAAAAATTCCTCATCTGGAGTCTAAACTTCAAAGAGTTGCTGAGAGTTTTCTTGAAGCTGATCCTTCTGTACAACTAGTCAGCCTGACCACCGTTTGCAAATGTCATTTGTTTAAGCCTACTGCACAAACTCAACAGGTTTTGCAAAAAGTTTTAGAGTACGCCACGCAGAAGGTTGATAACTCTGACGTGAGAGATAAAGCATTTATATATTGGAGATTGCTTTCATTGGAGCATGAACACATCCAGAAGGAGGTCATATTGACCACTCTTCCTAAACTCGACACAATAATACCTCTATTTCCAACGAGCGTTTTAAATGAATTGGTAAATGAGATATCTATGTTAAGCACTGTTTATGAAAAGCCAGGAAGAGATTTCGTTAATACTGATGATGCTACTAGATATTTTAATCCCAATATACAATCGAGAAGGATTGAAGAATTGCAGCTGATGGCCAAACGAGAAATTATGGATAACACCGTAAAGGCTGAACATCTACTAGACTTCGATGATGACATTGAAGAAGATGGCCTATCGGGATCCAACTCCATTGGGGTAAATGAGCTGAATGAGTTAAATGACCTGTTCTCTGGATTTAACGTTTCGCCTTCTCCCATTGAGTAATAAGACTTAAAACGAAAACCTGGAAACCCAGTTATGAACTCACACGCAAGGAGCTGTGAAAAGTATTCACCCCACATCTGTTGCGTATTCCGTAAAATTGCGGTGATTATAGTGTCAATAAGCGTTGGTACATAGTTAGTAGTGCTCTATCTGACTGATCGATCTATGTAGTATGAGGGGCGCGCCCGTCCTTGTTCCTTTTTTAACAAATATCATGCCAATTTCAGAGTTAGAAAGGAAAAGGCAAGCTAACATCGCAAGGAATCAGTTATTGTTAAAGGATCTTGAGCTTGAAAAGATTAAGGGCGACTTTTACAGTGAATTGGCGCCAAAGAAGGGAAGGAATCTGCTTAAGAAAGTAAAGAGAAATCAAAACAGAATTTCTGCTATTCCTGTAAGGAGATCACGAAGAATAGCAGGGGTAAAGCTACAAGATAGCCCCAATGACTTGAATGTCCCAGCAGAAAATGCAAAAAATAGAGATTGGGGAGACTCTGACTTTTCTGAAAATCTACGCCTTGAAGGTGATTTGAAATTAAATGATGTTTTAGGCAACGAGCCAGACACGGTTGAAAGATTGAGGAAATCATTCTACGGCAAAGATCATCTTGGAACAGTACTTGAACATGAAGAAAGCAAGAATTGTAACGACGGAGATATACTATCACTACGAGACGAACTTGGTTCTCTCAATCTTTTCAAAGACTTTGACCCTTCCAAGATTAGACTCACAAGTCAAAGAATGACATCCATACAGTTTCATCCATATGTAGACCGGAAAATTGTAATTGGTGGTGATAAAACCGGACAGATTGGAATATGGTCTACGAATGATAAGAAAGTGATCAGTTTAGGCGAGGATTATCAGGAAGATTATGAACCCGTCATAACCCATTTAAAACTTCATGGGAAGAATATCAGTCGAATCCAAATAAATGCAGAAGAACCGAAAAAGATCTACAGTGCTAGCTATGATGGCTCGGTAAGATGTCTCAACCTGGGAAAATTATTATCGGAGAACATTATGTCGTTCGACGACGCAACTGGAACAGCTGAGGGGATAACTGATATTAACTTTGTCAATCCAAATGTTTATTATTTCACAACGTTGTCTGGTCTATTTGGTCAGCACGATCTAAGAACACCTGAATCAACCAAGGAACACAAAGTTCTGAGGTGTCATGACAAGAAAATTGGGTCATTTGCCATCAATCCATCACTATCTTCCCAATTCACCACTGCTTCATTAGACAGATCGCTTCGGGTATGGGACCTAAGAAATATCAGCACGATATCTTTACCTCAAAATGAAGAACCTTATTCTTCCCCGACATGCCTCGGAACATTCATATCAAAGTTATCAGTAAGTGGTACAGATTGGAACGGTAGTGGGGATATCGTTTGTAACGGTTATGCCAATGAGATTAACATTTTTAATAAGAACTCTCTATCCTTACTAAAATCAAGCTATTCTTCACAACGTAATAAAAACCTAGCCAACAATGGCGCTGCTGATAACTTGATTCCAGATCACATATTAAAACACAACTGTCAAACTGGTAGGTGGGTGTCTATCTTAAAGGCCAAGTGGCAGACAAATCCTTCAGACGGTATTGAAAAGTTTGTTATTGCAAATATGAATCGTGGCTTCGATGTCTACTGTTCAGATGGGCGCCAAGTGGGTAATTTACGTCATGCATTAATGAATGCTGTTCCTGCTGTCAACTGTTTCCATCCAACCCAGAATTGGTTAGTGGGTGGTTCTGCAAGTGGTAAATGCTACCTTTTTGACAATGAAATGGAATGAATCTATATATAGAAATGGAACTATATGCTATACACCTTCTGGATAAGATGTCGGCTGAATCCAACTCCTGTATGTCTAGTTTATAGTATTATCGGCGAAACTATTTTTTTTACAGAGGATACCCCTTGTTTGCTGAAGTGAATAAAAACTGGTCGTCAAGTTGGTTTGGTTTACTTACCTTTCCATATTTTCCTGGTCGAGAAAAAATATCACAAATTATTCATTCATCCACTCTTCCAGGACATTGCACCATGTCAAACATCCTCAAGGTTATCAGCCCTGAGTTTTCAAGGAACAACTTGGAAGAAGAACATATGAATAATTGTTTGCCTTGCCAATTAATAGCGACTGTCACTAGTTTGGGAGCCGGATGTTATTTGGCTTCAGGGTATGCTTTTGGAGGGGAGACGTCCGGGCGAAATCCTATGCTCTGGAAGAATTCAGCTCGCATGGGAGGATGTCTATTAATTTTCTATGGTATATATAGAGGGACTGAAGTCTGGCTGTTGAAAAAGGGTGATAACTGAATACTAAGGAAATCGTTTTGGATCTATTTATCCAGTTACATGATAAAACTAGTTTTATAAATCAAGGTTACACATATTAGGAAATTCCATCAAATCCTGGACGTCAAGGCTGAATGACAATTCAAAAATACTTTAGATGTGAATTACTACCGATGAAACTGAAGGTGTTAGTATCTAAATCTCTTGGAGAGAATTTCCTGATACACTTGCCTGTTTACTGCTTAGTAAGGTACGAATTATTTAAAGATTTACAAATGGCTATCTGCAGTTTGAATACCAAAGCATCAATAATGCTTAATAGTAACAAATGTCAAAGTTTTCGAAGCCTTTTCTAAAGATGCTTTGAATGCTAATTCGTCTGCAACGTTGCACTGGCACAGCAGTTTTCTGAACCAGGCACAGGTTTATTTCGAATTCTGTACTTGCTGCGACGTTCTTTGAGTTCCTCAAACTCTTTACTATCTCCTTTATAAGTGTTGATTATGAATAGGGTGTGGAGAGGTAAGTTCAGCCCCAGTTCACCAATTAATTATCAAATTGGCACAATTTCTCCTTCTTCTGAGTATTTAAATCCTCCAAACTATCTTCATGAGCCATTTCTGTTTGGTCATCGAGTTCAAAAAAAGTTCCAATCAGTAAGTCATAGCTGTCAGTATGGGTTTTTATGTTCTCTACAATTTTGTTGTCTGAAGAAGAATGGCGCACTTCTCCACAATAAGGATTGCTATTTGGACTATCTGCACCTGGCAAGGATATTATTGACTTCTTAGGACTATAGCAATTGCCTTCATAAATGGATTTGAATAAACTCTTGGTGAAAAAGTGTTTACTGGAATTTCTCCCTGTTGCAGTTTCAACTTGATCAATTCCAAGCAAGTGTAAGCATCTTCAATGGAGTCATCCCCAGTAGAGCAATTTCAAATGTTCTTTTTTTAAGATAGAAGCTCATTTAATTTCCTGAGAGAATACTTGACGGGCAATCAGCTTGGGTGCTCAACACTATGGATGTGTCAATTACATTCGGATGCTTCACTTGCAACACATTTGAGGTCTATTTCTAGAGAATGCCGAATCAGAATATCAAGACTGCCCACTGTTTTGAAGAATTCCCATTGAACATCCTCTTGGGTAGTGACAACACTTTTCAGTTTTTCTTTATCAAGAAGTCCAGAATACTGTGTTTGACAATCGATAATACCATCATGTGGCTTTACAAATCGATCGATTACAACATCACCAGTAAAATCAATCAAGAATATTCTCGTTAAAACTTTTCCATTCTTAATTTAGCACATTTCACAGTCAGGTGAAAATATTCCAGTTCTCTCATAAGAGAATGGTACAGTATTCCTCCAAGTTTCAATGGGCTTCTGTTTTGGGTCTATATCAGAATGTACTGGGAATCGAAGCAGATCTTCATAGTCGAGCACTAGGTCGTGTATGTATGAGTGTTTTCCTGGTTTGCAATTCAGTTCTCTCTTTCTATATAATTAAAACAGAACTAAAATATTTATAGGGTAGTATGAGCTAGCCTCCTGTTTTCGGAGCGGCGGATGGAATGTGGCTCTTTAGAATATATTTTTCAGTACTGGAATTTATTGGTAACACCATCTGGAATGTCCACAACTTGGGATATATTCAGGGCGTCTTTGCCCAAATGATGATCACGCATCGCTGTGATGAACAAAAAGAATACGCTTGAGATAGCTGCGGGATTTGAAATCTGCAAATGCGTGGACCCACTGGAATCGAACTGTTGACTGAAGATCCGTCAGCTTCGATCTTCTAGAGAGTGAGGATGGTAAAATGACCCGTGGGGAGCTGTTGAAGATTTTTCTTAGGAGGAACTGAATAAGAATCTGAGTTCCTCTTTCTAGTTCATTCTTTTGTGCGAACCATAGAATGTGTACATGCTATGCTACATTAGTGTATTGATCTGCTTCATACTCTTGCATACAGAACCTTATCAACTAAATCCTTACACCAATATATGGAGTTTTCTTCACGTACAGGTAGTAAATGATGGTTGATCAAACATTCAAATATGATCTATTAACTTCAGAACTCTGTTTTAATGCAGCATCTCCTTTGCCTAGCTTTGATAGATTGTCTGGGCGTTGAGTTAAGTCAAATAGATAGAAAATTAGGGTTTAGAATTTTTATATTGACACCTTTTTTGAAGAAATTTCCTGTAGTCCTGCAAGATGGAAGAATGCATCCTGCTGTTGAGAATTAAACCAGTTTGGGAGATTGGCGCAACCATCTTTTCCCTCCAAAAGGTGGTGATATCTTGAATATCTCGGGTCTTATCAATAGTTACAATCTTGTCAATTGAATCCCACCCATACGGAATAAATATTGATGAAAGGCTTTCAAAGACGGCAGAGTCATACGCAGTAGGACTATGTATGCCCATTACATGAAGTATGTGCTCCTGAAGAACCTCGCAACTCGATAAAGAATTCCAATAATATAGAGAGCATCCGTGATAAATTGAAATCAATCGCAGCGTCTGTTGAAGAGTATCTATTGTTTTGTTGTGTACAAGCACTTTTGTATTTGTCATGTAATCCAAAATTTCAGCGGAAAATACAACAGTGATTACTCTGAGTTCCAAACAAAATATTCGTTCATGTGAAGCATTTCTTGCTACCAGTTTGTGTTGAGATTCAGCTCCTTTGTCAAGTAATCTCGACTGTGCTTTCGGCGTTTTGGAACCAAACACTTTACTGAGTATATGCATCCAGTGAGGCAGTGTATCCAATGCAAGGTCGTCGTTATTGTCCAATATTTGGTTGAGAAGTTTGTTGCTGTCCACGAGAATGATTACCACGGTATTCTTATTGCTGGCGAACTTGCTTATTAGATCTTCAGCTCGATGAATACAAGTATCTGCAATTGTGTGTACGTTAACAATTCCCGTTACTACATGTTCTTCATCTCTGAATTCAACGAAGTGAAACCCAATTGGGAAAATTTGACTCTCCCTAACATAGCTAAGATTTCTTACCTCATTGTTGGCGGATTTTTTTAAACAATTTATCAATTGAGCGTGCTCAAATGAGGATCCTCCAAGTATTAGTAGAGACCGCTCAATAGGTGCCGAACTAACGTTTTTGCCTGTTCTAGCTTTGAACTGATTCCAAAGTGTCATGCTAATGCCGTCGACGAATACTTCCAAAATATCGCGTATTAGTACAAGTTTGGCATAAAGGAATATAACTATTGTCGACAAATGATTATGGAACAGTGATGAGTAGTCAGTTAATTAAGAATAGAGAACTACTATTGGCAATCAGTTATCGATTTCTATTGAGATGGCTAGTACTACATGTAGTTGTCATAATGTAGCTATTCTGGTTTGGCGGCACTACTTCCAAATCCTATTTGGTCCACCCCGCCAACTGCTCCTCTGATATCTGCTTCCGTCAAGCCACCCGGTGTATCTTCACTTTGCCTCTCCTCATGATTATTGTTGCCTTCTTTGAAGTATTCAAATTCTGGAAGATGCAAAAAGTCAACATCAGTGCCATCTTCCACAAGATCAACATTTGGCTTAATTACCCAAGTTTTAATTTGAAAGTTATAAATAGAAGGCTGGGGAGTATTGGAACTTGATTCTAGGGGGGTGCCAATATTGGATGGTGAACCATTTATGACATCTGATGGAGCATTTGATCTTGGAGGATATATCCAGTCACGTCCCCAATGGCGATCTTGATCCAAAAAATTGACTCCATTTGCATTACGTAATAACGATTGGCCATACAAAGTAAACCTTGCGGACATGTTGTGTTTGTGACTAGAGAAATGAACCTGACTTTGATCTGGATCACCTTGCAAGTATACTACTGGCTTCCTGGCTGGCTTATTATTTCGAAGCCTTCGAGTATTCCATAGAGTTACTACACTTAATTCGCGAACTAGCACTCTGCCTCTCTAACTAGTCATGAAAACAACACTTCCTTATGAAAGATGGATGTGGATTTTGACAACGCGCTGAGCGGCCAAGTGGGAGGTTTTGACCAGTTTTTTGATGGAACAACCAAACATGCCGATAATGCCATTGATTTCAGTGATGAAGAAGAACTTGCTGACGAAGAGATTGAGGACTCGTCACAAAGGCAAACTGACGTAGATGTTGAATGTAAGCCTCATGAAGGTAAATATGAAAAGGATCCGTCGGGTAGTGAAAAGGAGGAATTATTCTTAGAGGACTTGGAAAAAGAGGCCAGTATAGGTACCGAGTTGAGCTTAACTACAATAGGCAGCCTTAAAGTTCCCAACTTTGACAGTAACGTTGGCTTGAACCATATGCGTCCAGAAGGCAATAAGTGTAACCAAACCTCTAAAAATAAGTTTGTGAAGCGGTCTGAGAAAACTATGGTGCGAACTCAAATGCTGAAGTATTACTATCCAAGCTTTCAAAAAAGTAAGCCTCTATCTTTTTCTTCTTTGTTCCCGCCGCCAGTTGCAAATTTTCAATCTTATGGTGGCAGTGGTTGCAAACCATTTCTACCGCTGAAGCCTCTACAAGAAATCGACTCCGATGAAAGAAAGACTTTTAAATCTGGCTTCAGCTTCCATCAGTCAAAAGGTGATAAGCGGTCCCAATCAGTGAAGCATATTGAACTATTGGAACTAGAGTCTAACAGTACTCAAATCCCCTTAAGGAAGAGCAAGGAAACACTAAAGCATTTAGATCGTGACATTGTGCTCTCCACTCTTAGTTGGGATGATGCTGAGCTTTTACGTGACAAATTGGAGGAAAGGAACAATCGCAGAAAAGCAAACCGTCAGCAGATACAATACGATGACTGGGATGTGGATACGGACATGATACTTGAGGGAACATTGGACATTTCACGATTGAACTTGAAACTTGATATGAATGACCCTCACCTTTTATTTTTGAACCAAGAACACAAGCCTTCCCCAGCTGGGAGAATGAATACGTCTTTTCCTATGAATGCGAAGTCGTTTGAACTGAAGTTTGACATTTCAAACGACACGCAGTATCAAATGCTAAAGGATAACTATCAGTCAAAGATTAGGTCAACTATAGGCAACCTTTCCATTGACCACAGCATTCCAGCAACACTTTTGCAGACGCCGTTTTACAAAGTTAAGCTTTCGAAGCAGGAATTACGTCGATTCCATCGTCCCGTATTCACTTCTCGCCCAAACTCAACTGTTTTGTTCTCAAAAATTAAAACTAGAAAAAAGAAGAAAGATAGGGGCAAAGAAACTAAAGAACTATTCAAGAAGTCAGTTGATCTCACTTTAGGCGATTCAGCCCACTTTTTTTTACTGGAGTATTCAGAAGAACAGCCAGTGGCACTTTCTAATTTTGGAATGGGCTCGAAGTTAATCAATTATTATCGAAAGGTTAACGATGATGACAATAGCAGGCCAAAATTACCAGTGGGAGAAACCCATGTATTAGGTGTTCAAGATAGATCACCGTTTTGGAACTTTGGTTTCGTAGAACCAGGAAATCTTGTACCCACGTTTTACAATAATATGGTCCGCGCCCCCATTTTTAGGCATGAGCCTAAAGAAACAGATTTTTTGCTGATCAGAAGTTCTGGAGGAGGAATAGCTCCGCGGTACTTTTTGAGAAGCTTAGATCATGTCTTTACTGTTGGACAAACGTTTCCTGTTGTTGATGTTCCAGGTCCGCATTCTCGTAAGGTGACAAGTACTTCAAAAAACAGACTTAAAATGATTGTTTATCGAGTGTTAAATAAAAATGAGAGACACAGACTGGTGGTTAAAGATATTTCAATTCATTTCCCTGATCAAAATGACATGCAAAATAGACAGAGGCTAAAAGAATTCATGGAATACCAAAAAAACGGAGAGGATCACGGGTTTTGGAAAATCAAGGGGAATGAAATTCTTCCCGGATTCAAAGAGATCCAACAAATGATACAGCCCGAAGATATTGCCTTACTGGAAGCTATGCAATTTGGGCAGCTAAGTCTTGAGGACTACGATTCCTTGAGAGAGGAGACACTAATTGGACAGACAACAGCAACTACAGAAGAAGCTCTTCAAGTGCAAATGGCTCCATGGAATACTACTAAGAATTTTATCCAAGCAACTCAAGGAAAGGCCATGTTGCAAGTGCACGGTATAGGTGACCCCTCAAAGAAGGGAGAAGCCATTTCTTTCTTGAGAATCTCCATGAAAGGTGGCTTCAAATCTAGCATGGAAGATATTGTAGAAAAAGCAGAACAAATGGATAGCAAGAAATCACAAGGACACAGTTATAATGTTGCTGTCCAACAGAAGATGTACGATGAAGAAATTTCCAGAGTTTGGTATGCTCAACAAAGAGCCCTAAGTAAGACTTCGGACATGATGGAAATAGAACTGGGACCCACAGCGACACCAACTGCTCTAACCGTTTACGATGATCAAAGTCAAATCAATGAAATGGCGAAGACTTTGGAAGAATTTGTGTTAAGCCCGCTACAGACAACAGTTTCATCTGCAAAAGCTGCACCTATTAAAGAAAAAAAACATATGAAAATTACTCGGATGGTGCGGGACCAGAATGGTATACTCCAACGTCGCACTCAATTAGTGACTGATCAGAAGGTTATTGCTGCTTATATCCAACGCAAACAGGAACAAGAAAAGGCTGAGGTTGATGCTGAGAAAATATCTTTCACTAATGACGAAGAACAAAATAGACGAGCCAAAAAGATACTTGAAGAAGAATTAGAAAGACTTGAAAAGTCAAAAGAACGTCGTATTGCCAGAAAGAAATTAAAGGAGGGCTTACCAGTGGTTAGTAGCCTGGGCAACACTGATTCTGACGCAAGACTGAGTGGTAAGGGTATCGGAAAGGGCAAGTCCACGAGTAGACGTTGTGCAACATGCGGTGCGTTAGGACATATTAGAACAAACAAAGCTTGCCCAATGTATTACTCTGCGATGAACAAAAGCAACCCAAACATGTCAGATCTTCCTCTGTACGACATACAGTACTGATTCAGCAACCCCAGATCAGATCAGCATGGTGCTACAAGTAACAATATTGTAACTTTTGATAACCCAGATTCAGCAATAGAGTTTCAATAATCAATCTTTTGCTCAATTTTGAAAGTACTATTTTATCGAGCACTAAAACAGCCCCAAAAGACTTAGTTTACTGACTACATAAAAATATAGTGATCCTAGTGAAGGCTGAAGTCTCCGGATATCCATCTATTGACCATCTCTTGGGAATTCTCTGGCTGATCATATGGGGCCATATGACCAGCATCATAAACCCTTAAGTAGGTGAAGTTGCTATAGCTCTTCAATTCACCAGCCTTCTTTCCATTCACTAACCAATCTTGCACCTCGGCCTGTTCAAAACCATTAGCACCAATCCATGGCAAGACATTAGTCCATGCTCGATTACCCAGCCAGTTGCAAATGAAATCTTTGTCCCCTGCGTAAATCAAAACAGGCAAACCTTTGTTCAATAGACTGCTGACATGTTCATGATAAGGCTTCATCCAATCTCCAGCAAATAAAAAGTTTCTGTTGATGTCAAAATTGCACGACTCGTAGGTATCAACTTCGGCACCCAAAGCATCTTGAACAAACTTCTGATTTAGGTAGGTATCGATGAATTTAAGGTCCTTATAGCACAAGGATCCACCATCACATTCCTTACGGATATCATAAACATTCTTCCCGGTTCTCTGATAGGGTCCCATCTGAGCGTTATTACAGTAAATAGCAGCTGGTGCGCATGTGAATGCGGACTGTGAGTCGTAGCAGGCTTGAATCAAAGACAAACACTTATCTTGGGTAGCTAGCATATTTTCACACTCCTCAGCAGGGAGTACTGATGGGGCACCACCTTCTCCACAAGCCATTGGCTCGTAATATTGGTATTGAGTCAAAGGGTCAGTTAATCCATTTCCGATCAAAACCGAAGTAAGATTGAAGTTTCTCTTCTTTTGATTCAAAATTTCATCTGCAAACACCGGAATGTAATGTCCTGCGTAAGACTCACCGGCAATATGAAAATCATTATTTTGATATTCCGGGAAGTGTTGGAAGAAAAGTTGAAGAAATGCATACACATCTTCTCCCGCAACAACTGTGTTACTCACAGATGAGGAAGAATAAGAAAACCCAACATTCACCGGTTGATCTAAGTAGATGATTGAAGCATTACCATTCCACGAATAGGGGTTAAAGATTGGTTTTAGCTTTTCATCAATTCTAGAGGATCCTAATTCGAAAAAGAGACCAGTCAAAGAAGAGCATCCAGGACCACCATTTAACCATAGGATGATTGGGTCATTCTGTGGGTCATTCCTGGATTCAAAAAACCAGTAAAAGAAGTGCTTGTCATCAGCTTTTACATCCAAATACCCACTATATTGTTTAGTATAATCAACTTTTAGTACTTCAGGATTGTTCCTTTTCACGCGTAATCGGTAATTTGGTAACTCCTGACTTTCAACATGGTAATCCCAAAAAGTCGCATCTTTCTTCTTGATCGCAAACTTGGGGCCAGTAAAATAGGATAACTGTGACACTATAGTTGGAAATTTTGTCTCCATCTCCAACCAACTTTGCTGAATACCCTTTCGTAGGGCATCAATTTCTTGCTCAACAGCGATGGTTGCTTTCCCCATTAATGAGGCATAATTAGCTTCCAGAGCCATTGGCATCTGCAAGGATAGGCCAATAACTTTAGTGGTAATAGCCAATAATGGGAGAATAATATAGGTGTGTAATATCATTGATTAATGTGGAACAAATTTTACTTGTGAATAGTGTGAAACTAGCGTAGGATAAGGCTGAATTACCGTTGACCCATAATTGGTCGCGCCCAATTTGGTAGACTCCTGGTCCTTAGTTTAAAGAGCTGTGTCTGAACTTTATTGTATCATCGTTTCAATTTCAGAGCTCAGCTGGATAGATTCAACGTTAACATCCAATGTGACAATATTCCTTCCTTGACTTGGGGAGTCAACATTCACGAAAAGAGTTGTTGCAGTTTTCGCCTCTCTATTGGCTGACGTACGATTGAAACTGAAGCCGACCGAGGTAATGATGCTTACATAAGGATACCATATTCATGTGTTTCAAAATCCAGGCGAGGAATTGGACAACCATTATAAAGAAGACACTCTAAGTAGCTTTTTTAACTGAGAAAGGCTATGTCATTTGGGAACTTTTATGAGATTTGTCAAAAAACTCCATTACCTCTCTGTAATGTCTTGCTCCCAAACCACGGTACAAACTTCAAGGGGATTATCTCCACGTGTTACGCAAGAAGTATATCAGTAACCAACACAATGATTTTTCAAGTGGGGAACTGTTTTATACACATCAGTGCTATTATCGTCTTGATGATTATTGTATTCCATGTTAGAAGCAAATATACAGCAATTGGAAGGATCGAAATGCTTTTTTTTTTTCTACTTGTACATGGCCAACACCATCGCCTCATTAGTCGTTGATGCTGGTGTTTCTCCGCCCAGCAGTGCGACATATGGATACTTCGTGGCAGTTCAAATTGGCCTGGCATCAGCTTGCTGCTGGTCTCTGATGCTGAATGGTTTTCTGGGCTTTCAGTTTTGGGAAGATGGCACAAAGAAATCTATTAACTTTACTAGACTGATTGCTTTCTGTGCCTTTTCCCTTAACTTCATCCTTTCGCTTTTCACTTTTCACAATTGGTCCAGCAAGTCAATTGTTAATAACACAAATACACTGGCTCTTTTCGTGACCATGTACTTTCTTAACGCGGTCACTATCGGCATTTACGTACTCTCTCAAGTCATTCTTATACTGACTATTTTGAAGAACTGGTGGGCTTTGGGTGCAATCACGTTAGGATGTTTCTTTTTCACTGCAGCACAGGTACTCATGTATCGTTTTTCAAATCAGATTTGTGAGGGTGTTAATCATTATCTTGATGGACTGTTTTTTGGTACACTTTGCAATCTATTCGCAGTAATGATGCTATACAAGTATTGGGACATGATTACAACTGAAGATTTGGAATTTTCTGTCTCAAACACAGATGGAGCTGTTCCTTGGACAAACGCCTTATTTGAAGAAAAAGAGCACTAAGAGCCTAGTAATTCGCTTGGATAGAAATCATTATATTTCAAGGTTTAATTACCCCCCCAACTGGTATTCATTATATAATCGATTTAAGCTTGTGCGCGGATTAGTTTTTTTTCACTTTATATTGATATTGAGGCTCGATTACCGATTTGCTCATACTGTTTTTGTTAATATGCGGTTAACTAAAGAACAACTGAATACTCTTCAAAATGACCCCAGCTGTGTTCGAAATATATGTATAGTTGCTCATGTGGACCATGGTAAGACTTCTTTAAGCGACAGTCTTTTGGCGACAAATGGCATAATCTCTCAGAAAATGGCGGGCAAAATTAGATACTTGGACTCAAGGGAGGATGAGCAGTTACGGGGCATAACAATGGAAAGCAGTGCCGTTTCGCTGTATTTTAGGGTAATACACAGAAATGAGGGCGATTCAGATAGTAATATCACAACCAATGAACATCTTATTAATTTAATTGATTCTCCAGGTCATGTTGACTTTAGCTCAGAAGTTAGTGCAGCTTCGAGATTGTGTGATGGAGCAGTTGTATTAGTCGATGTTGTAGAAGGAGTTTGCTCTCAGACAATTAGTGTACTACGACAAGTATGGTCAGATAAGTTGAAAGCTATCCTTGTATTGAACAAAATTGATCGTTTGATCACAGAACTGAAGTTGTCCCCACAAGAAGCTTACACTCACTTAAGTAAAGTCATCGAACAGGTGAATTCAGTAATCGGGTCTTTTTTTGCTGGAGAGAGGATGCAAGAAGATTTTCTATGGAGAGAAAAGATTACAAATAGCTCTGGAGAACTGTTTACTGAGAAAGATGATAAGGATATTTATTTTGCCCCCGAAACCAATAACGTAGTTTTTGCAAGTGCAGTGGATGGCTGGGGATTTTCTATTTCTCAAATAGCCGGATATTTCGGCAGAAAACTGGGAATGAAGAGAGAGAAACTACAAAAGGTTCTTTGGGGCGATTTTTGTTTGGACCCGAAAAGTAAGAAAATTACTACTCAGAAGAACAAACAAGAAAAACGCTTGAAACCCATCTTTGTGTCCTTGGTTCTGGACAATATTTGGTCAGTATATAAGCATTGTTTGGAAACAAGGGACCAAGAGAAGCTTGGAAAAATTGTTAAAGCATTAGGTGTCAAAGTAGTTCCGCGGGAAATTAAGGCTAAGGATTCTAGAGCTTTGCTAAGAACAATTTTTTCACAATGGTTACCTGTATCATCTGCTGTTTTATTGACTGTTATTCAGAAGGTTCCCTCACCTGTTGAAGCCCAGAAGAAGAGAATGCCATCACTTTTGTCAACTACTCCCCATTCGGAGTTAATCGATGTTGCCTTGAGCAATGATATCATATCGTGTAATAGAGAAGGATTGGTGTGTGCATATGTTTCTAAGATGCTCAGTATTCCTACTGCTGAACTGGGTAGAAATCAAGTAGTTCAATTGTCCGAGGAAGAACAGCAGATACGTGGGAGACAAGCCAGAGCAAAGGCACTAAAGATGGCAGAACGGGCTAGATTACTCGAAGTGGCCGAAAATGGGAGGGAAATGTCTTACTCACCCTTGAACATGTCTGAAGTTGTAGTAGCCGACATAACTGGTGATGACGGTAACCTGGCATGGGGCAGTGAGGAAGAAAGTGCTGAGGAGGAAATTGTTGATCTACCAAAGGAAGAGTTGCTCGGATTTGCTCGAGTGTATAGCGGTACTTTAAAAGTAGGACAGACGCTTGTTGTTCTTGGCCCAAAATACTCCCCCAAATATCCATCGTTGCACGTTTCTGAAGTTCACATATCTGATTTGTATCTTATAATGGGTCGGGATTTTGTTGCAATAGACGAAGCCCCTGCTGGTAACATCGTCGCTATTGGTGGATTGATGGGCAAAGTCTTGAAAAGTGGCACAGTGGTAACGCCCAATATTGCCGGAGGTAATCTGGCTGGATTCAGGTCATCTGCGCTACCAATAGTGCGGGTTGCCGTTGAACCTGTAAACCCTGTTCACATGCATTATCTCGAAAAGGGGTTAGAAATGTTAAATCAGGCAGATCCTTGCGTGCGAACGTATCTTCAAGATACGGGAGAGCACATATTAGCTACTGCAGGTGAGTTACATCTGGAAAGATGTCTTAAAGATTTAAAAGAGAGGTTTGCCGGCATTGAGATTCAAGTATCAGAGCCCGCAATCCCCTATCGAGAAACCATATTAAACACAAACTACATGAACCCACCAAAGAATGGTACCTTAGGTAGAGGTTCCCGAGTTTTGAGACTCTCTCGTTTTGAAATAACTCTTACAGTAAAGCCTTTACCTGTGCAAGTGACTCAGTTTTTGATATCCAACATTAATTCGATTTCAAAGATCATGAATCAGAGAACTGAGTTTTTTATTGATGGTGAAGCTAACGATATGATAGATGTTCAAATTAGCCAGCATCCAGTTCTATCTACCAAGTCTTTCAAGAATCAGTTAGCTAAACTTTTGCAAGAATTGGGAGATAAATCGATACAGACGAATGATAGTTCAGATCTTGTTGACCGGATCGTTTGTTTTGGTCCAAAGGGAAGAGGCCCTAATATTTTTATGGATAACACTAATGGATGCCTTAAATCCATGTTCAAGATGTCTCAAGGTAACTACTTCGAGTTTCAAGAGTCTTTGTTCAACGGTTTCCAACTTGCAACATTTGAAGGTCCACTAGCCGCTGAGCCTGTTCAAGGAATTGTGGTTTTTCTGGATGAAATCAGGTACCTTGATACCTCTAAAGAGGTACCCAATTTAACAGGTCGTTTATTGACCTCAACCAGAGATTGTATACACGAAGGATTTCTTGATTGGTCACCTCGCATTATGCTTGCCATGTATTCTTGTGAAATTCAAGCTTCAGTTGAAGTTCTAGGTAAAGTTTACGCTGTTGTTCAACAGCGAAGAGGACGCATAGTTTCTGAAGAGATGAAAGAGGGTACCTCATTTTTCACCATTAAGGCTCAAGTTCCATTGGTGGAGGCCTTTGGCTTTAGTGAGGATATGAGAAAAAAGACTTCCGGAGCTGCTTCACCACAGTTAGTTTTTTCAGGGTTCGAAATAATTGATATCGATCCCTTTTGGGTTCCCACAACCGAAGAAGAACTGGAGGAGCTTGGAGAATTTTCGAATAAGGAGAACATTGCAAGAAAGTATATGAATGATATCAGAAGGAAAAAAGGTCTCTTTGTGGATGAAAAAGTGGTACAGAAGGCTGAGAAGCAACGAAATATGAAGAAAGATTGAATAGAAGAAGAAGAGACGGTTATCAAATATGGCCAGGAAGTCCACTACTACTCTGTACCATCTCACCCAGAACAGTTCCATTTTTTTCACCACATGGTTTCTCAGCGCTTTCAGCGCTTCCAGAGATTTCAGGTCTATCAAAGCAACTGTTATTATTCCAACTCTTGCTTTTAGTAATAGTCAGTAATTGGCTAAAAAATATTTTCTGGCACTCATCCCTGGACAGTTTAATTGCTTCCCCTAAGATCAGCTTGTCTATTCTGGTGAGGTTATTAGCTGCATAATTGGCTAAAGCGATTTTTACCTTATTATTGTTAATCCCCATCAGCTCCATATTTATGACAAATTTGAAACATTGAAATGGCTGTTGCAGCGTTGGCCTAAGTCCCAATGCATTAAAGTAGTTTTGGACTTTGTCTGTTAACTGATTCTTATAGGTCCACATGGCATTGCAGTACTCTGTAATGGTTTCGATGATGGCGTGCGTGAGTAGCGGCTTACATGTTTCAAATATATCCCAGACTGCCCCTGTGTCTATCAATTGCTGAATCAGCCTGTGATAGGAAGGTAGAAATATAAATGGATTTTGGTTTTGCTTGATATTCAAAGACAGAGATAAAAACCGCACAGCTGCAATGCTTCGTGTGGCCTTGTCAGAGATTGGTTGTCGAGGGATAGTTTCATTCATCAAAAGTAGTCGAATTTCAGTAAGCATTCTGTCTATCTCAATAAGGTCTCCATATTTTGGAACTCTTCTGGGAAACAAATTATCTAGTACAGAGGTGAAGTCAAGACTACCGTTAAGTGTTTGTAGTTGTACTTTTGGGAAGAGCCGAACCAGTCCGCCAGGTCTATAAACAATCTTTTGGTTTCGACCGAGTAATTTGTGAGATTGCTCTTTGAATTCTCGAGAGCTTTCCTGTCGAGGTAAAATAAGATTATGACTGTTACAATCAGAAGAAGAGATTGGAAATAACGTAGTTATACGGTTGTAATAAAATCCAGGCTTAGCTAATTGTTCAGTTCTGTGCGCAGTTTCCTTCTCCTTTGAAGTTGATATGCAGGCTGTGATTGTTCTTTCCAATGCACTTTGAAAGATTTCATCTTGAGCCGTAAGTAAGTTAGAAGACAGAATGGTTGGAGAGTTTTCTTGCTTAATTGAAGTGTGTAGAAACCTGTCGATTGAGGAATTATCATAATTGGCTGATAATCTAGATTCTTGCTTTTGAGAGACAACAAGATGACGTTGCAGATCAGCATCGTTGAATTGATTCCTGATAATAGAGGGGAATGGACTGGTTACACTAGCCTCGTAATACTGATTACGATCCTTGCAACTAGCTCCATTTTCTCCGTGGGGCAAACTAAGATTTATCATAGAGCGACTCGAAGAAGATTCTGGAAGTTCTTGGACCAAGATTTGCCTCCAAAAATATATAAATGCGCCAATTATTAACGTTGTTAACAAGCATAAACCAAACAAGAACATCGTATTTATAATAAGATGAAATGATTCATGATACGTTGACCACTTTTCTAAGTGATAGTCGACCAACTTTTCGAAATCAACCGGAATGTTCGACTCAACATCTCTTTGAATTTTTGCCAGGCTATTGGTGTCACAACAGGAGCTGCCAAAAAGATCAAAAAAAGGCACCACTTTTACTTTGGCATTCAAAAGATGCTCATCCGACATGATTCTTTCCGATCCTAGTGTCGCAGATGGTTGATAGTCAGAAAAAGTATGATTTTCAGCAAGAGCGATTTGTGATGCATTTGCGATTGCGGCTGAACTTGTATATGGCCTATATTCCTGTATCTTCGTAGTCTGTCTGGACAAACGCCCGGGAAAGAAAACTCTTCCAAAGGCTCTTATACTGTGACGGACATTGATCATCCGTGGAGGCACCCAGTTTTCGACCAAGCTTGATCCAATCATCAACCAATAAACTATTCATCTCGTAAGGTGAGTCATCAGTCGTATATTCCAGTTCATACTGAAATGCAGATTCACCTGAGTTGATGGCACTCAAATTGGCAAACAGCTGTACGTACCTCAAAGGAGAGAATGTTTGAGAAACATAAGCGGGACCTAGAGGTGTCTTTAATGGCATTTTTACGGGCAGCGAAGGGTCCGTCATAGGTAATGCGAATTCGTCGGTTTCATCATCTTTCGCCATTTCCACCTCCAGATCTTCGAAAAAAGTCGACCATGGAAGTTGCCTTTGACCCTCAGCCCTCTTTTCACCTTCGTCAACCAAGCCTGTAATGTTGTATTCCCAAACTCTGATTCCTGGGTTGTAGGTTGGTATCACACTAGTAGATACATGTGCAATGGAATATCGATCTGAGAATATACCCGAATCATTACTGTCTGCTATTTGGGCGTAGAGATCTTCACGCACTGAGTTCATATACCTAACCTTTCCAACTGGAACTCCGTCATAACGATGTGACATGCCGTCTACATCTTTAACATCAAGGTCTGGGAATCCAGTGTATAAATCAAATGGTATGCTTTCAGATGGAAACATTTCAGCTGCCAGGGAACCATAAGCCCATTCAGAATCTAGAGGGATCCAGTGATCAATGTTCATATGTCCATACAATCCACCAATAATGACATCTCTATACTCATGAGTCCAAATGATATACTTTCTCAAGCAAGATTCATCATAGTTTTTTGGAACCGGAGGAACATGTCCGGTCAGCCATATCTTCATATTCCTTTTCCTCATTTCTTCAAGTACAACACCAAGCCAACGAAAAAGCTGGTAGCCTGGTTGTTTACGACTATCACAGTTGTCCACCAGAGGGTTAGCTGTGTACAAATATAACGTATTGAATGACAATACGGCCAGTTTTCCTTTTATGACTTCCACAAAAAAGTAGGCGCCTCGGCCAAATACATGTAACTGTTCTTCTGGCACAAAGTTTCTCCAGATTTTGTAGAATTCTCGGATTTGAAGAGTGGGTCCTGGAGAGAACATATTATGAGGATATACATCATTATTTCCTAAGGAAGGAATTATTTTGATATCACGACTTGAATTATCGATTACGTTCTCTTGGTCTTCTTTATCTTTATCAGTAAGAAATGTGCTGTGAATAAGATCAGCAACAACTTGATTCATCTCGAATATCTGCGATTCCAAACGAGGATGATCCCGGTCATTATCGTGCCTAACGTTATCACCTGTCCAAACGACAAAATCGATTTTATCCAACAGGTTATCTTTAACCCAATCGAGGGTGGACTGCATCAATTCAATTGGACTATCGCAGCCACTGAGTGCATCTCCATACCGTGAAGCAGTGTGATTTTGCTGGCTCTTGTTCTTCACTACCTTACCGTGACATTTGCTATCATAGGATGAGCCTACTTTGTAGAATCCATCGGGATGTAGATCAGTGATATGCAAGAACCTTCCGTGCAAGATTTTATCCTGAAACTTGATCGAAGGTTGGTCTGAGAGTCCGAATTGCCGTAATGTATCAGAGTTCTTGCTGCAATCAAATTCAACATTCCCTTCAAAATTTCCAAATATAAATTCCCTGTTCTCGTAAGCTGTAAGCAATATAACAAGGCTTACAATTGCAATAAATAGAGGATGGGACATGTTGACTGTCATTTGAAGGTTCAACAACGTTAGTGTTTCAGGATAATATCAACATCCAAACACCATCAAATACTCCCTAATTCTTGGCTACGGTGTGCTGCCCTACGAGAACTAAGCAGACTAAAAATAAAAGTTACTAAGGCTGACAGACTTATTCACTTTACAGTTGTAGTGGCTTTTTGGAGAAATTGAGAAATTACTTTTCTTTCAGTAAGCAGGTGATGAACCTCCCAGAGATAGTCTACACAGAGAGCGTAAGGTGCTTAGAGCACTTCGCGGAACATTCAAATGGCTGCACCGATTAGTAGCAAGGTATTCTGACTCAAAACCGCTAAAGACTTTCAGTCATGTAGTGCTGACGTAATCATGTCAAAAGAAAGTGTATTATATCGCGCCTACTGCTAACTAACGAACTATAGTTATTCGTATGGCACTATTTTCATTTTCGAAACAAGAAGAGAAGGCTCCAACTAGGTCCCAGAGAAAGTTGTGCTGGGATGCACGCGATGAGTTCTTCCAGTGTCTTGATAACATAAATGTCATCAACTCTCTGGATGGAAGGAACAAAAAGAAGGTGACAACAGAATGTGGCAACGAAGAAAAGTCATTCGAACACAATTGTGCAGTTTCATGGGTGAAGTACTTCAAGGAAAAACGAGTATTTGATGAAAAGAAGGCTCAAATTTTAAAGGAAGCCGAAGGCCAAGACGTTGCAGTGATACCATTATCGGGCATTCGGAAGTGAATCAGAGATTACTCTTGAAGCACCGTGGTGGGCCCAAATTTTGAGCCCCAAAGTTTCGCTTCCAAATTTTTCGTCAACTTTGATATATGGCAAACTAATGTTGCTGGTTAAATATTCTGTATCAAAACAGGAGTTCATTCAGTCAAATGTTCCAGCATATCCAGCTTTTTTTTTAAAAAATGCTGCTCTCTTTTTAGTGAACCCTTCTATATGTACATAAATAGAGAATACACCCAACTGTATATATAGACGCTAGAATTAATTCTCTTGTGAAGGTTATGCTTGTAAAGTATTTTCGACCATCTAAAGGAATCGGCAGATCACATGCTCGCTCTAGAAACATCGCGAAATCCACCAAACTCAACAATCATCGGTGAACTCGAACAATTAGAAGTAAAAAAGACAATTGATTGATCTTACTGAACATGCCGAATAGATCGTTTGGAGTTTTCCCGTCAGTTATATATGAGACAAGGCTAGGATCATCTCATCAAATGCGTCGCCCAATTGGCCAACCTCTCAGTAAGTTGTCCCAAGTCCCACATCCGAACCAGATTCTTCAACGAAATTATCAATACAAATTTCCAAGAATACCCAGACCCAAACGGAACGTTCTCTATTATACTTTTAAACGACCACAGTTATCAAGCGCCACCATTTTACGTACGGTGCCTTCGAAGATTCGAAATTTTTCCTCTCGTGCAAAATCCAAAGTGAAGTCGAGTGGTCGAAGAAAAAAGTTTATGTCAAGATGGTTGGCACTTTCTTCATTATCAGTAGTTTTGTACGGAGTAGTGAACAAAATCAAACATAAAGGTATACAACAAAACTCTAGCATAGACCCCGATGAAAATCATTCTGTGAAACCCAACTCATGGACACTTTACGCGTATAGTACTCTTCCTTTGAAAGCGATCAGCAGGGTGTGGGGCCAGTTCAACTCGCTAGAATTGCCCATATGGCTCCGATCGCCCAGTTATAAGTTTTATGCATACGTGTTTGGGGTAAATTTGGACGAAGTGGCTGAGCCTGATTTATCCAGCTTTCCCAACCTTGGAGAATTCTTTTATAGGACTATCAAGCCCGAAACTCGCCCCATAGATATGGATGCTGAAATGGTTTCCCCGTGTGATGGAAAAGTTCTAAAATTTGGAATTATTG
Source organism: Komagataella ulmi (assembly GCA_023213065.1). Classification (NCBI taxonomy): domain Eukaryota; kingdom Fungi; phylum Ascomycota; class Pichiomycetes; order Pichiales; family Pichiaceae; genus Komagataella; species Komagataella ulmi. The sequence goes on from JAKWAZ010000001.1 coordinate 1,471,314, forward strand.
AGAACGGTGAAATCGAGCAGGTCAAGGGTATGACTTATTCTATTAATGCACTTTTAGGTCAACGGAAACTGGCCGCTCCAGTTCATCGTATTAATTATCAGTTAGATGACGACGATGTGGTACAAAGACACGAAGAATTTGCTCGCTTAAACGGGATTAGTTACACTATCGATGACATTATTGGAGGAAGGGGAGAAAATATACACCACTCATATATGAATCAGGGTGACCAATCGTTAAGAAAATCATCCGCTTCGCAGGTTTACGAAGTATCCAATGATATTGCGAAGAAATCATCCTTTGATAAACAACTTTACTTTGCTGTTATCTATCTTGCACCAGGAGATTACCACCGATTTCATTCGCCTTCAAATTGGGTTACTACTCTGCGCCGCCACTTTGTGGGGGAATTATTCTCCGTAGCTCCTTTTTTTCAAAAAACTTTGCAAAACTTGTTCGTTTTAAATGAAAGAGTAGCATTGTTAGGTTATTGGAAACATGGCTTTTTCAGCATGATACCTGTTGGGGCTACGAATGTCGGAAGCATCAAAATTAATTTTGATAAAGATTTGGTTACCAATAGTATCTATGAAAGTGATTCGTATGCTCAAACAGGTTTCGCTTCTTCAGATACTTCATCTTGTGGAAAAGAAGATGAAGGTACACCACTAATAAAGTGCAGTAGCTCTCGCACCAAAAAAGTAATCAAAAATAGTTGCTATGAGGCAACTTACGCTAATGCCAGTAAAATATTGCGTGGACAACCTCTTTCGAAGGGCCAAGAAATTGGCGGCTTCAAGCTAGGGTCCACAGTAGTTTTAGTATTTGAGGCACCAAAAACATTTCACTTTACACTTGCAGAGAATATGAAGTTAAAGATGGGACAAAGAATTGGAGAGCTAAGATAAATAGCAGATTTTGTGTTTTCTTATATTCCATAGGTGTGGTATAACTCATCTTTTAATAGCTCTAAAAAGTTCAGATTCATATAGTGCAGGTGATGTTGACGCTCTGAAAATTGAAATACTAACTTTAGATTCCAGTAATCTTCAACGTCTTTTGGATGTTTTGACTTTTGTAAAATTTCAAGTTTGAAATCAATTGCGTTGGACAAAAAGTCATAATTGTTATTCAAGAGTGCTTCTCTTTCGTGTTTTAATAGTCCGAGATGTGCCTTGAATGAATTTAAGGCCAGCTGGGAAAGGTTCTGATTTTTTTGGTAATGATGGATGTTTCCATCAAACATGATGACTTCATTCAGATCCCGTTTTAAACTGTTATGAAACCTCTTCTTGAGAACAAAAATAGTCGGTGATTTTCTGAACTTTTCATTCAAAGCCTCCATATCCATTTTAATAGAGAAGTACCCATCATCATTAACTATGATTGAGTCGATATCATTTAAATCCGGAAGCAAGCAAGGACTTGAAAACTTCTTAGAAGACCCATTTTTCAAAACAACATGAATCATCAATGAGAGGGTTTCTGAAGTTTCAGCATCTCTCACTATAAGACATCTCTTTTCCACTGCCATGCTCCAAAAATGTCGCAATGCTTGCAGCAAGACGTCTTCTCCGTCGTTAGCCACTTTGGGAAATACAGGATATATCGATATTAATAACGTGGCAATTGAGAACATATCGTTTTTAAATGCATATTGTCCCCCACCTAAAAATAAGAAGCCAAGAGCCATATTAATCGCCATAAAGTTTCCATACTTGCAAAAGTTCGTGTCATTCTGCAGGTATCTTAACCTTCTCATGATTTCTAGGTCACCAGAACCTGCCATTATGATACTCAAAGATATTCCCAAGAGATCTCTTAATTCCATAACACTCTTCAGGGTTATCTTATTATCATGTGTAACACAAGAAAGACCTGTCAATCGCATAAATTGGTCAAAATACCACAAGAGAGTATCTCGGGCACCTTCGTCACTCGTAGACGCAAATCTCAGAGAAATGCTCATACAGAGACCAGTAACAATATAAAGGTATTTCAAGCAATCACTATTCAGATCTTCAATTAACTCAGTGGCTTTCAGGTTAATGCTTTTTGGTACCTGATCTGACACCCATTGCAGACTACATTCTATGCTGTCCCATAAAATAATCTGTTTTCCCAAAACTCTAAGGAGCAAGAACTCTGGTCGAATGTAATCCAAAAGCTGCTCAGCATCTGGGACATCCAAACGATTAGCAATGTCTCCCGAATTTGTTCTCAAGAAAATAAAAATGATTGCCATGATAGCACCGGCACTGGACTTGTCAAGTTGTCGTTTAGTCTGGGTATCTCTTGAACCACATGCCAATGAAAACAATGTATCCAAGTGATGTGTATCATTTAACCCCCCTAAATTGTCACCTTTGCCAAGATTGATTAGCCCAAACGCTATCCCAGCACTCAATCGATAAGTCTCACTAACTAATTCTCTTTCGTCAACCATTAACGACCCCTTTATTTGAGAGAGCAGCATCTCACTCATCCTTCTGTGTTGAGTTTTCAAGTATAGTAAACCAATGCCTATCAGTCCAGAAGCTTGGACACTTAAGCTTACGTTGAGGTCTGTTGAACCAGCAGGCAAGAGGGCTACAATATGAACGGATAAAACTTTAGTTAGTTTTAAATCCTTGGTGCCCTTTAGGCTGGCAGACATACCTAAAAGTAGGCCAACACTGGTATAAAGATGTTTGGGTCCCAAGTAGTTGTATATATGCCATTCTTCTAATTTTTTCATGTGTCCATTCAGACCCAGCCCATATAAAAATCCAGCATGCTGTGCGTTGAGTTTAGGCGGTCGATTGAAGACGATCCAACTTCCAGATATCTCTGTGGCATCACGAGAAACAGTCAAGCCGGCAGATACTCCGTTATGAAAATAACCCCATTCGATAGTTTCACTATCAATAGCCGACTTCTCAAGTGTTATCGTTATTTCCTGAGGCAATAACACGCACTGGAAGTTTAGTTTAGGAATTGGAAATCTTTCTGTAATCAGTGGCCTCCTACTGCTGATGAAAATAGCACTTCTACCTAAAGGAATAGTAAGCGTTCGTAATGCAACAGTCAATGCCAGATGTTTCTGGAGAATAAGAAAATCATGTTCATTAACTTTTGCAACAGAGTTCAACAAAGCAGGCTGAACTTTGCTAGACTGGAGTAACCTAGTAATTTCATGAAATCTTCTATCCTCAGAAAATATTTTTCTAGTGGTATGCATCCTATCAGCTTCCAACTGACCATCCCAAGCTGTTAAGACCTCATGCTCATTCAACGCCTGCAAAATTTGATGAACATCTCTGGAACACTGCAAGGAAGCAGAGCGTTGATGGAAATGTAAAAGTTGCTGAAAAGGCATATCTGCAAAGAGAAGTTGGAGATCTTTTCTTCCAACTACAGCCAATTCCTGTGTCGACATCTCCGGAGAATGTTCCTCCTTGCATTTTGCCATTATGCTTCTCAATGGAAAATATACCCCCATTGGATATGTCTCCAGATCCCGAGAACTTATTTGATAGTCCAACATCATGCTAATAACATCTCCCTCACTAAAATCGCTAGATATGATTGCTTCAAACAATTTCAGTACATGAAACGTTCTGGGAGTCATCAGTTCATCTATGTAATCAGGTTCTTCAACTAGTTGTGAAAATGTGATATAAGGAACAATTGCATCAGTAAATATACTTGACAGGGACTCAACAATATTTGGAGGTTTGGAGAATAACTGCGGAATCATAAGTTTGATAGATTTATCCACATTGTTGTCACTCTGTTCATAATAGCATATCCAGCTATCCGTCCAAGAAGCCCATTGTGTCAACTGTGCCAATACAACTCCTAACATATGCACTTGTTGCGAGCACATAATGTCCAGCTTCATGTCTTCACGTAGTAAATGAACTGATAGAATCAGAATGGGGCTCAAATCAGATAATTGATATTTTGAATCGTCTACTAATAGTCGAAACTTTTTCAGTAAAGGCAAGCAACTGGTTAGCTCGTTACTGTCGTCTAAACATTGGAACTTTAGATCGTTTGGAACAATAACAGAAAGCAGAGTGGTTAAAAGACAAGTCCACTCATCGTGTGAAGGATCTAATTCCAACAGGCAGCACCATTTCAGCCAAACATATTCAAAAGTGTAATCACCTCCACAGTATTTCATCATTGAAAGTAGCTTATCTACTAATTTATTTTGGGGGTGGAGAACCAAATTGATTTCGTATATTTTATTATTCTTAGCCATCATTGCAATACATTCTTCGAAGGTGCTGGTAATCCTTGAAATGGGAGGCACCTTGTTTTTCAGGTTGATAGGGGGGGAAAGGAGGTCAAAGAACGGATTAGCTAGAAACAACGTGGACTCATCTTTCAGAATAATAATATAACCATCATGTGAAGTATTGAATTCATTCTTGCGATTAGAAATACGTTTTGAGTCAAGCGCACTTAGTCGATGAATGGAACTAAATGATGGAAGGGATAAAGAATCTTGATCATAGTTGAAAATGACAACACAAAGCTCACAAGTTCTCTTGTTGTGTATAACTATAGCTTCCTGACGATCACATTTTATAGGAAAAATGTTTAAGTTTTCTTTCGTGTCATTAAAAGAAAAAGTGTATACTTTTGTCAAAATTATGTCTTTCCTTAGTGCTTGTCCATTAGACGACAGCACGCTGGCATTGTGAGTATGTGAATGAAAATCTCCAGTATCAGGACCAGAAGCCATTCTATCGATTGATAAGACTTGGGATAACGAATTTATTCTTTTCTTAGCAGAAACATCCTTCTCATCCACAAGCTTCGAAGAATTAGGTGTCGAAGAAACAGTAAATGGCTTCTGTTTTATTCGCCTTTTGACATGAGCATTTCCAGAAGCAGAACTGGACCTGGAATTCTCCTTTCTGATCAAGTATTTTATGTGATATATATGGATGGAATCATTTAATTTGTCAAATGTGCAACACAAGTTTGAGCTGGATTGAGATTCACTGAAAGAACATAATTCCTCTTCGACACCAATTGTAGAAGTACTCGAAGAAACAATAGCACCATAATCAGCAAGTGCATCTGTCATTGTCAGAAATCTTACATTTCTGCTGGAGTCTTCATTGTCGGCTGCAAGATCTTGCAACTTTTCTAGAATAATTCCTTGTTCGAAGCAAAAGGCATTTCTCACATTGAATGGAAAAGAAATAACGTTCATTCTGCCATCTTCATAAAATATACTAGCCTGCTCTTTAGAAACAACTACCAGACACCTATTTTCCCCATCAAAACAACAGAATAAAGTAGTTATAATGCCCTCATCAGACTCAAAGCTGAGCCTTCGATAGATGATATTCCCTTTCATCCATACCACGTCACGATTTCGTATCCAAAGTGATTCTCCAGCCTGTGTATAGATACACAAGTAGTTTTGCTGGGAATAAAGCTCCGATTTTATGTCAGGCCTGAGAGTCAAGCATGGCAATTGTATTGACATCTACTATGTGTTTCGTGTTGCCTATGATGGATTGTAAAACTAGAAACGCGCCTAAATCGAACAAATATATATGTACCATCTATTGATGTTACCAACATACGTCAAACGAAATTGAAAAATGGTAGTGACTAAAACTGAAATATAATCTGAATTCCACAAACTATTAGAGTTCCAAATATGTTTGCAAGTATGAATCTTTATTCGTGTAATAGCAGTTCAAGAAGAGCCTTCCCTACCTATATATGCCTTTGTGGAAAAGAGACTGTCGCGCATTGTGAAGAAGGTAAGTTCTTCGCCGTCTTGCAGTTTTGTTCTATCAGATTTCGATTGACGACACTAAAAATGTCATTCCTGAATACTATTAAGTATGTATATCTAAGAGGTATAGACGAAGCAGCTCAAAACTCTACTTTTCAAGACAACACGCCTACTAACATAGTCAGGGGATTTGCAAGAGGATCCAAGAAGCAGAAGAATGGCAATAATAATAACAATATGGCAGGAGGCACAAATTTTGAGTATGACCAGTTACACGGTAATCCGTCACAATTGTCACTGAATACAAATGCGAATACACTATATTCTGGAACTAATGGATCTGCCCTTTCTCTACGACGTACTCAATCCCCTAGCAAACAATCAATGAAATCTCAGCGTGTACAAAGTAACATAAATCGAGTTTCCAACAGCTACGGTTCAAATTCAGCTAAGCCACTATTTTTGTGTGAACCATTTGTTAAAACGGCGCTCGTGAAAGGTTCTTTCAAGACTATCGTTCAATTGCCAAAATATGTCGACTACGGTGAATGGCTTGCTTTGAATTCATTTGAAACCTACACACATCTAAATCAATTCTACGGCATAATTGCAGAATACAGTACACCAGAAAAATGTCCAACCATGCATGCAGATGATAACACCGAATATTTGTGGATAGATCAAACAGGACAGCCTATCAGTCTTTCGGCGAATCAATACATTGACTACGCTCTTGCTTGGATAAATAGTAAGTTTAGTGATCAAACTGTTTTTCCCACTAAATCCAATATTTCTTTCCCTCCAAATTTTATGAAAGATATCAAGAATATATCCAGGCAAATGTTTCGTATTTTTGCACACATTTACCATCATCATTTTGAGATTATTGTTCATCTCTCATTAGAAGCGCACTGGAATTCTTTTTTTGCGCATTTCATTTCTTTTGTTAGGGAGTTTTCATTAATAGATCCCAGAGAGTTGGAACCTTTGCAACTTTTGATTGAAAATCTGGAAGCTCAAGGCAAAATACTGGTCATTGAGAAACAACAGATTTAGTTATCCCGGCATTGGCTAACCTAAAATAGTCTGCGATTTGCTATTAAAATCTCTCTGGTAAGGTTCAGCTCCTACAAGGGATGATTAAAGAAGTCATGAAATTGGATGAATCGTGGAAAACAATAGAAGAACAAGTACAATTACTCAAATCTTAATTCTCTTATCTATTTACAGTTTTATTTACATCGATTGGTATATGTCAGCTAAAAAAATAGGTACTATCTTTCACCAATCTTACATCAAAAGTACCTTTAGCTGGAATTTTTGGAAGCTTGAAAGGGGCTAGAATGCTAATTTTGTCCATGCTATTTTTAGGCTTTAAAGAATCAAGATCAACATTTTCAAGAATGCTAACTGTGGTTATCATCTTCTCACCAAGTTCCCTTGTTCTTGGGTCAGATGACATTAAATACTCCTGTCTTTGTTTTTCTAGGTATATTTCATCTGCTGTGGTGATCTTTCGACCAAGTCGTTTAGAAAATTCTTGTCGAAGCTCTTGGATTTGTTGACCAATAAGTGACTTTTTACTGACAGATTCAACTACTAGAAACCCTTGATACCGACGATCGAACTCATCTTTCAAATCCTGAACCAAATCTGTCTCATGCAGTTTTACAAACGCATCTCTCAAAATTTCATTCATGATATCCACATCAGCTGCATGGGTCCAATAAGAGTCATGTACTGCAGCGAATGATAATTTTCTTTGACCGCATTCAATGGAAGAAAGAAGCATATGGGATGCATCTAAAGAATGTATATAATTAGGGGGGAAAGCATTAGTTTGTTTTCTTGAATCTACTGGGCTCACCGCGTGAGGATCTGAAATAAAAACTGTCTGAAGATTCGTGGCTACCTGTTTTTTCCCAATACTGCGATATGGTTGTACAATAGGTAATCCCAAGGGTGATGTCCAAATCACCGACGCTAAATGTGAAATTTTGGACGATTTTGAAGATTTCTTTGTCATGGATGCATCAATATCCATTCGAATTGATTTCGTAATCTTTTTGGAGGCTTCAGCAAGCCAGTCTTGAATTTCATGTGCTCCTGTGAACAACTCACGAATGGAACTGAATACCTGAAGAGCCAAATATCGGCCAGCAACATGCGTATCAGGATCGTCGTCACCAAAAATCTCTTTCAACCGACGGTCTATCTGATCGGAAGCTCCGATATAAGTTACTCCATAAACACTTGTCATCACCGTTTGCTTGACAACTTTGCGTTTTATATGCCTCTGTAATTTTAAAGCAAGTTGATGGCCGCTGGTGGCGTCGATATCGACCCGTTTTTGTACAAGTTGTGCAACATAAGAATACACGTCATTTGGTTTATTATCAGGCATTAAGTTCACTTGAGTCGCACCTTCTACATCACCTCCTAGAGCAGCATAGTGTTGGAGCCCATTACAGGTTCCATCTTGGTGTACAGGGATGTGAGAAACAAACTTGTTAGGATTTTCCAGTTTCCACGCCTCTGCCAACTCTATACAAACAGAAAGTGTTTGCCAAGGCTTTTCTGAGGACTTCCACCATCCTTTACCTGCTAAAGGTTTTGTAGCGGAGTCTATAATATTTTCTCTGTTGAGGTCGGTGAATTGCTCTCTCTTATTCAAAGTCTCTTTGTCGAGACCGTAAAGGTTAGCAAGGTGAATTTTTAGCCACCGCAATCCTCTTTCTCCAAGTTCTTTTCCTTCCCAAAATAAGAGCAGGCCTCGACTCATATCGTTGCCCAGATGATTTAAATGAGGTGAGATGGGATAAGCCCGTCCTCTAAAATCTAAGTTGTGTGGAAAATATATTCTTTCGCCGATAAACCCACGAGCTGTTTCTAACTTGTAATTAGCATCACAACGCATGGATCTATCAGCAGAAAACTTATTGGAAATTTTTCGCACATGATATTTCCAGTCCCTTATTACAGAAGGATCAGCATCTGAAGGCGGTTGTGGAGGATATATGGGGCTGTCCTGAATAGCAGGTATGTCTAGAAATTGATCTCCAGAATTCCATACTTCACTTATGACATCGAATATTTTGGAATTAATAGTCCAGGGTGTATTTCCTAAAACGGTTAATCCTTCGTAAACTTTACCAATTGTATTGTTCTCTGAAGCGGCTTTGACATAAGCCAATTGTTCAGGAGAATCTTTAGTTCTAATAAGAGAAGTTTCGGTGTAGTAATAGCCCCCTAAGTTATGTGATAGCCAGGGTTTAGGCCTGACTAACATAGGAAGGTATTGCGGTTGAACTGCGCCGCTGAGGTTGTCTTTACTCAACTTAGCAGTGAAATCATGATGGAATTTTAAAATGCCTATTTTGTTTCCATTAGCATATTGGTATTGGTGAAATATGGCAGGAACTTGCCCATGAACATCTTCGTTGGTAATTGGATCCTTCCCTTGGACATCGATCTTAGCTGATTGCAGTAGTAGGGATATTAATACAGACCCAATTTTTGCTTTTATCTCGTTTGGCCAATTAAATAATGTCTCCTCAAGCTCGGTGTCAATGCTTGCAGACCTACTTTGTTGCAGTAGTTTTGTAAAGGTGTCTTTGGAGCCTGTAGTGACTAGTTTCTTAAATTCTTTGCTATTCTTCATATTTCGGAAGTTCCTGAACACATCTATCTCCTTTGAAAGAAGTCTTTCTGAGCGATATTCAAGTTCCACCGCTTTGCCGACACTTATGACAGCTCGAGCAGTACGGATTCCAGTGGTATTTTTTCCGGTAAATATAATTTTTAAAAGCTCTAAAATTGTTAATGTGCTCATCTTGTCCGGGGAGACTAAAATTAAATAATTAGCATACTCCAATCTTTCATTAAATGCTTTACGTTCCATTGTGGAAAGATTTGTTTTATAAGAGCTTAGATTATCTGCTCCAATAATAGATAGTGTTTTTTGGCATTTAGAGACTTCTTCTTTAATCAGCGGGAGTAGTTTGCTATGCCATTTCCATAAATAATTTTTGATACTCTTGGAAGGAACATTAACTACATTGCTTTCTTTGAAATCTTCCAAGGTCTGTTCCCATTTACGTTTGGCTCCATCCAATGATTGGAACTCCAGCAATCTCTGTCGTTCAGTATTGTAGGCATCCAAAAACTTTTCAAAATCTTCTTGTTGCTGTGATGTCTTTAAAAGTTTTTTGATTTCAAAGAAATTGATGGTGCTATGTGCCAGTTGGTCGTCACCTGATTCCATTGGAGCATAACTTGCATCAAACGATTGAAGTTTGCTAAAAAGCTCACCATTGGAATTTGTAGGATTCGCCTGTAGCCCTAGTAAAGAGTGACGTATCACTTTGAGGCCAAATGTATCCACCCCAATAAGACGTTGAGCGTCCTTGTCTAAAGATGGTGGAAGTTTGGTTTCATCTTCGAAATATAAAGGTGCAGTAATTTTTTTTTCGATGCAAATTTGAGAGTCGTTATTTTCCTGAGTAGTAGAGTCCAATGAGGATATCGCTGAGGGCTCATCTTTTAAATCGAAAATATCTCTATACCTTGAAGGAATAGATTCACGGCCAAGATGGTAAGCCTTTAATATAACAATAGCATTGTCAAATCCAAGTATATCCAAATGCTTAAACAAGTCCTCAATTCGGTTACTGGGACTTGATTTGATGTACTTAGTAATTATTGTTTGGTATCCATTGTCAACTGAACCTGAGCTCAAACATTTTCTCACCAGAATACTTGCAATCTTAGAATCAAATTCCAGTGTCGGAAATAGAATAGGTGACTCTTTTAACACATATTCTTCTAATTCCAATGAACTTACAGGAGTTTTCGACCAGCTCAACAAATATCTAGCATATGCAATCTGAAACTCAGTCTTGTTGCTAGTGTGAAACAAATTTTCCATTATCTTCTTGCCTCTAAGGAAATCATTGGAGATTGTACAAGCCTCCAGTAGAGTCCACAAATGATTCAGCTCCTTGGCGTTTATATTTCTAAAGACGTTGTCATTAGGAGAGCTAAAGTAATCCAAAGCTTCTCCGTTTTCACTATGGACGAGTGGTTTCTTCATAGACTTCTTTAGAGAATCAAAGATATGTGAGTATTGGTCTTGAGGCACAGTAGGGTCCATTGGTCGACACAAGCATTGCGTGCCAACAAATGCAGTTCCATAACGCCTTCTAGTGGCATAACATACCATAGACCTATAGTAAGAATGCAACATGAGAGCTAAGAAAAGTAAGGCGACCTATATTGTCTATTGTGAGTTTTGAATCAATAGGAAGATTTATAGAATTGCGAAAAAATTGCAAAAGATTCGAGAAATTGTTTGCATCAAGCTTGAGGGACCAGTTCTAATACTAACCAGGATCTATTCTTCAAAGAAACTGGGGCCCTGTTTTGGTTGAATCTTCTAAATCAGAATCATCTTGGTTCTGATAGCACAGTCACCATATCACAAAGTTACAGTAGAGAGACCGGACACACCTTAAAACACAAACCTTCAAGATTCATTCCCATCCGCGAATATTCCTTATCTGAATCCTTCCTTACACATCTTTCTCTTTTTCTAGCTACCCAACAGTCAATGTTCAATTATTTGTTTGGAGGAAACAACCAGCTGAAAAAAGAAGCGCCCAAAAAGGCGATAGTTAGCCTTAGGGAGCATATAGCTCTTTTAATTAAAAAGCAGCAGCACTTGCAAAATCAAATGGAGGAGCAGGATAAACTTGCTCGTGCTAGCATCACAAAGAACAAAACAGCAGCTAAAACCGCTCTTAAGAAGAAAAAAACATACGAGGTACAGCTAGTCAAGATCTTAGCTCAAATTGATTCTTTGGAGACACAGCTTACTTCTATAGAAAATGCTAATCTCAATCTGGAAACCATGAAAGCTATGAAGCAAGGTGCAAAAGCCATGAAACAAATACACGGTGATTTCGATGTTGATAAGGTGGATTCGACCATGGATGAAATAAGAGAACAAGTAGAACTAGGCGAGGAAATAAGTGATGCTATTTCTCGCCCTCTTGGTACTCAAGAAGTCGATGAAGATGAGCTAGAGGATGAATTAGAAGAGCTTCAACAAGAAGAGCTCAATAGTAAACTACTAGAAACTGGTAGCGAACCGATTAAAGATCATATCACACACAAGATGCCCGATGTTAGTCGATTACCACAAGTATGGTCGAAGTCAGAAAACCAGGTCCCACAAGGTAAAGATGAGATTGAAGATGAAGATGAAGCAGCTCTACGAGCACTACAGGAAGAAATGGGAATGGTATGATTTCAATACTTAGCCAAATTTTTTGCACTTGAACGTAAGTATTTTCCAGGCATGCAGTTGTTCTAGTATGCATATCTTGTGTGTTTAATGGCAAACGAATTTTCTGGTCTTCTTGACTCTTAGTATTGGAATAAATCTGAATGTCTACCAAATCATGGCTGTTAAATATCTTTTAGTTTGACTGTAATAATAAACTCGTCAAAAATCACGTTTCCATTGTATATTAGCCAACATTTGGCTACCAAACACGAGATTTCAATCAACTCACCAAGGCCCACAAAACAAAAAACACAACCAATATCCCGAATATTTTTAGCATAAGCCAACGATTAGTAGATACGTTGTGGAAATATTTAATAAGTTCCCGCTGTGCACCATGAATGTTAATTGAAATATCTTCCACATTAGAATCTATTCGCTGAATCACCTCACCTTGTTCGGAAACCATGTTTGATAGTTGCTGGAACAAGTTCCCAATCTCGCTGATTGTAGATTCAATTGTTTCAACTGCTCTATTCCTGTCTTGTAAATAGACATTAGATTGTTCTTCCAACAGTAGTAGCTGATTGGATTCAGGAAGCATCAAAGTATCTGCAGTGACAGTTTCGTTTGTTGAAGAGGAAAATGGATTCTCGGATATTGAGATGGAATTTTTTTGGTTTCGGAGAGTCAAGTAGTTGAAGTCATTTGTATCATCAGCAGCATATTGTTCCTGTCGGGACCTTTGAGATATTTCATTGTGTTGCCTTATTTCCAATATCTCCTTAAAACTTTGACTGACACCCTGTGTTTTTGTGTTCAGAAGATTCACTACGTTCTTATTAAAACTATCAACTTGCCCGGTGCCTCCACGATATTGCTGCTGAAGTTGTTTTAAACTTTTTTCCACCTTGAAGATGTCCTGCTTAATCACATAAGTCAACTCGTTGATTTCAATAGGTCGATCGTTAAACCGCGGCGTATCCTTTATCAGTATCGTCAGTTTTCTCAGCAGCTGAGTGACACGAGCAATATCTTTGGCTATAATGCTTGCTTTTTTAGAAAAGTCACTTTTTGAAGGGGGATATGTTGGTGCGATGTTTGTTTTTATATTTAGTTGCTTGTTGAAGGTTTTTACACACTGCTGAAACTCCAAAGTGCGATTCTGTATAGATGTCATCAATTATGTTCTGGTCAGGAGACGAATGTTATGTAAAACGATTGACGTCAGTTGTCCTCGAGTTCAAGTAAGGACACTAGAATAAGTTAGAACTACAAACAATAGCTGGTGCAGGGGCCGCGCGTAAAAGAGGCCAGTTTGATAATTAGTCAGGTTATTCATTAATAGTAGAACTTTTAACGTCAGGCCCTACTTTCATGATACTCCCGCTCATCTATTGACATTTATATACTGTCCAGCTATTCACTTACTAAACTGAAATGGTAACCCGGTACCCTTGGAAACCTCTTCTGCTAATAAATTGTGTAAAGTATTCTCTGAAACATTCGTAATTTGCCCAGCTGAATCAATAGTTCTAGAATCGATCCAAAGCCCACGGTAGTAGTCAAAACGCTTTGGTCCAGATAGAGGGGAGCTGAGCCAGATTTGCTTATTGGGAGGTTGTTTATTGATCACATAGTCACCCAACTTAGGAATTTGCAAACTCAAAATCCCTGAACTGTATTCTACATCACAACTATTCAATGAATTTTTTTCAAAAAATCTTTCCAGATCCTCAGTCATGTTTTCCAGCGTAGAATCAGCTGCCTGATGATATTCCCCCAAGGATAAATCCTTTATCTCTTGAAAAATAATACGTCCATCGGTTGTAGAGCCTATTGAGTAATGACGACATATGTTATTGGCTCTGTTAGAAAGATTGCATCGCTTTATCTGACGACCTAATAATTGTGTCAGCATAAGAGTAGATGGGTAGGGTAGGCCAGGCAATTCTCATTCCATATCCTCTCTTCTCGATTCTAAAAAGTACAATCTGGTGTAAAGGTGTCCTATATAACAACTCCCAAGTCTTCCTATCGGTTGACCCTATTAAACATATAGCTAGACTGTTTGGAACCGTTAGTTAAGAAAAATTCGTCAACAGAGGAATTCAAATTCCTCTGAGAAAGCATGATACGTTCCTCCATAAATTTGGTCTTGAACTGTTCAAACAATTCCTTTGTCTTTGGGAAGGTACCACAGTTTTCGATGAAAAATTTATCTGCATACATGAAAATAAACCGCTCCATATCGGACACCGAGATATTCATATAACCCGGGTCAGAAGATTGGTATTGTTGTTGCTGTTGCTGTGAGCTGTGTTGTTGTTGAAGTTGTGGTTGCTGATGACCTTGAGAAGTATTTTGAGATGGTTGTTGAGTTTGATGTGATTGTTGAGAAGGAGGCTGCGAGGTCATAAAACTCAGTCCGGGGGTATGCACTGCTCCATATAGCGATGCATTAGAGTTAGGTAAGGAAGTATTGTTATTGACCGGCCCAGACGAGACAGTAGCCCCAGATACTGATGCTGTAGTACCGGCATTGCTTGATGAGGTAGTATTGTTATCCAGTGGTAAATAAGGAAAACTCGATGAACCAGTGACACCAGTTGCTGTACTTGAAGAAGTTAGGAATTGCGGTAATGAAAATCTGTCTTCTCCATGTGAGACTCCATGAATAAATAGCCTTTCCTGGTCTAGCCCTGTACTCCCTCCAACAGCTCCAGTTCTAACAGATGAGTTTCCCATGTGACCTTGAGATACCATTGAGTTGGATTCATTGGTACCTGAGGCGTTTACGGAATCGCCTGACCCAGGAGATTCTCTGTGCTTCAAGTATTGTAGCGATTTACGATCTAACCCATGTCTCTTTTTGAAATGACACAGCCACCCATGACTAAATCCATTCAGTCGCTTTGGGTTGTCCACACCAAATGCTTTTGCATATTGAATCCAATATTTCCTCAGTACTGTCTCGTTTATAGGTTGGTTAGTGGAAAGTCTTGTTTCAACTAACTGGTCCATAGCGGCATTAATCTTTTCGTACTTAAACTTGACCTTACGTTTCGCATGACGCAAGTGCACTCCATTCAAAGAATTCACTTTCTGACTCTGATCATATCTTTCTCTAAGTTCGGTTTCCTTTTTTAGCCACTCACTTAGTGAAGAGGTAGAAATCGCAAACTTTTCTTTAAAATATTCTACAGTCTCGCTTTGTGGACGTTTGCTACTATGAAAATGGTTTATTATCATTATTTTTTCCTCCAGGTTAGCTCTTGGAAGCTTATTAGATGGTTCACTCATTGAAGAGAGACAAACTGTATAAAAAAGAAAGGTTGTGGGAACTTAGAAAATGCTCAGATAACAGGTTGTTCGCGAAGAGGATTCAAGGTACAAACAAATGTGAAGAAACAACAACCATATGGGCAGGTGAAAACCAGAAACAACAACATAATAAGGATAAAAAGTACTGCAATTAACAACTCGCTAATGTGAAATAATTCAACCAAATAACATACTAGTGAGATCCGGCACCCCTGCTAACTCTTTCAAGCACAGACTCAAAAGCAACGTCACTAAAGTCAGTACCCTGGATGTCAGTTGACACGCCGTTCAAAGCTCTTCTTAAAGCGTCTTTCGAGGAGGCGTAGATCATCTTGCTTCTAACGGAGGCTGTCTCTGGTGACCAGGTAAAAAAAATGATCTTAGATCTTTTTCCCTCGGTGGACGAAATCTCGTATTGAAAGTCATACACAGCGTATCTGGAGTCGTCCTCAGGGAGCGCCTCCAAAAAAGCATCGTAGCTCTCATCAGAAGAGATTTTATCCACGATAATCTCTGTCTTGGAATCATTGATCTTGTAAATCACGAATTTGTGCTTCTTACCCAACTTAAGGTCATTGAAGGCTGTTAAGGACTCGTCTGAAACTGCGACACTAATGTGTGTTAGTAGTCGTGGAAACTTAATATTAATGCACTGAGTTACTCACCCGGATCTGGACTACACTATTGTTAGTAAGGATGCAATTTCTTAAAGGCCTAAAACCCACATACCATTCTTTAAAAATTTGCTGGTCTTCCTTTATGTATTATTGACTGTTAGAATGGTTTCATTCGCTCATTTTACAGAACATCCCTCAAAAAGTAAGTTTTGGGAAACACACGATACAGGAAGGTTAATGATTAGCTTTTATGGTCAAACAATAGATGCTGACCAATGACTTGAAAAGAAGGATTAATGATTTGAAATACCGAATAGGATTAGGCAAATGTCGCATTGATTTAGAACTGATTACAGCCTTGCAACAGTTTGATTTTTTGGTAGCTTCAAATAAAGAAATTACTACGTTTTTGTTTAATTCTAGTCTATTACAAATACATAAAACAGAAGTACTTAACAGACTGGAATTACAACATGATAGTAGTTTAGAAAAGTTTTTGGGGCTTGAAGTTGATCGTTTGGACGAATTCATTTCAAAATGGGAGATAATTTGGCAATTGCAAGTTTTCCTTGACAATTTGTATTTAAATCAATACCAATTCCAGCGGTTGATTGATTCTAACAGAAAAACCGAATACAACCAATTCAAGGAAATACACCTAAACCATAGGAAGATGATTGAAAGATCATTGAGATTATTAAAAGCACAAATTTCTCAAAGCTTGCGTCTCAATGAGCATTTACAGAGTAAATTCTACAAGTTGAGGTCATTCGGGAATAGGATGGAAAGGATAGAAACTAGGTTGAAATACACTTGTAAACTATTTTGAGTAATAAGTAATGCTTTATGCTTTACTTTTCTTCAAAGGCGCAGGACAGGTTTTGCAAACTTTCCAAGCATGGCTTTCAATTTTTGTTCTTGAGGGCTTGTTCCATTCAGTGACAGTTCACTTTGACCCAAAATATTCTTAAAAGCGGGGTGTTTGTTTTTGTTTACGAACTTAGAATTTGTTGCCGCCTCAGTCTTTATTTTTTCAATAGCTGGGATGAGTTTACTATTGTTTGGCTTTGAAGCATAGGCAACGTGAACTCTCACGTCCGTATTTAACTCAAAAGTTTCATGAATAACCATTGCAGAGCTTTCATACTCACTGAAGAGCCTAAGTTTAGTATTGCTTTTCCAGTTCCTCTTAAACTTGTTGAACACTAGTTTAAGCAAGGGCCAATTCTCTCCCAGAAATAAAAATTTTCTTAGGTTGTCTTTGACATGGATAACAATGTGAATTACTTCGGCACCGCTAGGACTGCGATTTGCGAAAATTTGCTTCAAGAGACCATTGAGGTCCAGCATAAGTTTTCCAATCTGAAGAAATTCCTCATCCAATAGTTTCTGATAGCGCAAATTGGGCTCTATTTCTCGATTCCTAATCTTACGATAAATGTCCAGGTTAGCTCTGAACTTGTCTTTTTGGCAGGGTACTTTTGTTCTTATGTAGTTTGCCAATTGCGGATAGAAATATTTAGCCATGTTAACTACGCTGAGGATGCAACTACCCAGCAAATCTTTAAGAAACATTTTCTCTTTGGCCAGTCTCCAAATTGTACTATTTTCGTTTTTCTCACAATTAATTAGAATCTCTGCCATTAGCAAATCGATATATTTGTGGCATATTATACTTAAAATTGCATCAAATTGTCGATTCATCATAGCAATGTTACCTTCTTTCAAAGCCTTTTCAAAACTTATTGTTCGATCAAAAATACTCCGAATTATAAATGCATTCCAAGGCGTCAATAGTGTCGTTTGTAATTTGATTCCAGTAATTTCTTTATCAACTCTATCATGTCTTGGAAAATCTCTCATGTTCAACACTTTATTAAAATCAAACTGAAAACTAATGTTGGAACCGTATGAATCTGGCTTGAAATGACTCCGGTAATTCGTGAGCAGATAACTAAGCAAGTTTAGCTTAACGAAATGTTTGGACCTATGATAATCGTCAAAAATAACGGTATTATGTTCGTTGACATCAAGCAACATTCCGCGTATTTGATCTGTACTATTTGCATGTATTTGAGGATTCGACTTGTCAGCTGATAAAAGTTGGTCGAATGATTTAGACGACTTGAGGACGTGAAGATCTCTCCTAAAGTTTACTGCGGAGTTTCCCTTGGAATTGACAATATTGGGTAAATGTACTATTGTTTTGTTAAAATTCAATGCTTCCAGTGTAACTTTAACTCCAGTAAGATTAGGAACTAAAAGTATATCTGGATGTCTTTGGACAGATATTATTGTTTCTAAAATGGGAAGCGCCAGCACCATATGACAATTTCGATCTATGTCCAAATCTTTAGTGATAGGAAATGATTTAACTCCGTTGGTGAGAATCATGCGATGGCTGAGAAAGGGGTATATCATTGACCTCATACTTTTAGTGTGTTTGCTTTCATACTTATTGAGGACTACACCCAGTTTTCTGGCAAACTGTAGCCTCTTGAACATAAATTGATTCAATGATGCGGTTTTAATAGGTGAGATCTCTGGATGACGACCAGCTAGCTTTGAATCTCGCGTAAAATGACCAGGAACTAGCCCAAGAACACTAGTTTTGTCCACGATTTCATCTTCTACAATTATGGGAAGTTTTTCGCCAGTGATGGGGTTGATGATACTTCTTCTCAGCAAATCTGATGCTGAAGGATGGCCAGGATGAACTGCTATGGCCTGTACCATGTCTATAAGCTCGATTAAAGGCACAATCACGTCTAATGGGCCCTTATTAGTTTGAAAAGGAATCTTGTACTTGTTCAAATTGTCATATAGTAGCTCCGAGTGAAATTTGTCACCATTATCTAAATTCTTGTAAGCTTGCCGTGTAGTTCTTCTCAAAGACCATCCTGGTCGTAAGTTATTTTTCAAAAATGAAAGAGCATTCGCATGATCCTCCAAGCATAGAGGAGCGGTTAGTTTAATAGCGCAATTGAACATCAAATCGGTTGCATTATCGCTTCTGGTGATAGTGCCGAATATATTGGAATTAGCCAATCCCTCTAAAACGTCTTGCGTACCTAAGTGCTCCGTTGGCATTGAATCAAATGGTACAGAGTAATAGAAACACATTTCACCATCTTTGTTGAAAACATCTTTGAGAAGAGCTTTATTAAGTTTACCCAAGCTGAACCCTTCATATATATCTCTGAAAGTTATCACATCTACGATTTCCTCCTTCAGGGTAGAATGTTTCCATTTTTTCATATCCAAGAAGGCCTTGGCGGTATCCAATTGAAATTTATGATACGGTTTAGAATGATTTTTGGCATACTTGGCGTATCTGTATGCGATATGAAGAGTCATCTTCAAGTGGTCGAAATGGAAAACTTACAGTATCCAAGAAAAAAGTCTCCGAAGAACCAGCGCCAGATTTATGTCTAATAAACAAAAATGTGCTCAACCAATCAAGAAGTAATTAGAGAGTTGTTAACTTGTCCTTAGTCTTGAAAGGCTCAAGAAAACAGCGATACTTCTGAAAAGTCTTGCCCCGGGTTTTGAAATGGTGTGCTTTTAGCCTGCAGCGAAACGTTTGTAACAGATTCTTGAGGG
Organism: Komagataella ulmi; assembly: GCA_023213065.1. Taxonomy (NCBI): domain Eukaryota; kingdom Fungi; phylum Ascomycota; class Pichiomycetes; order Pichiales; family Pichiaceae; genus Komagataella; species Komagataella ulmi. The sequence continues at coordinate 1,490,893 of JAKWAZ010000001.1, forward strand.
CTTGAAATTCGCTGGTTTTCATATATCGCTTAGTTCTTTATAGTAGGTTAGGTTGTGATGAAATACTTTAGGAGCATGTTGAAACTCCCCAAGGGCTATATTCAACCCCTTCCTGGTGAAAGAGATCGTATAGTAGTTGCGATGTCATCTGGAGTGGACTCCTCGGTGACCGCTGCTCTATGTAAAAAGATTCTTCCCCGATCTGAGGTTGAAGGTGTTTTCATGGCTAACTGGACATCAGACTCTAATTGTACCGATTCAGACTGGAACGATGTTAAGAAGACATGCCTTCACATTGGGATCCCATGCCGTAGAGTTGACTTTGAAAAGGAATACTGGACTGAAGTATTTGAGCCCATGCTTGAGCAGTATCGCACAGGGAAAACTCCCAACCCAGATGTAGGATGCAATAGATATGTCAAGTTTGGTAAAATGATAGAACATCTTACAAATACATTGGGTGAACAACAACCATGGTGGCTGGTTACAGGACATTACGCAAGGGTGTTAGAAGACATAGCTTCGGGAGAAAAACATCTTCTTCGATCCGATCACTTGCCGAAAGATCAAAGCTACTACCTTTCAAGCATAAAAAACTCTTCTTTAGAAAGGTTATTCTTACCAATAGGCCATCTTTCTAAACCAGAGGTTCGTAATTTAGCTAAAAGATGGAAGTTGCCGACCTCAAATAAACCTGACTCACAAGGGCTCTGTTTTGTATCTCAGAAGGAAGGACATTTTAGAAAGTTCTTGGACGAATTTCTATATCCAGAACCAGGCGACATTATCACGATAGACGAGAAGGGTATTAAAAATAAATGGGGAAGCCATCAAGGTCTCTGGCATGCAACTATAGGGCAAAAATCGGGCGTGTCGATGCCACAAGGGGACCTCAGCTATAAAGGCACTTGGTTTGTAAGTGAAAAACGGCCAAAAACGAACGAAATAGTTATTGTTAAAGGCTCTAATAACCCTGCACTGTACAAAGACACTGTTGAAACAAGTGACTGGCTTTGGATTGGACTGTTCAACGTAGACAACCTGAAGGACATATCAATAAATGAGTTGACCATTCAATATAGATCTCTACAGGACCCTATAAGCCTGCTGAACTGGGACCTTTCCGGTCAATCACCTGATAGCCAAGAAATGAGTTTTCGTCTGAGAAAAAAATATCGGGCGATATCGCCTGGACAAATTGCTGTATTGTATCATAGAGATAGAGTGCTGGGCTGTGGAATAATCAGGTAAACGATACTGGAAATATTTGGCACAAAAATGTGCCTAACACAAAGGCCTATTACTCTGTTCATTTCAGCAAACCCAAGACTACTGTAGATTATAGGACAACAGCTCTGATAGATGATGTAGCTTAGAAAAAAACTAGAAATATATTAATCTTCTCCTTGAGGAAAAGATTCAGTATCGTCAAATAAAAACGTAGACAATAACTAGAGGATGGTACGACCAAACTTGGTAAATCAAGAGTCGTATTAAATCTGCTTTCCAGTTCACGTCAGTAAATGTGTGTTGGTGCAATGTTCCCCCCATTGCATTTCCTCGTTTTGAAAATATGTGCTTATCTCATTTTGATTCTTTTAGTCGCGAACCCAGGTATATCATTTTAGCTATCTAACAATACGGTATCTTTTTTTTCCAATTTTTATTATCATTACTATGGCTGTTGATACGGCCAGTGTGGCAGGTATAGTAGCCGGAAGAAATCCACTGGAGTATGATCCCAAGTCTCCATATACTCTGTTTCTTTTTCAGGTTTTGGTTATTGTTATTCTTTCTGAACTCTTGTATTACCCTTTATCAAAGATTAAACAGCCCAAGGTTATCGCTGAGGTCATTGTAGGTATCCTTTTAGGCCCTTCAGTGATGGGCCGAGTGCCCAACTTTACGGATACTGTTTTTCCTGAGGTGAGCATGCCTTCATTCACATTGGTAGCAAACATTGCAATTATTTTATTTCTCTTTCTGGTGGGATTGGAGGTAGACGTTCCATTTATTAAAAAGAATTTCAAGATAGCTGTTACGGTTGGAGTGATAAATATGGCTATTCCATTTGCCTTAGGCTGCGGTATTGCTAAAGGTCTATACAATGAGTATTTAAGTCCTGAGGAGTCCGGTTTATCATTCACGACTTACATGGTTTTCATTGCTGTTGCTATGTGTGTTACTGCCTTTCCAGTGTTGGTAAGAATATTGATGTCATTAGAGTTAACAAAAGATCGGGTTGGTATTATTACGCTGTCTGCTGGTGTCCTCAATGATTTACTAGGTTGGATTTTGCTTGCTTTAAGTATAACTTTGGTTAATGCTTCCAATCCAGTAAACACTGTCTACATATTGCTTTTGGCTGTTGCCTGGTTTATCTTGGTACTTTTTCCCATACGATACGTTCTGTGTTGGTTATTGAAGTCTGATATTGCTAGAATTAAGTCTGGTGAAAGATCGAAGCCTTCCACTTTATCATTGACGGTGATAGTATTATTGACGTTTGTGTCATCTTTCTATACCGATATTATTGGAGTTCATTCAATATTTGGTGCTTTTCTAGTGGGACTGATTGTACCTAGAGAAGCAGAATTTTCTTCTCTCATAAATGAGCAGCTGGAGGGTATCGTTAGTGGAATCTTAGTTCCTCTTTACTTCACTTTGGCTGGACTTAAGTGTGATTTTGGGCTGTTGAACACGGGTATTGACTGGGCTTATACGATTGGAATAATCTGTTTGGCGTTTGCAGGAAAACTTCTAGGCGGCTTCATTGGAACTAAACTGTTTGGTCTTCCCAATAGGGATTGCCTTACTGTTGGAATTCTCATGTCTTGCAAAGGGATCATGGAAATTGTTGTTCTCACAACAGGTTTGAATGCCGGTCTCCTTACTCCTAAGGTTTTTTCTATCTTCATTGTAATGACTCTGGTCACCACTTTCTTAACCACTCCACTAACAAAGTTGGCGTATCCAAAGTGGTATCGAGAAAAAATAGCAGAAACATCTATCAATGAAAGTATCAAAGAAAGTGCATCCATCTCTGAAATTAAGGAATTCAAAGGTACCGAGGAAGCTTTGTTTGAGACTGGGGATCCTTTAGCCCCCACAAGCTCTTCAGCTCTGGACCATTCTGATAAACGCTTTGCTTTTTCTTTATCGGTGAAAGATAGTAATACTTAGTATTATTCGAACGATTGCTATGAAGGTTGATTTGATGGTTTCATTGTGCTACGATTATATAGGGAAATTGCAGATATAAGTCTTTTCCATTTTGCCCTACAGTAAACCTTGCATCTAGTTTTTATGTGAGCTTCCAATTTCTGACATGCGATAAAACTTGTGGAAGTACGAACTTTGATTAAAAAGTTGCATAAATGTACCTTTAAATTGTTTCAGGAATTGTTGGATCAGTATTGTTTTACTGCCCGGTCCAACTATCAACTATGCTTAGTTTCTCTTGTCGCCCCGTTCAAGCTCGTCTCCCTCTTTTTAATAAAAAAAAAAGGCAGTAGCAATTTGTCCATAGGTTGAATTGGTCGTACTTCATTACTATGAGTTTTTTCTTTTCGGGTATAGCTTGTATAGCTTCAACTACTTAGATTTTTGACTCAATATTCAAACAAACGAAAATCATCGAAACTGATGTCAAGTATTTTCTTCTTTGTCGAACACAGCCAGCCTTTACAAAAATCCAGTAGTGCTTTGAAATTCTTTTGACCCTATTCCATTGGTAAGAAGAACCCGCCCAAGGATGAGTTATGATGACTCTCAAGATGATGTCTAAACAGATATTACATATACCTACAGGGTTCAAAGTGAACGCGACAGTTCTAAATACAAAGGCAAGTATGGTCGTTATAAGATGAAACTTGAAAGAGACAAAAATTATCTTTGGACTTAAGGTAAGTACTTGAATGATTGGTATTACTTTTAAGGCGCAAGCTGCTTGGTTCATTAATAAGATGAGAGCTGCAGCCAAGTTTAGTGCTAGAACTTTACAATTGTACTTTTTTTCAGTATATTAGAATTCCACCAGACTCATTTTGTCGATACTTTCAAAAGTGGTGCGAGATGAAACCTTTGTCTTGAGCACGAATAAAACAGTAGAGCTGATTGTGAAGATAAATAAATTCTTTATCTGGGTGATTCAACTTTAGTAATGCCCTCAATAGTTGAAATCAATTGCCGATACTAGATTTTGCATTCAGGCGTCTATCCAGAACAACGGACCGCGACCTTGGTAAATTGTGACGAAAAGAACCTGATCTTGTGATGGCAGAATCCTGAGCTGTAACTCGAATAGCCACTGAAGATACTTCAGGATCTTCATCAAACTCCAAATCTTCAGTGCTCCTAGCCAGAAGATATTTTATACTATTGAGCCATATGTTATGCCTTTGTCGACTAGCACAAGTGATTTTGATACTACGCTCAATTGATTGAACAATTATACTTTTGTGATATAGGCCAGGCGGTAAAGGGTGGTTATCATCCACTGACCTAACACCTGTAATGGCCAAAGCCTTAACTTTATTGTCGGACGGGTTAGATAACACGGGGTTAGTATCAGACCAATACAACGTCATAGAGTAAGGGTGTACCCAAAAATACCTTTCGTGTCTGCTTTCTGAAATAGAACTAAGTATCCCCAGTTTACGGTGGTATTTGTACAAGTATTCGCCAATAACTGTTTGTGTAATTAAAGGCATCATATTCCTGTTGGTTAAGGAAATATTGGTGTTCACGGTGCGTTCGGTATGGCTGGTTACTGCAGGCGACAATGTTCTTGCAATCGTGATTTCAGGATCGTGAACCACATTGCGCTGTTCTCTAACATGGTAAGATGGTAGGCTAGAACTGAAAGGGTCAAGTCTGGCGTCTGTGGCTTCCCTGTCCTTAGTTTTTTTAACAGCCTCATGACTGCGTGTCAACTTGTTATAATACGTAATTGGAAGAACCACCACATTATCGGGATCAGGATGTTTGAAAACAGTCGTTGCAATGTATGCTTTCTTCGAAATGGCGAGAAGGTTGTTATCATTTATTAACTCTTTAAAAGCCTCAGTATTCACATTTTGACACTCCTTTAACCTTCGTAATTCATCTAGTTCAACGACGCAACATTTATTGTCAATAATCTTATCAAGGTATTTCTTCTCGATGTCTTTTTGTTTTTCTTTCAAAAGATTAAGTTCATAAGTCAATCTGTCGTACTCTATCTGTGGAATACTGATTGAAGCAGATTTTTGACCATCGTCACACGACGGTATTGTGTCCTGATTGTCTCTTGTTAGGACACATTTTGGTTGAACAGTCTTCAAGTAGTCAATTGATAATTCGTTGTCCTGCTTCGTCGAGTTGTGAACTTCAGAGCGGGTAGCAAAGGCATTATTAGTATTTTCTTCTACGCTCTTACTGGATTCTTGGAGCATTAGTAGCTGGTCTATCTCCTTTTTCAAGGTCTTACAATATTGAACTAACTCTTGTGACCCTACATCTAAGCCGTTCTGTGAATTGCTAAGATTAATTTCTTGAATCATCCTATCCTCTTGTGTGCTGAATTTATCTATTAAGTGACCTAGAATAGTGGTCTTCATTTCAAGTAAACTGGTATTTCCGTCTATATTGACTTTAGGTAGTATGCCTTCTTCAATGGATATTTTCTCACAAGCAACAGGGGTAAATTTGAGTTCATTGGTACTTTCCTTTTGCTCTACAATTGATTTTTCTGCTTTTTCTTTTCTATGCTTCTCATCTGCTAATCGATTCATTATTTTGGGTCCATCCGATACTTCTTCCCGTTCATTCTTAGTGGCTCCTTGCTGCAAATGTAATAGACCTGCTTTCTTGGACAACAAATTAGTTTCTTGTTGGTAATCGTACATCAAGCATCGTGAATCTCCTATAGCAGACTCTAGCTTGCATCCGGTATCTTTGACGACGTCAGAACTTTCAGTGTCAGTAAAGCTGGACTCCAAAGCAACTGATACATTCTTTAATGTACTCTTTTCTGGGTTCACACTCATACATTTCAGGTTGTAGTCAGGTATTTTATTTTCAGAATTGAGCAGCGAAGCCTCAATTTCAGCTTTCTTTGATTGACATAAATTAAGTTGAACCTCTAGTTCGGCATTAGAAATCTCAAGGCTAGTTTTTTGACGTTCTAGGGAAAGTTTTTGATTAGTCATCTTGAAGATATCTTCTTGAAGATCAGATCTGGCTTTTTCCAACTTTGAAACCTCTTTCTCCAGAGATTCAACTTCCAAATTTGGCAACGAGGCATCTCTCTCTAGAGACAAATTTTGACCAGTGAGATCAACACTAGTTGGATTCAAGTCAGAGCCTTTACGCCCTTGAGTGTCACTTTCTTCATCCTCATCTTTGAGGTCAATGACTTGTTCCTGTATCAACTCTTGAGATAATGCGACTTCTCTTTCTGTCCTAGGCACTACATTCTCCCCCTCCATCATCAAGCTTGACGGTTTGCGTTCTGAGCATTTTAACTGTTCAGTCAAGTTGCTCACTTCATTCTGCAACCCAATATCTTGTCTTTTGGTGTCAGAAACTTGGAAAATAAGGTTCAATCTTTCTTTTTCATCGAAATCCTTACTTTCAATCAAAGACTGGTTGAGACTCATCATTTCAGTTTGTAATGATTCATACTTAGAAATTGTACCTTCTTGCTTTTTCTCCAGCTCAAATATGTTCCTCAACTGTTCATCTCTAGTATTCTTCATTTCAGTCAACTGTCTTGTAGATTCATCAAGTTGATGCAAAAGCTCTTCTTTTTCTTGGTTAAGTATAAGAAAATGGGAGTCTTTTGTATCAATTTGTATTTTACAAACCTTGAGCTGATTTTCCAGATCAATGATTTTACTGCTTGACACTTCAGTTAGCTCTTTTAGTTGATCAAAATCACTCTGTAAAAGAATATTATTCCTCTCAGACATCTCTAACTTATTAGTTAAATTTAATACAAAATCATCTTTGCTGGAGTGCTCTTTACCAGACTCTTTCAATCGCATGTTGACCTTCGCAATAGTGTCTTTATAGAAGTTGACTGCCAATTGGGACTCATTGAGTGAAACTTCTAACAAGCTTAACTTCTTATTTAGAGTTTCCTTTTCAACTTCTAGTAGAGAGATCCGACATTTGAATTCTTCCTCTTGAGTTCTTAGAGATGAAGCATCGGCATTCAGAGTAGAGTTTACTTGCATCTGTTCTGATAATTTCTGCTGTAAATCTGAGGCAATCCCTTTGGTAACAGTCAATTCGTTTATAGTTTGCTGATACTCTGAGTCTAAAGTTGCAACGTTGACCTGTAGGTTAGCATAATTTGTTTCCAATGTTTGGACTTTTGTTAATATGTTTTTTCTATCGACGGTTAATTCGTTGAAGGAGAGCTCTAACTTTGATAATTGCATTGTTAAATCATTTATAATGGTGTCCTTAGCTTCTAATGATTTCGAGTGACTTGCGTGGACATCCTCAAGTTCCTCTTTCAATAGTGATATGGATGGTTCAAGAACTAGAACGTGTTTCTCTGAATCAGATAGCTTTGTTTCCAGGTTCCGAGCATGCTCACATGCGCTTATTTTTTCTGAAGTCAGAGACTTTGTAACATCATGTATGGCAGATAGTTCTATTGTCAATTGCTTATTCTCTTGAGTAATTCTCAAAATCTCCTTTTCCAGGTCGTTATTGGATTCTTTAAGTAAACTAAGTTCTGCGGATATAATACCATTGGTATCCTTCACACATTTCTGTTCTTCAGTTGCTAGTAACAATTTCATTGCCAAATTCTCATTTTCGCCAGCGGCAATCTTCAAATCACTTTGTAACTTCGAAACGAAATTTTCAAGAAATTCCTGCCTTTCCTGAAAACAAATCAAGTTAGTCTTGGACACCTCATTGGCATCCCTAACTTCCAAAAGCTCGGATTTCAGGAGTTCATGCTTACCAGAGGAAACCTGATTGCATGACTTTTTGAATGTTACTTTGTCAGGAGGTTGGCAGATTGCACCATCATTCGACAAGACAGTCTCCAATTGAGTCGCTTCCATAATATTCACAGTATTACTGAATTCAGCCACTTCTTTCTCCGAGTCTCCTTTTACCAAATTCCCATCCTTTCCTGAAGCATTAGACGACGATCGATGGATATAGTTTTCGTTCAATGGGTGGTTTTGGATCTCATCGTCCCATTGACAAGAAACCATGCTCCTTGAGTCCTGCATTGGGTATAGATTCTTGCTACCATCTGAATTCAGCCCATTTTCTGTGAATAGACTGCCTGTTTTCAGTAGATCTTCAAGTTCTTTGTTTTCGTTCTTTATTTTCATAAGAGATAATTTCAATTGCTTTATGGTGTCACTTGTAGACAAGTTGTTTAGTAAAACCGGAGTTTCCCCAAAAAGGGTTTCCGCAAGCTCATGATCCATGTATTTTGGCTGATTTATAGGAGAGAGGTTCTTGTCTGGTATGGGGAGCTTCTGGTCAAGTTGGGCTTTCAAGGAATTCACTTGGCGGTGCAAAAGCTCATTTTCCTCATTCAGGGAACTATTCATATTTTTAAGTTCCTCCAGCTCAGACCCGCTGCGGCCTTTCAAAGTAGAAATTTTATCGGTGAGACTCAATTTCTCAATCTTTAAAGTTTCCATCTCTCTGTTGAGCATTTCAAATTGGTCGGTTTTTAGCTCGAGTTCTTTTACAAATTTAATATTTGAACTTTTAGCAAGGGAAACTTCGTCATAAGCATCCTGTAGCTTAGTTTCTAAAGACCAGTTAGAATCACGTAGTCTTTGCTGCTCTTGTTCCAACTTCTTGGAAAAAATTGCCTGGTGATTGATCTTTTCAGCAAGATCCTCATTTTCTCTCACTTTTTGCTTCAATCGAGACTTGAGTTTCTGATTATCAGAGTTCAATTTCCGACATTCGACCAAAAGGTTGTCACTAATATCTGTTAAAAAATCTATTTTGTTCGTTTTTTTTTGGGTTGGTGACTTCAAAGGTAATGCGGGAAGGGAAGGAAGAAATTTTGAATCCTGGTGCCCATTTCTAAGCTTTTTGGGAAGTGGGGGTAGTTGAAATGGTAAATTCTGGTTCGTATCTTTGAGATCCATTTTATTATCGTTGTGCACCATAAAAGGATCCAAGAACCTTCAACAAAGAAGAAAAGGAAGAGAGGATTAAGTAAATTGAGGTGAGGGCGATGAAACTAGTTGCCTGTTTTATTTTGATCATGTATGTAAACTGTGAAAGGTAAATACGCGAAAGTGATGTATTGCAAAGATGCCCAAGACACAAGGATTAACGGGCCATCTGAATTATCTATTCGCAAAGAATAATCATCATTTACCTTTTAAACGGATATTCAATAAGACCATCTCTGCGCTTCCAAATCTTTTTTTTCTTCTTGGTGGTAATATGCTCCACGAAAACCTCTTCACAAGTAGATTTCTTGAATGAGCGGATAAAGCGAGGGTCCCATAGTTCACTAGCAACACCTAAGTCTTTGCAGCATCTCATTAAAGCATTACTCTTACACCCTTCAGTCGCAGTAGGAATCCCCTTCTCTGAAAAAAAATCTTGCTCCCCGCGTGCAATTGAAACTAGTCGGCCTTGTACAATCAGAGCATACTCCCTGGTCAAAGTACCCCCTCCAAACTTACTCTTGTTGATCAAAGTTTCTGACCTTGGGGCCAGTCCCCAGCCACCAGGGCCAAATGCTCTATTCAGGATACGACGATACTTAATCTCTGGAAGATATAGTAGTCCATCTGGTGTGATTTCGACATCTTCATTGCTAATTGGTTGACATAATATGTTACTGCTTTCATTGCTGAAGGAGCAAATTCCTAGTCCATGGAATGAATCCGACCAATTGATTCCATCACCGCTTGTATTTGAGATTGGGGTGTCATTCAACTGTGAAGTTCCAAATAAGACTGATAAACTGCTCTCGTTCTTGGTTGAACCACTTCTTGGAGTATCAACAGTAGCGCTTTGGCTCTCTTGAATCTTCTGCAAAGATTCGGATGATGGAGGTGCAAAAGCTTCTAGCATTGCAGAGTCGACCACATAAAACCTTTTTAGAGAGTTATGGAAATAAGTCTTCGCAGGGCCAAATACAATCCGATATTGTCTTAGCATTAGAGCTGCTTCTTCAAAATATCGCTTCTTTCAAGCAATTGGTTGAATTGTTGGCTTAAGACTAGGAGTCAATCGCGCATGTGGCCCAAAAACAGGCTCTGGGATAGGAGATGAAGCGTAGAAACAACTAGAAGGTGAAGTCATTTATTACTTGGAACCTAGTTTTTTATATCAAGATGTCTGCAGCTGGCCAACATTGATGTAACAAACATTAATAAGGTCTGTTCGAATCAGTGTTTATCGGGTAATCATGGAGTAGTCTACCGCTTAGAAGAAGCTCACTCGCTCCAGTTCAGATTCTAAAATTCAAAATATTCCAGCTACCATAACATCTTAACACCATGTGATTTCGAAGTTGTTACACGTATGTTGAATATATTTTCTCTCAAATCAATACTCCGATCAAGTCTTATTATGATAAAACCGAAAAAGAGATTGAGAAAAGTTTCTTCGAACACTGATAAAGAGCTGAAAAATAGTCATATTGCATTCAGAGATGAGAAATGGTACACTGTGGGTCTTCTCTTGGTGACAATCACTGCTTTCTGCACTCGATTCTATGCTATCAACTATCCAGATGAGGTTGTTTTTGACGAAGTTCATTTTGGAAAATTTGCTAGCTACTATCTAGAACGTACCTTTTTTTTTGACTTGCACCCACCCTTTGCCAAGCTTTTAATTGCGTTTGCCGGCTTTTTAGCTGGGTATAATGGTGAGTTTAAGTTTACAACTATTGGTGAATCTTATGTCAAAAACGAGGTTCCCTACATGGTTTATAGATCTTTAAGTGCTGTGCAAGGATCTTTAACGGTGCCAATCGTTTATTTGTGTCTCAAAGAATGCGGATATACAGTCTTGACTTGTTTTTTTGGTGCATGTATCATATTGTTTGATGGAGCCCACGTTGCTGAGACTAGACTAATCTTGCTGGACGCCACATTGATTTTTTTCGTTTCACTGTCCATCTATAGCTATATCAAATTTACAAAACAAAGATTGGAACCATTTAGCCAAAATTGGTGGAAGTGGTTGTTCTTCACAGGGGTGTTTTTATCTTGCGTCATAAGCACCAAGTATGTTGGGGTGTTCACTTATCTTACTATAGGGTGTGGTGTTCTATTTGATTTGTGGAGTCTTCTGGATTATAAGAAAGGATATTCCTTGGCATATGTCGGTAAACATTTTGCTGCACGCTTTTTCCTTCTGATACTTGTTCCTTTCCTGATATATCTTAATTGGTTTTATATTCATTTTGCTATTCTAAGCAAGTCTGGTCCAGGAGACAGTTTTATGAGCTCTGAATTCCAGGAGACTCTTGGAGATTCTCCTCTTGCTGCTTTTGCAAAGGAAGTTCACTTCAATGACATAATCACAATAAAGCATAAAGAGACTGATGCCATGTTGCACTCACACTTGGCAAACTACCCCCTCCGTTATGAAGACGGGAGAGTATCATCTCAAGGTCAACAAGTTACAGCATACTCTGGAGAGGATCCAAACAATAATTGGCAAGTAATTTCTCCTGAAGGATTGGCAGGTGTTGTAACTCAAGGCGATGTCATTAGACTGAGACACGTAGGGACTGATGGTTATTTACTGACGCATGATGTTGCCTCACCTTTCTATCCAACTAACGAGGAGTTTACTGTAGTGGGGGAAGAGAAAGCTACACAACGCTGGAACGAAACCCTTTTTAGAATTGATCCCTATGACAAAAAAAAAAACCGTCCTTTGAAGTCGAAAGCTTCTTTTTTCAAACTCATCCATGTGCCCACGGTTGTGGCCATGTGGACTCATAATGACCAGCTTCTTCCTGATTGGGGTTTCAACCAACAAGAAGTCAATGGTAATAAGAAGCTTGCTGATGAATCGAATTTATGGGTTGTAGACAATATCATCGATATTGCGGAGGACGATCCCAGGAAGCACTACGTTCCAAAGGAAGTGAAAAAACTGCCATTTTTGACCAAGTGGTTGGAATTACAGCGACTTATGTTTGTGCAGAATAACAAGTTGAGCTCGGATCACCCGTTTGCGTCTGACCCCATATCTTGGCCTTTTTCACTTAGTGGCGTTTCGTTTTGGACAAATAGTGAGTCGCGCAAACAAATCTATTTTATCGGAAATATTCCTGGATGGTGGATGGAAGTGGCAGCATTAGGATCCTTTCTGGGACTCGTCTTTGCAGATCAGTTCACGAGAAGAAGAAACTGCCTTGTTTTAACCAATAGCGCTAGGTCTCGATTATACAATAATTTGGGGTTCTTCTTTATAGGCTGGTGTTGTCATTACCTACCTTTCTTCCTAATGAGCCGTCAGAAATTTTTGCACCATTACTTACCTGCACATTTAATAGCAGCTATTTTCACTGCTGGTTTCTTGGAATTTATTTTCACTGATAACAGAACTGATGAATTCAAGGACCAGAAAACGTCGCGTGAGCCTAACTCCAATTCTTCAAAGCCAAAAGAAACACTGATTCTGTGGTTAACTTTCTCATCCTTTGTTGCTTTGCTACTGAGTGTTATTGTTTGGAGTTTCTTCTTCTTTGCGCCTTTAACATATGGTAACACTGGGCTATCGGCGGAAGAGGTTCAGCAGCGACAATGGTTAGATATGAAGCTCCAATTCGCCAAATAAGAATATAAAGTGTGTAGTTTAACGCAAAGGAAATTCTAGCTTTCTGTGCAATCTTGTGAGAATTTCTAAGTAACTGTCACAATTGGAAGAAGAAATTATCCCAAATCTTATAAGAAAATCGATGATTGCCAGTGCACAATTGGGCTTGAATTTCTCTTGCAGCAACGAAGAGACTACTTCAGGGATGTTCATTAGCCTAAAATCTTCACTTTCATGGTCTATCGGATTAGGAATTAGTCCTTGCTCCATTGGGAGGTCGTATATGTACTCCACTTCTGGTTGAATAAAATTTTCTGGTAGCTTGTTTCTAAACATATATGAGATGGCTCCTGCTGGGGTGATATGTTGCGAAACATAATCCTCATTCAACCCAGCTTCCTCGTAGCATTCTTTCAGGCAAGTTTGCAAAGTGTCATTAGGATATTCTAGACCTCCTGCTACAGTATTATCTAACATACCAGGAAATGTTGGTTTGTGTCTGCTTCGTCTAGGAATCCAGAGTTGAATATTGTTAGGATCGGGAGAAGTTTGCAAGTATCCATTGATGTGAACTCCATAAGTAACAACTCCCAAAAGATTAGAGAAAGCCCTTTCCACTAACATATACATCACATGGTTAGGGCAATAAACTGCAAAAAGCTCATTTCTCCAACCACTAAGTGTTTCAAAGAGACCCCGATCTCTCCAACGCTGAGCTATCTCCGCAAACATCTGAGTTCTTTTATTTTCGGTATCCAAACTGAGAGCTATCTTGACTTCATTTTTTTCATTATCTACTATAACAGCCTGTGTTTCTAACTCGAACTGTTTTGCAACCTTAGGGATTATATATCCTAGTAAGATCCCATCATGAGATAAAAATTTATACACAGACACTTCAAATTCATGAAAAAATGGGTCATCTCTATGAGGAACAGAATCAACAGATTTAATTAGATCAATATATGGCATTACTTGATTCTATTCTATCGTTCTCTATCTCAAAAAAATAGGCTTCAAAAATATGGAATAATATTGTGGTGTTAGGGTGTTAGTTTGACTATGTAGATAGTAATTGACATCTCTCTTCGGCCGCTGATGAAACAACTACTCAGAGAAGTTGAAGCATCTCTTTTAGGAAATGGAACCGAAATATCCCCTGAGCTTAAACTACTAATTGCTCAGTTCAATAAATCAACACATGAAAATAAATCAACTGAAAGAAAAGCATTTTGGATAGCATTAGATAATTTAAGGCAAAGGATTGGTCTACAATCCCAAACAAATGTACTTTTCTTTCTACGTCTCTTCGAAGAACTATTACCAAGCTTAGAAGACGAGAAAATATTTTTAACCTGGACTACTTCCTTCTTGAAGTTTGCAGTTAATAGTGCAGGGGTACCACTATGTGTGGTGAAGGAGTCAAGGCGAATTATAATGAATATAATATTGCCCTCAAAAGTAACAAGCACTAATAACAATTTATTAAAGAACTCTGCTGCAGGCGTTCAATTACTTGTACAAGTATACTTGATAAAAACTGAATTGGTCGTTGATTTTGATTCTAGTAGCCCTCAGGAGTATGAAGAGAGGGTTAGATTCATAAAGAAAAACTGCAGGGATTTGCTAGAAGGTCTTGGTTTGGGTAAACAAGTACTAGAGGCTATCAGCAAAGAATTTTTAGATCCTCACTATCGTTTCGAGTGCTTTGTACTTTTGTCTTCCTTAATGTCATCATCAGCCTTGTTGTACCAAATTATGCAAACAACTTTGTGGAATAATATGCTTTTGTCTATATTAATAGATAAAAGTAACTGTGTGGTTGAGTCAGGAATTAAGGTTCTCAGTACGGTTTTGCCTCATGTCTGTAATGTAATAGCGGATTATCTACCAACCATTATGGCGATTTTAGGTAGGGGTATGGGGGGTGTTGAAATTGATGAATCAACATTACCATTAAATTGGAACGTTTTGAATGACCAAGATCCTGAAAATAATGGACCTGCATTAATTAGCTATAAACAACTGTTCACTGTACTGTACGGCTTGTTTCCTCTAAGTTTGGCATCATTTGTGCGCAGCCCACCTACATATATTGGTTCTAACAAGATTATTGAGAATCTCAAGCTTCAGCTTTTTGAAACGAAAGTGAAGTCAAAATGTCAAAGCTTGCTACAATTTTTAAAGGTTCATCCAAATTACTTCACATATTCTTCCCAAGAGGAAGAACTTCTTGATATTTCAAGGTGGGACAAAATGCACTCCCCTAACGATATAGCAGCATTTTGCTACCAATTGGAATTCCGTGGGCTATCGAAAAATACTGATTTTGATATAAGAATAGATGAGCTTTTGGAAGGTCATCGGTATCTGTATTTAAAGGATATGAAGGATGTACAGAAAGAGAGGGCCAAAAGATGTGAAAATTCTATTATTTCACTTGAAAGCTCATCTGAAAGTAAATCGGTTTTACCATACGACGAAGAGTTGATGAAAGAAAGCACTCCTTGCAAGCATGTTTCTTTTTACCTAAGAGAGATTCTTCTAGCAAAAAATGAACTGGACTTCACGCTACATATAAATCAGTTACTTGAAGCCGAGTGTGAATTGTTGAAAAAAAATTTAAATGAAATGGTTACTATACGAGATCAAAACAGATTTTTGACTGACATGAACGAAGTTTTGCGATTGCAGCAATCTAAGGCGAGTGAGCAAATAACGAGATTACTTGGAGAAAAAGAACGTTCTCAAAATGATTTCAACTCTCTCGTTACTCGTATGCTTCAACAATCTAATGAACTGAAAGAAAGAGAATTGAAATCAGTCGAGACTCATCAATCAAATGATGCAGAGATAGGAGATTTGAATTATAGGCTGGAAAAACTGTGCAACATTATAGAACCGAAAGAATTAGAAGTGGAACAACTCAAGAAGAAGTTGCGTATTGCTTCGATCCCACTTTCGCAAGATAAATCAAAATATTCAAGCAATACATCTACTGCGTCTTCGCACCAAGTAGGCAATACAACTAACCTGAAACAGGAAAAATCAGAATCAAGCTCAAGGTTCTTAGAACTGAAAATAGAAGCTATGAGACTGAACGCGGAGAACCAAACATTGAGAGCAGAACTTGAAGAATCAAAAACTCATGCTATTGCGGAAGCTTCTAGATTCAAAGAAGCAATGATGAGCGTACAAAATGAGGACTCGGTAAAGAACAAGTTAAAGATTAACGATATAGTGTACAATTACGAGTTCAAAAACCAGGAGCTACAAATACTGATAAGGGAATTGCACAACACTATTAGGGAGAAGGACATGAAGTTGAGTCAGCTGACAACCACTCAACCCATTAATATCCCACGTTCATCTATTTCTGTTGGTAAGCCAGCCTCCCCTGGACTCAGTGTTATGGGAGACCTTGCAAACGGTACGGTGGGCGTCTATTCTCGTAAACCCCCGACACTTAACTCTGCAAGTAGCTCCAACTCCATCGCTCCATTCAACAAACAGAAACTCGCGGCTTCGAAAACCCAGAGCAAAGGATCTACGGAACAAATAATTAAAGGAAGAGGCGGATTTCAGAAAAGAAAGCTCAAGATGTGAAAAGGTCTACACTCTATTTCTGTTCTTTAATTTTTGTTAGTTACTTGTCTTCGCGGTCCAATTTAGCTTTCCTGCCCAAGATCCTGGTATCCGATTTGCTTTTGAAAGTTCAATCATCATGTTTGCTGGTCAATCATAGGTGTTCTTATCTTGCCCTCCTCTTTCAATTGCCACATATTGTACCATTCCTTTTGTGCTTAATTTTTTTATCGAAAAATGGGTCAGTATTTTGAACGTAGCTAACTTAGTGAATTTTACCTCTTTAGGTCAACGAGTATAGTAACTTTTGGTTGTTATTGCCCTCTGAGTAAACAGATATGCTAAAGACTTAAAAACATCATCATTTCCATGTAGGAATTATTTCTGGAAATAATATCCTCATCATACACCCCATACAATAAAGACTCCAGTTTTTCTGTGTATCCCTGTACCCTATTGAATGGTGGGTTCAAATCTATGTCGAATGCAGATTTTACTAGGAATCGGTGGAGAAAATAAATCATGGTAGTCGTGGCTAAGTAGCAAGAAAAATTATCGGTAGGGATGTAATATTTTGTGGTGTTTATTTTAATGACTTTCCTAGAGTACTTGAAGACATAGTTTTCAACCATTTTTCGAAATAGTAAACTGGACGAGACATCCCTTGAATTATTCTTCCTGGTTATTTCAATACAGTTAACAGTGGTATGATAATTATCGCTAGTTTGAAAGTTCACCAGATAAATTGACTTTCTCTCGTAAAAAAACGGCAGCACTTGGTTGGTATGGTCAGTCTTTTGAAGCTCTTCAAATTCTTCCTCGTCATATACGATGTTATTACGACGGGAAAGACATACAACGGTACTCTCTCGAACTAATAGTGGCCTTTCTGACAACACTTGAGAGGGGTGATACCAATTCTCGATCATTTCCATCAAGTCGTCAAGATAAAATACTTCAGACTGGCTTGGAAACGTTTCAATGTTGGGTGTGAATGTAGCTAAAAAATCTCCACAAATGTTTTTATCAAACAACTCTGTATCAGGAATCGAGAAGTTTGAACCATGAGAAGAACAAACTTGTAAAACTGAGTCTACTTTCTGCCTTTTGTGGTTAGTGCTCTGATTGTGGAGTTTTGAACCATTTGGTTGCTTTTTTTCAATTGAAAAACACGAAGACTTGCTTGGTTGGACAGCCTTCACAACAGCATTAGTTAATCCCTCATCAATAGGTGTCCGGCTGTCCAATGCAAAATTCCAGTTTTTGACCAGTTCTAAGTTTTTCAGCCTTGAAGATTCAATATGCTCTTTGATTCGGGGAAATTTGTCAAAATGGATAAATTTCAACTCTGCCTTAAAAATTGTCTCTGGCTCTAAATCATTAAAGTATATATCATAAAATCGAGAGATATTGAATTTTTTGTACTGGCTCAAATTTTTGCTGGCTAAATAGGGAGGAAAAAATGATGAACAGCACATCGTAAAGACCACCCCCAACACGTTTAGTGCATCAATATTGGAATAAATAGGAAACAAATTCTCTACCCTGAAAAAGTTCTTGAGAGAGCGATTTCTTAGCTTCTGTCCAGTTTCAAGAATAAATTGATCAATATTGAAACAAACGTCAACCGGGAACTCTGATCTGGGGTCATTAGGGGTGCAATTGATCAGTACCAACTCTCCAACTGGTACTCTAGTCTTTGTTCCCGGCTCGGTGAGTGCATTCGAATTGTCTATATCTATCCCTCCCCTGACTGCATTTTTTCGTAGCAGAATTGCCACATTCCAGGAACCTTCATACTGAAAGGGGTGAATAAGGTGCTTGACGTTTCGGTTTTTAGGTCCGTATTTTCCTTTAGAATTGTAAAGGCCCACTTGGTTCCTCCCAAATTTATCCAACACCAAATTAGTATAATAGTAGACACTGGATCGAGACCAGCTTGATGTATTAGATGAGCAGTCATCTAAAGAAATAACTGACGTCAGCTTAGTGTATTTATGTTGGTAGGAAAGTTCATTTCCATCATAAAAATCATGCAAATTAATTTGACTATATGAAAATAGTGTTAATGAGATGGTACTTTACTGTAATTTGTAATTTTCACAAAAACACTTACGGTCCAGTTGTAGAGCTGTGACTACCCATGGATTGGAACAGGAAAGATGGTTTGGAGAACCAAAACGACCTAAAAAAAAGACGAGATTTGGTAGTAAGAGGATCGTGTACGAACTTTTGTGAGAAAGTTACATTTTTTTTTTTTGTGACTCGCTCCCTGAAGTAAACCCTGTTTAAATCTAAGAAGTTGGGACAGAGACGAGTAATAGCTAATATAAGACAGCAGTAAACTATAGCTTACGAGTCACCTTTGGGGCGCATATTAGAAAAATCAAAAGGCAGTATTCACCCTAAAGATGGATCTAACGTTGAGTAAGATACTAAACACGGATACTTGATCATTTGTTGTATTGAACTATCTATTTCCTGCATTCGTTTCTCCTAAGTTAACTATATATATCTAAGCCCAATATAAAATTGTGATCCCTGTTTGGAGTCACCAAAATTGTCGCGATTGTACTGACATACCAGTGGAAATCGTTTTGAACACAATATTAGCTTAGCCCTCGATCCTAATTGGATTGTCGTTCAAAAATCTCAAAAATCGGTCAGAAAACTTACAAATACGCTCCTGGGAGTATCCCTGTCCGTATTTTTTGTACTGTTCAGCAAAATGTAGGAGGTTGTAGTTTTTTTCACACAAGTACTCTTTGGTATAGTTCCATTGTCTTTCTTCGAAATCGTACTTCAATTTGGTGTTCGGACCATACATTCTGGTGAACTTTTGAGTTTTGTTGTCGATCAACTTCTTTTCTTTGATTAGTTTTACAGGATCCAATTTTGGAAAATTACAATGATGAAACAATGGCGATTTGTTGTTGTTACCATAGAATGCCTTTGGTGCCTCGATGCTCTTTCTCTTTTCACCCACAAAGTTTTCTAGTGTAAGTTGGTAATCAGTAATTGGATCGTATTGTACAATTGCGACGCCTGTAAACGCCCCCGTTGAGTCATGATGGCCCAAAATTCCTGGACCTGCCTTGACTTGGTAGAAGGGAAGCCCGAAAAAATTTGCGGCGGCCAAGAATGTTTCTTTGTCTCCTTCACCAGCCATTCCCTGACTTAATAATGGATAATAGTAACCTGGTCCATAAAAATTATAGTAGAACATAAGCATGAGAGTCTTTGCATGCTTATTCTTATTTACTAATAACTGTCCAGACTCAGTTGACGCATCAGGGATTGTCCCATTCCGATCATGAAGAGGAATATCTTTTAGACCAATATGAACAAAATCAGACTCAGGAACAAATCCATCAAGGCAATTCCTGACTTGGTATTCACCTATCTTGATTCCTGCCGCTTCATAATACCGAGGGTTTGTAGTTCTTCGCCAAAAATCAGGCCAAGATACAAGCCCAGTTTCGTTGAATGGTTCATGGTTAAATAAATGACTGACATTTGCAACTGGGATATTATCAGAGTCCAATGAAAGAACATTTTCAAAGCTTGAGGCCAGTAAAGATAATGCCTTAAACTGATATCCCTTGAAATCAAGCTTCGTCAGCACATCTGGATCAACAATATCAGAGAGCATAATACACCTGGCATTCAATGATGGTAATATTTGCTCACATAATTGGGGCTCATATTCATTATCGCTTGGCAACATTAACTCCACCGGCAGAGTGTTCCCAGTGTCTCTTAAGTTGCGTATTGCTAACAGTCCATACCAACTATATACCCCTCCCCCAATAATGACAATACCGTCTCCTTGATACATTCCTTTGGGAAAAGATTCGGGTATCAAATTGACAATTTTTGAGTGGGATTCTGATACAGCGTCGATGAACTCGTCAGAATAAATCTCCATGAAACGTAAGAAATCTTCCGTCAATACAGGACCTTCATATTTATCACCTGAGGAAACGTCCCCTTTCAACTTACTTTTTCCCTTCTTTCTTGTCTTCTTGGTTATGGGTGCCGTATTAGGTCCACAATCAGACACCTTTATGAAAAAATCATTATAAAACCTCTTCAAGGTGGTGACCCGCGTGGCATAGACAGGGTCTGTTTTAGGAGTATACGACGGTAGTGTAATCTTTTTGCGGTCTTGTTCCGAGATTATAATAGTATCTTCTACGTCATCTGGAATATCGTCTACATGAGTGTCTTGTTGCAGAAGTTCCTGGTTTGGTTTCTTACTGTCATCTTCTTTAGCCCCTTGTTTCTCCCTCGCAGTTTCTTTCTGCCTTAATAACTCAGCTTCTCTCAGTTTTTCCTCTTCTGTAGCAATCGCTTCAGTTTTTTCTTTCTCTTTAGCTCGTTCAGCATTCTCCAGAGCTTGCTTTTCCTTATTATCTTCCTGTTCTTCTTTCAAAATTTCACCTTGATTTTGCTCCTCGGAGACAGAATCAACGATTTTTTCCAATGAGTTTGCTGTATTTTCCAAAACAGGGATAATGGGTGTAATGGACCCCTCTTCTGATTTTACTCCATTTGCTTCAATGGGTGACGTGTTGGGCAGGGTAAAAATTAAGACTATCACAGTTACCAGCGCACCCAAAAACAGCAACTGTCTACGTGAGTGCCTAATTAGTCCAAAGAGCATTATCTTCAGTGATCTTTGCTTTTGAATTTGATGAAGGAACTGACTTATTAAGACGCGTAGGTTTCCAAAAAGCAGAGAATAGGATTCTAGTTACAGTTACAGGGTGCGCGAAAATGGAATATAGTGGTGTAGTGATCTAAAGCATTTTTTGATTTGATATATTCGTCAAATCAATACTCCAAGTTTGGGTGTGTACTAGTCACCTTGAACGTTTCAATTTTTAAGAACGGCCCCATGACTGGGAAAATCTTGAAGGAGGTTATTCGCAAACGAAAATTGGCAAAAAGAAAGGCAAAGGATTCATCCGTTAAGACTGATGCAGAATTAGAAATTGAAGTGGCAAGGGTGAGAAGTGCCTGTAGCTACAAGATAGAAGAGGCCTTGCGGGCTAGAATCACGGATGCTCAAAAGATGCTGATGTTGCTAGAAGAAAATGAAGGTTCAGTTGATGGGGTCAGCTACGACATTACTGGAATCGCAAAAGCTTACGAACGAGAATTGTTTTCAAAGCACAGGCGAAATCTCACAAACTATAGAGCAGCCTTTAGGAAGGATTTAATAGCAATCAAAAATCAAGATATAAACTTCATACTGGATTTGTTGAGCGGTCGTGTAAGCATTGAAAGTTTTGTGAATTTCTCTGTTGAAGACTTACTTTCTGTTGAGCAAAAGTCGATTCACAAGAAACTAAATCAAGAAAATCTAAAACATGCTATATCGAAAAAGATTCTACCAGAGACTATCAACGAGATAAAAAGCTCCTTTGTGGTGGAAAAATGGGGTGTTTCGAAGTCAGCCAGTGCTATTGAAGACTAAAAGGCCTTCAGGCCATCCAAGAAAAAAAAAAGAAACAATAAAGTATTTGCTCTGGCGTAAACTTGAAAGGAAATGGATCACGCAATGGAAGATACAAACAATAAGGGTTGGTTTACGTTAGAAAGCCAGTGGCATGTAGGAAGAAACGCAAACTCCGTTTACAACAGTTCTGTTGTACACGACCTTTTCGAGAGATATCGACGAATGGTCGGACCTTTTTTCCATCGGCTGTAGGAACTACGTTTGTATTTGTTTTAGTCTCCCTAAAGTTATGTCGTCCATTGCTAGGAAGGCTGTCGTTCCTTTTAGTGAAGCCAATAAAAAGTATGTTTCGTCATTATATCGCAAATCACTACGAACCGCCCACGATTGGATTAATAAGACTGAGTTTTACAGAGTAAAGGCATCTGAAATCAGGTCACGATTTGACGCCAATAAGCATATTAATGACCCAAATGAACTGAAAGTTATATTCCAAGAAACTGAAGCTTTGCTGGAAGATTATGCCCACCCAGATCCTATAATACCCCCTTGTAGGCCTGGAGGATCTAAATTTGAGAGAAATATTCCACCCAGGGTTGAAGCTCGTATACCTATTGATGTTTAGGTTAGCTTATTTATTATCCGGATGTTTTTAGTTATTATCTTATTTATTTTAAAGTATATATGAAAAGTGCTGACCAAGTTTAGCTTGTGATCTTGAGATCCTTTTGTCTCTGAATCAGAGCGCAACGTTGTCTTGGAAAAACGAACGAATGAACATCATTAACAGCAAGATGCTAAACTTCATCATTGACTTATCTAGAAACTTCTTCTACGCATATGTAGTTATACAAAACAAGTGTATTAGATAGTGTGTATGTGCGTACTAGTTCGTGGTAACCCACTGGCAGTCCTGAGGGTCTTATTCAAGCAAGGTGTCTTGTTCTTGGTAGGGTAATGTGCTTGTGTATATGTTTGTGACTAAAAAACATATCAACCGCTGTTAGTAGTTGTATGTATATGTGTGTGTGTGTGTGTGTGTGTGTGTGTGTGCATACACTTGCTAACAGGGTTCAGATAGGTCAATTTAATTATTCCTCCGCAAGTTTTTCGGCAAACTCCTTACTCTTCAATTGCTCAAATAATTTTTCCTGATCTTCCTTGGAAACCTCCTTCTTATCCTTACCCTTGATCCAATATAAAGGGTTCAGTTGTCTCAACTTCATATTCTTCATAAATGGCAAGTGGTTGTTCTTCTCCTCAAACCAGAGTAGATACAAAGTGATCATCACTGCCAACCAGTATATGTTGTAGCCTATGACTGAGCCATAAGTGGCAGAGTTTTGCCATCCCAACAACGCGTTGAAGATATCCCAACCATTATCAGTTTCAGGGTTACAGCAGTTGACGTGCCAAACAGAAGTCTTAATGTCATATGTACCGGGTCCCGATCCATTTTCAGAAGCATCTCCTCCAGTCTTTTGGTTGTACTTGTAAGTTTCGAAAAACCAGATAGCTCTGGAAAACAACCCAGCAGCAATCAGGTACAAAATAGCTGTTGATATGCACAAGAAAACTTGCAAAGAAAGAGTCGATCCTGAATAGTACAAGAGCACACCGACAGAAATACCAGCAATAAGACCAACAATCACGGGAATGGGAAAAGATGTAGCTGGAGATCCGAGCCCAACACCACCTATGAACACAACAGCCTCTAACCCCTCTCTTAATGTTGTCACAAAAGGCAAAAGGAACATAGCATATTTCTTTGTCCAATGACCAAAAGCAAAACGACTTTTCTTTTCGTTTTTGGAAACCACTAGGGCACGAGCAAGCTTCAATCTCCATTTAGTTTGCATCTTGTTAATTCTCAACATTGGAATACCCATAAGTGAAATCATTACAGTTGCAATTATGCAAAATATACCTTCCCAAAGGTCCTCTGATTTGGCCCAAACATCTTTTCCTAAAGAATAGAAAGCTCCAATGAAGGCACAACCCAGAATCAAACAAATCAGGAAACCTGAAATAGCACCAATCCAAATCTGTTTCCGAAGACGTTTATAAACAGTCTCATCTTCAGAGAGACCTTGCTTAATAAATGCAAGAAGCACAGAGACGACAATTACCGCCTCCAAGGTTTCCCTGAAAACAACAAAGAATATTTCAACATTAAAGACGTTCACCATTTTGAAACCAACAACAACGACAAGTAAACGTTAAATGGCACTGCTATTGAATTGAAGTTTGAGAAAGGGCTTAAAGATTTGTGGAAAGAAGAACCGACTTTATATAGCTCTGAAACTATTTCCCCTTGAAACACATAAGCCAATTAAACTTTTAGAAACTAGCTGCTATATTGTAAAATTAACATAATTATTAGCTTGTGCATGAACATGCACGCATTGCAGAAAAAATTGCACTTTAAAAGACTCTATTGAGTTTTTTCAAAGAGTGGTGCGAGATGATGTAAACTGATCATCAGATAATCTGTGCAACTTAACGATCACAAGATTTAATTACAGTCGTGGGGTTCGTGTGGCTTCATCCCAGATACAAAAATAACGTACAAGTATGCCCAGAGTTAAGCTAATCGGATTTTCAAGCAAAAAGTAAAAAGATTTTACAGAACAATAACAAATGATTGACGGATACTATTGGCTGGCAGGCACCGAAGGTGCATAATTTAAGCTTTCTGTATTCTACTTTTGGAATGATCACAATTCGGAACAGTAGATGCTGTTTGAAATATAGACACTCAGATCAATATGCCTTAGGAAAAATTTGAAAATGAAGGCATTTCAGTGTATTCGTTACCCATATATGGGACAGATGATCACATAGATGATTTTCTTTGAGCCATTTTATTCTTGGTGGAGAGTCAAAAGTGTTCACTGTATGTTCTAGATGCGGCTAGAAATGCTGTAAAACAAAGTGTCTGAAAGTCACGTGCACAAAGGTTCAACTCAGCTTAAATGGAGATAACATTTATGTCTTCTTTCATAAGTCCATCTCAAGACACAAAACTTTAGCTAGTTAATCTGTTGTCACCGATTTTTCGTCCATTTACAAGGTTGATAATAAATGACTGACAGGACGTTGCTTGACAACGTGTCAAAGCTTTTAACCTTGCTCGTGTAGTCGAGAGTAGATAGTGTATTACTCAATATTATATTTCTATCAGAAGTGGAATGTTCTGGTCCCTCTTCATCCTTTGTTACCAAACATTTCGAGTAGAAAAAGAAGACATCATGATGATTATATGGCAAATCATTTCGATAATAACATTGTTAATTAAATTAACGGTAGCTAAGACCCACAAGTTCAATTTTACAGCTTCTTGGGTGAAGGCAAACCCAGATGGTGTTTTTGAGAGAGAGGTAATTGGACTTAACGGACAATGGCCTCTACCAGTTCTAAGGGTAGATCAAGGAGACAGGATTGAATTACTGTTGACAAATGAGCTTGGTAATGCGAATACATCTTTGCATTTCCACGGCCTGTTCCAAAAAGGATCTAGTTTTATGGATGGTCCAGAAATGGTAACTCAATGTCCCATATCCCCAGGCAACTCGCTTCTCTACAATTTTACTGTGGATCAGGCAGGGACGTATTGGTATCATAGTCATTCAGGTGCTCAATATGGAGATGGACTTCGTGGAGCTATAGTTGTTTCTAGGCCTGCTCTGGAGCATGATTTTGAAGAGGTCATAACCTTAAGTGACTGGTATCATGAAAAATCTGATATCTTACATCATAAGTTTTTGAATAAATATAACCCCACTGGTGCTGAGCCCATTCCACAAAATATACTGATGAATGATTCCCGTAATATTACAATTTCTATGCATAGAAATGCCTCACATCATTTACGATTCATCAACATGGGATTGGAGGTCAGTCAGTATGTGTGGCTAGAGGGACATAACATGACAGTTGTGGAAGTTGATGGAGTCTTTGTGAAACCGTATGAGGCCCAGGTGTTGTATATTGCGGTTGGACAGCGTGTTTCTGTATTGGTTCAGGGTATTGAGGATATAAACGGCTCAGCAAGGAACTACAGATTGATGCAACGTTTGGATGAAACAATGCTGGATGTAGTTCCAGCCGATCTTGCTCTTTTTGGAATCAATCACTTAGTCTATAATGATTCGGCACCTTTGATAACTGAGGAATTTTTAACAGATCTTAAACCTTTTGATGATTTTTTATTGACCACGTTAGATAGGACACCTTTGTTGGACGACTATGATTACCAAATCCAGGTCACTATGGAAATGACAAACCTTGGGGATGGTATCAATTATGCTACTTTCAATAACTTGACCTACGTGGCTCCGAAAGTGCCAACCTTGATGACTGTTCTCTCTGCTGATCCAGACATTGTCACCAACGCTCAAATATACGGCTCGAACACTAATACTTTTATTCTACAAGAGAACGAAATCATTGAACTAGTAGTAAACAATTTTGATGACAACAAACATCCGTTCCATTTGCATGGACACCAGTTTCAGGTGGTACGACGCTCAGAACCTTATGAAGATCCAACGCCATACAAAGAAGGCTCACCGTCATATGACGCATTTCCTGATTTTCCCATGAGCAGAGACACTGTCATAGTCAATACAAATGGTCATGTTGTCCTTCGTTTCAAAGCTAATAATCCAGGTGTTTGGTTTTTTCATTGCCATTTGGACTGGCACCTGGAACAAGGGCTTGCACTGGTCTTGGTGGAAGCCCCTTTGACCTTGTTGCAAACACAAAAAGATAAATTACCGTCAGATCATATTGAGTGTTGCAAGTATGGAGAAGTTCCTTTCAAGGGCAATGCGGCTGGACGATTTGGTACTCCAACTGAATGGCTCGATCTCTCTGGTGAAACCCTCCAACCTCCCCCACTTCCCCCTGGATTTACACTGAAGGGATATGTCGCTTTTATTATGTGCATGGGGGCTGCACTGTATGGCCTCTACTCGATATACGAATATGGCATGGAGGATGTTGTTGGGTTAACTAGTGAGGTTGAGGTTCTAGAAAGTCTGGCTACTGCTCTTAAGAACGATCGCTTCTCTAAGTCACATTATGGTGCAGACTTACTTCAAGAATTGACTGGCCAAAATTGAAATAGGAAATTAATTAACTTTTATCCAGATCGAGATTTCTCGCCTAAAACGCGGTCTATTTAAGAGCGTCGATTCTGCATGGGTTTGTTAATTAAAAAAGTTGGCCATTTAACTAGGAACTTTGTTGCTCTAATGCCAATCGAAGTGAAGGGCAATGATGTTGTCCTAACATCCTCCTCAGCCACTCAGACTCAAGTCCGTGTTAATCTATTTGGGGCTACAGTTTATTCTTGGACTATTGCGGGCAAGCAGCAATTGTGGACAAGTGACGCCGCTTTGTTTGATGGTTCAAAACCAATCAGAGGAGGAATTCCTTTAGTTTTCCCAGTTTTTGGGAAAAGCAGTGCTTCTGGTTTTGAAAGGTTGCCACAGCATGGATTTGCAAGAAACTCCACCTGGGAATTTTTGGGACAGACACATGCAAACCCCCCAACGGTACAGTTTGGCCTGTCTCCTGAAAATGTCAATCGAAAAGTGTACAATAACTGGGATAATGGGGATAATGATTTCAGCGTCATTTATACCATTGCTCTGGAGGATGAGCAGCTTGTGACCTCTGTAGAGATTCAAAACACAGATCAGAAAGAATGGAAATTCAATTGGCTCTTTCATACCTACTTCCTGGTGGATGATATTGAAGATACTTTGATTAACAACTTACCTGGTGAGAAATGTAATGACCGTGTTGTACATGAAAGATACATTGAAAAACACCCAATTATTTCATTTGACCAAGAGGTTGACCGTGTCTATAGCGATGTTTCTACCAATAAGCTTCTTCAAATAATTGAATTAGGAAAAGTTAAGCACAATATCAAACGTGTGAACTTGCCAGATGTAGTTGTCTGGAACCCATGGAGTGAAATTGTAAAGGAAGTAGCAGATTTTGAACCTAAAGAAGGGTATCGTAGAATGGTATGCGTGGAGCCAGGTTATGTCGAACAACCAAAGATACTAAAGCCCGGTGAGGTATGGACAGCGTCACAAATTCTACACAAGGGTGATGATATCAACCTTCAAGCCATATAAGAAATGTTGAAAGGGTAGTTACTCAGCCAACCTTCAAGCTATTTAAGAAATGTTAATAGAGTAGTTACTTAGTAAGTTGACTTCGCATGATACTTGGCATGATACTTGTCCAAATTACTCCTGCGTGTCCTCTTCTTCCTCATCAGAAGAATCTTCCTCTAAAGCGCGATCAAGAGCTTGATCCCCTTCTCCACCAAGGCCTCCAGCACCGGAGTTTTGCAGTTGCTGCATTAAAGCAGCCATATCAGGTTGTCCAGCATCGCTCGATAGAGATTGAGACAATGCATCGTTGTTCATCAAAGAGCTGAAGTCCATCCCTTGAGAAGGATCAGGTACGGTTGGATCAACTTCTTCCCCATTTTGCTCGTCCTCATCGACCCATCGGTCAAAATCTGTGTGTAGATAGTGCAATTTGACCTTTTCTTTGGTTAGCCTTGGCCAAAACTCCTCAGATGCGTTCTTCTTTTGAAGTACAAAAAACAAGTGTGAACCAGCAGTATGGTACTTTGACTTTTCCACATCCACCTCGTCAAAAAACTCAAGAGACAGGTGGTATTTTGAACCGCTAGAGTCGGCATCAAATTCTAAGCTTCTTGGCTGTAGATCAACTTTTATGTTCTCGGGATCTGCTATACGAATAGTAAGATAAACAACATTTTTTGAAGTATCATCTTTGTTGGAGCGTTGTGCCCATAAAACTATACTTTTGTTAGATGGTTGTTCTTAATTATGTCTTTCACAAACAAGTTGCCTTCCAGGGAACTTCTGCCAAGTTTTATTTAAAGCAGTCTACCGACGCAACTCCGTATGCTCCAACATAATCCGAATTTATGTTATTAGACTTACCTTCTGGAGGAATTGACATTTTATATTCGAAATATTGATACCTTAGGGTGGCGAAGGATCGTCTTAAATACATACAGCTTTTCGCGAAGGAACGTAAGCCCTTTCCTTTGACTGTGGAAGAAAGTTCTGGAAGGAAGAATCTAAGACATTCTCTATCGTGGGGTACAGTCGTGGAAATGTTCAAATAATATATCGTAAACTGAACTGTTATCAGTTCCCTTCCAGAATATAGACATGTTACTAACTGACCTCCCCATGGACATACTGGCGATGCTCATGAAGGATTGTCCCCGAGAATTGAGGCCAACATGTCGTCTATTTTTTGTACTACACAACGATTTATACTTTGACAAAATGTTGGATGAAATGGGACCTTTTGTGCTGGTCACATTGGTCAATAGCAAACGACATATTATCAACTACATGAAATCTTTAGATTATTGGAGGGGACCTTTGAGGTCTATAATAAGTAATGCATATGAATTACCTGTCTTGAATTGGGAGAATGATCTGAATGACGCTGAACCATCTGTAATCGACGAAAAGATGAACCATTCTAATGTGTTGGCTTTATTGAATTATCAGCATCTACGCGACAGCTGGCAATTTGTCTACTCATTGTTCAAGAACAGAAGATTATTCGTGGAATACTCGGACTATCAGGTTGATGAACCCATGAATTACATGTACCGACATGTGCTCCAAATCAATAAAACCTATCTACTATACTACAAGAAGACTATAAGACTTTCTCCCGATATCTACAATATAACATGTGCATTGATTGTCAATAATGCTTTAGGTTTAGGAACAATCAAATTTCAGGTATTAGATCATAATACTGGGAAAGAGTTGTTAGTGTACTATCCTCCTAACAACATTAGCGAGATGATTCCCCAAAGGAAGCTGACTCTGTTAGACTTGGGGAATTTCGCCATAGCCCCCAAATCCAAGGAAAGTCTTGTGTCACATGGATTGAGTTACGATTTGAATGATAATAAACTTGTTGAGGTAGATATAGTTCTGGAAGAAACAGGGTTGTACTTAAAATCGGGCTTCACACTTTGCTATATTGATGTCGTAGCGTACCCAAATAAGCATCCAATCAAGACACAGTACGCACCAAATTCGACACTTCCATTACCAAGTGATAAATGGCTGTTTTGCTATCAAGACGATCACTCGTCTATTGAACCTGACAAAGTCATCCATATATTGTTGAAGAACTGCTACAAGTCCATCAACAAGTGGCTTTCTCTACCTGCATTACCTCCACTTCCACCCAAAGTGCGTCGGATGTCGGTCGCGGAGTCACTTGTCTCGTTTGAGGAGTCTGAAGAATCGCCATCGTTAGCTCCGTCCTTTATGAGCAATTCTAGCATGGTTGCAAGTACTAATTCGTTTCTTGGTTTGAACTTTAATCCGATTCTTGTCTCCGAAGAAAATGAGGATCGTATTCGTGAGCTTGGGGAAAAACTTATAGCGAGTGCAAAGAGGAATAAAGTTAAGTACGATTGCCTAGATTCTATCGACTTTCACAACTACAGCAAGGTATTTTTTTCACGATATGTATGTTCCGTAATTCCTAGAACGGAGAAGGGTCAACTACACAATGTTTTTTCGAGATCTTCGTTGAAGGCAAGTGAAAATGAGGAAGGAGATGTCTCTGACTACGATGATGATACCACAGACGGTGATGAACTACTGACTGCGTCGCTAAATCAATCCGTAGATGCCGCCAGCAATTATGCCAAGCTCCTGCGGCGTGCCAGGATGCTTTTAAAACCGAAGGGGGAATATATTCAACGAAAATATAAATTCAATACTATCAAGGACCAGCGAGAGTTTGACATTCAACGAGAAAAAGATATCATCAGGATCGAGAGCCATTGGCAACGAAAACGGTTGGAACTGGCTACTTTGTTGGATTTAATCTCAAGTTTTTCATCAAATGGTCGAGTTACTGATCCGGTTCACCTTAATGAACATCTAAGACTAATTGCAGAATTAGTTCAGGATATTGATTATTGGGACAATTCACCTCTGAAATGGAAATTTCCTCCGCTCTACGAACTTTCCTAGATATCTTATCCGGCTTCTGTTGTTCTTACATAAATTTACTCTATTAGAACTTTTTTCCTCGTTTCAGGATCTATGCATGCAGGTGAATGGCTCTGAAATTCTAATTCAGTCTAATGCTCTTTGGGGCGACTTTTTTCCCTCTCCATAAGACCCTTGAGCATCGCTAGAGCCCTTTCGACAGTCTGTACAGGACCTGTCAACACAAACCGTCGCTCTCCTCCAGTTGTATTTGCAGAATCAATGGAAATAGCACATCCTGATAACTTACGGATCTCTTGTATACGGACTCCCCGTTTTCCTATGATAGCACCCACTAATTCCCCAGGAAAGTAGATCGTCTCCGTTGAGTTTGGGCTCAGAGAATCACTGTTCAGAAAGCTGTCACTCAGAGTTGCTCGAGCCGCACCACCGTATCCTGCAGGGGGAGTACTCACATAGTAGATAGTATCTGCAGCGGGCAACATAAAATCCTCCAGAAGACATTTAGATATTGTCACTGCGGCGCCTTCGATAGCAAGCGGAGTACCTTGCACTTCAACCACCCTTTCTGTCGAGTTGGCTAAAGGCTCTTTTGATGCAACCATTTTAACTGAGTGATACTGTTGTAAGGCTCGGATACGAATTCCCCGTTTTCCTATAAGCGCGCCCATCTGTGTGTTGGGAATCAGAAGGCGTATTCTTGTCACTCCAACTACTGAGGTTCCTCCAGAAGAAGTAAAGTCCAATTGTGAGAAAGCTGCCGCATCCACAATAACTTGAGCAAGCCTTCCTACTGCTCGTCCAACATTTTCGACTGAGCCACTTATAGTCAATATCCTGTCTACACAACCTCTCACTAACTCTGACACACCTGCCTTGACATCACAGCCTATTCTGATGCTCGTAATGCAGCTACCTTCCTTACCAATAATCGTTCCAGCCTCCCGTTTGGATACCAAAAATCGATGAGTTATGAGAGTATTGCAAACATCCTTTTGAAGAGGTAACAGCTCATGTACATCGTTGGTAGATGGTTCAGTGGGCTCCACAATGCGATCCACCATATGCGATCCAATCACAAGTGGTTCCAATGATGCCTGTCCATTCTCCATCAATACTGATCCACCTTCACGAACCAATCCAGGTTCCATCAAATGATCCACCAGATGGGATACCGATTGCTCTTTAGTCTCTTCACTCTCGCTAGATCTCGGCCGGCCGCTCACAAACTTTGTATCAAATAAAGATTCTGACCTTCGCTCATTTGTCATTCCGGTTAGTGCTCTTCCTAGTATGGGCCTCCAAATCAAGAGTGTATCTTGTAGTATAAACTTGTTTCAGAAGAAAAATTGTTTTGGTGGATTTCGAGCGTTGCTCCCCTGCAGCTCCTCCACTGCGAAGTAGGATATGCACCAAATGTGAAACTTACTTTAACGAAGGGATGAAACTGGAGACGTTATTCACAAGTGAGCGACAGTAGTCTATTAAAATGATTTTTTTTTATCTAATTTCCTGGAGTTCCAGATGACCTAAAGAATTATATGAACACTTTCACAGATACTGATACTTTTATTTAGCCTCTGCATTATAATCATGTGTCTCGACGCTAGCCGTGCATGATGCTCAACCAAACAAGACAAAACATGTAGTACCAAGAATCCTTATGTTACAACCTTTATCCACAGAGTTAATATGCGATAGATTGTTTGGGTTTACATTTTCTTGATTTGTTGAGAAAAATGCCATCTTACGCGGATAATAGATCGTTAACAAAAGCCCTCATGTATAACGATGCACAATTTGAAAGATTGTTATAGTGACACAAACTCGTTCCTAGCTTGTTCCTTTCACTGAACAATGATCTACATCTCTAACTTTCAAAACTACTCTCAGTACTTAAAAGAGCAGAAGCTCTTGGATATACTACTACATGCTATCAGGATTGATACTGAAAATGATTCTAGCATCTTTCAAGTTACAGACGATTATTATGATCAACACCTAATGCTAAAGGATTTCTTTGAAAGAAAAGTGATTCGAAATTCACAATTCATCCAAAGCGTATCGTATGCACCTAAAGTGTTCCATTCTATTCGAATGTTTCAAAATTCAAACGAAGTGTACATCGATCAGTATCTTCAACAATTCAAAAAATGTGATTTACGGATTTCAGATACACTCTACTTCATCAAAGACCATTACATGCTGAAAGGTATTCGAGAGATCAATTTAGATCTTTTTTTACAGGCAAAATTACATCCTGAATTGTTAGGTGGTCGGCTTATTGGCTTTTATGAGATAAGGGCTCCTTGGGGAAAATTTGAGTTTATGGCTATACAATGTGATTGTCAACCTCACAAGTCTATGGTTAACATGTTCCTGCAGCGCGACTAATACTAAGAATTCGCGCGCCATGCAAGTCTTCTTTCTAAATACTGCATTGGAAGGTTTTCTTAAAGATGTGTGTGTATATTAAGGTCTCGCAATGAAATGAATGTTCTGGGGGATCGGTAGTTGGCCCGTATGAATATCTGGTTGGTAAAAGATAAACCCGTCAGATTTCCATTGGTTTGTACTTTGACCTAGGCTTCTTGGAGACTCCTAAAACAAAAGGAAAATAGAGCGACCCTCAAAGTAGCTAAGTTGAGATCTGGGTTTGATTATAGAAGTCGTTATACGTGATATTTTCCTATCGACTATTCGGAAACAATAAGAGGGAAAAAAAACAGTTTGTATCTCTTCGGCGGTAAATATGTGTCCGTATGGACAAATTCGGATGTCCATATCGGATATCGGACCTCCATATTCCATTATCTGACCATAAATGTGATTATGTAAGAAATCTTTTACCCTGCTGCGAATATCTGACAGCTTTTAACTCTCACTTACGGCTCTCCCTATAACTTATCAACCTTACCAGTTATATTCGATTTCAAGATTTGCAAAGGTAAATCACATTTCAAGCTTTTGTTAAAGATGCCAGATGCTTCACTCTTTAACGGAACTTCGTTTATAACGTTATTTGCGCCCAACATCTCTTTATTACAAGCCTCCATTGACTTCTATACAACCGTCTTAGGATTTGCTATTAAGAAAACCTCTAACCAAAAGCTATTTTGGCTGCAGCTTGAAGAAGATCAAAATAATGTGTCAATCCAATTGATTCTGGATCCAGAACATGCTGCTTCTGTGTCTCAGATTGATCAGAATATTCGCAATTTGACCAGATCGTTATACCGAAAAGATTGGAGATCAATTCAGTCTAATATTGCGTTCAAGAGCTCTTCACTAAGTAAACTCGTCAAATTGTTGAAGGATGGAGGCCATCCGGTGCAGCAAAGTCCCAATGAGATTTCACCTTTTGAGGTTTACACGTTAGACCCCTTAGGCTCATTGATAGGTTTCAGCGGATTCAAGAATCCCTTCGCAGTCAATGAGCGTTCTTTGCTTCCGAAGGTATCCGAAGAGAAACCTTACCGTGCTGAAGGTGACTCAGAAAAGCTTCTCAATCCCATCCGTAAGACTATCGGAGTTATGACATCCGGAGGTGACTCCCCAGGGATGAACCCTTTCGTTAGAGCAGTGGTTCGGGCAGGAATCTACAAGGGTTGCAAGGTATTTTGTATTCACGAGGGATATGAAGGACTTGTACGTGGAGGTGAAAAATACATCAAGGAGACGCAATGGCACGACGTTCGTGGATGGCTTGTTGAGGGTGGTACCAATATAGGAACCGCTCGCTGCAAAGAATTCAGAGAACGCTCTGGTCGTCTCAAAGCTTGCAAAAATATGATCGATATGGGTATCGACGCGTTAATCGTTTGTGGGGGTGATGGTTCCCTGACAGGTGCGGACCGATTTCGTTCAGAATGGCCAAGTTTGATCGAGGAATTATTGCAAAGTGAACAAATCTCCCAGCAACAGTTTAACACTCACCAAAATCTGAATATATGTGGAGCTGTTGGTTCTATTGACAATGATATGTCGTCAACGGATGCCACGATTGGAGCCTTCTCCTCCTTGGATAGAATTTGCCGGGCTATCGATTACATTGACGCTACCGCCAATTCTCATTCTCGAGCCTTCATTGTTGAAGTCATGGGCCGTCATTGTGGTTGGTTAGGTCTCTTGGCTGGTCTAGCTACAAGTGCAGACTACATCTTAATCCCTGAGAAACCTGCTTCTTCAAGAGAATGGCAGGATCAGATGTGTGATATAGTTGGCAAACATAGGGCAAGAGGAAAACGAAAGACCATTGTTATTGTTGCTGAAGGTGCCATCAGCAATGATCTAAGTCCTATTTCCTGCGATCAAGTCAAGGACGTTCTGGTCAATAGATTGGGGCTTGATACCAGAGTTACCACTCTAGGCCATGTACAACGGGGCGGTACTGCAGTTGCTTTTGACAGAATATACGCTACGTTGCAAGGCGTAGAAGCCGTTAATGCTGTTTTGGAATGTGATGCAGACACGCCGTCACCCATGATTGCTATTAAGGAGGATCAGATTACCAGAGTTCCTCTTGTTGATGCCGTAGAG
Organism: Komagataella ulmi; assembly: GCA_023213065.1. Taxonomy (NCBI): domain Eukaryota; kingdom Fungi; phylum Ascomycota; class Pichiomycetes; order Pichiales; family Pichiaceae; genus Komagataella; species Komagataella ulmi. Next base: position 1,526,317 of record JAKWAZ010000001.1, read on the forward strand.
CTTACACAGCAAGTTGCAAAGTCTATCGAATCTCGTAACTTTAAGAAAGCCATTTCATTGCGAGATTCGGAGTTTGTCGAACACATGAAGAACTTTATTTCAACTAACTCCGCGGATCATGTTCCACCTTCTTTACCTCTAGAAAAGCATAAAAAAATTGCAATTATTAACGTTGGAGCTCCAGCGGGAGGAATGAACAGTGCAGTTTATAGTATGGCAACCTATTGCATGTCCAGAGGGCATGTTCCATATGCTATTCACAACGGGTTCAGTGGGTTGGCTCGTCATGAATCTGTTAGATCTATAAACTGGTTGGACATTGAAGGCTGGGGTTCCCTAGGTGGCTCAGAGATAGGAACTAACAGAACGCTTCCAAATGATGCTGATATTGGGATGATTGCCTACTTCTTTGAAAAGTATGGTTTTGATGGCCTAATTCTTGTTGGTGGATTTGAAGCTTTTATTTCACTTCATCAATTAGAAAGGGCCCGAATCAATTATCCGTCTCTAAGGATACCTTTGGTTCTTATCCCTGCCACCATTTCCAACAATGTGCCTGGAACCGAATACTCCTTGGGTTCAGATACGTGTCTCAACTCCTTCATGGAGTACTGTGATGTAATCAAGCAATCCGCAGCTGCAACTCGAAACAGAGTGTTTGTTGTTGAGGTCCAGGGTGGAAATTCAGGATACATTGCAACCCATGCCCAACTCGCCTGTGGTGCTCAGATTTCTTACGTACCTGAAGAAGGTATTTCGCTGGCTCAGCTTGAAATGGATATTAATTCGTTGAAAGAGTCTTTTGCCAATGACCAAGGAAAAACAAAATCAGGCAGATTGATTTTGAAGTCGGAGAATGCATCAAAGGTACTCACTACAGAAGTAATTTCTACTATCATAGATGATGAAGCTAGTGGCAGATTTGACTCCAAAACAGCTATTCCGGGGCATGTCCAGCAGGGTGGTATTCCTTCTCCGATGGATCGTGTGAGGGCCTCTAGGTTTGCAATTCGTGCTGTCTCTTTTATTGAAAAGCACTCGGACAGATGCCAAACTTTCAAAAATTCGATTAGTTTCCGACAAACTGATGAGATCACCTCCACGGCTGTTGTTCTTGGAATTCACAAGTCCCAACTGAGATTCACACCAATTCGACAATTATACGATTTTGAGTCTGATGTACCCCGACGTATGAGAAAAAATATTTTCTGGAGTAACGTACGGGAAATTAGTGATATGCTAAGTGGAAGAACCTCTTTGTAGACTTTCTTACATAATAAGACATTGTCGAAAGTAAAGTGGTTTTTATAAGCGATTTCATGAGCATTTTGTGTTTAAATCTTCTATAGTTTGTCTTATGAGCGGTATTTGGAAAAATAGTTCTTAGGGTAATAAAAATTTATTCAGAAATGTCATTTCACTCTTGTAACTTAAATGATTCTTCTTTTAAGAATTGAAATATGGTTCTGTGGTCTAGTGGTATGATACCTGCTTCACACGCAGGGGGTCTCCAGTTCGAACCTGGGCAGAATCATCTTTTTGAATAATAACCGATAGATTTTTTTCGCCGCTTAAATGCCTCATCATGAAAGCCAAGCTGGTTTCCTTCAGACTTGAAGGTATATTTTTGAATATAGTGCGTAATCTTAGCGCATTTGTTAAGTACTCAAGTATATTTTAAAGTATCTTTGAAGTGTCCTACATGCTCAGTGATTACATAACCACATCGCTGTGTTCGTCAATAAAAAAATTATAACAACAAAAGCTTCTATTTCAAGTCAGCACTCGATGTCTCTTTCATATCCCATTCTCCTCTCCAAGTTTTCTGAGCTGTTTCACTTAGGAGGTAAATACCCGCCAGCTCTTGTATCTGGCCTCGTTATTTTTTTGACATTGTTTTATATCGTTGGACTTTTCACTTCTTTGAGCTCAAGTTTGGCACTTGATCCTTGGGCTCTCTATCATTTAAATCTTAACAAGATATCACTATACCCTTTGGTTCACTCATCTTTGCTCCATCTTTTGTTTAACGTTTTTGCTCTGATCTCTCCTCTGTCATTATATGAAAGATCGAATGGTACAGTTCATACAGGAGTTGTCTTAAACGTTTTGGCAGTTGTTACAGCCTTACCTTACTGCGTTTTAGGAATGGTATTTTTCCCCAGAGTTAGTGTACTGGGAGCATCGGCTTGGTGCTTTTCATTCTTTGGTTACTATTCTTGTTTGCAGAGTCTCAGCTATCCCACTTTCAAAGTTCAAAACTACGAGATTCCTACCATCGCAACACCATTTATATTACTGGTGGCATCAGCTCTGATCTTCCCAGGATCAAGCTTTATTGGGCACCTTTTAGGACTACTTTCTGGTTTTGCGCTTGCTAAGGGTTATCTGAAACCCCTTATTGAACCTTCTTCTAAGGTGATTTCGTGGCTGGAAGAGAGATTAGAGAAGTATATTGATATGATTCCAATAGTTGACTATTATAAGGAAAAGAATGTCCAACGGCAATTCGTTAATTTAAATGAAGATATCGAGACACAAGGTAACGTTTTGGGTACTATTCAATAGAAAAATAATTGTGTAGGTACAAAACTTACAACTTAGAAACACGCTGCCCGATCTTAATAACATCGGCTAACACACCAGCAGCAGTTACTTCAGCACCTGCACCTGCACCTTGAATAATCAAGGGGTTCTGATATCTCTCTGTTTTGATAGAGATGACGTTATCCGACCCTTGCAGAGAGGCAAAGGGGTGTGAAGCGTCATACTTTCCAAAACCAACTGAGACCTTATTGTTGGGGAAGTCAACAGTTCCAACAAAACGCAAAACCTTGCCCTCGGAAGCAGCTTGTTCCTTTAAGCTTCCCAATTGGCAGTCAAACTCATGCAGTCTTGAAAGAAATTCATCACTCGTCTCCAAAGTTTCAAGCTCCTGGGGTACTAAAGAGTCAACAGGAAATGAAGCAGGAGATTCCACATTAAATCCAGATAGTCTGGCCAAAATGGTGACTTTTCTAGCAACATCTAGACCGGAAAGGTCGTCTCTAGGGTCAGGCTCAGTATAACCCAACTCCTTGGCTTTCGACACAATTTCAGAAAATTTGATATCATTTGGCTTTACAGTGGAGAACAGATTGAAGATATAGGATAGAGATCCGGAGAAAATTCCTTCAATCTTTTCAATCTTATCTCCAGTGTTGACTAGATCATTGATAGTACTAATCACTGGCAATCCGGCTCCAACAGTAGCCTCATGATACACAAGCCCACCATTTGGTTTTTTAGAGGCTTTGAATATTTCACTCCATAAACCTAGCTCCCCAGAAAATGCTTTCTTATTAGGAGTTGCAACTGAAATACCATTAGAGACAAAAAGGGGGTACGCAGCTGCAATGTCAGCACTAGAAGTGTTATCTACTAAAATTGCTGGTAAAGGTGAATTTTTCAAGAATTTCAAAACTTCTTCCACTGTCAAGGGATTTGATGAGCCGTTGTCCAGGTCTGCTTTCCAATTGGCTAAATTCAACGGTTTGAAATCATAAGAGATCAAGGCAGTTTTGCTTTTAGCCAAATAAATAACGTTAAAGTCGAACAAAGACGATACGTTCTTCAACTGATTAATAAACGCAGAGCCGACAACACCTGCTCCGATAATGGCGATGTTGATTGCAGGGGACATAGTGGAGAATAGAAGTTTAGTAGAACCGAAAGGTGAGAAGAAAGCGAAGAGTTAGTTAGTTGCCTGGGACAATTTCTCGTATTGTCACGTGCTATTTGTTACTCTACATTATTAAGCTGAACAATTCTGGATGATTGGGAAAGCTCCTCAGTGTTCGTTTTAATACATATTCAATTCATTGTCCGTTGCCATTTCAATCCAATTGATCAGGCAATTTTGATCACTGAGGTTTGGAAAACTGAATTTGCCAACCTTGCACTTTCCGTCCGCCTGAGGGTTATTGGGACATTGATAATAGGGAGCATGGTAATAGCCAATATCTCGGAACCAGTGAACTTTGGATTTGTCTTGGAACAAAGTCACCCCAATTGAATGCACTGGTGCATCTCCCCATCTTTCGTAATAAAATCCTCCTGTTGCATCGAGGTGGTCCACCCACTTGGTGTACGCTTCACTTCGAAAAAAGTCCATATCGCCTATTTCAAAGTTGGACCAGAAATGACAGGTAGAGTAGCCGTTAGCAATTCTAGTTTTTTGAGGATTTTGTTTCTTTTCTGTTAACCAGTCCCAAGCAGCATTTTTGTGAACAAATTGAGGGTTCTGTACGGTAAACTTTATTGTCTCGGGCCATAATGTCTCGATCGATCTTTCTGTATCATACAAACTGATAACAAACCCATATGTCTTATCATTTGCTGACATAAATTTGAATACATCATAATCGATGGAGGTATGATAATGTGTGCCCGGTTCGAATCTCCAGTAGTATTTGAACTGTTGCAATCTGGGATGGTTATAAAAACCCCTACTGTAATATCGACACATATTATGGTAAGACAACTTATCAGCGTAGCCAACATTGTATTTTCTCATGACCTTAATTCTTTCTGACTCCTTGGCAGAGTCTATCCAATCAGGCCTGTCCCAGCTTTCTTTATCAATCGTTTCAAAGAATACTTGTCCTGAAACTTTTTCTGCTATGCTCTTTTTGAACTTGTCAGTGAATTCTTTATCATTCAAAAAAACGTATGGATACTGAAATTTGTGATTAAATTGGCTTTCCACCGTTTCAATTGCCTGTAGAGCGGTGATGAGTTCTTTGTTTCTAACTAACATTAGTAAGGTGGCATTCTCCCGCCGATAATCAGCTAGATTTTCCGGTGCATAAACCAAATTGCCAACACTGGGTTCTTTGACCTCCATTTTCATGACTTTGTCATACTTTGTCATCATATCAGCAACAATATCATCATGCTTACTCATAAACTCTTCGAATTGAAAGTCTAAAGTTGGAAGTTTGCCAGACGTCATCATATACTGAATGGCATCCCAGTATAGCCATAATCCGGCTGCAGTAAGTATGAAAGATAAACCTCCAAAGATTGCCAACTTAGTAAACCTCTTAGTAAGGGAGACCATAATCAGTAGAAGAATAATATTTGCCCTGTCAAAGAGGATGTATGTTCGCGTTTTTGTATTATCTTTCAAAGTATTTCGTCACCTTCGGGATGAAACAATTAAAACCTTTAGCAGTAGCACAAAAGCCGAATAAATCTCAGTTTTGCTTTTCACCCGTTTCCTGTTTAATGAATGTCTTTTGACAAACTAATGTGTCATGAAGATATGGCATATACTGAGCAATCTACATGTAGGTTAAACGCGTATGTAGTTTAGCGGTAAAATTCGACGTTGCCATCGTCGGGCCCCCGGTTCGACTCCGGGCATACGCATTATTCTTTTTTGGAACCATAACTTTTTATTTTTAGCTACATATATAGCTTGGGTTGTATTCATATCCAGCTTTACAAACTTTCATTCAATTCGCTAGAACGAAGAATAAGAGTTTACAAATAAAAAATTTCTAATTCATATCCTGATTATCTTCCACTTTAAGCTCAAAGCTTACCTCTTTATCTGCATCCATGTAAGAATCACACATGCACCAGAGTGTTATGATGTGTGATCCTGGGGACGGAATGGAGAATATAACTCTAACTTTCTCTTGCTGTTTTGAAATTCTTACACGTTTAATACCGTAAAGCTCTTTCGAATAGGAGCAACCAATAACGAGCCACCAGTTCTCTGTTTTTGGAAAGGGATATACCGAAGAAATAACAGCTAGATCCTCAGGTTGTTCATCTCTGGTGAGCGTAACTATTATTTCTCTTTCCTCGTCAACTATTATAGTACCTTCGGTGATATTTAACTCGTAATCAATATCAACATTGGGGAACTTGTTCACGAATTCAGCTACTTTCTGGAGCTGCCCATTGGATAGCGTCAACAATTTGTCCCGTTCATCGTCCTCCATAGACATGATATCAAATATAGTTTCCACTTTAGCCTCTTGACAACGGCGCAATAAAGCCACATTATCGAAAAATGGTATCTGCTTCAAAGGGCTTTCATTCTTCCAAATCCCCTGGACCACCATCTGAGAGAGATCCATAGCTGTTATGGCATTCAGGTACCCTTCCCCCGATAAAATGTCCACACAAGTGTATACCAAGTTTAACATCTTCTTAAGCACAAACTGTTGATCACAATGCAACTCAGGGGTCAATTTAGTCCTTGAAAAATGAGCTTGTACTAAAATTAAGGCTTTTATTTGAGGAGACTCAATGCTTGCCCCAGTACTAGATTTGATGGGAATCTGATTGTAAAGTCGGTTCAAAATACCTTCTTCGTGTTTTCTTACCGGTATCGAATCAAACTCTGCAGCAGATGTGACAATCTCCAACAGCCCTTTCAATTTTGTTTTCGGCGAAAGTGATAGGATAAATGTCTGCATGGTAGAGAAACAGATATTGTAGTATGAGGCAATCATTGTTGCCGTTAGCGGTACAATTTCAACAATATCCTCAGTTTCATCATCATCTACTTCTTGAAACTCAATCATCTTAGACTCAGTTAGTTCATTCACCGTAGTCTCCACCAGTTCTGATAAATACTCAGATAAGCCTACATTTGAAACATCGGTCACACCATAGTATGACGGATTTAACTGTAATCGTCTGTAAAAGAACGTATGCGTAAGCCAATCAATACAATCTTGCCTGTTTCTAACCACCTGACAGCTTATTTCATTAACAAACGCATCAGTTAGGAAGAGTGAAAGGTGACTTTCCACCGGTAAAGGTTCATTGAGAAATTTCGTATAGTAATCCAGTTTTCCAAAATTAGTAACAATCAGGGCTCGCAAAGACGAGATACCGACCATTTCGAGGATATCTGATATTGAATAGTCGACATATCTGTGTTCTCTCCCTTCGTAAAATTGAGTGCTTAGAATACAGGCTAAGTCACAAGGTGGTGCCAATGAGACAACGTCTCGAGAGCATATAAGAACTTTCAAACAACCTAATTGGTACAAGTTCTCTATTTTATTCTGATCGTTGCCAGCTATCCCTTGGTGTAAAATTCCAATGCCTTGAGAGAGCAAGTGCTTCAGTCTTACATCTCGGATGCCAGTCAAATGTTTTGAGTTAATCGAAAGTTCAAACTGCTGGGAACTTCCATTGTAATTTTGCTTTCTAAATAATTTCAAAAGCTCTTGACCGACTTCGAAACAAAGTTCTGTATCGGGTAGAAAGACAACTGAGCTACCAACATTCTCCGAAATGGCCTGAAATCCAACCTTCAGCATTGCAAGGATCATCGAATGATTCTCTTTAATATCTGAGGCTTTTATCACTATCTCTAAAGGTGCAACTCTTTCCTTAGACCCAAAATTGTAGTTATGATCTATTTCTACTCCTAACCAACTTCCAAAGTCGTCAGCCCTGGCAAGGGGATTACTCAGACCTACAATTCGAATGGGTTTGGATAACTGTATTGCCATTAGTCGAATCCTGGATAAAGCAACTTCGTAAATGAATCCATTATAGCCATTTCCAACAGTATGACAATCATCAGCAACTACTAGTTCAATTGATTGAACTAGACTTCTATTTTTCCATCGACGGCAAAGTTGATCTAAATGTGCCGGAGTTGCCAATACTACATTAGAAATAGCCAACAGTTTGAGATCTGAATTTAGTTCACCAGTCAGAGCATTAATGACCTTTCCACCAGCAACAGACTTGAACTTTCTAGTCCAGACTTTAGAAAGCTTAGCAATTGTTTGGTCACAGGGTGAAACATATATAGCTCTTCCGTTTCCAGAACACCAAAGTCGAAGAAGGGCTAGCTCAGCAATTACAGTTTTTCCGCAACCTTTATTGGCACAAATAAGGGCACTTGCGTCTGTCTCAAAAATTGAGCTGAACACTCGAGTTTGAAACTTATTGAAGAATTCAAAATCGAAAAGAGTCTTGCACTCAGGTAAATTTAAATTGTGAACTGGAATCAAAGGCATCTCTTCTAGTGGCATAGGGGGTCGATATTTCTTTGGACGTTTCAGGTGTGTTAACATTAGGGGAATCTTGTATTCACATTGAAGCCAAGTCTCAGAAACTAGAGTGATAAAATAATTGGGTTCTGAGGGGTCCAGGATCGGAACAGTAAATTCAACAATATGCTCCTCTTTGATGAATTGTTTCTTTATCACTATAGTGTCATAAAAAAGAATTCTTTCACCATTGCAATCCTCAATAAGTAGTAAAAAAGATTCTGCAAACCCATGTAAAGTTATATTCCATTCCCATTCGGGATAGATGACCACTTCAACTCGCATCAATGAATGAGTAATTGGTTGAAAATTGGCATTCATAGTCAATTTTGGAAACTGTTTGACCAGGTCTAACGTTGCAAGTCCAAGTTTTTCGCTTCGAATAGCCTGCGCCATTTCAGCAGCTTCGGTCAATCCCAGATAGTAGCTCCAAGGAAGAACAGAGCTTTCGCTTTTTCTAATTATCTCAGGATGAACATTGGGAAACTGGCGGAAGGGGGAGCTTGAAAGCCACATTCGTTTGTTGACCATCTTATACAACTCCAAAGAATATTTCGAAACCGCAGCCCAACGTTTCTTCAGCGCAATTTCGTGTATAGCTCTAAGAATTCTGGATGCCGATTGGGTGATATAGATCATATCTTGAACTATAGCAAAACCCTCCAGTTTCAAATGAGAAATATAGCACTGTAGTAAAATGTTGACCTTAGTGAGTGGATTCTCTGCCGTATCCTTCACAGGAATGGGGATGCTTTGCAAGATTCTTTTCAGCTCCAGTTTTTCATCTAATCTCACAGGGATAAATCTAAACTCAGAAGATTGACTAAAAATTCTTAGTAAATCAATATCAGTGGAATATGGTTTTAGAAGCTTGTTGTAAAGGGATATAGTACTGTGGTCAATATAGAAGTAGGATGATATCCTTCCAAGATAGTTGGGGGATACCCTCCCGGATGCAGGGTCAAATGATATTAGTCCATTCTTTTGCAGCTGGGTCAGAACAGAATGACATATGTCCAATCTCATTTCCAGCAGAGTTTTGTCATGGCTGTACTCAGGACCCACATGATACAACGTGGGAGATCTGAGCATACGAATAAATAGGTAAGAATAAGAAAACCACGAAACCGCTTCATGTCGTGAGGTTACAGTTCCTAAGACAATCTCAGAATTTAAGCAATCGTGTATCTTACTCATAAGTTGTGATTCAATGGGTAGCTGTTGGTTTAAGATTGCCAAGTAGTATTGAACCTCTTCCTGAACCGTTATTATTATTCCTTCACCAGTCTTATCATAACGAGGCCTACCGGCTCTTCCAAGCATTTGAAGAATGTCTTGAGGAGCAAGTTGAGACCAAATTCCCTTCTCAGGAGAATAAACAGATGTCCCCTTAATTATAACAGTATGAGCAGGAAGATTCACACCCCAAGCTAACGTCGCCGTTGAAACCAAGACTTGAATATATCCATCTGCAAATAAGTCCTCTACTAAGGAACGATCTTCCTTGTTCATTCCAGCATGATGAGTGCCGATTCCCGAGACAACTATGTTTCTCAGATCTTCACTTTTGAACGACTTAGACTCTTCTTTAAGAATTTCCTTAGAGCCGAGATCTGTTTTCTGGAGAAGGTCTAACTTATTGCACGCACTTAAGTTTTCTATTAGATAGTTTGCCGTTTTAGTTGTGTCTACCCTGGAATGCACAAAAACAATAATTTGGTGACCTCCATGAAGGCTATCTATCACCTTATCGAGGCAAGCTTCGTTCATCGCTTGATATCGCTTTAATGCCTTTTTTTCTAGTATACCCACAAATTGTTGGGCCAGTGGGCAGGGGCGGTAAGACGCATCAAAATAGAATAAACCCCTACTTTCATCAACTCTCAAAAAAGTGGCAACATCAATAAAGTTGGGCAAAGTGGCGGAAAGACCAACCAACCTTACTGGATCATTTCCTGATATTTCGTCATTACGAATTGATCTTGAAACTATGCTTTCAATTACAGGACCTCTTTCATCATGCAGTAAGTGAATCTCATCAATAATTAGTAGCCGCACTAAACGTACATACGAAATATCTGACATCTTTCGTGTAACAATATCCCACTTTTCAGGCGTTGTAACTAGAATTTGAGTGGAACTAATTTGATGTTTTGTTAAATTAGAATCTCCAGTTAGCTCGCCAACTTTAATTCCAAACGAATCAAATCTTCTCTGGAATTCTCTAACTTGTTCTTGGACTAGTGCTTTTAATGGTGCAATATAAACAATTTTAAACTTGTTCAATGCAATTGTTCCAGTGTCTTGATTTCTAAACTTTGAAATGGTTCGTAAAATTGTCAGTAAAGCAACATTGGTTTTACCGGCCCCAGTAGGAGCACACAATAATATGTTCTCATCTTCTTTGAAAGCAACTGGGTAAACTTTTGACTGAATTCTATTCAAAGTTAAAGTTTCAGAGTTCGGGAATGCCTGCTGAGCCCATTTAGGTAATTCAGAAATAAGAACAAGTCTTTCATCTGAACCCATTGCGGGAGGTTCAGGAGCAGGAATATGGAACTCTTCGTAAGATTTCTTGACTCTTTTGAATGACCCATCAGGGAGGTTGACTTTATTTGTTGTCATCAAGTGCGATCCCTGGTCAAATACCAGTGTTTGAAGATCTATCAACCTGGGTTCTCTTTGAATCGAGTCAGTTGTTAGTTTTTCGGAGGTATTTTCAAGTTTTCTCCTTTTAAAAGCAGGACCTGGGTTTTTTTGGATATAATTATTATACTGAGCAACCAAAAATTCAAGTTTTCTGTTACTTACCTCATTCAATAATTTTGGCACATCCTCCTCTGATGCATGGTTCAGCTGCATGCTGTAATATATGTATGGAGAATACTGAACGATTTCCTGAACAAACTTCTGTTTATTTTGCCCCAAAAGCTGGAGTAATTCCGAAACGAATTTTCTTGATGATATATTTTCCTGCATGAAACGCTTCATCAATCCAATCAATGATTGAGTCATCGCCGTATGCTCGTGTGACTGTGCAGATGGGTATAATTTAGCAACCTGATTCGTTAGCCAAAACTGGTCAATCTCCTGGAACTCTGGAACCGAAAGACCGTTGTTTGTTGGGTTTCTTTCCGGGTTAATAATTTGGGTTTCAGCAGAGCTATCTATGAAATGAGAACTAGACTCTTTGGACAGAGTAGTATCATTATCATTCAAAATGTCATATTCTCCACCGCGCTCATCAGTAGCATTTTTGAGCTCGTTATTATAGCTCTCTTCAAAGTTATCGTGATTCTCGTCTAGTTCAATAGCAACACCATCATTGTTATTAATTTCATGTTCCTCTGTTTCCTTGGAGTAGTCAGTCAACTGCTCACTTAATTTTGACAATGCGTAAAAATCGTCCTCCGATATGTATCCATCCAAGATTTCTTCGCATCTATTCTTCTTGCCATCCAAATCAGTATGTAAAATTTCAAGCAACAAATCAACCCCCGATTTCAAAATGTCTTCTGAAATGTCATTTCCAAAGTGCTTTGACGCCCACGTTAATATTTTCATATAATACTCTCTAGTCTGTTCTGTTTTTGGATAGTAAGATAAAGACTCAAAATCCGAAGTTTGTACCAAACGTCGCCCTTCATTAACATCCGAAGAAAGAAAAAAAAGAGAAGGTTGGCCAAGCTGTAAATCATTTCTTTGAATTTGAATCTTGTCCTCCTCAGATATACTCTCTTTCGAAACTTTTGAACCAATGTCTTGATACGAGATTTTTCCTTTGATGCTTTCGGGGATAGAACTAATTCCGTTGTTATGCGACCCGGCTTCATCCATAAGTCTTCGATCCATACGAGTCACTTTATTTGACATTTCTTCATATTTATACTGCTTGAGATCATTTTGGTCAGACATGTCAATTATGATTTCTCCAACAGGTTGAAAACTGATTACAATATTTATAAGCGCCTTAACACACTTGACCTGTTTTCGCTAAACTACTATCAAAACCAACTTCAAAATTCGCATAGTCCTTCTCAAGTAAAGTGACAATGTCGACCGAAGAAATTATCGCCAGGCATAGGAAGGAGAAAAGGGACCAAATTGCACTTATCACCAAGATGAAGAAACAGGGCACTAAGTCAACCAAAAAGGAAATCATGAAACAATGCTCTCTCTTGGAAGAGGAGCTGCAGGCGAGACACAAGAAGGAGTTAAGTGAATTCAGGGCTGAAAACTCCGTCGATAGAGGTAGCAAGCCAGCTGACGACGAGAAAAATGATACAGAAGCTTTTTCTCCTGAAAGGTTATTATCAATGATGAGTTTAGAGCAAGAAGGGACTCCAAGTGAAAGTCAAGGAGACTTAGGTGTTCCAAAGAGAAAACGCAATAGGCAGAAGGACAGATTGGCTAGAAGGGAAGCTGCAATTAGAGAGATGCAAGCAGCAGCAGCAGAAGAGGCTAATCTACAAACGAATTTCAAAGACATAGAATTGAGCAACATAAACCAACTGTGCCAAGTTGCTCACTTGGAACCATACGATATACGACCTGATGGGCATTGTTTGTTTGCATCTATAAAGGATCAGTTGGAGCAGCGGCACGGAATCGAAAACATAAGTATACAAGACCTTCGGTCTCTTGCTGCCAGTCATATCAAGGATGATCCCGAAACTTATACCCCTTTCCTTTTTGATGAAAATACTATGAAAGTCAGGGACATTGATGACTATGCATACGAACTACAAACCACAGCTATGTGGGGAGGTGATATGGAAATTTTAGCATTGAGCAAAGAGTTTGATTGTCCAATTAGTGTAATGATTAGTGGAAGACCTACTCATCTTGTCAATGCCAGCGGTTCTAAACAAGAGTTGAAGTTGGTTTATTACCGTCATGCATATGGTCTGGGTGAGCATTACAACTCTTTAAGAGATAAATCAGAGAGGAAGGAGTCTTGTATAGTTGAGCAAGAGGAAGAAGAAATAGTAGACGATGAAGAATCATCTTCTTGAGTCTTTTTTGTGAGAATTGTAATTATCTGCCAGTATTCTTTTTTAAAATTTTACTTTTTCTTGTCAAACTGAGACGGAAGAAAATTAGATTTTTGATAACCCCACTGAAACCATTCCTTGGAGGTGAATAGTAATTGATGATTTTACGAAGGCAACACTCTATAAAAAGGGGAACGGAAACCCTTCTAGGAAGAGCTTCAAACAATCTCAGCGGTGGAATTGTCGGCCTGGCTAACGTTGGGAAATCTACCTTTTTCCAAGCCATCACAAAATCGAAACTTGGGAACCCAGCTAATTATCCTTTTGCAACAATTTCTCCAGAGGAAGCGAGGGTGGAGGTGGCATCACCAAAGTTGGACCACCTTCAAAACCTTTACAGCAGCTTGAAAAGGATTCCTGCTTATTTAAAAGTTGTTGACATTGCTGGACTCGTCCGAGGAGCATCACGAGGAGAAGGTCTTGGAAACCAATTTCTAGGTGATATTCGTCAAGTTGATGGTCTATTTCAGGTGGTTAGAGGGTTTAAAAACACGGACGTAACTCATGTCGAGGGAAATGTGGATCCTGTGCGGGACCTTATGGTTGTAGAAGATGAGCTCTTGCTAAAAGATATGGAGTTCGTAGAGTCTGCTTTGGAACGCACCAAGAAGCAACTCCGTCATCGACACCAGAGAGGTCTCTCAGAAATCCAACTCCTCGAAGAAGAGTCAGACACACTGAGCAAAGCAAGTGCTTGGTTACTCGAAGGCAAACTTCTTAGTAGAACCGACGCTAATTGGAATGCTTCACAGATAAATCTATTGAACAAGCACAACTTGTTAACAGCTAAGCCAAGTGTGTATTTATTGAACGTTTCAGAAACAGATTTTAGGAAAGGATACAATGAATTTGGCAAGGATGTTGAATATTGGGTTGGTGAACACTCACCTGGAAGTAGTGTAATATTATTTTCGGCTGAGTACGAGAACTCATTGGCCCTAGACTCGTCGAGTTATAAAACGGAATCATGTATTCCACTTATAGTTAATGAAATGCGAAAAAGCCTACACCTGATTAGCTTTTATACCTGTGGAGATATCGAAGCTCGTCAATGGACTGTCCGTGAAAAGACCCCTGCTCCAGATGCTGCTGGAATAATTCACAGTGATCTTAGTCGAACTTTTATCAACGCTACAGTGATCAAGTATGATGCTTTGAAGTCTCTTAGCCCACCCTTGAACGAAAAATCGCTCCGTTCGAAGGGCTTGGTACACCGAGTTGGAAAAACATACTTAATTGAAGATGGCGACATTGTACATTTCAACGCTGCCAGGTCCGGAAAGCGGTGAAAGTTAATAGATGACAATTCATTTCCCTATATATATATATATATGTTACATGCAATGCTAGTGTCTACTGTGCGTCAACAACCGACTTCTTCTATCTTTAAGTTACTGAACTAAAATTGCCGCATTTTTTTCTGTTCAGACCGAAAATACTCTGAATCTGTAGACTGCCTCTTCTTTTCCGCAAGTGCTGTGTCATAGTGGTACGGCGAAATAGTGCCCGCAGAGGAGGCAACCGATGAAACCGGAGACGCATACGGGGTAAAACTAGATCTGACTGAAACAGGAGAAGATCGGGGTGAAGGAACCAAAGTTTGAACCTGGTGATGACAATGAAGAGCATTGATAGCATAACCCGGGGAAGCATACTTCACTCGCAAACTTGGTGGGGGGCATGCGACAAGAGCCAGCAAATGATGGGGTAGATCAGCATCTAATCTTGCTACCAGAGGACCACCAACCAGTGGCGCTATACCAATAGCATCTACTACTAAAACGAGGGCAGCAACAGCAATGGCACTCGCAGAGTAATGAAAGCAGATTCTCGGATGAAATTGAGCTAACTCACATAGATAGATAGCACCCATTTTGAGATCACGCAGATTGTGAGGTGTATTGGAGACTATATCAGGTTGTTCTTGGAGTACAAGATCAAGAAAAACGTTATGAGTGCTGAACCCAATGTTCCAATCTAAGCTTTTCAAAATATGGGATTCCATCTCCAGGAACAAGGTTTTGGAGTAAGTATTCAAACACAGCCTGGTAAGATCATGGACCGTAGGTACACGTGTTTTTTTCTCTGAGTACTTTGCTGCGATCCAGAGACATGTCAACCCTAATAGCTGGTAGTGTTGCTTTCTGACCACTCGCAGGGATGTGTAGCGATCAAGTAAGTTAACTGTCAAGAAAAATGTGACATAGCTGAGCTTAAATTGTAAAAATATGTCCACAAGGTGGTCCAAGAGCATTGGTCTCATTCGTAACCTGATTTCAGGTTGCATAGCAATAGATTGTGGTTGAGGTCTTGTAGTCTGTTCCAGTTTCAAGTGGTGTAGTAAAATATTGTGATGGTAGTCAGCAACAGTATTTGTATGGGCTCGAAGTTCCATCATTTTGAGTTGAGGACATTGAGCTCGCATAGAAGCCTGACGTTGGCGTAGGCCGTGATAAGCATCAGGCGAAAGCGACATGTACTCGGAGTATAGGGGGACCAGACAATGGTGATGGTGAGTGGATATCAATGAGGGTCAGAGAAGAGATGCGTGTGAAAATCGAACGATGCTATTGGGGGGTCTTTTGTTTGAATGTCCAATTTTGAAAAAGTGCTCCAACTCTAAAGGCTAATGAATGTGAAAGGGTAAACTAAATGGAGAATATACCACTTTTGGGAGAAACTTCTAAAATTAAAACCACTGGGAATGATGCAAAAGAACGGGAGTAAAACGTTCTTATCTAGTAGTGCTCAAAATACACTCGATTCCGCTCACTACGAAGTGGGCCGTCTTTAAGTATATATAACTAATCCAAAGCTGGTATGGTATGGATTGAGTTGATTGGAGTAGTGCCACTAATTTTCAATCTCTCCTTGAATCTGGATTATAGGGGATAGGTGAGTAGCTGTAGAGACCAAATGCACCTTGGTGCATTCGATCACATATAATATTTTCAACAAGATTCCAACTGAACCGTATAGACGAGGTTGGCAGCCTACCAAAAGTCCTTGATACACCTCCTAAGGAACATCACTCCATATTATTCTAGGGCTAATCTGTCTATAATTTCTCTGACTTATTTTTCGTAGATGCTAGCTTATGAAAGACCTCAAGTGCTGTGCACTTCCCAAAAGTGTGGTGCTGCATTTACTTCACCATGGAGTTATAGAATTCAGATGCGACGAGGGGAGGGGGGGAAATAACACTGTTAGGGCTAGCTATTCCAATTGCTAATCTATCATTTCGTGGTACACAACCAGTACACTGGAGTAAAAAAAAAGCGTTATCGGCGATAAAGTCGCCCTGTTTCTTGTCTAGTATATTTGTAAAATTCCAAGGCTTTAGGTCAGATATTTTCTTCATAGGAATTGAGATTAAGAGGAAAAAGTATTGCCTCCTCGCATCATTATGTGAAGGTTGGTTCTGCGGCAAGGCTCGATGTTGTTTCAAGGATTCATAAGAAGATTCAACTCATGTTTTCCCAGAACTGCGAGAGAAAGGAGATTTAACACCATGCATACGCCCAGTACCTCCGTTAATTGGATTTTGATCTTGAACACTCTTATTACCTTTCTAGTTTATACCAAAACTAGCGATCTTACCCTCGAATCACTGTCTAAGCTCTCGCAGCCACAGCAACGATGAACTAACTGTTTCCATGGAGCTTTAATATGTATGTACTCATGAAATTACAGGCAGGGGACCTAAAACATGAAATGTCACCACGTGAGTAGTATCCTGTTATGAATAGAGTTGAATAGACGGCAAAAGCTACTA
Organism: Komagataella ulmi; assembly: GCA_023213065.1. Taxonomy (NCBI): domain Eukaryota; kingdom Fungi; phylum Ascomycota; class Pichiomycetes; order Pichiales; family Pichiaceae; genus Komagataella; species Komagataella ulmi. The sequence goes on from JAKWAZ010000001.1 coordinate 1,543,218, forward strand.
TATGTTTCCTCTCTTTTGTTCCTCCCAATATTTGTCTGCCTATCGTTCAAAAGCAAATTTCCTCGCCGAGCCGAATCTACTGGAGAAACCATCACCCAGGTAAACCTTTTTATATGATAATTTTTTTCTTTTTGGATTTGATAGTTCTACTTCAAGACGATGACCAAAAGAGAGGTCAGAAAGACCGAGGGCCCTAATAAGCTACCTAAGCAGATTCATGTATCTTATGAAGGATACATCGTATCTGCTTCTAGCTCGATAGAAATTATACCCGTTGATGAATTAGACTGGAGCTTGATGTACTCTCGCTTTGTCAGTCAGCGAAAGCCTTGCGTGATTGATGGAGTGATGCCTGGTCTGAATCTTGAGAGTTTTCAACCCCATTTACTCAACGAGCTTTTAGACTACGATGAACTGCTTGAAGTTGAGCAGAAGATTGATGGAGGATTTGGATCTAATGTGCAGAGACTGCAAATACGATTTGAAGAGTTGATGGAAAATTTGAAAATGGGTAAGAGCGACTTCTATTTAACTACACAGTATGGAGGAGCTGAGAATGATGAGAGAAAAGAAGAGGAAGAAGCGGAAGACATTGAGAATTCAGGGTCAGAAGAATTCGACGATAACTTTGATGCTGAAACTTGTTCCCTGGCCAGTTTGAGTACTAGTTTCCATGACGACTTCGAAGATTTGGATGATTCGGAAGAACCCAGACTATTTGTCCAGCCCCCTCTTTGTAATCTTTCCTCCACGATCCTTCCATCTTCTCCTAGCTTCCTTGATAAACTTGCTATTCAGCAAGTGAACCTCTGGCTTGGATCTGCCAGGCCTACTCCGTTGGAACTGGATCTACTGAAAACTGATTTAGGAGTTGGAAGATGTGTCCCGAATGGCACTTCTTCTGGCCTTCACCATGACCATGCGGACAACTTGTATATACCTATACACGGACGGAAAAGGTTTACATTGTTCTCCCCCCAAGATGCTCCAAATTTGTACACACAAGGCAACATTGGTACAATATATAAGAATGGAGTTGTGGATTACATAACAAACAAAAATGCTCCGAGTTGGCGACGTATTCGTGACGATGGGGCGATAATAAGTGAGGTATGTCGTTGGAAACTGGAACAGCAATCTAATTCTCTTTCTGAAACTCAACAAAGGTTACTGCTTGAACAAATCAAGGAAGAGGATAAACTGTTAGCTTCATTGGCTTCCTTTCCAAAAGCTGAACCGCCATCTTTCAGCAGGATACCTCCTGCCTTGCTACACATAGAGGAAGTTGAATCAGTGGAGGATAGAGCCCACCTTCATGAATTAACCCAAAGTAGCTATCCGCTACTTTCTAAGTGTCACAGCCTTGTAGTGGACTTAAAACCGGGACAAATGTTGTATCTTCCCGCAGGATGGTTTCACGAAGTGAAATCTTATGGGGAGGAATCCCCTGAATTTCCGTACCTTCATGAAGCGATAAATTATTGGTTTGAGCCACCTAATGGACCCACGTCTAAGCGGCCATATGAAGATTCTTACTGGGCTGAGATCTCCCCGTGCCAACTTAATTAACTCGCTCGATCTAAGTTTTCTTAAAATTTCCTGATCTGGTAGTTATTCTAATAAACCCCTGTTATCAGTAATACCCACAGTATGTTATCCGGACGTCAACTTTTCCTGCTGTTCGATTGCGCGAGTCTCATCATATCCGTGCATGGTTACAAGGCTGGAGTCTTTAATATACACAGTTAATAAGCTTGGCCAGAAGTGACTGTCGTTGCTAAGCAGTGACACTGAGTCCCAGAAACATCTTGTTCGGGTCTCATGCTTTTCGATAAAGTTGAAGCCCGACAAACAATATATGCAATCAAAAATAGAAGAGCTTAGTTGAGTCAATCAGAAAGTGTCAGGATGCAGACTCGATAACTGTAAAGTTTTGCAGTCGTCACCCTAATTGGACAGGCATCTGGATACACTACTATTTTTTATTATTGGAGGCGGGATGGAAAAATATTTGGAGCAAAAGTCAAAAATGGCACCTCGAAAAAACGGAGTTTGACTCTCAATCTGAGTTGACTTGCCCAAGTTTCTGAGTAGTGAAAAAAAATCGCGTCCACTGTGACTGTGTTTCTAATTTGGAGCAGATCTACCCTTTAGATTTGTACGAAATTCTTAGAAGCGGTTAGGTTACTAGAGCACATCTGTACTAAGTTCAATTAAAAATGCCTTGAACCTTGTGAAATTACTGTGATTCTATGGACCTTGTTTCAAGTAACGTGAACTTCCGAGAGCGGTGCACAAAAGTTACCTTCCCTCAAAATAATATGTACCTGATTGTTTCTTCTTCATCATCAGGCAAACTTGAATGAAATACAATTACACAGGTAACAATAATCAGAAGACATTACAACTCTAATTACACCGTGTTATTCCTAGAGCAAATGGATATATATCGTTCTATCCTTTCTCTCTATATACATACTATACTACATTTTGATGAAAACTGACGCACTCCATAAAGGTAGTGTGTCGAATACTTTTCGTTGTTATTTCTTGGTACACTATTTTTGAAATAACTCTTTCTTCTACCTTTCTATCTGCTCCTCTGGAATTTTAGCCAACAAAAGAGATTTCTTTTACCTCGTAAAAGGATTCTGCGCACAAGCATTAAGAAAACAGTAAGGAATCTCTCTGGACACAGGTTTTCTACAAACTCTAATTATTAACACAATAGGTGCCGTTCTCCTTTTGTTTTTTTCTAATCCTATCTTGTTTTTACCTGCCCAATCCCGTTTTGTTCCTTCAACAGTTTACAGGTGGTATTTATTAGGTTAAATATCCCTATCCACCCCTTTTACCTGTTATTGTCTCTTAGGTGAAGATTGAGGAGGAAATATAGTACATCTGTGGTACTATTTTTTTAGATTTTCACCAAGTGTTTGTCTTTGTGCGTTCCCGTTGTTTATATTATTATGATGTCTGTTCTGCCAGAAACCCCAGTGATCAAATCAGAAGGGACTAGATTACGTTCCCCCGACTTCGGATTGTCAGGTTCACAGTCTCCATTGTCACACGAATCCGGAGCTGCCGTCAGTCCCTCTGAGAGAGGCGGCACTCCATCGTCTACCTCTTCAGCTCTTTCTGAAAGTACCGCCGCCACATCTGTGTCGTCGATCTCTGAAGATACGAAAAGACCTACGGTCAAAAAGCCCGAGGCAGTTACTGCATCTCTGCCAACCCCCATGGTCAATGGATCGGGAACGAAAGTGTTGAAGAAAAGGCCGAAACTTGCAGCAACTACTGGAATTTCGACAAGTGTTCCGGTAACTGGTGAAAGACCCAGGCCTGGTCAGCATTCCACTTTAGATGATGATGTTCTTTATGCTATTTTTGAAATATTATTTGAAAAGGATCCCAAAACTGAAGGAATGACTGTCAAACAGTTGTGTGATGTTCTAAGTGAAAAGCACCCAGAGATGGCAAAGCTAAGTACCAAAACTTCCAATTTAGTTTCTGCTAAACTTAACGCGTATGTGAAGAGGGTTGAAAAGGGTGAAAGGGGATTGATCTACGCCCTCTCAAGAGATTGGGCGGATGCCTCCCCCAAAAGAATGGTCTATGTTTATAGAGGAATTCTTGCCCCTGAATACTATGTACACGTTGAGTCAATATTGGAGACACAGAGATCTTTGGATATTTCTCTCGGTGAAGATAGAGCGAAGAAGACGATCGGATCTTCTTCCACATTCGAGTCTTCATCAGACCCTACAGCTTTCTCTACAGTCACCAAACAAAGAAGGGCCACTGTATTTGACTTGCCTACGAGTAAATCTGCTTCTTTCGTTGATGAACTCAAATCTCCTGCAATTTCTGTGCCTTACAATGTTGCACCAGTGACAGCTGCATTGAGTCGAGTTCCCGTGGACCGAACTAGTGCTGAGTCGTCTCCTTCGTCCAAAAGACGACCCTCAGAATCAGAAATTGAAGAAGATGATGATTTTGAAACAGAAGCCCGTCGCTTAACCAAAAGGTCTAAATCTTTCTCATTTCTGAATTCGAAACGCCCGAAACACGTCACCGCAGCAGCTGCTGCTCCCAGATTCTCTCGCAAAGACTTGATTAATAATCCATCATCGATGGCTGCCGCTGCTGCGCTGCGTGCTGCCTCTTTTAGTGAGAGTTCAATCCCTGCGGAGTCTCAAATACCTGCTAAGAAGAGATCGAGAAGCGGAACTGCGTTATCTGTTGCTTGGATCAGGACATTGAGATCGGGGTTCCTTACGGAAGATATCGAGTCTCCTGAGGATATGTCTATATCCGAACTGGACTCCATGTTCGTTTGAGTAAGCCATTTGTATTATAGATGCGAAGACCAAGTCTAGAATTGATTTCTTTACCGGTATTTGCGTATATGGTGTATGTATAAAAAATTGTATCAATATTAACTTAGTTCATTTTTCTGTATTGAAATTAGTAATTATTTCAAGTCATTTGATACTTGGGCCCATCCCCTCCTTCAGGGACTTCCCAGTCTATGGTTTGTGTTGGTATCTTGATATCACAAGTTTTACAGTGAATGCAATTCTGAGCATTGATCTGGAACTTAACTCCATCCTCTTTCGTCTCATCGGGAATGTACTCGTATACTCCTGCTGGACAGAATCGATTCTCTATTCCAAGATAGGCCTTGTATAGCCTCTCAGTATGCAACTCATAATCCTGCGAAGGGATTCGAAGATGACACCGTTCATTCTCCTTATGATAGGTGCCTGTGCGGGATACTGACGTGAGTATATCAAATGAAATCTCGCCGTCAGGTTTAGGATATACAATCTTGGGGTGTAACGCAGCATTTTCTGTTACATAGGCATCGGTATTGTGATGATTCAGGGTGAATGGTTCTCTTCCCTTTGTGAACAAGGTTATGAGTCCTGAAAAAGCCAAACCTCCGAGCAGCTTAAATGGACCTGAGAAGGATGGCCTAACGTTCCGTACTTCATATAATTCTTGGAACAGCCATGAATTCTTGAATGCTTCTTCGTATGACCTCAACTCCAATGCTATAGCACTGCTAAGCGGGGTATATTCATCTCCACTTTCCTCAGCTTCCTCCTTTAGAATAGCTTCCTTTTCCACTTCCTCGACCGTCTTTAATAAATTCTTTTCCTGGAAGGCCTTGAAAGTAGATTCCGCGGCTAGAATTCCCGATTTGATAGCAGTGTGTGATCCTTTAATCTTAGGAACGTTCATGAATCCAGCAGAAGCTCCCACTAAGACTCCTCCAGGGAAAAATAACTGCGGAACAGACTGAAGTCCTCCTTCGTTCAAAGTTCTAGCTGCGTATGATATACATTTACCACCTTTTAGTACACTTGAATAAAAGGGGTGGTGTTTTAATTTCTGAAATTCTTGGTAGGGCGAAATCCAAGGGTTTTTGTAGTCTAACCCTACGACTAATCCAACAGTCACCAATCCATCACCAAAATGGTATTGAAAACCACCACCATAAACATCTTCACTCAAGGGATATCCCATGGTGTGTCCAACGTAGCCTCTTTTGAAGTTCTCTGGTTTTACTTCCCAAACTTCTTTTATACCTAGGCCATAAGTTTGCGGGTTTCTTCCATCCCTTAACTTATACTTCTTGATGGCTTTTTTGCTTAACGAACCATGGCATCCTTCGGCCAGAACGGTCAGCTTACTATTAAATTGCATACCTCTTTCAAAATCATCGTTCGGTACTCCATTTTTACCAACTCCCACATCCTTGGTAGCGACTCCTATAACGCTGTTTGAAGCCTCATCTATGACAAGTTCATCCACTGATATTCCACTATATAATTCCACTCCAAGCTCCTCCGCCTTCTCACCTAGATATTTGGTGACTTCACTTAGTGACACAATATAGTTCTTGCCAACATTGGTCATCTGTGGAGGTTCTGGAACAGGAAATGAATCATTGGGAACTAGGAATTTCATATGTTCCTCTTCCACTAGTGTCGCCATATCATCTGGGAGAGGGATCCCTTCGTCGGTGTAAAAAAGCTCTCTCAATCCGCGGGGTTCCAAAACAGCTCCACTGACTATATGGGATCCCATATCTGGTGCTTTCTCCAACACAACAACCCTAAGAGTACCATAGCCTTCCTTACTGTCTAATTGTTTCAAGCGAATGGCTGTGGCCAATCCCGCAACACCTCCTCCAACAATACAAACGTCGGCATGATCAACAACCCTTTGTTCTGTCAATAGCTGCTGCTTTTCCTCTGTCATTCTTGAAAATGGTACCTCTTTGAAACGTGATATTCCTGTGGAGAATGAACGTAAGGCCTTGGAATAAGGTCTGAATGCTCCTAGCCTAAAACATGACATTCTGTAAATGGCATCAGAAGAAATCCTGCTTATCCTAGGGAGCAGCATCGATGAATATTGACGATCTCGGTGAAGAGTTTCAATTTTTACTCACGAGTATACTAACTTTCTTCAGAACTTTTATCACGTGAGACATCTGCAACTCTTTGAACTAAGCGACTAACCAATGAGATGCAACATTATTGTAATGCTACGCAAATATTGACGAAAGAGTGAAAACAAATATAAATCTAGAAGGATATTTTTCTGTCGATCCACAATGTTGACGAGTAGTGAAGGTAATTGTACTAATTCTTCCGCAAATCGCTTATTCTTCTGTTTATGTATCGTAAACTAAGATTTCTGGTTTATCGTGTACCTATCAATATTATCTAGTATAAGTATATTCTTTCGCCCCTGACTGATGACTTTCTGCTTCTCATAGTTTTCCTCTAACCAATCAACAATATCATAGCTCAGTTCGATAACTTTTGTGTCGTAGAAACGTAAAGTAATTGTAACTTATCACCATGTCAGTCGCAGAATTTGATGCTACGCTAAAAGAACTTAAGACACTGAAAGCCCCAGGGGTTTCAGGCTCTAGAATTAAGAAACTAGTAACATTTGCCGTGGAAAACGTATCTCAGGAGTCGCAACTTGTTGATGTGATGTACGACAACTTCAAGCTGGCTCCCCCCACTCATAAGTTGGGCTATGTTTATGTAATCGATGCAGTAGCAAGGCGATACTTTGATCTTATGACTGGTAATCCAGTTAATTCCGATTCTAAAAAGGGTTCTTTTGAGGCAGGAGTGTACAAGATCCAAAATATAATCAAGCAAGTTATAGAAGAGTCATTTGCAAGTGGAATCAACGAGGAGCAGAAAGAGAAACTCAGTAAACTTGTAGACATTTGGTCACGATTCAACACATTTGAGTCTAGCATTTTGAGAGATATCAAGTACAAATACTTTAGATCTACTACTCCTCCGGGCTCTCCTCCCAGTAGCCGATCTTACCTATTGCAGTCTGGCAATTCAACGGAGACAAAAACTGATCCTACAGCTATTTTGCAGCAGCTGGCGTCGCAAGCAGGCTCCGTAAGCAAGAGTGCACCTAATCCCAGCTCCACTCCTTCATTTGTATCTCCACCTGCTGCAAATGCTCCTGTGCTGTCTAATCCCAATGATCCTAATGCCATTTTCCAAATGCTGCAACAGATGCATGGTGGACAAATGGCTCAGCACCAACAACCACACCAAGCACAGCAGCTTCAACAATCTCAGCCACAATATCAGCAATTTCAGCCGCCTCAAGGTCAATCCCAAGCTCAGTCCCAATCTCAATCGTATCAAGCCTATCGAGACAGGAATGAGGAAGACCATACTAGAAGAAATGATCAGAGATCCAGATCAAGATCTCCTAGAAGAAGAGAAGCTGCCAACTCTAGTGACTCGCCAACTCTTTTTCCAGGTGAGAGGAATGACCCTTCAAACCCTCACTTTAGACAGAAGCCTCTCTATTACGATAACACTCTGCCTCAGGGATCTGTTAAAGTTCTGAGCAGAACTGTTTTTGTTGGTGGTGTCAACCCTGGTATGGATGAAATAAAACTCTCGACGATATTGAGACCATTTGCTGAGGTACAAAGTGTAATCTTGAATCCGGGTAAGAAAATTGCCTTTGTCAAGGTGTACTCCAGACAAGAAGCTGAGAATGTTATCAATAATTTTGTTAGTCAGACAAACACTAGTCTTCGTACCAGATGGGGTGTAGGATATGGGCCAAGAGATTGCTGCGATTATCAAAGAGGCGTCTCAATTATTCCTATTGATAGGTTGACCGATGCTGATAGACGGTGGGCAGTTGAAGCAGGCTGGGGAGGAACTGGTGGTGAGCCATTAACAGGAGGACAAGTATTTGAAGAGCCAGATATTGAAGTCGGCCATGGAGTCTCTTCTAAAGCTATTTCAAGGAAAATGCCTACAAATAGTGCCCGAAATGGACCTCGCTCTAACCGACCGGGAGAGATGCAAGATAATCTAACTCCTTCAGCTTCTGCAGTTCCTCAGTTTACGCCTAATCTTATCCAATCTAATCCCTTAGGACAACTATTCAATAGCCCAAGCTCCACTGCAACTCCTAATGCGACTATAAACCCTTTGAATAGTTTTGCGTCACCTCCACCACAGATGCAACCCACTATACCTCTGAGTCAATCTCAACAGCACCCTTCAACTTCAACTCAGCCTGATGTGAATGCTTTGTTCCAAAACTTGGCAAGCCTGGTAAATAACCAAAATAAGTAAATAGGCAGCATAATACTGGTTTCATCTAACTGATAATCTTACCAGCCATACAAACCTAGATAAGTATCAAAAGCAAAAATGTATACAGCCGGTTCGCATAGTCAAACTTTGTTCACCAACAGCCCATTACCAGCGAGATGCTATCTCATCCGCCTCCTTACGGAACGTGTACCCTGCTGGATTGCTCCCCTTGGGCGGTGGCACGTTTCATTGCTCGCCTTCTCCCACAGATTACTCGTGTGGAAAATATTGCGGACCGCCAGGATCGAACGAGACACCTCAATTGTAAGCTATTGAGAATCAAGGTCAAGTAACTACCTCCCCCGGATGCGCCATAACAGCCTAGTTTACTCTTAACGGGAAAGTATATTTTATATTACTAAGTTGACATCTATTTTCTCCTCCTTTTATCTGGTCCCTCTTCAGTTATACTTTCAGGAGGCATCCGTTTAAAGTCTAACGGTTGTGATCCGTTAGTTGGCTTCGCAATCTTTTTAGTGAAATAGGTGATATCTCTAGCTTCATTTATCAGGTAACGGCCTTCGTTCTTGATGTTTCCAACACTGGCTGACACTCTGTAAATATTCAAATAGTTGGAATCAAACGATTTGATCTCTAGATGAGTAAAAGGAATCTTTGGATCTAACCATGATTTAATATCTTCTTTCATCAACATTAAAGGCATTCGCTTGTGCAAATTGGCTAGTTTCTCAGATTCCGCATCTTTCGTCACTACAGCATAGCATCGATTCTTGCTGTATATACCAGCAAGGAAAAAAACATTTTCTGTTTTGTGGGATACATAATAGGGAATCTTGTCCTTCCATTCGTAGTAACCTTCAATTGGGACAACACATCGCAATTGGTTAATACTAGATTTCCAGAGTTGGCTAGACCTCAGAGTTTCCCACTTGGCATTGAAAGTGGAGTATCCTTTCAAAAATCCCCATTTCATATATTCTAACATTCCTTTGTGACAATTGCTTTCTACAATCTGAAAGTAAACCGGATTTGTAGTAGTAGGGCCAATATTATATCGGGAGCTCCTTTGAACTTCGTTGACGGCTTTATCGACCGGTAAGTCGTGCATCTCCATCCAATCTACCAGATCTTGGTGATCTAAAGACATGCAATATCTGCCGCACATAGTCTTTTAAACAGGTTTTGGGAAAGCAGTGTGAATTAGTCAATGTGGATTAGTCAATGTATTTCTCTGTCAAAAGCTGGATCCTATCTTCTCGAATAATCATTAGCGAGAAAGCAAGCCATTATCCTTCCCTCATCAAAAAGGGTTGACTTGTTTGACGCATAATCTATAGTATTATCAATTTCCAGGTCCTAGGAAATTATAGGATTTTGTAAGTGGTGATGTGGAGACATTCTCGGAGGCTGGCTATTTTCAAAAGATTTTACAGCTACCATCGTCCCAAGGAGAATGTTTGGAAAAGCAGGTTGTTCATGGCCTCAATAGCGTCCGTCATCGCTGGCTCAGTTTCATGGTACTATTTTTGGCCTCATCATACTTTTTCTACACCGGTTGCTAAGACTTTAAGGAAGGGTCTCAAGGCGGAGTCTGATAAGGGTGATTTTGACTACAAAAGCGCATTGGAATCTTACAAGATGGGATTGAGACAGGCAAAGGAAGAAAATATACCTGAATGGTCTAATGAATACACTGGAATTCAACTTAAAATAGCCGAAATGATGGAGTATTTGCATGATTATGGTAGTGCCCTGTTAATGTATAAACAAATTAACTCAGCGTACCTGACATTCTTGAAGAGTGACCTAGCTGAAGATGATGCTTATTCTAAGTTCTCAAAACCTTACATCATACTAAAAAACTTGAGAGTATCTGTGAAGATTGCGCGTGTGCTAGAGCGTTCAAATCAAACAGAGAATGCTTTGAAAGTCCTTAAACATGCTATGATGCTGTGCTCAAATTATGCTATTGCTAAATCGGCAAAAGCGCAGGGTAAAGATCTCAAAGGGGTCAAATTAGTTATCGAGAATAACAGAATACTAGTCAATAACAATGAGGAGATCAAAGTTGAACGGAACAGAGAGAATTGGTCACCATTTACATTTGAGTTTTTTAACGCGTCTGACTACTATGTGTCCTTATGTACAGCTTACGGAAATCTAGAAGAGGCAATCAGAGAACGACAAAGGAGTCTACTCTTCATGGTGCTAGCTCAGGTCCCAGGGGGTGATATTCTACTATCGCAATACAACCTAGGTTCTTTGTTATACATGAAGGCAGAGCAACTTGAGTCCTTAGAACTCAAATATAGAAAGGACTTACCTCGACAACAAGAAGAACTAGAACGGACAGTGACAACAAAAAATGATTATCTATCAGCGGCGACTGAATGTTTTGAGACGGTGAGAGAGATGGCAACTTCTTTGGATCAAAAGCAAAAGACAGGCTCAACCAACGCAATTCGCACGAGTGGCATCAATGAGAACAATTCTATTAAATCCAAAGTTTTGTGGTTCCAAGTTGACCAAACTACAGATGATTCCATAGCACTATCGACATATGCATTAGGTGTAATTAAGTTACACGGAGGAATGTATAAAGAAGCCGAGGATCTACTAAAGGAGACAATGAAGAGAGCTTCTAGAACTAATTACACTGAATTGATTCAAGAAACCCAGAGGGAGCTGGGAAAGCTTGAGCAAGAAATAAAGCATGGACCAAAACTTGTATCAGCTAGTAAAACTACTACTACTAGATAAGTTGGGTTCTTATTTTGAGCATTTTTATTGGGGGTTGTCTTAGTTGTATATAGGGAAGGAGTCTATATAGTATCAAATTACTTACCGCCTGAGTTTCGCTAATTTCGTACTGAGCCCTGCTCTTATAAATCTCACTACTTGTTGTCTCAATTCCGGTGTCAATGCTTAAACGAGTAAGATTTGGTAAGAATGTCCGCCTGTTTAGGTCATCTGCAAGGTCTTTACAAGACTCGTTACACTACTTCAGTGATCCAAATGGCAAGCCCATACCTCATCCTTTCGCATCTACTAAAGGCCATGATTACGGACATGATCAAGTTCGGGTTCCGCCAGCACCAGCACCTACATCTAAGCCCTTTTTCACGCCGTTTAGAATTTTTGCTTTACTAACGGGCCTGGGTGCAAGTTATATATTGTTCCAAGATTTTTATCGATTTGAGTTAGATCCAGAGGTGTTTGATCTCATAAAAAAGGGTTTAGAAGCGGAGAGTGATAAAGGCCATTTTAACTATAAGCTAGCTCTAAAATTCTATCTTGAGGCTTTGCACCAAGGGACAGATTTTAATACTCATACATCCTTACTTCTCAAAGTTTGTGATATGCTAGAAAAGTTGGGTCTCATCAACGAGGCAAGATTGTACCACCTTGATTTGATTTCGACAACTTTATACAACATGGTCATCCCAAGTGATAAAAAAGACCTAGTGGATAGACCCAAAGCAATAAAGCACTGTTTGATGTCTTTGGTTAAAGCTACGGAATTGTCGCAAGATGCCAGTCCTAGTGAACTAGAGGACCTCAAAACGTTGTTCAATCTTAGCTTAGAAGCCGCTGCGATGACCATTCAAAGCCAGGGAGGAGCTCTTCAGGAGAATATGAATCAGTTGATGGCTTCTCAGGGCCAAAATCCAACGGAAAGTGAAAGTGTGGAGATGATTTCACGTATTTGGAGAAATCGAAAGGCGGCTAGCATGTTTGTAGATAACATGTTAGATGCAATGGAAGTGTTTTCTTCTCTTTTACTACGTATGGGAGATTTTGGAGGAGCAATTAAAGTGAAGCAAGATGTTGTTCAGTACTTGATGGCAATGGGGGAACCCATTGGGGATATTTTTCTGGCTCAGAGTTCAATCGGCTCTCTGCTTTATCTTCAATCTGCTATTGCTGAGTTTAATAGTGAAAACATCAAAAAGAAGTTAGAGCAAGGCGATAGTCGCGAGCTCACCTCTGAGGAATACTCCAAATTGCAAGAAGAGCTGCAAGTTTGTGAAGCGGCTGCTAAAAGTTCTTTGAATGCTGCCCAAACGATATTTTCTGCAATAGTTAGCAATAACTCCTCCAGATTTCGATCATCGAACAACATGTTGGTTATAAGTAAAGATGGGCCGCAGGCTACCGAGGAGAAAATCCTCGAGAAACAAAGGCAAAGTGACTATAATCTCAAACAGGCAGCTACGATAAGTAAATATGGACTGGGGCTAGTCAATCTGCGATTTGGTCGGGCTCAAACGGCACGAAGATTGATTAACGAAGCATTAACAAGCTCAAGAGGTTTAGAGGCTGATCTTGGTTTTGTAGAAGATGCTGAAGAAGCACTTCGAGCAATCGAACAGCTACAAGAATCAGAAGAATAGATATAAAAACCACAGAGTATATTAATATGAACGTGTGTTAACTTACGAACTTGAAGTCATAACTTGCCAGACACGGATAACGTTGTCGGTATAACCGGAAAACAAGTTCTGACCATCAGCAGACCAAGCCAAGGAAATACAGTGTGGGTCTCTAGCCTTAGTGGAGGTGGAAACAAATTCAGGTTTCAGCTCATCCATTGGCTTACGCTTCTCCAAGTGGAAAATCTTGATAGACTTGGAAGTAGCAGCGCATAACCAAAATCTGTTAGGAGAGAAAGCAACAGCATGAACTTCTTCTTTTGCATCCAAAGTGTACAAAACTTTCTTAACAGAGAAATCCCAAAGTATAATGGAACCATCCTTTCCAGCAGAAGCACAGAGGGATCCATCTGGAGAAACGGTAATTGCAGTAACGTAACCAGTGTGTCCAACAAAGTCTGCAGTCAATTTCATTTCATTCAAATCCCAGGACTAAGATAGTGAGTTAGTAAGAGCATATCTAAATAATTAATATTTCAAGTTCAAACCCAACTTTGAATTGCCATCCATTTCCTTTGTTTATATCAGAGATCTTGGTGTAAAAAGTCTCATCCAGTGAAGATCACTGTCTGAAGTAGCAATATTGTTTTAACATCATGTGAACAAAAGAAACGGGCGATAAAGTAAGAAGGGGTTGAAAAAGCGAAAAAACCATGCAAAAGAAAAAAAAACATACCTTAACCAACTTGTCAGAGGAAGCAGAGATAATGTCAGAAGCTGATCCAGGAACAAATCTGACAGAAGTAACCCAGTCGGTGTGACCCTCCAAAGTGGCAACCTCTTCACCAACAATGTTCCAAAGTTTAATAGTCTTATCTCTAGAAGCAGAGGCAATAACTCTAAGGTTTTGAGACAGATCCACGGACAAAACATCAGAAGTGTGACCGGCGTATTTGATGATCTCTCCGGTCTTTAGGTTCCACAAACGAACAGTCTTGTCCCATGAAGAAGACAGGGCAAATTCACTGTCCAATGAAAGTTTACAGTCAGAAACAATATGAGAGTGTCCCTTTAAAGCCTTCTTTGGCACACCATAAGCTTGGTCGTCTCCGTTCAATTGCCAGACAATCAGGGTCTTATCTCTGGATCCAGACAGTAAAATATCTGGGTTAGTAGGGCAAGTGGCCAAAGAAGTGACCCATCCACTGTGTCCTGAAAAATAGTTAGTATACGTTGTGATTTATACCAAACAATGCAGTGGAAATCTATTTGCAGATTCCATTAAAGTAACCTACCTTCCAAGGTACCTCTCAAAACAAGAACTTCTCTGTTGTCAGCCATTTTATGAACTATTCTATTGCACTAAGAGAATAAAATATCCGTATGTACTGTCTATTTTTTTTCAACGATCGAGCAGAACGAGTGCCTGGTGTGTGGATGTTGAGAAGGAAGAGCTAAGACATAAACCGACTAAATAGGCAGGTATGTGACTTTGTTTTTTAACCTCGAAATCTGGATGATCAGAATGCGCGATCCAGTCAAAGAAGCCCCCTAATAAAGTTAGCGAATTATTGGTGTGCCGTGGGGTAGACGTGCTTCAACAGATAGTAAAGATTAGAGTGGACTGTTCATATCAGCGTAAACGTCATTGCATCACCGTACTGAAAAGAGAAGATCCGGTTTTTACAATTCTCATTTTTTGGTAATCAGAATTCTACTAAAGTTTGTTCATGTCATCAGAAGGTCATCTATTTTATATTAAGCAACGTCTTGATTCCTTACATGACATCGATTCAAAAATAGCTGAAATTCTAAGAAACCTGGCCAATGCAACCAAGAAACTCCGAGAAGGTGAAGAATTAGCTTCTAGAAATGAAGACCTGCCGAAATTAGCTGAGATCAAGTCTGAATTCAAACATTACACTCATAACTTCTATGAGAACTTGTCAGACGCTACGATAAGTTTAAGAAAGGAAATCAAGTTGCTAGACAACCAGATAAGTGGAGTATACCATCTAGATTCTGTACGAAAGAAAGAGCAATCTACGACCAAATATGAACATTCAGATATTACAATTATTCCCATAAATATCAACAAAAAGGCAACCAATCTTGCCAATGATAAGCTCAAACAGTTCATCAAAGATGCAGATCTCTTAACAGATGATATAGACGAAGGAATGAAAGATTAAAAAACAAGTTTAGCAAGTAAAGCAACGGCAATTGTAACCATTAATCCGCAACTTCCAATAACTTTCGTTAAATATAATCTTCTTGAAGGGACGTTACCGGAACGATCAAACCAAACCACACCTTTATCTAAGAGCTCAAGTGTCGCTCTGTTTTTTTTTGTGTAAGGAGGATAACGAGCTTTAATCAGGAACTCAGCCCACAGCGGTTGTTTTAGAACTGTTCTTGAATGACTGAAAGACTCAAATGACCACTTCCCATGGTAATTTCCATAGCCTGAATTACCCACTCCACCGAACGGTGCAGTATAAAGCCCAACATGCATCATCGTTTCATTTATACAAACTCCTCCCGATCGTAAATTGTTTAAAATGTACCTTTGCTCTCGAAGGTCTTCAGAGAAGATGTAACATGCTAGCGGGGTGTCATGGTTGGTTTTCACCTTGCTCACAGCATCTTCTATAGTTGAGTACTTGATTATAGGAAGAATAGGGGCAAAATTTTCAGATCGCATGGTCTCATCGTCCCAAGATACGTCACAAATCAATGTAGGAGGTATAAAGTTAGTATCTTCATGGGCAACACCAAAACTGATCTTTTTGCCCTTGGTTTTTTGCAATGTGGTCAGAGTTCGTTTGAATGACTTTCGATCAATAAGATGAGTAAAATCACTTTTGTCTGTGATGTTGCAATAGAATTCCTTTAGTATCTTAGTAGATTCTTGTACCACGGTACTATAAATACTTTCGTCAACTAATAGATAATCTACCGCCACGCAGGTTTGCCCACCGTTGACAAATGAAGACCAAATAATTCGACTTAGAAGTGTCTTAATTTTAGTAGCCTTACAATTGGAAGTTAAAAAGCAAGGGGACTTCCCCCCTAATTCTAAGATAACAGGAGTAAGTTGTTCAGCAGCTGCTTTGGAAACAACTTTTCCCACATGTTCGCTTCCAGTGAACATTATCTTGTCAAACTTCTGTTCCAACAATTTCTGGGTTTCAGTAATTCCTCCATTAACTACAGATACAATTGGGTAATCAAAACAACTCTGTAGCACCTCAGTTAGGAGTGTACTGCAGTTGGGAGTAAGTTCAGACGGCTTGAAGACAACAGTGTTTCCAGCAGCAATGGCTCCAATGATAGGAGACAAGGAGAGAACGATTGGGTAGTTGAACGGTGCAATGATAAGTATTACACCAAGAGGAATTTTTTCCACCGTGCTATAGGTGGTACCGAAAGATAATGGAAGGTATTCGACTTTCTGGGGTTTGCTCCATGACTCCAAATACCGCATCACATAAAGAATTTCTCCGAAAACTTGTGCTAGATCCAATCTAGATGTCTCAAATTGAGACCTGTTGAAGTCCTTATTGAGAGCATCCTCAAACTGTGTCTGATGGTCCAACAAAACATAGTACAGATTCCGCAATTGATTCAAACGATTCTGGACAGTTAGTAGTACCTTACTATCAAAAACTTGTCGGGCGCTATCTACGAGAGAACTAATTTCTTCAACTTGAGTGTATTCCAGCATTATTGAGCAAAGATAGGGTGTTCAAATAAAAGACAAACAGTAACACAATTCAGCCCCAAATTTTCTTGAAATTCGAAGAGCAAGCAACAAGATAGCAGAAGTAATCCGCAGCAAGAAGTTTACAGTCGAGCTAGGAAAAAGAAAAATCTCAGGTATCACTTTAACCTATGATTATGAAGGTTTCCAGCCGAGAAATGGAAAACCTCGGGAGGTATCACTTTAGCATGTGAGTACGAGATCTAAGGTAGCTGTAAATAATAAGCAATTTAAATCAAGTGGATGCTCCCCCGCACATTGGTCCTCGTATACTATCCAGTTGACAAACTAAAGTATTACTAGTAATACTACCCAATCTTCATAACGTTTGGCAAGAAAGAAACTAACAACATAGTGCTGAATGCTACAGCACTCCCTAGTCGATCCATATGTCATCACTAATGTTCTTGAAATAGTCAATATTAAAGTCGATAAGTAGAACAAGTGGTTGTTTATTCGAGCATCTCCTTTAATTCTACACCCGATCACTCAACTCTCCATCACACACATTTTCCGCGGCTTATCATCTAAATCTGTTCAAAGCATGTTTAAAAGAAAACAAAAGTCAACAGAATCAAGAGTTCAGCCTACGCCGAACTCCACTAGCAAATTGCTTGACATGAACAAAGTTCTGGACAAAGGTCTCTCTGTAGGTGTGTCGAATAAATCATTTCAATTGACTGATTTATCAAGGTATGGTGTCAGTGGTGGTATTTTGTGTATGGCATTTGATCCTATCCAAAGCCTTTTAGCAATATCAACAGGTAAAGGGGAAGTGCACGTTTTTGGACAAAAAAAAGTCGAAGTTGCATTTGTACTTGAATCCACTTTGCAACTCATTACCCTTAAATTCGTTAAAGGGATTTATTTAGTAGCAATTGATGCCAAAAGCACAATTTTTGTATTTTCACTACATTCCAAGAAGCTGCTGTACAGCTATTCTGCACCAGGTATCATCACCTCCGTTGAAACAGATTATTCGCTTGAGTTTTTGATAATAGGCCTTCAAAACGGTTCTTGTGTCTTTTACGATATCAGCATTGGCAAAGTAATTCCATACAGAATTAATAATCTGCAGGGAAAAGTTTTACCTTCAATAAAGTATGTGAGCCCAGTTTTATCCATCAAATGGCATCCCAGAGATATAGGGACCGTACTAGTCACCTATTCACATGTCGCCGTCATATATTCATTTGTCACAGACGAAATCAAGCAAGAATTCATATATAAGCCAAAGTACGGCCGAAACGTTCAACTGGTAACTGCTCTGTGGCATCCTAATGGACTCAACATTGTCACTTTATGCGATGACAATTCATTTGTATTCTGGGATTCCAATGATGGTACTATTCTGCAGGCGAGAACTCTTTACGACACATACATCAGTCAGTCTACTTCCGTACCAGATACCCAAGGGTTGTCACCAATAATCAAAATCTCCTGGATATGTGCAAAGGACCCAGAACATACTCAGCTTGTTATATGTGGAGGTGACACACCAGAGAAGTTAGGTGCTCAGAATTTAACATTGTTGGACTTTGGGCAAACTCCGAAGTATTCAGTTACCTCTTATGAGAGTATGGGAAAGTATTACGCCTCCCCCAAATCTCAACGAGTAATGCCAATTCACAATAGCACGGCCATAATTGACTTTCTTCCTTTAGGTGAAGCAAGCCCGTATTTTGGCGGTAACCATGACCCAAGGTATATCTTGGTCTTATCAGATAGTGGTGATTTGAAGCTTGTAAACTATCCATTGGGAACCATCAACTACGAGGCCGGAATCTTGCCCCCAACACTAACGTGGATGAACCCGAAGATATCTTGTTCACGTGCCTGCCCGGTTCCAAGAAGCCAATGGTTGGGTATGCTGAGCGTTTCATCTGCAAGAAAAGTACGACCTCTGCTTAAGGGTGGAAGTTCACAAAAGAAATCTGATAGTGCGTATTCATTGGCATCAGCATTGATAACGGGTCATGAGAATGGATTCATCAGAATGTGGGACGCATCTTCTGGAGAACTTGATGTTTCTTCTTTGCTTGAAATTGACCTTACCAAAATTTTACAGGACGACTCGAATGATGTCACTGTGACAAATGTTTCGTTTGCCGCTGACACTGCCGAGCTGGCAGCTTCCACTTTGAGCGGACACGTTTTACTCTTTAAGTTTGCGAAAAACTATAACTACAATCCCAAAGCCTCTGACTTAAATCGGCGATTTAAAAGTTTGAACTTGAAGCATGATAATAAAGCCCATAACAGTCATAGTGCTCAGATTCTCAACGACATCAGTGATCGCACACCATTAGACTTGAAGGAAGGCTTTTTGCCTGTATCTTATATCCGAAAGAATTCAGGAAAAGTAACCTCCTTGATAAACAGTAACATAGGTTTTGTTGGTATTTGTTACGAGTCAGGGGAGTTAATGATCATTGATAGACGAGGCCCCTCCATACTTTTTTCAATTTTTCTCAGCGAGCTTTGTGAAGTTAAACCTGTATATGGTACTTGCTTAGAGGTAGGAGTAATGGCATTGAATCAAGATACATTTTCCTCATTAGTTTTGTTATTAGGAACAAACACAGGAGACCTATTACGATTTCAAATTACTCCAAGTTCAAATGGAAGTTTCCAGGTGAAGTTTTATGACACTTTCAGCGGTGCTACGAATGGACCATTATATCAATTGACTTGTATTGATGGGGAGACAGGAGCATTCACGATTGCAACTTTAGGTCATTTCAAAAAATTGTCCAGTGGTGTGGTCATTCGAAGCCTTATTATCGCCTCAGGTAACTCAGATATTAGAATCTTAGATAATAAGCTGCACAAAGTCACACACAAAACGATCAAAAGCGGAATTGCTACCTGCGGAGTCTCGGTTATCCCTAATTCAAATCAGGGCAATTCTCCAGTATTAAACGTTTTATCTAAATCAAATGATATCAAGATTTACTCTTTACCATCCCTGAGAGAGATAACGACTCTACTGCTGCCATATCCAGTCAACACAGAATGTTTGACGTATAGTTCCGTGATTGCGAATGGTGAAATCTTGTTACGAATCAATGAGAGCGAAGCTGGACTTGTGGATATTGTTACACATTCAACATCAGAAGTATCGACAACAAGAAATATTGACAATCTATTCAATGATTCTCTGATTATCCCATACAGACCAACTGTGAATACTGTACAGTATCTTAAAAGAGGAACCAAACTAATAACTTATCAAGATCTTATTCAATTAATGTATGGAGGGAATGTTTCTTTACGCAGTTCAAATCCAGATTCCGAATTGGCTTTCCAAATATCACCGTACAACCCCAATAACCAGGGCGTTTTGAACTCTATGGTTAACAGTCCACTATTGAAGACTCCATCGAAATTTGGCGAGGAAAGTGACTCTCAAGATGAAGAGTTCAACTACAATAAACCAATTCGCAAGCACCACGTTGCTACTCTCAATCCCTTGAAACAAGCATATAGGTCCATACAGAGTGGTATCGAGTCTTTAGATGAAGCTGGCAATGATTATGCTAGTAATTTTAAAGAAGGGTTAAATTCAACAATCGGTGAAGCACAAACTGGTATATTAAAGGCAGGCCTTAGATCGAAGCTTGGGTGGTAGATGCATATAGGATTGAAATACATATAATATATGGCTCCTCTGTTGGTGGAGCTAGATGGTGTCAATATCTAGAGACGATCTTTTGTCTTCAACTGAGGCTCGATGACAAAGTGTTAATCGTATGGCGCGAATATTTTTATATGCCGTGGGATGTCCCTTCCTAAACGATCTGTTAAACCTGTTGAGCAATCTCTGATTTCCCCAGTCGATCATAAATTTTATCAGTGGACCAAAGAATTAATACTGGCGAATTGTTTTCATGTCAAAAATTAACATACTTGATTTGCCTCAAGATGTTATAGTAAACTCCATTATTCCCGAGCTAGACAGGGCGGACATCGATTCCCTAGGTTGTACTTGCCGTGCGTTTGAGACGTTAACACAAGATTCGACAGTTTACCGTCACTTATATGCTAAAACTTTTGGACATAACCCTGTGCCACTCAGTTTTACGTCTACAAAGTGGCCCGAACTATATAAACTACGATCCACAGGTAAGCTGTATACTTGGGGTAAATCCGGTGGATGCAGGCTGGGATATTCATTAAAAGAGGTACCACGTTCACATTTGGATAGACGAAGATTTAGTGTCAATATCATCTTGCCAACATTGGTAGAACGATTGGGCAATTCGGTTTTGGCTGATGTGTCTGGTGGAGGGTTTTCCTTTCAAATTTTGACTGAGGATGGTACGTTGTATTTTACTGGAAGCAGTTGGCACGGCGGCCTCAAGGGTCCTGGACCTGTGGATAGAGATAGGATATCTGAGAATCCACCAAGGGCTCATCATGGACCAGGAGTTCCACCAATGCCCCGACATCCATTAATCCCTTTACCAAGGATAACCACAATGCCCCCAATCGAAACTCAAACTCCAAGAATTACCGATTTGTTGCCAGAGCTTCATTCTCCGATAAATTCAGCTTTAGCACAACCCAATGAAGTCCGTGAAGCAACTGGTGTTCTCACTAAGGTGAAGATTGACTCTGAACGCAAGATTCTAACGGTAAGCTCAGGGAGATCTCACTTCATTGCGCTCGACGATTGTGGAACTGTTTGGTCTTGGGATTGTCCACAGCAAAAAGTAAAGGGAATGAAACTCAGTTTTAATAAGCCAAACAATGAGCCACTCAACAACTCTTCGAATATCATCACACAAATATCCGCAGGCTGGAACCTAAGCAGCATATATGTTTTGAATGTGGGAATTGTTGTTTGGAAATCAAGAGATTCCTTTGATCGTTCCAAAAGTGCAGTTCAGGCTCATTATAAAGTAATCCCGAAAACTGGAAGCAATAACGAAGAGCAGGTAATAGACCTGGTTGCCCTGAACTCGGCTATCATCTACATTACGAAGTCGGGGAAGTGTTATTTGGTAAAGGTTGATGATATTGAAACTGTTCCGAACACGGAGCCCATTCCGTTAAACAGCTTTAACAGGTACAAACCCGACAGTAGCTACAGCTCTGACGATGTCAAATTTATTAAGTTAAGCGGCTCATTCAAAACATTCGCAGCCTTTACAGATGATGGGCAAGTTCTCATTGGCGACCTGAATAACCTTAATTTTGTGAAGGTTATTGAGTCGTTGCAACACAAGGACTGTATCTCAATATCAGTTGGAGATTACCACTTTCTTGCCCTGCTGAGGGACAAAACTATGCTATCATGGGGTAGGGAATCCCAGTATTGTGGATGCCTTGGACTTGGAGACGGCAAGCAGTTTGTAGAACGAGGATTAGGGACGCAAGATGAAGGCGGTTATACAATAATTAGTCCAACTCCAATATCTGTTGAAGGTCAGGTTTTGGCGATCGCTGCCGGAGGATGGCAATCTGCCGCAATAATCAGCAACGGAGCGGTTGACAAGAGCTCTTCATTTTAGTTGGAATGATATAGAGTATTTATTTTCTGAAAATTCGAGAATTATCTATCTAGCATTATTAAAATACTTCTCTGCGAATCTTGTCCAAGCATCATTAATGTGGTCCAAGAATGCAGAACCTATCATCGAATCTCAGCCAGTGAGACTACATTCCCTTTCAAGAGATGCCTGTATCACTCCTAAAGGGGTGAGATCTTTTCTCAAGCTTTCTAGGCTATCCACTGATGATGTCCTGAAACAGCAACTAAACAATAAATTAAATCATCACGAATCAACCTATTCAAATCATAGAAAGGAAAAATCCTCAATTTGTAATGAGTTTATTGAATCGTCAATACTGCCCGCTTGGGAAGCAAGATCAAATGCTATTGAGTTCTGTCACAAGGAAGCTGTGAATTTTAGGCAAGAGATAAAGTCTGAAGAAAGTCAAACTAATAGAAAAAATGAAGTGATTGATACAAGAATCGATCCATATGCATTGAGGGATTCGCAGCAGGAACTGGAAGAAAAATATTCGAAAGTAGATCAACTTTTGAATTGGGTTAACAATGAGAAAACAATAGAGCAGATTGTTCGAAATAGGAGCATTGGGATACTACAGGATACTTGTCAACTAGACTCAGATACTCCATTGGTCAAGCGGATGAACAGCTGCCGGTAAAGGCAAAGAACACTTAGGCATAGCCGCGCTTCTTTCTAAACTATCTTGTATATAAGGTTTTTCTCAAATGAGATAGTGTAAGTATTTAGTTCACGACAGATTTCTTTGTACTTGCGGCGGCTGCTGCTGCCGCAAATTTATTCTGGTTATTCTGTTGTTTAATGATCATGTTTAATTGAGATGATGTTGAATTATTTGGTACTTGCTTAGACTTGATATTCAGATTTTTCATGCTTTCGGCAACATTGTTATTAGGAGATGCCTTTCTTTGTGTGGCGCTAGTTTTTGAACCCTGAATAATATTAGAGGCCATTTTCTTTCCCACAACTTTATTACCATTTGAATTTTTCTTTGATTCTAGCTTCTTTTTATTTCCGCTACGAATCAATTCTTTAGCTTTCAAAAGGCTCTCTATCCAGGACTTTTCGTTATGAGTACTGAAACCAACTCGCACTCCTGCATTTCCAGGGAACAATTCCGGTTCGAACGTCCGTATTAAGATGAGCTTATTAATGTTACTCAACTCAGACACCAAATAACCAGTTCGTTGCTGCTCATCAAAATCGTAGTCATAGATCGAAACATTCTTGTTTGTGAGTTTGATTTCTTGGAACGCTTTATAAAATGGGAAAGCTTGCATCATAGATGATGATTGTGGAGTACTCAGCTGAAAATCACAATTAATTTCAAACAAAAGAATCCGCGCAAGGCTGGTGATAACCATCACGCAGTTCTTCGCATCGTTGCTCAGTTTTGTTCTATTCTTTTCAATAATATCATTCAAAGTTATATCATCTAACTGAACATCTTCGAAACGCTTGTACAATAACTCAGTTTTGAATATGTTATCAAGCTTAAGAATTGATTCATTTAAGCCTAGCTTTGCCTTGATATCTTTGGGGATATTATTGTCTAGTAGTATTGGATTAATAGGCGACGAGCGCACCTGAGCAGGAGCTCGCACAGGTTCTGCTTTTTTGTGATTAACTGATTGAGCAATTCTACTTCGATCTTTGGATGATGGCGGAGTCTGCAACTGTTTTGAGTTATCAACCAATTGCAAACTGTTCCGTCGCTCCCTAGCTGTGGAAATATTGGGACCTTTGTTCCAGCTGGAAGAGTAACCTCCAAAAACTTCTTTGGGACAATGCGTTTGGATTGGAGAAAAAGATGACGAGGTTGCCAGATATGGTGTACCTGAATCGCCGTTATGCTGGGGGATAGGAGGCGAGTTCTGGAAGTTCCATTCCATTGCCGAACCTGAATTTGATGCCACTTTTCGGAGAGCTTTTGGCTCAATTCTTGATGCCGTTTTGGGAGGAGTTCTCATTGGGCTATTATGTAATGCATTCAGCGTAGTCTGGTGCTTCAAGCTTAGTTCATTGTTCTTTTCGGCAATCTTTTGCGAAAGAACCTTGTTCAAGGTTTTCTGAGATGTTCTTTGGGCAATCTGAGTAGAGTGGGGAAACAAAGACGTGGAGGCTGACCGAATCATAGATTCAGTCTGCAGTAGCTTTTGCTCCTGTTGCTGTTTTAGTCTCATTTGAGAAGTAGTAGATCTAATTGAATAAATTCGTGGGTTATAAGGTTCAAGTTTAGGTGTGGGTCTTTTCCAAATGCTATTCTTATTATCCCACTGGACATTTTGAAACCACTCATGGGATTTGACGTCTCCTATCGTAAATCGATCTTTTGGGTCGAGTACTAAAAGTTTCGAGATTAAATCCTTTATATTTTGGGGAATGAAGTAATTAGGAAAGGAGTAATCCAATGCTATAATCTTTTCAAATGTAAGGTAATCACTTTTCCCCTTAAATGGAGGTCTTCCAACAATCAACTGGTAAAGAATGCAACCCAGTGCCCATAGGTCGCATTCAAATCCTACGTGGTTGAACTTGAGTAACTCTGGAGAAACGTACTCTGCAGTTCCAACAAACGAACCTTGTCTACTACCAAATGATTCGCTTGGAGGGGGGCTATCTTTTTGATAATTGGATGGATCAGAGTTATCTTCACTCTTGTCGTCGAACACTCTTGCAGCTCCAAAATCAGTTACCATCAATTTGTATTCGTTATTCAAAAGAACATTTTCTGGTTTCAAATCCCTATGAACGACACCTTTGGAGTGTATAAACTCAACCACATCTACGAGCTGGGTCAAATAGTAGCCTGCTAGTATCTCGCTGAAAGATCCTAGTCTTGAGATGAGTGACAAGAGTTCTCCGTTGTTGGCATAGTCAATGACAAAAAATAATGAATCCATATCTTGAAAAGTATAATACAAGGTGACAATTCCAGGATGGTGCCCTAATTTGTTGAGAGTGTTCTTTTCAATGTTAACATATTTAATTTTGTTCTCCTTCAATATCTGATTCTTGGAAACTACCTTGATGGCAAAAACTTTACGAGATTGCACTGAAATACCCTTATATACTTTTGAGTAGGAGCCTAAACCAATGCATTCACCAAACTCAAAATCTTCGGCGGTCTTTTTGGACATGGTCGAACCAATCAAGGAGTAAAGGACAGCAATTAAAAAAAGATTGGCTTATATATGCAATAGGATGGTATGTTTTGAATCAACGTGAAGAAAATGACGGAATTGAAAAGAGACTCAATATTGTATATGAAAAATGCTTGTGGGGCTAAGGATTTGAAGAGAAGTAAGAAACTAAACTGGTTGAGGAGATATGCGATATGATGATCTGTTAATATGGTAATAGTACAAGAATTTCCCGATTTGGATATGAAGCGATTTTGTGCTATTCTATTCATGTCGTACTCTGGATGTGACGACATCAAGTAACCGTGAAGTTAACTACCACAAGAATGAAATAACAGCCACCGGAGCAGAATAAACGACCGATAAAAAGCTAATACCATAAAAACTATGTAAATATCAGTTAAACCCCTGAAACTAACAACTAGGAAAGCGTTGCAATTGCCGCAGTTATTCGCAGGTTGGAAAACGAATGTAATGATAACCAGGATAATCCTTGACCTCCGTAAGCCTTATCTTACTGTACAATAAAAGAAATAAAGGCTGTAACTCAATAGTTCACTTCGTTCAAAAACCTTGTTACTCGTCCTATTTAGCTTCTGTAACCATAACTATTCCAACGTAAGAACCAACTAAGGTTGTTCCCAGAATCATTAAAACTACCGGAAGTTGGATGGCTAGTTCCCGATTTGGAAATAGAGACATCAGAAAAGTGCCTTCATCTAAGAATGGTGATAGAAATAGCCATAAGGTGTAGTAGATAAACAGAACTGAGGTCACTGTAAGCCACATACAGTTAACCAACTAGATTTTACCCTTGATTTCTTCCGAGTCCGAGACGGCTCTTACACGTGACCTTTGAACATAGCATTGATGATTGTTGCTTCCGAAGCTAGCTAGTAATTCCCTTCTCTTCTATCTTGAACCAGACAACGGACATCATCTACCAACTCTAACCCAAATTAACATGTTGAGATCTTCTTCTTTGCGTACCTCTTTACCTATTTCCAGAAAATTGGCATCGTCTCTGGTAGCCACCAGAACTAAAGTGTCTCTTCCAGATTTGAGATGGGACTTCCATGAACTGGAACCATTCATTAGCGGCAAAATTAATGAGATACATTACTCTAAACACCACCAGACCTATGTAAACGGTTACAATGCTGCAATTGAGCAATTGTCTGAAGCTAAGGAGACCAATAACACACCTAAGGTAATCGAGCTACAGCAGGCACTCCGCTTCCATGGTGGAGGATATGTTAATCATAACCTCTTTTGGGACAATTTGGCTCCTCCAAAACAAGGAGGTGGGGAGCTTCCATCTGAATCTTCTGATTTTTCTAAGAAAGTCATTGAAGAGTATGGCTCTTTCGATTCACTAATTAGCCTTACTAACTCTAAATTGGCAGCTATCCAAGGTTCCGGTTGGGCCTTTATTGTAAAGAATAAGGAGAATGGTTCGGTTGAAGTTGTTCAGAGACCAAATCAGGATACTGTTTCTGGTAGTTTGGTCCCTTTGGTTGCTATCGATGCTTGGGAACATGCCTACTATCTACAGTACCAGAATGTCAAAGCTGATTATTTCAAGGCAATCTGGAATGTTATCAATTGGAAAGAAGCCGAAAAGAGGTTCGCCAAATGAGAAGTAGAAGCGATTACTTTAAGTAAGAAATTAGTTTCTGTTGACTATCTATTAAATAAATCAGAGATTTGTTATATGCCCTTTGAACTAAACTACAAAACTGCTCCAAATCCGAAAGTCACCTTGATTGAACGAATGTAATATTCTTCAAAATTGCTCTGCACTGCATCTTCTTCTCCCACAGGAATTCCAGTAAAGTTGACTTCCATCTTAGTTTCAGTGTTGCCTTGGTGGAAACTAATTTCGAGCTGAGCATAATGGCCTCTTTCCCATGTTGCAAGCCTCCATGACTGCACAATCTTTTTGTTCGGCTCGAGTTTATCAATCTTTCCGCTGATGTTTCCACCGAATAACTCAAATAACGATCCTTCCTTTGGTTCGATATTTGGAGGCGCCCTGGTCCAAGCTGCAACTCTTTCTTTATCCAAAAGAGTCGTATATAGTTGATCAGCACTGGTGTTGAACACGGGTTCCAGATGTAAGGTACTAGTATTGTACTTGGGCACCCGAGAAGACGAAGCATTTCCATCAATAGAGACTGGGGTAGTTTCCTTGAATATTTGGGTACTAACTTTCTCTTTGTGCAATTGATTGCTCTTAGTATACTGCGACTTAACTTGTTCAGCTGGCAATTGAATATCAGAACTATGGACTTTAATGAGATCAACTCCAAATTGAGATAATTTTTCCCTCAATTGAGGAATTAATTTGGATTTGGCTAACATTCTAATTTGTTCTTCTGTCTGATTATCAACGTCAGGATTACTGTGCACGCTTACTTCGAACTGGTAATCGTCATGTTCCGAATCATAAGCGACCTCTGGTATGGTAATTGAGCCCTTAATATTCTTTGAGTTTCCAGCATTTGTGAAACCAATAAACTCCAATACTAGCTTGAGATCGAACAAGGAGATTACCTTTCCTTTGCGCTGGCATACTTCTACATCCCCTTCGACAGAAGTTAAGTCACTGATGGCTACAGTAGCCGCTTCATCTTTTGATTCTAAGCCTACTAAAGCCTCCTTGAAGTACTGTCTACTCCAATCAATACAATTCTTATCTACCCAATGCCAGTTGTTAGGATTATTGACAACCATCTTATACTCTTAGGAATGATATTAGTGTTTCAGTGATATAGGAAACAAAAATGATAGAGGTTGAAATCAAATCGGGAACAGAGTAGAAGACCTGGGATCGAATTCTTTCTAGAATATTCGCTAATTGGGATACTTCAATACTTCAGTTCCGCTCTCTCTAGAGATCATTAGCCTTAGGATCTAACCTGACAGCGTATCGATGATATCAATGAACTAGTACATTCATCCCATTAATCTCGTTACTGGAAAACTGCAATTTGTCCCTGTTGATTTGCGAGCAATAACATGAAACCTTTGTTGATGCTGCGGATGGTTAAAATTGTTTACTGAATACATCGATCAAACATTGGAATCAACACGCGAAAGCTCGAGTCAAGTTAAAGCCTGTACAATGTCCCCTCCACATCTAGAGGGATTTTACTTTGACGAGCATAGAAAGAAGTACTTTAAGATAACGAAAGATACAGATGGCATATCAGATACTGCGCCGTACTCGATCTCTTCGATTCGGAAAAAAGAACGACTGAAAAGAACTCTGGAATTTGAAATTCCAACTGTTAGCAAGAAGAAGTCTGATACGAAGGTCTTTAAAAACAGTGAAGCACATTTTTCTTTGGCAACTTCATTCTTTTGTTCAAAAATTTCTCAAATTTCTCCTTGGATGGATACAAGCTTTTCAGCACTCTGTTCCAAAAGTTGTAATAAACAGTCTTCTTTCGACATTGAGTTTGGAGTGCGGCAAGTGATTAATCTATTTGGAAAGCATTGCTACGAATTCTCAGGTAATAATCGCATTATAGGTATCCTACCAATACCAGGTAACTCAAAGATTCTAGTTAACGTTGCACCAGGTCACTGGGGATCTCTCCAATTTGGAAGCAAACCCCTCCCAAGTTTTGCCGATTATCTCTTGAATCAAACTGTAAGTACAAAACTTTTATGGTATAGAGCTTTTGACTCGAATGTTGTGTTTAAGCTTGAAATCGGCAATGTCACTAAAGTTGTCACCATTACTGAAGGTAAAAAGGTGCTCGATAGTACAGAAGTACGCAGAGACGACAAGGTCATGTGTGACTTCGACGGCAGCCTGGCAATAGGCAATGGTAGAACAGTACGTATACAGAAGTTGCCGCCATCAAATACACTGTCAAACGAAAGTTCTTTCACAAGAATCAAAACAAGTTCCGACGTCATGGCATTAGAAATGGCTGTCATTGGCACAGTTAGATTACTTACAGTTGGGTTGAGAGACGGGTACGTACAGTTTTGGGTCTTTAAGAGCGGAAGCTGGCTAAATGCCGGGAGAACATTTTTTGGCTCTACTGTGACACAAATTGCTTCCTTTTCTCACACAGCAAACCATGGCGAGAATGTTTATCTGCTGGTTAGTGGTCTTCAAGGGAGACTAAAATTATTTCAAACTAGCCACACCAAGAAAGGAGGAATCAACCTGAAAGAAGTCGTAGAGTACTTGAATTACAACAATGATTTCACTTTAGGTGATTGTTTCCATTTGACCCCCTGCAACAGCCTAGAATATGGCTTCTTCGCCATCTCTGATCCGATTGAAAAATGCATTAAGATCTATCGACTTCTTGACTCTTTACCTATAGTCACTCAGCAGTCATCACCACACTACCTGAAAATACCCTTTGGTTCGAGTTCTATAAACAACTTTTCCTGGATTTCACTGCAAGAGGCCTACTCTTTTTCCGATAATGGGCTCATTTTAGAGCGCACCTCTAAAACCATCCCTCCTATCACTATCAATTGTGATAATTTCTCTCTGCGTGAGAGCCGTAGGCTTGTAAGTGAGCACGAACCTAAAGGATATTCATTTTGCGGAAAGACACTTGCAGAAAGATTTGCACTCTTCGTCAATGAAAGTGGCGATCGTCCACCATACCGAATATCAATTTGGTTCTAAAAAAAAAAACAAAAAATAATCTGAATTTTCATTCTACAAATATAAAATTATCAGATGAATATAATCCTTTGAATTTTACATGCAGCTGGATATGGATAGTTAGTACTCGGACAAACGTAACTTCTTGCCAATCTCCCTAGAAGAGAAGCCAGCAGTGTTTCTAGCAAATGGAGGCTCAGGAGAGTTACCACGAGATTTAAGCATGTCATCATTGGGCCCCAACTGGTGGAAATCATATCCACCTAATAAGTTGGACAGTTCGTTGGCTGTCTTTCTGTCCAACGACCTTCCTCTGTATTTATCAGGAGTGAATGCTTGAATTTCATGATCAACTTGGTCGATTTCAGCAGCTGTATCTTCAATCTCTAGGTCAACCTCGGGTCTTACAGACTCGGCATAAATCTTCTCAAATTCAGTTAGATAACCATTCAAGGTGTCCAAAAATCTATCAGTCTGACGATGTTTCGAAGAAGCACAGATGGAAATTGAGTTTTCCTTGATGATGTAACCTAAACCAAATCCATTAGGTGAGACTGGACCAAAACCAAAAAGCTTCAAGGAAGGGTTCCCACAGTTAGAAGTAGAAAGGATAGTGTTATTCAATTTATCCCAGCCCGAATCTGCGAATATGGAAGGAATCTCTTTAACTTCATCAATCGACGAAATATTGGAGTTACCTAAAGAAAGATTCTGAAAGTTCAGAGTAGAAGTGTCAGAGGCCTCTTCTTCCTCGTTGTCAGTGGTTTCAGCGCTTGGATCATTACTTCCAGTAGAGTTGAGCTCTGAAAAATATCTCTTCCAAATACAGAATAGTGCGTAAAGGTGTCTATCAACACCTTGTCCGGTAGAGCAAAGTTTGGTTCTACCGGAATGTCTCTGGCATGCATCCTTTAGATTCTGGACCTTTTCTTTTGCTGTGAAGGAAGAGTCAAAAAAAGTAGTAACAAACTTATTCGACTCAAGCGAAACTGTTCTTATTGCTTCGGTTCTTCCATGAAAGAACATTTTGGTCATGGCAGGTTCATACGTACATTCCACCTTACCATATAACGCATAATAAGCAGCTTGAAAACTCATTTGAACAAACGCATCGGGAGAGAACCCCATCTTCTTGATTCTCTCCATACCGTATGTCTTGAATTCCAAAGCAGCAAACTCGTTTTGTGCAATCAAATCGGAAAGCCTCGTTTCACCAAATCGCAAACTCAACGATAAATCATTATTCAACCTCCATTCCAGTTTTCGAGGAGTGGTAACAACGTTCCCAAATGATGCTGGATCCCGCGTAGAAGGGTCAGGTGAGACAGAGGTCCACAGGGATGGAGAGTTGTTATTGATTGTCTTAGCAAACCTCAAGATCGAATCTGTATAGATGTCAGAAGCAAATCTTAACACCGTATGGCCATCCACCCCAGTGTGTTCAAAATTAATACCAGCTTTGGCGTTCTTGGTGATGATAATTTGCAATTTGTCATACCATCTGTTAGTACAAGTACCAACTTGAATACCATTTTGCAAGACTGAGGTACCGCACAAATAGTTTTTAGCCAAGTCCTTCAGATCATTGATCTCCTCATGGTCCAAACAGACTACGAACAGAGCATTGTCAATTATATTTAAAATCTCCTTGTTGTTATCATCAGCCTCTAGGTTCTGTCTCAATTTAAACCAAATCCTTCTGTTCTCAGTCGTCAAGACCCCAAAACTGGATTTGGCAATGTCCTCCAGTGGAGCATGCTCGGCATCATTAACGATACTTGTGAAATTGAGCTTTATGTCATTTTCAGTCATAATCAGATCATTTTTTTGATCCAAAACATCAAACCAATAGAACTGAGAACGGGATATAACCACAATATGATGAGATCGGGCGTCGGTCTGCAAGACACAGCCAGTGGAAGAAGGTATTCTCGAGGATCCAAAAAGCTTAGGGTACTGATCCATGCACAGAGCTTTGCCATTCTTCAGCTTATCCACACTCAGCTCATTCTTTCTCAAAGCACGAACAAAGCGCAACGAGGAGGTTGTCAAAGCAGCAGCACGGGTTAATTGGTCAGTTTGCAAAGGAGTTGGATCGTCTTCTAATAGAATGAATGGGTTCAAGTTCAGAACCACAGGAGAATCGTAGTTAAGGTAGGCATCGTACCAGAACTGCTCGATATAAGAGTTACGAGATTTGCTGTACTCCTTCAATTGCTCATTTAGTACCGGACCGGCTCCTTTGATGAACCGATCTACAGCTTCGATGGTGTTCTTATGTTCATCTTCAGTCTGCAATGGCTTAAGAACTTCTAGGTACTGGGTACAAGTCTGTTGCAAATCCGGGATAGGCAATTTCTTCAAGCCAGCTTGATATTCAAAAGTCATGGTGCCAAACAGAAGTGTAGATGTTAGAACCTTAATAAGTTGGGAGCATTGTAATTAATATATAGAGCTGCAATGGGATGCCCTAAAAAAATAGGTCATTCAATCTCGAGCCAGTGCTCGGTGTTGCGCGCATTCGGAGTCAGTAAGAACTGATAAACAGCGGGCGGGTCGTGCGGCTGCTCCCGAATTTGTTACCTTAAATCCTATACTGTTGCAGAACGCGCGACACCGGTAAGCCGAATTGGTCATCAGATCAGAACGAGTGATTTCCAGTATCATATAATAAAACGGGTTGCGGGAGAGTAGTGTACGTCAAGTTATAGAGTATACTGATAGTAGATACATAGATCCTCTTATTTCTTGTCCTCATTAATCTTTAATGGTCTCTCTGGGCTAGGAGATAAGATGTCACCTGCTTCAATCAATTCAACCTTAGGATTCAATGTCAGACCGAATCCTGGTTTGTCAAGAACATTTTGGTTCAGGAATCCCTCAGTTGGTACTGGTTCGTCGATGAATAGACCGCCAAAGACAGGTAAAACACTTTGAGAATCTGGGGAGTTGGCAAGGTATTCTTGGAAAGGAGTATTTTGTTGAGAAATAACATAGTGATAGGAGTACATACCAGAAGCATGTGGAACAATTGGTATATCGTAAGCACTAGCCTGAGCTGTAACTTTAAGCAGCTCAGTCAAACCACCAATCCACATAACATCAGGTTGTAAAATGTCAACGTTGCGGCCCTCGATTAACTTTCTAAAACCATAACGTGTGTACTCGTGCTCACCGGTGGTGAACTTTTGTTGGGGACAAGCCCTCTTCAAAAGAGCATATCCTTCAGTGTCATCTGGATGCAACACTTCCTCGAACCAGTTCAAGTTCAAGTGTTGAGTAGCCTTCACCAGATCAATTGTGTAAGTAACATCCAATCCCATCCAACAATCTACCATCAGTGGGAAGTCAGGGCCAACTTTTTCTCGGTGGGCGGCCAGGAATTCAACATTTTTTTGGAGACCAATGTGACCTTCTGCAGGGCCATATGGTAAAGGAACCTTACCACCCCAGAATCCCATTCTTTTGGCAGCCGATGGATCGGAGCCTGTGCAGTAGAAGTCAATTCTCTTTTTAGTGGCTCCACCAATCAACTTGTAAACAGGCTCATTTCTGACCTTTCCTAACAGATCCCATATTGCCAAATCCACCACGGAAATGGCAGCAACAGTCAAACCTTTACGTCCATAGAACATGGAAGATCTGAACATTTGGTCACTGATAAGATTGGTATCTCTTGGGTCAGCGCCTACTAGGAACCTCTCAAAATGGTTTTTGACAATCCAACAGGCTGGAGGTCCACCGAACCCGGTAGCAAATCCTTTAGTACCATCTTCAGCCTCCAGTTCAACACAAAAAGATCCTAGCACGTTGATACCCCAGGAAGTTCTAGAGCCTCTCCAGTCTTCGAACTTACTCATAGGAGTAGCAAATTTTGAGTCGATGATCCAGTGACCGGTCTCTACATTATGGTAGTCACCCCCTAGACCTTTGCCCAACAGGAAAGTCTTAACAGATTTGATTTTAGGAAAGTCTATAACACTCATATTTTTAGGCGATAAAAATTCTGGGGTCAATGGCGTTCTTAGTATCAGGCTTTATAGTTTCCATCTTTCAACCCCACGTACCTAACAATCAACCGAAATGGTGGGAACGGGCTAAGTATCATCCGTGTAAAAGCCATTTCGCGATATCTTTTTGCCGAATTATGTAAGACCCTTAGCGAAGGTGTAGGGTTGGGTCATTCTGTCACTTATCAATAGTACCTGCTTGAGTCACTTGTTCTCTGTTCTTTCAGTTTAACCATAAATTCATTGATTTCACCGTTTTGCACCGCTTGTTGCACCTTTGAAATCAAATCCTCATTTATCTTGATTTTCAGTTTCTGCAATTCTAGAAGTTTTTCCGCAATTAACTTATCGTCCTGATACTTCTGTAGATTAGCATTGTTCAAATCAACTATATTCTCTTGACTAGCAAAGTCATGGTACTCCATAATCTGACGACCCAGTTTTGTATTCTTCGTCTGGACCCTCATTACTATACCTGTTGATTCATCATCCAATACATTCTCTTCATCTTCTATGACCCGAACTTTGTCACTCTCAGCTAAGTACACCAGTTTCAGTGAAGGGTCTGAGCCGAGTGTTATCGACCAAACACCATAGCCTTGATCTGGCAGCCTCCTCAAAGTCAGAATGGTGTCATGTGTGATGGTAACAGAATCACCAATTAATTGATCTGTGTCTCTATCATATCTTAGATATTTGTTTTCGCTCGATTTTAAAGCGATCCTTACAAAAGTCTTGCCGTAATCTGGATCTCTTTGGTCTGAATCACTCAACAGAAGTCTATCTAACGGTGTAGAAACAAATACCTGTGTAGTTAGCGTTGGCTCTAGTCGAAACATTTCCTTTTCTGCGGCAAACTCTAAATTGTTGTCCTCATTAAAATTGACAGTTTCATCAAGATCTATTAATTCCAATTGGTCATCTGTAGTTATCAATTGATCGACGCAAGCTAAGGCCCTAGGGGAACTTACACCATTTACTAATAATATTGTGGGTCCACTTATATCCTCACAAGTAGCAGCCACACTCCATCCTGCTTCCAAGTCATCCTTGTCGATATCTTTGAATTTTTTCAAAGTATTGTTGATGCGAAAAGTAGTAGCGCCTAGGGTGGTGGCTCGTGGCTCTTGCTTGGATAATTCAGTGACTGCAGATCCTCTTACTTTATATTTTGATTTCGCTTTACTTCCAGCATTCTTTTTGCTTTTCTTGCGGCTGTCTGACTCCCCTTTGAATTTGAGCTTAGGGATCATTTTCTTGATAGTGAGAAGAAAATCACCACAGATATCAATAGCGAATAATAAAGTAATGTTTAATGTTTCTTGAGTCGTGCCACCTATCTTATTTACCTAGATACTGATGTATTGATTTCTTAAATTTCTCTCTACTAAAGACCCTCCCTTAACTTTCTCTCAATTGGCAACGCTGCTTTCCTAGCAGCTCTTCTGTCCCTCAGATATAGACCCCAGCATCCTAAGCAAACCGCGAGAAGGAAGCTGAACGAGATCCAAGTGATAATCTCTGCTTTTTGGCCTACGTTACCGGTAATAATTCTCATTGAGCTGGGCTGCACAATGCTAATGCTGTGAGAGGCTACATGGCTCCACATGGCACCTACTCCCCAAAGAAATGACGT
Source organism: Komagataella ulmi (assembly GCA_023213065.1). Classification (NCBI taxonomy): domain Eukaryota; kingdom Fungi; phylum Ascomycota; class Pichiomycetes; order Pichiales; family Pichiaceae; genus Komagataella; species Komagataella ulmi. Next base: position 1,578,961 of record JAKWAZ010000001.1, read on the forward strand.
TACTGTTGATAAAACTAACGCACTCTTTTCGGCGATTGGTTTAAAGGGCATGAAAGGTAGCGCAGAGTAAAGGACATTGCAAAACAAACAAATTGAGAGTACCAAAATAGCCATTAGGAGGTACGGTTTTACCATCCTATTGGAGAAAGCATCTACTATAGAGACAAGATCAATAAACGCAGCTGTGGTGTTAGTTCCTGAATTGTATAATGATACGCCCATGAAATCCTTATTAAATTTTCCAATTGAGTCTCTGGAAGTACATGTGATTTGGCTCCCAAGCTCTTTCATTTCGTCTGTGTTATTTCCCTGAAGCAACTTTGGAGTATCCACACAAATTCCCATGTAGCCCGCCTTCACGGACATCAAGCTTAGTCCTTTGGCATCCTGGTTTTTATAAGCTTGTTCCAACAAAGGGAACATCGGAGATGTTTGGTTGAATTTGTACTCAACCAAATAGATGCTTGAAAAGCTTTTTGCTGGTTTGGATGCTCCCATAAGGAGAAAAGCCAATAAAAAAAATGTAGTAAAGAGGATAAGCAATAAGATTACCCTCGGACATTTTCTTAGGTACAAAATTGGTAAGAATAGCATTTCAGTAACACTTGCTTCACGCTCTTCTGCAATGATCAGTTACCTCATTTCTTTTATAGGCTGATTGCACCCTGCATTTGTAACATTTGTTAAACTCGATGTTTCGTTCTCATGATAAACACAACGCTCGACTCTGTTGCATAACGGTTTCTGAAACGGGGTTGTAACAATATATCTCGTGAATCTAACTTAAGAATTCTAAGACAAATGAGAGATTGGTTTTTACTGTACACGGGTTCATGGCGGGATTAGTTATAACTGTATTTTTTCTGTTCCTAATTTGACGTATTCTCATCTAGTTGATTCCTGCGGCTAAATAGAGATCCGAATTGGTGATCAAAGGAGATCAACTCTTCCATCGAATGCATACGTAAATCAAAGGATACAAGTTCGCTAGAGACAACAGTCGGATAATGTTCATACCCGACAACGGTAAGGTATGATGAAGGTTCAATTGCCATTCAAATAATAAAGTAAAGTATCACACTACCAACATGAAAGGTCAGCATGTACCACGAAGGCAGATTATGGCTAATTATAACTTGTTACAAAAATGTTCCATAATGAAATGGCTTTCAATAACAAGTTTGAGAAGTTTGTTAGCATAAAGATCAGTTCTAGTGTGAGAGTTGGAGCTCGAATCTATGCTCTGTCCTCTGAGTAAGTAAGCTCTTTACAAAAGATGCAAAAACATACTCCGATAACTGTTTCATACTTCAATGAGCATCAACATCATCTAACTTGTCGTATATCCTCTCTAAGTCGTAGGTCTCTCTCCAGTGATGGCCTTTCTTTTTAAGTACAATCAAGACACTGATCAGCAACAGAGTAATTCCTGCTAGAATGGAAAATAGAGGACCAACACCAATTGCCTTGATCAATGGTTCAGTTACAAAAGAAGCAACTGAAGCAAGGATCATGCGTACAAAATTGTTGACCGCAATTCCAGTAGCTCCTCTGCCCGGTAACGAATCCACTATATACGTAGTGTTGACTCCAATTACAATCATTTGAGCAAACCCGAATATAGCGGTACCAACTAGAGGGGCAACCCAGTGAACCTTCTTATCAAGGCACCAGCCGGTTATTAATAAAGCACAGGGAAATAAAATAGAGGCAATAGTAATGTTGATTCCGAATCTGGCTTCTGGGGCAAGTACGCCATGTTTCTCTTTGTACTTTTTGAGCAATGCATCCGCCCACCGCCCTCCAACTGTAGAGGCAATAAAATACGTCACAGAATTGGGAATATAAACCAATCCAATCAATATTGGAGAAAAATTGTAAGGGCTCCTTGCATAGCAGTAAGTCAACGTCATGTTTACAAAATATAATACAGCAAAGCAGGGAGCTGAGTATATGATAGAAAGAAGAACAGGTGGATACTGCAAAAAACAGAGACTCTTAATGGGAAGCACCAAGTAAATGTATGAGTTCCGCTTGATAGCTTTCAGCCTGCTTTCATTCTGATTTTCAGGAACATGGGTGTTGCTCCCTTTATCTTGAAGTAATTTTTGAAATTCATGAGATAGACGTTGATGAATCCGGTCTCTTCGCCGTTTTAAGAAAGCGACTCTACCTCTATGGTCTGTCTCCATCTTAGATAATGCAGGCATTACGGGGTCAAAGGCTGCAGCATTTTCATGGTTAACTTGACCCATACTTTCTTCAGTTACCTCGTCATCATAGTGCGAAGCCAAGGTTGCAATTCTGTGAAGTAATACTTCTGTCTGCTCATTTTCAATTAAACTTCCAGTTTCTAGTTCTGATTCAACATGTGATGTTTTATGTTGGGTAAAATTGCGGTCTTCACCTTTGTTCTCTAAATTTACTGGTAGCTGTCTACTTTTCAAAAGTGCTCTGATAGCCTCTGGGGAATCTTGAGCTCTCATAGTCTCTGGCAGCAGAAATAATTGAAGGATAAACAAGCATGCTGAAAAAATCACCAGAAACCACTGTGTAGACCTCCAGCCAAGACCTTGACCTAGAGCACCACCAATAATCGGAGCCATTAGTGGACCTGCAAGAGGACCCAGGTAAAACAGACCCATCCTACTGCCTCTCATCAAGGGAGGATATAGATCTGCTATTGTTCCTGCTCCAATACTCTGAACAGAGGCCGAGCACCCCCCACATAAAACACGGAAACCAATCAACATCCCAATGGACTTTGATAGGGAGCAGCCGATGGAAAAAGCAAAAAATAAGGCAAAACTTGATATGTATATCGGCCGCCTACCTAATCGTTCACTGAAACTAGACCACCATAGTGGCAATATTCCCAATGAAAGTAAATATATACCAACAGATATGTTGACCAATGTCACACTTGTTCCCAAATCTGCAGCAACCTCGTCAATTACTGGTAAAAGAATTGAGGTGCCCATTGGGCCTATAACAGCTGATAACGCTACGACCAAAATAATGGTATATTTGGTGGCTTCATCATACTCTCTGGGATTTTTATACTCTGGTATGAGGGTCACCCATCCAAAGTTTCTTCTTCGATCTCGGGGTACAGTTTTCTGAGGCTCGTATGTCCATCGTCTTTTGGTCTGATCTGGCGTCTGTGAATAGTTTGATGTCGATTTCTCCACAACACCCCTATCAGACGACGGTTCTTTGGTCAATGAAACAACATCCAGTTGATAATTACGATTCGAGCCGCTTTGGTCAATGTTCATAGATGAACTGATGGACTCATCATCAGTTGGCAAATTTGACGATTTCTGAGGCTCAAGCTTGGAAGCAGATGACATTTAATGAAAACGTATAGTCAGTTGGCTTTATTAAAGGAATCAGGATCAATAAATACCAACTAAGTCTAAAACCGAAAAGCCAAGCTGCAACAATTTACTGCAGCTTGCCTAATTGATTAATTATTTGGTCGCATTAGGTTATGACCATGTCGCTAAATGCGGGTAACGGATCGTATCTAGAGTTGTTATTGTTCTCATATGTTCAAGGATATATGTCCGATTTGACATGAACAATAGGGATGTGAAAGTCAAATCAAGCAACAAGAGAAAGCTGTTCAGTTTTCATGTGTCAACAAGAGGTCTATTGTACTCATATGGTGTTTCTGTGCTTGCATAGATTTGAAATTAGGAGTGAATAATTCCTGAGGTCTATGTGTATTATTCCTAGCCACATACTCCAAAATGCCGGGACCTTAAACGGTTCATGGATTTAAATAAGAGTCATATTTACTACATGGTTTCAGAGCGCTATTCGTCATGAAGCTGCTTCAGCATTATTATCTAATTGAAGTATTGGCTTGAATAGGCACATTTGGCAACTTTGAAAACTGAGTTCGGAAGATAACCCACGAAGGATTCTTTTTCGGCGCGCACTCATCCCCCCAGAATTCAGTTTGTCGTATCTTAGAGTAATTACTCTATTCAATTAAGAAACAGACAACCTCATAAATGGTACTAGAAAAGCAAAGGTTAAATCCTTTCAAGATCCTTCGTTTAGGATTCATTATTTTATTTTTTTTTTCTGGGTGTTTGAGTATCGTCATTAGTCAGATTATTGTCAAGATATTGTTTTGTTCCAATCCGCTCCAACAACAAAGATTGTTGAACTTTACAAAGAGGAACTTCATAATTTTACTTACGTTCGTCACCAGCTTGGTGTCTCCTACAAAGATCATTATTACCCATGATGAATCAATCCCTAAGGGCACCTTTACGCACCATAAGACCTTTACAGGGAATGATATAGTACGATCAGCTCTATGTCCACAGGCCATTGTGGTGGCAAATCATCAGATATACACTGATTGGCTTTTTATGTGGTGGTTTGCCTTTATCAGTGACGTTTCCGACAATGTTTATATCATTATGAAAAAGTCACTGAGTAGAATTCCTGTTCTTGGATACGGAATGACTAATTACAGGTTTATCTTCCTCAGTAGAAAATGGGAGGATGATAAATCAACAATGATTAGGCAACTGAAAGAAATAACACATTTCTATGGTCAAAAATCCGCTAAATCATTTGATGACCTCAAGAAACACTGGCTGATAATTTTTCCAGAGGGAACAAATATGTCTGATAATAGAAGAAAAATATCAAATGAATACATAGAGAAGAATGGCCTTCAACCTTTGAAACATGTCCTTTCTCCTAGAGCTAAAGGCCTCTATGTATCTGTCGAGAAACTGAGCTCTACAACAAAGTATATCTACGATTTAACGATTGCGTACAGCGGTCATACACCAGAAGAGTATGCACAAGATATTTATACCCTATCACAAATATTCATACATGGAAAAGGGCCTCATTCCGTGCATATCCATATTCGTGCCCTGGATCTTCATCAAATTGCAGGTGTAAATTTTGATCCTGAAATCGTCAACAGCGCAAATGAAATACAGGAATCCAACTTAGTGCCATTTCAGAACTGGCTTTATAAAGTTTGGTATGAAAAGGATGCTCTCATGGATCAGTTTTTCAAGACCAAATCATTTGGGGCTCAGTATGAGTCTATAGAAACGGAGCTTAAACTCTTTTCTAAATGGGAGCTTTTCAGTATTTTCACCCCCACTTGGTTATTATTACTTGGTTTCTATTTTATCATAAGACTACTTAGTATGACTTTTTGAAATATGCTATTCTGTTAGAGTCTGATGCTACCTTCAAGAATTTGAGACCAGGTTTCATCACTGAGATATTGATACTCTTTGGTATTACCGTCCAAATAATACACAATTTCTTCACTCTTGTTTCTAGGCAAGTGAGGGTCTTTGAAGTCCTTCTTTGATACTTTATGATTGTCAGTCATTGGGATGATGTCAATTCTGATAAATACTGGTCTAGCATAAGATGGCAGTGTTGTCTGCAAATGACGTGCAACAGACTCTATTATTTTCTCTGTTGTGATTCCTTCTATTTTTTCAATAACACAATATCCAGCCCGCCCTTCGTGGTTGGGCACTTGGGCCCCAACGACACAACATTGTTTCACTCCTTTCACTTGTAGAACTTCGTTTTCAACCTCAGTGGTAGATACATTTTCTGATTTCCAGCGAAAAGTATCTCCAAGACGGTCTATGAAGTATAGTAAACCATCCTTATCCATCCTTAAAAGATCTCCAGATCGATACCATGCGTCGTTTTTGTGAAATACGTTGCGTGCAACTTTTGATTCTGTTTCTCTCTTATTGTTTAGGTAACCCTGAAAAGTAGATTTTGGATTCCTTGGGAAGAATATTTTCATCACTAGTTCCCCGGGCTCATCATAATTGGCTACGTGACAGCGCCCTGACTTATCTCTGTATAATTTGGTTGGATCCTCAGGATCAATTTTCACAATGCAATGTTGAAACTGCAATACAGAATTGACGAACTTGCCGTAACTTCGGCAAGCTCCAATGCCAAAGTTTCCGGTTTGAAAACATGTAGTTGCAAATGGTGCCTCCGTGGCTGCATAAAACTCTCCCACAGCTTCAATATTAAACCTTTCTTTGAATTGTCCCCATATATCACTTCTTAAACCATTTCCGTAAGCAACTTTCACATGATGATTCTTTTCATCTGGATGAACACTACTGTTCATCAAATACCTGCAAACTTCTCCAACGTACTGAATATGAGTGGCTCCAGTAACTTTTGCTTGAGTCCAGAATGAAGAAACAGAAAACTTGGAAGCAAGAACAACACAGCCTCCAACACCAAAGACTGGTAATACACCCAACATGGCAGCTGTAGAATGATATAAAGGCATGGCAGTAAAAACTACACTGTCTGAGCTGATCCTCATAACATGACCAAAGAATGAAGATGCCATGAATGCTTTCCTCCAGCTCATGATAGCAGATTTAGGAAGACCTGTGGTCCCACTTGTGTAGATCAGGGCTCCAATATCGTAATCATTGTCCATGTAGTTTCTCCGTTGATCTGCCTGTCTAAAACTTGATGATTCTTGGTCGAGTAATCGTTGCATCAGTGTGTCTTCATTTAAGACTGAGATCGACAAGGATGGCAACTTTTCTTGAAGTTCGTCTAAAGTGTCCTTAACAGTCGGTAAAACGTCAAAATCAACGAACAAGTGCGAAGATTCGACCACTTTCAGGCAATGAATGAGAGGGTTCTTCGTAACGTTAAAGTTTAAAAATGCTGGTTTGGCTCCTATGTTCCACAATGCAAACCAAAGGAAAATGAACATAGGTTTATTGGTGTAATCCATCGCTACAATCTCGTCCGGACAAACTCCATACTCCTCCACTAATACATGACTCAGTCTCAGAACAACATCGTGTAGTTCTTTATATGTGTATATCTCCAAATCAAATTCATTATTGGCTGTGTTTTTTCTTGGGAAGATTAAAGCATTTTTCCCTGGGTATCGACCCACCGTTTCTTCGAACTGATACCAAAAGTTCACCCTATGTTTGTAACAGTTATATAAATGGCGGAAGCATCGTTTTAATACCGTAGGCACAATGTATATGTCTTCTCTGACTCGAAACTTAGCATCTAAATAATCAACGAGTTCAGTGATCATAGTGAATCAGATAGTTCTTTCAGTTCTCTTAACATCCGGTGACTAGAAGAGATGTCCTAGTAACCAGATGTGTACGCGCGCTTCTTTCGTCACAACAAGAAGTTATGTTGTAAACAGTACAGTACTGCTGCCTAAAGCAGTAATACCATATCACAAAAGTAAACAATGTTCCAATATGGATGAATTCTTCATTCATCGTATCTAGGTTGTTTCTCTCCCCCCGTACCTTTTAATATCATCTCTCATTTAGCTATGCCAAAACCTAACACTGATGCTATAGAGTTTCTCAAAGGCAGAGTCTATTTGGGCTCTTATGACCATGATCCTAGCGACACAGATAAAGTGGTATACTTTACGTTGGAAGATTCTTTGATTTATAATTCTTTTCATTTAGATTTTGGTCCACTGCATATGGGTCACTTGTATCGATTTGCTGTCGTACTTCATAACATATTGAATGATGAGGACAATAGGGGAAAGGCAGTAGTGTTTTACTCTACCACTGATTCAAGAGCAAGGACAAATGCTGCTTGCATGTTATGCTGCTACATGGTCTTGGTACAGAGTTGGTCACCCCATCAGGTGTTACATCCTATCTGTCAAGTAGACCCTCCATTTATGATGTTCAGAGACGCTGGTTACTCACATGCAGACTTCGAGATTAGCATTCAGGATGTAGTATATGCTGTCTGGAGGGCCAAGGAGCGCAAGATGATAGATCTGACCTCTTTTAACTTGGAAGAATATGAACAATATGAGCGAGTAGACCAAGGAGATTTGAACGTCATTTCTAAAGATTTCATTGCGTTTGCCTCTCCAAAACAATCTAGGAAGAATGGACCGTTAAATCAACCGTTCAAGAAAGTATTAGACTATTTTATTAAGAATGATGTGCAACTGGTTGTGCGTCTGAACTCTCACCTCTACGATTCAGATGAGTTTTCCAAAAGGGGTATTCAACATATTGACATGATATTTGATGATGGAACGTGTCCTACATTAGAGTACGTCCAGAAATTTATTGGAGCTGCTGAGACAGTGATTGCCAAGGGGGGTAAGATCGCAGTACACTGTAAGGCTGGACTTGGCCGCACAGGGTGCCTTATTGGTGCTCATCTGATCTATACGCATGGATTTACTGCTAATGAGTGTATTGCGTATATGCGAATGGTCAGGCCAGGTATGGTTGTGGGCCCTCAGCAGCATTGGTTATACTTGCATCAAAACGAATTTCGTGATTGGAGACACTCCATGGTGTTAAGCAATGTCCCAGAGCCAGAATTTGGCGGTTTGTATTCCTTGATAGGCTATGAAGAATTCAAAAGACTTCGAAAGTTGGACGCTATGGAAGATGAAAGCCTCTCAAGCACTCCAATGAGAAGCAGAAAGATTTCGGGGCAGTTCAAAAGCGCCCATACTGCTGTGCCGTTGGAGAGTCCTGGTCAACCTCGTAAGTACAAGAAATCCCAATCTCAAAATTCTGATGACGAAGGCTACGAGACCTACATCGATGGGGAAGTCATTTCGAGTGCAACGAACGAGAATGAGGTGACTCCCAGGAGGAATAGATCTCTCTATGAAGTTGAAACGTACCATACAAGCCCAGTCAGGTCACTGACAAACCCTAATGGGAATGTTACTGTTTGCAGAACGAGAACCACTACCAAAATGACCATCTCATCCTCACCACCATATTCAACACAAGACACGGATACTATAAAACTACCTAAAAATAGGTCTCGGATTTCTTCGGGACGAAGAACGCCCTCTCAGACACTTACTGGTGAAAAATTACTGGGGCAAGGGATTCGAAAAATCAGCAACAGAAGGTCAAGAATACAGCAATAAATGTTAACGAATATACTATTAAACTCAAATCAACCACTCACTAAGCTAAGCCACTAACTAGATGCTTGAGCTTCATACTCTGATATTCCTTGTTGGAGTCCTTGCTCGTATTCCCAAACGTATTTTCCACCCCCTCTATCTTTAATGTGTTGGCCTACCCGAGTCTTTTTCCAAGCATCAACTCTTCCCAATCTAGACCCATTGAATTTCGCAAATGATAGGGCATCTCTCCATCCTCTAACAAATCCATCCTTAAACCTCTGGTGTTCAAACGATTCGTTAGGACATTGTTGACTCCAATAATTAGTATGATCTGAATACCTTCTCTCCAAGGAAGCATTCATTTGATGATCGGTTAGGTCTCCCTTCAACTTCGCAGGCCTTTCAATACAGCCACGTTCCAACATAGGCCGAAATCCCCATTCTCCTCCATCGCCGTACTCAAATTTGTAAGTCCAAAAATATGAACCAGATTTTGCCCTCTCTTGGAATATGCGTGACTGGGTCTTTCCATACAGAGCAACAACTTGATTTCTGTCTTCCTTAGATTTTTCCCAACTTCGACCATCCAAAACGCATGAATATTCACCAATTATAAAATCGGCAGTTCCAGTTAAATTTGTCAGAACATCTTTATCCAAGTTATCGATAATTTGCTGTGGGGTTTTATTTCGATCGTCATCGGAAAAACAACGATACACATGATGATCGATCACAACACCTAGAGGACCTCTGACCCTTGACTCCTGTTCTGATATCCATTGCACCCATTGATCAGGCCACCAGCCATCAGAGATCACAATTGGAAGGGTCGGGTCCACTTTTCGGACCGCATTTATAGCTGCAGTATAATAGCGTTTTTGGTTTTTGGCATGATTATCGAAGTCACTTTCATTGACAATTTGTAAGCCAACTAAGTTCTCATACTTAGATAGATCCCTAGCAATAAACTCGACCACCTTAGTAGCTAAAAGAATGCTGGAACTGGAATCCCAAAAGCCTGCCCTTTGCAAAAGCTCACCGGAGTGATCACTGGAGTTCGCACCAGAGGGTAAAGCGTGTAAGTCCAATAGCACTCCAATATCATGTTGATTAGCCTTTTCGATGTATTGTTCTTTTAGGATGTTCCAAGAATCAGCATATACTTTGGAAACCTTTTCAAAATTAGTGCCTGAAGTAAAAGCACCGCCATCCACATGCCAGTAGCCGACTGGAATTCTGATTGCTTCCACTCCTTTATCTTTAAGCCATCTCCAATCATCGTCATTTATATAATCCTGATAATGCTTGTCAAGTAATGCCTTGGTTTTACTGACCCCCTGACTTCTGATCTGATTCTTTACAGTGTCTAGTTCGCAATTAGCACCTCCAATGAAAATGTCTCCGTAGATATACTTCTCCAAGACGAATAGGCTTCCAAAATTCACTCCAAACGAGTTCCTCGATTGAAATATCTGCTTGCGAGAAGCATCTCCCCCCGAATTCGTAGAATAGCAGACTGTATCAATAGATGAGGCTAAGCTGAGCACCTTGAACTTATCAAACACCATGCCGAAGTAAGGAACTATGAAACTTGTGCATCGAACCTCAGTCTACCTTCGAAAACTATATTGCTTCTGTCGCTGTGAGGCAGTGAGTTCGCTACATAGCTTCTGTCGTGACGTAGAAGAGCCGCACCCCTATTGTTCTAGAACCTTCAAGAAAAATGTCCACCCCTGAAAATTACCTACACCTAGTACGTAGATAGAAAGATCCCAGAAGTCAGAAAACAAGGAACAAGGGTGGCATGCAAGGACACAACACTTAAAATACATAGTATTCTTGACATTGGCAACTTGCTGTCCTTTTTTTATCACCATAAGAACAATTTGAATGTATCCTTCCTAAGCTCAGATCCAATATTATGTAATCTCATGACCATCGAACCACTTATTCTGTATAAAAAAAAAACTAAACTTCCTACCTTTACTTACTCACTAGGTTCCCAAACGAAATGATTGATCTGCCAAAATTGGAAGATTACGATGTGAGCCCCAGAACAGGTTTCCTTCCTGAAGAGCTACCTCTAGAGAAATTGCCTCAGCAGTACTACAAACCATGGGAAGATCTGGTTAGCGTTTTGTCTTCGTTGATACTAACCAAACGGATTAGAAATGTTGTGGATGAGAAGATGCCTCTTCTGAAGGTGGATAGACTTGCAAATGATGCACAATATAGACGCGCTTATTCAATTTTGACATTTTTGGCACATGCTTATGTCTGGGGAGTAGGAGAACCCAAAGACAAACTTCCTATTCAAATCTCACAGCCACTCCTTCAAGTTAGTGCTCATTTGGAGATTCCTCCAGTTTTAACCTATAGCGGGTGCGTTTTATGGAATTACAAGGAAATATTTAAAGGGGAAGATATGAGGTTAGATAACATTGACTGCATCACAACATTTACAGGGGGTATTGATGAAAACTGGTTTTATCTGGTTTCAGTTTATTTCGAGTACAAGGGAGCTAACTGTATTGTTCAAGGGCTAGAGGCGTTGAAAAGCGCCCGAAATGGAGAAATAGAAAAGGTTACCGCTCATTTGCAGCAAATGGCTGGTGCTATTGATAAGTTAGGCTCCGTTATGATGCAAATGGAAGACATGTGTGATCCTCATATTTTCTACTTCCGTATCCGTCCCTATCTCGCTGGCTGGAAAAACATGACAGATGCGGGCTTACCAAACGGTGTAATATATGGAGATGAAAAACTTCCTCGGGCATACTCTGGAGGATCTAATGCTCAAAGTTCCTTGATTCAGGCACTGGATTTGTTATTGAACGTGGAACATCATGCCACGGGTGAAAAAGAAAAACTTGGAAGCTCTGGCCACTCATTCATCAACGAAATGAGGGAGTATATGCCTGGCAAACACCGCCGATTCCTTGAACATCTTTCCAAAGTTAATAATATTCATGAATACGTGCGTTCGAACAGTGGTAATGAAGAGCTAGTCTTATCATATGATGCTTGTTTGGCAATGTTGAAATCATTCAGAGATAAGCATATTCAAATTGTCACTAGATACATCATTCTTCAAGCTCAGAAGTCCCGGAATCTTGGGTCCACCTCTACTAAGACTGTAAGATCAGGCCTAGCTAAAAAATCCTCCTCCCAACAGGAGAGGGGAACTGGGGGGACTGCCCTTCTCCCCTTTCTCAAGCAATGCAGGGATGAAACTGGTAGCACTGCTGCATCCTCTTGGGGTAAAAGAATGCTCGTTGACGGAATGCTGCAATTGAAGATTAAACCTGTATCTGCTGATAGCGTCCAAGATGATGATAACATTGTTGGTTTGGCAGGATCTTGGAATAACGACAATGATCAGAAAAAAGGACATTGGTAGTTGGGTAAGCTCTAGAAGAGTTTCTGTAGAACTTTTTAGATAGTCTGTGTATCACTACGATAGCATTCGTTTTTTATTTTTTGATTCTTTTCATTTAGTAATCAATCATCCCTCTTTTTCTTTTTTTGCCCATTGCTAGACTTCTCGTCTTCCTCTTCATCCCCCTCTTCGTCATCCATGCATTCGGCATCAAAATTGACCCTGTCTGCTCCATTTTCTTCGTTGAGTTTCTTCAAATGCCTAACGTAAGTAGAACTGCTGAGGGAAAATATTCTATCATTGTCTGTGAATTGGTACCTCTTTCTTGCTGCAGGATTGTTGTTGGAATGGGAACTTTTAGTGAAGTTTTCAAACCCTTTGATGATGTTGCCATAGGAGCTGTTATTGGTAAGATATGCTGTCTCCATATTGAATATATCCTCTTCTATCGCTGTTAGCTCATCGTCCATCTGCTTCTTTTTTGATACTTTTTGATGGAGCTCTTTTTTTAGTTTTTCGTACTCAGTTTGTTTGGTTGGCTCGGGCATAGGTGAGTTGATATCAGGGAGCAGAGATCCTAGAGGTGCTACTGAAGTGGAATCAGGTGCGGAGCTAGGACAGCGAAAAGGCAGTTCGCGATAATGCTATCAAATATCAAAGCTACCCATAACTTGAAAAACGCGGGTCAACGATCTTGAATCCATAATACCACTCAACAAACACATTAAACAAAGATGGATTTTGGAATCACATCTTTGATCCTAGACGGTAGCAATGGAACCAAGACATACGCAGGCTTGAGTACAGAAGAGGCTCCATCTTTGATAATTTCTAACGACTACAAAAAGCTTGATGATGGCATCAGTTTTGAGAGAATTGACTCCTCACCATTTGGAGAGATCTTTACCATGTACAACGATGGGCTTATCTATAACTGGGAGGCCCTTGAAGAACAATGGAAGTTCATATACGAAAAACACTACAAATTAGAAAGTAAAGAAATGCCTCTCATTCTTACCGAAAATCACTGGAATAGCAAAAAAAATCAAGTTGAAACCTGCCAGTTAGCATTCGAAAAGTTTGAAGTCCCTGTATTCAGTATGCTAAATAGCCAATCATGTACTAGTTATGGTACAGGTAGGGCCACATCTTTAATTATTGACCTGAACGACGCTTTCATCAGCGTTACACCTATTGTTAATGGTAGCATTATGACTAAGGGTGCAATCCACAACAAATTTGGAGGGGATTTCCTAAATTTGCATACATTACGATATCTACAACGCAAAGCTGGGGATGGAATCGATGTAGAAGAACAAATTGCATCCCAGGGAGGTAATGCGACCACTTTGCCGTCTGTGAAAGCTTATAGAGTTAACCGATTCCTAAAGCAGTTCCGAAGGAATATAGGATCCATGAGTCAATATATCTTACCTCCTGTTGTAGAAGGCTTATCATCTGACTACCATCTCACGGCAAAAGACTATTTGATCAATGGATTCGTGATCAAAGATATAAATCCACTGGATCAATGCCAAATGGTGGAACCTTTGATGCAACCATTCAGCTATACCAATGCTTTCCATCCCGACATCAGTCTTTCACAGGAAAATACTTACGGACTGTCAGAGCTAGTTTTAAATTCGTTGAAAAAATTAGAGACTACTCAGAATGTCTACCAGGCTTTGTTAAAAGGTATAGTAATCACAGGAGAGAATTCTTTCATACCTGGACTTGAACAAAGGCTTATTAACGACTTGGTCAAAATATTATCCAATTATACTATCGAAACTTACTCTAACGTCAACTTAGATGAAAGAAACTTGGCAACTTGGAATGGTGCACTAATTTTATCTTCCATGAACAGTGGCAATTTTGATAATATTTTCATCAGCAAGAAGGAGTACGAGGAGTTTGGAGAGAACGCTGTTTTGGAGAGGTTCAAATAGATTGTATGATAGTGTTTTTTGAAAAGTGATAGATTGAGCCTTCTTAGATGGGTTTGGAAACATATAATAATTGAATGTCTGAGTCTTCTGCGAATCTTTTCTGTTGTAAACGTAAAATCAAGCATCAGTGTATAAAAAAAGTAATACAATGGTAGTAACCACAATAGCACAGTTTGGTAGTAAAGTTTTGTTAGTAGCAGTAAAGCATCTATACTTATATTATCTAGATGAGTTGAAATTATTCAAAAGGTCCCTTGGCCCAGTTGGTCAAGGCATCGTGCTAATAACGCGGGGATCAGCAGTTCGATCCTGCTAGGGACCATTTGATTTCTTTTTTCCACTTTTTCAATATCTGTATTAACTGCGTGCTCATGGATATTTTCAGGCATCAAACCAAAAATGCAGTTTCTGAGTCTAGGGTAGGTGACTCAAGCTGACTTTGAGTACTCATTAACTGTGGAAACCTTCTCTTAATCGTTGATCTGATTCAGAAATCAGCACCATCGAAAACGCAACATATCACCTTGAAACAATCTTTTCTAGCGCTGACTAATTGAACTTAAAAGTTGATGCTCCTAAGCTAAACTGGACAGAATCGTATCTGTTCAAAAAGGGAAAGATATCTTTGATATTTTATGTCAGGAAATAATAAATTACTGTCGACAAGAAGCCATTCTAGTATAGTGGTTAGTACACGTCGTTGTGGCCGACGAAACCTTGGTTCGATTCCAGGGAATGGCACTTATTTTTGATACCTATTTTGCATTTACAACTCAATATTGAACTCAAGGCTCCATCCATTATATCAGATTCATTTACTTTTTAGTGCGTGATACATCAATGATGCGAGAACGGAAATATATTATCTTCGTCAACACAGATTAGTTCGCTTCTGAAATATTGTGGAACCATCGCACTGAAAGCGCGCAAGGAAGGATCACAGCAAAGTTAGAAAATATTCATATCTTAAACCCACGATTCTACTTTGATTTCTCTTCTGTGGTTTAACTAGCCCCGGCACTATACAAGATGAGCCCCACTAACTTTGGTTTCTCGCCTTTGGAAACATCAATTGGCGCCCTGCTTATTCAATTTGCAACTACATCGTATTTGATTCAAGTGGGGAAAACTGTGGGTTTCTCTTCCCTAATTGGAAACTTCAACTTCAACATCGACAACAGCTCCCTTATTATTGGGTTATACCTATCTTACCAGTTTGTCAAGTCCTTGATTCCCGACTTCTTGCCTGTTCATGACCCGGACGTTTCAAGCTCCACTCTCGTTGTTGCTGGTCTCTTAGTGGGAGTCGGTTCCAATCTAGCTTCTGGCTGCACATCTGGACATATGTTAGCAGGTTTATCCCGCCTCCGTTTTAGAAGTTTGGTCGCAACGGCATTATTTTTTGTTGGTGGCATTTTTTCCACCAGTTTCACCTCTGTCAAGAACGGATGCCGTAATCGAATGGGTCAAACAATCAATTGTTTTCAGTATGATACATCCTTTGAAGTTTTTGAGCAAAACAAAGGTGTTTTGCTCTCTTTGGTCTTCACCGGATTTACGCTGACTTATTTTCTTTTACCTCTTATCAGTTCTTTCGTTAAGGAGAATGCATTTTATTCCACTGTTTTGAGAACTGTTAGCGGTACCATCACAGGGTTCTATTTCGGTACAGGCTTATTCATCTCCGGTATGGCGTCCTCAGATAAGGTTTTGGGATTTTTGAGGGTCGTAGATCCAATCAGCTTTGATCCTTCCCTTGCACTAATTGTTGTGTTTGCTGTGATTCCCAATATCTTTATCTGGAGGCATATACTCAATCAACCGAAGTATCCAGTTCTTAATGATAAATGGGATTTGGCTACCTCTAACGATATATCAAAATCTTTAATTATCGGCTCATTGACGTTTGGCCTTGGATGGGGAGTTGTGGGTGCTTGTCCAGGCCCTGGTCTATTGTCCTTTTTTGTCGGTAAACGTGAATGGCTAATCGGTTTTCTAATCGGATATCGGACTACCAAGTTCTTGAAACCATATTTATTTTGATATTTCTAGTTAGACTGCGCCACTATTTTGAATGACAGTATGTCATTTTTTCCGGAATCTATTAGGTCATCTTCACTAATCCTTTTTCCTCCTACGCCTTCAATCACAGCGATAGTGACTTCGCCCATTATATATCTGGCTACCGACCCAACAGGAGTGCCTCTTTTCAACAACACACAATCTCTAAAAACGTTTGTTCCTGAGTTTCCCGTGAATGTTGTTATATTTCTGACCGTGTAAACTGGGATAAGATCCAATACACCTACAGCTACTTGTAAAACTTGTACCACACCTGTAGATCCAAATCTATAGAGAACTAAATCTCTAATGGTTTCTATTCTTTGCGCTAGTTTGTCATCCAGTGGTTTCAGACCACTGTCCTCACCCAAATCTTCATGAGTATCCACAAACTCAGTTCCCTCTTCGTAGTGAATAAATTTCTGTTTAGCTAGTTTTCGGAGAAGGACTTCTGTTATAGCGGATGTCAAGACCGTCTTCGTTTCAGGATATTTTAACATTATTTTGGAGACATTCTTATCAGCATCAGGGTGGTCAATTTTATTCAACGCTAGCACAGTAGGAAATTTAACCTGCATAAATGATTTGACCACTCTAGTTATCCACTCATTATCCCATTTATCTAAGGGAGGAAGATCTTTAATGTTACGTAAAGCTTCATCTATCAACTTTCTACCAGCTCCATAGCCACCAAATTGTAGCTGCATAGTATCTACAATAGAGGCCTTAGTGGCAGTGTGCTTCCGAACTATGGAACCCCACCGTTTGTGGAGATTCCCTTCAATCCACAGACGAATCTCATCCTGCAGCCACTCAATATCCTGTAGCGGATCATAGCCCCTGGTTGCCTTACCGTTGGAGTCAGTTGTTCCACTGACATCAACGACGTGGATAAGCGCATCAGACTGTCTTAAATCATCCAGAAATTGATTTCCCAAACCCAATCCTTGGGAAGCACCAGGAACTAACCCTGCAACATCTAGCAGCATTATTGGGACAAATCGGCGACCATTTTTACACCACCCATAGTTAGGTTTGCACAAGCTTTCCTTTCCAAATCTAGAGCAAGCACAATCTACCTGGAGATATCCAGTGGCTCGGTTGGGCTCAATCGTAGTAAAGGGAAACGCTCCAACTTTTGCATCAGCATCGGTCAAACTATTTAAAGTTGTAGATTTTCCACTAGATGGTTTCCCCACAATACCTATTAAAGGATCTCGGGGCATTTTTGACACTTAATAAGGTATTCAAACGATATTTCAACCTCTTGGGCGGCTGTTCAAGAATATATGAAAAATATAGGAAGAGATAACCAGGTAGATGATCCGAACACCATGTAGTGAGTTATTCAACTACAGATTGGGAACAATTGAATCTGAGAATAGATGTATCACAAGAACAACAGATAGGGCACAGCTGACACATCATAATGGCTGACCTGTTTAATATTGAATCACCGAAGAATGTAATGGACCATAAAAGCTAGTGCCGTGAATGCAAACTGAGCTCATCACTTCTCTGTTTTGAAAAAGCAAGAATGCACGAGTTGGAATTTCCATCACATGGAGAGTTTGAAATAGAGTTTGTCTTGTTTTATTTCACTTCTGCCTCTATTTTGTTGTACCTCATTGGCAAGATACTCTTTTTTTTGGGCCAAAGAAAAAGAGAGAATATTAAGCTTGATATCTATCAAGAAGTTCTAGAGGATTACCATCAACAATTAAAGGTGCTTAGAGATGACACCAGTACTTTGAGAAGAATTCTGGAACAAGAGAACAGCCAACTCAGATTGTTAATCAAGAATATCAGATCTGATATGGCCTTAAAGGAACGAAACTTGAAAATGGAGGTAGCAGACCTCAGTATTCTTTTCGAAGACAAGTTAAGCGATTCGGTTTTCAAGCTAAACAGTCATCTGATATCTACCAGCAGAGATATGAAGCACATCGAGAACTTGCTGAATACGAAGTTAAGCTACTACTATGATCATTTATACTCTGAGGTAGCTAGGCTATCTAATTTGGAAGGTTATCTTTCTCAATATGAGTCAAAAACAGAAGACTGCGGCGAAAATGAAATTTGCAAAACTGGACAACAGGAGATTTGCTTATCCAGCCAGAACCCTAGCAAAGATAACAACCAGCTTCTCTCACCAATAAGCTTTTTGAACAGTCCGACGACTCCAAGAAGACCCAACTTATCAAATCCAAACTTGAAAGTGCAATTAGCATCTTCATTGGAAACCATCATATCTCCTCCAAAACTAAAAGAAAATGTCCCTAATTTCTAGTTTAACCCTTTACTTATCATTAGATAGTTGACATCTGTGCATACAATGTTATCAAGTTCATATTTGCTGTCCTTCTTCCTTTTCGCCTCGTTCGCCTTGCCTGGATTCTTCTACACGTTTTATGACCTCGCGATTTCGCATTACTGGACTTGCAAGGCTATATCTGATGATTCTACACTCTTGGTGCGAGGAGGTGATTATTGTATTTATAGATTCCAATGTCATTAGCAGGTCTAGGTGGAATTTCATCAATACAAGAGCTGCAATTATTAAAAGCTGAGATTCTCGGAAATGATAGCGCAAAGCAACATCATCTGAATTCCTCGGTTACTTCACTAATAGACTCTCTTATTGCTACGCTGACTTTCAACGATAATCAGGAAATTCTCAAGAATTGTTCCATAATTTTGGAATCATTTGCATATTTCAAGTTCAATACTACTCAGCTGATTAAAGAGAAAGGAAACAAAATCGTTGATGCATTGATTGTAAGCTCCTTGAAGCATCAAGAACTATGCGAAGTCAATTTTAAAACCATCAAGTCATTACTTGCCCAAGATTTGCCTGAGTGTACTATAAATCTGTCTATCAACAAGCAAGGAGAGAACTTAATGGAACTGATTTACGGAATATTGGATTTGTCTAATAAAAATGTCTCGAAGGAGTTACTCAGTTGCACTTGTAAATTGATTCCCTACTTACAGACACCTTCCTTAACCAAGTTAATTACGCCTCTCATGAACCGGCTTTCCGTGGAGTTCACCCCGATTTTTGTTTTTCTATTGAAAGAGAATTCATTGGAGAACTTTACCACGTCATGGTATCAAATAGTACCCCCTCATTTCTCAACGCCAGACTTGGTTTCGAGTGAAATAGTCTCTTATCTTTTTGCTTTATCTTCAATTTTAAAGCATTTGGTGGTAAGGAATGAAAAAGGTAGATTCGAAATGCCCAAACCGTTTTATTACGTCCTGATATCGTTCCTAAGAAATGAAGATTTATGCTTAAAACTTATAACAATCAACATTCTGATCTTGTATTTGAAGAATTGGCCTGGTACTGCCGAGTTGAAGACACTTAACCAGAAGAAGTTGCTACCTAGCTTGATAACCATGATTGATCTTTTTCATAAGACTGACGGCTCCAATAAAGATATATCTTTACAATTAGATGACCTTTTCGTTTCTTCCAACCTGAAGATCATACGTAAAATGAGTCCATTATATCTTCTATCTTTGCTAAGCGAGGAGGATGACATCAACGAATTTTTTGCGGACAATAACTTTATCATGAAGCTTGTCAATATCATCTCGAAGAATTACAAACCTGAGAAAGATAGTTCGAATTCTGATTACTTGGACCCGAAGTCACTTTATACTGTTAGCGATTGCTTGCAAATATTGGCTAACATTACGTCCAATAACGAGGAATACAGAGATGAAATCATCAAGCATGAGATTGTCTCAGAATGTGTGGTGGATCTTGTTTCTCGTCATATTAATATTTACAAAGAATTTCACGGAGATGCTGCTCAATTGGATCGTGTCATTACTATATTGAAGCTTTCCAACATAATCACGACCTCTGCTCTGTACTTGGTTCGGTCGCTGTCACGATCAGCCCCATTACTACGTACATATCTAGTAGACTTGAACATCGTCAACTCACTAACAGATTTGGTGAAGCTTCCTTTGGTTTCAAGAGACAACGAATCGTGTGCTTCTTTATTGGATGACGAGATTACACTCAAGGCGCTAGTTTTGGGAATCATTTCCAATTGTGTGGTGGAATATAGTTCTTTGAAAAAGAATGTTTTCAATGAAGACTTCCTGAAGGTATTGTCATATTTTGTTTCTGAAGAAAATGAGTTTGAATTCTTGAAGAATAATGCTTTATCAATTCTTAGAAATTATCTTTATGGGGATGACATCATTGATAAAAAGATATTTTTGGACAAAGTTCCCTTATCAAGAATTTTTGAACTTTGTTACTCTTCAAACCTGCAAATTCAAGAAAAAGCATTCAATATTATTCGAAACTTATCGTGTGGTCCCCTTAACTACTCGAACAAGATCATTCAATCATTCTGTTCCGATGCAACGGCCAAGGCTCATAATGATAAAGATTTTTTGACTTTCCTACTGATGAATTTGAAAAAGTTATCATCCACGTTGAAGGAGGATAACATTAGCAAAAGAAAGGAATTAGAAACCTACGAGGTTATTCTTGCTATTACCTATATTCTGGTTCATTTTGCTGCCTCCAATGAAGATAACAGATCAATGATCATATGTAATCAAGAATTACTCGACTTCATTTATATGTTATTAGAGACTCCTTTAGTACAAGAAATAGATGGTGTCTCTACTGAATGGGCCGCTTTCCATAAAGATTTGATGATATCATGTATTTGGATAGTCACTAATTTAACGTGGAAAGACGATACATCGTCAGATCTAGAAGATTCAGATGTTGAGATGGATATGGAAACTATTGAAGAGGAAATAAATGTTGGGTATTTGAATGAGCTGACCTCCGATGAACAATTCAAGAGGATGCGAGCTCCTAGATCAAGAGCATTGAAACTAATTAAAGATGGATTCTATGATGTTATCAAGAAACTGAGTTTTGAAAGCGACAACACAGACACCAAGGAAAGAGCCAGAGCGGCGATGTTTCAATTGATACTTTTCGATAAAGATCATAATGTTGATGAGTGATATTAAGTATGAATTAATTAGGATAATATATGCTGAAAGGGATTGATAATTGATTTTTCTTACTGTATCACATCTCACTGTAGTTCTCTTTGCACATCTTGGCCCTCAAACGGGCTCCATATACGTAGAATACGAATGGGATGAGAATCATTGCCAATGAAATGAATGCCAACAACCAACTGGCCCACTGTAGGCCCAGTTTATGATACATCTGTGTAGTAAATAATGGGAAAGCAGCACCTCCAGCACTTCTCAAGAAAACCTTTGTTGCTAGAGCACTAGCTGCATATTTGGCGTAGGTGTCGATGATGTAATTATTCAAAGAGTAGTAAATTAGTACCATTCCATAACCGAAAGCAATACCAGAAGATGCTGGACCGACCCAAATGATGTGTTTGTAGGAAGTTGCACCCAAAATAAATAGAGCAATTGCAGGGAAAGGAGATCCAATCATGGCCCCTACCAATCTGTCTTC
This sequence comes from Komagataella ulmi, assembly GCA_023213065.1. Classification (NCBI taxonomy): domain Eukaryota; kingdom Fungi; phylum Ascomycota; class Pichiomycetes; order Pichiales; family Pichiaceae; genus Komagataella; species Komagataella ulmi. The sequence goes on from JAKWAZ010000001.1 coordinate 1,600,770, forward strand.
TGGAGTTGGTTTTCTTCGTTGACACATTTTCACGTACATGGATTCCAAAACTGGAGTTGTAACCAAAGCCAAAAAGGCTCCAATCAATATTGGAATCAACATCAGACCGATGAAATCGTCTTCATAGCCATAAAGCTCATTGAATATAACTGGGTATGCAAAGAAAAACGCATAAAGCAGTGAATAAATAAGACAAACGTAAACACACATCATGTCTAAAACAGGCTCAGTGAAAACAAACATAAGAGGTCTATAAAGACAAGTGACTATTAACTCCTTGAAAGTTAATGGATTAGCTTCTTGCTCTGTCATGATGTTGGGATTGTTTAGCTCCGCTCTCAATTTCTTTGCTCTGTTCTTTAAAATTACTGGTTGATAGGTTTCCGGGATACAGGCAACTAGTAGCCACATAAATCCTGCAAATCCCATATTAACCCAAAAGATAAGATCCATTCTGTTGGTTTTAACACCGATCCAACCGCATACTAATGGTCCAATAACTGGCCCACCATAAGGAGCTGCTGCAAAATAGGCGATGGCTTTACCTCTTGTTTCAGAGGGGTGCATGTCAGCTATAGAACCACCAACAAGGCAAAGTGCACTGGAACTAAAAACACCACACAAGAATCGACAGACTAATAGACCACCGATATTAGGAGATAGAGCGCAAGGAATGTTGAAAATTGTGTAGAGACCCAACGAAATAAAATAAACCCATCTCCTTCCAATTTGCTCAGATAGAGGAGACCACAACAATGGACCTAGGGAAAAACCCAAGACCATCAAGGAAACTGTCAAAATGGCAACTTCCAACGAGACATTATATTGGTTTTCCACAGTGAATAATGCTCCAGAGATACATGAGGATCCAAAAGCAACGGCAACCACTAATATAGATAGGATAATAGTGTATGCCCATTTAGTGAACGTGGGCCAGTTGTACGGGTTCTCTGGATCGTTGATTAGAAACGTGACAAATTCTATTTCCGGGCTGTACTCTTTAGATTTAAACGTTTCAACATCCGACGAATCTTTGAGAATGGTCGCCTCTCCGTTGGGTTGGGGAAACGCTCTGGATTTTTCTTTTCTAAGTTTTTCCAATGCAGTTGGGTTTCTTCCCAGATCTTGTAGTGTTGCGACAGGGACTAAACCTGTTTCAGTTTCCAAAGTGTATTCTTCGGGGAATATAGGGTTTTCTACCGCAATGGGCCTATTTGGGTCCAATGTAGGAAGTTCATCTGAGACTCCCAGATCTTTCAGCGACTTTTTGGTTTCTGTCCTCACCATTTTCAACGACTGGTCTGGTGTAGTAGCGTAGTGAGATAATTCTGACATCCGATCTTCATTGTCGCTTGGGACATAAGCTTGTGGGTTTTGAGTTTTTGGATCTCTGTTACCGGACTGTATCTCCAGAGAGTCTGAAGAACTAATCGATTCTCCATCGAATTCTTTGTTTGAACTTGACATAAGGTATTATATATGTCTGATATTTTGAACTGTCTGCAAAAATTGTGGGACGGAGCAAGCTATATTTATAGGATTGGTAGAATGCAAGACTTCATGTGACTTACATGAGGGGGTGCATTTTTCTTGTGCGGCGCGGGAATTGTTGTTTCCTTTTGCTTTCCTCTTAGCCTGCATTGGTTGGTCGCATTAACCGTTTGAGCAGAAAAGCACTCAGTAAACAGGTTCCTTATCGAGAAATTGTTAGTCATACTCAGTTCAAGTACGTTGCTGGCAAAAGACAACACTTGACTGGTATGGCCTTGGTGCATTCTCCTAATAATAATGGTTTATCTTGTAGTCGCTTTCTTATTATGACATGCTTTAAAAAAGCGCATGGCACGGCGCACTGAGGCTGCAGGTGGAATTTGAGGGAAAAGGATGCTTGATTAAGTAACTCACACCATAGAGGGATTTTATGTATCCGACGGTTAACTTTGAAAATCTTCTCTCATCTTAATGCTTCCTCTTCAGAATTCCTGTTTCAATCCCAGAATGCTTGAAAGCCGTCAAAGTAGTCGTAATTTTCATTTCTGTTGTTAACAGTACAGTTGTATACTCCTTGGCTGTCGTGACAATAATTTTTCCGCGTGATATTAAACCAGGCCCGAAAAAAAAAAACATCGCTTACCTAATAAATCTGTGTATTTACGTATGCATTTTAGTTAACGTAATGAATGTTTATAGAGATCCAGAATCAGCCTCGTAACACTTGCAACAAGCGGGAGGTTGTATGGAAGCGCAGTTTCATTTCCGATATGCAGGGCAGGAAAAGATCGGTTTTCCTCTCAGAGATCTCCGAGAAGAGCTTTCACACCATCCAATTCTTTATGGTATCCTTGGATGTTCCTGACACACTCTCTTCTTCTGTCTCTAAGTGTTACATCTCCTAGGGTATCTACCCCATCTAGGTCCATGAGTTCCTTCAAGAGAATCTCATTGAAATAGCGTCTTTTATATTCTAGTTGTTCTAACGCTTCGCCAGCAACAGCTTTGGCCGGCGTAGATTCTTTCTTTCCTCTCTTAGTTAGCTTGTCCAGTTTATTGTCACTTGCTGAGTTTGGTAGCCGCTTTATTTCATCAAGGAAATCCTGAAGCTGAGGTAATATTTCACAAGAAACTTTGGCCATGATATCCCCAATCTGTTTTTCACTAATCTCATAAGGGGTCAACTTAACTTCAGGTTTGCTCTTGCTTCCACTTCTCTTCTTTTTCTTATTGTGCTTCTTTTTCTCGGTAGTAGACTTATTCAGTGAGTAGGCTACAAACGTCAAACCAAGAAGTCCCACAGAGACACCGCCTACCATTCTTAGTTTTTCTTCTTCGGTAATTTGGTCCCACCAAACGCATAAACCATTTACCAGATTGTGTATCTGGTCCTGTGCGGACTTTACCATATCCATTTTGGCGTTAGCATAAATGAATGGGGATAAATCAAGCATCATCCTCCAAATGCCCGGCAAAGGTTGGCTATGAAAATGCGCGAATAGAAAAATTTGAAGTAGAAGAAGGTTCCTTCCTCTATTTATTCTTTCCCCCTAGAAAATGACAGATAGACGAAGAATATTGGGGCCATTGGACGCTTCTCCGCTAACATTCGAGTCAAAATCAGTTATTTTAACCCTTGAAGCGAATGCGGCCTCCAAATTTCAACAGAAAGAGTTGCATGCATCTCAGCCATCATCTGGCGATGATAAGATTTTTGTTGACATGGGATTAGTAACAAATTGTGAAGGATCCTGCTATATGGAAATAGATAATACCCTTATACAAGTGTCTGTTTATGGTCCTAGGCCGATTCGTGGATCTTTCATTGATACTGCTACTCTTTCTGTTGAATGTAGGTTCCTTCCTTTCCTGACAGAGTCCACAGAATTTGCCAACGGTAATGGAAGGACTAGTCTTACAGAAATAGAGCAGAGACTTTCTTCTTTTGTTTATAGCTGCTTTGTGAACACAATCATTCTTTCCAAGTACCCAAAATCCTCCATAGACATTTTCATTAAGGTTATCTCTGTGGATTCTTATGATAGAAATTTCATCAAGCTGACTAACTATCTAGTTAATTGTGCTTCCTTATCCATAATAGACGCCCAAATCGAAGTAAAAGATATAATAACAGCAGGATACATTCCAACTTCCATAGTGACCAGTTTTACTAACCTTCATTTGCCAAACGACAAAATTGTAGGTTTATACATTTCCGATGATACAGATGCCGAAATCGACGACGAAAGTGTTTTATCTGGCATGATAATGGAGTGTAACAAGAAAGCAAGAGATCTTCGATCTAGTTTAAACAAGTATCTAATTCAATTGGTCAAGTAATGGCCATCTATGTACATCTATAACATCAATTCATCTAACATTTTTCTCAACTTGGAGATTTTGAAACTCAGATCTTTTAGACATTTCTCATCAACAATAGCTTTCTTAGTTAAATGTACACCACAGCTTTCACTCAGAGTGGAGCAAAGCTTTTCCACTTGTCTAGCATTCTCTTTTATGTGCATTTGCAGAAACCAATTGGACTCATCTACTATTGATTCGATAGCAGGAAACAATTTGCTAACAAATCCTTGGTAAAGCTTATTAGCAAAGTCTTCTAATCGTTCATCATCTATGTCGTCACTGATGGGTACATCAAGTTTTTTCACGACGAGGTCAAAAGGTTTCGATATCGCTAAGACTTCGTGTTTTTCATTTGCATGAAGTCTCAACTCATAAGTCCCTGGAACCCAAGGAAGCAGTTCTGCGGAAAACTGCACAACTCCTCCATCTAGCTGGTCCTCCAGAATGCAATCTTCTTCATTCTTAATCTTGTCAGATAAGTTAATATACTTGTCCCTATGAATAGGAATCCAATATCCTTTTGATGAGACCAGAGTTTTTGTCCGAGTGTCAGAGGTTTGAAAAATATTGTATAAACCAATCCACGCCTTTTCCTTACCTTTGTGATCTTCTATATTCCACTCAACTTTGATGGGGTCACCTAAGTTGTAGAAGTCAGTTTCATCTTTTCTCAGTAGGTTAAGGAGCTGGAGTTGACCCTGATCATTGAATTCTTGTAGGTTGATCGTAAGAGTATCATCCGTGCTTCCTCTGATAAGCTCAATGACCTGTTTGAAACTATTTCTACGTTTCTTCAGCGATAACTCCTTTGGTTTCTGATTGTGTTTGTTCCTGATGAACTCGTCAATGACTTTGGAAGAATCTTGAATAACTTTATCAATAGATCCGCTTAGCTTGACTATAGTTCCTTGAACATTGTTTGGGAGAAACAAGCTATTGATACTTTTTTCAATTCCCGAAGTATGTTTCAGAACATTCTGTTCGCCATAAAGTTTGACCATATGAGGTTTCTCTATAAAGTTCAATACTATCAAGTTGTTGATGGTAAATAACAGTGCGATGACTAGAAAAAGTTTGTTACTGTTGTTAAACAGTAAGTACAATGCCCAAGCTGTAAGGTTAGATGTGACTCTCTCTGGATTATTCAGAAAATGATAGATACCGCTTCTTGAAAGAGTTGTGACTTCGCTTTTGTTAGAAGAGAGCACACCAACGAAAAAGTCACCATAATACCAACCAAACAAGCCAATAGAATCAATCATTTGATGCACAGTTAGGAACTGACCTAAAATCATCAGTGCCGCTAAGATAAATCGGAGAGGCAACCATTCTGTCTGCCAGAATTTCTCATTGTACATAACTTCTCTTACGGAGATGGTGAACAACATTGAGTAGTTGAGTACAAGTGTGTTGTTCTGTAACAGAGTCCAATTTTGAAAACTAAGCCTCTCAAGAAGTTCTTTGTTATCTAGAATGGTAATATTGATGGTTCCATAATTCTTAATGAAACTCAAAGTCCAACTCTTGAACCTGCTCTGTAAATATAGAACACTGTTCAGTACAAACGACGTGCCTATCTTGACGATAATTGCCAAAATTATAATAGAGTTATTGTAAGCAGCAGGTAAAAATATGGGCACGATGCTGGCATAAAGCGCTAATACGACAGTGAATATATCATTTGTTCTCAGCCAATTGAAGTTTTTTGTTAGCATGACCAGGGGTTTTCCTCCAGTACCAATAAATAGGCTATCATCTCTCTTATTGACGGAAATCGTGTTTTCTGACAAGTTGTCGTCTCCATAAATCTTCTCAATATGAGGAGTCTCAACGTAGTTCAGAAACAAAAATTGTAATAGATGCCCAAAGATAGACATAATCAATACTGTGTAAGATTTAGTCATCAAGGCACACCCGTAGTAACCAGCATATCCAATCGAGTACATTGGATGCGGAGCCAAGTCAAAAACACCGTCAAAAATAAGCTCTTCATTGTTGTGTAATCTAAAGAAGAAATCACCCCAATACCATGCATAATCCTTTACAATGAGATGGGCGTTCAATTTGACAATAATGTTGAATATGAAGAAACTGATACCAAGCACCCATCGTAAGATAATGAGATATAAAGATTGGTTAAAAGCGCCATCACTGCAGGCAAAGACTAGGCACATATAGGTAGTGAAGTCATTCATCAAAATAAGGTTGACCAAAGATCTAAATACAATCCAGGTCTTGAATTCATCTGGAACGCTGTTTAACTGTTCAGCGTTTAGCTTGCTAGAAAGTTCCAGCTCAACAAAACTTTTAGCCCAGCCTCCATTGATCTGGATTTGTTTCAACCAATGGAACATGGAGTGGCTTTTGGACTGCTTATAAAGCAAGATACCAATTCCTAGATTATATCCCAGTCTCCAAAACGAATACAGGACGATGAAAACAGGAATACGCCATGTCACTGGAGAATAATAGTAGACAATTCCATTTATGAACAAAGAGAGAACAATTAAGTAATCGCTCACCGATTTTTTAACGGTTGGATCAAACAAAGATCTTACCATGTCATGAGTCTCTGGAACACTGAAGATGTCCCCCTTAAAAGTTTTTCCCAACGAGTATTTCTTCTCATCTTTGGAATTATATGAAAACTTGCTTTCTTTTACCATAGTCCGAGGAGAAATAGGAGCAGTAACAGGGTAAAGGGTAAGATCTTAGATAGAAATCTTGAAATTTGCCTCTAATTAATCGATAAGCGAGAGAAGAATCAAGTAGACTCGAAAACGAATCTGTTGGGGTAATTTTCACATGGGTAAGTAATTAGCAGAAGAGATTCTGGTTAATTGAAACTTGTTTCTTCGCGGGTAAGTTACCTCCGACCAACACAGTTGTTGTGGCTGAATAGTATTATGTGTCTAAAGTTATTTCACTAGTCTATTCTTAAATTCTAGAGTTCTTCCACATGTCTTCAAGAGATTTCTTGAAGACGTTAACATTGAAATCTATCAATGAGAGAGCGTTTTTGAACTCCATTGAGAATTGGTCTGTATTGTCCAGTCGCACTAGTCCGACTAGGGCAAGCCCTCTAATCATTTGATGCAAGTACAATACTGATCCATTCTGTAGTCTAGAAATACATTTTGTGGGATTACCTTTCGATTCATCACTGTCCTTGACGTCTCCATATAATCCATCGAGATCGATGGTAACGTCAATGAACTCCGCACATGCCTCATATGTCTGAATATCAACCGGTGAACTATCAGTGGCCACATAAATCTTGGAATTAACGTCAAATAAAAACAACTTCTCAAATTTGTTGTACTGAACTAGTAAGTCCAGCAAATTTTCCAAAGCAGGGAGTTCGTAGATCAACTTTTGAATAATCCTAGAAAATGCTTCGTAGATGGAATGATCGAAAATCGATGTTAAGTAAAAGGATACCTGCAACCCTTCTAGTCCAAGATCCAGTAGTTCATCTCCTACTCGCTGCATAATGTCTCTCTGCGTATCCAATCGGAAGTCTTCACTAAGCCCGTCTATCTTATGTATCAATACCTCAACATTTATTTTGGGGTTAACCTTGTAGATATATGAGATAATCATGGAAAGGTTGGTTAATGCGTTCAAATATTCATCCTGGCTGTCTATGATGTAAACTAAAGCGCCAATTGATTTGAAAAGCTTCTCGTGATCGTATGTTGGCTCAAAGAAATTAAGTTGACCTGGAAGCTCAATGACAGACAAGTTAATTAGACTCCTGAAATTCTCTGTGGTTGGTTTAGATGTACTTTCCAAGTAGAGGGTGTCCAATGGCTGTAACTTATGAAAAACAACTTTGCATATACTTGATTTGCCGGACCTAAATCATTTCAGTTAGCACTACCTCAGTAACTGGGGAGGAACAGTTGATATCACAAGTATTCCCAAAGTATAGTAAAACTTACCTTCTCAACCCCATCAATAATATTGTCGCATTCTCATTGGTAGGATCTGGGATTAGGTGGCCTTCCATACTGTAAATTGCTATGATATAAAAAATAGATTCTGGGTCAGAGGTGGTAGGTAGTATGGCATAGTTCTCGATGGTTGTCACAACCCAGCATAGGGCCCCCTTCGCGATCCTTAGTCCAGAAGACCATTATCAAAGCTTAATCAACCCGCCTAAGGTTTTGTAATGCGGACTACTGGAGTAGTACATATATGCTTATCTACCTAACTATGTTCAGCCTCTTCATCCTTTACCATCTCTAACTTCTTTTCTCTTTCTTTCATTAAAGCTTCCTTCTTTGCGAGTCCCTCGCGGCGTTTCCTGTCTCTTCTTTCATTTTTCGTTTCCTCAGTTTTCAGCTCCTGCCTTGCGAACATTATATCACTGATCTTTCTGTGTAGCAGGTTCAATTTAGATTCATTTTCATTGAATCTGTTGATTGCCTGGTTGTCAATAAATTCCAGGTAATTCTCATTCACGAGTAAAACACACTTTCTTTCTTCATTCAAATACCCAATAGGAATATCTAATTTGATGGAAATTCGAATCCCCACTATATTATTCACGCCAATGCCTGACTCTCTAAAACCACAGCTCATAGCTGTTTGATATAGTTTTTGGGCCGTTGTAAGGTCTCTACATTTTACATGCAGAATAAGAGGCTCAAACTTGAATAAGACGAATCTGGAGGGTTTGAAGTTGGTGTTCTCTACATGGCTCTCAAAATCGATGTTTTTCCACCAATGAGGAACTTGCTTCTTGTCATGTGTCACAAATAACCAATGACCACCAACTCCCTTTGCTCCAATCTTACTACTTCCCTTCTTGTCCCCTTCTAAGAAGACGCTGACCCTACCAGAACAGGATGAGGTAGTTATCATGTCTCTATGCGAATTTATGGAGTTCATGATTGGAAGGCAAAGTTCGTCAATAGTCCCTTTGGGAGATAAATCGGGATTTGCTTCATTAGTCGTTGCAATTTCTGCCAATATCTGAGCTTTCTTCTGATCAAATGAGTCTAACATATTGTAGACTCTATCGCCTCAGGCTTTATTGAGCTTCCCACTATGAAAAAATTAACCTTTCGAGATGTGACACTTCTTTCATTCGATCGTACCGTCGTTTCTCCCCCTATCAATATGGCTGAAGAAACTACTCAAAAATTGGAATCCTTGACTGTTCAACAAACTACTTCTGAAGAAGTGATCTTGGGAGCGGATGGCCAACCTTTGTCCAAGAAGGCTTTAAAAAAGTTAGAGAAGGAAAAAGAGAAAGAGAGAAAGAAGGCAGAAAAAGCTGCACAGTTGGCCAAGGAGCAAACCGAAAAGGCTGCTCTTGATGCTGCAAATGACACCGCTAAGGAAAACTACGGCAGACTGCCTTTAAATCAATCTACTACGAAACCTGGCATCAAGCGTACTGAAATCGGGTCCTTAACTGCTGCTGACGATGGGAAAGAGATTGTGTTCAGGGCTAGGATTTACAACACCAGAAAACAAGGTACCACAATGGTATTTTTGTCCTTGCGCCAGAGAACTGAGTTAATTCAAGCTGTCTTAAAAGCAAATGGAGACTCCGTATCTAAACAGATGGTGAAATGGGTTAGTGCCATCAGTTTGGAAAGTATTGTAACTGTTCATGGTACTGTATCCAAAGTTGTGGAACCAGTCAAATCTGCTACTGTCCAAGAAGTTGAGGTAATAATTAACAAGATATATACTATTTCTGAGACTCCTGAGCGATTGCCACTTTTAGTGGAAGATGCTTCAAGATCTGACGCGGAAGCCGAACGATCTGGATTGCCAATAGTCAATTTGGACACGAGACTTGATGCAAGAGTTATTGATTTGAGAACCATTACCAATCAGGCTATTTTCACCATTCAATCTGGTGTATGCTTACTGTTCAGGGAGTTTTTGACGAAGAAAAAATTCACTGAGGTTCACACTCCAAAATTATTGGGTGCACCATCTGAAGGGGGATCTAATGTTTTTGAAGTGACTTACTTCAAAGGCAAGGCATTTCTTGCTCAATCCCCACAATTGTACAAGCAGCAGCTAATTGCTGCTGACTTTGAAAGAGTGTTTGAAGTTGCTCCAGTTTTTAGAGCTGAAAACTCCAACACTCATCGTCACATGACCGAGTTCACTGGTTTAGACTTGGAAATGACATTTGAAGAGCATTACGATGAGGTGATCGATTTATTATCTGAGCTTTTCGTTTTTATATTCTCTGAATTGAAAACTAGATACGCAAAGGAGATTGCTATTGTAAGAAAACAGTACCCAGTCGAAGAGTTTAAGCTTCCAAAAGATGGAAAGATGGTAAGAATCCCTTTCAAAGAAGGAATTAAGCTATTAAGAGAGAATGGTAAGGAAGTTGATGATTTTGAAGACTTGAGCACTGAAAACGAGAAGTTTTTGGGTAAACTTGTTAGGGAAAAGTACGACACAGATTTCTACATCCTAGATAAGTTTCCATTGGCTGTCAGACCTTTCTATACAATGCCTGATCACGAAGATCCCCGATACTCTAACTCTTATGATTTTTTTATGAGAGGAGAGGAGATTCTTTCCGGAGCTCAACGTATCCATGACAGTGAATTTTTGAAGGAAAGAATGGCAGTTCATGGACTCGATTCCAACTCTCCTGGCTTGGAAGATTATGTCCAGGCCTTTGATTATGGATGTGCACCTCACGGTGGAGGTGGTATAGGTTTGGAGCGTGTTGTGATGTTCTATTTGGACCTGAAGAATATCAGACGTGCATCTCTATTCCCAAGGGATCCAAAGCGTCTACGCCCATAGGCTTGTGTATGAATACATATGAATAATATGGTTACATTGCCCGATACTAACACAGTATAAAAGTTTTAATCGTACTTGCTGAATGTTCTAGGAAGACTTAATATAGACCTCGCTCTGTCAGAAGTACTGTTCCCACCAGTGTATCTAAAACTCCTAATAGATCTTCTACCACTAGCAGGAGTCAGCGTGCTATTGGACGCCAAGGAACGATTCATCCAGTAGCTTCCAAGGAAACCAAATGTGAAAACTACTGCTAAAAGACACCCCAGAATTCCGAACCACCAATTCAAAGATCCTGTGTCTTGCCCAGGAACTGTAACATTCATCCCAAATAAACCTGTAATCATGTTCATAGGAAAAAATATAGTTCCTAGCAAAGTAACTTTTGAAAGCATCTCAGTAACTTTATGATTAGAGTAAAAAGATTCGACTTGCAGTTGGGCAAGGTAGTTGGAATGACTTCGACTGAAAATCTTTTCATAGCTCAGTAAACTTTGAAACATGGTAATAATATGATCTGAGATATCACTTAAATATAACGCAATATCTGCTCTTGGAGTAGTATTCTGTTGTATTGAAGCGTTAGAGGCCCAAGTGCTATTTGCCTCGTCTTGGCATCTTTTTGCAAACATTTTGATCACATCTGCCTTACCTGAAAGCAGTCGCATCAATGTCATCACTTTCCTTCTCGATTCACCAATATGCTGTAACATGAGACCAAACTCCTGATCTCTTGCAACAAACACGGACTCTTCAATTGCGTCTGCTTCGTATTCCGTAGCTTGAATTACCGGCGCAAATCCATCAGTAATATCATCAATCATTGCGTAACATAACCAATCAGCGGACACATTAACATAATCTCTTAGCTGTCTTACCCGTCTCCTGACATTTGCAGGGTGGTTGATAGGAGTAAAATGGAATGACAAAATTCCTTCACGGAAAACAACAATATAAACGTTGATTGGCTCCAGAAAGTCCTCACTCTCGGGGTCTGTTTCAAACGAGTGAAAACAGACAAAGTAGTAAGTTTTGAAAAGTTCTACTTTCTCACGTCGTTCTTGCATACGAATATCTTCGGCTGTCAAAGGGTGAATTCCAAAGGCTTTGGCTAAAACTTTCATCTCGTTGTCTGTTGGACATATGCAATCCAGCCACCAAGTGGCTTCAGCACCGTGAAAAAGCTCTTCAATTTTCTGACCTTCATTGACCAGTGAAGATATATCTGGAGCATGGATAGTTTCATTATTGTCGGATGAATAGAAACTATACCTATCAGGCAATATGGATGCTGCCTCAGCATTCCTTCTCTGGCTCTGAAAGGTCACACCATTATCTCCATCATCTTCAGTAGAACTTTCTTTCTTATTAGATGAATCATTAGATTTTTCTTCAAGGTAGACATCACCAGGGTCATACGATTGAGGAGACGGTACAAAGTTTCCCGCAGTTGTGTTCTGAGCGATGTTCTTTGGTATATATCTTAAGGCCGCAGAGCTTGGCTTGCTGTTGCCAGAGCTGAAACCTCTTGCTATATTAGAATCAAAGTCTTTCAAGGCTTCCTCTCGCTTCATTAGTGATTTTTTCTCCAATCTCTCTTCGTCAATAAAGTTTTCCAATTCCATAAAGTCAATTCCTCTGACCCTTACATTTTCTGGAACCATGGGAAAACAGACATCTTCTTCCGTTTCTTTGGACGACCTGGAGGCATAAGAATCAACGTCACTATCACTACTAGAATTTTGCCTCTCTTTTTTTTCTTGTTGAAGAGAAGTTTTACCTGTGGATTTGATAGAAGTTCTTGACGGTTGTTTTGCCAAAGGATTCATATTGGTGCCTGAGATTGAAGGCCGAGTCTCTCTATTCAGTAGAATTCCCCCTCCAGGATTGGACGATTGCTGAACATTTGTATTGATTAATGACTTGAACTGCTCAGAAATGGACTTTGAGCGAGTTCTCCTAATAAAACCAGGTTGTTTATGCTTTTTGCTTGAACTATTGTTAAAAGAAGCCAGATAGGGACTGGCAATATCCTCGTTATCAGAATCTTCACTGTAAAGCATTCTATCACGCAGATCTGTAGATTCTACAAACTGTGAAGGATTCTGAGAGGTTCTCGTCGCAGGCGGGGGTAATTTTAGCTCTCCGCCTGAAGGCATCTCCCGATCGTTCAGCTTAAAAGATGGAGAAGTGCCTTCTTTTCGGATGGGTAAAGACGAGCTCTGGTGCCTGTGATCATGCAACTCTTCATTGTCGGACATGACAGAGCTATTGGTAATACTGTCATGCGACGAGGTGTGGCGAATCACTGGGGATAGTGAATGACGGGAACTGCTACTATCATTGATGGGGGACATGTTGGTCAAAATTGCCTTGGTCGCACTTAGAACTTTTCACGAAAGCTAGATGAGATGGTAAACTTCCTACTATGAGACACACTATCAACTCTTGATAGGGTGGTTATTTCATAATGTTGTGTAAACAATTAGCAGAAAGTGAATGCAGAGAAATTCAAGTTAAAATGAGAAAATTTAATTTCAGGCGCTCGCAGACATGTGCTCAGTCGAGGAGAACGACCACGATGTGGATGATATAGACGCGATTTTAGGCGCTTTACAGCTCGATGTGAGATGAGATATGCAGGACTGATGTTCCTAACTAAAACTATAAATAAACAAATAGAGGGATTATTCGTTCATGTATGGTGGCATCCAAAATTGCAGTATGACTGTTATTTTCTATGATTTCATTTTGACTTAGAATTTAAGTCTGACTTCAACTGCAACTGGCAATGTCTAGAGATTAACGTGACTTTTGAAAAGATTCTCGATTGCCACGGCAGGAAACTAAGAACCTAATCCAAAATGGCAAATTTGAATGATTGATTATCGGGGGTAGAGAATGCCGAGAAGTGACAGCAGCTGTATTTGCCAGGAAATATTTTATTACTCCTTTGAGTATATTCTTGGAACCGTTTTTGGACGGTAAGGAACTAATTGAGATTCGGGTAGCACGAAAGGCTCAAGAAAGATTGTAAGATTGCAAGTGGTCTTGGTCAAAGTTTTTTCGACACTATGTTTTCGTTTCGGACCATATTATCAACCTACAACTAGTCCCCATTTGGAAATGCAACTAGGGCGATCAGTTGGTTGATACCGCTGTATCATCCCTTCCCGCATTGATATCGCGCTATCTATTCTCTTGGCTACTGTTTTCAGCCATACTGGTAACTGACTTTAAAACCAATTCGTGCCGCTTCCAATAATCGAGTCTTCTGTAATATATGGGATACGGAGATGAATAAATCCAGGCATCAAACCCGACAGAACTTGACATGTTAGAATTGCTGATTATAAGCATGTTCCTGCGGTTTTTGTCTATCGGTATTAAAAGAAACATGGTTAAGTTAACTCATTTAACGATACGATCCTGAACATCTTCCCGTTTCAACTTGGCAAGCAGTTTCTTTTGGCTCCTGGCCAAAGAATTAACGGACATCCAGATATTCAGCCCCCCGTTTTTCAACCAGTTTCACGGGTTCGGCCATAGTCAATCAAGATAACTCGCCTTTTAGAGTCTTCGGTTCTTTTGACAATGTTGCCTTTTTTTGAGATTTTCTTCGGATATGCTATTTGATCAATTCATGGCCTGTCATTCTACAACGCAAAGTAGAAGCTCGTTCAGTTCATAGTGAGATCCCAGATAGTATGCAATTTAGATGAGTGATTAATGAAATCAGAAATTGGGTTTCAGAACCAGCGGACACCCATTCCCCTCTAATCTTCAAATCTGAAAGTCTTCAAATGAGACTTACAATTGCAACGTATCGGCATTGACAACACGCAAAATAAACTCCAATTCCAGTTCCATTGCATAAGGAAGAACCGATGGTAGAGTTACACTGTTCATAAATAGGCTGGATGATTTAACTGGCAATATAACTCCTGATATATCAAATTGCGTTTGATCAAGAAGGAAAAATGGACCACTGTAAGAGGCAGCAGTCGAGTTGAAACGTCTTGATTGTGATTGTATTTGTGGAGTATTGGGCAGATAGCTATAGCCAATGTCTTGTGAGTGATTGCCTTGACATTCGTCGACAAAGAGAAGCAATGGAATTATTCTTTGCAAATACTTGAGCCTCTTTCATTTTCACCAAACGATACACTTGATACGATTCAGAAAGACATAGATTTTTCTGGGGCAGATATCCCTGTAGTAACTATTTTTTCACATTAAATAAATAGAACCTTCAAATCAATCTCTTTTAAATTAGTAGAGCAGCCAATTTTGTGTGAAGCTCGTGTTCCGTTGTTCTGTGCGCTCATTGTCATTCCCCTCATTAGGAAAGACCCTATCTCGTAATCTTGCGGTGTAATTTTTCAGTATCAGGCACATCAAGAAAATTTCCTATTTAGGGTTCTGTCAATCACTTACGATCAGCTATAGGTATGCCAAATGCCTACTACTATCACTTCAATCGTTCGACTAGGGTAGCCTCATCTACACTTCTTTGGTATTTAAAGGGTTGGATTAGGCTAAATCAATTTTCAACAAACTCTCCTTGAAAACCCCGCCACAGATGAAGCCTTCCACTCAAACAAATGCCACTCAGTCCAAAAACAAGGACAATGAGGACAATTCTAACCAGGTTTATTACGGTGGTAACAGATATCTAGCTCTTTATGGCTGTGTGATTGCCTGAGAAGTAGTCCACCTGCGGCCAGGGTTTTGTGGATAAACATTTCTGAGGGTACCACATCCACTTTCTTCCTCTATTTTTTTTTTCTATATTGAAATCAATTATTTCTGTTTCTATTGTCGTCCTGTAGCATCTGGCTTGTAGAAAGTTCCCGATAACCTTAGTGATTTCTGTACATGCGCGAAACAATGTGCCTTGAAAAAAAAAAAATTAAATCTGAAGAAAAAAAAACTTGACTTCATCAAAGTAGCTTGCAATCATGGCTAGAAAATCTGCTGCCAAAAAGGCGAAGTTGGCCGCACAGAAAGGCGGAAACCAGAAATCAGCAACAGAAACTTTACCTAATTCCACAGATGTTCAACAGGAGCCGGTTGCGGATACATCAAGAAAGCAAAGTGACAACGGTGAGGATGAGGAAGAATATGATGAGGATAATTCTTCAGAATCGTCCTCTGATCTGGAAGATGAAGTTGGCGATCTAATCACTGATGAAGTTGAGCAAGGCATCAATAAGGTTCTAAGTGCCATCAAATCTAATGACAAGTCCTTGCTTGATCCCAATGTGAAATTTTTTGAGGATCCTGAAAAGGCTGTCGAAAAATTAGATCTCAAGAAAGAATACAAACCTTTGTACCTTAAAGACTACCACAGAAAAAATCTATTAGGTAAGGAGCAGGAATTTGAAGATGAAGAAAAGCCTTATGTCGTTGAACAACGCGAAGAGAGAGACAGATTGTTGAATGAGATCAAGAAAGAGCTTGCAGTTGCAGGTAGGCAGGAGCATGAGGACAGTGAAGAAGACGAAGATGATGACTTTTTGAAACGCAAAGAAAACGAAAGAAATGTTGAAGCTGCCGATGACCTGCCAGATCCTTCCGAAAATCAGGAGGAGTTCCTGGACAAATTCATTAGTAACCAAGCTTGGATTCCAAAAGAAGCTGATAAAGAAATTGACATGGAAGAAGATGATGAGGAGTTTGATGAAGCAGTAGAGCAATTTGAACAAGCGTACAACTTCAGATATGAGGATCCTCACGCCGCTGAAATTGTCACTTATGCTAGAGATCAAGCCACCTTAAGAAGAGGACAAACAAATAGTAGAAAAAAACAGAGAGAAATCAAGAAGCAGCAGAAGCTTGAAGAGAAACAAAGAAAAGAAAAGGCCTTGCAACATAAAAAGCTCAAAAAAATAAACTTGGTTACTGACAGATTGATGAAGATCAAGAGGGAAGTCGGGGAAGGTGTAAGTGAAGATCTTATCAAGAAGGTATTTGGCGAAGATTTAATGAATGATGATTTCAATGATGCCGACTGGGACCAAAAAATGTCTGAGATTTTTGATCATGCGTATTACGAAGCAGAAGTCACGAAGCCTACGTGGGACGACGACGATGAAATAATGGGTGAAAGCTTCGAAAATGAAGAAGAGCACAGTGACGAGGAAAATGACTCTGAAGTAAGAGAGGAGAATATAAGTCCTGATGAATTAGAAACTGTAAAAACAGAAAAAGAAGGATCGTCCTCTGACAAAGTGAAAAAGAATATAAAACCAAAGAACGAGAAACAGAGTATCAAGGAAACAGCAGAGAAAATCGTTACAGAGAACAGTTCCAAATTATTAGACGAGCTTGACGAAGAAAGAGGCAGAGCTGCAACACCGACCGACAGTATCAAGTTCACATACAGAGAAGTTTCTCCGGAATCATTTGGTCTTTCAAACAGAGACATTCTTATTGCTGATGATTCCCAGTTAAATCAATTTATTGGCATCAAAAAATTGGCTCCTTACAGAGAGAAAGACCAAAGAGATAGGGACAAAAGAAAATATGGAAGACAGAAGCGTGTAGGTGAATGGAGAGAGAAAGTCTTCAAAGACTTTGTAGTCAAGGAAGATGGTGACGGTTTGAGATTCAGAAAGAAGAGAAAACATAAATAGATCGTCTTTTTAATATTACATCTGAAATACTATGAGATAAGTTTGCATCGAGTTAAATCCGATGATGCTGTAAAATCCTCTATATAGAGTGACCCCTTTCTGTCCAAGATGTATAATTTATACCCATCACTGTCAAATCGCATGCTCGCAGCCTCTTTAAAGCGGACAGCATTGGCCACTTCTGCAACCATTACCACACGTTTATGTTCGTTTCCATCCATAATTGGTGAGAGAAGAAGGTAACAACTTCCACTACGATCAAGATAGGCAACTGCGTCCCCTCTTGGAGAAATGCAAGCCTTGTGAATGGCTGAACCAACTTCCTCAACTTTTAGTAACATTGTGGGCTGAGCAATTGCTTGCAGACCTACTATAGAGTTGAGTTTGGTGTCAATGACAACTGGTGAACCATTGAAGGCAACTGAAGTTAGTGTAAGAGTTCTGTTATCCGGGAAAAATTGCATGTCGGTGATTCCCTCACTTTCTAAGGAGGAGTCCAACGAACGCAAGGATTTCATTACTAGTTTAGGTTCATGAGGGTCAATGACTGATATAACCATGAACCTAAATTCAAGAGCTGTAGCACAACCCAAATACTGTGAATCAGGAGAAAATTGAAGTAAGTTCAACGGATCCTTGTAGGGAAGAGTCACTGTAATTACATCAACTTTAATCTCAGCTTCTAGAAAATCCAGCCTAAGAAACGTAATTAATGTCTGCTCAGACTGAGTAAATTTATCTTTTCCGGTAATACCGATAGCAATTAATGATTCATCATTGCTAACATCAATACATCGTATAGGAAACTTGGACTGGTACGTATAAATGCACTTGCCATTGTCGTTAGTATCATATATTTCTAAAATTCCCCTTGTCCCAGATATAATGAGCATATTCTTAGTTATACGACAGGCTAAGTATTCCCATTTGTTGAGCTTTGAAAGCAATTCTTTATCTCGCAAAAGTGGTTTATTCAGGGAGTCGAATGAAGGTCCAAACTCACCTGTCGATTTTCCACAACATTTCATCTTAGGAGGACAACTATAGTCTATGGGGTCAATAGAGTACACTTGAAACTTGGATTCATTCAAAAGAACAAACTGATTTAATGCGGGTGAGATAGCGTTATTAATGAATATTTTGGAAGTTTTTAGTAGCATCTTGGTTTTTTGAGTTATGAAATGGTATTGTCTTTTGAAAAATGGAAAATTCCTAGCAAAGTTAAGTTCTAGTTCTGGATCAGAATGGATAGTTGATGTAGAAGTACCTAGCTGAGCTGATTTAGAGATGTGCAGTAAGTTAGTGTCCAATTTGGCTATATCTTGAGGGTCGTTCTTCGCAAAGACTGTTCCCTGGCTAGATTTCTCTTGGAATGCCTGGGTTTCCTTACTTGCGCCAACCAATATTTGGTGAAATGCATCCAAAATGGGGATCCCTTTATTGTGTTTTGAACCCAAATTATCTTGTTTAGGGAGATTGATTTGACCCGATTTGACGTACTCAGTTGCAGTTGAGAATGCATTCTTGTTCATTAGGAGATGATATAATTCACGAAGCTGAGGAACCGGTCCTATTATATGTATGTCTTTAGCATAGCAAACAGCACATAGACCTTTCAAGGAGGTGAATAAGTTTTCACTTATCACGCAACCACAGCTCAGCATAGAGGCATCTCCAACTGGGCTGTACAACAGTTCACCATTTTCAATTTCCGAGGGTAATTCCACTAAATGCTCAAAATCTGATTGCTTGAATTCCATTAAGTGGACGGTTAAAAGTTACTTAATTGGTATTATCCTTTGTCACCGGTTTGAAAAGCAGCGTAATCTGGGGATGAAGTGTTCTACAGTTGATAACATAATCTTCCCTACTAATAATAATGTTTGTCGCGAAGGATCTGTTTCTAAATTTCATCGATATTCCCAAAACGCATTCTTACCCACAAGTTAATTATTGTAACAATTTTTATCTGAAAATGTCACAGTTCTTGGGAAGCACGGTTCTTCTGGTGCTGAAGAACAACAGAAGATTGCAAGGGAAGATAGATGCGGTTGACAATAAGGTTGCATCTTTAAGCGCTGTGGTTGATCTTAACGCCGATACAAGACAGTCTATCCCAGACCAGAAAATACATGGAAAGGATATCGCCAAGCTAGAAGTCTTAAATTTATGTGATAGAGTTTTGAAGAACAATGAGTCTAAGAAAAATAAGAACAAGAAAAAGTCCAAAGCCAAGAAAGATGACACTGATATAGCGTGGAATGGTGATGAAAAGCTGAACGAAGAGTTTGATTTTCAAAGCAATCTGGACAAATTTGATAAAGAAAGTGTGTTTAGGGAACTGAGTGCTCAAGACAATATTGACCCAAATTTAAGATTAGCAGGACATAATAAGAAGGTCAACTACGATCACAACGAAATGGTTGTCAAGAAAGAGACTGATACTTGGGATCATCAACAATCGATGTCTACTCCGATAGCACCCTCTAGAAGCAGCACATCTACGTTTCCCCATTTACCAAGGCAATCGTCCATTAGACAACAGAGTTTTGGTATTCAATTGACCGATGGGGCCGATCTCTTGCCGACATGCTCCCCAGTTCAACTATTGGAGATGGAGAGGATCACAGTCGATGAATACAAGGTCCCTATCGAGACATTGCTCGAGAATGTTGCCATAAATGTTTCTTCTATTGTTATTAAGAGTCTTGGTGGTTACGCTAGGTTTGACCAAACCAATCACAATTTACCGCCATTACTTTTACTTCTAGTTGGTAACAATCGATCGGGTGCCAGAGTTCTGTCTGTTGGTAGAAGATTGGTAAATATTGGCGCCAGATGTGTAGCCATCTTGACGAATACAAACTCTGACGAGCTGATAGATTCAGTGAAAAGACAATCAACTATATTCACCAAATTTGGTGGACGACTAGTACACGATATAAATCAATTGACTGTACTGCTAGACAGCTTGCAATCGCCGTTAGAGTTTGTGATCGATGGCTTACAAGGCTATGATAACCATTTGGATGATCTTTTTGGTGTTGAATTGACGACATCCAACAGCCTCATAGAATGGGTTAATCAACAGTATGTCAACGTCTTGTCTTTGGATATCCCAAGTGGTCTTGAGCCAAGCTCAGCTCATATGAATTCTGAGAATGCATTTCTGCAGTCAAAATTCATTGTTTCCGTCGGGTTGCCATTGAACGGAGTGCTGAATGCATACAAAGAAGGTGGTGTCTTAACTCCAGGGGACAGCATCCATTATCTGGTCGATTTATCTGTCCCCAGGGCCATTTTCAAAAAAGGATCTCTTAGGAAATTTGATAGAGACTGGTTTGAAGACAAAGGATTCATTGAGTTATTCATCAAACAAACAATTTAGAATAATTACTTCATTTATGTATATATATTTCGATATCATCATGCCGAAACCAGTTAGAGTAACAGTAACAGTTCAGGCTATTCGCGGGTTACCCAGGTGCTCTTAAAGAAGGTAGTGCAAACAACAAGCTGCTCCTATCACAAAAATGCCTGGAAACGCCAGCATAACAATCGTTCCATC
Organism: Komagataella ulmi; assembly: GCA_023213065.1. Classification (NCBI taxonomy): domain Eukaryota; kingdom Fungi; phylum Ascomycota; class Pichiomycetes; order Pichiales; family Pichiaceae; genus Komagataella; species Komagataella ulmi. The sequence continues at coordinate 1,621,626 of JAKWAZ010000001.1, forward strand.
ACCAGTCGTTCATCTGTTTGCCATTAAAACATTACATTTGTTTGCTGTTAAGATAAAAGGGACTTTCTCGAGTTTTCGCACCAAGTTAAATTATGGGAGTCTGTTGCAGTTGTTTCAAGAGGTATGAACATGACCAGTCATACCCACCTTTGTTGGCAGAAAATGAACGGGAAGCCATTTCATCGTTGCTTCAGTATTTGGAAAACCGGTCCGAAGTAGATTTCTTCACTGATGGACCGCTTAGAGCATTGTCAACGTTAGTCTATTCAGAAAATATTGATTTACAAAGGAGCGCTGCTCTAGCTTTTGCCGAAGTTACTGAGAAAGATGTCAGACCTGTAACAAGGGACGTCTTGGAGCCAATTTTGATTCTCTTGCAGAGCTCTGATGCCGAGGTTCAACGGGCAGCGTGTGCTGCGTTAGGCAACCTTGCCGTCAATGATTCTAATAAGGTATTGATAGTAAACATGGGTGGTTTAGAGCCCTTGATTAGACAGATGATGTCTCCAAATATTGAGGTTCAATGCAATGCAGTTGGTTGTATCACCAATTTAGCAACTCAAGATCAAAACAAATCAAAAATTGCTACCAGTGGTGCTCTCATACCATTGACCAAGCTGGCAAAGTCCAAGGACTTAAGAGTCCAAAGAAATGCTACAGGTGCTTTGCTGAACATGACTCATTCTCTTGAGAACAGGCAAGAACTCGTTAACGCGGGTAGTGTTCCGATATTAGTTCAGTTGCTATCATCAACGGATCCCGATGTCCAATACTATTGTACCACTGCATTATCCAATATAGCTGTTGATGAGAGTAACAGGAAAAAACTGGCAAGTACAGAGCCAAAACTTATTTCTCAGTTAGTTCAACTGATGGACTCCACATCACCTAGAGTTCAATGCCAAGCTACACTGGCCTTGCGAAATCTTGCGTCTGACGCCAATTACCAGCTGGAGATAGTGCGAGCAGGAGGTCTACCTAACTTGGTAACATTGTTGAATTCCACTCATCAACCGTTAGTCCTCGCTGCCGTGGCATGTATTAGGAATATTTCTATTCATCCGCTAAACGAAGCCTTAATTATCGACGCTGGATTCCTCAAGCCATTAGTCTCCCTTCTGGACTACAATGATAATGTTGAGATTCAGTGCCACGCGGTGTCCACCTTGAGAAATTTGGCCGCTTCATCAGAAAGGAATAGATTAGCATTATTAGAATCTGGTGCTGTGGAAAAGTGCGAGAAGTTGGTTCTAAACTCTCCAATATCTGTGCAAAGTGAAATAAGCGCATGTTTTGCCATTCTGGCATTAGCTGATGATTTGAAGATGAAGCTCCTTGATTCTAACATCATCGAAGTGTTGCTGCCTTTGACATCTTCGGAGAACGGAGAAGTCTGTGGTAATGCTGCAGCTGCGCTAGCAAACTTATGTTCTAGAATCCCTGACTATACCATAATATTGAAAAATTATGAACAGATCTCAAAATTTATTGCCAAATTCTTGAATTCACAAAACCCCACTTTTGAGCATATTGCCTTATGGACGACATTGCAGCTCCTTGAGAGCGAGGACGAGACTATCAAAGCTAAACTCAAGAAGCAGATCAATAGTGGGGAGATTAGTCTCAATAATTTAACCACGTCTACATTGAACAACCATAGTGACACGAGTAACATAATTAATAACGATGGAGAGGAAGGTGAGTTCAATGATGGTGATGACATTATCAACCTGACTCAACAAATCTTGGAGATGATTAAATGATCCGAGATGAGATTAGGGAGGAAAAAGTTTCGTATCTAAGTGTTTGCATTCCGTGAATTGGTATAATAAAGTAATGTATTAAAGTTAAAGAACTAGGTACATCCGCAGCTACTACTAGGCTAGTAGATTGGATATCATCATCTTATCTATCTTGCTTTCTTGTTTGTCCTTCTTTGGCGAGACAGATAAAGATGAAGGCAAGCCTTTAACATCACTCTTTTCAGTAAAGCTCTCGTTCTCGCCTGCGGTGGATTCAATCTGATTCTCCTTCTCTTTACTGTTGCCACGTTCCCGCTCCGATGTTTCCTCCGGCTTTAAATTCTCTTCCCTAGATATTGAAGTAGCAAGTCTGGGGGAGCCGTTATTTTGATTCCTAGAAGAGCATATTGATGAAATGCTTAACCTGTGAGGCACCAAAGATGGAGAAGCTTTACCCCGAATGGAATCAGCATTAATATAGCTGGATCTTCGAGAGTTGTTGTTCGAAGTAAGTACCACAGAATGATTCGATGAGGAATCCGACGATGGGTTGATCGAATTATTTCTAGAATTGTGATAAACCGGATCAGTCAATGAAGTCGCATTGACGTGATAATTGTTAAAACTTGGAGGATATTGGGCATGTTGAGATGCGTTGATATTTGGGAGTTGATTGTTGAATAAATAGGTGTTATTCAGCGAATGACGTCGTAATGAGTGTGGATCATCATAGAGCTTCTTTTTCAACGAGGAGAGATGAGTAGGAGTTTCTATCAAGTTGCTATCAAAACGCATGTCTACACTAGTAGACCTTTTATGGGGGAAAAGTTGGAGTGATTGCTGCGTAGGAAATAGCAATGATTGGGAAGGACTCGACACTCCATGTGAGACCGGTGGTAGTGTTGTTGCGCTCGCAGGTCCAATGGCCGGCTGTGGTAATAATTGGTTCACTCCAGTGAGACCTGCTACTGAAAGTGATTGAGGTTGTTGTAGATTTGGAAGAGGTGGATGAGACATGGAATGATTTTCCTGGGGCGGTGGATATGATGATGGATGGATCTCCTGCGATGGCGGTGGTTGTTGTTGATGGGCACCGGGGGCATTTTGCTGGTTTGCTTGATTGAACATTGAGGTATTGAAAGCTATCCGATGCTGAGGAGGTATAGATTGCAGAGGTAACCCATCGTTGCTGTTGGCTTCTGTAACAGGGGTCGTATTAGTGGCAGATCCCTGACTACTATGTTGCAAGGAGGCTCTTCTGCGTTTATTGGCGCCGCCGTTCCACCAGTTCTTGATAGCATTGTCGCTTCGTCCATTTAAATGGCGCGCTATTTCTGCCCATCTTTTTCCGTATTTCATCACCAACTCTTCGATGCATGCACCTTCTTCCGGGGTTATTGGATTACGGTTCAACGAAGGCTTGAGGTTTTGATGGTACCGCTCCCTGCATTGTTTAGGAGTCCGTGAGCCAAGATTCTGCGATATCCGAACCCAGTTAGAGGCTCCTAACAGGTTGATGAGATCCATTAGTTTATTGTCTTCCTCCGTTGACCATGGACCTCGACGAAGACCCAGCTTCATGTTGTTGCTCGTAAAGGAGGAGTTGGCGCTCATGCTTGTGCTAACACGATGGTATTTGGAGACTGACTGACTGACAAGCTCGTGATAGGACACTATTACCAGACTAGTGGGAAACGTGAGTTAAAAACAATTTACAATGTTGTTTTGCTTAGAGAAAAAAAGGGAGGAAGAAAAAGATGCATCCAAAGCTTCTGCCAGTGGATTTGAATGAATGAGCCTGTAAAGGAACGAACTATTTTCTGGGACAGAGGAACTTCGCGAATCGGTGTCAGTAACCTTTATACGTTTGTCCATCACTGATGACATCAGGGTCTCCTGCCCGTTCTTTACCGCATCCCATGTCTAAGAGCTATTGAGTGAGTCGTCTTTTTCTACTTAGTATTTTTTTTAGTATGAACGGCAAGTCGAAACATAAAGACTTGGCCACTACCGTTGGTAACTCTTAGTATGCACAATATTGAAATGACACAATGCGTACTAACTTTGCTTCGCAATGACACAAGAACACTCAGGAATGTTTAGAGTCGTCTGCTCAAACCATCTTTTCATTTCTACAAACGATGCAAAACCTCAACCAATCTCAATTATGTTTTTCTGGGCCATATCGATGCCTAAATTAAACCACAGAAATAATTACGTTGGTAGTCTGTTTTCGTCCACAAATTGGCAACTGTATCCTGTATGCAAATGATGCATTATTGAAATTCGCTCGCACATAGCGAATCCGTTCTTCGTCGGAAACTTAGCAGCAACTGTGGTTTCGCATAGTGGCAGTTGGGGACGGATCCTATATTACAACGTGCAGAGAAATCTTTCTGGAGAGCTAGTTAGTCATACTCAGGGGAAAGTGAGACATCTGTGTAGGTTCAGCAAGATGTGAGAGCGGGGATAAAAAAGTGTTATCCCACTTGCTCACTATTTTCTAGACCCGCGAATGGTTGTTTCACTGCTGTCATCCCTCACAAATAATGATTAGTTGTGGACCATTTATGCACATTAGAATGATGTGTTCAGAATGTATAGGCAGACCAAGAACAATTGGACATAACCCTACTTCAAAGTTTAGATATGATTGTATCCAATCTGGGTTGAATACACTGTTATTGCATTGGTGCAGATTTTAGAGGACAATATGAGACAGGAATGCAGACTTTTTGTAATGCACGCTGGCCTGTTTTTCTGTTTTTTTCGGCGATATCCATATGCATATAACAATACGTCGCTGAGAAGGTACACAATAAGTATTAATATCAGCGGGCCATATGAATCATCTGCCTGGATTCTTCAAAGGTAATTGCAGCCATATCGATTGTTGTTGGTATTTTATCTGAAGGTGAACAGCACTACCGATTGTCCTTTTGTTTTAGGGTGCGGCAAATGATATGCAACGTTCCTAGAGAGGATTTCTTCGGGTTTAGCAAAGCTGAGATACTGAAAAATCTTACCACCTCCAAAGGTCGATTGAAACTTAGATACTATTCAACATTCAAAAATCGTCCTACTTTTTTTTTCTAATACCCGAGATGCTTAAAGTGGTTTTTGAGGTGTTTTGTTCTCTTCCAGTCTTCAATTTTTACGACATCTATTTGATGAGATGGGATCAATTTATGCTCTAATGCAGCGTATTTCCTCAGACTAAGTAGTAGGTTCATTTACCCATATAATACTCCGTAGCATGATTCATTGCTCTCCTTAGTTCCATTCGTTATTCACCCTTTCAGTACTTACTTCTACCTATATTCCCGCTGAGGTAGTTGAGCTTACCCGCGGGCTGTTGGTTATTCTGTTCGCGAATTCTCATGTCTCCCTTTCCTCTCTTATATGCTAATTTTCCAAGAAATGATAATAGGGGAACTTGAGAGCAGATGAGGTTCATCCGTTATATCTCTGTCTCCACAAACTCAAACGTTCTAAAAAGGCCTTCGTTTGACTTCAAATCTATCGTACAGCTTCAAGATGAGTATATAAAGTCGTGTTCTAGGAGGCTTGTCAACGAACAAACTCTATTGAACGCATCAAGTATACTCGATCGATATAAGGATTTTGTTAGATTAGATGTGCAGCTGCGGAATCTCAAGACTGAAAGAACCAAATTAAACTCTCAATTAAAGATTGCAGGAGCTAATCAACATCTTTTGGAAGAACTGAGCTCGCTAAAAGTCAAAATCAAGAATCTATCCTCTCACTACAATGAAACCCAGGAATCTCTTTATCAAATGGCAGAATCGTTGCCTAACTTGATTCATCCCTCTGTCTCAGACAAAGAGGCCATTGTCGAAACACTTAATTGCTCATTGAATGATATCGAAGAATTATCAACTAGGAAGCCAGACGCCACGCTTGACCACAAATCTATCTTAGAAGATCTCAATTTAGCCAATTTTCAAACTGCTAGCAGGGTGAGCGGAACGTCTTTTTACTACATGCTTAATGATGGCGCTTTGTTGGAACAAGCCCTTATTCAATATGCTCTCAAGTTTGCAAGACAAAATGGGTATCAGATGGTCATTCCTCCCTCAGTCGTTAAGAATGAAGTCACCTATGCATGTGGTTTTAAACCAAGAGACCAAAACAACGAGCAACAAGTTTATGAATTAGCCAACTCTACCCAATGCCTGAATGGTACAGCTGAAATACCACTGGCTGCTTTATCGATAGATGCCGAATTCTCTGCTCAAGATCTTCCAAAGAAACAATGTGCTATCGCCCGAAGTTTCCGAGCAGAAGCTGGAGCCCATGGTAAGGATACGAAAGGCCTTTATAGGGTCCATGAGTTCTCCAAGGTTGAGCTTTTTCAGTGGACAGAAAATGATGTCAATACTTCAAGCAAGATTTTGAAGGACATATTGAATCTTCAAATTGGATTTTTCACCAGTCTTGGCCTCAAATGCAAGGTCATGAATATGCCATCAAATGACTTAGGGTCCCCTGCATACCAGAAGTTTGATATTGAATGTTTCATGCCTGGACGCGGTAAATTTGGAGAACTCTCATCTACTTCAAACTGTTTGGATTACCAAGCAAGAAGGCTCAATATCAAATATAGAAATCCTACAACTAACAAGCTGCAATTTGTTCACACCTTAAATGGCACCATGTGTGCTGTACCAAGAACTATTGTCGCCATAGTAGAAAATTTTTATGATCCTTTGTCCAAGACAATAGAGATTCCCCCTCCCCTCAGGAGTTTTATGGATGATAAGGAAAGAATATCTGCTTAAATAATACTGTACATATACATAAACCAACCCGAAGTAAACTACTTTATTTTAACGAGCTGGCTAATCTTTTCTCTTCATCATCGTCCAGCATAAGTAGCATTTTCACTACAGGAAAAAGCATCGTTCTTTGCTCTTTGTGTTCCAAAAACCCCAGAAGGACGTTCTTGATATACGCAACTTTATCCCTATCATTTTCATCACTTCCCACGCTCGTTGAGCTTACAACCGAATTGTTTCTACTTCTTCTGTCAACTTCCTCCTTTTGATCTTTCAGTATTCTATATTGTTTGGATACAATCTTGAAGTTTGAGTGCAGTCTCTCGAACTTCTGCAACTGCTGTTCATTAACCTTCTTAAGTAAGGCGTTGGAATCTTGGTATTGTTTTAGTTGTTCTTCATATCCCTTTAGTGAATTTCTGAGCTGTTTGATAACTCCCGACTCAATTTCAGATTGGCTTTCATCAACGATTTCATTCGAATCCTTTTTATTGTCAACATCCATTTTAGATGGGAAGGATTTCAGATGTTCTAGCTCTCGCTTGCATTGGTCCAGTTGCACTGACAATTCATTCTTGCCTTTCTTCAACTGGTCGATTGTTTTGTTTAATTTTCTAACTTGGACATCACTTTCATGGCTAGATGTCTCCTTTTCTTCTTCGAGCCTATCAATTCTTGCCTTTAACTGTTTGATTCTTTCATCACACTTGGACTCAGTATCAGTTAGTAGTTTACGAATAGTATTCATTTCTTTTGAACGTTCCTGTAAGATTGAACCAGAAGAACTTAGTTCTTCATGAAGACTTTCAATCTTCAAAGAATATTCATTATTCATCATTTTAAGTTCTTCGCATTGTCTTTTGAAAGACTCAATAGTCTCGTTACTGTTCAGCTTTGAGGTGTTCATATCTTTGAGTTTATCTTTATATTCGTTCAATTCTTTTGTAAGCCTATTGTTGTCTGATTGACACTTGTTCAATTTTATAACTAACTCGGTGTAATCCTGCTTCCATTTTTCATTGGTATGGGAGATTAGCTTCTGATTCTCATCATTATTAGATTGCCTTTCTGTATTGAGGTAAGTGATATGCTCTTCCAAACTTTTGATTTTTAAGCCTTTTTCAGTATTTAGATTTTCAAGGTTTGCAATCTCAAGTTTGAGCGATATCTCTTGCTTCCTAAAATTGTCCAGCTGCGTTGCATTTTCTGCCAGCTTTTGCGAATTTTTGGCATTTTCCTCGGCAACGATATTTTCACGCAGTAACTTAATATTGTCCTTTTCCTTCTCCAGATCTTCTTGCAGGCTCTCTATTGTTTTCTGTAATGTGTCTTTTTGAGAACGTACAAGAGATATTTGGTCATCCAATTCTAGCTGTTTTTGCTTATAATCCTCAATGCGCTGGGAACTTTCTTCCAGCTCCCCTTTCAAAGTCTGCAATTCGTCTTCCAGTTCTGCAGTTCCAGTTCTATGCAATTCCTTTTCTTGTTGACTCTCCAAATTCTTCTGTTCCAAATCTTTCAATTTCAACCTGAAACATTCTTTCTCTTTTTCCAATTCATCTTGTTTGGTAAGAACTAGAGATAATTCATCCGATAGTGCCGAATTCTTAGATTCATAATTCTGAGCTGCTTGCTCTTTCTCCTTGAATTCTTGTTTCAACCTCCCTAGCTCCAGCAGCTTTTGATTCAATGTTTCATTCTCAGATTCAAGGTTTTCCTTTTCCTCGCTAACGCGAGTCAATTCATTTGTGAAGTTGACTTTATCGTCGTTGTAATCCTTTTCAGTCTCAGCAAGCTTCAACTTCGAGGATTCCAGTTCCCTTTCAAGTGTTTGCTGTCTGTTTTCATCAACAGCAAAAACCTCGGAAAGTTTCTCTTTAGCCACCACAAGATCGTCTCCAACGTCACGTAGCATATCTTTCAAATTTTCAATCTCTTCATTTAACATTGTAATAGTGGTTGATTGCTCTATTAGTTTCAGCTGATCATCCTTAGAATCAACTGTACCGCTTTGTCCCTTATGTTCGATAAAATTATCATCAGCACCATTCTGTTCATCGGACTTTTTTTCGCCGTTTTGCTTCAGTTTACGCTTTCCCTTATAATTCTTTTTATTTGATCCTGGGCTTTTTTGAACGAGTAACAACTGAGCGTTTGGTGCATCTCTTTCTCTGGTGACTTGCTTGAGTTCTTCAGATAAAGGCGCTTGCATGTTCTCGTTGGATTTGGCCTTAGCTTCAACGTTATCGTTCTGAGGCGTGGTGCTAACGTTTGCAGAACTTTCTTTCTCACTACGCAGCTGCAATCTTAGCTCATCTCTTTCTTTACAGAGCTTATCCAGTTCAAAACTTAATGAATTTTGAGATTTTAATTGCTGTTGTAATTCATCTCTTTCTTTAATAACGGCTTCCAATTTATTGAGCGATGACTTAATCTCAGAATTGAACTGACTCTTGAGCTCATTTTTTTCTTGCTCAATTTCCATCTGGGACTTTTCTCCTATTGTTAGCTGAGAGTTCAAACGATCTCGTTCTTGAGAAAGTTGGCCCAGCTCCTCCTGGAAGGAAGTTGTTTGAGCTTCTAACTTTGCTTTCAGATCATCTCGCTCATTTGTTAAACCTTCTAATGATAATTTTGCTGAATCCCCAGACTCCAATTTTAGATTTAGCTTTTCCACCTCCTCAGTTTTCAAGGCAAGAGCTTTCTTCGCCTCTTCCAACTCAGACTTGTATTCTTCCAAAAGTCCTTCAATTTTATTAGATTTGACTTCTTCTAAAATGATATCTCTTTCTCTTGTTGACTCATCCCGTTCCTTAGTTGCCTCATCACGTTCCGTAAGAAGCTCATCCCTTTCCTTTTTCAAGTTGTCTAGGTCACTCACAACTCTCTCAAGATCCACACTAAGCTGGTCTGCTTTCATCACAGATTCTTCTGCTAAGGCAGACTTCGCCTTCATGTCATCTTGAAGAGTTTTCACCGTCTCTTTCATTTTTGTTGCTTCGTTTTTCAGGCCATTCAGCTCGCCAGTTTTGGCCCTCAATTCTTCATCCATTAGTTTAGCCTTTTGGTTCATATTACTGACAAAGTCTTTGAATTGTTCTATCTCTCCGATTGTCTGCAAAGGAGTTATTTCTTGCAGGGTCGATTCGAACGCATGAACTATTTCAGATTTGGCCTTCTCAGTTTTGTAAGCGTCCAGCAACAAAGGATACTTCTGTTCATATTTCACAAACTTTTTTAAACGGGCCCTAATCTCCGTAGGCAGTTCATTGAAGTGTATATTTGTGTTTGGTACCACTTGGCCCTTTGACTCGGTATAATCTGTTTCAGTTTCAATGCTTTCATTTATTTCATGACCAGGTTGTTGCAGGGCTTCAGGATCGGGAGTCTTGATGTTGAGGAATTTCGTATCCCTCTCCGAATCCCTGCTTTTTTTCAGTTGGTTCCTTCGAGAGGCAGCAACCTCCTCATTAATCCTAGAGAGCTCTTCGCCTAAATTCTGGGATAACTGAGAAAGTTTAGAGAACATCTACCTTCAACAAATTTGATTCTACAAGTGATTGGGTTCTGATTTTATCGGTTTACTATTAGCGCGCGTGGAGGGTTGGAGGATTTGTGCATGCAATTAACCTGTCTCCGTACACAGGTTAAGTGTTGGATGCTGAATGTCGGATATTTTAGGATGCAGTCGGGTTTTACTTCTATTTGTTTTAAGCATTGAAGCTTACATGAATTCTGCTTCAGGGTGATAGTATACGGGGCAAGACCAATAAGCTCTGCGAATATCATTCCACACTGAGTCACCTGTGTCAGTAGGTTCGACTAAGGTTTCTTTAGGGGGGATTAACTTTTTGAACGACACCCTGAGGCCGTAATTGTTTAAGTCAATTTCCACTAATTTTCTGTAAACATCATAAACGACTCTTCTGTCAGCGCCAAGCCCATTGAAAAATGAAAATACACCTTCGGGTTTGAGCAGCCCAACTACCAAGTCAAAGAGATCTAACATGTCTTCATAGTGCTCACTGTATGTATCATAGTAGATTCCGTCAAAAAAAACTCCTTTCGATAGTAATTCGGACACCTGGTCTTGCCATTTGCCGCTCAAAACCACAACATTTTCTTTGCTCATCCATCCTTCTTCTTTCATTTTGGCTAAGACGTCCGGATGTGCCTCACATATGTAATGTTTTCTCGGCTTTTTCTTTTGAATCATTGTATCGATAATTCCCATACCAAAGCCAATATTCAGGACGCAGTGGTCATTGTCTGGCTGTTCGTTTTTAAACATGCTGTCACAACCTGCTTGCATCAAAGTGTCTTCCCATGACATCATCACACCATCGCCTCGGTCTTTTGTCACAAGTGCTCCATCCTTATACTCAAGCTTAGTCTTCAAATAAGTGGACGTGGTATTTGAAGGATCGTCTTGTAACTGCTGCCTTATCTTATCAACTGCATTATCCTCATCGCCTTGTGCTTTCGTGTTTACGGATTGCCCATCTCCTGATTTCTCACCTACAGGCTCCTCATCAATGCTCAGACTTTCGTCTTCAATAAACTCTATATTATCTTCGACCTTTCGCAGCAGTATTTCTGCTCTTACTCCAGCATTTACAATGGTATTCCAGTATTCTGATCCATAAAAGCCTCGCTTATCAAGAATACAACCTGGAGTTTGATTATCCTTATCAATCAAGGACCAACCGGCTCCCCAAAGTAAGAGCTCATTCAGCATTTCTAACATAACAGCCTCTTCATTTTCCGTGGCATCTTGGGGAATGTGAGATGCTATTATGTGCAGAGGTGTTGTGGTGGAAGTAAGCTCTCTATCTTCAATGCCATTCTCAACATGGTAGGCTTCCTCAAGAGTGTATGTGGCTGGAATTCCTTCTTGCAAGTAGTGCTTCAACTTGGATACATAGTCGTGATTTATAGGCCTATGCGCAAGACGACAGAGCTCGTGTAGCTCACTCATTCGGTTGGTGTTCGTGCAAGGGGATGGGGAATGCTTTGAAAATCTTTTTTTTCATTGAGATATCTCTACACGCGACCTGCATGGTCAATCCTCTACCAGTCAACTATAGTAAATAAATCAGTGTAGATGGATTATATTCATAGTAAATTTCTACCTACACTTATAATTAATTATACTAATTAGACTTATTCATCACCTGCGATACTGTAAGTCGTGGCTCGATCTGCAAACTAAGTTCATACAACTCGTCCTCAGTAGGACAATTTTCACTGAGCCTTTCAATCAAGTCTTGAATCTCTTTAACATCTTGGAAGTTGGGAGGGATTTGAGTGAATTTTTGGGCATCAGTTACCAAAGTAGCAATACGGTATCGTTTTTCAAAGTTGATAAGTTTTTTGTCCAATTTGTTCGTTTTCACATTCTTTAAATAATCGCTGTTACCGTCAGCCATGAACCGAAGATCTGAAAGAAAGACGCCCAAGAACGGGACACATGGCTCACTAGAAACATTCATGAGAATACTTCTGTATTCTCCATAATTTCTCTCGATAGACATCAAAGCATCAATGCTTTGATAAATACTAATTTCCTGTTCCGGTACGAGCTTCCATGTTTTCTTCAACCTAGATATCTTAGTTGATCCCAATGCAGAAATAATCGCAGTCATAGTAGAGAAGTTTCGCATTGACCGGCATTCATTGGCTACTCTGATAAAGTATCCAATATACTCCGCACGCTTCTTAATGTCATTTTTCTTTCTAAGAATCATGTAGGACGTGAAATGTGTCAATCTGTTACAGTCGTTGATAAATCTGGTGATATTCGGGGATGAACCAATGGATCCATATTTCTTAGCATTCCAGCATCTAGATAGGAGCTCCATCTGATTGATTTTCGCAAAATATCGGTATTGCATGATCGTCAATTGTCTTGCAACTTCTTTTGAATGAATCTCTTTTAGTTTTAACTTCCTAATTGAGGAAGACTTCGGTAGTATTGGTGGAGGTGGAGGATTATCGGTGTGGATTATTGGTAAATGTGAATTGTTAGTTGGCTTGTCTGGATCTGCATCTATGCTGAGTTTTGCTACTTTATTAACCAATTCTTTAATGGTTTGGCCTTCCTTAAAAAAAGAGGTCCTAGCTAAAGATATAGCAAACTGATCCAAAATTCTCATTAATTTGGGCGAATAATAATATACATTCCAATAATCACGTAATAGGGGTATTATAATCTTCAAAACCATTTCTTGTGTTGGTCTCAATTTTCGATCCAACCAGAGCCTATACTCCTCATAACTTAAACCTTCTGGTGCTTTCAGATTGAACCGCTGAATAAGCTTGCTAACAAATTCAACCTCCTTAAACATAGACTTGAATGTTAAAAGGAAGGTATGTCTGATCATAACATCCTCGTTGGCAGAACTAGTTAAATAATCCAAGAGTCCATCCTTAGAGCCACCTTTCAATGTCTTGTTACTATTATAGATGAGTTCTTTCTCTCTGGTTGAAGAGCTCAAAAACCATGGCTCAAACTCAGACCCTGGCACATGAATATCCCATCCTTCCAAAACCTCCTCCGTGCTACTTGCTTCGGACATCTGGTTATTTCCCAACTTGGATCCACTATCATTCAGGGTAGGAAGGAAATTCAAACCATCAATCATAGACCTCGCTGTATAGTTAAGTAAAATTTGCTTTTCCTCCGAAAGTTGAGAACAAAGCTCAATTATTATCATCAGTCTGTTTTGAATATTACCTATGGTAATTGGCATTTTTCTCAAAGGATCAAAGTGAATGGAAGTAGATGATGCAAAGATTTCTCTATCTTTAATTCTTTTTGCAAGTCTAGCAGCCAGCCTGGTTGTCAAATTAGATGAGTCAAGTAAAGATTCTAAGTCATCTTCTCTCAGTGCCAAAAACGACTCGGTGTCATCAAGAGTTAGAGACTGTACATCGAGCACGATATCACTGAAGAGATTGAACAGGATTTGTTTAGAATCATAGAACTCTGTCATGAGCCCAAATGAAGCCTTGAAAAATGTTTCACAAACCAAAAACGCTTCACTCGTCGAGGTCTGATCATGGGTATCAACATCTCGAGGGCTGTTATCTTCAAACCTCGAGCTGTCGCCATTTTTTGGGGCTCTCTTGGCCTGGGTAGAATCATTGTCATCTTGACTGTTTAGGTCCGCATCTTTGCTCCTCTTCAATGTTCTTAGAGTATCTCCAAAAGTTCTCTTCAACTCCCTGAATAATGAGAAATCCAGCTCGTCCAGGTAATTGAGGAATTTCGACATCAATGGAATTAGACTGTGAGCAATTGTAGCAACATCAACAGTAATATCATAATAATGTTTGTAACGACTACAATTTGGAGGTGTTTCAGACTTTAAGCTCCTCAGGATGTCTTGGAAAATAAAGTTCAAATCTTTTGAGATCATTTCCAAATCAATAGCTGTCCTTTCGTTCAAAGGTCTTGTATGTTTTGTACGAAGTGCTCTAAGGACATTGGGTGTAGAATCAGACGTATTGGAGGTGACTGAAGAGCCAGGAGATGAATCCAATCCCTCCTGGAAAATGTTTGGAGGGGGATCCAAAAAATAGACTGACCAATTAGCTGCCTCAAATCCGTTTTGAAAGAACCTTGGGTATATTTGCGGTAAAAAAGTTGCGTCTGATACCTGTCTCAAAATCTCAATGGTGTCCTTCACTCGCTCAGATAAAATAGCACGGTTCACTTCAGCTTTTCGCAGATATAGACTTGGTTCAAATTTAAGAGCAGAGCCCACTATGTGTTTTTCATTCAATTTGTCAACAATCTCATGTGCGTATTCCGAATTGCCTTCCTCTATATTATCAGCCAGAGAGGTCTTTTTCACCATGTCTTTCAGATTGCCCATATAGTTTGGAGAATCCTCAAAGGCTGAGAAATGAAGATTCCCATTGACAATCAATTGGGTCAACATGCTGGTAATCTTCTTCAGTTTGAATGAAACATCCTTTAAAGAATCTGTCTTGGCAATCTTACTCTGTTTAAGCCTCGTGATAAGCTGCAACAACGTCACCAGTAAGCTAGTACGCATCAAATTAATTGTGAACTCTTTTTTGGACCCCTGTAGTAGACTTTCAATTGTTGCCTCAGAAGCAGATGTAAATGCTGCCAAGAAGTGATCCCAGGTTTTTATATCAGTTGGATTAGAATAGAAATATCCAGGCAGATTGAGTAAGCCTGAATCAGGTTTCACAAATTGGACAGAACGCTTCTTTTGCCTGAATTGAAAACTAGAATTGGAATTGGTGAGGGAATCCTGTCTGGCTGCAAAGTCATGAGTCTGGTGGTAGGAAGGCCCTTTCGATGAACCATCATATTCCACAGGTTCGATAACGTTTGTTGAGGTCTTGTATGGTAGTGCAACTTCTCCAATTGGTCCTTGATGCGTCATTGGAAGCTCAGAACAACAAATATCCAAGACTTCAGAGTAATAAAGAAGCACGTTCTTGGCGTTGAATACAGGCATCCAAGTTAGTGTCTCCTTCGTAGGATGATCTTCAAGATAAGATTCCAATTCAGCCAGATTGAACACTTTCGAGCCTGAATGGTTACTTGAAGCATCCCTACTGTTCTCTGATACGATGGAAGGTCTTTTGGGACCCTGGGTATTATTACTGGACACTGCCTCCAAACTATTGGACGAAACAAAACTTACCGTACTGCTATGCCTTGATTTGTTGGCTTTGTTTTCAAAGTCATCAATGTTTTTCAAAATTGACTTCGGCAAATTTATATGTGGCTTATTAGTAGCTGTCATTAAATTGTTACTAACTCGGTTAGTGTTTGCATCAACTGAAGGGAGGGAAGATTTGACGTGATTGGACGGGAACCAGCCCCTGATAATCTTGGAATCTTCCATTACCGTCAATCCATCCCACCATCCAGATGGGAGCTTGTTGAGGACATGCACTACCTGGCCCTCAACCAGTGAAAGAGTATTATTGCTGTTACTGGGAAAACTCTTTTGAACAACCACGACATCAATCGGTTTGATTAAGCGTGGGAACTGAGCATCTGGTGCAATCTCGTCGTACATAGCCGAGATTGAAGTAATTGCTGGCAGTGTATATTTTAGCTATGGTATAGGTGAACAATTGAGTTTGAGGTAACAATAGGTTCGCATAAAAACCACTACGGACGGAACGATTTATAACGTAATCAGACTCGACTTCATTTGAGGAAAAAAAACTCCTCCGATGCCGGGAGTCGAACCCGGGTCTGCCCGGTGAAAGCGGACCGTGCTAGCCGTTACACTACATCGGAAACTAATGAGTTAAAAGGTCCTAGGTATACTAAGTTCTAAACTATACACAATCATTTCCCACTTTATTTGTTCAGAAACATTAGCAGAAATTATGTTTAAGCTTCTTTAGCTAAAACCGTAAGTTTCTGAGCATTTATAAAGGCCTATCGCAGTTATGAAGCATTTCTTGAAACTGAGGTTGCAAATAGGATCAAACTAATTGCCTAATCAACAGCTAAAAGTACAGTGTTTATTAGGCCATGAATTTTCACTTTCATTCTCATATCATCTCAAGTGAAAAGAGGAAAACAAAAAGAAAAAGAACTAGTAGCTCAATGTAGACATAGCCACCAAGATTGAAACACCTTTACCACAGTTTAAGCTGTCACATCGAAGGGACTTTTTCTAGTCAAGCTCACATCTTCCGCCCTTCATCCTATTCTTCTATCAAAACTGCATTTTCTCGAAACTGTGAAGACATTTTTTTTCTTCCCTCCAAACGCCTACCTCCTGATGAAAGACAAATTAGATGGAGTTCAAGAGCTCTTTCCTGAGTTGGCAAACACTATTAGGCTAGCTACAGCTATAGAGGCTCAGGATATCAAGTTTTATGAATCTTTAGACAAATCTCTGGAAACATCTGTGACGGAGTCAAGTAAGAAGCTGATCTCTCTGACAAATAAGATACTTACATGTTTGGATGCTAAAACTCTCAAGTACGATCCTTCTAATATCGACGCTAATTATACAGAGATCACAAATGGTTTGGATAGTCTGTGCGAAAGAGTGGATATCCTGTTGGATAAGGCAGGTAAACCTAGTAGTACGAATGATGTCAAGTATTTAGAGGACAGTATCAGCAAGGAACAGCATAGCAGAAAATCAAGCAAAGATATGATCAAGCCTCAAATCGAATACAATTACCCCATTGACAACACAGAGTCAAGCCCTTTCAGGCCTTTACTGAATCAGAAGTATAATAGTATAGTACCATTCGAAGAGGTCCATAAACTTGTCCCAGAGACTGATGACAACCCGCAACACCATAACCACCCTTATGAGTTTGAAATTAATAGCCAGGAATATCCAAAATGGGTTTTGGAGAAAAGAGAGCCAATTGTGAATCAGCCTTGGGAATCGACTACTGCAATTTATGTGGACACAGAGCAACAAGTTGAAGACATGATCGATGAGCTAAGCAAAGCTGATGTCATCGCAGTGGACTTGGAACATCATGATCTTCGTACATACTACGGTTTGGTGTGCTTGATGCAAATCAGTACTCGTAACCAGGATTACATCGTTGATACCTTGAGATTGAGATTCAAATTACAGGCATTGAATAAAGTTTTTACAGACCCCTCTATCGTGAAAGTATTTCACGGAGCATTCATGGATATAATTTGGCTACAAAGAGATCTTGGTCTTTACGTAGTCAGTTTGTTTGATACTTTTCATGCTTCAAAGCTGTTGGGATTTCCTAAGCACAGTTTGGCTTATCTATTAGAAACATATGCAAAATTCAAGACTTCCAAGAAGTACCAGCTTGCAGACTGGCGAGTGAGACCACTAACTAAACCATTACTAGCATACGCCAGGTCAGATACCCATTTTTTGTTGTTCATTTTTGACCAATTGAATAATATGCTGATTGAAAGTGGAAAACTTTCTCAAGTTTTGTATGAATCTCGCCAAGTCGCCTTGCGAAGGTTCGAGTATACGAAGTACAGACCTGACTATCCTACCCCATTGGTTGTGTCTCCCTTAAATGACCGAAAGGAACCTTGGAAGCAACTTCTTTATCTATACAATGTTCCACTTTCAAGGCAACCTGTCTTTATTGCGTTGTATAACTGGAGAGATGAGATTGCTCGTGAAGATGACGAGTCTACGAGATATGTCCTCCCTAACCAATTGTTGGCAACCATCACAAGTATCAGTCCTACCGATGTTCCCAGTTTAATGTCCTGCTCACAGATCAGAACTCCTTACTTGAAGAAATACGCCGCTGAGTTAGTGGACATTATCAAAAGGACATTGAAAGAGGGGGCTGAGAATCAGGATATCAAGTCTCTTACTACTAATGGTGTAGAGAAAACAACAGAGAATGTGGACTATAAAACGGTTTTAAATTTTGATAGATTATACTCCCATTTAATGGACAGTCAAAAACTGTTGGACAATGAAGCACTGAACTTGATCATCCAGGATTCTAGGATATTACTGCATTCTTCCAACTCTGCTGTATCTTATTCAAAAAATAACGTGAATGAAGAGTCGCTAGATGAACGTGGCACTAGTCAGGTTTTGAAGATTCTTGCACCCCAAGCGCTGGTTGTAAGTGAATCGGAGAACGAAGAGGAGGAAGTTGAGACCACGGAAACGAAAGCTGAAACAGAGAAAGAGGATCCAAGAGAAGTGATTGTACTGAATAGAAGTGCAAGGTCGAAACCACAACCAGTTTTGCCCGTAGAGGTAGATGATCAACCACTTTTAGATTTTGCGGGAGCAGATAAAGTGATGCTAGAGGTAGAGTCCAGGAAAAAATCCAAGCAACCACGCAAGAAGCGTAGTTTTGACCCTTATGCCCAAAGCAATAAAGATCCACATCCTGAACCTAAGAAACACGCTAAGTTTAATGAGAATCGTAGTGCTGTCTTTAAGAAGTAGTGCATAACATAACTTCGCTTCCCCATACATAGAGAAACCATCATAATCAAATATTAAGATCATTTCCAAATAAGGTAATATCCAGCCGAAGATGACCTTTTCCGTAGTACGGATTTCTTTAACCGTTTCCCAATCCAATCGCGCCTGGTTGTAATCAGCTTAAGCGCAGATAAATAGCAAATGAATCCTTCATTCAGGACTCAAATATTGAGATCAAGTCATAAGATGAGAACGTTTAATTCTATGTATACTAACAGGTTTGCTTCCCAATTCCGTCGGTTATTGTCAATCCAAACCGCATCAACACCGAATGACAATGCTCTAAAGTTTATAACAAAGGGCGTTCGTCTTTTACCACCCCATATTCAGAAGTCAACTATAGAAATAGATGATTTGGCTTCCGCTACAGAGAGATCACCCCTTGCCCTCCAGTTATTCAAAGTACCAGGCGTCAAGAGCATTCTTATAGGAGATGATTTCATTACGGTCAATAAGGTGGACGAGAAACTTAGTAATAGTGATCATTCAAGATGGCAGTTTCTAAAGCCCCAGATCATAAATGTGATAGACCGTAGCTTGAGTAAGAACTCTGAAAAGAAAGTGAATGTTTTGACGCCGCAGTTTCTTGAGAACATTTCGAATGTACACCATGACGATTACATTGTGAGCCAAGAGCCGCTAGACACAGATGATGACGTAACATATGAAATCAAAGAGCTGATAAATACAAGGATAAGACCCGCAATCCAGGATGATGGAGGTGATGTGCAATTCCGTAGATTTGATCCTGATACGGGAATCGTCTACATCAAGTTGAAGGGAGCTTGCAAGTCATGTTCTTTAAGTGACGAAACTCTAAAACATGGAATTGAGTCAATGTTGCAACATTACGTGGAAGAAGTTAAAGAAGTGAAGGCTATTTTGGATCCAGAAGAAGAGATCAGCCTGAAGGAATTTGAGAAGTTGGAGAAGAAACTAATGAGCCGCAGTACTGTGTAAGTAGTAGCTCCGCACAACATACCCTATAATATTATGCCTATTTTTACTCAGCCAAATATTTATCTATTCTCTTTGCTAGCCTCGTGTCCAGTTCAGTAATACCTTTCTCATCGTGAGTGGTCAGGTAAATGTCGACATTAGTGTAGCAGTTGATGATCTTCGGGTGATGTTTCATCAAATGTGATCGCATAGCCAATTTAGTAAGAAATCCCCACGTATCTTCGAATGATTGAAAGTTGAGTGTCCTGTGAAGTTGATTATCAATGATTTTCCATTTTGGGAGAGTTTGGGGAAGTGATCTGAGCTGGGATGGGGTTAGTTTCATGTTGTAAGGTTGTTTCGATAGAAACAGATGAAAGCTCAGCTTATGTCAGCATCAATCTTTTAAGCTTAGAACCCAGCCTGGACCTCCCTAGTACAATCTGAAATGTGGTAGCTGTCCTCTGGTGCAATCAACAGGCTTATACTAAGAGTCCAATTTGCTAGCATCCCCTTTTCTCCGAAAGCCAATTCATGAAATGCTTGCCTTCCAGTATCTTGCCAAAGGCCTTACGAGCCTTCCGCCATTTCTTCACCCTCGATCCTTCTAACTATCTCTCTCTTTCCTTTACATTATCAAGAATATCTTTCCAAATTTTGTTCGATAAATGGCTTCGGCTATATACATCCTTGATATTTGGCACAACCTGTTGATATCAAGGAAATATAAACAGGACTTGGACGACTCATTAATATTGTCAAACTATGTCTCCCAAAAAAAATCTCAACCTATATTTCATCACCAAGGTTGCAACTACATTTCCTACAAAGCAGATGATATCATTATATTGATGATCTCTTTCTCAAACATTAATTGCGTCTCCAATCTGTACTTTTGCCACCAGTTTGCCAATGCGCTAAAAGAATATTTGGATGGTCGGCTGCTGGATGATTCCAGTATTAGAGAAAATTTCATACTGGTGTACCAGTTGTTTGACGAAACATTCGATTTTGGAATACCACAACTGACCGACTTCAATATATTGCGGGAATATATCAAGCTTTCAGACCAAGATTCTGAGGTAGAAACGTCAAATGTTGATTCAAAGTCGAAATCTTCGCAAAAAATTGATACCACAAATTCAAACTTGTTGAATACCAGTATCTCCAGAACTGCTACTACCAATCTATCTTGGAGACCGAAGGGCATATTCTATCCTAAGAACGAGTTTTTTGTTAACCTGGTGGAATCATTGAATTTGCTTTATCTTCTAGAGACTAAGAAGCTTCAACGAAACTTTATCAGCGGCCAAGTGACATGCCAATGTTACCTTAGCGGAATGCCCCGTTTAGTTATTGCCTTGAACATAGCTAAGGATGACAGCTTGTTTGACAATGTTAACTACCATCAATGCATAAATTCTGATGAGCAGGATTCTAAACAGAGTAAGGTAATCACTTTTACACCGCCAGATGGCAAATTCACCCTCTTCACATATCAAATCCTTCAAAGGTCATTACATCTCAAACCATTAGTTTTGGTTGAACCCATATACAAACTTTTTTGCAAAAAGAATTCTTATCGATTGCGCATAACTGCATCGCTTACCACTCACTTTAAGAGAAATCTCTCTTTGAATGATTTAAAAATATGCATACCGATAATCATTAACCAAACAAAATCACAACTAAGCTCTTCAGCAACACAATTGCTAGTCGATTATAACGCGCCTCCCAAATTCAAATGTAAATTAGGGAATGCCAAAGTCAACTTGGAGACCAACCGCGTAATATGGGAGATTCATTCCCTTCCAGGAAACGTTACTAATAACCCGAACGTGGATGATTTTAAACTTACATGTGAATTTCAGTTAATAGATAGACACTCATTACTAGGACAACTACACGAACTTTCTTCCGTCGATAAACAGAACCAAAATTCCATTTACTACCTTTCGATCCAAACAGAAGAGAAACGTCTGAATGACAGGCTGGACGAGGATACAGAGATTCCAGATCTTAGAAACCCAAATGCTCTGATTAGTCTCTCCTTTCAGCTGCCGTTAATGGCTTACTCAGGGATCATGGTTGAATACCTCAAGATAACGGAGGATCAATTCCCATATCAGACTTTTCCTTGGGTAAAATACCTTACCAAAACGGACAATTACCATCTCAAACTTGGTCACAACAACTTTACTAATAACATAAATGACGAGCATCTCACAAGGGCCATTGAAGAGACTGGCTCCCCAACTACTGTCACTGTGGTGGATACTTCTAACGACCGGCTTAATCAAGTGCCCCCAGATACAGCTTCCCCGTCGCAAAGGAAGTACAGTTTTGACGAATACCACATTGACTAATACAAATATATATCTTATACGTGCACCTTCAATAAGGATAGACATTGCACTTGATGCATAGCTTTGATTAAGCTCTCAGTACTGCGGTTTAGATTTCTTCTTCTAGAAGGATCGATCTCTGGCTCTGTCAGTCGCGCACCTCAGCATCTCTCATTTCAGTGAAACTCTTCTTATTCTTCCCCCTAACTAATCCTCAATGAGTGCCACCAATAAAGAAGTAGTCCAAGCAATCATCAGCTTTCTGAAACACTCCTCTAAAGACGGATCTGTGTCAGAAGACTATGTCGAGTCAGTCGATATGGCCATAGATTGCATTGCGGATGCATTCGAAGTCGATAAAGAAGTTGAGAGTGCTGTTAAAGCCAAGTTTGGGAACAAAACATTGAATGAACTTCTTGGGGCATCGTCTGCATCATCGCAGCAAGTTCCTATTCATATCCCTAAGGAAGATGAAGAAATAAAACAAAAGGCTGAAGCCTTCAAGCTGGAAGGAAACAAAGCGATGAGTGCTAGAGATTTTGAAACTGCAGTGGCAAAGTACACGTCTGCCATAGAGTTGATTCCAACTAATAGTGTTTACCTTTCAAACAGAGCTGCTGCCTACTCGTCTTTAGGAAAACATGAATCTGCTATTGATGACGCTCAAAAGTCTGTTGATTCAGATCCTTCGTATGTTAAGGCCTATTCCAGATTGGGACTTGCCAAATATGTTACAGGAGACATCAAGGGGTCTGTGGAGGCGTACAAAAAGGGTCTGGATCTTGAAGGTGAGAATGCCAGTGAGACAATGAAGAAAGGTTACAATACTGCCAAGCAGAAACTCAGCGAACAGATCGCCAACCAACTTCAATCTACTAACGCTAAAGGTGGAGAGGCTGAAGAATCCACTACTAAGGGCGCTAGTGAATCTACTGGACCGGGCTCTGGAGGGCTACCTGATTTGTCCTCTTTGTTAGGAGGAGCTGGGGGAGCTGGAGGTCTAGCTGGTCTGATGAATAACCCTCAACTCATGCAAGCTGCTCAAAGTTTAATGCAGAACCCTTCTGCTCTGCAAGGACTGATGAGTGATCCTTCCATTAGGCAAATGGCAGAGAAGTTTGGCTTGGGTGGAGGCTCAGCCCCCAATGCTGACGGTGAAGCTAGTGCTGATGGTGAAGACTCAGGTTCAGGTCCAAATTTGAATGACTTGATGAACAATCCAATGTTACAGAATCTTGCCAGTCAGTTCATGGGCGGCGATAAGAAGCCTTAAATTTATATTCTTTCTCTATTATAGTACAACAATCTATCTACTCAGTAATGTCGCATAGCTCAAGTGTAGGAACTGTAATTTTTCTGTAGATAATTGCTTGAACAGGAATTTAATAGTCTTTGACTTATAGATGTTATAATTATTCAATTCAACAGCTAATTCTTCATGGCTCTGTTTAATTTTGGTGTTCAATAGCAATAACTTTTGTTTTTGCGTCTTCAGTTTCTCTAATAACTTATATGTCCTTTCAACTCGTCTTTTCTCAATTAAATTATTCAAGAACCAATCTTCTCCATCATCTGGAGAATTGTCTGAATACAGAAGCTTTGTAGCAATCTCCTCAATCAACGTACAAGCCATAAAATCTCGATCATTGAGTAATTGGATTGCCTCGCTGATCTTAGCATCTAACGATTTAGATTTGGCAATTTTTATAAACTTCAAAAGCTCATCATTCAGATTCATCAATAGTCCGAACATTTCCCACCACCTCTTAATACTATGATTCACTAATTCGTCAATGTTACTGATCATTTGGGACGTGTTCATTCTTAACAAATAAAGGTGATAAATATAGAAAGAATTATCACCACCTCGCAGCTGGGAAATAATCTCATCATTTATTTGCTGTAAGTCTTGTAGAATTTCGTAATCATGAAATTTAAGCATATTTGCCTTAAGATAAGTGTATTCGTTTGATTTAATATTCACCAGTACTTGCATCTTGAAGAATTTGGTCAAAATATGCTCTTGAGCAACTAACTCGTTTCTGGAATAATCGCAAAACATTTTAATGTTAGCAATTTCTTCTGGTTGTAAAGTCGACATTGAGTGTTTGATATGGTTCAATCTAAGATCGTCCAAACTTTCATTGCTGGACAAGAACTTCCATAGAACATCGTCGACTACTGTCGAATCATTTAGCAACAGAGAGCTGCAAACCGAATTAACCTTAACGAACATAATATTGCACTTGAATTTTGTTAAAAACTTTTCATCCTGGGTATCAAAAAAGTGATCAAAGATTTTATAGTTGAGGAATGAGTTCGGATTATTAAGTTTGATGCAACGTATCAGTAATTTGAATTCGTCAAATGTTCTTGTGGAACTGTATACAGTTTCCTTATTATTTTGAACAACAATGGTCTTAAAAAACAAAAACAATTTATCGTTGTGTCCAATTTTTATGCGTACCACTCCAAACTTGAACTTCTTATCATCAATAACATTGTAAGGCTGGTATCGTTCTAGAAAATAAGAGTCCAGTAGGTGCTCAATAACTGCATCCGTACTTTTTGGTACAGGATTTTTCTTGACGTAGTCTAGCGCCATTAGGTTATATTTTGTGCCATCAGTTTTCAAAAGAGAAACCCTTTTATCATTCAGCAGTACTTTTATATTCTCCAACCTATTGTATTTAACATACAGCATCAGAGGAGTAAGTCGTTCCCCATTTAGGATGTTGACATTAATATTGATGCACCTATCCAAGATAAGTTGTAGCCCTTTCCCAGATGTTATTATATGCAGCAGGGTATTCCCTTTGTGGTCAATATGGTCATTAAGAGAAAACGTCTTGCCATGAAACTCGTACCATTGAAACACAATTTCAAGAACAAATACTACCAGCTCTTCATAATCGGGATGGTCATAACTTCTCAACGTGATGAACAGAGGAGTTTGCAAATTGATATCTCTTGCAGTCCAGTCAATAAATAGACCGAATTGAGAAAACAGTCTAAATTGGCAATTGAGATAATGCCCAACGTTTCTTTTCTTGGAATCAGTGATATTGAGATACAAAGATTTCTCCTCATCTTCAAGCTGTTCAAATATAGAACTTAGTTCATAAATGATATTGTCATTTCCTGTATTTAGGGCAAGTGAAAAGAGCGTACTATTGCCAAGAGTTTTATCCGTTATCAGATCGTCCATAGTGAATATTCTGTCAAATTGTATAATACAATGAAATATTTGATAATTGTTTGATATGATTGCCTGCGCTAGGAGGGATTCTCCTCTAGAATTTCTGCTCCAAATGAAGGAATCATTTGGTATTCTATCTTCATTTTCCCACGGTTTCAATAAACTTTCCAATTTAATGGCATTTCTTAGATCTTCAGAGGAATCATTGAATTGATGATGATCGAAGTTTATATCCACCGAAGAGCTTTTGATAAGATCCCACGCCTTTTTGTTCTGTTGTGACAATGCTATCAAATGTTTCAGGGTTGAGTGTTGATTTAAATAATCTAAAACGCCCTCAAATGTGGAAATAACGTATGCAAGAAAGCCAATATCATTCTCAGTATCAAAGTCGAATGAAAACTGCTTCACATATTGAAGATGAACAGACAAATTGGGTACCTTGCACCGTATTATAACCATGAGTAGCAGGCCAACTAAGGTGTCTGCGTCGATTGAAATATTAGAAGATAATGCCTGAAAAGTGTCTACAAAGACTAAACATTTGTCTTTGGAGTTGTCCGTCAGAGTGAGGGTGCTGAACTTTTTGGATGCTTTTACAATATTCGATTCATAGACCGAGAGATTCTTTTCTAATTCTGGAATACCAACCTGAGTGATGGAAAGTGAATCTAATGACGAATAGAGCGAGTTCAATGGGTCCGTGGGTAACAGTTTCATGAAATGTGGGAACTCTTCTGGATATAGTTTTGATTCGATGTAATTAAAAACACATTCATGTAGATTAATGGGATACTTTGCTAATATTTCATCTATGTCAGATTGATTCAATCTCTCAAATATGTGAACCCCTCGTTGAATAAGATCATTGAATTCTTCAACCGACTCTGCTATGTTGGTGGCGGACAGTTTGTAGTCTTTGAAAAGAGCCCGGTATTCCTCACTGACCTTATTGAAAATTAGAGGAAACTCCCTTAAAATGCTAACCAGATCAACTTTTTCACTAGGATCTTTGAGGTTTTCTTTGTGCAAGGACAACTGGCTCTCTCTTTTTCCGTAGTCCACGAGTGGTTTTTCTAAAAAAACTACTAAAAACTCCATTCCAAACTCCATATACTCATTAAAGACAGTAAATAGCTCCTTATTGACTATCTTTATCTTTGTGTCGTAAGGGAATCCGTTACCTGTAATGACATAGTCGCCTGAACTCCCTATCACGACTTCCTTTCCGTTAAGGGATTTACAGGAAACTTGATGGTTTCCTGTGTTGGTCATGCTATTTAAGTCAATGATATGCGAATTAATAAACGATTCATTATGGCATAAATCTGTGTAAGTCAATTTTGAATCGGACTGTATAGTAGAGTACAAGGATATTGTTGAAGGAACCAACAAAGCGACTGAATCATTGTGTGCGGCTAAGTAGTTGATGACGCCGTTTAGTTTAGACTTTTGAGGGTGCGGGTGATTATAAAGAGCATTCAAAAAAGGATTTAGCAACAAAGGCAAATGAGAAAGTGCCATGTTGAAACCATCCACTGATTAGAGGCGGTAGAAGGTCGAAAGAATAGAGGGTCCGTTCCTACGAGTTTGATAAGAAGGACGGGATGTTCATGTGGTGTACGGAAGATGGGGGACATATCATGAAAGTTTAAGAAACTGCTGAAAAAAATCAAAAGATATGGCTAAGGGAAAGAACAAAAACCACGATGATGATAGGCCTCGTAGCTCTAAAGGGTCCAACGGCCATAGTAAAGGCTCCAGAAAGGGTCATAATGAAGTGAAGAGGAGAGAAACGGCGAACTTTCCTGTCAAACTTGCTATGTGGGATTTTGATCATTGTGATCCTAAGAGATGTAGCGGTAAAAAGCTTGAACGATTAGGCCTGATCAAGAATCTACGAGTGGGAGTCAAATTCAACGGCGTTGTGGTCTCACCTAATGGGTCAGGTGTTGTTTGCCCTGACGACAGAGAAATTGTGGAGGCTTATGGGGCCGCTGTTGTAGAATGTTCTTGGGCGAGACTAGATGAGATTCCTTTTGGTAAGATTGGAGGCAGACATGAAAGGTTGCTACCATTTTTGATAGCTGCAAATCCTGTAAACTACGGAAGGCCGTGGAGATTGAACTGTGTAGAAGCCCTTGCCGCTTGTTTTGCAATAGTTGGTCATATAGATTGGGCAAAACAACTGTTAGAGCATTTTTCCTGGGGACTAACATTTTTGGATATCAATGAGGAGCTTTTTGAATTGTATCAAGAATGCACAGATTCAGAGAGTGTAAAGAAGGCAGAAGAGGAATATCTAATAGAAGCAGAGAAGCAAAAAAACGAAAAAAAAGATTTAACTTTGGATGATATACTGGGGCTTGGCAATCAGAACAGACGAACACTAGAGGTAAAGGACAAAGATGACGCAGATGATGACTATCAAGAAGCAAGAGGACAGAATAATGATGAGGGTGACTCCGACGCAGAACAGACTGAAATTACTATTGGAAAGAAGCTGGATGCGCTTGGAAATGAGATAGAAGACTTAGTCATATAGCTGATAACTCTAAAATTAAGCTTGTTGTTTTTGCTTCTCTAAAAAGCTGTTTTTTGACTCATACCCTTTGATTTCACCCCTCTCAATCGTAACGACTTTTAAATAGTCCTTTGGTTGTGGTTCCGGATTAGCAAAACCAATGGATTTGGCAAGATTGAAATAATTTTCACTTCCCTGACCGTACTTGTAATGAAATGATTCCAACTGAGAGTTTGTGCTCAGCAGCAGAGTTCTAGGCCCATGAACTTTTATATACTGGTTGTTTCCAGTCAAATATCTATAACTTGACGTAATAACGTCTTTTGCTTGACTAAAGTATTTTAGAACCGGCCAACCTGAAGTTTGTTCTCTGGAGTCTTTTTTTAACTCCTTATTCAAGTTCACATTCTTCAAAGATTGCGGTATTTCTGAATTTCCATTTACACTAATGGCGAGTAAGTTTTCCTTTCTAATAAGAATAGTCTCATCCCCAAGAGTAATTTTAAAGATCTGGCCTTCTCCGGTCAAAGATAACAAACCTCTTCCAGATATTAACGTATATACTCGGGGAAACTTTGTTAATGACTTGGGTAAAAATGGATTCGTTATTGTCAAATTGTCTCCAGCGTAAGCTTGCACTGCTTTAGGTGGAAAAACAGCCCAGTCCAATCTTCCATCCAAGTCTAGAGTGACAAACGATCTTTGTCTCACTATTTTGCTGGACGAACCCCAACTGAAAGCAGAAACAGAGCTGCTTACTAGGGCATTGAATGGGATAGTGCTCAGAATTTTTTCATATCTGAAGTTGATCAATCCAAAAAGAGTTCGCTTAATGGGATTTATCAGCCGAGTTTGACTAACCAAAGAGTCCAGTACACTGTGCTTATCCTTTGAATTGAGTGAGATGATTGATCCCTTGCTCACATAGAGTGGGTACGAGGGGGGGATACTGACATTGAGAACTGTAGCTGGCGAACCTATTATTTGAAAAATTGGCTTAGACGCTTGATTGGCTCCAATTTCATCTATGCTGGAAAGAAGCTTCGGTTGTTCTGAGTCTTTTCGCTTCTCTGAAGACACTGAAGACGCCTGAACTATCGACAGATTCCTAACAGAAACATTAGCTTTAAGTATGCGGCACACCTTTTGTGTCAACATATGAATGAACGTTGGTGAAGGGAACTTCGACTTTACCCAATCAGCCGCGAAGGAGAGTTGGGACGATAGTGAATTATCTGTAAGGGGAGCTTCGCTCAAGTTATTCTTCTGAGGAAGATGATTTGGAAAAGTTGTGTGTAACCCAATCAGGACCTAATCCTCCCGCGCCAGCTTACCGTACATCAATCATTTGCCTCCCTGTCTATCTCCACTCGCCTAATTCAACAATGGACATCGTACTGGGAATCAAGGTATCCGATGGTGTCGTGATAGCCACATCTAAAGCTGCCACTCGTGGTATATCGATTTTGAAGGATACCGATGATAAAACAAGGGACTTGAGTGATCATAACTTAATGGCATTCACCGGAGAGTCTGGTGACACGGTGCAGTTTGCCGAGTACATTCAAGCCAATATTCAACTCTATAATATGAGAGAGGGTCATGAATTGTCTCCGCATGCAGTTTCTCATTTTGTCAGGAACACATTGGCTAAATCCCTTAGATCTAGGAAACCATATCAAGTGAATGCACTTTTAGCAGGTTATGACACAGACAAGAAGATTCCAAGTCTCAGTTGGATTGATTACTTAGGAACAAAGGCAGACCTTCCATATGCAGCACACGGGTATGCCGCATTTTACACTTTGTCCCTCTTGGACCATCACTATAGGAAGGACATGACGGTGGAAGATGGTTTAAGGTTATTAAAGCTCTGTAATAAGGAGTTAAACACAAGAATGCCAATTGACTTCAAAGGCTTGCAAGTGAAGGTTGTGAACAAAGATGGAGTCAAGGTAGTGGACGGAGAATGGTAACGATTTTCACAGGATTCTCACACCTGACTCTCAGTCAACTGCAGTATAGGTATAGATAATCAATAGCAAAAAGAGTTCTATCGATGATCTTTTGATCACTCCGTATAGAGCGATTAGTCATTAGGGGTGTAGACATTGTGATAAGTCCAGTATGACCTTCGTATCTAGGTGCATTATTCCTGATTTCTCTGTATTAGAATAATTATTGTGAGATTCTGATATCTCGCGCTCCATATTTTCTAGTTCATGATGCCTGTACTGCTAGCCCATCTCGTCTAATGAAGTTATTAGATTTGCTGAGGTCGTTGCTGCCAGAATTACCTGCAAGCGACTTAGATTTGATGGAAGGGTTCATCTCCGACTTATACAAGAACTGCTCTACTCTAGACGCATTTCAAGAAGTTTTGAAGGAGAATGGGGCCGAATTTTCAGTTAGTGATATCCGCAAAATAGACCAATTACTAGATGAAAAGTGGATAAATGAACCAAGCAATCCATTCAAACAGGGACAGCCACACAATACTAATAACTTGAACAATAATCAGATCACAGCTCATACTCAAGAAAGAACGAAAAAAGATAGCATAAATTCCAGGCTTCAACCAATTATAGTTGGGACCAGTTATTCAGGACAGATCACTAACATAACGCCTTATGGTGCCTTTATCAGACTAGAAGCATTAAGAAGGCCCACTGGACTTTGTCATATATCAGAAATGTCTAGTTCAGAGATTAGACATCCTTTAGATGTGGTTAACCTGGGCGATAAGGTGACAGTGACTGTGTTGAGTGTTTCCTCCAATAAGATATCCCTCAGTCTTAAACAACCAGATGAACCCCAAAACAGACATCAAATACAGAGAGGTCGATCAGAAGCTCGGGACAATAAAGTTCGAAAACAACTATCATCTCCAGAAAAGTGGGAAATTCGACAATTGATAGCTTCTGGAGCTTTAAAGGCTTCTGACTACCCAGAATTGAATGATGATTATCAATCAGTTCTGGATGAGCATAAACGAGGATACAAAGATCGAGAGAATGACGAAGAAGTAGAGATCGTCGTTAAACAGAAGCCACCCCCATTTTTGAACGGTAAATCATCTTCTTTAAGAGAGATCTCACCGATAAGGGTCATAAAAAACCCCGAAGGATCCTTGAATAGATCCGCGATGAATGGTTCTGACTTATTGAAGGAGCGCAAGGAGTTAAAGAAAGGCATAAGGCCTGAAATTAGCAATAAAGTTTCAGAATGGAAGGATTCCATCAAAAACGATTCATATGGCAAGACCACCACCAAGAACATACAAGAACAAAGAGAGTCTTTACCTGTGTTCTCTGTGAAGAAAATGCTGCTGGAAACCATTAGGAATAATAAATTCGTTGTTATTGTGGGTGAAACAGGTTCCGGTAAAACTACTCAGATTACACAATATTTGGCCGAAGAAGGGTTTAGTAAGGGGAATATGATTATAGGTTGCACCCAGCCTCGACGAGTTGCTGCTGTGAGTGTTGCAAAAAGAGTGTCAGAAGAAGTTGGCTGTAGGCTGGGGCAAGAAGTTGGTTACACAATAAGATTTGAAGATAATACGTCGGATGTGACCAGGATCAAGTACATGACTGACGGTATGCTTCAAAGAGAGGCAATGATGGATAAAATGCTTAGTAAATACTCTGTCATCATGCTAGACGAAGCTCATGAGAGAACTATTGCAACGGATGTTTTATTCGTTCTCTTGAAGACAGCAGCAATGAAGCGAGACGACCTCAAGATCATTGTCACATCTGCTACATTAGACAGTGGAAAGTTTTCCAGTTACTTTGAGAATTGTCCAATAGTTCAGATCCCTGGAAGAACATTCCCGGTTGAAATTTTCTACACCAAGGAACCTGAACTAGATTACTTGCAGGCAACATTAGAATGTGTACTGTCTATCCATAAAAATGAGTCAAGAGGTGACATTCTAGTATTCTTAACAGGTCAGGAGGAAATTGATACATGCTGTGAAGTATTATATGAAAAATTAATAGATCTTCATCAAGAAAATGAGTTGTTAATTTTGCCAATTTATTCCTCTTTACCTTCAGAAATGCAGTCCAAGATATTCGAACCGACCCCAGTTGGGAAGAGAAAAGTTATCATAGCCACTAACATTGCAGAGACGTCTATTACTATTGATGGTATATACTACGTCATTGATCCAGGGTTTGTCAAGGTAAACGCCTACGACCCAAAACTTGGAATGGATTCTTTGATGGTGACGCCTATATCCCAAGCACAAGCAAAACAAAGAGCTGGTAGAGCTGGTAGAACTGGACCAGGTAAATGTTTTCGATTGTATACTGAAACCGGATACAACAAGGAAATGTTACCTAATAGTATTCCTGAAATCCAGAGACAGAATCTCGCACATACAATCCTTATGTTAAAGGCAATGGGGGTTCAAGACCTAATTGGGTTTGAATTTATGGACCCACCGCCATTAAAAACAATGCTAAGTGCGTTGGAGGAACTATACAACTTGGAGGCTCTGACGGAAGATGGCGACTTGACAGAATTGGGCCATAGAATGGCTGATTTCCCGATGGATCCGGGTCTTGCCAAAGTTTTGATCAAATCCATTGAATTTGGGTGCAGTGAGGAGATGTTAAGTATTGTATCTATGTTATCAGTGCAGTCAATTTTCTACAGACCTACCGGGGAACTGAGAAAAAAAGCTGATGAAAAAAGAGTCCGATTCAACCATCCTCATGGAGACCATTTGACTATGCTAAATGTTTATGAGAAATGGGTAAGAAACGGTAGCTCCAAGGAATGGTGCAAAGATAATTTCATTCACTACAGGAGTCTCCTTCGGGTTAGGGATGTTAGGATACAACTGAAAAAGATAATGAACAAATATGGCTCTGAAATGAGAAGTTGTGGGCAGAATAGTAACTTGATTCGGATAAACTTGTGCTGTGGGTTTTTCAAGAATACTGCCAAAAAAAATAGTGAAACATCATCCTATAAGACTCTATTAGAAAATACCACAGTGTATCTGCACCCCTCATCCTCTTTATTTGGGAAATCATCATCAGAATATGTGATTTACCACACGCTGTTGCTGACAACAAAGGAGTATATGCATTGTGTGAGTGTGATTGAACCCACTTGGTTAGTTGAACAAGCTCCAAGGTTCTTTGCCAAGGCTGATACTGAGCAAGTAAACAAGAGAAAACGAACAGTGAAGATTCAGCCGCTTTATAATCGCTTCGACCAGCAACAAAGTTGGAGACTCAGTAAGAGGTAACGAGTCAAACGTAAGATGGCTACGCTGAGCATCAAAACGAATCTTCTATTCTCTGGGAATTGTTTTTCGCAAATTCAATAATCAACTTTTTCCCAAAAATGACCCGGTTTTGGAGCTTATTTCTAGCCACAATAGTATCGTTTGAGTCACTAAGAGAGATGAATGCTTGTCCTCTCATTTTGGGGGGACAATTTATAGCCACGACATCGCCATAAACTGAGAAGAGGTAATACAACTGTTGTTCCAGTTGGTGTGGTTTCAACTTGTCATTGATATTTTTAACATATAGGGTGTAAGAAGAGCTCTTTTCTACTTTTTTTCTTTTTAGAGGGGGATCTTCTACGTCGTTCGACCTCTTGGACATTGATATAAAGACGAATGGAGTGGAGAACTGCCAGAAAAATATCATAAAATTGGTATCTACTTGTGTGCCGCGAATTATATATTTCATCCTCTGTTAGTAGTGTTACCGCTTCCCTTTGGATTGGCTTCTTTGAATTCATCCCATTGGCGGGCTTTGTAAGTTTCTTGGTCATGGTAGTTATCCGTATCCCTGTCTTCTTCGACATTATCTTGAGGCTCCTGCGGTTTGACCATTCCACCGTTTTGAAGCTCTTGTTCTACCAATTCTTCAACTGTCATGGAAGGGAGAACTTGGCCAGTACCATAGACTTTGGACCTCACTTGGTTCCTGTCACCAACTATCGTAAAAGGTCTCAGTACCCTTCCTTGTTTAGATACAAGAGGTGGCTCTAAAGTCTCTAGTTTGTCAGTGTATTCGAAAGGTAATACCTCTTCTTGATGATCTTCTTCAATTTTCGGTTCAGGTATATTCTTTAACACTTCTAACTCTAGCATGTTGCCCTCGTATGACTGAAAGGTCTTAAGGGCAAACAGTTTCAACTGGTCGATGTACAATTGCCTGACTACTTCGTCGTCTAGATTGTCTACCTGATCAATAATTTTTAGACGCTCATTCAACGTTTTTTCCAGTTTGAAGTTCTCAATTTTGTACTCTCTCCTCTGCGTAGGATTGTTGGGCCTTAGTTCTTCAAGAGTAGGATTATATGGATCCTTGAAGTGTTCTAGTAGTTGTGATTGCGATTTGTCTAATATTTCGTAATTGTCCAACGAATGAAGGAACTGTAAGTAAAACTTCTGCGAAGACATTAATGTTTTTGCTCTTGACTTCCTGTCCATATTAAGCTCAAGACATGAGGCAATGTAATAGTCGATAGACAGGTATTTGATATGTTTGGTGGCAATTTCGTCAATTGTCTCGTTGATGCTGAACAGGGCAAGCCTCAATATTGAAGCTTTGACATTATCCAGTTGATGTATAACTTGTTCCAGTTTCACGGAGAATTCTGGAGAATCTTTTCTCAGATTGGAGTTATTTACGTTAGTAACCTCCTTCAAAGCATTCTGAAACTGTTTAGATAACGGTAGTTCAGACATCTGTGGAATGGTAACCGTTTGTGGGAGCAGATCAGATGTAACTCAAAACCGATTACATAATCACTTATTTCAAAGCCTTCCAAATGAAAATTGTTACAAGAATCCTTTCACTGTCTTATTAGTAGTGAAAAGGCCCAATTGTCTCTATGCACCTTATCAAAATAGTCTAAATAAATACACATATGTTACACTTCACTCTGGATGGGTTTATCAAGGAAGGAGCCGTGTAGGAATATAGTGATACCACTAACGGTCGCCCAAGATAAGACTGTGCCAACTGGAGATGAGATGAAGACCAAAATAATTGAAACAATTCCCACAAAACCGTAAAGATGGCTTACGTTTACCCTAAAAGCAATTAAATCCACTTCATCTTGTTGAATCCTTGATATTCCAAACACAGCTGAGAGAATGAAAACCACCAACAGTAGTAACAAGAGATTCTGCAGTAAGAAGTAAACTCCAAATACGAATGCAATCAGAACGTAATTGTAGTAAAAATATCTCAAATTGAAAAAAAGCCGGGATTGTAAATCCAGTAATGATGTTGGTCTATTAATTCTTTTCAAGTCCAGAAACTCCTTTGACGGCCTAAGCAACTCCCATTTGGCTCTGAGTGATTGTGTGGATCCCAAATTGGAGTAATCGGAGTCGAAACCTGAGAATGAAGAGAATTGGTTCATGTAGATCACACGTAGATTAGTGGAAAGAAAAAGTTTAAACTTGGAATTACAGCTTGACGCGATTCAGCCATCTACACTGACTTTTCATGAGCACAACACCAATATGTGCAAAGAAGCGGGTGCAGTCAGCCGAGGCTAATTGGCATTTACGTTTCCTTAAAAGATTGCCTTCACTATGTATTTGTCTACTAAAAAAATCGTCATACTAAAAACTTACAGGGGGACCAGTCCCTTCTCTAAGTGCCTTTGGTGGCTGCTGAGCATGCCACAATCTTAAACTTGTCAGTACGAACAGTTTCCTTTTGATCTAATGTAATTCCCAAATCTTTTATAATAAAAGTCCAGACATCGTCACAGAATCGATAAGTATGGAGATGTCCCTTAAATGAAATCTTGGTCTTAGCCTTCTCTTTCATTGTGTCAGCAACAACTCTGTCAAAGTTGGACAGGATACGTAGAGCCAGCTGAGGTTGGATTCTTTGATCTCTATAAGTAATGTATTAGTCATTTTGTCCCTGAAATGATAAACGTAAGTATACTTACAAAATCAATGTATCCAGGGCATCAGTCAGTGTAGTTCCAATTCTAAATGTGTTAGACGATGAATTAAGTGCTGGCAGTTGTAGAGTAAATGCATACGTACGTGCTCTTTCGGTACAACTCGTAGTATCCTGGTCCGTTCATGTTTACGGTATGATAGTTAGAGAGGGTTGGTAGTAGGGGAGAGAAGGGAGAGAGGATAGAATATGTTCTAAAAACCTCGAAGGATGTCTGGCAAGGTGATGGCGCAACCAGAAGCGTCCTTCGAGAAGTTTGCAAGGGCATTGGGTCTGTCCATAACCTCGCGAATTGCCTTCCGTAGGAATTAATAATATGTGAATTTCGAAACGTTATTCTTCTACCAACTAGACCCATGTCCAGTACGATATTCTATCGGTTCAGGTCCCAGAAAGACCTGTCTAGAGTTCAGTTTGATGGCACAGGAATTACTGTTTTTGATTTGAAACGTGAGATTATCCTTCAAAACAAGCTCAATTCTAACCTTGATTTTGTTTTAACTCTACTCCACTCGGACACAAATGAACCATACGATGATGATAACACAGTCATTCCTAGATCCTCCTCGGTTATAGCGAGAAGAAGCCCTCCAATCAAGAAGGGGAGAGGAACAGCTGGTAGATATTTGGTAGGAAAACCCCGTATTAGCAGAACAACTCCCTCTGGCCCCACTGCAGGTGCTCCAGCTCCAACAAACCTGACTGGGTTATCTGAGGAAGAAAGAATTCAGTCCATGTTCAATCAGCAGTCTCAGAACTGGCAGCAGCATCAAGAGGAGCTTTCCACACACACCCCTGTTCACTATTCAAAAGCATCAGAAGACGCTCCACCTCCTGGATACATCTGTTACAGATGTGGTGCGAAAGATCATTGGATTAAGAACTGTCCCACAAATAACGATCCGAATTGGGAAGGAAAACGAGTCACGAGAACTACGGGTATCCCCAAAACCTATTTGAAAACTGTAGATAAAGAAGTAGCCGAGAGCTCAGATTCTAACGTGATGATAAACGAAAATGGAGAATACGTGGTAGCTATGGCCAATCAAAAAGCTTGGGAAACTTACCAGAAGAAGCATTCACAGTCAAATACAAATAAGGAGCTTTCAAAGCACTTATTAAGCAAAGTCACCGATGAACGAATGATAGATCCTATAACGAAAGACCTGATTAAGTGCCCTGTTTTGACTCCTTGCTGCAATAAACTATACGGAAAAGAATCAATTGAAGAAGAGCTTTTGAACGATGATTTCAAATGCCCTAATTGTGGCCAAGAGGATATTTTACTAGACTCTTTGATCCCAGATGATGAGCTGAAGAAACAAATCGACGAGTTCGTAAAATCTAACTCACAAAAGAGAGAGCTGGAAGACGATGAATCACCGGATGAAGTGAACAAAAGGCTCAAGTCTTCAATCCCTGCACAGCATCTAGCTGTTCCACAAATCCCTTTCATGCCAATGATGATGCCTTTTCCTCTAATGGGAGTACCCTTTATTCCTCCTACGAAAAAATAATGTATAATTTCTCAATTACAATATTACCTGACTAGTTTGGTTGATTGAAACTAATTACTGCCCATTTGCCTGTAGCACACCATGATTTTCCATCTGTTTTAATCAGTTTCTCCTCTCTTTGCTTAGGCAACCCCACACATACGTCTGCCTTACAAGTACGTAGAGCCAAGATAGGAATATTTGTTTCACCTAGTTCTTTGATAGCCGTCTTGAAAGGGGTCTCTTTCGGCCATTTCTTGTCTCCTGTAAGCTTCCGATAATTCAGGTCACCCTTGACAATGACTAAAGCTGAGTCTTGGAAATAATCGTACAGTGCTGCTCCACCGTATCTACCATTGGGTGTGATATGCGTATAATCTAAATCTAGGGTCCAAAACTCGTTTTCCAATAGCTTTATTTTTCCCGACTGAAGGTAGTTTCTGACAATAGAAACAAAACGATCCAACTCATCCCTGTTGTCTGGGAACAGTTGAGTATTAGAAAGGTCTTGCAACAACAGCTCAACGTCTTTGATCATTGTATCACTGACCATCCATGGTCTTGTTTTGCAATGAATTCCAACAGAATCAGCAAGATTTGAATCAAGTGCAAACAAGGAAAACACCAGATCGGTGAAAAATTCAAAGCCAGCGTTGTCCAACACTATGTCAATCCTCTTAGGATGCTTGCATAGTAAGAGGTGGTCCCAAGCCTTCAAAGAATCATCAGTCAGAATATGTTTTTCATTCTCCTTCCTAGCAGCAGCAGATTGACCAGTGCTTATATCATAGTCTTGAGCGGCTGTTGCTAAAAGAGATAAGTCAATTGCGTTTCCCCAAAGTGAAACATCAATAAATTCTTTGAACAGCAGATATTGAGCTTCTTGATCATTTGATTTCAGTTTCTTGCCATCCAATAGAAGAAAGTACTGTTTAATCAACTCATAAACGCTTTCTGGAGAATCAGTAAAAGCCTTTCTCTTGCTTTTTTCAAAGATATCATAATTTTCGAATCCCGAATGCTTCTTGATGATCACATCTATCAATCTATATAAGAAAGTCTCAAGAAACAACCAGGGGCCTTCTAGCCACTTCAATGGACACTTAAAAAAGGCCAGCGTCTCATTATAGGAAGCCAAAGATGGAATTAAATCCAATTGTTCCCGGGTGAAGGGTTTCACGGTACCATTGGCCAGTATATCTGACCTTAATTCCTCAAGATCTTGCACTATTTTAGCACCCTCCACTTTGAGATCAGGATTCTCAGCTAAGTAAGATTCCAAATCGCCTACAGAGGACTTGATAATGTGAGGCCATCTATCTCTTGCAGTGGTGTAAGCAAAAGAGTTTGGATCATTGTTAAAGGGAACTGGATAACTCATTATTGACGGATAAATGCACTGCAATGATGTATGGCGTATGTACGTGAAGTACTCATCGACATCCGATTCTGCGCCTAGCGTGCACCTTCCAATTATCTGACTCAGGACGAGGGGACGGGCGGAAGAAACCTCTATTAGGTCAATTAATCCGATATCAGGCTTTTGATTGACTTAATTTCGCTTCCCTTCACCCCCTTCCACCCATGGATGGTAAAGAGTGTTTTTATCTTGGCAAACTTTCATCTAACCCCTTGAAACTACGTAATTCTGAAGCTATGACTACTAAGTGAAAAAAAAAAAAAAAGAAAGCATCACGTGATAACATGATTTTCTTTATATACTCTGACTCTGGCAACAATCAAAGGTGTGTGACAAAACTGTTTGATTCTCTCTTTAAGGCTAATGTTACATGTACAACGGTGGTCTGGCTTTATCAGGCTCCAGTCTAGAAGTTATAGTAGCCAATATGTCAAGGTACTATCCGTGTCACAATTGGCGCCCAGACAACATCCTGAGTACATTAGTTCCCCACATTCAAAGCTTCATAACATGATATGGACTAGGCCGTTGAGAAACGTGTTGGTGGTGAAAAAACCTCAGCAAGGTCACGTTCTGGATGCTATGGTAACTATGATAAACCATATTCACCAAGAGCTGCCGTCATGCAATATTATCCTTACAGAGGACATTGTCAAGGAAATTCAGGAAAAACTGGAGGATGATTCCAAATCTGGGTCTTCAATGACTCATTCACTGTTTACCGGCTCGATGGCAGAAATCACCACAAAAGCAGATCTTATAGTATCCCTGGGAGGAGATGGGACTATCTTAAGAGCAGTTTCCATGTTCTCTAACACAATCGTACCACCTATTTTATCATACAGCCTGGGAACGTTAGGATTCTTACTTCCATTTAACTTTAATAATTTCAAGGAATCCTTCAACAAAGTTTACACGTCAAGAGCTAAGGTTTTACATCGAACACGGCTAGAATGCCACATTGTAAAGAAGAACAACGAGCTTCCCATTAAGACAGGAGGAGCTCAACCTAAAGGTAGCAACTATTCAGAATTTCCAACAAAGGTACACGCGATGAATGACATTGTTTTGCATAGAGGTTCCATACCGACGCTGACTACTTTGGATATTTTTATTGACGGAGAGTTCTTAACTAGGACCACTGCGGATGGGATATCATTCTCCACGCCCACGGGATCTACTGCCTATTCACTATCTGCTGGAGGTTCTATTGTACATCCGCTTGTCAAATGCATTCTATTGACCCCCATATGTCCCCGTTCGTTATCCTTCAGACCATTGGTTATCCCGGCCACTTCTCACATAATTGTGAGAGTAGTTGCAAAGGACGTATCTAGGGAATGTTCAGTTAAACTATCTATAGATGGTGTCCCACAGGTAGGTCTCTCGCAAGACGATGAGATCCATGTTGTCAGCGAGACTGGAACAATTTATTTGCCAGACACTAAACTTCCCCCAGTCTTAGAGAGCCATAGAGTTGGTCAGCATATTAGTGACCATCATGATTCGAAAATTGCCAAAGTCACCAACAAAGGTATTGATAAAACGCACAAAAGCGGGATTTGGTGCGTGGCAAAGTCAGAAAACGACTGGACTACAGGCATCAACAACTTGTTGGGATTCAACTCCAGCTTTAGAGGCTTTGGGAAACCATAACATTACTTCGGCTTTTATAAATCATCTTCTCATTTAATCTTCTTTTTTCAGTTCGTTCTCAAGTTCTTCTGCCATCTTTGCGCCTTCTTGTTCATAGTAGTCGTTTGGAATGATGGACTTCTTGTAGTGGGCCACGTCCTTTTCCTTTTTCAAGTCGTCTGTGTCATAGAATTCGTTGTCTCCGACAATGATGTTGTCTCTAGCATATTGAGAACCTCCCTTGGTGTCTTTGGATTTTTCGGTATCTTCTTCGACATCTCCGTACTCTTCCATATCTGGAGGTACATAGTTAAGCTGGACGGATGGAGCGAACTTCGTGCTTTCTAAGTTACTGAATATTTGAGACATGATCTTAGAAAGATATTCAGGAGAGTTAGCATTGTGCATATTGGAGGGAC
Organism: Komagataella ulmi; assembly: GCA_023213065.1. Classification (NCBI taxonomy): domain Eukaryota; kingdom Fungi; phylum Ascomycota; class Pichiomycetes; order Pichiales; family Pichiaceae; genus Komagataella; species Komagataella ulmi. The sequence continues at coordinate 1,662,092 of JAKWAZ010000001.1, forward strand.
GAACATCAAGTTGATAATCTGGTCCGTAATATTCATAGTAGTCATTGTACGGTAATTCTGCTTCTAGCAGAACGTTATTCAAAAGGCCTGACTCAAATGTCCACGTTCTGGAAACATTTCTCATAGTGTAACCACCACCTCCAACGACCATCATGGGAATATTGAACGATTTGACATAATTTACGCAATTTGCGTGACCTTTCATCGAAAGGTTAAAACAACCCAATCTATCTCCACTTAAGGAATCACCTCCACATTGTAAGACAACAGCAGAAGGTTGATACCATTCCATAATCTTTTTGATTACTGGTTCAAAAACAGATCTATAAGTGGCATCATCAATACCATCTCTGAGGGGGACGTTCACCGCATAATTCTTTCCCTTACCGGCACCAATATCACGTAATTCTCCCGTTCCTGGGAAAAATTCTCCGTACTTATGAAAAGAACAGGTCATCACTCTGTCCGTAGTATAAAATGCTTCTTCGACACCATCACCGTGATGCACATCGATATCAATGTAGAGTACTCTTGGGTGATAACGCAACAATTCAATGATCCCTAACACAATGTCATTCAGATAACAAAAACCTGAAGCCTCCGACTTTTTGGCGTGATGCAGGCCACCGGCATAATTGATAGCAATATCACACTTTCCCCTGTTTAGTCTAGCAGCTCCCTCCATGGAACCTCCACCTGATATGCTACAATATTCAAATAAACCATCAAAAACAGGACAATCATCACCGACATTGAATTTAACTTGCTCCTTAGAAAACATATCAAGGTTATCAGGAGTGACTCTAGCCAGGAAATCTATATATTCATCAGTGTGAAACTGGCACATTTCTTGTTTGGTCGCCGGTTTCGCCCTGTAAATTTCCATTTTCTTATAGAGTCCGTAGTTCATTATCAGTGAATGTGCCATTCTTATACGGTGTGGCTTCATAGGATGACCTGCTCCATAAGCATAGTTTCCAACATCGGAATCGTAGAAGTAGGCGACACCTTGCAAAGGTTAGTAAACACTGTGAGAAGGAAAAATGTACGAAGGAATGCAGTCACATTGACAGAAAAAGAACGGCGTTACTTACGCTTCTTATTGGTAGGATCCACAGTGAGTGGGTCAAATGGCTTTAATTCAAAAGTCATTGTGATGGTAACTAGGAGGAATAAGTGATTTAGGAGACGACCTGATGGGTGTTTTTCTTGGTATTAGAACTGAAAGATTAGGCGCGAATTCTATGTACTTTTTAAGAACGGAAGGATATCCTACCAGTGACCCGAATGCTGTAAGATGCCATGGTAAACAAAACACTAAACACCATAGACGGTGCCAGATTGTTGATATTCACTTTCCAAATCCGCTTGCTGGTCTTGTTTTTGCTTCCTTCTGTAATCTAAGATGTCTTCATACAATCGCTGTTGAAGTTCAGAGTTTTGAACAAGTTTTTGATAAACATGCTCGTTCACTGGGTAGTTCAATCCATTGTTCAGATAATAGTCATTCAACCGTTTAGGTACCACTCTTATTGGCAACAGCCATTCATACCAAGAATTACCCATTACTTGCTTGAAATTTTCTCTCCAGCCCAGATCAAACACGTTTCCCAAACTTTTATCCGTTGGTTTTCTGGAGTTAAACTTGTAGTATCTGTCATCAGCAACTTTAAGGTTCGCTCTGTATCTTTGACTCTCGTACGATTCGATTGTGGTTTTGTTACGAAATAGCTGGTAGAGGGTGAACCCTATAAAAAAGGTCAACGATAGAAAAGTCACAAAACTAACTACCGTTAAAAACACATAGTTCAATGATAGATATTGATCCTTATACTTCTTCGTCTCAATAAAATCGTAAAGAACTTTCCCACTGACCAGCAATGCTAATAACGAATATATCTGTGTGTAGATCAGAAATTGAATGAAAAATTTGTGATTCTTGAAACCAATGCAACATGCAAACCATGGACAGTGATGGTCCATTTTAAGTATACATATTCCGCAGGAGGAACAGTGGTGACTTCTATCAGGTTTGAACACTTCACACTTGTTACATATCCTGAAATTGCCACTTCCACTGGTGGTAACTGTTCTGTTTAGCAGTTCGTGGGGTGGCTTGATTTGCATCCCAGGAACGTAGTTTAAGATATGAAGCTCGGTAAAGTCAGCCGGAGATCCAGGACCCAAGGCAACTACCAAACAGTACGCCTGTAAGGAGATAACTAGTAGAATTACACCAACAGTGCAGAGAACTAGCCCTATTATTCCGCCGTACAACTTAAAAGCAATTTCAATGCACAATACGTAGGTGGCCCAAAGGAATAATCCACTGCAAAATGCCCTTGGAAATGTGGACGCCAGAATGCAGCAGCATCTTTTAAGATAATACATTTGAACGGTTATTATGGCTTGAAATGAGACCTTTCACGGAATTGGTCAAATTGATTCTGGGTCTGTGCCTCCGCCTGGATTTTCGATAATTACGAACACTAGTAAAATAATGCAAGATGTTGTTAGATCGCGGACTGCGGATGTCAGATGCTGTGTTTACTTTACTAGTATTTACTTCTATTTGACCTCATAAAACTTTCGGAACATGAAAGCAACCAACAAATTTACGTTGAACTTGGCTCCTATGTCGAAATAGGTCACAGTCGCTTGTTTATCTTGCTGTAGTTTTAGAAGAGAATCGAGTGTCAAATTCTGAACCCCTCCTTTTACAATGTTCATATCATTGGCGACTTCGATTCTAAAGCGTTCCACTTCATCACAGGAGAAAAGGAAATCATATTTGACTGGGACTCCTTTATGCTTGTCTGTAACACCATTAATTTCCAGCAAGATTCGATTTTCAAATAGATATTTTGAAGAGTACTTGAAGGATCCAAATTTTGGAATTGAGCCTCCATTTAGCTTTTTTAAGGCACGTCTCTGATAAAACTCTCCAGTAAAGAGCAGCTTCAGGAAAGATTTCTTTCTGTGTCCATTTTGCAACTTTCGAATAGCCTCCTCAATGTCGTTATTATATGAATCCAGTTCATTCTGTAACTGTATTTCCTTATCTTTGAGGCTCTGAAGTGCACTGCGAATCATGCTCAGTTGAATACCCCTTTCCCGTCTTTGGTCATGCTTATTCTTAATATCATTCGCAATCTCATTCAGTAGATCCTGGAAACAGTTCGATCTGGTTATGGATCCTGTGGATTCCAATTTTAGTACATTTTCTAAAGTAACAGTCTTTAACTCTCTGAAGCTCATATCTTTCAAATGTTTACGAGAGCCATTACTACTCTCAATGGTAATGTCTGTATCCCTGGACAGCTCATCCTCTTTCAATTTTTGGAAAACGAGATCATGGCGTGGCTCAATAGGGGCAATTAGCATGTCCAATAAATCGTCACTGTCTTGCACCTGGATGATATATGTCAAACTCTTCTTAGTATTTAACCACAGGACCTTGATATGAGAATTCTCTTCAGGTTGAACAGTTGAGGGATTTAATCTTAGCTTGAGTTCTTGCTTATGTACCGACCTAATGTTGCTGCCTAGCAGAACCATTTCTTCGACACAAGTTCTCAAATAATCGTCCGAGGTTGGTGCGATCACATCCAGGTCATTAGTGACCAGTTCCACAATACTCAGCAGTTCATTCACTCCAATTTCCAAGATCGGTCTCTCATTTGAAATAATATCATGATACAATGGAGACAGACCGTAAGATCCTTCCAAAGTTTCGGTGTCGATAATTTTCAGTAATACCCTTCTTGTCAGTTCCACCGACTGCTCAATGAAGTCGTTCAATGGCTGAAGATAAACGTTCTTGGTACTAAAGGAGCGCATAGAAATGAGCTGGATCATGACTCTTGCTAGCTCTATCAAATTCTGCCTGATCTTTTTGGTTCCAACTTTTGATTTAGCAAAGTCATTTGGACAGAGGCCGTATATCTCTGGTTTGAACAATATTGGCAAAAAGTAGTTCTTCATAAAAATCTTACCAATGTAACTTAAATAAAATCTTTCTGGTTCTCTAGGAAATTGCCTCTTAATCTTAAGGTAGACTTCCTTTAACACTGTACGAATATACAATGGCATAGTTGGAATACTTGCTTCAATGTCTAACAACATGTTATTAGCAAGCTCTCTCAGATTGCTCAAATTGTTCACAAATATATCACGGACTCTAGGGTCTTGAATAGCTTTAGTGTTGTTCATGTTTTCATCTGATTCAACTGAGGAGCCATGCTCCTCAATTTCTTTTGCAATTATAGATCTGAATATTGTCAGGGGGACTGATTCCAAATCCAATTGAGAGTCATCTATGATCTGCTTCACTCTCTCTCCGTACAATCTTTTCAATACGATTCGATGATGAGTCAAGTTATTATATTCTTTCAAGACGTGCTCCCATACAAAACTGTATTGAACTAAGTCTTTAGGACTCTCTAGAGCTGTGAATTTTTTGAATTGTTCCAGATCATCTTTGAAAGATTCAATTCCCTTATTAATGTTCAACAAAATCAATTCCATAAGAAGGAATTCTTCACGAGTAGGCTTCAATGTGAAGGACTGGACGTTAATCTGAGAAAAGTTAAAACAGGTAAGGACATATGATTCAATGTTACCATCCAATGAAATCTCGTACTTTAAGCCATGCTGTTGCATCACATCAAATAATCTCGTAAGATATTCTGGATTAGTTTGAAGGAGGTAGAAAAACTTTTCATACCAACCTATCAAGTCTTTAGCTGGTTTATCTAGTTTTCGCAGCTGTTCATCCAACTTAGCAGATCCCACACTGCTTGAAAACTGACCTTTTTTGGTTTTATCATTGGCTGCGTGCTTTACAAGTTCATCAAGAGTTATCTTATTCTTCATTAGCATGTCGATTTTCACGTCAAGCTGAGCAAGCATTTCTTCCAGCTTGGTAATATCTTGATTTTTTCGGCTGATCAGATCTTTCATCCTTTGAACTTCAAGTTCTTCGTCAAAGTCCTTGTCATTGTCTTGTAGTAAATGAATAAAACTTTTAACAACTCTGAAGGGAGGATTAGAATATGCTACTAGAGCGTTGTAAGCATTGAAATGCGTGTGCGTCCTTAAGTAACTTTGAACTTTTATGATCTTTCTCACATTTTCAGGACGGTTGTAGTAAGCGTATGTATACTTTATTTTTGATTGAATCTTCCTGGCTCTCAGTAATGATTGAAATGCTATCACACTGGACTCCTGGTATTCTAAATCATCCAGTACTAGTTCTTGGGCAAACCTACTAAGTACACCTCTAATTGAAGACTGAATTGTGATAACAGAGCTGATACTCTGTTGCAGACCGAGAGATATTTCAGATACATGCAAGCGAACTCTTTTACCCCTAGCAATGCTAACAAGAGCTTCAACAAGCGGCTCTTCATAGTACAATGTGTCCAGAATAAAATTCAATCTGTTCCTGCAAATCCCACCTCTGGCTATTGTTTGCAGCTCTTTAATCTGTCTTCTATGCGAACGCAATTCTAAATTCAATGTAATGATTTCATATCTCACTTTGTTACCCCTGATAATGGATTGAAGGCCTTTCAAAGCATCCTCGTTAGAAAGAACTGTTGACAAAGAAGCTCGTTGAACTCTGTTGAAAATTCGATTCCTGGCAATAGACTGCAAAATAACAATACAGGGTTCAATCTGTTTTAAAGTCTTAATTTCACGATCAGTACAGCGTTTGGTTAGTTTCATCTTAATAAAGCTCTGAAGAGAAATTATATTGTTGGTAAAACCTTTCAATTTGGCTTGTCTTTCAAGGATTGGCTTCCTAACCAACACTCCCGCCCTGATTATAGCTTGGAGCTGGGTAATTGTTTCCAAATGTGGTTGGAGTTTATGATTAACTACTTTAAGCTTGGATGCATTCTGTTTATTTCTGATTAGTGTTTGCAATTTAGAGATATTCTTGTTCTCTACAGTCAGAGCAAAGAGAAGCTTCTGGTTGGCACTTCGCAGCAAGTATCCTTTAGCCAAGCCCTGAAGTCTGATAGTGTTCGAAGTAAAGGATTTCAGCATAAATCTATCAACAAATAGCTTATACCTCAATAGCGATCCACGAGACATTGCTTGCAGCCTGGTAATCATCTCAAGATATTCGAAATCATCAGTATTCACTACATGATTTGTCTCTTTCATATTCAGATACTTTTTTTGAACCGACTTTTGAAATTCATCATCGGCAAATAAATCAGTACTGTCAAGCTGAGGACCGCCCAACAAATTATTCGTATCTACTGGAAAGGATTCTTGGACGCCAGAATCATTATCAGCAGTTAAATTGGCCAAAATTGAAGTTTCATCCAATTCCTCAATGTATTCGGCATGCTCTTTGTGGATGTTGGAGAAATTTGGTAATTTCATTCCCTTGACTTTGTTGGAAATGATATTTATTTCGTCATCAGAGAATTGTGCTACTCCACTTAGATTTTCCATCTTGGGTGCCTTTTTTCTGAGACTAAGCATTATGCTAAGCGAATGGATACAAAAGATGACTTGTGGGAAGTTTTTCATATCATAAAGATCGGTCGTTTCAAACTGACATAGATCTGGTAATTGGACTTTGTCCAGAAACTTCAAGAAGTACGATATATTCTCAATGTACTTGAACTGAAATTTTCCCATGTTGCCACTGTGTATTTTTCCTACAAGATCTGGAGCAAAAACCTTTGTGAGTTCTGCCAAAGCTATTCCATTTCTCAATTCTTCCTGAACATCCAGAATAGAGTCCGAGTCACATACCTTTTCCTTAGTAATCTCCTCAATCCAGTTCTTAGCTTCAAGGATTCGGCATAAATATTCATAGATAAGTGTTGTCCTTTTATTCATTGTGCCCGTTATATGCTTGACGTCTTTATCCTGTAGTTTGGTTTCTATCTTTTTCAGTTTGTTCAAATTCTTCAATGAAGGTGAACTTGACATGCTTTTGCCGGCAACCCCATTAATCTTACTCAGAGTCTTCGCATCTCGAGATACAAAGTTTCGAGCTTTTGTAGGGGAAAGTTGAGTAGATTGATAGAGTGATTTTGGAGGTCTTCCAGTGAACGGAGTTTCACCTCGTTCCTCTAACTCCCTTAAAGCTCTTTCCTTCTCCAAAATCATGCGCTTAACAGGAGAAATATCAGAAAGATCCTTGTTAGTAGGAATGCTTAAATCTGGTGATTTATTCTCTTTCAAAGACCCCGGGGTTCTTTGCAAGCTGGATATTGAATGTTTTGTTGGTGAAGAAGATAAAGAGTTGAGTTTGGTTGACGCCCCCAGTGGAAGCTTCTCTGCTGAATCCAAGTCTTCTACGTACTTGGATCCAATCTTGGAAGTTCTCTCTGATGACATTGAACAATGTGAAGGTGATTTGAAGCAATGTGAACGAGTTATGGGAAAGAGAGAGAAAAGAGCGTTGGTATTCCATGAAAGGTAAACAATGGAATTACCAAAATAATGGTGTTAGGATCTATATTTTCCTAAGAATAGCTTTAGCGTTCTTTAGCCTTGATAACCAGAGACTGAGCCACACAAAATCACAGTATGAAACGTTGTAACTCAGAATAGCATCCAACATACTCCATCTTTGCTTTTCTTTTTTGACTTCTTTGCATTTCTTATTCAAGATGCATCGTTATCGGTTATTGAATACCTACCATCCAGCATCCTCTAACTAGAATACCCTTTTTTCGTGTATGTATGCAATTTTCGCTGCCCACATAGTTATCTATATCGTCCATTGATTAATCACTACCACAGTACCCACCACCATTGGCCGGCTACAATGAGTTGGTATGGGGCCGTAATTGATCATATATTGGTCAAGAGTGATATTGTTCACAATAATAATAGCAAGTACGAGTCAAACGCATATACTTCAGAATATCAGGAGTTTGTGCGAGAAAACACATTCAATCTCTATTTGCAGGCCAAATATCTGTTAAGTTTTTTGACCACAGCACAAAGGGCATATTTACCTCAAATATCAAAGGAAGCTCTGATCACATCGGATTATTTAATTCAGCAGCTTGACCTTGGCTTAAGTGACGAAGCAGAATTTCACTACAGGTTTCTATCTTTCTTGAGCTTACTCTCTTATGTCAAGCCCGCTTCCAACTTTTTTCAACAAGAAGAACTTATAATCAATGATACCGAAAGTCAAGACATGAAGGTCATGAGAATAACGATCAATCTATGCATATTGGCTATATTTGCTCGTACATTTAATAGTAACTTATTGTCTGATACTCATGCCACGGTTTTGGGAGACATCGTTGCAAGGTTTCATGACCTGTTCGCAATTGCCGATGAGTCTTGTCCTAAAAGTATAGCTTATCATCTTGTGATTGATTTGCTGCTCTATAACAAATTTCCAAAGGAGATGTCTACTCTTTCGCTGGAACAGATGAGATCCAGAATCTCCAGTGCCGAGAGCATGTTGGAGTTGAACCATCCCCCAGGTCTTTGGAAGGTTGCTGGAATTGAAAAAAATGACATTAGTAACTCTGCTTTATCCAAACTTCGAAAAGCACACGATATCAAGAACATGAATAGGATGCTTTTGAGTTTTGTTGATCGAGAATATTCAAAGCTATCCTCAATGAAAATTAGCCGACTGCAGGTTGGGGAATCTCATAACATTATCTCAAGAGCGACTGCTCAATTAAGCTTGCCTATAGGAAAACGGAAAGACTCAGATGCAACTAGTATAATTAGGGGGCTACTTGAAGAGCTCAAAACTGCTAAGAAACGCCTGAACGCAGATAAACCTGTACAATCATTGACGGACACGAGCCGTGAGTTGAAGACTAAAGCGCATGAAGCGAAGGCTAAACTGAATGAATTTGAAACCAGAAAATCAACATACACCGATCATGTCACAGAGAGTATACTTACAAAAGACCCTCGTCCTCAGGTTAGAAATTCGTCGGATGATGACCGATATAATTATCTAATGAACCTGCTCCGGGAGAGGGATTACGAAATAATAAAAGTTTCCACAGAAAACAGAGAGAAAACTCAGCATATAAAACGGCTTGAAGAAGAGCACAAGCAAAAAGTCGATCAAATGAACAAGTCTATGTTCGCCAATACACAGAGAATCGCAGAGTTAGAGAGAAGCTTATATGAAAATGTGAAATCACCCTCATCTCGCTACACATCTCATATTCTTGAAAAAAAGCTTAGAGAAGCAGAGGAGAAGCTGAATCAATTTAAAACTGCAAGGCCGTTAACATTGTCGTTGTCAACTGAGCAAATAAACCAGCAATCAAACCAGAGTGCCAAAACTATTCAAGAATTGTCAGGTCGTCTTCATCAATGCATGCACACTGTTACCCTAAGGGAGATGAGAATACGAGAACTGGCAGCCCACATAGCTAATTTGACGAAACAACTGGAAGCAAAGGATCAACTAATCACGAATGCCCAGCAACTTATAGAAAGACAGAAGGTTCATCTTCTTCAACTAGGGAATGATTATTTTTCTGCGTCCCAAGAAAAAGAGTCACTAAAGCAGAAACTGAACACCCTTACCAATAGAAATGATGCAATAAACAATCCTATTCCCAAGTTATCAGACGCAGAAACAAAACTGGTGCAACTGGAGAGTGAGCTCTCCAATTGTCAGAAACTACTTGAGACACGGACTGTTGAACTTGAGATCCAAAACAATACTATAATTGGTCTTCAAGATCTTTTGAGGACTAGAGAGCATGATCTGCATTTGATTGTTGAAGAGGAGAGACAATTTAAGGACCTGGTATCAGAGAAGGACAGACTGCTGGATGTGCAAGATAAGAATGCTTTGAGTTTAAGGCTGCAATTAGGTTTTGCTTCCCACAATGTCATCGATTTGAACCAATTACTTCCTGTGCAAAAGGCGCTTGGAGCCACTACTAGTTTGGAGTTGAGTAACTTTCAAACAGACATCAAAACTTTATACGTCGTTAACGACGTCATGGACAAGATCCGGGTTAAGGTTAATGGGGAGAAGCAAAGCGTTGCACTGACTTCTGATAGCACCAACAAAGCTCTAGATTTTCCTACAGAGAATGACCACTTACTGCAAAAAGAACCCAGAGGTCAAGTTCAACATCATACGACGCATGAAAACGAAAAGGTTACTCACAATTCCTTAGACCCAAACCAAAAGGATTCTGTTGAGACACACTCTACATCTAGCAGTATCCATTATACAACTAACGAGGAGACCCCCTCTAAGCGGTTCAAAATATCAAATTGAGCATAATTCCGTAGCCCGCTGGCAGAACTAAGTGACACTAGATCCTAAATAGCGAGGACTCACTTGTGGAATCACACTTGATAGAGTGTGATAAAGTATTATTCGCGAGATGGTTTTTCCAGAAATTTCTTGTGGATCATTATCTTTAACGACGCTAAACGATGCTGACAACCCTACAATGTCGAAACATGATCTTCAAAGACGAACAATTTCCTGCTAGCAGAAAAATAAACCATTTATCATTACTGCAGCACTATTACTGGACGATTCTTTTGAGTTTGTCTTTGTCAGGAAGTCCGCAAACCACGATTTTTGGACGGGTTACCCGGTCATAGAAGCTGGTGGAATATTCCATGGTGTCTCGACGATGAGCTTGCGAAATATATTTAAGTGTAAAAACTCCGCGTCAATAAGACTCTGGTTAACTTTTTAATTTTGGAAAAATATCAATATGTCAAAGTCCGAATCGTACGAGTTCCAAGCTGAGATCTCTCAGTTGTTGTCCTTGTTCATTAACACTGTCTACTCCAACAAAGAGATCTTCTTAAGAGAGCTGATCTCCAATGCCTCTGATGCATTGGATAAGATCCGTTACCAGTCCCTGAGTGATCCTAAAGTCCTAGAAACTGAACCAGAGTTGTTCATTAGGATTACCCCAAAGCCTGAACAGAAGGTTTTGGAGATCAGAGATTCTGGTATCGGTATGACTAAAGCTGATTTGGTCAACAACCTGGGTACTATCGCCAAGTCTGGTACCAAGGCTTTCATGGAAGCTTTGAGTGCAGGTGCTGATGTTTCTATGATTGGTCAATTCGGTGTTGGTTTTTACTCCCTGTTCTTGGTTGCTGACCACGTTCAAGTGATTTCCAAAAACAACGATGACGAGCAATATATTTGGGAGTCAAACGCGGGTGGCAAATTCACTGTTTCGTTAGATGAGACCAACGAAAGATTAGGTAGAGGTACCGTATTGAGATTGTTCTTGAAAGATGACCAGTTAGAATACTTGGAGGAGAAGAGAATAAAGGAGGTCGTTAAGCGTCACTCTGAGTTCGTTTCTTACCCAATCCAGTTGGTTGTCACCAAGGAGGTTGAAAAAGATGTTCCAGTTGAAGAGGAGGAAGAAAAGAAGGAAGAGACCGAGGAAGAAGACAAGAAACCTAAACTAGAGGAGGTTGACGACGAAGAAGACAAAAAAGAGGAGGAAAAGAAGACCAAGAAAGTCAAGGAAAGCGTCACTGAGACCGAGGAGCTGAACAAGACTAAACCTTTGTGGACCAGATCCCCTTCTGAAGTCACTCAGGAAGAGTACAATGCCTTCTACAAGTCCATTTCTAACGACTGGGAAGACCCATTGGCTGTTAAGCACTTCTCCGTTGAAGGTCAATTGGAGTTCAAGGCTATTTTGTTTATTCCTAAGAGAGCTCCATTCGATTTATTCGAGTCTAAGAAGAAGAAGAACAATATCAAGTTGTACGTTAGACGTGTTTTCATTACCGATGAGGCCGAGGAACTAATTCCAGAATGGTTGAGTTTCGTTAAGGGTGTTGTCGACTCTGAAGACTTGCCATTGAACTTGTCCAGAGAGATGTTGCAACAGAACAGAATCTTGAAGGTAATCAGAAAGAACATTGTCAAGAAGTTGATTGAGACTTTCAACGAGATTGCTGAAGACAAGGAACAATTCGAGAAGTTCTACAGTGCTTTCTCCAAGAACTTGAAGTTGGGTGTCCACGAGGACAGCCAGAATAGATCCGCATTGGCCAAGTTACTGAGATTTAATTCCACCAAGTCTACTGAGGAGCTAACCTCATTCTCTGACTACGTCACTAGAATGCCAGAGCACCAGAAGAACATCTACTTCATCACCGGTGAGTCTGTCAAGGCTCTTGAGAAATCTCCATTCTTGGATGCTTTGAAGGAGAAGAACTTCGAAGTTCTTTTGCTGACTGATCCTATTGATGAGTACGCAATGACTCAACTGAAGGAGATTGAGGACAAGAAATTAGTCGACATCACTAAAGACTTCGAGTTGGAGGAGTCTGAGGAGGAGAAGAAGGCTAGAGAGGAAGAGGTCAAAGATTTCGAGCCTTTGACTAAAGCCTTGAAAGAGATCTTGGGTGACAAGGTTGAGAAGGTTGTCGTCTCCTACAAGCTGGTTGACTCTCCAGCTGCTATTAGAACTTCCCAATTCGGCTGGTCTGCTAACATGGAAAGAATTATGAAAGCTCAAGCTTTGAGAGACACCAACACCATGTCCTCGTACATGGCTTCAAAGAAGATCTTTGAGATCTCTCCAAAGTCCCCAATTATTAAGGCTTTGAGAAAGAAGGTTGAGGCTACCGGTACAGATGACAGAGTTGTCAAGAACTTGACTACTTTGTTGTTTGACACAGCTTTGTTGACTTCCGGTTTCACTTTGGATGAGCCAACTTCTTTCGCTGCCAGAATTAATGGTTTGATTTCTATCGGCTTGAACATCGATGAGGAGGAAGAGAAAGAGCCAGAACAGGCTACTGAAGCTCCAAGTGAAGAAGCTGTTGCTGAGTCTGCCATGGAGGAGGTTGACTAGTTGAATTTAGGTATATAGTGACTGTGATATTTAGCTAATGAAATCTAATTGGATTATATTTAGAATACTTCATCTCGTAGTTTGTCAATTATTGGCAAACCATCTTTTATGGGCCCTTCTTTGAAACTGCGTTCATGGGGCGATGAGACTGTTTTAAACTTAAAGTTTGGACTCTGTGAGTTGTTTGGCCAGTTGAAGTCATCTACTTGCACACAGGGATTTACCAATAGTTTACAACAATTTTCTATTGTTATTCTTTTGTCGTCTTTGGCAATAGAAGCATTAACGACTGAGTGGGTGACTTCATGGAGTCTAAGTTGATATGAGTTTGATATTATGAAACAGTTTTTCACACTGGACATGTAGATAGGGCCTTTGATGTTTAAGAAGAGAATACAGTTTGAGATGTTGGAGATGTGTATGGAGGGAGCGACCACCTTCAAGACGACATGATCCAAATGTTGCTCAGTTACCGAGGTTTCGGAAGCAATCCTGATGCATTGATATGTCCGTATGGGGCTAACATGGGACCGAATTGTGTTTGTAGAATCTTTAAGAGTGGATCTGGATTTTGGAGTCTGTTTCTGGCACAAACGATGCAAAAGCTGACGATTACTGAACCTGAATTTGCCCTGTTTTGATAGAAGTTTTTTCTTCTGAGAAAGTTCATTTATCAACGAATCAGAAGCTTCTTTGTATAGCTTTTGATCGTATTGAAGGTGAGAGCCCTGATGTTGAAAGAGGTCATTGATCTGTAATCTGAGAGGATACAATTCGGTGATCGTAGTGACCGAATCTATTTGGTGTTGAATCTCTTTGGTCTTGGACAAAAAATCTGTCATTACCGCTTCACAAATAGTAAATTAGACTTTGTAGGCAAATATGATTCTAAGCTTATAAAATCCCAAGGGTAGCTTCTTTAAACGTGGTGAAGATCTGTTTCGAGTTCAAAACTTAATGCGAAAAAGTACGCGATCTTTGATCCCTGTTGCTTACATAAGTAACTGAAAAGTTGTTCACCGTTTTCCCCACAAAAGTTCGCTCCATTCGGTACATACTCGGTACATACTCTTTGATACCAAAAGATGAGATGAGTCAACAGGGAATAAGTAAATCAAGAAGCAACGGTAAAAGCGTCACAATTTGACCGTTGACATTGGACTAATTTACTTTTGATTGGTTCATTTTCAGACCTATTATCTCTTTCGTCATTTATGACTCTTTCTTCAAAGTGTGAATCCAAACGGAGCCATGTCCTGTCCTGCGTTCTCCGTTCGAGATATGAGTCTTTTTTTCCTCCACTATTTAAGTGTTCCTGTGTGCATCATTAAGGTGTTATCATTCACAGATAGGGAGATTTTGCCTTTGAAATTTGCGCTCCACAGTCCATTTTTTTTTCACTTGAAGCTAATTATCACTTGAACTGCTTTTGAAGATCGTTGGCCCCAGCATTTTTCTCTTGGTCATATCCCGTACCAAACACTAACCAGGCGCTGAGTAATCGTTCCGCTTTCCCTTTTGTCCTGTATACACTACCTTCCCAAATCACTAAGCTTGCCATTTCAAGATCGCTCACGATGAGCTTGGCAACGGCTAAAAAATTCTTAGGTCTCAGGAATGATGAACCAAGGTCTGACTCATCACATATGAAATCGAAAGAGTTAGATGTCGTGAACGTCGAGTCATTACCAAAAGATGACCCTCATCAGGTTCCAGATGGTGGTTATGGCTGGTTTGTAGTGCTCGGCTGTCTTCTTTTCAATATGTCCACCTGGGGTGCCAACAGTGGGTATGCTATTTATTTGGCCCACTATTTGGCTGATGATACCTTTCAAGGAGCCACCAAAATTGATTACGCCATAATAGGAGGACTCTCCTTTGCATCTGGAACCGTTCTCGCACCTCTGATTAACTACTTGGTTGGAATTACTAATTTGACGTTCGTTTTGGTATTGGGATGGATTATACAATTTATAGCTACCATGCTGGCCAGTTGGGCCACCAAACTCTGGCAATTGTTTCTTACTCAAGGAGTTTTTTTTGGAATTGGAATGGCTTTAGTTGCACTTTCCAATGTGAATGTTCTTCCCCAATGGTTCAAAAGAAAAAGAAATCTGGCAGGAGGAATCGCAGCGGCAGGCTCGGGCGGTGGGATCATCTTCAACGTTGGAATGCAAGCAGTCATGAATAAGTACGGTTACCAATGGGCCTTGAGAGCTCAAGCAATTATTTGCGCGTCATTGTCATTCATTGGAATTTGTCTGGTAAGATCCAGAAACAAGCATATAAAGCCAGTCTACCGAATATTGGACAAACAGGTGTGGAGCTGTTTTGGAACGTACATGTTAATGTTATGGGCCATAACTACCATGCTGGGATATGTCACACTGATGTACAACTTGGCCGATTTCACAAGATCATTGGGGTATTCGGCTTCCCAGGGGTCTGTAGTTTCTACAATGGTCGCTGTTGGTGCATGTAGTTTCAGACCACTGTGTGGGTTTATAGGGGATAGACTGGGTCCAGTATCAGCTACGATCTTGATTCACACCTTTGTATTCACTCTTGTTTTCGCAATGTGGATTCCCACAAGGAATTATGCAACTGCTGTGGCATTCGCAATACTAGTTGGTGGAACTATGGGTACAGTCTGGGTTGTGATGGCAGGCATGGCTACTCGCGTCTTTGGTTTGAAAAAGGTAGGAGTAGGGCTTGCTGCTTTATGGATTGCAATCGGTGTTTCCGGCTTCTGCTCCCCTATCATTGGGATTTCCCTTAAGAGTGATCCTCCCACTGGTACCGAAACTGATCCCACCCAGTACGTGAACCCAGCCATATTCGTTGGTTTTATGTACTTTTCATCGGTGCTGTTTTTGGTCATTTTACGTGCATGGCTAATAACTCGTGACGAAATCTCAGTGGTGGTTCATGGAGGTCATTTTGAAGACAGTGGCGACGATCTCTTGCTCAGAGTTCCTCCTTTGCAGTGTATCCGCAATATTTGTAGAACTCGTCTTCCGAGAAAGGTCTGAACTTCATGTGAGATTTCGGTGGAACTACGTTTTGAAATCGAGATTCATCCTTTTTTGGCTACTTTCCCGACTTGGTGTTCTCAAGTTTCGGAAATTGCATTAAATCTTTCACAAAGCATTGGGTATCAGTAGAGAGCTCTTAGAGTTTAATGACTACCGAACTTTATACAGGGATTCCAATTTTCGGGAGATACCAATTTTTAATTTGCAATTATGAGACTCTATAACTGTGGATATACCCGTTTGAGACAGAAAATGCAATTGTGTTGCAACAGCATTGCTGATTTACTGTACTAGAATAGTTGTGTGCTAACGGCCAATTAGTTGACCTGCGACCACGGCCTGTGTCAATTCTATTGGGGACTTTGAGCATTTGCGGTGCTACTATCAATCAGCAATCATATTCCGAAATGCACTTGGATTCTGGTACAAAGAATAATGGACACTTTTTGGGTTGTGTTTCCGTGCATAACTGGTGACAAAATAGAGTTGGATTGAAGGAAGTTGTTGTACTATACTGAAAATTCTTTTCCTTTAGTTCACGATTTTGTTTGCTAAAACTCAGGGCTAACACTGATATAAGGAAAAATGTCAGGATACTTGCAGCTGACCTTCTTTGACTATCAGTCAAACGGTTTTGAGTTGACGACTATTCTCATTATCAAAAAAGTTTCAAGTTGGTTGATGGATGTCTTCCATAACCACACCCAGCCTAATCTAATATACTATTACATAATCATATTTAATAAAATCCAATAATCGAAAAACCCAAAACGGTTATATGCCATCATATTGCCTTATTCGACCACTCTAGGCCTTTTCTCCACATTATTCGGCTCTATTTCTCCTGCCTCTGTTCAAGTTCCGTCCGCATTCATCACACACCTCTAGCTTCATTTGCACGCATAACTTATGCCTGGTAGAACTGAGATGAACCAGGTTACCGGACCTGTGCTGGCCCATGTGATTGTAACTGAGGATCCATACGATACTTTTGAGAGAGCGTTACTCTCAACTGATTTATATGAACTGCTTTATGAAGATTACGCCAACGGGTCAAGATCTGGCCTCACGTTGATTTCAATTCAACTCCTAGGTTCCTCTCTCTTTAATGAGTTTCAAACTTTTAAAGTGTATGAAAGTGAGGAGCAGTTGCCTCCTAATACCGTTAACTTATGCAACATGGGCAACATCATCGATTACAGCGCTGATTTCACAGTCGACTCGGCGTATGTAGCAAGAGTTAATTCCCTGCTCAAACTAGATACGGTTATTATTTCAGTTTTACCAGAGGTGTACAGCCTGGCTAGTCAGACTTCTCAGCAGCAATTGGTCGATATTCTGGGTGGAAATGGCCAACATACTGTCATAAGGCAAGGTGACTACAATAAAGATATCAACGGAAAAATATCCTTATGTGAACCTACTGACCAAGGGTTTCTAGATTCTACGACTAAAGTAATTGTAGTGAAGGAGAATAATTTGAATTTGCCTTTGCTAGATCAGTCACAAGACAAAAGCCAAAACTACCAGGAAAATGTCAAAATGAATCTGGAGCATTCTATCTCCAATTATTTTTCGCTGAATTCCTTAGATCCTGAGAGCCAGATTACCACAACAGGAGTACAGTTTTCAGTCAGATGTTTGGATACTCCTATTCCTGTGAAGAAAACGGCGAAGAGCATTAGTGTGGCCCAGGAGTCGGAAGATGAAAGCTCTCCCAAACTAGTGGAGGAGGACATTTCCAATGAGGATACCCTGCTATACGTATTTTGCAAGACTACAGAGCTTGCCAAAATTGGATGTCTTTCTGGTGATATCGTTAAAATGAGGTCTGGACAGTGTCAATGTATCACATTTGAGTGTAATTGTGAATCTTGCCCTGTACAATACAGGTATATTCGACTTCGTGCATTTACTGATCCTAACACATATGAAAAAGGATGCATATATCTGAACCCAATTCTTTCTTTTAATCTAAACAACCCAAAGAATGTAAAATTATCCCCAATATCCATTCCTGACAAAAGATTTGAGCTACAAGGTTTTCAATTTTCCAAGTTCATCCCATTTTCAAAGCAGGTTACAATTGCAAGGGTTTCTTCTCCAGTTACTCTTGACAGGACCTTGCAAACATTATTTTTAACTAATCTGAAAACTTATTTTGAATCTGGCCGAAAAGTGCTTTCCAAGGATCAATTGATTCCAATTCCGGTTGACACACTTCTGGCCAAGTCAATATTCAGCACATATGAAAAGTTAGGAGTCGATGATTCGCAGTTTCCGACTGTCATACCTGAAGGAAAACCTGATGCTATTGCTTGGTTTAAGGTAACCGAGATTTCGGGAGAACTGGTTGATTCAGCGTCCCAACAGTTTATCATTGATCCATTGAAGACCAAAATGATGCAATCAGGAGTTATTTCCTGCTCTCCTCCTAGAAATAGTCAACACTGCAATTGGGCTAACTATTTAGGATGCGGTCGAATGTTTCCCTTTCCTAATGTTTCCGGTGTAACGTCTTCAACCTTTGAGTATGCCAAAACGTTGAGAAAATTGATCAAAGCTACCATGGATCCATCGAGGCTGGTAAACCTTCAAACTACAGTTTTGTTGTCGTCCTTATCCCGAGCAATTGGGAAATCGCTTCTTGTTCATAGCCTTGCCCTTGAGTGTGGTGTCCATCTAGTAGAAATTGATGGGTACGAGGTTTTGAACCCATCTTCTGAATCAAAGACTATTGGAACAATTAGAGGAAAACTGGATAGAGTCGTAGAGAGCTGTACACCTTTGATTGTGTTTATTAGGCACATTGAAGCTCTCACTAAAAAGTCTGAACAACAGCAAAAAGACTCACTAGCCATTAAGATTAACGAATTAATTGATGAATATACAGCAAAGCCTGGCGTACTTTTTGTTGCTTCAACTAACGATTCCGATAACCTCAGTGATGAACTAAGAGCAAAGTTCAAGTTCGAAATTGTTCTTGGTGTTCCTTCGGAGCAAGAGAGAACGTTGATTTTCAAATACTTGATTGACTTCGACCGAAAGTTAACTCCTAAAGTTACAGAGGGAACGAGTGAGCTTTCGTTTGGACCCAGAAATGATTTATCTCTCAGCTCGTTATCACTTCAAAGTGCTGGTTTGACTCCCAGGGACCTGATCTCCATTGTAGAACATGCTAAGACGTTGGCCGTTGACAGAGTAGAGAACCTTGCTAAGCACCATAGCGTTTCATTTGAAAGCATGGTGTACTCCAACGGGGGATATATCAAGTTCACCCCTGAAGATGTAGAAAAATCTATCAATACTGCAAGAAACAAATTCAGTGATTCCATCGGAGCTCCTAGAATTCCGAACGTCAAATGGGAAGATGTAGGTGGTTTGGATATGGTCAAGGATGAGATATTGGATACTATTGATATGCCAATGAAACACCCTGAGCTTTTCAGTAACGGAATCAAAAAGAGAAGTGGTATTTTGTTCTACGGACCTCCCGGAACAGGGAAAACTCTGCTGGCCAAAGCTATTGCAACAAACTTTGCTCTCAACTTTTTCTCTGTGAAGGGACCAGAATTGTTAAATATGTATATTGGAGAGTCAGAAGCTAACGTGCGTAAAGTGTTCCAGAGAGCCCGAGATGCTAAACCATGTGTTGTATTTTTTGATGAGCTGGATTCTGTCGCTCCCAAACGAGGTAACCAGGGTGATTCTGGAGGAGTAATGGATCGTATCGTATCTCAATTGCTTGCTGAATTAGACGGTATGAGTGGTGGCGATGGCGGAGATGGCGTTTTTGTCGTTGGTGCCACCAACAGACCAGATCTGTTGGACGAAGCCTTACTTAGACCGGGAAGATTTGATAAGATGTTGTACCTTGGAGTCTCCGATACCCACGAGAAGCAGAGCAAGATAATGGAGGCACTGAGTAGAAAATTCAATTTGCATCCCTCGGTGGATTTGAATAAATTAGCTGAGAGCTGTCCATTCACATTCACAGGTGCTGACTTCTATGCTCTATGTTCTGACGCGATGCTTAATGCTATGACTAGAATTGCCAATACAGTGGACCAGAAGATTAAGAAATACAATAAGGAACTGCCAGAGAAGAGTCAAGTGAGCACACGATGGTGGTTTGACAACGTAGCAACAAAAGAAGACATAGACGTATTGGTAACTATGGAGGACTTTGACAAGTCTAGGAAAGAATTGGTTCCATCAGTCTCTGCAGAAGAGTTGGATCACTATCTAAGGGTAAGGCAGAATTTTGAAGGAGGAAAAGAGAAGAAGCCCGAGCAAGAGAATGGACTAGTGGATCACCTTTCTAATGGCTCTGCAGAGAACCATATCACTTTCGGTGATGAGCAAGTAGTGAAAGCCATAGACGAGAATGGCAACTCAATAATAGCCAGAAGATAACATATAGGGGCCCCCAGGTAGTTAAATCAAATAATGACAAAGAAAAAATCTAGCCCTCTATGATAGGAAGATGACATAATCTCAAGGCGTTCGGCCTTTAGATCATCTATTGTGGGAGTTTGGGAATAACGTAAGCGTAGTCGTCCTCTTGGGCTCTTGAACATCCCAACCTTATAAAATATTCATTCGCGCGTAACCACATCCAACGTCGACGTTTTCTCCTCTGACGAACTTAAACTACCCAAATAGAACACCATGGAATCGCCCTTGCAATCTACGTACGGAGAAAGAGCCGAGAGGTATCTGGATAGTGCTGATGATTTTCATAAACAAAGACATAGGTTGAATCGAAGGCTGCACAAGTTACGAAAGAGCTTAGAGATTCATGTCACTGATACCAAGAACTACAGAGAGAGGGAACAGATTTCCAAAATTGATCTAGAGTCGTACAACAGAGATAAGAGATATGGTGACATTATATTATTCACTGCAGAGAGGGATCATATGTATAGTGATGAGGTGAAAGAGATCATGAAGGTCCATCATAGTAAATCGAGAGAGAAGTTTATTGTTTCCAGGTTGAAGAGATCTCTGGATTACGGTAGAAAATTACTGATCCTAGTAGGAGACGAACCTAATGAGATGAGAAAACTGGAAGTATTTGTTTATGTTGCATTGATTCAGGGTAAACTTTCCATCGCAAAGAAAAATTGGATCAATGCTCAGTATGCTCTCAGTGTGGCTAGGTGTGGGCTGCAGTTTCTAGACAAATATGGTACTGAAACACAAACTGACCTTTATAATGGCATAATTGACACTCATATAGATCAAATGTTGAAATTTGTGATCTACCAAGCGACTAGAAACAATAGTCCTATTCTGGATACGGAGTGCAGACATCAAATTAGGACGGACGCCCTAGGATATTTGGAACAAGCAAGGCAAATAATAGAATCAAAAGATGCTGAGTTTCTGAACGTTGGAACTGTAGAGACTCAGTTGATTTGGTGGGATTATGATATCTCTATTCATTCAGAGGAGGTGGCAAAGTTGATTTCAGATGCGAATGAAAAGTTGAAATTCATTGAGGATGGAGATGTTTCCTCCTATGATCCAGCTCTACTAACTCTTCAAGAAGCGTTGGATGCTCATCAGCTATTGATGGCGAGAAATGTTGACAATTTTGCAGACGACGATCAAAACAATCATGTTTTGCTATCCTACATCAGATACCTATTACTTATTACCACTTTGAGAAGGGACATTACGTTGATAGACCAAGTTAGAAATAAATCTGTGGTTAATTCTTCCTTAGCTGTGGCTCTGGAACGTGCCAAAGATGTCGGTAGAATCTTTGACAATATCGTCAAGAAAGTCAATGAGTTGAAAGATGTTCCGGGCGTTTATAACAAGCAAGAGGAGTGGAACTCGTTGCAGGCGTTGGAGGCTTATTTCCAAGCATCCAAGATCCAACATTTGGCATCTACACACCTTTTGTTCAACAGATCCAAGGAATCATTGGGATTATTAATGAAGGCAAAGTCCTTGGTAAAAGGCCACACTATTGCTGGGGATTATCCCACTAATTTTCCTACGAATAAAGATTTGAGTTTGATCTTAGAAAAAATTAATCAAGACATCCTTAAGGCTTATGTTTTGGCCAAGTATAAGCAAGAGTCTTCTTTGGGTGGTGCATCGGAGTATGATTTCATAGCTGACAATCGCAGCAAGGTTCCGTCCAATCCCAGCCTACGCAGTATTGTCTCCGTATCCTACAAAGATGTCAAACCTGTCAATGTTAAGCCTGTATTGTTTGACATAGCTTTCAACTACGTGAGTCAACCGAACCAGATCTTTGAGGAGCCTATCGAGAGTCTAAGCGAGGAAGATACACAAGCGGAATCTCAGTCTCCATCACCAGAGAAAAAAAAGAAGGGGTTGTTTGGATTGTTCCGCTAGTTATGTACTCTAACACTCTAGATACTAGATTATTAGTCATTCTGAAAATTACGCTAACCGTACCCTTCGCCTCACAAAGCGGCGTAGAAAAGTAATGGCACGCGAAAGCTTCTCACCTCATAGTCTCGCTGAAAATTCATTTCTTGTCACTAGATACTCTGAACCACACAAGTCATGTCCGAAGAAATAACAAAGACAGAGGGATTGGGATTTGATCCCACATTGAAAAAGAAGAAGAAGAAGGTCAAGAGTGCTGATTCTGAAGTTGTGGAACAATCCGTTGACATCAAAGAAGGGGACGATGATCTTTTTTCCGGATTGAAGAAGAAAAAGAAGAAGGCCACCGCTGCTTCTGGGGAGGAGAAAGAAGTAGAGAAGGATCTTGCTGATGTAATGGGCGAGTTGAAACTCAAGAAGAAGAAGAAGAAGACCGCTGCCCCTGTAACTGAGGACTTTGATAAGTTGTTGGAGAAGGCCGGTGTTCTTGAGGAAGACAAAGATGTCACCAAAGAATCTACTCCAGAAGTAGAGACTACTACCGATTTAGGACCAAAGTATGAGGACATGTTATCTAGATTTTTCAAAGTCCTGAAGCAAAACAATCCAGAACTGGCTGGAGAGAGATCTGGTCCTAAATTCCGTATTCCACCTCCAGTGGTTCAAAGAGAAGGTACCAAAAGAACTCTTTTTGCTAACGTTCAAGAAATCGCCACTGTATTACAAAGATCACCAGAGCATTTGATTCAATACTTATTCGCTGAATTGGGTACATCTGGATCTATTGATGGTCAGAAGAGATTGATCATTAAGGGTAGATTTCAACCTAAACAGATCGAGAACGTTTTGAGACGTTACATCATTGAATATGTGACATGTAAGACCTGTAAGTCTATGAACACCGAGCTGAAAAGAGAGAGCGCCAACAGATTGCATTTCATTGTCTGTAAGGCTTGTGGTTCTACTAAGTCTGTGTCCTCTATCAAGACAGGGTTCCAAGCCCATGTTGGTAGAAGAAGGAAGATGTGAAGTTGAATATGGAAAATGTTTCGTTGGAAAAATCCAGCTGTATAGTAGTAGATGTAGGTACATAATGGAGAGAGTAATAGCATTTTGGTTTCCTAACGGTTGACGAATATATCAAAGTTGTTTAACTGTTGGCAAGATCTCCACGTTAGAAAAAGATTGGTAACATCTTTTGCCAGTACAACCACCAAGCACCCTATCAAGTTTCGAACAAATATAGCTTCATCTGGAGACGAGACATGTTTGTTTAGCAGACGCATTAGACTTGGGATTTTCGAAAGTAAAGTAGAACTTGTGAATTCTCCCAAGACTGGCCACATTAAGGTAGAACCGATAAGAAAGAACATGGAACTCTTGCCAAAAGCTTTTGAATAGTCTGTCTTGAGGCAACTAATAAACATCCTTCTTATACGGCGAATCCTGATCTTTTTCTTGGTTTTCATCAGCCAATTTCTGATCGTCAGAATTATGCTAGCCTCCATTTGCTTGGAGGAAGGTGTTTCGGGAATGTCCTCGGGGTTATTTTCTATTTCCTCTTCATCTATTTCTTGTACCGAAAAGTTATTGGCAATAAATCCAGGTTGGGTTTTCTTGGCTAGCAAATAGTAGAAGGGATTGAATGTCAGGCGGAAGAATAACATGTATGCATATCTGACTGGAGATACCAAGAGAAACCATTTTTTGGGACTCTCTTTTATTCCTGAAAAGTTAAGAAGGTACTTGGTCTCACTGAAAAATGACAAAGGGAAAAGGTTGACAAGTATTTCATTATCTGTCATCCTGGAGTATTTCGTTCTCAGACTTAACAGGTAAAATGGAATAGTTGAAGTAAAGGTTATAACTCTTGAGGCAGGAAGATAACCATTCTGAACAGCTGAGGCCAGTGTTCCTATTCGTTGTTTAATGTCAAATAGCCGTAATATTACACTATTGGGACATAATGAAGACATAATTCTCATTCCTGTAAAAGAGAGCACGCCTATCGAAGCCAACGTAGTAGCGGTGACAGCTGAAGTTAGAAGTGTGGATGCCAAAGCGAACTTGGTAAAGTCGCCAACAAAATACTCCACTGTCTTGAAGGCAGAAGAAATGAAACCAGTTGGTTTCAAGAGAAGTAAAATTGGCTTCTGACATTGCGGGCACTTCATCTCAACTTGTTGGGTTCTTCCATAGATTAAAAAGAGCCAGCTTGTATTTCTGTTGGTTTGCCTTGTGGGCTGTTTCTCCTGTAGAACAACAGAGGAAACCCAGTTAGCCAGACAAACCCTGTGAGCCTCCATGGAACAAGAACATGGTTGAATCCACTCATGAGCTTGCTTCACGGTTCCCAAAGGAGGAATTTCACCAAAATCCCCCAGACAGACCCAACAACGTCTGTTGTCGTCCATGTTGAAAAGAAAAAAATTTGAATGAAGGATGGAATTGATATGGAGATGCTTTAGAGGTCTGGAGAAGTGCGGGTGACATGCAAAGGTTTCTCGAATTAGGCGATTATCCAAGTGGGGAGACAACCTAACGCTAGAAGGAAGGAACCACCCGCCAGAAAGGTGCGCTTAGTAGGAAAAATCAAAAGCTCAAAAGAGAAAGGCTACTAACAGTTATTTCTATTTTACCAACCGAACCAGTGATACTCCTACTATCTAATTAATGCTGACCTTTTCTGCGTCCTTTGAGAGGCTATCTAGAGCATCCTTAGTTGCGTTTTGGATCTCTGTGCCCTCATTGAACTCAACCGTGTCGTCGTCATGATTATTATCTGGTTCAACAGAGTACTTTTCTAAAAAGTAAGTTTCCACATCTTCTTTGTAGTTCATTTCAGCCTCGTAAATGGCATCGTGATCGGCATTATTCTTGATAAATGGATCAGCATCATACTTTTCACACAAAAGCTTTACTACCTCCAAGTGTCCATTCAAAGCAGCCCAATGCAACGCGGTGCTGCCACTTTCATTTTGCTTGTTGATAACAGTTTTAACTTCCTCTTTGGGAATCAGGCTTAGTAAATAGTCAAGAACCTCTGTGTGGCCATTAGCTGCTGCCATATGGAAAGGTGTGGTCAATGTGATGTCGTTGTGTATAGTAAGAAGGACTTTGGGGTCTATTTGCTGAAAGATTTCCTTCAGCGAGTCTAGCTCACCATATCTTGCCTCGTCAATTAGAATATCGACTTCTTCTTGTGTAAGTTGGGTGATCATTATTGGTAGCTGAAGGGAAGAGAGAATGCAAATGGATTTTTTTTTTTTTTTCATTCGAGATCTACGATGGATGTTCAACGAGATTAGAGGGTATGTGAGTGGTCTCTGGACATGACTAGTTTAGCTGGGGGGAGTTGTTTCTACGTTATAAAGATGCTTGGCATATTCGTCGACGTTTGAGCTGTTGTTTTAGGTAGTCGCAGCCAGGTAGTTGAAACTGATCATTCAGACTGGAGGTTATCCATCCAGCAAGGAAAGACTTCCGTTTCGCTCCTTTCCTTTCTAATACTAATTATCAATCAATGGCAAATACCAGGATTGTGCTTTTAAATGTCTGAAATGAACGCCAAAGTAGAATATAAGCAACATAAAGGGCTTCATAAGCCCGAATTTTTGGGAAACAAACCGCTAGATCTTTTATTTCAGGAAATTTCTGAAATATTCAGTGATGGCGATAGATTTGAATCGGTCCAGTCAATCTTGAAGAACAGCCACAAACTGGAAGAACTGCCACCCAAAGAGTCCCGATATCAGGTTGTAAAGTATCTATTGAGCTTGCTAGTACAGCTACATACTCTCTCCAATGTAGAACGACATCAAAATGCATCTGTCAAGAAACATAACCTAATAACAATCTCAATGCATGATATGAAGACTTTCAACGTACTGGTCAATTTCATTGTTATACAAGGCATATACTCATGTTTACCACTAGGTGTTGGTATACCCCTGCCCAAAAGGTTCTTGAAATCATCACAGAAGATCAAGGTGGTGAAACTGGGACTTCCAAATGGTGAAAAGCTGTTAAATATGGTCATTGATGAGATGCTGAAGATCTTAGAGGCAGACGGTGATGTAAAGGACTTTTTAATGACGGGAACCGGCTACTCAGATGTATTATGTGCCACCATGTGTTTACTATCGTATCCAGAGACTTCCTCTAATCTAAACTATCAGACATTGTTTGATAGAGTTGAACAGCTATGTCCAACGTTTGAGCTTATAAAGTTTTATAGTTCTTTGGTCCCATCACAGCAACCCCATTTCAAATTATTTGTCCTCACAAGGCTGTCTAATGTTCCTCTGTTTCGAAACGATGGTGTCATGTGCTTGATAGAGTATATCTGTGGCCTTAGAGATGAAGAGGACATTGATCTTGAAAAAATCGAACAAGTAACGTCCATTCTACTTAGCAAACCGACCAATATTTCCTCTGGAGAATATTTCAGAGTTTTGGGATCCCAGCTATACGAAATACTAATTCTCATTGATAGGCCAGTTTTAACTTCAGTGGCTGGACATATACTGGAAAACATCTATCTTAAAAATAGCTTAATTGTCAAGGACTTTGTATTCCAAAAAATCTGGGATAATTTGGATCCAAAATCCACAGAGAATGAGGAGCTGGTATCAGAAAAAGACCTTAATAACACAGTCAATGTAATAATCTCAATTGCCCAAAAAGCTGAACCGATATTCCTCATAGCTCTGTTCTCTCCGATTTTGATTCCACTATGGAATTACCTCTGTTTTTTGCAACAGAAAGGGAAGTCAACAAAAGTGATGATGGGCGTCCTGGTCTCTTTTTCCACTATCGTAAACAGTGTGGAGTTACTCAATGAGATTGCTCAAAATTTGATAACAAACATGGAAAGTTGGGAGTTTAAGCTAGGACCAAATGATCTGCCAATGACCGTACGAACCCCCAAGTCTTTAGATTCAACAAAAACAGCGAGACTTTTTGATACCTTGGATGCTTCGTTGAAACTTTACATCTCTTTATTGAAAGAACTAGATAAAGGTTTGGTCAATAAAGTTTTTCTAGATGTCCTTCAGAGATGGCTTAATGGAAACAATACATTGGTTGCTGATGAGAACCCATTTAAAATACTCATCAATCTTAGGCTGTTGGAAGCAATTGCCTCAAACTTCAAGGACCAATTAGCTGAAGAACCTGAAGAACTGCTGGTGATTACTAAAAGTTTCCTGAAGAATTTCAGTCCAGCGACTGCATCTTATGCCAACATAATCAAACCAGAGGAAGATGTTGACTCTGACGATGAAGACGAAGATGAAAAGACTGACAAAGAGACGCTGAAGATGGTCTTGGAGCTTCTATCTTCAGTGATCTCAGAAACTTCTGTAGCCAACTTTTCAGATGGTTCAATCAAAGAGTTGAAGGAAATCCAGACCATTTTACCAAATCTCAAACTACCAGCCACACAAACTTTACTAGAACGAATTAACTTAATTATTAACGGGGAGCGGCCTAAGCCAAAGTCTCAAAAAGAGCAAGATAAGCTGTTGTTTGAAAGGGCTATCAGTAGCTTAAATGATCCTTTGGTTCCAATTAGAGCTCATGGCTTGTACATGCTAAGGCAGTTGATCGAACGCAGATCTGAGGTTATATCGGTTGATTTTGTCGTGCAAATTCACCTGATTCAACTTAAAGACGAAGACCCATTTGTTTACTTGAACGTAATAAAAGGATTGGAAGCGCTTATCGAGTTAGACAAAGAACAGGTTGCACCACTTTTGGTGTCAATGTATGTCGATGATTCACAAAACCTAGATGAAAGACTAAGAATCGGCGAGGTCTTGCTAAAGTATATTACCACAGCGAATGAAACTATTGGTGAACTAGGGAAGTTAATCGTTTCAAATATCTTATCCATCATTAGAAAGTCTGATGAAAATACTAAGGATATACGGCTTAGAATGTCTGCAATGTCTGTTCTAGGAATGTGCTGCAAAGTGGCCCCTTATTGCATCATTGATTATATAACTGATGCCCTAGATTGTGTACTCGGTGTTTTACAATTGGAAACATCGAACGAACAGAAAGTAATGAGAAGAGCCGCTGTCTTCCTAGTATGTGATCTAATTACAGGACCTGCTGGTTTGAGTGGAGTACCGAAAGGGTACGGTAGCAGGGTCTTGACCATTCTCGGGTATATCAGAGACACAGATAATGATTTGTTGACCAGAGAACATGCTGAAAAAGTTTTGGAAATCATCAGTGAGTCAATACGAGAATCAATGGTAGTAAAAGAGGCAGATGTGGAACAAATACGAACAATTAAAGGTATATAGACTACTTGCAATTAATCATTAGTCAGGAATTTAGGGGGGAAGGCCCAGCCTCGTTGTATACTGTCAAAGATATCTACCTCGACATCGTCCGCAAAATCCCATACAGTAGTAGGATGCCTAAGGAATCTTGATCCCAGTAAGACGAGGTCTACCCCCTCATCTACTAGTACAGAGTTGGCTTCAGTTCCCGAATATATTCCTCCAACGGAAGCCACCAGACCCCTATTACCAATGTGTTTCTTAATTATCATAGCAGCTTCTCTTTGGGACACGCTTTGAGTTGGTCCTGGATTTGGCTCAAATATAACCCCACCATTACTGCAATCAATCAGGTCAATTCCTCTCTCAAGTACAATATCCACAAGCTTGATAGAGTCAGCAAGTTTCCAAGACTCGACAATGTCTTCTCTGCTGTCAGTAACTGATATTCTTAGAAAAATCGGATAATCCTCTGGAACCACTTCTCTGACTTTATCAATGATCTCTAGTAGAAACCGAATCCTGTTCTCAAAACTGCCCCCGTATTTATCAGTTCGTTTGTTAGAGTACGACGATAGGAACTCATGAATCAAGAAACCATGAGCAGCATGAATCTCAATGAAATCAAATCCTGCCTTCACCGAGTTTTCGGCGCATATTCCAAACTGGTTCACCAATTCTTCAATCTCTTCAAGGGTTAGTTCTCTTGGCACTGGGAAGTCTTCTTTGAAGGGGATTGCAGATGGAGCTACAAGTTTGCTTGGCCAACCATCATCCTCTTTGGTAGCAGAGTCAAGGAGGCTGTAAAATAATGGTAAGGTCGACCCATTTCTGCCAGAATGATCCAATTGAATTCCTATCAGGCTATCCTGACAATGTGCTAGTTCTGTGATCTTGGAAAGAGCCTCCACCTGTTCCGGGGTGTAGATTCCAAGGTCATTGGCCGTTGTCCTTCCTACTTCATTGATGGCAGTGCTCTCTAGTATAATCACTCCAGCACCTCTCATAAGACTTCCATAGTGTGCGAAATGCCAGGGGTTGGCCACACCATCTTTGGCTGAGTATGTACACATTGGAGAAACCCCAATTCTATTGGGCAATTCTATGTTTCTGATTTTCAAGGGAGTAAACAGCTTTGGGGTATCTCTAGTCAGTCTCAGGGGAGACCCTGGTTTCTGGGGCTGTTTATGTGTGAAATATGAGGCCTTTCCAGAGTCCAATTCCTTAATTGAGTATACCATGGCAGATAGTGGTAATTTCCGGGAATAATTTCTGTTAAAGGATCGAGTGTGGATATGATGGTACCACAATTGGTAAGGAATAGACGAAAAAGAAAAACGATTGTTTTTGAAGCCGTTAGTATTGGAAACGGCCGAATAAATTGTCTTCAAAGCGCTTGAAAGTCAATTGCAGCCACTAGTTTAGGTTATAGGTGCGATAGGGTAAAGTGTGATGCGTAGAGTCGGATTTCTACTACTGATGGCATAATTTGGAAACACTCAAAATGTTGACCCTTTCCTAGAAGGTCAGCCTTCTGAGGCTCGCTCCCTAACGGCTAGAGGGAAAAGCTTAACGGTGGCAGATGTAAACCAAATCCGGTCGAGTACATCATCGCGAGGAATATTTCTTTTCCTCAGGATCTGAATTTTTTTTTATCCCCAATCCAGCTAACGTTCCCAAGTTTAAGAATGGCTAGAAAAGTTTCCAAACATTCAAGAGCGGCCAGAAGGGGTGAGCTTGCTATGGACGCAGAAATAAAGTCTTTGGAGAGTATTCCCACGGCACAAGAGACAGACGTCGCTAACAGCATAATACGTGCCACTGCTAAGAATGAGAGTCTATTATCACAGAAAATGAACAAGAAAAGAGGATCCAAGAACAAAATCTCAAAGGAATCACTCTCAAAGTCCTCCCGCTCGTTTAGAGTAGACTCTGGTGGAAGGTTGTCGACCAAAATCCAACACAGCATAGAAAGATTCAAGAATGTCCAATTTCTGAGGAAGTCGTCTTGGGATACCATCGATAAAGTGACCAAGGAAGAGCTTGAAAAATTGAGAAGTGAAGGGTTTGAGGTGGTCAGCAGGAAAAGAAAGACAAAATCTGAGAGGCAGGAAGATAATGACAAAGAAATTCTAGACGGCATGGAAGTGGAAACTTTTGGACAAGTAGAAGAAAAGGAGAAAGAAAAAGCAAAAGAAGAATTAGAAAAGGAAAAGTCAAGTAATCCTTACTCATTGCTGGTGTCTGATGAGGAGGCATGAATTTTTTGCATTGTATCTCGATATCAAATCAATATCCTGTAATTATAGACTTTGTATCAATCACAGTTTGTCTTGGCCCATTAGCAATGCCTCATCCCAAAATTTGCACTCTAGGACCGTTCCCTGCTCAAATATATCGATCAAAGCAGATAATTGTTCGTCGCTTTGCAAGTCTAAGGCATTTTTCTCCAGAACTTTTCTTCCTTTAACACATGAATCAACGTACCAGTCGGAAAC
Organism: Komagataella ulmi; assembly: GCA_023213065.1. Lineage (NCBI taxonomy): Eukaryota > Fungi > Ascomycota > Pichiomycetes > Pichiales > Pichiaceae > Komagataella > Komagataella ulmi. The sequence goes on from JAKWAZ010000001.1 coordinate 1,693,123, forward strand.
GTAATCGTTCAACCATTTCAGGTTCCAATTGTCTGAAGGCTGGTCGCCAACAAACTGAAGGGCCCACTTTGTGGCATGATGATAGCCATGTAAGCAGGGTGCTAATAAAACATTTATCGTCAACCAATCGTTAGTTGAAGATGCCACTGACATCAAATAGTCAGTATAATCTTTGCAGGCGGGGGACATTTTTATGGTTGTGGTGTCTACCCCAATCAGCTTTAGTCTTTCCCCAAGAAGAGCTAATTCTCTAATGCAATCCTTGAGTACAATGGAGTTCGATTGCAGCTGATCCAAACTTGGAGCCAATGCTACTGTTTTAGCATATATCTTGGTATAAACCTCCAAATACAATTTCCCCTGTTTCAAGAAATGTCGGAAGCTTTTCTGTGATAACGCACCTGTTGCCATAAGCTTTATGAAGTCGTGCTGAGTGTATCTTTTCCACCATGGCGTAATTGATGGGTAGTTAATTAAATGGTCAAAAAAGTGTCCTTCATTGAACGGTAAGTTGTTCATGGTAACGCCTAAACAGAGAGGGGTACTGATGTTATATAAATGATTCATGGGCCCGTAACCAGTACCACTACCTATAGTTTTGTCCGCATATTTTATACTATCTTGAACATACGAAATGGACAATTGGACAGATTCAGAAATTGATAAACCTCTAGCCAAGTTTGCCGCTATAGCAGATGCTAAGGTGCATCCTGTTCCATGGGTGAACTTGGATGTATTGAAATCAGATTTAAATACTGTAATATCACCACCTTGTTCGTATAGAACCTCTGTTAAATATCTGGGAGGTTTCCCTGTAATGTCACTTGGTCTGAAGTCCTCGTCCCACGGTATATGGCCTCCCTTTACCAGTACTGATTGACAGCCTATATTTAGTTGTAAAAACTTCGAAAGGTACTTTAGATCGTTGATACTGTTAACAGGCAAATCAAATGTATCAAACGATATGCCCTGAATTGCACACATTATCTTCTTTGCTTCAATGAAATTAGGTGTGATGATACTAGCTTTGGCGAAAAATGTACTTATACTTGACTTCAAGATATCTAATTTTCCCAGATCAAACCCTGAAGTTGAAGATAAAACAGGGTCAATAACCAAGGGTTTCCCTTTGTGAAATTTTTCCAGGTAGAATGGTAGCAATTTGACAGCTTTGCTGGTCATCATTCCCGTTTTTATAGCGTCAATTCGCATATCCTCAAAGAGAGCCTGAAGTAACTGTGCTAGAAAGCCTTCATTCGTTTGTAGCACGTTCTTAACACCCGTTGTATTTTGCGCAGTAAGGGCATTTATGGCACTAAGCCCCAAACAGTGGAAAGCTGATATAGTCTTTATATCAGCTTCTATACCTGCTCCACCCGACGGATCACTTCCTGCTAAGGTCAGCACTGTGGGGACTTTGACAGGAAGTGGAATGGGTTTGTAGCCCGGTATACTCCTGAGGTCTATTACCACGGTGTTCTCTGTTGCAACTGACATGAACTATTAAAGGATTTTTGGAAGAGTATGCGATAATTTATAACCGACAGAGCTTCCTGGAGAGATATGATACTGGCACCCTTTAGGTGGGTAGCCTAAATCCATGGTGGAGGAGACGGGGTGTATCCATCCTGATGGTCATGTGATATATCACGTGTTTTGCAGATATGAATCTGGATCGTTTATGCGCCAGTTTTAATTATATTTCCTGATCAGGGAATATATTTCAATTGACGTAACGTTTTGGTGATAAATTACGTGCGCGCGCGTTTTGGCACAATATCTCATCGCACTTTCCTTTCATCAAACGTAGTATTTCTTTGTTTCCAGTTAGTCTCAAAATTCACTCTCAGCAATGTCAAGATCCTCTTCTCCCAATAGAGACACAGGCAGGATTGACTCCTCACCTCAATATGACTCCAATAATACGAACTTTGATTCCACTATGAGGGACTCAAATCCCATTCCATCGTCTCCAGGAGGTCCTGCCAACGTTCCCTCCTCTCCCTTGTTCTTCCCACCTAGTTCAGATAACGATAGGCCACATACACCTAGAGACCATCCAAGATCCAGCGCTTCTGCAAGAAGCCGTGCTACAAGAATGTCCTCCCCTGTGCATTTCAGTTCTTCCCTTGGAGAGGAGAGCTCTGCCAGAAAGAGAAACCCTCAACGAGGAGAGATCAATGCTACAGACTTTAGCTCATCTCCCATGAGAAGAAGGTTTTTTTCCCAACAAAATGACAACAGATCTGTCGGAGACAGCAGTAGTTCTATCGCAAATTTAGGTTCTGACACATCGGATGCCGTTGACAACGAGGAGCCTGTTAGGGTTATTTGGGGTACTAACGTGTCAATTGACGAATGTACAAATAGCTTCCGATCCTTTCTATTATCCTTCAAAATGAAGTATCGAAAAATCCTAGATGATTCCTCGATTGAAGGAGAGGATGAAAGAAACTACTATGTGGAAAAGCTTAATCAAATGAGAGAGATGGGCACAAGTAACCTAAATCTAGATGTCAAAAACTTACTGGCGTATAGCTTTACCAAGAAATTGTATTACCAATTGATTCACTATCCACAAGAAGTAATACCGATTATGGATCAGACCATCAAAGACTGTATGATCAATTTAATTCTTGAAGATAATAATGGAGATGAACAGGATCCTGAAGTGGCCAGAATTGATACCACTATCTACAAAATTCGTCCCTACAATCTTCAAGACAACAAGGGTATGAGAGAACTTAATCCTAACGATATTGATAAGTTGGTCAGCGTGAAGGGTTTGGTTATACGATCGACACCAATCATTCCAGATATGAAAATTGCCTTCTTCAAGTGTACTGTCTGTGATCATACGATGGAGGTAGAAAATGATAGAGGTGTCATTCAAGAGCCTACAAAATGTCCCCGTGAAGTCTGTGCACAAGCAAACTCAATGCAATTGATCCACAACCGCTCCACATTTGCCGATAAGCAAGTTATTAAGTTGCAAGAAACACCCGATTTAGTACCAGATGGACAAACCCCTCACTCGGTATCTTTATGCGTATACGATGAGCTGGTTGATACTGTGAGAGCTGGTGATAGAGTTGAAGTGTGTGGTATATTCCGTTCCGTACCAGTCCGGACTAACGCCATCCAAAGAACAGTGAAGGCACTTTTCAAAACATATTTGGACGTTGTCCACATAAAGAAGGTTGACAGAAAACGGATGGCGGCTGACATATCGACCTTGGAAAATGAAGTCTCTGAACAGCAGGAGGTGGAAGAGGTGAAGAAACTTTCGGAGGAAGATATTGAAATGATTCATCAAATCTCTGAAAGGCCTGACTTGTATGAAGTTCTGTCTCGCTCTTTAGCTCCATCTATTTACGAAATGGATGATGTCAAGAAGGGAATTCTGCTTCAATTGTTTGGAGGAACTAATAAAGAGTTTGAAAAGGGAGGAAGATACCGTGGGGATATCAATGTACTTTTAGTGGGAGACCCCTCTACTTCGAAATCTCAAATGCTTCAGTATGTTCATAAGATTGCCCCGAGAGGAATTTATACTTCGGGAAAAGGGTCGTCTGCCGTTGGTTTGACCGCCTATATCACCAGGGATGTAGACACAAAGCAGTTTGTTCTGGAATCTGGTGCTTTAGTTCTCTCAGATGGTGGTATCTGTTGCATTGATGAGTTCGATAAAATGTCCGATTCTACAAGGTCGGTGTTGCACGAAGTAATGGAACAACAAACAATATCTATTGCCAAGGCGGGTATTATCACTACGCTGAATGCAAGGACCTCGATCCTTGCCTCCGCCAATCCTGTCAATTCCCGATTTGATGTAAATTTGCCAGTGGTTCAGAACATTGACCTTCCTCCTCCTCTTTTATCCAGATTCGATTTGGTCTACTTAATTTTAGACAAGGTGGACGAAAAAGCTGATCGCCTACTAGCACAACATATGACCCAAATGTACTTGGAGGACACTCCTGAGAATGTTTCTGAATATGAGATTCTACCTGTCAGCGTTCTAACATCCTACATCCAATATGCAAAAGAAAACTTCACCCCAGTGATGACAGAGGAGGGAAAAGTGGAGCTGGTGCGTGCTTATGTTGAGATGCGAATGTTGGGAGATGATCCCAGATCATCAGAGAAGAGGATAACAGCTACTACCAGACAATTGGAGTCAATGATCAGACTTAGTGAAGCCCACGCCAAGATGCGTCTTTCAGAAACGGTTGATTTGCAAGATGTTCGGGAGTCCGTTAGATTGATGAAAGCAGCTATCAAGAACTATGCTACCGATCCTAAAACGGGCAAGATTGACATGACTATGGTGATGGCTGGACCGACACCGGTGGAGACGTAGATTACATTGTTACATAAGCTTAACGTGAAGTATATTATAGTTCTCCCTCGATCCTGGCCCTCGGTAACATCTCGGAACTCATCTTTCTGCCTTTGTTCCATTGAGGTTGACTGGAGAAGCTTGAACCACAATTCACTATACTGACAATGGATTCCAAGCCATTGTCTGGGGTTTCCTTTGCGGAAGCCACTAACTTGAATCTGGATCCATCGGTACCGCTGAACCCCAGTAGCTCTATAAATGAATACTACCCGGAGCCAGCTAGTGAATTCACGGAGCAAGTAGGTCAGTCCCCATCAGAGAGGGACACACTTCTCACGCAGAGCCCTAACTACAATGCAACGAGTCCTTCCCAAGGTGCTAGCAGATCACCTTTGTCAAAAAAGAGAAGAACGCGATCACTACTTTCTACGGACAAGTTGAAGTCCATAAACACGAAACTAGGAAAGTGGACCAGAGGGCTTTCATACAAGTGGTGGATAGTACGGTCAAAAGATGTAGAAGGGCAGCCCAGTGAAATCCTTTTTAGTGTCTTCATGGCACCTCCTTATGTGCAGCCTCTTAAAAGGCTACCAGCGGGAGGACTGATGAATATGGGTCCAACTTCAAGGGAAGATTTTGCACTTATCGTCGATGACGTTATCGATGCCATAGAACAGGGAATAAAACCAACTAGAATTTCACAGGGCTCTTCAGGGTCATATTTCATGTACAGTACACAGGGGAAAATAGTGGGAGTGTTTAAGCCAAAGGACGAGGAGCCTTATGGACCCTTGAGCCCTAAATGGACCAAATGGATTCATAGAAACTTGTTTCCTTGCTTTTTTGGACGAAGTTGTCTGATCCCTAATTTGGGATATATTGCAGAATCTGCAGCAAGTCTTTTAGATCGTCAGTTGCAGTCCTTTATTGTCCCCTACACAGACACAGTGATGCTCTCGTCCAGTAGCTTTTACTACGATTTTTGGGACAGGTGTACTCACGCTTGGTCGAAGAAGCCGTATCGCAAGAAGGTGGGTTCATTTCAGTTATATTTAAACGGCTTCATAGGAGCAGATGAGTTTTTCAAAAAGTATCCTTTGCCAGCTGACAAAGAAAGGAGTCTATTGCCATTTTTACCTGATAAGCGCAAGAATAAAACATCAAAGAAGAGACAAAGAGGTGATACTAGACATTCCCTTTTTGATAAAGATACTGTTTTTGAGTGGAATAGAGATACTTTACAACAATTGCGAGAGCAACTAGAAAAGCTGGTAATTTTGGATTACATCATACGTAATACAGACAGAGCTTTTGACAATTGGATGATCAAGGTCGAATGGGATGAATTCTTAGATGAAGAGTCCAACGAGGCTTATAAGAGGCCGAACTTGAAAGTTAGAGCGATAGACTCCGGGTTGGCATTTCCTTGGAAGCATCCTAATGAATGGAGATCCTTTCCTTTTGGTTGGTTGTATCTTCCAACGTCAGTGATTGCAAGACCTTTTTCAGAGAGAACCAGAAGGCATTACCTTCCCCTCCTGACTTCCAAAGAGTGGTGGGAAGAGACTTCAGTGCTATTCCGAGAAATGTTTTCGAGAGACACAGAGTTTAAGGAGAGAATGTGGAGACGTCAGTGGGCCGTTCTAAAGGGACAAGCTTTCAATGTTGTTGAAACCCTAAAGATTCCAGGTCAGAGTCCATTAGATCTTGTGCAAAAAACCAGAATAATGGTCTGGGATAACGTTGTGGAAATCCCAGTTTCCTACATTCCTAGAGACATTGATATTTATAACGACTCTCCTGTTTGGACATACCAAAACTATGATGAAGAGTACTGGAGCTCTAACATTGCTCACAACTCACCAGGAAGGTATCATGAACATGAACCAACAACACCAGAATCAGAGCGTTTTGATGATCCCTTTTCCTCGGCTACCTCCACTGATCGTGGAAATTACGCAATTGGTTCAACTGCAAATACTCCTGGACGGGCAAACACTGACTCCATTCAAAAGCCGACTACGGCCACAAGAAGACTCATTGTGGAGAGGTTAGAAACTATCACTTCCAAACCACCTGTGTTTACCTGGTGTTAAGATGTATGAGATGAGGTCCTCGCTATCTTATAGTTTTTTCAAGGCGATTTTTCTCTTGCAATCAGTCATAGATTATCGCAAGTTGTCAAGGCTTTAGAGCGGTATGGTAACCCCTGCTAACAAGATTATATCCATTCAGTCACATGTTGCGCATGGATATGTTGGCAACAAAGTTGCTGGTTTTGTACTACAATGCCAGTATTGGGACGTGGACTTGTTAAACACTGTCAACTTTTCCAATCATACCGGCTATGGAAGCTTCAAAGGCCAAACTACAACTGGCGAACAAGTTCTAACTCTTTATAAAGGCCTGCAAGATATTAATGTCCAATATGATGCGATGTTAACGGGTTACATCCAAGGAGCAGATGGGGTTGAGGCGATGGGCAAGGTTTGTTTGGATCTGAAACAACGAACCCCAGGTATACTATGGTTACTTGACCCGGTGATGGGAGATGAAGGAGAGCTCTACGTGAGTGCTGATGTTATTCCTGCCTATAGACGCATCTTGAGCTACAAGAAAGTAGACATTATAACGCCTAACCAGTACGAGGCTGAACTACTTGTTGGTTTTAGCATTAACAACCCTGATGATTTAGATAAAGCCTTGACTGTGTTCCACGAAGATTTTGATGTTATGCACGTGGTCATCTCCACCTTTTCTTTCACCAAAAATAAGGATTTTTTTTATTGTGTCAGCTCCACCAAGAAGTCGTCCAAGAAGCCTAATTTTTTCAAGATACCATACATGGACAGTTATTTCACCGGAGTAGGAGATCTTTTTTCTGCTCTTCTGGTTGACAAGATATATAGACAGCCCAGTGGTGAACCCATAGAGCCTGCTGTGAGCAACGCTTTGACTATTATGGAGAAAGTATTGGACGTTACTCGACGACTGGGCGTGGATAAACTTGGTGTTGCCGTACAGGGAAAGATTGGAGATGCCGAGACAATGAAAGAGTGCGAACTGAGAATCGTAGAGTGCCGGCAATTCTACACAATGAAAGATAAAAATTTTAACTGGGAGACAGAGATTTTAACGAGTTCACAAGCATAGAATCAAAATAGCATAATATTCAATACAGACATCCAACCTCGAAACCCTTTTTTCTTGTAAGATCCCCTAAATCAGTGGTGCTCCGCGTAGCACACTTTTTCTTGAAGGAGCTGGTTCGTGTATTCACGCACACGAGCACATTTTTTCTTCTATCTGTAATGCATACGTAGGTCACAAGAAGAAAACCTCTTTGTAGAAGTTCCATTGTAACAGCATTGATTTCAACCCTTGCACCCTTCATCGTGACTAAGCAAAGACGACACCCAGGCCTCTAGCTCTAGTCTCACTACGACGGACTTTCACCCAATCGTAAGTTCCATCAATATCTAAATGACCAAACCTCACGTGATCATATCTATCTAACGTATCACGCTAACAAAAGACTGCAGACTGTGCAGACATAAATATTCTCCTTTCCCATCAATATTTCCTACCAGGTAACAGCCAAAGGACAATGGACCCATTGGACGTGATAGGTTCGGACGGGAATAACCATGTGTCTAAGCAACTACCTTTGAAGACAGCGTCGTCCTGCTTTAACAGTTCCTTTTCTTCGTTGACCAAGCAGTTTACTCCAGAGCTTTTGAAATCAGACAATGAGAGCGTTGAAAGCCTGGCCAACTATCCATTGTTAACAGAAAACCCTTCGTTGGTACATCAATGGAATCATGAGTATTCTGTTGTCTGTGTCAGTGTTAGTTCTTCCCGTGGGCTACTGTTCTGTGGCACTCAAGACGCAAAGATTTTAGTGTTTGATTTAAACACATATGAAAAGATTCACGTTCTACAGGCTCATGAAGGTGCCGTTCTGTGTTTAGAAATATCGGCAAATGAGAAATTTCTTTTCTCAGGGGGAAGTGACTCTCTTCTGAGAATATGGGATTTGGAAACTATGACTGAACGGTTCACTATCTACTCATTAATGGACATTGGCGACATCTTTAGCATAACCTGGATCCAAGATTTGAACATGGTTTTTTTTGGAACCCAAAATGCTTGCATTTTGTACGCTTATGTCGAAGTAGACGGCTCCTGGAAGAATGATCCAAGCTTTCTACCCGCAAACAGATATGACAACTTCTTTGATTCAAAAGGCCCAGGCGGAAACTTGAATCCCAAGCAAAACAAGAAGAACAAGCAACACACTTCTCCGTTAGTTGAGGTGGATACATATAATATTTTACGATATGCGCACAATGGTTATGTGTACGCTATGCAATCCTTCAAGAGAACTCCAGAAACGGTGGAGATATTTATTAACATTCCCAGCATTTATAAACATATCCTAGTGTCAGGTGGAGGGGACGGTCTTGTGAAATTATGGGGTGTTGGTTCAGATAAGTCCGTAGTGGCATTACATGAACTTGATAACGAGGATTCTGTCCTCAGTATGGTTATCTCAGGATCGTTTCTTTATGCTGGATTAGTAGACGGACAAGTAAACCTTTGGGATTTGGGTACTTTTCAACTAATTAGGTCTACTAAAACAGATGAAGGAGATGTTCTTTCGTTGGCACTTTATTCGGATTGCCTTTTCAAGGGAACTGAACATGGTATAACAAAATGGAAATTGCAAGGAGCCCGAAGAACAGACTGGGTAACTCACGAGGGATATGCTCTTACTGTGAAACTTTTTGAAAGGCAAGGAAATCCCTATCTTATCACAGGCGGCGTTAATAACCGTCTTGCATTGTGGTCGCTGGATGGGGTTTATTCTGCATCTAAAAGACGATCACTTTCATTATCTAAAAAGTCACTTTTACCATTGGACAACGACTCTTTATTACAAACACTAGCAAAATTTGTGTCCTATAAAACTGTTTCTAAGCTTCCTCAGTTTTTTATTGACGATTCCCGAAGATGTGCTTCCTTCTTGGTTAATCTACTAACCAGCTTTGGGGCCACTGCTCAGCTAATTCCCGTGAAGAACGGTAATCCTATCATCCATGCATGCTTCCCAGCACAAATAGTTGATTCTGCCAAGAAGAAACCCAGTCGGATTCTCTGGTATGGCCATTATGATGTGGTAAGTGCAGATCAATCCAACGGTTGGGTTCAAGATCCCTTCAAAATGTCTGCCATGGATGGGTATTTATATGGAAGAGGTGTAACGGACAATAAGGGTCCACTTCTAGCTGCGATTTATTCCGTTGCAGAACTTTTTTCCCAAGAGGCATTAAAGTCAGATATAGTTTTCCTTATTGAAGGTGAAGAAGAATCGGCCTCTTTTGGATTCCAGGAAGCTGTTGGAGCTTATAAGGATGTTGTTGGAGAAATTGATTGGATATTCCTTAGTAATTCTTACTGGATTGACGATCACCTTCCCTGTATAAATTATGGCTTGCGTGGAGTTGTTGGTGTCAAAGTTGAAATATCTAGTGATAAGCCTGACAGGCATTCTGGGGTTGATGGAGGTGTGTCTAGGGAACCGGCCGTTGATCTCGTAAAACTGATTTCCAAATTAACTTCTGATGAAGGGAGGATACTTTTACCAGGGTTTTTTGATGGTGTCAATCCACCCTCTGAAGAAGAGGAAAAGGATTACGAACGAATATTGGAGAGAGCAAAAATAAAATCAAGTAAAGAAATGTTGATGGCAAAATGGAGATATCCCTCCTTAACTGTGCATAAGGTGACCGTTTCCGGTCCAGGAAACAATACAATTATTCCACAAATGGCATCAGCAGCTATATCATTACGCATAACACCAGAACAAAACCTAGAATCCGTTAAAAACATGCTTGTAACTTTCTTAAAAGACAAGTTCAAGGATTTGAAGACAGAGAATCAATGCAAGATTTCTATAACACATGAAGCTGAGCCATGGTTGGGAGATCGAAGAAATACAGGTTTTCAGGTGCTAGAAAATGCCATTGTCAACGAATGGGGCATTGAACCATTGTATATCAGAGAAGGAGGATCTATACCATCTATTAGATTTCTTGAAAAGGCTTTTGGCGCCCCAGCAATTCATTATCCCTGTGGTCAAGCTTCTGATAATGCCCATCTAGATAATGAGAGATTAAGAGTTCGGAATCTTTACAAGTCTAGAAATATCTTGAATAGGGTTTTCCAAACATTGTAATTTATTTGTGTGAGTCAATTAATTGATAAAAGTACAAGGTATAAATAAATAAGAGCTACAAAGGTAGTATAGCAAATAGCAGTAAAATAATTATTTCAGCCCAGCCAGATCGTCCTCTTTAACACCATCAGCAATCTTGGATCTCCAATTCTTCCCTCTTTCGAATCCGTTGGAGGCTGATTGATAGTCCATAAAGGCTTTGTAGATAAGGTCTTTGGAAGTTTCCACAAAGGGGCCATGTTGAACTATAGGCTGGTCCAAAATTTGTCCAGCAACTAAGACAAACTCGGCAGGAGAGGTAGCATCTTCTGGGACGGAGCCAGTAATTTTGTTTCCATCTAATTCAAAGAACAGCGCATGGTACTTGTTGTACGTTTTGTTGTTGATTTCAAGACTACCGTCAAGCAGATAGATGAAGGAGTTGTAGTCCTCACTAACGTTTTGTTCGAATGCTCCACCGGGTTGAACAGTATAGTAGTAATAGTCAACAGGAGAATATGCCAAATCCTGGAAGTTTTCGACCCCATAGGCTTTTCCTGAGATAATCTTAACTGTGACTTTATCATTTGGTGTTACAATGGGGATTTCAGAAGCCCTTAAATCTCGGTAATCAGGCTCACTATGTTTAAGATGTTTTGGTAGGTCGACCCACAACTGCATTCCAACTATGTTTTCCCCTGATTTGCCTTGAACTGGCATTTCGGCGTGCATTATGCCTCTTCCAGCTCTCATGATCTGACAATCCCCGGCATTCAAGATTCCAACTTTGTCGCTAGTGAAATCCTGGTGGGCAAACTGACCTTTCGTCATATAGGTAATGGTCTCTTGACCACGATGAGGGTGATCAGGGAATCCGGCACTTGGATCAACGTTGAAATGATCAAGCAGTAAGAACGGTTTGAAATTTCTCATTTGCATGGAGCCAATTGACCTACGGACTTTGGCACCCACACCTTCTGAGACTTCATTGCAATAGAAACTTTTTAAAACTGAACGAGACATGTTTGATGATGAAAGACAAACTGAGCAGTATTTATACCTTTTCCTGGCTTAGTTAACCTTACTAAGGAGTTCTGACGTTGGACTCGCTATCACTAAGGCTCATCGGAATCATGCATATGGAACCTTCGCGAATCTTCCATATTACTAACAATTACTACCTTCTAGCTAGGACCAAGGCAGAGAAGACGTGCGCATAATAGGATGCATACTGCTCTCACGGGATAAGCTGACTCAGAACTTGACATTTCAGGGTCTATTTGTCATTAATTTAACCTTATACCATTATTGCGGGAGACTTCGAACGTTATTTTTTTCCAAAAAAGCTCATTAGTGTGGATTGCGCCTTCTTAGATGATTTGCCCTTGACAGTCCCAACTGTGGGTGAAGGCTTCGAACTGGAAAGTTTTGGGTTCGATGGTTTGTCTGTGCTTATCTTTGTGTTTCTAACTGTCGTGATAAAGCCGTCCTCATCAACATAACTCGTGATCTCCTCCTTTGGCTGCTCCACTTTGTTTTGTGGGGGCTCATCACTGGCCACTGGGGGGTTAATTTCCTGAATGGAAGTATCAAAGTCAGAGGCTAGATCAACATCCATCTGATCCGTGGGATTCGCATTCTCTTTTGCATGCGATTGATCGCCATCTTCATCCTCGTCATCGTCAATTACAAACAAACTATCTTCTTTAGATGGGGCAGAATCCTCCTGAATAACCTGTGTGTCTTGCATCTCGTCATCACTATCAGTGAACATAGCAGCCAATTCTTGCCTCTCTTTGTTAATCTCTTCGGTGGTCTTTTTCCTTGGAGGCTCGTTCAACGAGAAGGAATTATCGTCTTCTATGTCTCCAGCCACAATCGACTCTTTTGGTTCTTTTCTAGAAACGTATGATAATGCAGGTTTGGATTTTGGCTTTGCTTTTGAAGCCGGAAGAGTCTTTTGCAGAGAGGATGAATATTTGCTGCTTTCGTGTTTCCTAGATACGTACTTGGACGTAATGGCTGGAATATTCTCTGTTTTCTTGGTAGGTTTTGGACTTTGGGCGCTCCTTGGCTGGGGAGAATGTTTTGGGGCCGATTTTTCTAGCACGTCAACCTTTGGCCTTTGTTCTTCTGCTTGTTCAATTTTCTCTGGAGGTTGTTCTTTGTCCGATGGACCTTCAATCATGCCTAGCTTTCTTTGCAATTCGGGACTCAACCACTCGTGTCGTCTCATTCCTTCCATATTGGCAACTTCCTGGGCACCAACGCCACTAGTTGACAACGAATAGCAAGCCACAGAAAGAACCTTCTCATATCCCTGCTTCACAGTCTCCAGATCCTGTTTACTTGCCAACTTGATAGCTAGGCCATTCTTGATTCCTGATATTATATAGATGACTTCCAGTTTCTCATTTCTTTTATAAAACTCAGCCAGTTCTTCCTTTGAGCGACAAACATCAATGGAAAGCTCTCTACTGAGCATTCTATAGGTTACAGGCAGCTTCTCTTCATAGAGTTTTGTTGCCAGATAACTGGCTATTTGCGTCATTTGATAAAAGTTCAGTTAAGAGGAAGAAGCGCGTCCTATTTTGTCAAGCTTGTAGGAAAAAGACTGGGGTTAACGCGCTCCTGGTTCAACTCAATTACCAGAACCTGAGCCGTGAACAAACGTTACAAACAAAATCTACAAAAAGCTGCTTGGTGAATTATCAATGTATACCGGCTCTGTGGCAGGTGATTTTTGTATTTTGGTACTTGGTGCTAAGTAGCTGGTGGAGCTAATCAGTCTTGGGGGAAGATCATTTGGGCGGACGATGCTATGAACTTCGCGCTCCTCTCAAAGATGGTCCATGTAGTTCACTAACGTTGCCCTTGCGGATACATGCTTTGCCTCTATAGGTAGGTCCTTTAAATATAGAGACAAGTACACGTGAGTTATTCTGACTGGATATTTGTTAGTTGTCAATCGTTGTTCTTTTCCTCATCTCTTCAACAGTACTATGCTCGCGTTCCCTTACAAACTCAAAGTCGTTCGCCAACCATAATCAAGAAGTCCTTCAAGCAAAAAAATCTTCACCAAACCATCTGATACTACATCATGGCACAGCTAACACCAGCAGAGATTGAGGTCGCAAAGAAGTTCGACTTGACCTCCAAGATAATTCCCTTTTTGGACCGTCATTTGATCTACCCACTCATCGAGAACTTAGACCTAACATACGATGAAAAGACCATCAAAGATCTCTCGTACAATCTTCTCAAGGATACCTACATGAACAAGTTCATCAACGACTTGAACCCAGACAAGGAAATCTCTCAAGATGTCTTGAAGAAGCAAAAGGAAATTGAGGCCAAATCTGAGGTTTTGGAAGCCGAAACAAAGGAAACATTGAACTTGTTGAGTAAAAAAGAAGTGCAAGAACAATTGAAATCTGACAAGAATCACAATAGAAGATATCTGGAGTCTCAGCATGGCATCACTGAGAACAAGATCCATGCCTTGTATGAATATGGACAAATCCAGTACAACAAAGGTGACTACGTTATGGCCAGCGACTTATTGGCCAACTTCCGTATTCTGTCTACAAACAACGAGTTGAACGTTAGCAGCACATGGGGTCGTTTGGCTTGCGAAATTTTGTTGTTGGAATGGAATAATGCGTTAGAAGAGCTGTCAAAGCTGAGAGAGCTCATTGATTCCAGGACCTCTTTCAACGATCCACTCCTACAATTATATAACAGAACCTGGGTTATCCACTGGTCTCTGTTCCCTTATTTCAAGACTGCCAACGGATTAGAGACTCTCTGCGATCTTTTCTTCAGTTCTTCTTACCTGTCCACAATCCAAGCATCTTGTCCATGGGTGTTGAGATACTTGGTTGTCGCTGTCATTTCTAACAACAGCAAGAAATTGAAGGATCTGGTGAGAGTCACTGCTCAAGAAAGCTACCAGTACGCAGATCCTTTCACTAATTTGATTAAAGCATTATACTTGGACTTTGATTTTGCTCAGGCCAGTCAGCATTTGAACGACTGTGAGGTGATTCTGAAGACAGACTTCTTCCTGAACAACGAAGACGAGAACCTTCCTCTTATTTCCAAGAAATTCATTACCAACGCAAAGAAATTAATCATACAGGTCTATGTGAAATGCTACGGAAGAATCAGCCTGGAAGCATTGTCCGAGACTTTGAATTTGACCAAACAGGAGCTGAAGGACCTCATTTCTTCTTTGGACTTGAAGAATGCAACACTTGACGATGAAAAATTGATCATTAATCACACATCGACCAAGATTTATCAACAGGTTAGCGATAAAGTTAAGTCATTGGGCTACAAATCCAACCAGCTACTTGAAAACTTTGCCAAATAAAATTGTATTTACTATGTACATTTATGTTTGAAGGAAAAGTGAAGAAAAAGACTATTATCACTCAATATTAGGAGCTTGTAGAAGCAGTAGCGTTGTTAGGTCTAACTGGCCTTGGGACAATCTTGTAGGGATGGTCCGTCTTCTTGAAAGTGTTGGTGTCATTCTTCATTCTAGGTAGGTTCTCCAAACTCTTGGGGTCAGAGTAAAATTCCTTCTTACAAATTTCAACGACTTCACGGAATACTTGCTCGCCGTTTTGTCTGTTATGTAGCAGCTTGTCAACGTTCTTTTGAGTCAAAGTATTGATTGGAATATTCTGTAGCTCCAATCGGGCGACTATCTTGGCAGTGTACCACAACTTCATCTCCCTTTTGGTGTTGTCCACTAATTCCATTATAACCTGGGGAGCCTTGTCGTTCATCCTTGGTTCCAAATTCAGTATTCTAGTGTAGCCGCCAGCTCTATTTTCGTATCTTGGCTTAAGGACGTTATACAGTTTTGGAATTGTGACATTGGGTTCAAATATATCAGCCAGAATGAGCGACTTGTCGTAGTTCTTCTTGGCCTTCGTGATCAAGCTTTCCACTAGCGCTTGCGTTTTCTTTGCACGTGCCTTGGTTGTAATGATGGACTCATTTTTTATGAGGGAGGAGGCCAAATTCCTCAGCATTGCCCATTCATGTTTGACTGATCTTCCTAAACCCATGTTGGTGAAGAGAAAAAATGTGTAGACAAAAAAGTTGTGTACGGTCGAGGTGCGTCTAGGAGGAGGATAAAAAAATAGTAGAAGCAACCTGGGGGGAACAAAAAGACCTACTAGGCGGAGCTACAACTCCTTCAACACAGGTAAAGTTTCGCGACCTTCAATAGAAACACATCGCTCTCGAGTTTCCCTTCACTGTCCGCACAACAGAATTGACATGGGTGGAAGAATATACGGGTTCCTGGCTGGTGCTCTGTTTACCTCGTCCCTTACGTATCTTGCACGAGAACAATTCAAGTCTGACCAAGTTCAGATTTCGACAAAGCTACGCTCCTATCAAAAGCTTTTAAACGAAGGAGACCAACTGACACTTACGGACAATAAACTAGAATACCAGACAAGACCATGGACAGAGGCATTCAAAGATTTGTGGAACGAGGAGGTAATTAAAACAATCAACAGAATTTACAGCATTAGATGGTACGAGGATGCTAAGTATCTGGTGGATAAAGTTGAGGGTAAATAGATCAATTAAGTTTTCGACACTACTTATCTTTTTGTTTTCTCTCGGGGGATAGTGACGATGATGATGACGATGGGGGTATTCTGCTTTGCTTTTTGAAGTAGTCTCGTATTTGTTTGTTAACGAAAATGGAGGCAATTGGTGCAAAAATGCTGAAAAGGAATGAAATTAATACCTGGACAACTCCATAGTACCTGGGACTACCCCCTAAAGATGCACTCATCAGCACATAGCCTATGAGATCTGTAGTTACATACTGGTACCCACGTTGCAGGGAGCTGTAGATTATTTTGCAACATTGTTCTGTGGAAATTGGGGACGATGGACCTTCGATGATTCTAGTGATTTCTGGTTTTGATTTCTCTTCCTCCAGGAACCCCTCACTTAAAGTATTTCCTGGAAATATGCAATCAACATTTATATTGTGTATTGATACCTCTTGACGTAATATGTCACTCAATGATCGCAATGCTGCCTTCATTGGGGCGTACTGACCGTATCCAATAAACGAATAGAATGCCAGTACAGAGGAAAACAAGACCAAGTGCCTCTTGTAGGGCCTTTCTACCTTTGTCATTGCTTTGAGTGCGACATGTGAGAAGTACAACGCTGTCTTGTAATTGATATCAATTCCACTGCTCAGAGTTTTTTCATCAAGCTCCAAGAAAAGTCCGGGGATGGAAGAGCCAGCGCAACAGAACACTATGTCGGGACTAAAACCAACCTCTTCCAAAACGCGTTCACATTGCTCGTATTTTGAGACGTCCGCTACCACATAAGAGATTGTGTTGCCCTTCTCGGTTCCGTGAATATCAATAGTCTCCTTTACTACCTGTTTTAGTAAGGATTCCGTTCTCGCCACAACCACAACGGAACATCCTTTTCCATACAGAAGCTTAGCAAATTCGGCTCCAACACCCTGGGATGCTCCGGTAATAATTGCCTTTTTGCTGGTGACATCGAAGTTATTAAACATGGCAGTTATGGGGTTCCTTCTATACTTTGTATGGGAATGATAACCAAAATCGTGCTTCAGACATTGAGAGATAAGGTAGTGTAATAAACTAATATCATGAAAACCGAGGGTAGCTCAACAACTGTTCACGTGAGTTGAACGTTGGAACTTCAGTTGGTTGGTGGATGTTGCACGGAGTATCATTTATAAGCATGAAATCAGCCCAAAAAAAATGCAGAATAGCAGCGCCATTTGGAAATTTATTTCCAACCACCTTCCGAGATCAGATCTTCCCCATTCTGTTTAACTCTGACAGGTTGTCCCTGCCATGTTTACTGTCGCAGCTCTTCCCAAGCTCTTGCTGACAATTATAAGTCATTCCCCACTCCGTCCTCAATCAACACCCAACCCCCCCCCCCCACTTTAGCTGCTCCATCCATCTTGGGTGTGCCCCGCGCTTTATTTGCAAAGTCCGAAGCACAAGACCCCCGACCTTTGTCCCACTAACCCCCAATCACCCCTCGGAAGTCAGGGAGAAACCACTCCGAAGTATATTAATCATCCCTCGTATTCTCGACAGTGCCCATTTTCTTTATAAAAAGGGAGACACAGGTTGCTTCACTAAATCTAGACTTGTATTCTACATCCACTCTACACAATGTCTGATTCCTTAGCTATTAACACCATCCGACTATTGGCTGTCGACACCGTGGCCAAGGCTAACTCCGGCCACCCAGGTGCTCCAATGGGTCTGGCCCCAGCTGCGCACACTGTATTCAAGCAAATGCGTTTCAACCCAAGAAACCCAGCTTGGATCAACCGTGACCGTTTCGTCTTGTCCAATGGACATGCTTGTGCTTTGTTGTACACTATGCTATTTTTGTACGGATACGACTACACCATTGACGACCTGAAGAGCTTCAGACAACTCAACTCCAAGACTCCAGGTCATCCTGAGGCCGAACTACCAGGTGTCGAAGTCACCACTGGTCCTCTGGGTCAAGGTATTGCCAACGCCGTTGGTTTGGCAATTGCCCAAGCTCAGTTGGCTGCCACATACAACAAGCCAAACTACGAGTTGTTCAGCAACTACACTTACGCTTTTCTAGGTGATGGGTGTTTGCAGGAAGGTGTTGCTCAAGAAGCAATTTCTCTTGCCGGACATCTCGGAGATGGTTTAAAGATAATTGCTTTCTGGGATGATAATCAAATTTCCATTGATGGTGCTACCAACGTTTCCTTCACTGAAGACGTTCCGGCTAAGTTTAGAGCCCAGGGTTGGGAAGTTCTGAGCGTCAAGGACGGTAACAATGACCTCGAAGGTATTGCTGCTGCTTTGGCCAAGGCAAAGACCACCAACAAACCAACTTTGATTAGATTGCCTACCATCATTGGTTACGGTTCTCTTCAACAAGGCACTCACGGTGTGCACGGTTCTCCACTGAAGCCTGATGACATCAAGCAATTGAAGAAGAAATTTGGCTTTGATCCAGAACAAAATTTCGTTGTCCCAAGAGAAGTTACTGAATCTTACGCCAAACATGTTGCAGACAACCAACAAGTTGAGATTGAATGGAACAAACTGCTCACAGCTTACACTAAGGAGTATCCAGAATTGGGTCAGGAGTTGCACAGAAGATTGGATGGTAAACTTCCAGACAACTGGCAGAAGGCTTTGCCATCATACACGGTTGATGACAAGCCTGTTGCTTCTAGAAAGCTGTCCGAGATAGTTCTGACCAGCATCGAGAAGGAATTGCCAGAATTGGTTGGTGGTTCTGCTGACTTGACAGGTTCTAACTTGACCAGATGGCCAAATGCTGTTGACTTCCAGCCAAAATCCACCGGATTAGGTGACTTTTCTGGAAGATACTTCAGATTTGGTGTCAGAGAGCATGGTATGGGAGCCATCATTAACGGTATCTCCGCTTATGGTGCCAACTTTAAAGCTTACGGTGGTACTTTCTTGAACTTCGTCTCATACGCCGCCGGAGCCGTTAGATTGTCTGCTTTGTCGGGACACCCAATTATTTGGGTCGCTACACATGACTCTATTGGTCTGGGTGAGGATGGTCCAACTCATCAACCTATCGAGACACTGGCACACTTGAGGGCTCTTCCAAACCTCATGGTATGGAGACCAGCCGATGGTAATGAAACTTCTGCTGCCTACTTGAGGGCTATTGAGTCTAAGCACACTCCTTCCGTCATTGCTTTAACTAGACAGAACTTGCCTCAACTAGAACACTCTAGCATCGAGAAGGCTGCCAAAGGTGGATACACTGTCTACCCAGTTGAAAACCCTGATGTCATTTTGGTGGCCTCTGGATCTGAGGTTTCTATTGCTATTGAAGGTGCCAAGAAATTGGGAAGTGAAGGTGTAAAAGCTTCAGTCGTTTCGATCCCAGACTTCTTCACTTTCGACTCTCAGGCTAGATCATATCAATTGTCCGTACTTCCAGACGGTGTTCCAATCATGTCTGTCGAGGTCATGTCTACCTTTGGATGGTCCAAGTACTCCCACGAGCAATTTGGTATCAACAGATTTGGTATGTCTGCTCCAGGTCCTGAGATTTACAAGTACTTTGAGTTCACTGCTGAGGGAGTTGCTGACAGAGCTTCTAAAGTCATCCAATTCTACAAGGGTAAGGAACTTCTATCGCCACTTAACAAAGCCTTTGAGTCTATTCATTAGATGATCATGCATATTTTTGTGCACCTTTAAGTAGTAGTTAATTAGTAAGTTCATAGTGCGGGAAGAATAGGCTGTCTTAGAATGCTCGACAAAGTTATCAAGATTGCGACGATAATTTATTAGATTGAATATTTATAGCTTATTTTGCTTCCTTCCTTCTCTTCTTTCAACTCGTTTTTGCCACCCCAAAGATGGCTCCGATCTCAGTAGCATTTGTGTGTTTAGGAAACATTTGCCGAAGTCCTATGGCTGAAGCGGTGTTCACCCACATGGTCAAAGAAAGAGGGCTTGACTCTAACTTCAAGAAGATTGATTCCTTTGGAACTGCGGGATACCATGTTGGCGATACTCCCGATCACCGTTCCGAGGCGTGTTGCAGGAAACATGGAGTTCCTGTGAACCACAGAGGTCAGCAGATTTCCCCGGACGACTTTTATCACTTCGATTACATACTGGCCATGGATGAATCAAATCTGTCCAACCTCAAACGCATACAACCCAAAGATTCCAACGCCATAGTCAAGCTTTTTGGAGACTACAGAACGGACAAGTCCTTTCACAAGATTGTAGAAGATCCCTATTACGGCGGATCAACTGGATTTGAGAGAAATTTTAAACAGATTACTCATTTCAGTGAAGAATTCTTGAACAAAGAGTTATAGATTATAGATTATCAACTTTTCAAAGATACAACGTTTCCAACTTGTCCTTCTCAAAAGTAAAGTCGTCTTTTCTCCTGGGAAGCCATGTCTCCTGGTAATCAAAGTATTTCCAGTTGCTCTTTTGTTGAACGTGCTCTTCAATAGGTGGAGGGGTTTGGTTGGCGTCATCATTATTGAGCAGGAACCAGGTCTTGAGCTCTTTGTGGTACTTCCAACCCCTTCTATGCAACTCCTTCGCCGTATTGATTTGTAGGAAACTGCCTGAGTTGTCGAATATCTTGTGTTCATCAGCTGCATTCTCGTAGCTGTGGTAGTAGAAACAGTAGAATAAAGTCTCCAAATCAAAGTTCTGTAAAATCTTCGCTGAGTTCATAATCTCCAATAAAGGTTCCTGCGGAAACGAAATATGGGTAGGGTGTGGTTGTCTAGGAATATACATGTTTGGCACATCAGCATCAAACGAGTCTGGACAATTTAGCAGTGAGGAATTGAGCAGTTGATACATGTTGTCCATCTCTTCAGGGGTCTTTTTAATCGGCTTGTTGAGACATTCCTTCTTGACTCCATCCAAATTAGCAATAAGATTGTTCGCAATCTTCAAAGATGATTCAGACGTTGAAGCGTCCAGACCATTAGGATGAGTAGTCGTTGAAGACAAAGAATCCGATGGAAGAGAAGAGGAGGAAACGGCTGGGTGGGCCGTTGCAGTCGGAGTAGCCGAATGGGTGGATGATCCAACCTTCGTTGATCCTGGGGGCACACTTGCGGTGGCTGCTGTACTGGCAACCTTAGAATATTTCAACTTTGGTGTCAACACAGGGGCCACTGCAGGCTTCAGATTCGATTGGATTCCTGTTAATTCATTGTGAGAATGTGGAGGGGTCGCAGTAGCTGATCTTGAAGGAGATGTTCTTGTGAGTTTGTTGAGTAAAACAGATGCATTGGAGTTTGTTGAGGTGACATTGGAGACGGATCCTGTTGATGAGTTATTAGCCGCAGCAGCGCTCTTGATGGTGCTGTCAGAAGTCAAACCTTGATTGACCATTGCAGTGTTACTAGATGCACTGGCACTTGGAGACTCGTTATCCGATACATTGTCATCATTCTCATCTTTACCTTCTTCATCCTTTGAGAGGGGCCCAGAGGCAGCGGCAAATAAGAACCCATCTTCAATTTCATCCAGTCCCAATTCGTCATAAATACCATCATCCTCGGCAAAATCTGCATCCTGATTAGATTCGACGTAATACTCAATATCCTCCTGTATGCTCTGAATTTGATCCGCCTCCAAATTACCATTTTGAAGCAATCTTAATATAGTTTGAAGCTTCTCCTGATGCCAATTATTTCTATCCAAGGAGGATTGTAGTTCGGCAATTTGATCAGTCTTAGAGTTGTCCAACTTCTTACCGCGTTTACCACTACTCTGGATTTGATCAATCTGAGCTTCCAAGGCCTCACTCTGTCTTTCCAGCTCTTCAATCATGGATTCCACGAACTTGGAGGTTTCTGACTTTTCCTTTTCCCTTGGATCAACTTTATTCATGTTCAGTCCTTCCTTACTAAACGCCTTTGTCTTCATCTCTTTCTCGACCTCTTTGAATCGCTCCATCTCATGTTCAATCAATTTTCTGTGTTCCATCAATCCTTTCTTCTCCTTGACCTCATTTCCTGCCAACCATATCTTAATTTGGTCTCTAGATCGTTGAAGTTTTTTGATTTCTCTTTTAAGATCACTTTCTAGTTTCTCCTTCTGGGAAGAGCTCTCGCATGCTTGTAACTTATCATAGACATAGTCGAACTCTTCCAGACCTTCTTTGACTTTTTTGAACACACGGTCAATCTCTCTAAACGGGGGACATTTGTTAGTGCCAGATTCCTTTCCCTTGGCTGAAAAACAAAGAATCTTTGTCGCGTAGCCAATAACGATAGACGATAACTTACTGTTGTAACTTCCTTTGAGACATGTGTGTGGTGGTTAAGAACTGTCTTGTCTACTATGTTGTCGTAGTGTTCTCATGATGTTGTCACGTGAACTGGTTTCTCTCAAAGTTGGTTTATTATTGGCAAGAGTGCACGACTCTGTGTGTTTTGTCTCTATCGAACCCATCGCTTCCCCAACTTTAGGCTGCGCACTACTGGTTATCTCTTACCGACAACTTAATTATTTTTCAGGGCTCAACTGAGTCATTTGCAGTGAGGTTAAAAACTCTTTCAGACGAGGCCCAACTTCTCCATACTTTCCGTTGTTGCATATTTTTTTCTCTTGCACTGACTCCCCGCTCTCTTAAGAAAGAACCATGAGTAAAGAGAACCTGAATTACTGGGCCACTACTCTGGACAGCCCAACACTAAGTGTTCTTCCTAGAGATTATAACCGGCCTGTAGCCGGCAAAGTGATAGAGGCCAACAAAACTTTTGACATATCAGACATTCTTCCTTTCTTGAACGGTGCCAACGAACCATCTGTCACTCAATTTACTGCTCCATTAGCTGTTTTTGCCGTCTTGGTCTACAGACTTACGGGCGATGACGACATTGTCATCTTGACCGATTCACCAAAAAAGCAAAATGTCCCCTTCGTCGTCAGACTCCAAATTGATCCTTCCAAGTCATTCGTCGATGTTTCCAAGCAAGTTGGTGAACAATATCTGCAGAGCTTGGAGCGAGCTATCCCCCTGAAAGATATTGTCAATTATATCAAAGAATCCAAACAATTGCAGAGTTACCCACCCATTTTCAGGCTAAGTTTCCAAACAGCCAAGAAGGTTCAACAACTGTCAACTCTGGTTGAGGGATCTACGAGAGACGTGGCTATTTTTTTGGAGAGCAATACCAGTATCAATATCTACTACAACTCTCTCTTGTACACCCACAATCGTATCGCATATTTCAGCCAACAATTTTCTGCCTTCATCGACGAAGTTAACAGAGCTCCTGAAACTCCGATAGGTCAGATATCTCTACTGACTGAGCAGCAGTCTAAGCTTCTCCCTGATCCTACTGCAAACCTTGACTGGTCAGGATATAGAGGTGCTATCCAAGACATCTTCTCTGATAACGCGGAGAAATTTCCCGACAGAACATGTGTTGTTGAAACTAAGTCATTTTTGAACCCCAATTCCCAAACTAGAACTTTCACATACAAGCAAATCGATCAAGCTTCCAACATTGTTGGAAACTACTTGGTGCATACAGGTATCAAGCGTGGAGACGTAGTCATGATCTATGCCTACCGTGGCGTTGATCTGATGGTTGCAGTTATGGGAGTACTTAAAGCTGGTGCCACGTTTTCTGTTATTGATCCTGCTTATCCTCCTGCCAGACAGAACATCTATCTGCAAGTTGCTAAACCTGCGGGTTTGATAGTCTTGGAAAAAGCTGGCGTCTTGGACCAGTTGGTAGAGGATTATATTAAGAACGAACTAAGTTTGGTTTCTCGTATCTCAAACTTGAAAATTGAAGCAGATGGTAACCTTTTGGGTGGAGACGTTAATGGAAAGGACGCTTTATACGACTACCAACAATTCAAAACTAGAAGAACTGGTGTCCTAGTTGGGCCTGATTCTAATCCAACTTTATCGTTCACCTCGGGATCCGAGGGCATTCCTAAAGGTGTTCTTGGCCGTCATTACTCTTTAGCGTATTATTTCCCTTGGATGTCAAAAACGTTCAACCTTTCAGAGAATGACAAGTTCACAATGTTGTCTGGTATTGCTCATGACCCCATTCAAAGAGATATGTTTACTCCCCTGTTCTTGGGTGCTCAGCTTTTGATTCCGACTAGCGATGACATTGGTACTCCAGGAAAACTGGCAGAATGGATGCAAACTTATGGTGCCACAGTGACCCATTTGACTCCTGCTATGGGACAGCTGCTGTCTGCCCAGGCAACTAGGGAAATTCCTTCCCTTCATCATGCCTTTTTTGTTGGTGACATTCTTACCAAAAGAGATTGCTTGAGACTGCAAACTCTTGCTCAGAATGTGACCATTATAAACATGTACGGAACCACCGAAACTCAACGTGCAGTCTCGTACTTTGAGGTACCTTCGAGAGCACAAGATTCTACTTTCTTGGAAGTTCAGAAGGATATCATGCCGGCCGGTAAAGGAATGCATAATGTTCAATTACTAATAGTCAATAGGCATGATAGATCTAAGACTTGTGCAATTGGTGAAGTTGGTGAGCTTTACGTCCGTGCTGCTGGTTTAGCCGAGCAGTACAGGGGACAACCTGATCTCAATAAAGAAAAGTTTGTTGCCAACTGGTTTGTGCCTCCATCTAAGTGGATAGAAGAAGACGAGAAAAACTCAAAGAACGAACCTTGGAGGGAGTTCTACCTCGGTCCCAGGGATAGACTCTATAGAACTGGGGATTTAGGAAGATATTTACCTACCGGAGATTGTGAGGTCAGTGGTAGAGCTGATGACCAGGTTAAGATCAGAGGATTCAGAATTGAATTGGGAGAGATTGATACCCATATTTCTAGACATCCTTTAATTCGTCAGAACGTTACTCTTGTTCGTAGAGACAAAGATGAGGAACCGATTCTTATCTCTTATGTGGTGCCCAAAGAAACACCCGAATTGGAAAACTTCAAATCGTCCTCTGACGATCTCGACGATTTGAACGATCCAATTGTCAAGAGTTTATTGTTGTACAGAGAATTGATAAAGGACCTGAAGGCACATTTGAAGAAAACGTTGGCTTCTTACGCAATCCCCACAATTATTGTCCCAATGGCGAAATTGCCTTTGAATCCTAATGGTAAGGTTGACAAACCCAAGTTACCCTTCCCAGATACTGTCCAGCTTGCTGCTGTTGCCCAAAAGTCCTCTGCTGAAGTCGATGATTCTGAATTTACCCCCACAGAATTACAAATTAAGGATCTCTGGTTGCAAGTGCTGCCTAATTCACCTGCCAGCATTTCTTTAGAAGATTCGTTTTTCGACCTCGGAGGACACTCAATTTTGGCTACGAGAATGATTTTCGAACTCAGAAAAAAACTTGCAGTCGACTTGCCCTTGGGCACCATCTTCAAGCATCCCACTGTTAAGCTTTTTGCAGCAGAGGTTGATCGTGTAAAGAATGGAGACGAAGTTCAGTTTGCAGACAACAAGCAGGAGAGTAGTTCTGCTGGTTCTGACGAACAAGTTGTTGACTATTTCCAGGATGCAAAAGAATTAGCTGCAAATCAATTGCTAGACTCTTATAGATCTAGATTGGCTCTTTCAAACGCTGAACTGATCAACGTTTTCTTAACTGGTGCTACTGGATTTTTGGGCTCTTATATTTTGAAGGATATCTTAGAGAGAGACTTGGATGTCCAAGTCTATGCCCACGTTAGAGCTAAAGACGAAGAGTCTGGGCTTGAACGATTGCGCAACACCGGTAAGGTCTACGGAATATGGAATGAAGAGTGGACTAGTCGTATCAAGGTTGTCATTGCTGATCTCAGTGAAGATAAACTAGGGTTATCAGACTCAAAGTATGAAGAGTTAATTAACACAATTGACTTGATCATACACAACGGTGCTCTGGTGCACTGGGTCTATCCATACTCCAAGTTACGTGATGCTAATGTTATTTCTACCATCAATGTTTTGAACTTGGCAGCTTCTGGTAAACCTAAACAGTTTGGATTTGTCTCATCTACTTCAACCTTAGACACTGAACACTATATCACTCTTTCAGACGCTTTGACTGAACAAGATGAGGATGGTATTCCAGAATCTGATGATTTACTTGGGTCTTCCAAGGGCCTTGGAAGTGGATATGGACAATCTAAGTGGGCGGCTGAATACATAATTCGCCGTGCCTTCGAGAGAGGTTTAAGAGGTGCAATTATTCGTCCAGGATATGTTACTGGCCACTCTAGGACTGGTGCTTGTAACACAGATGACTTTTTGTTACGTATGTTGAAAGGATGTGCCGAACTTGGGAAGTTACCTAACATTTCTAATACGGTTAACATGGTCCCAGTTGATCACGTTGCTTTAGTTGTTACTGCATCCTCTCTTCACCCTACTGCAGAAGAAGGTTATTGCGTGGTTCATGTGACAGGGCATCCAAGAATCCGCTTCAACGAGTTTTTGAGCGCCTTGAATGACTATGGTTATGAAATAGAATTGACTGATTATGTTGAATGGAAACGTGACTTGGAGAGATTTGTTGTGGATCAATCCAAAGACAGTGCATTGTATCCATTGCTCCACTTTGTGTTGGACAATCTTCCACAAGACACTAAAGCTCCAGAACTAAATGACCAAAATGCCAAAGATATTCTTAGCGGAGATACCAGATGGACAGGATACGATGGTTCCAAGGGTAAAGGGGTAGATTCAGCCCAAACAGGTATCTACATTGCCTACTTAATTAAGATTGGTTTCCTTCCTCCGCCAACCAAGGAAGGTAAGAAACCATTGCCAGAAATTGAGATTTCAGAAGAGTCCTTGAAATTGATTAAGGAAGGGGCCGGTGCTCGTACCAGTGCAGCCTAGTTCTATATATAAGTGATATTAAACTTAATTCATAAACAAAAATTGTAAGTCTGAAGGTGTCAATCTGCTGATAGCAGCATCATCTTGGTTGATCGTAGCATGAATCATATTTGCCTTTTTATCTTGCAACTCGATGATTCTGGACTCGATGCTATCTTCAATACAAAACCTGGTAATCTTCACGGGCCTATGTTGGCCAATACGATGAACACGATCACCAGATTGCCATTCAACAGAAGGATTCCACCACGGATCAAGGATGAACACTTGTGAAGCTTCACATAAGTTAAGTGCTACACCTCCAGCTTTCAAAGACACCAAAAACACCTCTACGGATGGAGTCTCCATAAAGTGCTTAATAGTACTTTCCCTTTGGAGAGGAGACATTGAACCTTGCAATTTAACAGTCTCAAACCCTGCTCTTTTCAAACGCCATTCTACCAGGTCCAGCATGCTGGTGAATTGAGAGAACACAATCGATTTGATAGTAAGACGGTCACTTCTAAGATGGAATAACTCCTCAACCAAAGCTTCAATCTTGGTAGAAGACCTCCATTCACCTCCCATATTAATACGATTCACAATGCTTCCCTTTTTTATAAGTTCTAGGTCCACTTCTATGGCCGGACCTTCTAAGTCTATGCTTAATGCCAAATGACACACAGGGCACTCCAGTTTGTTTGGATCTCCGTTGAAACCTTCCACATATTCCGAAACACATAAGCGACAAAATCTATGATGACATTTACTTTCAATTGGTTCTTCGGCCTCATCATCACACAACTGGCATACGATGACTCCTTCTGGCATACCAGAACGATCGATGCTGTTGGTTCCAACTCTTCTAAGTACCAAATCAGGATGGTCTGCAAGTTGACGCATTCGGGTGATTAGTGTGAAAATGTTAGCATAGTTGTTTAAAACAACCCCTTCTGCAACATAGTCATTAAACTTTCTCTTACTGTCGGAATACAAGCTCGCATACAGGTCCTTTTCCTCCTCATTAAATCTATCACGGCGAATCTCCACAATTCTGGGAGGAAGACCCAGGTCGTCAGCCCGCTGAACTTTTGTTCTTCTCAACATTATATTTTTCAACAATAATCTGATATTCTTAAAGCTCTCCAACCCGAGACCTTCTACACCGTACTTTTGAATATTTTTCAACATGAAGTGGTTGAAAAAATTGGTGTGTAACATAGGAGTATGTCCACATGTGTCACAACATTTCCAATTAGTGAACTTCCACTCTGTGGATCGGCAATCACATTTGGTGCAGAAATACTCACAGAATGGGTATAGTTTCATAAAACGAATTAGGGAATACATTTCTCCAATTCTATTTTGGAGCGGAGTACCTGACAAGCACCATCTCTTCTCCGTGTCCAAAGAATTTGCAGCTTTGGCTGTCCCGCTTTGTCTGTCCTTAATGTTGTGGGCTTCGTCTAAAATGACTCTATAAAAATGGGTATTGTGCAAAGGACTGGGTTCTTTCACTAGTCCACGTTTTCTTTTGAATCCATAGTTTTGCTTCCTGTAAACTGATTCAAGAACCGAATAAGTTGTCAATATCACATCATATTCCTTTAGCTCTTCGGCACTTTTCCCTCTATTTTGACCATGAAATACCCCAACCTTTAGTATCCCATTGGTATGAAGTTCTATCTCACTTTTCCACTGCATTAATGCCACTGTGGGCGCAATAACCAGATTGGGGGATTTGGTTCTGTCATGCATAAACAATGCGATAGTCTGGATGGTCTTACCCATTCCCATCTCATCTGCCAGTACACCCCCACCAAACTCGCTCTCCTCCTGCTTAACGAGCCAGTTAAGACCTTCAAGTTGGAACGGCAACAGAGTACATGTCATTCCTTCAGGCTGAGCAGCTTTTTTCACCTCGATTTGCTCGTGGTTGTCTAAATTCGGAAAGACATCTTTCAAAGAAGGATGAATGTTGTACAGTTTTTCTGTTACTCTAGTGAAATAAGGTACTCTAGGCTTTTTCGGCTTTGCTGGTGTCTTCCGTTTCTTTTTGGGTCTAGGGGCGGCTGCTTCCTCGACTACTTCCAAGTCAAGTTCCTCTAACTCCTCCGGTATATCGATATTTTGTTCCAAATCGCTCAGATCACTGAGATCTGAGAGACTGATTGCGTTAGCAATGCTGGCACCATTACGTCTGTTTCTGCCGCTGCTAGACCCTTTAATCACAATAGCATCTTCTTCTTCATCGTCGTCCGGTTTAAATTCGTCACCAACTTTATCTGTTCCAAGTGATTCCTGGTACTCGTCGTCGTCAGATTCGCCCTTCATCTTCCTCTTCCTAGAGGATTTAGAGGATGAGGTGCCGTTTGGAGGGAGCTCATCGTCCGTCTCGACATAAGAGACAGCTTTCTTCGCAGCTCTTCTTCTCCTAGCGGGTTTCTTATAGTCTGGGTCGTTCACTATAAATCCGCCCGCTTCGCTTGCTTTAGTCATCAGTGGCAAGGCTCTTATCGGCTATCTGTGAAAGTAGAAAGAGCAATATTGAGATATCCAAATCCAGTTTTCCTGATGATTAGGTCTATCTCGTAAATCACAGCACTTCGTAGAAACTACGTCTGTAAGCAATAATTTTCAGCGATGACAGTAGCCTACCGCAAGTAAAAAGTTTTAAGGAACTCTGGATCATCTCAGGCAAATATCAGTATAGAGACGCACCTCGTGAAATTTTTACGCGAAAGTGGTGGAAAGTTGTATAGCACAATTGCTAAATGCTATTACAAATTGCTCGATCAAAAGAATAATTCTATAACATAAATATAATAATGTACTATAATCCATAATGCTTAAGGCGACAAGTGGTCAGTTGAGAAGAGCTCTTCCGCATAGTCAAAGTCCCATAGGGAGTTCTGCGACTTGTTCTCTACTTTAGCTTTTTTACCGGGTTCTTCGTCCGCGTCGGATGGTCTCTTCAAAACTTCGTTTTCTTCAGGAGGGGTGGGTAACATTCCAAACGATAAAGTCTTGCTGATTGCCGAAACATCTCTGAATACTGCATTGATTGCAGCTGGGGTAACCTTGGTAGACCACTC
Organism: Komagataella ulmi; assembly: GCA_023213065.1. Taxonomy (NCBI): domain Eukaryota; kingdom Fungi; phylum Ascomycota; class Pichiomycetes; order Pichiales; family Pichiaceae; genus Komagataella; species Komagataella ulmi. The sequence continues at coordinate 1,723,175 of JAKWAZ010000001.1, forward strand.
GTTGGCATTCTTACTGGTAGCAGAGGGAGAGTCCAAAGGACGAGACGAGCCTGGGGTCTTGATAAAAGACAGTGGAGTTTGCAAGATTGCAGACGGAGTTATACCCTTCTGAGATATATTATCTTTCTTGACGGAATTGCTTTCCTTGGAGTCTAGTAGTTGATTCTCCTCATCCTTGAGATCCAAGGAGCGAGATAACATACAGAGGAAATAAGAAGCAGGGTCATCAAGTGCCAATTCTTTTATCCTCATCCGGGAAGTATTAATGGCTGCATTTTCTGCCTCTTCCTTTGCTTGAATCTCGTTCTGTTCTTTCGTAGCTACAAGATTCTCTGGTGACTGAACGCTGCTAGGTGTTGCCATCACTACAGGGCTTGATTTAGCCGCAGCGTTAGTAGCGGCCATCCTATTACCTTGCACTTTGGATTGTTTCCCGGGTGCGCCAGTAGAGGGACCCGATACGGATGACTTGACTTTTCTTTTAGCTTGCTGAACCTGCTGTATAGGTACCTGTTGTTGTAGCTGTGGTTGTTGCTGTGGTTGTTGCAGCATCTGCTGCTGCTGCTGCGACATCTGCTGCGGTACTTGCTGTTCTAATGAAGCTTGATAGGATTGTTGAGAATGCTGTGGTTGAGACATATTATTAGGCAATTGTTGCATATACTGCTGAGGTTTAGCATTGGGGGAAGTCTGAAGTTGCTGAGCCAGCCGTTGCTGGGGAAGAGCGCGTTGCTGTTGCCTGTGCTGCTGTTGCTGGGGTGGAAACTGTTGCATTTGGTTAGGCATCAAGGAGGTTTGATTGAGCATAGGTGTCTGCATTAAGGGAGACGAGTTTAACTGCTGTCCCGAAGCTGGTGTGACTCTTTGTTGCTGACTGAATGTAGCAGCATTGTTCAAAGAAGGGTCTTGAATCCCCAAACCTGAAAACATATTGTTAGCATTTGATCCGCCCATTAGCGAGTCAGGGTTTGTCTGCGACGAGTAGAGCATATTATTTGGCAGCTGCTTGTTTCCCTGACCCATTTGGGGAACTTGCTGAAGATTAGACGTCTGATGCTGCTGTTGTTGCTGTTGTTGCTGTTGCTGTTGTTGCTGCTGTTGCAACGACTGGACATTTTGTAATTGCTGAAACTTACGTTGCTGAAGTTCTTTTAGGTAAGTAATGTACTTGTGAATTTGAGTTTGAACTCTTTGTAAAATGTTTGGAGTCGCCAAGTACTCATTTCGCTTCAAATTTTCCAAAACTTCCTTCAGCATAAACTTGATTTGAATCAATCTTCTCGTACCCTCAACGTTTTTTGTGGCAATAAAAAAATTCGGAATTAAATTCTCTGTTGTGATGGAAAGCTGAATCATGGTCTTAGCCTGATCCAGCACAGCTCGTTTTTGATCAGATGTGATTTCGTTTGTCACGTTCTTTAGCTTTATCGGTAGTTGCAAAGCCTCTGCGTACACTTTTCTTAAGTTAGTCCAATCTTCTTCTGTAGCTTGAATACCTGGTAAGAGCTTTATAGGTTGCTTTTGCTGTTGCTGTTGCATATTGGGCACGGGCTGTTGTGCATTTGGAAGAGCACCGAACATAGAACTTGACGGTACAGGCTGTTGAGGTTGTTTTTGTTGTTGAGGTTTCTGCATAGGCCTTGCATTGTTAAATGTTGTAGGCAAAGTTTGGTTCATCAGAGGAGAGGTATTGGCAAATTTTTGTGCTTGTTGTAGTGGCACAGATTGTCCAGGAAAGCCTGGGACGGCTGGAGGAACCGAGTTTTGATTGTTCGCTTGTGGGTTTGAAGGATTTGCCGTCCCATTCTTGTTTTGAAGTACCCTTGGTAGGTAATGTCGTTGGATAAATGTTTTGATAAAAGATTGTTGCTGAGCAGGAGCCAATGTTTGGGGCAAGTCGCCAGTTTGTTTCAGCCTCTCAATCAAATTCAACGCTTGCGTAGTGCCTTCCCTGAGCATTTCTTGGGTTATTTGAAGTTGTGGCTGTTGAGCAGCAGATTGTTGCGGCTGTTGCGATGGTTGCTGACTTTGAACCATTTTGGAATTGAATTGAGGATTCTGAGCTTGTTGTTGAAGGTGTTGTTGGTTGTTGGCCAGACGATTCTGTTGCATGAATATCTGATCTCTTTGTGGTTGGGGTTGTGTTTGGGGTTGGGCCTGAACCTGGGGTTGCTGTGGTGGTTTCTGCATGGCATCTTGATGACTTCTTGCTTGTAACAATTGCGAGTGCACTGTGTAAACCTGTTTAATGGTGTTCATCAGCTGAGGATTTATTTGCCCATTCTGCAACATTTGGGTTATTTGAGCCCACGTATTGACGCCAACTGGAAGCCCAGGAATACGTTTCAAAAGAGCTTCAGGTATTGGGGCAGTTTTAAGATTGACTCTTTGGTCGTTGGAGAAATTATTCATCATGGGGCGCTGGGCCTGTTGTTGTTGCTGTTGTTGTTGCTGCTGATTAGTTTTCATATACTGGTTTTGCTGCTGATGTTGCTGCATTTGTGGTTGAACGGGAATGTTCTGTTGACCTATGTTCTGCATCCCATTCAGAGTAGCTACAGGGTCAGGGGCATTGGCGGCCATGGTGGATCGACCATTAACCGCAGCCTGCTTGATGCTGGATACTTTGTTTCTCAGCATGTCAACATACTCCTTCTTTGACCTAGCGTTGCTGAACGCCCATTTTTCAAAGTCTTCAGCTAACTGTTTGGTTTTAGCGTTGTTAAATGAATTATTCCCCTGTATTTGGAAGACTGACTGAACAATAATGTTTATGAAGCCCTGTCGTTCCTTCGGGTTGAGCTCCGAGTGCCATGGCTGCTGTGATAACCCGTTCATGACAGGACAAAGGGCAGTTGGGGGTGGTGGGGATGATAAGAATGGGAGAGAGAGGGAATGAGGAGAGGGAATCTGAGCGATTTGAGACTGAACTAATGCGGATGATGATGCGATTCGAGACAAGAACGAGGGGGATATTGATTAGACAAAATATCATGATATATTTGGATGCAAAATCATTGGGGTAGTGAACCTTGCAGATCTAAGGTAATTCTGGTCCACAGTCTGAAAGGCGGTCTGACCAGAGCGTATTGTACCATAGCGGCTATAGTACAACCTGCTTCCAACGTATTGTCCTCGAGCTGCATCAGGGGCTTACGATTATAAATCAGGATCTCCAAGGGGCAGTATGGAGTGAAAGCCACACGAAGAAATGGAGTGAAAAATTTACTTGGAGAGAGAGAGAGGGATGAATGTCCTGCAGATCATATCATATACGTTGAGATCTACAGCTCAGTTGAGCTGATTGGTTATAGTTTCACTTAGACTCCAGGGTAGTTTGCTGGGATGCCAAATCGGGAATTTTTCAAATGCAAGGTGGATTACAAAGGAATTAGTAACACCTAAGACCGCTTTTTCTTTTTCGTCTTTGAATCCTTCTTGCTGCCACGATATGCAATTGATTTATATATTCTGTCAATTAGAGGACTATGTTCAGATTCACGCATTCCATTGGCAAATAGCATTGTTCCTCAAGCAGGGGGCGATGAGTGATACTCGCCCTTTCTGTAATAATATTTATCGCCCCGTACAAAATGATACTCTCGCCTGGGAAGTTCTGGTAGGGAAGCCAATTTTACTCTCACTCGCTCGTCCCAATCATCCGCTGTATTAACCTAGCGTGTCTTCTGCCTCCTTTTAATCAACAGATCCTTCTAGAAATCATTTGGTATCTTCCTCTCAAAATGGGGGCTTGGGGAGCGGATATTTTTGATGACGACACTTCACTTGACGTCTTCGATGATCTAATGAAGTCGAAAGATCAGGCTAAATTTGTTGTGGATTCTTTGACGGCTCCAGTACCACAAACTCTTGAAGATGGTGAAATTGACTACAGTGAGTCCTTTGAAAAGATGATATCTGCCATTTTACTGGCAATTTGGCTGGATTTCGATAGAAAGTTTCCCTTAGCCAAAGCGAAGTATTCTGGCTACATCTCTGACAATATCGAAGAAACCTATGGTAGCGTTAAAAATTCCCCAGATTTCCAGGAACTTGAAAAACAGGCACAATTCTTGAAAGATCAAGCCAAGCAATGGCTGAAATCTCTGTCTGAAAACCCTGACCTATCCGAGCTCTGCGAACTATGGATGGAGAACTCACAAAACTACAAAGAGTGGAAGGAGAACATAGATTGGGTAATTGACTTTGTTTCCTGAAGAAATATGCTTGACTTCTACCAGTCGTATCATTTTATTCTGGCTAACACTAGCTAGAGCTTCATAACTCCCTCCTACGATCGACTCAACCTTGCAAAACCTTTCATCTCTGTCTTTGTAATTCCTCTATAGCGTTTGTTATCAACACAGAGAGATCTCCACCTATATCTCCACCTATATCTCCACCCTTATCTATAGCACCTAAAGTACTTTGTAACTTCTCGAGAGTTGGTAACATTGACAGTTCGGTGGTCTCCTTGAAGATTACAATAACATTGTCCAAGACATCTCCAAAGTAAGCGCAGACTTGGACAAAAATTTCCTCCTTTTCCGTATTGGATGACGAGTTGTTTGGTGAAAGCTTTGACACCAATGGAGAGACCCTGGAAATTGTTTCTTTAATTTCGGTTTGGCTCCACTTCAGGTCATTTTGCACCATCGTATCATCCTTCAGGCTATCTTGTTGAAGAGTTCTGGATATGTAATCATCTAAAAGCCTCGCAAGAACTAGGACCCCATGGAAATTACGCAGTTGAGAGCTTTGCTGGTCCATAATTTGGAACTAACTAACTGCTCACACAAAATCTCCCAAAGTCTCAATGAAATTGAGAGTTGAAAAATACAACTCCAATTTCGTTTCACCCATTTTCTCCAAACATCAAATAATTCGGATTCATTCATTTAAATAATACGCCTATTTTATATATATGAATAGATCAAATCTTTCTGTCTTCCATTTAATATCCAGCTGCTCCGGGAACATTTTCCTTCCCCTTTAGAGACAACAAAATCTCCTTAAATCTAGTCTTGTCTTTTTCATCGGCACCAGAAGAGCTGTTTTTCTTCAACTTCAGCAGTTCTACTGTTCTATCCCACACGCTTCCCTCATCAAAGAAACTGTCTCTCTTGGCAATGAACTTCTCCTCGTCTTCCTTGGTGGCCTTGAGAGATTTCTCCTTCTTGTCGTTATAGTTGACATAAAAGTCATCTACATCTTTCTCAGCTTGTTTTTTAATTTCTTCATGCTTCTTAGCAGCAATCTCATCCCTCTTGGAGATCTCCAATTCAGTACGCTCTTTCCATTCTTGGATTGGTTTGCTCTCTTTCAAGTTCAAATTATCAAAAGTGCTGTGCAATGGAGTATGTGCCTCTTCTTCAGAGGCATCATCTGCTGGGATGTTCTCTTCCTGGTCAGCATCCACTTTAGGAAAGTTGCTTTCAAATTCATCGAACTCGTCCACGTTGTCCTCAACCAACTCTTGATCTCTCTCGGTTATGAATTCATCGCCCAAAAGTTCCTTTTCTCTACTTAAAAAGTCACCTTGCGATGGAGATTCACCGGAAGATGCGCCGGTGTCAACGTCTTGCAACTCTGGAAACTTGTCAGCCATTGTGAAGGAATTATGCGGCAAGGTAAACAGGAGGTAGTGAGAGAAGACGTCTGTAGGTTTGGGAGCCCACCTACCAACGATGGTTTCGAGGGTCTTAACCCCGTTGGACTTCCCTCTAGTTTGCCATCATTCTTCCCCTTCGAGGCTGAACGCTACAGTATTTCTCCGCCAACAACCAACCCACTGATACTTACTCCAGACCATGTCTTACTCAAAGGATATAGTTTTGGAAAAGCTTGCTAGTCTGGAAGAAACCCAGATTAGCATTCAATCCATCGGGCAATGGTGTCTTTTTCACCATAGACATGCTCCCGAAACCGTCGCCATTTGGAGTGAATTTGTAGGTTCTACCCAAACAAAGAAGCTTGCGGGGCTCTATCTGGCTAATGAAATTATTCAGCAATCGAGAGCTAAACGAAAGACTACATTTCTAGATGAGTTTGCCAAGGTGCTACCGTCTACCTTAGAGCAAATCTACCCGAGCATGATTTCCACTCATCAGGCGAAACTAAAGCGAATTATAGATGTCTGGAGTCAACGTAAGATATTTGACTCAGACCTGATTCATAGACTTTATCAGAGCATACAGGATCAGAAAGCTAATAGCTTATCTTCGTCTAGCTCAAATTCTCCACCGATTAATTCTGGGGATTTGGCTCCTGAGATTTCCTCTCTATCGGCGCTTTTCAACAAAATCTCTACATTGAAGTCTTCAACGTCTCTATCCGTTAATCAGATAAATGAAAAATACTCAAATTTATTCGACACTGAAACATTACCAGGAACTGATATTTATCTAAAACAACTTGGAGATCTATCGACCTTAATCACTTCAGCCAAGTCAAAGTCACAAGAGATCCAAGAATTGCGAGACTCCATAATAAATGAGCTTAAGAAAATGATTCAAGTCCAAGAGTCGTGGATCACAAAAGATGCAGAGTTTTTGGGTTCTCTGGATGAAAAACTATCCACTGTGGAGCAGAAGGAATCAGAGTTGAAAGAATTCATAAACGATGGGGAAGAAGAAGATGGCATACCTCAGTATGCCGCTTCAAGTGATGAGGAAGGCGAGGAAAATAGTTCAAAGAAGAGAAAATTGGAAAGCGCACCAACTGAAACTGATCCGGGAGAACAGCCAACGAACCCGGTCCACCCTCAGCTTTCCTCCATCTTAGAGAGTCTATCCAGAACAACAGGACTCACCCCAGAACCTGCTTCTACGTCGGACGATTCTGTAACAGCAACGCAGAGGCAAGATGAAACATCTGTATCTTCATCTATAAATCCTGCTCTAGCCAGTTTGTTGTCTAAACTCAACGGTTAACTTTAATTGTCTTCCCCAATCTCTAGATAACTATGTATTATATAATCAAGCATCATTTCTTTTTTTTTTTTGTCGCTTGTCTAGATCCCAACACCATATTTCAGATCTCCTGATGACTGACTCACTGATAATAAAAATACAGCTTCTGAATTTCTCAAGACTACACTCACTATCCCACTTGAAGTATGACATTTCCCTTGCTACCCGCATACGCAAGTGTTGCAGAGTTTGATAACTCCTTGAGCTTGGTAGGAAAAGCTGTGTTCCCTTATGCTGCTGACCAGCTGCACAACCTGATCAAGTTCACTCAATCGACTGAGCTTCAAGTTAATGTGCAGGTTGAGTCATCCGTTCCAGAACACCAATTTGAGGAGCTGATTGATAACTTGCTCAAATTGTATAATAATGGTATCAATGAAGTGATTTTAGACCTAAACTTGGCAAAAAAAGTTCTCCAAAGAATCCCAGGCGCTAGGGTTATCTATAGGACCCTGGTTGATGAGGTTGCATCTTTGCCGGCCAATGCTAGCATCGCTGTGCCGTTTTCTTCGCCACTGGGAGACTTGAAAAGTTTTACTAATGGCGGTAGCAGAACCGTCTACACCTTCTCTGAGAGCACAAAGTTGGTAGATGTGACTTCCACTGTTGCATCTGGTATAATCCCCATTATTGGTGCTCAGCAGTTAACTACTGAATACGAACTTTCGGAAGACGTTAATAAGTTCCCCGTCAGTGAAATTTTGTTGGCGTCCTTGAATACTGACCGTCCCGATGGTCTATTCACCACGCTGGTAGCTGACTCTTCTAATTACTCTTTGGGCCTGGTGTACTCGTCCAGAAAGTCCATTGCGGAGGCTATAAGGACCCAAACTGGAGTCTACCAATCTCGTCGTCACGGTTTGTGGTATAAAGGTGCTACTTCTGGAGCTACTCAGAAATTGCTGGGTATCGAATTGGACTGTGATGGAGATTGCTTGAAATTTGTGGTTGAACAAACAGGTGTTGGTTTCTGTCACTTGGAACAGACGTCATGTTTTGGCCAATCAAAGGGTCTTAGAGCCATGGAAGCTACCTTGTGGGATCGTAAGAGCAATGCTCCCGAAGGTTCTTACACCAAGCGATTATTTGATGACGAAGTTTTGTTAAATGCTAAAATTAGGGAGGAAGCCGATGAACTTGCAGACGCCAAATCCAAGGAAGATATAGCCTGGGAGTGTGCGGACTTATTTTATTTTGCATTAGCTAGATGTGCCAAGTACGGTGTGACTTTGGACGAGGTTGAGAGAAACCTCGATATGAAGTCCCTAAAGGTCACTAGAAGGAAAGGAGACGCCAAACCAGGATACACCAAGGAACAACGTAAGGAAGAATCCAAACCTAAAGAAACCTCTTCTGAAGGTCGTATCGAATTGTGCAAAATTGACGTTTCTAAGGCCACCTCACATGAAATCGAAGATGCCCTTCGTCGTCCTATCCAGAAAACGGAACAGATTATGGAATTAGTCAAACCAATTGTCGATAATGTTCGTCAAAATGGTGACAAAGCCCTTTTAGAACTAACTGCTAAGTTTGATGGAGTCACTTTGAAGACACCTGTGTTAGAGGCTCCTTTCCCAGAGGAACTTATGCAATTGCCAGATAACGTTAAGAGAGCCATTGACCTCTCTATAGATAACGTCAAGAAATTTCATGAAGCTCAATTAACGGAAACGTTGCACGTTGAGACTTGCCCTGGTGTGGTCTGCTCTCGTTTTGCTAGACCTATTGAGAAAGTTGGCCTCTATATTCCCGGTGGAACCGCCATTCTGCCTTCTACTTCCTTGATGTTGGGTGTTCCTGCCAAAGTTGCTGGCTGCAAAGAGATTGTTTTTGCATCTCCACCTAAGAAGGATGGTACCCTAACCCCAGAAGTCATTTACGTTGCCCACAAGGTTGGTGCCAAGTGTATCGTGTTAGCAGGAGGAGCCCAGGCAGTAGCTGCTATGGCTTATGGAACAGAAACTGTTCCTAAGTGTGATAAAATATTTGGTCCAGGAAACCAGTTTGTTACTGCTGCCAAGATGATGGTTCAAAATGACACCTCAGCCCTGTGTAGTATTGACATGCCTGCTGGGCCTTCTGAAGTTTTAGTCATTGCTGACAAATACGCAGATCCAGATTTTGTTGCCTCAGACCTTCTGTCTCAAGCTGAACATGGTATTGATTCCCAGGTTATTCTGTTGGCTGTCGATATGACAGAAAAGGAGCTTGCAAGAATTGAAGATGCGGTTCACAACCAAGCTGTACAGTTGCCAAGGGTTGAAATTGTACGCAAATGTATTGCACACTCCACAACCCTCTCGGTTGCAACCTACGAGCAGGCTCTGGAGATGTCCAATCAGTACGCTCCTGAACACTTGATCCTGCAAATCGAGAATGCTTCTTCTTATGTTGATCAAGTACAGCACGCAGGATCTGTGTTTGTTGGTGCCTACTCTCCAGAGAGCTGTGGAGATTACTCCTCTGGTACCAACCACACATTGCCAACGTATGGATACGCCCGTCAATACAGCGGAGTTAACACTGCAACTTTCCAGAAGTTCATCACTTCACAAGATGTAACTCCTGAGGGCCTGAAGCATATCGGCCAGGCAGTCATGGATCTGGCTGCTGTTGAAGGTCTGGACGCCCACCGCAATGCTGTCAAGGTTCGTATGGAGAAACTGGGTCTTATTTAATTATTTAGAAATTTTAACGTACATTTAGATTCGATAGATCTAGGCAACATCTAACATCCAGATTTTTTAATCTACGTAATCGAGATCAAATCTCATTCTGAACATAATAAGTAAGGCTAAATCTGACCCCCATGGAACCACATGTCACCTTGGGTTCTGAAGTTGTCTTACCCGGTGGGGAAAAAGCCATACTCAAGTTCGTAGGAAATGTGGAGTCAAAATCTGGGATTTTTGCTGGTGTTGAACTGATTGGTCAAATGAGTGGAAAAGGAAAGAACTCTGGAGAGTTTCAAAACATCCAGTACTTCACCACTAAGGTCCCCAATTCAGGTATATTTTTGCCCTATCAGAGACTTCTGGAAACAAGTAACATGCAGCGACTTCAAACAGAGACACCAACGAAGACAAAACGAAATGTTTATGCATCTCGCTCACCATTGGTTGTTTCCAATCAACAAGGGTTGAAACGCTCACCAAAGGAGAATAGCCCGAGTACTGTTGGAGACAATGAAGGGCTAGTGCAAAATTTGAAGACTGAAAATACACATCTTTCACAGAAATGTTTGAAGTTAGAAACACAGTTACAGGAGTGTACGGAAGTTCTCGAGTCTCTGGAGAAGGTCATTAAAGACCATTACGAACCAGCCTTCAACCAAATGGAAAAAGATTTGTCGGAGAAGAATGAAAAGATTTCCAGGCTGAAGGCTTCATTTGACGAGCAAAAGGCTGAACTGCTGGATATTATTGATTCCCTTGAAAGACAAGCGTCCGAAACTGAACAGCTCTATACCAAAGAGCTAAAGAGATTAAGGGAAGAATCTGCCGCTTATGAAAACAGGGATACTGCAAAGGAAACCGACGAACTCAGAAGTCAGCTGAAAGCGAAGGAAAAAATGTGTCAAGATTGGGAGTTGAAATATACCCAACTCAAGGACTCACAAAATAAAGAGAGAAACGATTCACTTCAAGGACACCAGCGTGAAATTGGTGATTTTGAAAGAAAATTGTCAAGCTCCCAGCAAGCTCAACTTGAAGAAAACACCGAGATAGAAGAGCAATTACAGCGATTGAAAGCAGAGAATCAGTCTCTGCAACAACAGCTTGAAACTGCCAGAGAAAAGGAAAAAAAGCAAACATCGGCCTCAACAACCACGGAACAATCAACATTACTGGATGAGAATGGCAACTTACAAATATTTGTTCCTAAAAAATCTGACCCTGCAAATGGAAGAGAAAAATGGTGTGGCCTTTGTGAAAGGGAAGGACATGATAGCGTTCAATGTCCCTTTGAAAATGACATATTCTAAAGAAGAGTGATTTTCGTCTTTTTCTCAAAAAAAAAAAACAAGTTCTCAATAAATTCTCCTAATATTATGCAGATTAAACTACCTAGCAGCTACAAGACTCTTGGTTGTTGGTGGATGGCCGGTTCAAATCGATGTTACGACGTCTCTTCGTAGCTGAATTCAGTTTCTCTTCAACTGGTAACCTGGAGGCAATCGAATGGAACACATCCTTTATTCCTTCGCCTGTTTTGGCACTTATTTCCTTGAAAATGAGCCCCAATTCATCCGCATACTCCTTTGCCTCCTTCGTTGAGACCTTACGTTCGGCTTCCAAATCCAGCTTATTTCCCACCAAAGCAACGACGATGTCAGCGCTAGCCTGTTTCTGTAGTTCCTGTATCCAGGATTTAGCTCTATCCAAGGAAGATTCTTGTGTTATGTCGTAGGCAACAAGTGCACAGTTGGCATTTCTATAGTACATTGGGGCCAAAGACTTGTATCTCTCTTGGCCAGCGGTATCCCAAATCTCAAACTTGATTGTGGTCCTCTCATCCAGTTGAATGGTTTGGGTTAAAAATGCGGCTCCTATGGTTGACTCTCTCAAATCATCAAAGGAGTCGGTGACGAAACGATGTACGATAGAAGACTTTCCAACAGCACTTTCCCCTTAAAGATTGTTAGTCAAATGGCAAACCACAATGTAAAACGAGGACGTCTAACAAAATACTTACCCAATAAAACAAGCTTGAACTGGGCAAATCTGGGCTCTTGTGTAACTAAATCAGCCATGATGACAGGTTAGATGTAAGGTGTAGATAGTGGCAGAGTGCGTTTGCGATAAAAGCCGTGTTAATAGATGAACGACCTTGTTTCTTTTTTTTTTTTTGCTTTTCTACTGAGAAACTACAATCGAGAGGGGAAAACCTTTTCACACAGGAGAGGAGTTGAGTAGGGGTAGGGTTGAATTGATTCTGATATTTTGGTTCTATTTACATGGAATCAACCAATAACTTAGTTCTCGATCTTGGCAAGAATCTCTCTGTCGGAGAACAACAGATATTCCTCGTCGTTGATCTTGACTGGGGAACCACCAAACGAAGGAATCAACACATTGTCGCCAGCTTTGACGATAGTTGGCTCCAATGATCCATTCTGGTTTGGAACACCTGGACCAGTGGCGATCACCGTTGCCTGGTGCAGCTTCTCCACGTTCTTCTCGGGAATGTAGATACCAGAAGCAGTCTTGGTGGCGGCCTTAGCTCTTTGAACGAGGACTCTGTTCAGCAATGGCTTGAGCGAGTTGGCTGACTTTAAAAGAGTAGACTTGAACTGTTAGTAACCATACGAATGCTATTGACCAATTGGGAGTAACGACGACATACCATTGTTGTTAATGTGTTGTTAATCGAAAGATGGAGAGTGAAAGAAGGAAAAAGGGAGAAGATCCGGTACCGATTTTTTATATTGGAAGTTTCGAGAAGTTCTGGAAATATCCTGGGGTTTTCTAGTAGTGCACTTGCTAATTGACGGGGCCTTAGTACTATGATACCCTATTTCTATTCTACATCTTATTCACATACTAGTTGATCTGCTCCGTGAGAGAAGCTATTGACTGTTCTAGTACTTTCTTCTCTCCCAGAACTAAAATGAAAATGGCCAGCTTTTGAGAATCTTCGGTTGACCTAATAGCTTTCTCGTAATCGTTGCTGGTCAGTCCACCATCTTGGTAGACAGTGGATCTTTGCTTGCACCAATCTAGAATATTCTGATAAGCTGCCTTTTCAGGAGATTCCAAAACACTGATCTTTTCCAGGAACAAGGTTTTGTCATCTGACTCCGTCAGCTCTAGAAATTCAGCTTCTGAAAGAGACAGTAATCTTGCCAGAGCATACGTGGATTGGGAAGGCCTTCCCTCCGCATTGACTCTCAATTCAACTTGCCATGGTAAATATTCTGGTTGTTCTTCCTCTTCTTCCCCTTCTTCTTCACCGTTACCATCATCACATGAGTCACAACAAGCTCCTGAATTGACCTGGGAGTCTCCATCGCATGAATGGCATTCGGCGTCAGAGTGACACTGATCGCCTCCTTCCTCTCCGTGTTTATAGCCTTTCTTTTCTTCTTCCGCTCCTTCATTCTCGCACTCTTCCTGATTCACTTGAGCTGTATAATGCAAATAATCATTGAACACTTCATATCCCTTGGAGTCCCACCAGTTTTTACGATCTGGGAAGTTCTTGAGCTGGTTCAAAGCCTGGTCTCCAAGACTGACATAATCATTGGGGTTATTGACGGACGTGAATCCATATTTGGTCAACAGGGATGTATTGTTCAAATCCCCATAAGTGTTGAGCAATTCCGTATTCTTTGGAATTGAATTAACAATCTTGATATCACAGCAAAGATCTGGTATCAAAATATCGTCTTGATTAATATCGTTGTAAGAGTTATCTTGCTCTTCATCTTCGGAATCTTGAGCTTCATCGTCAGACATATCGTCACGGTCCAGTTCTTCCTCCATCTTAGCAATGTAATCTTCCGTCACCTCAAATGGTTCATTAGTGCTTCCTTTCCCATTCTCTTCATTTCTGTCCTCGGCATTATCCTCTTCATCGTGAACTTCGTCACCCTCGTCTTCCTCGTCATCCTCGTCATCAACCTCGTCTTCTAAATCGCTTTCTATCTCACTGTCAGGAGCTCCATGCTCTATATGGCCACACTCTTCAACACTTGAACAGAATGGGCAAACATCTCCGAGTGCCTCGAAATGGACATGCTCTTTTCCATATGAATCATGGTTGAAAAGATCGGCTCCAGGAACAAGGGCCAACTCATGGTAATTATCTACATTGAATGACCTGGAAGCTATTGCTAATGTGATAGCAGCAAATTCTAAAAGTTTTTCTCTGGTATTTTTTTCATTAACAGCCAATTCACTGGGGACTTTGAGAACAGATTCGTACTCTCTGGCAAACGATACGCTGGACCCAAACAGCCCTTCGGTCTCTTCTTCGAAATTATCCAAGAGCGAATAAAGTTCAGTTCCTATTAGCAACTTTTTCTTCTCATCTGGCCACAAATGGACTGGAAGTATTAGGCCCTCAGTATTCTTATGTTGAATCGTCTGAAGGTATGCGTACCATGGAGAACCAGATCCCAAAGACTTCTCATACAAAAATGCCAAGATCAGTCCCAGATGACTATCAACACCACATTCATGGAGCAAATTGGAAATGAAAGAGTTCTTCCCGCTGAGTATTGACTGTTTGGATATCCTCAGTAATAAATTCTCTTCATCGTCCTCTTCATCATGCTCAATGTTTTCTATCGCAAAAACTCCAACTCCTCCAAAAGGTGACTTTCTAATGGAAACCAGGTCTTCATTCCAATAAGCCTTGTTCGAAGGATCTCTGAACCATTCTATCAGCTGTTCAGTCATGAGTGATAGTTAATTGTAACCGTGAAAAAAAAAAAAAAAAAAAAAAATTATGCATAGAACGTTCCTGATAAGAACATCCGAAATCCATCAATCTACCTACAACAAAAAATAAGATCTTTTATATAACTACAAAACTAAACTTTAAAAGGTTAATCTACCAGTGGTAACACATTGGCCTCGAAGTATCCCTCGTTAACATAATTTCCTGGTGGTGAGTAGTTGCATACCACGTAGGTTCCGTAATAGTCATTGCAGTACTTGAAAGCGCAGCCTAGTTTCGTGGTGCTTTTCCAAACTACTTGCGTGAAATGCCCCACACCTGGAGTATAACCTGGGTTGTTAAAGTCATACAATTCAATTTCACTGTACCAAGCATCAACAGTTCCTCTGGTTGAGTAACCATACGCTAAGTTCTCTCCGTACAGACTGTTTCCGGAGTGAACCAAAGTCCCGTCACAAGTGTATGCGTCAGCATATGCCTGGGCAGCAGCATATACTTCGTCATCCCACTCTAATCCGTCAACTCCATGCAGAGCTCTCTTAATATTGTGTTCATCAAGAATCTGATATCTGAAAGCCTCGAAGTCGGAACTTGCTGTGGGATTTATGTCGGAAGGTGTGGTAGTAGACGAACTTGTTTGCGAAGATGATGGGGTTGGGCTTGTCGACTCTTCGTCTGGGGTTTGTGTAATGGTGGAAGACTCTGAACTGGTTGTCGATGAACTGGTTGTCGATGAACTGGTTGTCGATGAACTGGTTGTCGATGAAGTAGTTGCTAGCGAGCTATCGCTAGTAGATGATTCATTGGCAGCTGTGGACTCTGATGTCGCACTTGTTGATCCGGTGGTAGCAGAAGTAGCGACGCTAGAATCAATGGTCGAACTCACCTCTGAGGTGGCAGTTGCGCTTCCGTCAGCCAGCGTGGAAGTACTCTCTTCACTAACATCTCGTGCATATACAGTAGTATACCAGACTTCAGTAGTCGTATGGGTGTTGGTGTAGCAGCATTCAGCGTTAGCCTTGGCCAATACTGAAATAATTGATAGCAATGAAATGTGAAGTAATCTCATTATAGTTCAAAAGAATGTAAATAGTTGGAGAACTGAAATCTGATAGTATCGCCCTTCAAAAGTAGGATATCTGTTGTGCTTTGTCTTCAGACTGGTTTAGAAATGTAATGTGAAACAAATATGTTACTATGACCCCCATTATATATTCGCTGCAGGTACTAAGTTTACTTGAAATGGTTGGTTTCTAACTGAGGATAGCCTTTTCAGAATTGCAATAAGTTGATTTTCTAATGCGTATCAACTATGTAACAACATGTATGTCGCGCATAGAGAACAAGAATGGCTGGTAAAATTTGAACAACATGTCTCTATCGAGAAATAGTACCTGCACTATTGTCAACCGCGTATAGCTTTAAAGACTTTTTCGTTATGACGATTTAGTACTTTGGCTGAGCGTTGTAGTGGCGAGTTCTTTCATGCTGATGGGCCTTGCTGCAGAGCTATTAGAAGTGTTGTTAAACTCTGGGCTCAATTTCGTGGTCTGGTGTTCAACTTCCTTGGATTTGGGATCATCGTCAACCAAAAAGTTGATGGAATTGGACGCAGGTACCTCTTCGAGATCAGATTCCCAATCTGAGTAATTAGGCTGCCAATTATCCTCATGAAAGGAGTCGTTATTTGGTTCCATCTGTATGACACTCTGCTGATCGGTGGACTTGTCAGATTTTGATACCTCGATGTCGCCAAGTCCAACGTCCTCTCGAGGCGGGGGAGGAGGTGTTTCTATTCCCATTTCTGCCTCCAGTTCTCCAACAAACGAGGTCAGGTCATCCTCATCATCGCTATCATGCTCATTATCGTTATTATCCTCTTGAAATCCTAGTGGTGTATATGGTGGTCGTTTTGAAGCAACCTTGGGATGCTCAGCTTTGGACACCAAGATGGAAGAAGGGGTGTGCGGAGTGGGGCGTATGTTCCGTATAGGAACATCTTGCTTTTTCTTACTGACACTTTCGGTTAAAGAAGAGCTAGTTTTCGGTTTGCTTCCCTTCATATGTATATGGACCCTATTTTCCAAGGGTTTTGTTGGTTTCACCTTCGTTTCAAGTTTGAAGGGTGTTACTTTTCTTAATGCGGTATGATTGGCAGTTGAAATATAGGGCCTAGATCCACTAGCCGGAGAATCCTTTCCCAGTTTCAGCTCTTGAAACTTTGTTAGCAGTCTGTCAGGCGCTCTGGATTTATTCATCCGAAGAACTCCGTTGAAACGTTCCATTTGAAAGCGCTTTGTGATATCATCGTAAATCAACAAATAATCATGTTGATTAGTCTTTCCAAGGGTTCCTTCAAAAACTAAAGGCTCCTTACGGACATTGGGATCTGACTCGGCCTTTAAAATATAATTGGACGATCCCTGGACCAGCTCCAAGGGATAGTCCATATCAATTGAATCGGGTTTGAAATTGTATCTAACTCCCAAGTTGACAGAATCGTCGCAAAGCAAAGATGAAATGTCTAAGTCGTATTCCCCATCCGGAATGTTCAATACTTCACTCATTTGCCAACCTCGGAATTAAATTTGCGGCAAGAGCAGTGTGTGACTTTTATGATGGTTATCGGAATCACTATAATAATTACTCGAAAAATGATACTATAAAAAGCTCTAATTACGTAATGCCCTTAACCGTTGTGCTAGTTGATCTTCGTCTTCTTCATTAGCCTTATTTTTACCAGGAGATTGCTTTAGGTTTGCCAAACCATCGGAGACGCCTGTTTCGTTTAAATTCTGCTTCAATTCTAGGCCCGCTTCGTCGGCTATCTGGCTCATTAAGAGATCCACTTCTTCTTGGGGTTGTTGTGTTACGTTGATATCATTGGTGACATTCTCATAGTAGTTAGCAGATGAGTCCATTTCTTCGAACTGGTTCTCAAATTTATCCATCACCAGTGATATTCTCTCCAGGTTCATCGTTTGAAGGGCTTTATCCATTCCCCTAATCACCCCAGCCATGCTTCCCGTGACATTTCTCATTGTTACGGCTGTTTGCACTCTAGAGGCAACAGCATCAATACGGCCAGCTAGTTTCAAAAGATTCACTCTCTCGTTTGCCTTTCTAATAGCATTTTGAGCGTACAGTTGAGCAATATCACTATTACCTTGAGTCAGTGCTTTCTTGACCTTGGCTTTTTCGGCTTTTTCTTCCTTTCCAGCCTTCAACGCCTGTTTATTAAGCTGTTTAGATGTAAACTAGATATGTTAGTTAAGTTTGAGAAGTGAATCAGAAGTGGTTCCTGAATGCGTACCTTTAGTTGAAATAATGATTCTATGATGTTAGTATTATCTTATGAAGGGAGATTCTTTGAAGAAGTAGTATCCATAGTGACACCATTCATTTCCATAAAGAGGGGCACTCACTTTCTAACCCCGACATTATGAGGTTGGTAGGAGCCTTTGATTAAATGTATTAAAGAAAGCAATATGTTGGAGATTGGAGATTTGAGATTGATAGCGAAAAGAGGTAAACCCTGGGAGGCCAACGGGAAAATACGAAAGCGAGCGAAAAATTACACCGCCCAGCACAATCTACGGTCTACGATAGCAGTAATTATCATCCAGTACGTTTCATCATCTATTAGTCACTTCTTTACATAGCCATTCTCAAGCTTAGCTCTTTTTGTCTCATTATCAATTACTCCTCCTTCTGAGGGTAAGCCCTTCAACTCATTCAAACGTTTGGTCAATAACTGTTCCCTCTGTCTAGCAGCACTTTCCATAGCTTCCAGCTCTTGGATACGGGTACGGTACAGATCATTTACCAACTCCAATTCTGATATCCTCGTTCTCAATTCCACAGGGTCATCTGATGTGTGGCTACCCGTGGACGTACGTGAAAGGGAAGATGGGACATTATTTGATTGGGAATGATGGTTAGAGTTATTCATGAGTGGTTTAAGGGAGTTGAATGAAGGGATGCTACTTGACTTTTCCATAGAGCTACTGAACGCATTACCGTTACCATTTCCTGCCCCATTTCCAGCCCCGTTTCCGCTGGAATTGTTACTAGAATAGGCACTTAAAGAGAATTGTGGTCCAAAAGTAGGAGAGTTCAACTTGGAGTTGGCTGAGATGCTGGGGAGGTCTATGGATGGGGTGAATTGTCGTTTCAGAAGGGATGCGGGCGTGGTCGTACTTGATTGAGATTCTTTCAATTTGGTCTCATCATCATCTAGTTTCATCTTTGGGATTTTCTTATCATTATCGTTCGATTCGTTGGACATCGTCTCCAAAGCACCGGCAGCAGCGTTTACCAGCGCCAGACCGTTATTACTCTTTCCTAAAGAAGATCTTTCTGAAGATGTGGTTGTCAATAATAATGGAGAAGTGACAGCATTCAGGTTCGGGGCAAAATGTGTAGGTGTGCTATTGGGACGACTCATCGGCTGATACAGAAGTTGGAATTTCATCAAATTTCCACTATTAGAGGAGTTTGGATTTGGCTGGCTCCCAGCACTGTCTCTAGGTAGAAGAGGGATTAGACCTGGGGAATTGTTGGCACTAGCGGACTTGGTGATAGTATCTCTATCCTTATCTTTTTCCTTCTTGATCTTGAAAGTCTTTGAACTAAACTTCTTATCTTTTAAATCATCTTCTGTGTCAGCATTCGAACTTGTGCTGTTGCTACTGCTGCCGCTATTATTATTACTGTTGTTGTTGCTACTACTGTTGTTGTTGTTACTGCCACTATGATTGTGCTTCACTCTGTTTCTGGACTTGATTACATCAGTCTTCAAAGAGATGGGTCTTGGTCTGCCATGGAGCTTCAAGAACAAACCACAAGCATTGCAAAGAACTTGTCCCGTCTCATCCCTGCGCCATAAAGGAGTGGTCTGGGTTTTACAATTCCGGCACACGGGAGAGGAGATATTCGTCTTGGAAGTCGACGTTCCATCATTACTATTCGTTGTGATTGTGGTCTTTGCATTAGGATGGATCGGATCGTGGGCCAGGTCATTGGCAGGCATGGTGTCTACAGCATCCATCATCTTTTCTTGGGTCGTTCGATGCTCCAGCTTGTTGGAAAGAGATAAGGTTGGAAAAAATTTTCCTTTTGACAATTTACACTGAAAAATCGAGCACACTGAGATAACAGCGAGATGGAAGGTTTTATCGTTATCACTCTGATAAGTTGATAAGGCGATGATAGGGAAGGGATGCCGCGGTGAAGGGGACGCCGAAGGAGAGAGTGAACGGAAATCCAGTTTTCAATTGGCATAGAGCAAGAGATGATGAGAGGCTACAGTGGGGGGGCTTTGACGGAAAGTGGCTGATGGATGGGGTATCTTCCAATTTTTACTGCCTTGGGTGGTCAAAAGTGGTTGCTTATCTGCGTGCGTGTTTTTTTTTTATTTTATTTTGTTGGCCGCCCATCAAACGAAGCCCTTTTCGTCGGTGATGATTTGGCTGTGACGAGATGTACCGATCTGCCTGCGTATTCCTCAGAACATGTCTGGTGACCTAGTGAGAGCGGGTAACGGGGAGATGGAGATCTGATGCGGCGGATAATTCTGCATTATGTCAGCATTATTACTAAGAGCTTATGAATCACGGACCACGCAAGTGTGTGGTTGACTTCATCGGGGTAGGGCATCGGATCTATTAAACTGTCCATTATCTGTGTGAAATTCTCTGGCAAACTGAGGTGTGACTGAGCCGCTATGACAAAAGCCAAATTTTATGGAAATATTGTCTCCTATGACGTCCATACCTACTATAACCAAAATGTCAGTGAAGAGAAGGAATTTGCGTATCAGCTAAGAAAGAAGGTTAAAGAAGAATTCAAAGACGCGATTGAAGCTGGTGATATCAGAGTTCATAAGTTCTGGGAGACGCCAATTGGGCCTCATCCGATTGCTATGTGGGAAATTGACTTTAGAAAGCCTGAACTCTTCGCAAATATCGTCTCTTTCTACCAAGTCAACCATGGGAATCTAAGTGTTTTGATTCATCCAAGAAGTGACAAAGGAGATTTAGTGGACCATACGAAACACGCTCTGTGGTTAGGACACAAACAGAGACTTGCTACTAGCATTTTCAAATAGATAGGTAGATCGGTAGTAAGGTTGACAAGATTCATACGGACACTAAGTTGATTATCTAACTGTACTTTTGGCAAAGACCTTACTGAAGCGTTCGATCCAAGTTATTGCTATTATTGGAACCAACGCTGAATAACTGAGGCGGCAAGATCCTACGTCTTTAACTTTCTATATGACTGCCCCTAAAACTAAAAACATAATGGTCCCTTGGCCCAGTTGGTCAAGGCATCGTGCTAATAACGCGGGGATCAGCAGTTCGATCCTGCTAGGGACCAGATTTTTTGGAATTCGATATTCCATTCCTTTTTAACACTACATTGAATAGCAATGCACCTCAACAGACTTGGCGCCAAATTCATGTCACTTGCTAGTCGCTAACAATAGAATATGCATCTAAATACTCCCTATATTCCGTACAAAGTTAGGACAAGGGCCCCCAAGAGCAATCAATTCCAGCAGCAGCAGCAGAATAGGAGCAATCCTTTGAAGCAAGAGAAAAACTAAGATCTGAGTTAGCACTGTCTGAAAATGTCTAGGGCATCCATCAACCACGTCCCAAAATACATGGTCTATGTTCTGTGCATTTGTAGCTCGGTTCGCACAGCCACCAATAAGAGCTCAGCCCTGTGTCTATCCATGATCTCAATGCATCAAGTCCAAAAACCAGCCCTGCAGATGAAAAAACCGCGAACTAAAAATAGGTCCATGATCTGTAGGTAGTCACTATTAAAGGAAACCCAGATCCACTTAAATATATCAGCAACTTCAGTATCGCAGTATCGGTAATAATCAAGATGGGTTGTTTTAGATTTTGCTTGGTCATAATACCAGCCTTGCTGTCAGTCGTCGCATGTTTATTTGCCATTTTCTCCTGTATTGGATCGACCAAAAATAACGAGTTTTTGACGTCTATTTACCTTTTGGAAATCGATGCCTCCAATTTATCCATTTCGGCTCTGATCCCTGCCGCCGCCAACGTGGACATCACTCCTCAACAATTGGGTCTGTCCGATGTCTACACTCTTGGGATGTGGGGATATTGCCAAGGTACAGCTTCATCTGATGCCCCAACTGACAGAGACGACATCCTTGGTCTGGACAATGTCGATTTCACCGCTTGTTCATCTCCAAAGGCAATGTACGTCTTTGATCCCGAAAGTTTTCTACAGGATATACTGAACACCACGGCATCACTAGACCAAGTGAACTCATTGCTGGACACTTTTGGATTAGACAACGTTGACATCACTCTTCCTCAGGATTTGGTCGACTACGAGGACACAATAAGAGCAGTATCCAAGATGATCTTCATTTGTACCATTATCGGTATTGTTCTGACATTTATACAGATTCTCTTCTCTATTGGAGCCTTCTTCAGCAAGGGATGGTCTTGCGCCACCACTATTGTTAGTATACTTTCCTTCGTCAGTCTTATCATTGGTGCTGGTGGTGCTACTGGGATGTACCGAATTGTTCAGAGTATTTTCAATGACAACCTCAATGAGTATGGAGTCAGAGCAGGTCTTTCTAGAAACTTTTTGGTCTTTTACTGGCTGGCAGTTGCATGCAACCTAATAGCCTTAGTATTTTGGATCTTTTCAATCTGCTGTGGCTCTACTAGGAAGCGTAGTAGATCGTATACCGATTCAGCAGAGAAGCAGCCGATGATGGTGTATCAACCATATGAACAGGCACCACAGCACGTATACAAATAAGGGATATTATAGAAATAAGTATTAAGAAGACGAAATTATGTAAGATGATTATCAGATGATGTTACGATCGCCCATTGCATAGGATGCGAAAACCCTTTAAATGGATCTCAATTCCGATACTTCCTACCACAGAAACCCACAATGTCCATCTTCCTTACTTCTGCTCCCTACCATTTGCTGACCTACTCCTTCTCATTTGGAGCTACGGTCTTCCATTCTTACGTTTCGTCTCCCGTTGCGTTCAAAGTTTTGCCAAAGGACCAATTTGGAAAGCTTCAGAACCATTTGTTCCCCAGCTATTTTCTGGGTCAGGCAATCTCACCAGTTATCATTGGATTAACTGCGCCATTTGCCCTGTCCACCGCTGCTTTGGTGACATTGGGACTATCTTCTTTGGGTGGCTTGGCTAATTACTTCTGGCTGTTGCCATGGACCCATAATGTCAAGTCTAAGAGATTAGCCTTACAGGAAACCATAGGGGAAGGCTTCGAAGAGAATGAAGACTATAAAAAGCTCACCAAAGAATTTGGTAGAAGCCACGGATTGTCTTTGCTCTTCAATTTGATTACTGCTATCGGATTGACCTCTTATGGTGTGATTTTATCTGGAAAATTGCTTAAGAATCTGCCCAAATAGGCCTAAAGTTGTATTTTTGTACATAATTTTATCTACTTATTTCATCTAAACCGGTCCATGATAAGCTTTTTGGCGCCAACCTCGTCATATTCATTCTCGCTGACCCAAAGTTGGTGGAATGTTCCCAAGCTGGACAAAATTGATCCTCCAATCCAGGCGGAACATGTTCTTTCAATGACGTTTGCGCTGCTATGAATACGTACTTTTAATCCGGGGTTCAAAGCTGTGAGTTCTTGGTTCAGACGTTCTGCAACACCTGGAATTAGGGATGTTGCTCCAGTGAGGATGATATTGTTGGCTAACTGTGGTTTCAGATCAACGTCTAGGTGGTTTAAAGCCTGGTTTACCAAAGAAGTCAAACCACGGGGCTTATCATCCGTATGTTCATCTTTAGAGCGTCGTCCGCTGGATGAGTCTGTTTTCTTAGATCTTCTAAGAGGCACGTATTCCCTGGAAGTAATTGTGTCTTCATTGATGATTTTTCCAGTTTCAACTGAAAATCCTTCTACTACAATGTTGGAGCCAGATTCACCTGTGTATGGTTCTGACGGGTTAAACAGCGAGTTTGCCAACCTCACACGTTCGTATTTTGTAAATGGAACGTTTAGTCCATTTGGAAACTCAAAATAACGAGTATCCTCCTCAGTTTCTTGCTCCTTCAGTTTTTCCGTCTCATTATCCGGTAGAGCCTGCAATAGAGTTTCTTTCATCTCGCGCAATATTCGCAATTTATGAAAGTTTTCAAAGGACTCGGATACATCAAAGTCGTACTTGCGTTCTTCGAATCGTGCCTTATCTGGGAAATAAGAAGGAGTTTTACTCTTCACTTTGTAAACAGGCACTACTTCAACACCCTTATGATCCAAAAGCTGTCTCAGCTGTTGATTAAGAAATGCACCGGCGTAATGAGTTCCCAAAACTTGTTTTCTCAAAGAAATTCCATCCAAGATAGGTGTTATGGTAACGAGATCATGCCCCAAATCAACCACCAGACAGTTGGGCCTTCCGTGTGCGAATGAGACACATGTAGGATTCTTGATCAAGAAAGTGGCAACAAACTTGTTTTCTTTGAGTAGCTGTTTCAGCAGAGCCGTTTTCTTTTCGTATTCATTTTGAGTAGACTCTATCACCAGGATGGGTTGCTCAGAGGGCTTCAACTTCAATACGTCAAACATGTAGTTATATTGCTTAACAGCACCTTCAAAGTCGTCTATAATTCCATCTGTCATGATCTTCTTGATCTCATAATCAGGCCTTGGTATTAACATGGAGTTTTCTTCAAATATGAACTTTTCGGAGCCATCTTTTATTTGGTGCCCATAGTAGGAAGGAAGATTCAAAATGGGGCAGTCCAGAGAACCATAACCTATTTTGGTTCTATAGGAGGAGGCGTCCAGAACAACGGCATTGATTTCGTCAGCTCCGTAGACCTGTGGTGCTGTTGCCATTATTTGATTAGGTCGGCGGATGGATGAGGAGGACAAAAAACAATCGCGTTTGATCTCAAAGAGACTCCGCCAGAAGCCTCGAAGCAGGATTTTGGCGGGAGAATAGGGGATTGATAAGACGATGATTTAATAGTTTAATCTAAGAGTATATCATGTGTGGCTGCTACGACCGTCACTGATCACTACTTAGTCGTTCTAAGAGGTGCATTACGTGGGTATCATATTAAGAAAGACTCTTACATGAAGTTTCAGTTTGCAAATCTGCAACTTAACCCTATTGCCTGTCTATTCACAAATAAATAAGTCCTCACAAATTAGGAGGAAGAATAAGTCCTGCTATTTGGGTCACTCCCCTTTCAGTAGCAAGGAGATCGTAGTTCAATGCTGAATTCTTGGTATCACTGACCTCGTACTGGATACCCAGTTTATTGAGATAGTCCTTATTGTTTTGGTGCAACATTCTTGGCTTCCCTCCCATTCCAATAACAACCAGTTCCGGTTTTGGATATATTATAGAGAATACTTTTAGGATGCTCTCATCCAAGTCCATGATGAACTTATTGTGAACCTTGTACCTGTCAGTTAAATCTATCTGATAGACTTCGTTGTTTAATAGAAGAGCTCCGACTATTCTGTTGTCCTTGGTCGGAGATTTGATCAGTTTCAAATTGGTAAATATTATACTATCTTTGGATATCATTTCAATGTTGTTTGATGGCTTATCTGATAACCCAAGTATGTCAAAATTGGCCAAATTCTTCCCCAAATTCTGAGGTTTAAACGATTTGGCTTCCCCCATATGAAGCAATGAGCAGGAATTGTGAAAGTTTCTCCTTAGCAAGGGTCTACCAAGCAAACTCACAGCCCTGACCATGAGGTTATTTGGCATGTTTATTACTCTTGTGTTCGTCCAGGGAGAAGGAAAAGGTTTGCTTTAGATACCCCTGCCGCGAAGGCTCCTTCTAGAATCTCTCTCTAGGAGGTAGTCACAGTACCCTCGAACCAACTTCCCAGGCAAAATGAACCCAAAAATCTTCGGTTTTCTCGTTCAACTATTTCTTTCTTTCTAGATCATACCACAGGAATGCCAGTCAAAGCTATACCAAAGGTCTCCATCGCAAGAAATGGTGTTGGTGTCTTTGTTCTTCCATGCAAAAGAATCGAACTGCAATATTGTAACTGGGGTGGCTCCTCACAAGGAATGCGAGACTTTATCTCCAATAGACTTTCAAAATTTGCCTCATCATATCCACAAATAGAGTTTAATGTGATCAAGAAGAGAGGCCATCCTGTGGTGAAGGGACATTATGCTGAGAATGATAATATAAAGCCAATCTGTGTCCGTAATTTGAATGTCGACAATGTCGAAAATGCACTGAAAAAAGTGATAAACTCTTCAGGCCGCAAACTGAAGAACCCAAAGCAAAACGTAGAGTCATTAAACGAAAGTGTGAGAGGTATATGGTCCCCCTTCCACGTGCACAAAGAC
This sequence comes from Komagataella ulmi, assembly GCA_023213065.1. Lineage (NCBI taxonomy): Eukaryota > Fungi > Ascomycota > Pichiomycetes > Pichiales > Pichiaceae > Komagataella > Komagataella ulmi. The sequence continues at coordinate 1,748,944 of JAKWAZ010000001.1, forward strand.
CACAGACACACTGTTTGATACGTTTACTTTAGGAGATGAATATTATGTAAATAGGAATAAATTGTATGCAAACCTGTCACCAGCCAAAAAAATAGGTAATTTTGTCACGAGCTACGATATATAGGTCGCTCCGTACCAACAATATGGCCTTTCTTCCCATCTATCAACGGCCAACGCCCTGCCCTGTCTCTCTACTCCTAGCTTACTCTCGCACACCTCATCTTCCCAGATAATTCGACAATTCGCGGTTCACCTAGAGGCCAATAAAACCTTCCAAAAAACCACACTCAGGATTCCATCTTAGGTAAACATGTTGCGTACAATTGGAACCAAAACTACCGGCATCACCTTCAGGGGTGTTAGATTCCAGTCCACTAACTCAACTGTGAAAAAGTCCAAGCCTATCAGAAAGTTTCTGTTCCGATTGGGTCTTCTGACTGGTGTGTTTTATGCTGGAGGTGTCGCTTTGTCGTTAAAAAACGACATAGTTCAAGATGCTTTCATAGAACATGTCCCGCTGGGTGAGGCTCTGTTAGATTTCACCGAGTATTATTTGAACCACCCGGAGGAGTTATCTTTCAGTAACACCAAGCAAAAGCTTCAGAACTTCGATAAGACTGTTTTGATCCCGAAGCGAGGTGTACAGTCTGCTAAAGTGGAAGATGTAGAACACATCAAAAATGTCTCCAGGGGACCGGCCGACCAGTCTGTCAGTTTGAGCAAGACTATTTACAGCAATCTCAATTTGCCTTCTATTGATTTGGAATTCAAAGACGAAGTTTTGCAATCCAGTGTGGAACACTTGAACCATCTAATTGATACGATCAGAACTCAAGTTAACACTGTTGATTTGGTACCTCAAGTCGAGCAATTAAAGACCTCTATCAAAGAATTGGGCTCAAAGTATAACTCTTTCGTGACCGATCGAAACACTGCCGTGAAAGAGGCATTGGCAACATTGGACGAAGAACTGAAGACAAAATATCAGAATAAAGAGTTGCAACTGACTGACAAGTACATTTCTGATCTTCAAGAGACGAAAAAACAGATCGAGCTCAAACATGACCATATTTTGGCCAAAGAGCTTGAAACTGCTCAGCGTCGTATCCTCTTGGAAGCCGAGAACATTATAGTGCAGGCTAGAATTAATACCCTTTCAGAGTTCGAGTCGGTCATTAGTGATAAGATTGACAACGAGAGAAATGGCAAGCTTAAAAACTTGGATGCGCTAGCTAAAAGAGTAGAGGAGTTAGAGAATGTGCAGATCAAGCTTTTTGACAACATATCAAATGCCGAGAAGTTAACCAATTTGAAGAGGACAGTTTCCAAAGTCAACCGCCTGCTAATCTCATCTAACGATGGCGTTGATGCAAAGACATTAATCAATGAGGTCAATAGGTTGAAGACTTACAGTAAGGACCTCAATAACGAGTTAATCAACTCTGTTCTCTTGAACTTACCTAGTGATAAAGCTCTATCCAATGGGGTGTTATCTCAAGCACAACTGCTTACCAGATGGGATCTTTTGACTCCGGAGTTGAGATCTGCTTCTCTACTGCCTCCTAATGCGGGTATCCTTGGCCATTTGTCCTCCAAGCTGTTCAGTTTCTTTCTACTGGGCAAATCGGGCTCTCCTTCCACTGGAAATGACATCGAATCTGTCATTTCCAGAGTGCATGATAATTTGTTAACAAACAGATTGGATGATGCCTTGGAAGAAGTTAGTAGTCTCAAGGGCTGGTCTAGAAAGCTCTCTGAAGACTGGATTGTGGAAGCTAGAAAGAAGCTAGAGTTGCAGGTGCTAGTTGGTGTCCTGGAGAACGAAGTAAGTTTGTTGTAGGTCACTATGTGGACAATATATACTATTATCAAGTTACTTTCAAAAGCTGATCTTTCAGCCCTTCTTGTATGATTTCAACTAAAGCTGCCTCTCTTTTCTTCATGCTATTGGATAAGTTGATGAATTGTAGCCTCTCACGAACAATGCATTTAGGATCAGTCAATTGAAACAAATGAGACAAATCTTCGATGCTGTTACTCAGGAAGCTTTGATTCGTTTCCACAATGTACACGTAATTGTTTGCTTCACAATAATACAGCAGAGCATAGGACCACTTTAAAACTTTCCTGGACTTTATTAGTAGCTTCATAGCTGTGCGGTAAAACTGGCAATCTATCCAGGAAATACCCATATCTTCCTGCATTTCCTGTATTCTGGACTCTATACTTTGAAAGAGATCATTGTCTTGATGAGCAGAGAGCTCATGGGAGATATAAAATTTGTAATAATGCAAATATCGTTTCAAGGATAGTTTGGTAGTTTGTTGTTTCTGAAGCATCTCTTTTATTGCGGAAGCATCGTATCTAGAGCAATTATAATACGCAGTACCATGAAGAGGCCAATCTTGAAGACATATCCAGCAAAATTGGTAGGTGCATTTCTTACACGTCATGTGGTTACAACCTCCGTTTTTTTCTATGACAGCATCGCATTTGGGACACTGTTTGGTGTTGATATCGATCCAATTTGCTGTTTCTGAATCATCTTTAGACTTCCTTATCCAGTTTTTGGCAACGTAACACGGGATAGGATCATGATCTTCGTAGGAACAAGCAAAACAAAATGAATGGTTATACGGGCAGTTAACAATGGGGAGATTATAGGAATCAAGGTATTCCTTGAGAGTTCCAATCTCAAAATCGTTGAACCCATCAAACTGAACAATACCTGTGCAATCGGGAGCAGGGCACCATTTTAACTTTGGGTTCGACTCTACGTAATTTTTGGCTATGTTCGAAATCATAATGTCGTAGAGAGATTTGTGATCTTTTCCAGGAAACTTGGAATCTAGAGCCTTCAAATCTTCAAAACTTACAGAGATTAAGCAACTGGGTTCCATGCACAGTATTAAGCTATCCTGTTGCCGCAACTTATCACTTAGATATCGGGTATAACATTTGACGCAATACTCATGGAAGCATTGTTTCATGTGAAACATCTCATCAGTTTGCTCACAACAGATTGCACATATTTTGGATGAGGAATACAACGGCCGAGAGTGCCCTGGCTTGTTAGTCAAGGCAAGTCCCTTGGAAACTTTTATTTCATCTCCCAAAGCTAGGAAATCATCTAATACTTTATCCTCTTTCCAGTTATAGTGTTGGAGTAGCACCAAACATTCGTCTCTTGTCATTCCCATGAATGCTGCTACATGATCAGCCTTTTCAATGATAGTAATCCACAACACATCCGAGGTCAGGGACTTGAACAGAAACTCAACTTGAGAGTCTTGAGAAGTGATGTGTAAGTCCTGCAGATCAATTTCAAGTTCGTCCTCCGAAAGATCTAGTTCCTCTTCGGAGTCATTGTAGTCTGAGGTGGTCATAAAGAGAGGACTGGAAGTATTAGAGCTCAAATGAAGTATGACTAACTGTCTGAGAAGTGACAGATTGATAAAGCTCTCTGCACACGCGATGTCAGATGTTACTGAAAAATAAAATGTTGTATCTTTTACTAATTCCTAATCTATAGAGCTTCCAAAACCGCATCAGCACCACTGACAGTTACACCTGAGCTTGTTTCAACACCAAAGTAGGAAACAACACCGTCTTTGACAATGACTGCATATCTGGCACCACGAACTCCGAAAGAAGCAGGCGCCCCGGTTTTTAGATAGCCCAACTCTTTCGATAGAGCTGCCAAGGGGTCATTGGCAAATATAATCTCGTCCTTGGCGCCTAAGGCTTTACCCCAAGCAGCATTGGCAAAGGCAGTGTCTGCGGTAATAACGACCACATCGTCCACGCCTTTCTTTTTGAATTCGTCGATTTTCTCAATGAAAACAGGAATGTGGTTAGCCGTACAAGTGGGAGTAAATGCACCTGGGGCAGAAACAATCACTACGGTCCTCCCTGGCAATTTCTTTGATAGGTCGTATGGGACTGGGATAGCACAAGCTAAGACTCCAGAATTATCAGGAGTCCATGGAATATATGTTAATGCCACATCCGTTGGAAATTTGTCACCTACTTGAACCATTTTAATATCTTAATCAAAGCTCGTAATGAATTGACTGCACTGAACTGAAAAAGAGGGAGTCATCAGAGAAACTGTAGTATTTATAATGCGAGGCTGCCACATATTTTGCAGGCCGTGTTTCTCGAATTCCATCGTTCAGACCCGTGAAATGATCTAATGAAGGCAGAAAGACTCCCAAGCCAAGTCTCACATACCGAGGTTACGCTGATATCCCTTTTCGCTTTCATCATTTTAAAGTCCCTCTAAACGGTCGATTGCAGCTTTGACTTTCATTCCTATACGGGTGCTCAGCTCGTAATCATCGCTGTAGTCTTCTGCCTGTTTCAACCACTTACGACTTTGAGACAGCCCACCAGTACTTTCCCTCTTCCAAACAAAGAGGGCCTTTTCGTAGAGGGAAGCAGGATATAGCCATGGATCATGATGTAGTTTAAGTAGTTTTCCATCCGATCCAGTAATATGGTCAATGACAACGTCTAACAATTTCTCACCTTCATTTATTCTACCCAATCTTCTCAAGGTAATGCTTTGCAAGGTATATCTAATCATAGCCTCTTCTTTAGATTCCGGAAGAGTTCTACCGAGACTGGCAGAAAACGGCGTGTTGTTCTTTGCTGAATACCCCAGCATTTCCAGTGCTAATTCCAAATGCTCTGGAGGCATTCTATTATAACCATTCCAAAAGTAATTGAGTTCATGAATCAAAGAAGTACCAACAGAGTCAACGTTACTGGTCCCATATTTGGCAGAAGCTTCTTTAATACCTTTGACCTTTCTAATCAGAAATCTATCAAAAGGCATAGTCTTTGCCATAAACTTCTTTCTTCCGACCAGTTCTGGCGCTTCTAATAAATATTTGCTAGCCTGTTCTTTGTACCACTCCTGTTTCGCAGGATCAACTTGATCTTTACCATTTTTGAGTATGTTTTTGGTCTCACACATACGGTAAGCCTCTAAGTAGCATGCTCCCGCAAAATAATAGTAAAGTCCATGAGACCAAGCATTTATGTCCACTAGTTTGATAAAGTCTTTTGCAGCTCGTTCATATCGATGTAGAAAACAAAGGATCATTGCTCTGTCAAAAATCAATAATGCTTCGACCTGTTTCATTTCTATTTTCTTATCCAAAGCATCCATTAGATCAACTGCCTCTTCCAGTCGACCAGCGGAAGCCAGCATTCTACCTTCCTGTAATAGCCACAAACCACTATTGGGGAATAGAGCTCTTGCTTTCAATAATGCGCTAGAAAGCTTTTTTCCTGGATGCAATAATGTGGGTTGACCTGCTCCTATTGCTGCCCTAGTTTCCGTGTTCATTTTTCGTAAGCTTAAGGATCGACCAACAGTGGGACTCTCTGGGGGATCAACTTTCTCAGTAAGAGTAGGAACGTCAAAATCAACATCCGTGAATTGAAAAGGACCATCATAGAACACCAACAACGCTAATAGTCCAATACCACCATGAATGTTTCTTTGATCACTAGCCTTCCATAACATTTTCAAGCCCATTTCTCGTGATCCTTTGAATCCAACTACAGATAAAACTTTGCCAATAGTTGGAGGAACCAAAGACAAAACCACTTGTAGGATTCCAAAGCATAAGTTAACACCAGAATGGATGAACTCATCAATTACTGAATGATCGTGATTCTGCTGCGTCTGTTCATGGTCTAACTCAGGAGTGGTTTTGCCGGATTCCTTGTAACCTAAATCGTTTCGAAGTCTCTCTTTCGCAGGAGAGTTTCCAATGTGAGAACCTTCAATGCGCTTAAGTTTCATATTGTAGATCTTTTCATATCTTTTAATGAGCTTCTCGTCTTTCTTTTGCTGAGGGTTCAATGGGAGATGAACTTCAGCAAAGCCGGAAGAGGTGGTTTTTTCAGAAGGAGCGGAACTCAAACTTGAAGTGGACCCATTGGCACTCGCAGAAAGATAAACCAGATCCTGTTCAATAGAGACCCCAGTGAGCTTTTCAGTACTGCGAGTTATTTCATCTAAAGTGTGATAAGCTCGGCGCAGTTTGTAGAGGGCTTTAACACTTTCAATAGCGCTTTCACTAAGCAACATTAAGAGGGCATTCAAAAGGTTTGCTTCAGCATACGTCACGGCATACTCTGTTCCTGGTGGATAGATAGAGCTTGTCTTCAAGTTCCACTTTTCATTGTTCTGTTTCTCCTTCCAACACATTGATTCTGCCTCGATCAAAGTCTCGTTAGCCTTCTTCATAGTTTCCGGTTCAAAACCCAGCGTAGCCTCTAAAAATTGGATCACTCCCAGCGCTAGTTTCTGGATGGCAATTTCCTTATGGTTCGATAGCAAGTCGATTCCGATTGAAGTCCTATCATCCAACACGTAATCCATGGCCTTGAGTGCAGTCTCAAAGTTGTATGCTTCATGCATGAGTTTGTCGGCAGCCTCATCGTCACTTAGAGTGGCTTGCCTTTGAAATGGCAATCTGAACATACTGAAAAACGGACCAATTACCGTAGTTAGAGGCAATTAAGGGGAGTTATGTATTCTTAGGTGGTTGAGAGATTAAATCATGGAGATAAAGTATACGATCGCGGGTCAGATTAATCGATTTAAGCTTTCAGATGGACAATCGGCCGAAGTTGCAGTAGACTTAACAGATTAGCCTCATCAACGCATATTCAGAGTCCAATTGCAAATAGCTAAGACCAAGAGGAGCTAATAACGTACCGGTTATTGTTTTACGGATACAGTTGCGATGAAGATTGCTTAGTTGTACACCTCAATATTGTAGATGTTGAATGTCGGCAACTGTCACCCAAAAAAAAAGCGCTCCATAATAATCACGTCTTGTTAAGAGGGCCCTTCTTTTCAAACACGAAGCATGGAACATGGAGATAGTACCGATTCGTTAGAGTTGAAAATAACAGACGATCAGCTTAGATCCATTACTTACTCACATGAACCCCTAACGGCTCTCAAGATCGTAGCTGGGCCGGGATGTGGTAAGACTCACACACTAATTGCTCGCATAGTCCACCTGTTGAATAGCGAGGTGGAACCAAGCCAAATTCTTGTTCTATCACTCACCAACAGGGCAGTATTATCTTTAAGATCACGATTGATAGATTTAGTGGGCACTGAGCTAGCAGAGAAAGTAAATATACAGACATTCCATTCCTTTGCTATGAATGTTCTTAATGATCTGATACCCAATCAATACGAGTTGCTAGGCTTTGGAGGAACACAGATGATAAGCAAACTGGTCAATGTTCCCTTTTTGAAGAGAAAAGATCAGATCACAAAGCTTTTAGAGCAACAAATGGCCAACAGGACGTCTAGCTTTTGGAAAACGTCCCCCACTTCCTCCTCCAACTTGAAGGTAGAGCAATTAATTGAATTCTTACGTAACACCAATGTGTTGACTTCATCATCTATTATAAGCCAATGTACTTTACTATTACGTGACAACGCTCAAAAACTCAATCATCGTGTATTAATAGTCGATGAATTTCAGGATATGTACCCTGAACTAGTTCAATTGGTGGCCGTTTTAGCCTCTGATTGTCATCTCACAGTTGCCGGTGATCCAGATCAGAGTATTTATTCGTTTTTAGGATCAACACCCTATGTGCTAAACGGGCTAGACAAAATATTGCCCCACAACTATAGTAAGATTGAAACAATCAATTTGACTGCCACTTTCAGAATGTCTCTTCCCATAATCAAATCATCACAGCTCTTCTCCATGTTCAAAAAACCGCTTACACCTGTAGAGTCTCCTGCTCCAAGTTTTCTCCCTAGGCCCACAAAGAAATATTTCACAGATATCGTTCAGGAGGTTGATTTCATTCTGGAAGAAATATCTCGGCTGGTCTATCAATGTGGAGGAGTTTTGAAACCTTCTGATTTTGCTATCCTCTCGTTCAAAAATGACGATATAAATTATGCCCAGAGTGTATTTGAAAGGCACGGTATTAAGACCCAGAAACTAGGGTCTTCTCCTGAGTGGACCAACAACGAGCTTTACCATTTTATCAATTTTCTCAGAGTCATCAATGATCCCGGCTCAGATTACCCCTTGATTTCCTGCTTATCCATCATTCCAGGTGTTGGCCATGTATCTTTGAGTTCCTTGGTCCTCAAAGCCATGTCTTCTGGTTCGCCTATATTTCACCTCCTAAAAGGAGTCAGACCGGTGATTGACAGTTTTGTTGAAGATTTGAACACTGTAAGAGACAGATTTTTCCAATATTTTGATGACCCAGATGAGATTTTCAAGATAACCTTAGAGTTTGCATCCAAGTACGGGCTTCTTCAGGCTATCAAATCCAACCCTAATTGGTCCCAAAAACCTGACAGCTTTTATTTTAAACAACTTGAAAGTATCAGGGTTGGGTTTCATATGGCAAGTAAACTTCGATCACCAAATGAGACATTGGTACAGTATTTTATTGCCCATTTTGCTGATGAAATAGTGAAACCAACAGAAGATGCTATTAATTTTAGTACGATACATGGGGCAAAAGGATTAGAGTTTCCAGTGGTATTTGTGCTGGGCGCAACCCAGGTTTCAACGTTCAGATCTGAAGAAACTAAGAGACTGATCTATGTTGCCCTCACACGAGCAAAGCAGCTATTATACTGGAATAAATATTTATACCATGAAGATGCGTCTGAAGAATATAAATTTCAGAATGCATTTACGGATTCCATTCCATCGTGTTCCTATGATTATGTCAAGTATCTCTCTAAAATCACTCGTCGTTCTCCACCCAGCCTTAATGATTACCATCAGGGGATAATGACCTGGAAAACCACCAAAAATAAAACACAACTATTGACAACAGCACCTTCCAAACCAAGAGGTCAAACTAGTGAAACACATCCAATTTTATACCCCAATAGTGTTGCTTTACCTTTCATGAAGATAGGAACTCGATGTTATCATAGTGCAATTTCCGGACTTTTACGCCGAGTCATTAAATAAGTCTCTACATTACGTTTTGGTCCTTTTTTGATTCTTGACCCCACTTTGGTCATTTTCTCTTTTCCTGGCGTTGTTGTTATGCTTCTGATTAACCTTTCGTGATATTGGCTGTGTTGTCTGCAGAAAGCTAACCGATAGAGGTTCATACTTTGGCATTGCAGATAACCAAGGGACTTTCGGTTGCTCAACATTTTCCATGAGTCTGTTCAATAAATGGCTTTCCTCAAATTCTCTGGGGAATCCCAATATTGTTGTATTCGGAACGTTTAGTGCTTCAGACAATTGTGCTACAGAACCTTTGGGAAGTGCTACCAACTTTATCTCATCATCAGTACCCGATGCCATGAGACAGAGACTCGGAAAATGCTGAGTTAAAATATCTGGTTTGATGTCATCCTTGCAGACAAAAACATATGAAATGTCCTTCACTGTTTTTTTATTCAGATTGATTTTCTTACAGTTGTCAAAGGAGATTTTCCACTCTTTTTTTCCCTTTTGCACCTTATATTCCAAGCTTTTGGTGGTGGAGTTGAAACCAATAGTCATTCTATCCACTACGCTTGGCTTGTGAATGGTTGCTTGCAGATTCTTGCCCTTCAACTTGTTATACTTACTGACTGATTGCAAAATCTGAATCAAGATATCAGTAATCCCCTTTAAAGTGTCTTGACCCACTTCTGGCCATGATGTCTGTGTGAACGGATTATCGAGAAGTGGCTTGAGAACTTGTCTCCTCTGTTGTTCGATATTTGCCACCGAGGATCCAATCCTACCATTCTTAGTGGCCATCTGCAATTATGATTAAAAGGGTCAATGGGAGGAGACTTTCACACTGGTTTGTAGGAAGCAAAAGCTGAACCTAGAAGTTTGGATAGACTTTTTCTTAAGATCGGTCACGTGATAAGGAATGTTATTTATCTTCCACGCCCCATCTGTCACAACACATGTCTTGTGGTAGCCTCTGTCGCCCTGCAATTCTTCAGGGTACAAAAAGACGAGATGCTTTTCTCCCAGATATTGACCCCTGCTGTCACAAAATAATGTCTAAAGATTCTCCCCAAGAGTCTACCTTAAATTTGGAAACTAGAACGAGACTGGGCACCAGAGATTTCCTCTTCAGATTGATAGTGATTGTAGTCTACCCGTTGAATATTTTAGGGTTCCATTTGTCTACCTTGGGTTGCCGACTTTTTAGGATCTTCTATTGAGATGGTTCTAAGCTCTAGCTCTTCTACTTCTTCTGACACCTACAGGGCTTCAGAACATATTGTGCTAACCGATTACTTCAAAGACATAAATGCTAGCCTAGATGCTACGTCAATTGAAACGCTAGATCCATTCAAAGATAAACCTATAGAACCATATCCCCCTCCTATATTGAAGGTGGGAACCAAAGATGGAGGTGCCGAGTCATTACCTGAAACTTTAAAGAGAAGTAATGTGCTTGAGGGAAAGAGTTTGCGACGTCATGTAACTTTTGACGGCGTGAATCAAGTTGTTCAAATAGATGCTGAAAATGGACTCGAAAAAGAAAATGAAAGGACTGAGCCAGAATCAAACGAAATAAAGGAAATCAAGGGCGAGAGTGAATTCAAGTCTAAAGACCAAATTGAGATCGAAAGGATCCTAGATGCGTCTATCAAGAACCAATTGGCATACAACATATCTCAAGAATCTGGTTTCTCTAGTGAATGCAAATCTCAGTCAGTACCATTAGATTTATTCTCAGATCAACTACGAAAAATCCTTTTTTATCTGGATCCTGAAGATGCTAATCATTCTCAAGAAGTTCTTCAAGAGAAAAATACTGAGGAATTTTTACATCTGCTTGAATCAAAGGCAGTCAAAACATCTGAAAAAATCCGTCAACTTCTTCTGGACAACGATGGAACAAACGGCAAGGTCCGGCAGATCCTAGAAAAATTAGAAACCAAAGAAGAGGAAGTAAGCCAAAAAGAATCAATGATAAAATCGATGAAACTACGACATGAGAGAGAACTTTATGAAATACGAAGAAGCTTCGACGCCGCTAATAACGATTTCAAAGAGAAATTAGACAGACAGCATTTCCAGTCGTCTACGGAGAAGCAGTTGATCCAGCAATACAGTTCATTTGTCGATGGAGTGAGGAACTTACATCCTTCCTTTAATACTGGAGGACAATCGCTGGATGAATTGCTTACAGAGATTACTAATGTATTCACTACAGCCACCCAGTCACAGTCATTTGCTCACGATGAGCTTACGATTAAAGATTCTAAGCTGGAGAAGTTGAGCCTCACAAAGTGCGAGCTAGAAACTCAACTTGAACTTCAGAAGAAAAACATTTTAAGTTTAAGTCTGCAACTACAAGAGAGACAAGGCCAACTGGAAGATCTTCAAAGGGCAAATGTGTCTAATTCACATGGGATGGAGCTCATAAACGAGAAATTGAAATTCACCCAAAACTTGCATCACGACTTGGAAATTGAATATGGAAGTCTACAAGAGGAAAAGTTTAAGATTTCTGAACAGAATATTAAACTTCAAAGCCAGCAGGCGACTCTCAAAGAAGAAGTTGAAAGGCTGCGCTCCAGTAAAGCTTTGATTAGCAGCGAACTCCAATCATACCAGGAAGAAATAATCCAGACTGAAGGGAGATATAAACACAGGATTTCAGTTTTGGAGGCAGAAAACCATAGGTCGAACTCAGAAAAAAAAGAGTTAAGAAAGTTAAACGCTGAGCTTGAAGAGAAATACAAGAATGAATTGAAACAAAAGGATGCTCTAATTGATGTTCAGAAAAATCAAATTTCTAAGATGATGAAGAAAGTTGATCAGTGTAGATCAAAACTCAATGAAAGAAAACAGATCCATGATGATGACATCCTTGAACAGGGCAACATTGTTAGAGATAAGTTTCGTAAAATTGCTATAAGAAATGGCACTTATGGGAAGTTTCTGAAATGTGCATACGATGATATCTGTGATAGATTATTTGCTCAACTAACCAGAATGATTTCTTCAGAGGACATCGAGTCTATAACCCCAACATGGGAGAAATTAAAGAACTACTCGCCCTTCGACAAAAATGATGAGATTGACGAATATTTTGTGTTAGAACAACAGAAACGTGCTTCCGAAATTGAGCAATTTGTGGAATCATCCTTGTCTGGGTTGATTGACCGACTATTTGAATATCACAAAAAAACAACATACCAAAGGGGGAAAATAGAGAAACTTTCTACGACAGTCTCAGAATTGACAATAAGGGGAATAAATCCAAGAACAATGTCAACCAGTGGCCAAGGAAGTATCTCAGGGGCCCACGCACGGACTGGAAGCAGCGTAATTGCCAGCTCCATGTCGTCTACGCTTCTTGAAAAGAGAGCGTCTCCGAAAAAGCATAAAAGACCCAAAAGTCACAGACAGGGCTCCTCTCGTTACGAAACCCTCAGTAGCATTCCCAAAGGGAAAGATATAGATGACGCATACAATAACCAGGCCAACCCTACTAAAAACATAGGAGCTTGCCTATAAATTACAAAATATAAGTATACCTAAACTCTATCCATATCCTCTGACTTGACCAAGGTTCTACTGGAACCGAAGTATTCTGGAATATCAATTCCTCGACATGGGTCAGGGCAGTATGCTTGATCAGGGATGAAAATCCCTGCGTGCTGTAGGGGAGCCACTTGAGGATCCTGATTGACTAGTTCAATTTCTCTTGAATTAATATACAGGGGTCGGGGATCATTAGCGTCCTCGTCGTATGCTTCCTTCCGGGACTGTTTGCTGCGTAGTATCTCGAGAACCCTTAGTACCAGACAAGCTATTAAAGCAATACCAATGAATGCGGCCAAAGTTAGCAACACTGTGATAGGTGATAAAACCATGAGCAGCTCTCTGTGAATATGAATGTTCGTAAAAGATTGGAAATTCAACTAAATTATTGAGTTGCTATTCCATGATCTGCAGCCATTAATCGAATATCCTGAAAGATATAAACGGTAATCAGTGGAAAAAAAAAACAATAAATAGCAGAATATGAAACTGGGAACCTCATTCTAGTACAGTCAACAACAGCAGCAAACACCGAGTAAGTAGAAATAAAAATGTTCTTGTAAGAATAAAACCACCGAAAACAAAGGACAGTCGAACAGTCTAGTTCTTTCTGGCAACTGGCGGAGGGTTGCTTGGCGGCTGGTACCCAGGAAGCTCCTCGTCTATGTTCGAAGAAGAAGTACCTTCACCAGTAGTTTCATAGAATCTATCAGTATCGCTTGGGGTATTTAGATTCGATGACGCAGGAGGCGGATGGGATGGACGTGTATAGTCAAAATCATCATCGCTTGGCGTTTGCGTCGGTCGATTAGGAGTCGATTCAAACTCATCATAAGTTCCTGGTGTATGGTATGCTTGAGGAGGATAGGTTTGAGTGTTCGTCGACCCTGTTGCTGCTGTGGCCATTGGTTTGGCGGGGACGTAATGAGGATTGTAGTGAAACACTCCCTCAGCATCGTAAAAGCCAGCGTCTTCCGCTCTCGCCTGCGATGAGTAGACGGGTACAGAGTCATTAATACCACCAGTATTGTACTGTTGTTGCGACTGACCGTAAGAGGGTGGAGTTAACCACGCAGTTCCTCTGACAGGTTTCTGGCCTCTTCGCATTCTCCTCAAATTTGTTCGACACATCAACAAAAGAAAACCAATAATAAATACGATGAATAGAGCAAAGAAGGCCCATCTGGCGTTGCTATTGGACCAACCATTAGAAACGATCCATCTTTTGTTCAAATTTATACTAGCCATAGTGTGCTAAAATTTAGTATGGTTGTGATCTGAAGGCAAGGGACGGTACGTACATTAAATAGCTAGTGAGTAGTGTACCACCAAAAGGGACATGTCAAAGGTCAGCTATCAACCACGTGATTCTTCGGTCTAAGCCTTGTGAAGTTCATTGCGCTATCCTGACGAAAAATCTTATCTAATGACGAAGACTCGATCTGTTTATATAGAATCAGACATCCGACCTCCTGATCCCTCCAAAGTATTGCAATGCATTCTTACCAGTGTGGAGATGGCTCTGCTAGACTGTTCTTCTGTCCAATTGATTTTCTCCCGGCCATTGTTACACGGAGTGGCGTTTAAAAAGAGACCTTCACGACCAGCAGTAATTCGCTTTCCTGGAAAGAAAGAGTGCTGGAAGTTTAGTATGTGATACCTTTTGTGTGGGGTATATTTCCCCCATTTTTCTTTCAGGATTCCCATTCTAATACTTTTCTACCTCAGCCTGTTATATTCGCCTTTTTCGCTTGATGCTTGATAATTTGAATTCAGGTGCTGTGACAACAAGGCGAGACTTGTACTACAAAGATGTCGCCCTGTTTCGCAGCCAGGCCACCATTGACGCCTTAATCGAGCAACTATGCGACTCCCTGGGGGTTAAAGGTTCCGATCTAGGTGTATTCCCTTCACAGAAGGGGCTTATCTTTGGGTCAATCTCGATCATCTACAAAGATCTGGTGGGAAAAGAATGCTGCTATCAGCTCAACTCATCTGAAAAGTCTCAACTGACTCCCAATTGGTTTTCCAGCGACGTTGAAATATGCAGCGTCCATGTTCCTTCAACAGTCAGGTACGTCATAGTCTTGGAGAAGGATGCCGTCTTCAAAAGATTATGCGAATCTTCCTGGGCACACGATCAGTATATCTTGGTTACAGGGAAAGGTTATCCGGATCACCTAACGAGGCAATTCCTGGACTTGATGATGAAGCACACATCGTTGAAAGTGTATGGGTTCTTTGATAGCGACATTTATGGGCTATTGATCGCCAATACTTACAAGTATGGCACCTCTCAAGATTTGAACAGGATGTTAGTCGAGAGAAACCGGTTACAATGGGCAGGTGTAGAAATTTTGGATTATACCCAGGGCCATCAACCTATTAGACCAAAAGAAATCCAGCTCATGATGAGTTTAAACAATCGATTGGTGGATCGTATTAAAGCGCTTACTAAACATCGAGAGTACGTTGATACATGTAAAACTCACTCAAAGACACAGCAAGATCTCGATATACATTTCAGGTTCTTATACAAGTTGAGAAGAGAGATACAAATCAGCCACTATTTCCATTATAAATGTGAAATGAACGTAATCCAGGATAATCTTCAGTCAATTGAGGACTATATCCATCAAAAAATCATCAGCCTATCATAAATGCTTGACCATTTCAAAAGTGCCATGGAACACAAAGAATTGCTAGATATATATCTGTTTGCATATTCCTTTCAGGTAAGCGTATCGTATTTTCTTTTCTCAAGTGAGACTCAAAGTCAAAATACAATCAACCCGCTACCATATCTAATTTCTGCTTTGAAAAGCCACCATCATTGGTATGTCTTTGCTTTTCAAATGTTCCCCATTGAAGAACAGTAAGCCATCTGTATCATCTTTTCAGTTGGCAGAGTGAATCGTTAATCTTACTTTAAAATACTACGCACTAGCCAAGTCTTAATTTCTCATGCCAGTTTGTAGTTTGAAACGTCTCGATGAATATTTTGAATACCTTACCGTCATAGAAAAGACCACTGACTTTAAGAGTAAATAGGTCTCGGAAGATGTTGTTCTTATCGGTGAATGAACGATTGCTTGTCTTCAGCTAAGTACTAAATGCCCTCTTAGTTTTAGGAAACTCAACTCATAACTGAAGGCCTGGTAAACCAATTAAGCTCATATCGAATAGATGTTGACCCCATGACTTTCTAGCTTGCCATACACCACATGTCTCGGACACTGATTTACATCTATGACGTCAATGGAAAGAAAAGACAGCCATCTCAATCGATCCACTAGGACCACAATGGTTCACCATGTTCAATGACAGTTAGTCAGCTATGGCATCCAGTAGTGTGCGGTGAGTCTTGTGATCAAAGTGAAATTGTGCCGGGTTTATCTGATTTAGGGGTGAGCGTTGTACAAACTGTCATGCAAAAAAACCAAATATCACAAAATCGTAGCAAGATCCCGAAAAATCTCGCAAAATAGAGCGGGATAACTCTTGACATCGTTCGACCCAGTGCCACCCAAGAAAAAGTTCTTACAAAGATCCTGAGAGATCTAATAGATGAAACTTGAACTTTAAATCCGCTTTCATCGTCTTGCGGATAGCCGGCACCCCCTCCTTCTTGTAACCATCAACAGTTACACCCCTCTTTCCATAACCCTCATTTCTAAGAAACCCCTCCTCGGAAATTTTCCGAGACTCGGCCTACCCCTGGTTTTTCATCACATGATCACCATACCGGAACTATCCGCGAGGCTACACCCCCCCCTCCCCTCCAGATACACCCAGAAAGATTTTACCATCCTACAAAACACCTTCAAAGGACTTGCTAAGACGGTTGATTCACCAGGGCTTTGCTGTGTGATAGTTACTCCTCATTACTGTACAGGTTCATAAGAAACCCTATTTTAGTATTCACCGGCACAACTCCTGTAATGGACCCCACAAACGATCCCAATTTTGTCCCGCCTTCTGCGAACAAAAACTACGTACCACCAGCGGGCAACAAGGTACCCAAATCTAAGCCGATCCAACCCTATGTTCTAGAGGACTACTGCGAACTAATAGATGCCCCACAGCCACACCCATCTAAATCGGTGCCAATTTCTCCCAGTTCAGCGTCGGCCGGATTAGATAACCATAGTGCAGGCTCTCAGAACAAAATTGTGCATCACAAGATCCCTAAACCAAGAACAGATCTCAACAGTTCCAGTGATGATGAAAGCGACCCGAAACAGGAAAATAGAGACACCAAACCAAATGATGAAGAAAAACTGCATTTGAACCAACATAATTCCAAACATGAGAAACAGCCCGTGGGAAATATCCCTCGCATTCATTCATTTCAAATTGCCGACTTGGAAGAGGTTCCTCACGGAGTGCAGCGCCAGTCCAAGAATCTTGAGACTTATAAGTTTCCTACCCATAGACTGGTTAGCACGCTCAAAGAGTCAGGTAAATATCCCTTAGTTATAGTGGCCTGTGGATCTTTCTCTCCTATAACCTACCTGCATTTAAGGATGTTTGAGATGGCAATCGATGCTATACGAGAAAACACGAAGTTTGAAGTTGTTGGTGGCTACTACTCACCAGTCAGTGATAACTACAAGAAACAAGGTTTGGCATCAGCTGCGCATCGGGTTAGGATGTGTGAATTGGCTTGCGAAAGAACTAGCTCCTGGTTAATGGTAGATGCCTGGGAGTCGCTTCAACCTCAGTATACGCGAACAGCACTTGTTTTAGACCATTTCAACGAAGAAATTAATATCAAAAGAGGAGGTGTGATCACCTCCTCTGGAGTAAGGAAACCATGCAAGATCATGCTCCTGGCGGGTGGTGATCTCATTGAATCAATGGGCGAACCAAATGTATGGGCTGATCAAGACTTGCATCATATCCTTGGAGGGTACGGATGTCTGATTGTTGAACGGACAGGATCCGATGTTCGAAGTTTCCTTCTTTCTCATGACATTATGTATGAACACCGTAAGAACATTCTGGTTATTACCCAGCTCATTTACAACGATATTAGCTCTACCAAAGTTCGGTTGTTCATACGCCGTGGAATGAGTGTTCAATATCTGTTGCCGAATAGTGTGATTCGGTATATCCAAGAACACAAGCTTTACGTCAATGACACTGAGCCGGTCAAGCAAGTTATGGGCGACAAAGCCGATTGATTATTTTCTGGGGCTAGCTCCCTCTAATAAATGACTTACTTACTGGCTTATTTTCCTTCTTTCACTACTTAATAATGTACATATTATTGCAATACTTACTACCTGTAGAAGTTAGGTCTCTTGACGTTGATTCCGTATTCCCCTAATGCTGACCGCAGATCATCCATTGTTAGCACTACCTTGTTGTTAGTGCCGGTGCTGGTTCCTCCTCCTCCTCCTCCCCCTCCACTGCCGCCTATTGTCGTAGCTGGCTGTGATGCTCCCGTTTGAGGTTGTTGTTGCTGCTGCTGCGGTTGTTGCTGTTGTTGCTGTTGCTGTCCGGCCACCAATTGCCTGGCACGAGCTTGAGGATTGGCACTAGTATACACACTGCTGGAAGAACGTATTCTTGAATATTCATAAGCATCTTGAGCAATGTCACTGATAAACTTTTGAGTAGCCAAAGCCAGTATTCTTTTGATTTTGATATCTGAAGTTTCAAATCCATTCTTGGCGAGATAATAGTCTGTGACTGCATCGGGAATAATGGGCGTGAATTCCTCGTCCTCCATCATCTCTAGTATTTCTTCCAAAGTTTTGTCCTTTCTAGTATATTCCGGTAGGGAAGGCATAGAAATGTGAGGAGCTTCTTTCTCGTCATTCTGTTCTGGCTCTTCCTCAATATTCATGGTTCCTTCCACCCCCCCTTCAACATCCTGCATCAGGGAATCTTCATCCAAGTCCTCAAACAACTTTTCACTGGACATGTTTCTGCTTCTAGAATGTGATGTGATGAGTGCCAAAGTGTATTGTAGATGAATAGCTCGCGAAAGGTTTGGTTAGGAGCACCTTAATAAGGCTTACAAGTTAGAAGTGAAGCAAAAGAAAAATAGGGTTTGAATGTCCATTCGGCACCATCAAACTAGGGAAAGGGTTTCTAGATTTACTTTACATATATGATATTTTCTTTTACCTTGGAGACTGTAGCGCAACTACAGTTCAAGTGCAGTATTAGGTGAGTTATGAAAAATTTCCCTATTGGGCATAATTGGTAATTGAAGTGCGCGCCTTGACTTATCGCATAGCTTCCAGTGTTAGTCAGTTAACCACAAGGACGACTGATTCAAAACTGGTCTCAAACTTCTACTTCTCAAATTGGATCCCCCTAGCATCAGCCAACGTCACAAAGAGCTAAAATTCCCACACAATTCTGCCGGACACACGTATCATGAAGATGCAATCAAAAACTAGCAAGTATTACCCGGATATAAAAAAGAAAACTATATAAGCAGCGCGATTTCCCTTCTCATCTACATTTGAGTTTTCTTAGGGGTATCTAATTGCATAAGCCTGAGAATCATTAAATTGTATTCTCTTTCTCTTTCTTCTCCCATTAAAGTCACACAATGGATTCCCTCAAATTGCCTACAACTGCCGCTCAGGCAAAGGCTTTTACATCCAGCGGATCCCTCTCTTTTCCGATGAATAATGATGACATGATCAAGGCAGATCCTTCTCAGAATGAACAGCACATCATCAAACAAGACATAGAACCAGAAATAAAAGATGTTGCTGTCAGCGACGACGCAAACAGCTCAGGTATCGTGCCCACGTTACAGAACATCGTGGCCACTGTTAACCTCGATTGTCGTTTAGACTTGAAGACTATTGCTTTACACGCAAGAAACGCCGAATACAATCCCAAGCGTTTTGCTGCTGTTATCATGAGAATAAGAGAGCCTAAGACGACGGCTCTGATTTTTGCTTCAGGAAAAATGGTTGTCACTGGTGCCAAGTCCGAGGATGATTCCAAGCTAGCATCTAGAAAATACGCGCGTATCATACAAAAACTGGGGTTTAACGCTAAATTTACTGATTTCAAAATTCAAAACATTGTGGGTTCTTGTGATGTTAAGTTTCCTATCAGATTGGAAGGCTTAGCCTTTTCACATGGACATTTCAGTTCTTATGAGCCTGAATTGTTTCCTGGTCTAATTTATAGAATGGTGAAGCCTAAGATCGTACTGCTGATCTTCGTGAGTGGCAAAATTGTGTTGACCGGTGCCAAGAAGAGAGAAGAGATCTACCAAGCTTTTGAAGCCATATATCCTGTGTTGAGCGAGTTTCGAAAGAGCTGAGAGAAATAAATTTTCTGAATCTAAAGCTCATGACCACACAACTTCTAGAGCTGACTGTATTTTATTAGCATTGTATATTTATTGGAGGGATGTTTTCGGTGTATTATAGTAAGGTTAATCGGAATCAGAGCAAAGTAACACACGAATATTCACTTTATTTCAATTGTAGAGATAAAATGCTGGTATATGCCTCCTTACATTACCTTGTTTGAACATCTCTCAAAGGAAAGATTTGACGTTACTCCTTCATCTTGCCTTCCAAATGTTTCGCCGATCGCTTATGAGGTGTTACACTACAGCCTCAGCGGAGGCGCCTTCAACTGCTGGAACTATCAAGTACAAAATAAAGCAAAACTTTAGGCGCTCTTGGTACACTGGCCTCTTACTGGTTACCCTAAGTTCGGTAGTTCTCAACGTAATGGAAGATCACAAAAGTGTAGACAAAGTTGCTAAGCATTATCAATTAAAAATCCAGAGACTAAGTACTCTGAAAGAAGAGCTAGAAGATATCCAAAGAGATAAGTTGGACCATATTCATGACAGTTTGGTAGCATTGAATAAGGCTGCCAAGAACCTGGGGTTGAAAGAATCGCTCTTCAATGGCATCGACTATGAGCAAAGAAGCAAGAAACAGGATCAAGTTGAGTACGAAGACATCTCTACCACTTTAAAGAATGTATTTGAAGAAGCATCAAGCTCAGATGCGAATGCTGATCTTGCACTAGAAAGTGAGGCTAATAAGGACAGGCAAGTTGACTCAGAAAGACAACAACATACTCAGCCCATACAAACCCAGAGCTCAATCACACAGGAAGTACAAACAAAAAAGCTTAACAAGTTCTTATAATCTATAATTAAGTTATGACTCTACTGAATTAGCTCCTCCATGGGGAGAAGATTCTGATGGCTCACTTTTCACGCTGCGAAGAGGTGAGTTCTGGCCAACAGCGACACTTGGGCCTTCATTGGATGAACCGTTCGATATGGCAGGAGACAATTTTTGATTGTTTCTTGGTGATGGTGGAGTAAACTGTTCAGAATTCCAGGGATCTCTCATTACCATGTTATGTTGTGGCATTTGGCCGTAGCCTTGGAATGCGTATGGAGGAATAGGTGTATATGGAATTCCAAATGATTGATTATTCATATTATTTCCATCGTTGCCATCACCGTTACTATTGCTACCTGAATTACCTCCTAAGTTGTTGTCTGGGGTTTGTGTTTCCGAAAGAGGTGTGCGGTTGTTGGAAGTCGTGCTTTGGGGAGTTTTGTAGTGGTTCAGTAACTCTGGAATATTGTTCATTATGTTGTCAATTATTTCCATGGCCATGGCATAGCTACGAGATGCCTTCGATCCTATCAACAGAGTCCATCTATATTCATATAATTGATCTTTGCACCAATTTGCATCGTCGGTTGCAGGTGCCGTGACGAATAACATAGATGCAAATGAACCGATGAGCGCAAAATTTGATGTTGCAGAGGAATGCCAGAATGAATGTATATGTTCAGGTTGCAGCTGCTTGACAAAATCAATGGCAGCTGAGAGTCTAGTTTTGGCAGCATTTCTGCAAACAGTGACCAATTCCTGGGATATCCCGGAGTCTAAACATGATATTATCCTTCGGTGGAGACTTATTTCTGCAGCGAAGTATGATAATTGTAAATAACCATTAGAATTAAGCTTTCGTTGTTGCAGGGACGACATCTGTAGATCTTGCGGAAGTGCATGATACCAATCCCGTAACCTCAATTGCAAAGGCTTGGCTAGAGTCAAAACTTGTTCAATTGAAGTGATTGTCTGTAGAGAGTGAAAACTGAAAAAAGTGTCCAGGATGTCGCTCAAAATTTCTGTTAATTTAATCATCTGCTTGAAAATTTGTTTTCCTATCTCGGTATCCGTTGAGCCTTCCATAGAAAGGGCCTCATCAGAGTTCTTATCAGGAAAATCATCATCCATAACATTACTTATAATCCAATTCGTACCCAAAGCAATGTGAGTGGGTCGACTCTCCAACAGCGCTAGCCATTTCTCTTGAACAAAAACTGCCCATGCTAGTCGACGACGAAGTCCTCTTTCCCATTTAGGGAGCTTCCAGTTAAAACAATCTAAACCAAGACCGAGCTCTTCTGATAGAGCTACCACTTGTGAGCATAAGACCCAATTTTTTGAACTGGTGGGATCACATTGTAATAAGAGCAGGCCTGCCTGAACTGTGGACAACTTGGGTCTTTCTGTGACCAAATCAAATGACCTTGTAGCCAGCGACATCAGTCCTTTGACATTAGGCTTTGGATGTAACGACAGATTCGGATCATAATCCCACCAATTGATTGCCAAGATGTAAACGGCTCCTAGCAAGGGGGCACTAAATTCTCTATGGGTTCGACTATACTTTTCCAAAAAAACCTTCTTATGCAAAATGGGGAACGAAGGATGAACTATTCTAAAGTAAAGATCAATCAAAGTTTGTCCATGTGGAGCCACAAATTTTTCAATATTGTCAACTTCGAGCTGTGCTCTCTGGTAGAGATCATGCGAAAAGTCATCTTTCAAAAGAAATTGGACATTATTAGCCACTCTTCGTATGCTAGTAATAGAATTGACTTGTAATTGATCATTGTTGTCAAACCGCATTTTGCTCAAGAGAAGTGGATCATAAACCGAAGTCGGGCCCATGTAAAAACTAGATCTGGGATACTGAAGACTTAAAGTCTTCTTCAACAGGGAATGTCCTTGGATCGTAGAGTAGTCGATCACTGGTTGAATATCCCTAATAGGTATGTTGGGTGGAAGTTCTTGGCGAGCCCTTTTGGAAGCTTGATCTGATGGGATGTCTTGTGGGCGCTTAGGGTTGTCTGTATATGTGCACTTTAAGCCCTTAGCCTCACACTGTTGACAGTTCAAATTATTCGCAGCTCTTGCACATTTTGTCTTTCTTCTTCTGCAAACGTCACAAGGCCTAAATTTTGGTTTCTGCACTTTGGGCCTTCTTGAGTTCTTATTGTTGACGGGTGTTGCATTCGGTCGAGGCTTTTGCTGTAGGAGGACATTCTGAGGATACTGAACCAAACCAGGAGGCGGCACCATACCTTGTTGGATGGCAAAAGACATTTTGGGAGGTATTGCATACGGTACTGGATAAACAGGGACAGAACTGGAAGAATTAGGTGGAGGAATCTTTTTATCAGGATCGCTATGCATCATCGATTGAAGATGCTGCTGAAGGAAAGTCTCTGCTGTAGAGTCATCTACAGAGTGAGTATCCCTGTCATTTTGATCACTATGAGGTCTAGAGGATGGCTCTCTCGGTAGTTTGTCCTTGCTGGGTCTGTCGTTCTCATACAGAGAGCTGTAGTCATCGTCTACAGCAGCAGCATTCCATGGAGAATAACTGACTGCAGCTGAGCCATTTTCTTTTAATGACTGATCTGTTCTTTCTTGTGCCATTTTCTCTATGAATAGGCTAGGAAAATTCCCTTTAACAACCAAGAAAAGAAGTTAACTTGAAAAATGCGTTGATTTCACTACTGGATGTTGGTATCCTTTGAAGTAAATGAAAGTATAAAAAATTGGTCGTGTACATGTTAATATTCATTCACTACCAGAGAATTATATAATGTTGTTAGGATGAGTGGAGGGGCATGAGAGGAGATAAGGAAAAATGGGGAAGGGGCATCAGTAGCAAGGTCGGACTTTTGCGGTCTATATTTTATCAACCCATTTGATTTACATTTGATCTCTTCCCTAGATTCTTGCCGTCTCTACAAGCTGGATGCTTCCGTCTTACGTCTATTATAACCGCAACCATCCACTGCATCCATCAATTCTATCCACCGTTCAGTCAAACACTGATAAGTAAGCTTCTGCGATAAAACGAGCACGAGAATTCAAAAAAAGCTTCATTTCACTGATCTCTTTATCAACATCTTCCATGAATTCGATGATGAAATCAACCAGCTTGTGCTTCATCATAATCTCATTATGGTAGTTGGTCAATAAAAAACTAATGTCGTATCCTTTAATGGGAGTTCTTCGTAGAATCAAAAAGTTCTCTGCTCTTTTGGTCAAAAATCGGGTAAATTTATCAACTAGAATATGTTCAATCTCATCAGACTGCTTAATCTTGATGGATATCCTGACGGAATTGATACTTGGTTCAATCAGAACACGTTCATTCTCATTTCTAGAGACGACTAGCGGATTCAGCAGGATCTCCTTCGTCTTTTTGTTTTCCACTTCGGGATAATTGTGTCTTTCCACTATTTGAGAACTGAAGTTCTCAACGCAGAGAGCAGCGTTCAGAGAAAAGCGCACTGCCGTTAGATATGGACGCAACGTTTGAGACTGAAATGGACTGGTTAGTAATTGTTCCCTTATTCTGACTTGTGAGGGTAAATCCAACTTACCATTTTAGGGGCTATGGATTGACACCGATACGTTCGGGATTGGATATGATGTGTTGGTGTTGATGGAAATACTAATTTCGAGGCGAGGCTCCCTTTGAGAGAGGATGGCTAGGGGAGACTCTACACAAGCATTATTCCAGAGGAGCGAAATTAGGAGTGAAAAATCTGAGAAGACTATTCCGTTTAGGTTGTGCCGAGACATGAACGATCTTTAACGAAACGGTTTGAGCTGGTAAAATATCGTCCATACAAGTCTTTATGTAAATTTATCCCCTTGACCTTCTTCTTGTCCGCCTATGATACAAGGATTCCTGTTGTAGGCTGTGTTTCTATTAAGTAGTCCACTACACAAACGTATCCGCATGTATCTCATCAGTACCTATCTATGTCTCACCACGCTCTCCCTCGGGCCCTTCAAACTACACAATGAAATGGCAGTCTGCTACGGATCAGGATGGAAATACCTACTACTACAACCCTGATACTGGAGAAACGTCGTGGGAGAACCCTGAAGCCACCGCTGAGAATGTTGAGGAGTCTTCAAAAGGAGAAACTGACGATGATTCTGAGTGGAAAGAGTACACCACTGATGATGGAAAGAGCTACTATTACAATGAGAAAACCGGTCAGAGTGTATGGGAGGATCCAAGGAAACAAGAGCCAGAACCAGATGTTAAAGCCGAAGCCGAAGGAGAGATAAAATTCAAAGACTTGAATCTATCTGATTACGTAGTGCAATCTGCTTTAATCGGAGATGAAACACAAGCAAGATCACCAGAACAAAGAGAAACTGAATTTATAGCCATGCTTAATGAAAGAAATATTGATCCAAAGTTACCATTTACGAAGGCAATTTCTTCAATCATCAAAGATTCCAGATATTGGAACGTGGAGGATTCCCTGAAAAGAAACGACCTATACCAATCATATCAAGTATCCAAACAGCAGGAGGTCTTCAAAGAGCAGCAGGATGCAGAACAGTCATTCAAAAACACGTTTCTGAAAGTGCTATCTAACTACCCCGAAATAAAATACTATACAAGGTGGAAAACCTGCTCCAGACTAATCATTGACGAGCCCATATACTCTCTTGGATCTGAGAAATTGAAAAGAAAACTGTTTGAAGAGTATACTAACAGTCTCAGAGAGGAACACGAAAAGAAAACTAATGAACTAAAATCCAACGAACTGCAAGATCTGAAGACGTACTTAAAATCAAGCCTAACGATTGAAACAAAATGGAAAGATATATCCAGTCAATTGATGGAAACGTTCCCTCATCTATCATCTATGGAGCAATTGGGCTGTTACGAACGAGAAATGGACCTCCATTTAAAGGAATTAGACCAAGCTATAAAACTCAATCAAAAGCTTAACTACAGAAAAGACAGGCAGGCAAGAGATTCGTTCAAGCAGGCAATGTCTTTGAAACTAAAGGAGGTTCAGAATGCAAATCTAACGTACTATGATTACATCCAGAACATCAAGGACCTACCAGAGTTTAAAGAAATTTTAGGCCGGAATGGATCTTCCCCTATTGATATATTTTGGGACTTACTGGATAGTGAAAATTATGGACTGCAACAAATATTGATTCAATTATTAATAAAGCCGGAAATAGAAAGCATATCTGATCTTGAGTCTTTCAAAAGAAAGCTCGTCGACCTCAATTATCAGGTCTCTGATAAGAACTCAGATATTCTTTTTGGAATGTTTCAAGTGGAAAAGGAAAAGGAGTTGCAATCAAAAAAGCGGAAAATTACCCCTGAAGTTTCACGACCCAAAAAGAAAATCAATACTTTTGGCTATGGATCCTTTTAATTATCGTTATGTTTATTCTCGTGTCAATAACGTACTCAACCCCATTAATCCTAATAACCCCAATTTAGCATATTTGTTCTCTGTAATCAAAATTGTGACGTATCCCACTTTAGGAAGATAAGCTTTGACACTGCCCAAAACATCTTCATCTCTATCCAAGTAGTTGGATCTGTGTGCATATAAGGACAGGTCATCAGTAGGGTTGTTGTCTCCCTTGGTGAGAAGTAATTGTTTAACTTTACGATCTTTATTCGTAACTTTGTGCTCTCTGAGAACTCTATGCACAATTGGAATTGGTTTTCCTTTAACTTCGTAAACCACTATATCCCCAATATCAACATATTTGTCTCTATTCCACAAGAAGAGGATATCACCTCTTTGAAAAGCGGGCTCCATAGACCCAGACAGAACAACAACTATAGGAGAGTTACTGTTAGTAACCAAGCCCAACCCCTTCCAAAACATAAAAGCGGTGCTCAGAACCATGGCTAGGTTGAGCAATTGAACTAGCTGTTGTCTAATATTCATCGTGGTGAAACTATAGTTGAATAATCCACGTAAATGATGAAGGTTTATTGATATTTGTAGCCGCGAATACTATGGTGAGATGTTGGATGTGAAGAAATACAGGGTACCAAGACAAGAGATTCTATGGCTTAATCTGTTCAAATCGTAAGCATTAATTCAGTATATAAATAAGTATCATCTCCCATTCAAGCAACCACGGTTGGTCCAAAAAACTCGGAATGGATATTTTGGACTCCCAGTTTGTCGAGCTCAGCCCTAACGAACTGCATGTATGAAACAGGCCCAACAAGGTATACTTCATTGTCCGGCGACACCGTTTGGATGTCTGATCTCTGTAGTTTAGCAGACTTGACCTGGTCAACGCCTTCGTTAACTTGTTCTTTGGAGATGTATTCCTTGACTGTCAGTTGTAAATTGAATCTAGCCTTTAGTTGTTTCAACCAATTTCTAAAGGCAGTACTCTTTGAGGTTCTGTTGGAGTAGAAAAGTGTAACTTTCTGACCCCTTTCAAGGGCAGTCTCCATGATTGATAGTACTGCAGTGATACCGATACCCCCAATAAAAAAAACAGCATCCTTTTGAGATTCTTGGTATAACAACTGTCCACCAGGTGGTGCGACAGTGATGATGTCTCCCACCTTCAGGTTATTGTGAACAAATGACGAAATCTTACCATTTTCCAGCAATCTGACAGAGATTCTATAAGTATTGTTGTTTGGCTTGGAAGAGAGAGAGTATTCCCTAGATTTCTCAAACTTTTCCCCGGGTAACTTCCATCTGATGCAGACATATTGACCATCCAAAGGTTGTGCAATCTCTCCTTCTACTGGGGTGAAATAAACTGACTTCACATCGTCACATTCACTTTCGATTTTGGTCACCTTGAACTCTTTAAAATCATTCCACTTTTGTTTCTGGAATTCAGCCCATTCAGCATTTATCAGTATCTGAGCAAGATTTCCGTAAGCAGTTGCCCATGCCTTGAGAAACTCTGGCGTAGCAAGCTCAGGTCCCAAGAGTTCAGCCATTGTCTTCAACAATGATCCACCAACAATTGGGTAGTGCTCGGCTTTAATCTGCAATCCAACATGCTTTACAACGATTTGATGGACGAAAGCAGTTAGCGGACTCAAATCGTCAATGTTTTCCGCATACTTGAGAAGAGCAAACGCTAAGATCCTGGGCTGTTTCAATAGCTTCTGATTTGTCTCATTGAAATATGGTTTGACTTCATCATAATTAGAGATCATGTACTGATAAAACTTGGCAGTCAAAGTTTCTCCGGCATCCTTCAAAATAGGAACCGAGTTCCTGATGAAAGTCTTCTGCTCCTCAGTGAGGTCTTGAATCTGATAGATTTCTGGCGCAGTCATGTTTTTGATAACTTATACTAGGAAATAGCAGAAATTCATGGCTCTTTTTATATAGATTGAAGCTAGGACATTTTTAGTACTCTGTGGCCGGTTGAAACATGATCTTATGTTCAGCTTGACTCGTGGATGAGGGCCTGATCAAAAGAGAATAGTTTGTGCATCCGTCTGCATCAAAGATGACAATCAAAGAGCCTCTAATTGGGTCGTAGTTGCTTACAATTTCATTGAAGGATCACTTTCCATTTAAAAATCAGCCCATTAGCTTTATTCCATAACAAATGGCTTATAAATGTTGTGTCAGCAAAAGAGGGTCTTTCCTATTGGCCAGGGGGGATCCGGAAACTAACTTTTTTCCGTAAAATTTTAATGAATTTAGCGGGCATGCTAGGACATGCTGATACATTGTTTATGAGTCGTTTTATTATGCCGGTTAGCCCGAGAAAGGGGCGGGGCCCCAACTATGCATGAGTTAGACTATACTAGTTGTAATGTGGGATTCTTGAATTGTTTCGTTGCGATTATATAATCTTCAGATTACACTTTTTTAGAGTCGTTATCTTACCTAAGCGTGACACTCGTTGACAACATGGAAGTACTCATTATGGGCAGCAAAGGGGAAGTTGCCTCTGATGATGTTGTCTATATCAGAGATCAAGGGCAAGTACTTGTATTTCCCCCTGAAGACTAGGCTGGAAGGAGGATGCGGGAGGTTGTACTTGTCAATGAAATATTCAGCACCAGCATGCCAGAAGAACTCTGAAGGTGGAACCTTGGGCACTAAATCCCCAACGTGAACAACCCTGATGTAATCTCCCTGAGTGATATCACCTCCAGAATCCAGTTTTTTAATTGCAGCGGTGTTTTCAAAAAGGTTGTCGATATAAACAGCGGTATTCTCATTCCCAACTTTAGGCCCAGCATAGCTCAGTACCAGGGGATTCATACCCATCATTTTCAAGTCTGCCCCGATCAAGGTTGCAATGGCTCCACCAAGTGAATGCCCAGTTACAATGAACTTATAGTCAGGGTATTCTTCATGCAAGGTAGATGAAGCTTCACACATTCTTTTCTCCAAAAGGTCAGAAGTTCCTTTGAATCCTTTGTGCACCTTGCAATTTTTGCAGTTGAAGTCTACACCTGACTTAGTGGCAGCATATGGTTTCCAAGGAATTGGCACAAATGCAAAATCAGCAATCCAATCTTCCAGCGAAGAAGAACCTCTGATTACGACAATAACCCATTGGCGTCCATGATCTACTGCAATATAACCAGCGCCAGGCGTGCCCGCAATAGGCTCGGAAATAAAGGCAACTTCAATATCTCTATTTTCTTTCTTTTGACAGAAGGAAGTGAAGCACTTATCCCCTAATTTTAGTTCACTCATGGGAACCAAGCTCTTGCAATAGGAAGCTTGACAAAAAAGTGCCATTTCATTCAATAGTTTGTAGTTATGGGTGCTTATATGATCAATTCTTGTGAGATTGGCCTCTGCCTCCAAAGATTCAGCGCTGGCGCCATCAGGGAGACACAAAATCGACAGTAAGCAAGCGAGTCTCTTAACATTGAGCTTCATAGTGCGACTTTTAGTTGAAATTTTATAAATATGAGGGGGAGACTTTAGACGTATTATAGTCTGCATTTCTTAGGCAGACAGCAGAATAGAAATTAAGTCATGAGTGACATTCACTATAGTCTTGATTATGACCTGTCTACAGAAACTCCACAGTTAATTACTCTCAAGTTTGCAGGAAGAGAGCTTATTCATGAAGAGAGATAACAAGTAAACTGAAGATGTTCAGAACAACTCAATTGTCTCTCATTTTCGAACTCAACCACAGCTTGGTTGAGTAGCTGTATCGCCGTCCAAATTCAGACTTTATCATCTTTTTTCGATTGCTGAGCTTTGATTGTAGTGACGACTCAATCTGTGGGAATCATCCCTTGCACAGGCGCAAAACCCGCTAAGCTGAATTGTATTACAAATTGTAGCGGGGATTTCAACGCACCGACTTTCCTTAAAACTCCTTGAAAAAGGGTAAGACATCTTAGCTGGCTCACAACAATTTTCCCCAGAAAACGTTCGGTTGACACATAGTCTAGTTCCTATACCTATCTTAACTCTTACCCTCTTCGGCTAGATTGTACAAGAAAATTACTTAAGCCACTCTTTTCAAATGTTTAATCAGCAAGGGTGCGAAATCCCTATCACCCTGATAGGGCAACTTGCTCTAGATCAAACCTGCATTTTACATAGAAGAACCGAAGTTTGTTTATTTTCTGTCAGTAATTGGAGAGAACTATTACGCTTCAGCAATGGTGGTGACGGGTAAATCAGACCCTGTTGAGGAGTCTTACCTGGTCAAAGATGGTGAGAGTAACTACAGCAATTATGAGTGTACATCCCAGAAATCAGATGTTCCTGCAATTGATCCTGTGATTGACTCCTTAGACTTTCCCCTCAGGTTGAACGAAGGTACAGAACTAGAAGACGCAGAACATGCTGATGATATGCGCAGTTTGAAGCAAGATTGGCTACTGCACGAGGGTATAGTTTGGTACAAAAGACCAACTGTGGCGATGGCATGTTTGACAATATTCTTAACATCCTTCTCCGTAGGTTTATCTACACCTTCACAAATTGTACTCTCCATAGAAATAATATGCCGAGAGCTTAACAAGCACGAGTCAATGCCATGTAATGTCCCTGCGGTTCAGACTATGCTATCTGAATTGCAGAGCTCCACTCAGATTATTGGAGGATTGTTCATGGTTTTGGTGTCGGCTAGGATTGGTAGATTATCCGATATTTATGGAAGAAAACCCATTTTTGCCTTCATCGTTTTGTTTTCATTGATCTCAAAGTCTCTGTTATTAGTATTTCTTAACCCGCAAATCATTGGATCGTATCACAAAGTATGGTTGATCATTATAATGTCTTTGGAGAATTTGGGAGGTGGAATGATATCGCTGCTTGGAATCGTCCACAGTTATGTGGCTGATATTGTTCCTGTTCATAAAAGGATGTACAGCATTGGTTTGGTTGCTGTTGGTTTGTACGTGGGAATGTCACTGGGGCCACTTTTGAACTCTGTCCTTTTTTCCCATTTCCACTCCAATATTCTCTCGTTGCAAGTAGCTTGCATTCTGTTATTAGTGGAGCTGTTACTCATACTGTTTTTCATTCCAGAATCTAGGTCTTCAAGAGCCAGGAACAAGAGTAGAACAACTTCCGAATCGTCTAGACAAACGTTTTTGGAGCTCCACAGGTTGAACCAAGAGCAAGTTCAACCACTACGCAAGAAACTATTATTGCATTTAACTACTTTCTTTCATCCTCTCAAAGTTTTATGGTTACCCAAAACACGGTATATTGATCATTCGGACCATGATAGAATCAAGTCAAGCTACATTCCAAGGACAAATGTTATCATTGTGGTCTTCATGGACACTCTCATGTTATCTATCCTTCTTGGATTTGGCCAAGTCTCTGTGATCTATGCAACTTACGTTTTTGACTGGGATTCTTCTATTATGGGTTACTTTATCTCTGTCTCCATGATCAGCAAGACACTCACCATACTTGTACTCTCTGGCATGATTTTGAAGCTACTGGAGAAGTTCTTTAGATTGGATAAGAAAGGTATCGACAATATCGACTTGACGCTAATGCGTAGCAGTTTTGTGTTTGAATTGCTGGCGATGATTTTAATTATAAATGCTTCTAACTCTGCACAGTTTTTTATTGCAACCTTACCAGCGGGACTTGCTTCTCTAGCTTCCCCTGCTATGCACACAGCATTACTTAAGTATGGTAACCCCAACGAGGTTGGCGAATTATTTGGAGGAATTACGTTTTTCCGGAACCTCTTCATTTTGATCGTGCCACCACTGTTGCTTTATGTTTATTCCCAAACTGTTGCCTATAACCCAGCAATTGCTTTGTACATCTGTTTGTTCATTATTGGGATGGTTGTGACTTCTTCATTTTTCTTGAGGAAGCTGGATTTGAGGACCTGCACTGTAATTACGTAAGCACGTGATAAATAATATATTGTAAATTCCAAGTAGTTAGATTTTTCTTATTTCAGGACCCAATGTTACGGACAAGGGCTCAGTCATTGTTGAATAATGGCTTGCTCAGAGACTTTACATTGTCTCAGGTTCGGCGTAGGAGTAACGCCACGTTCATTCGAAGGGGGAAGAAAATCCAACCGCATAATATTTCCAACTCCAAGACGAACACCAAGGCCTCCAAATCACAAACATCACATACGAACTTACGAGATAATATCAACCCTACGTTGCATTTACTGGGAAATGAACTTTCCAGAGATGAAAATCCATCTCATCTGAAGCTTTCTACAAGGCAAACTCGGCCAGTTTCACTCATAGATGAGGAGGTCACATATGATGCAGAGATTCACTCAAGAATTTCGAACGTGATCCAGCGGGATCTTTCAAACATTGTGAACAGTATTAAGGCCATGAAATACTCTAATTTTGAAAACGTATTGTTGAAAGAGTTTGTGAAGAATGACATGGAGGGGTTTATTGCAAAAAATGAAGCTATCATAGATCATATTGCAAACGTTGTCCAAGAAACCATAGAGAAACGTTTTTTGAGTTTAGCAGAACATAGCACCGAGAGATTTTATGAGGAATATTTGACGTTGCACTTTCCAAAACTCCATGAAGCTCACTTGTCCCTTTGGAGGAACTTTTTGAGAAACAGACCTTTAAGTCCCATTTTAGAGCATGTAATTTACCTTGGATTGAAGCCACATATCTTGTTGGACACTTTTAATTCCCCTTACAACACTCAGAATATTCAGAAACAAAATATGACCTTTAACACCATAGACATCACAAACCCCGTTGAATGGTTTCCAGAGGCAAGAAAGATGAAGAGAAAGTTCATTATGCACGTTGGGCCCACGAATAGTGGAAAGACATATAATGCTTTGTTAAAGCTTGAACAGTCCAAGACGGGTTATTATGCAGGTCCACTTAGATTGCTAGCTCGTGAAGTATACGAGAAGTTTCAAAAAAAGGGTGTACAATGCAATCTATTAACAGGAGAGGAGGTAATCCCCGATTATGACGACTTTGGAAATCAAGCAGGGTTGACCAGTGGGACCGTCGAGATGGTCCCAACCACTGAACTATTTGACGTCGTCGTTTTGGATGAAATTCAGATGATTTCTGATCCAGATAGGGGACAGTCATGGACGAATGTAGTAATTGGAGTTTTAGCAAAAGAAATACATCTCTGCGGAGAAGAATCCAGTGTGCCTTTGATTAAACGGATTATTCAAGAGACTGGGGACGAAATTGAAGTCAACAAGTATAATAGATTGGGCCAGCTAATAGTTGATGAAAAGCCTATTGATATATCAGATCTCCGGAGGGGGGATTGTATTGTGAGCTTCAGTAAGAACATGATATTGAATACCAAATCTCATATCGAAGACGTAACCAAGTTCAAATGTGGTGTTATCTATGGTGCCCTGCCCCCAGAAGTTCGATCTAGAGAAGCCCAAAAGTTTAACGACGGAGAGTATGATCTTATTGTTGCCAGTGATGCAATTGGCATGGGGCTTAACTTAAACATCAATAGAGTTGTCTTCACAACCTCACAAAAGTATGACGGCCGGTCCAATATGATATTGTCTGACTCCCAGTTCAAGCAAATAGGAGGAAGAGCTGGAAGATTCGGTGTTAAATCTTCCGCTGATAATAACAAGCCTCCCATTGGCCATGTTTCAGCGTTTGACGCGGATATCTTGGACAATATTAGATCGGGGATTAATGCTAAGATTGAGTATCTAAAGCATGCAATGTTGTGGCCAACGGACGAACTTTGGATCAAATACTACTCAATGTTCCCTCGAGGAACCACACTGGTGCAAATGCTGGAAAGGTTTGAGGAGGATCTGAAAAAATTAGAGTCTAGCTCAAACGGGCTATTCCAAGTAAGTCCCACTGAATTCAAAAAAGAGGCTGGAAATTTCTTCTGTAATCAATTAGACAAAAACCTTCAATCTCAATTTCTGATAACAGATCAGATCAAAATGTTGAATGTGCCCATATCATTAGGTACAGAACAAAGCATGAATGCTCATCAGAATTATCTCACTGGAGTCAAAGTTGATGCGATCAGAGATTATTTGGAGACAGTGATTAACAGAGATGTGAAGAGCATTCTGGATACTAAGGTTATAGCTATGCTTTTTAACAAAGTTACGCGTCCGAGCAGGCCACCAGAAACCAAAAACAAAAGGAATGCGGGAAGAGGCAAACCACAATATGAGGAACTTAGATCTCTGGAAACCATCCACAAGTTAATTACAGTATACACATGGCTAAGTTATCGATACAGTAAGAACTTTATTGATAGGGAAGGTGTTACAGAAATGAAGGACATAATAGAGAATACTATTGTGAAGGAGTTGGATAATATCAGAGCTTTCCAACTAGAAAACGATAGATTTAGTATTAGTAAGAAATCCAAGAGGAAATGAGCAATCACTTATGAATTTGTAAATAGTATAGATAGTGATAATATATCTTAGACTTGCTAATCAAGTATGATTTCATCGTGTTCTTCATTTTCGCCTCTAATTGCATCGAAAAATGGCATATTCATAGCATCATTTGCAGTAATTCGTTTATTTGGATTCAATTGGAAGCATGCTTTAAGAAGCTCTAAAGCATCTCCGTATTCTTTTCCAAGTGGCGTGTCTTTTACAGATCCATCCTCGTTTAATGCTTCTAATAGTTCTAATGCAGGGGAATCTGGGGCAAAGGCACTTACACTGGTTTTGTTATCAAAGTCGATAGCCCAGTATATAAGTTCTCCCAGTGAAACATGTTGCACGTCAGGGATGTTGGTTTCTAAGCATAATCCATGTAATTGAGCACATTTCTTCATTTTGGCAAGGGAAAATATACGTGTCAGTTCAATTAAGGCATTGACATCGTTCGGACATTGAAAGAACGGGTATCTTCTACTTAGTAAGCTGAGAAGAATAATGCCAACAGACCAGATATCTAGTTTCATGGTCTGGTTAGTGCATTTAAATAACACCTCAGGAGCTCTAAATCCTCTAGTTCCAGCTCTATTAGCTCTTCGGGAAGATCTCTGATCATCTTTCAGGTAGCCTTTTTGCGAAATTCTTAAACTCTGAGGAAGATCATCTAAATTCACTCCTCCTTTTGTACACGCACAGTTCAGCGAGGCATCTCTGAATTTATTGGGTTCCTTTTCTGCAAGTCCAAAATCCACTAAAACACCTCTTCTCCTGAATGGGTCGTATAGGAAGTTGGTTGGTTTGACATCTCTATGGATAACGCGCTTCGAGTGTACAAAACTTAGGGCTTTGAAAAGTTCATGCATGTATACCTTGATCCCATCTAGTGGTAAGTCTCTGTAAAAGTCACGAAAGTCAGAATGACTGTAAAAGGGAAGTACAGCTATAATTTGGTCTTCGAATCGTAAAGCGTCTATAAGTGGGGCAATGTTGTCGCATCCTGTAAAGTTGTAGAGCAATTGCAGTTCATTAAATATTCTTTGCGGTGAAGATGTAACATAAATCCTTTTTAAAGCAACAATATTATGCTTCTTGCTCTTCGTGACTGGAGAGCTCCAAATAGGACACCCACTCATTTTGCGGTTCATTCCGGTTAAATCTTTTGCCTTGTAAACCGTTGAGAAAGTTCCTTCTCCAACACGATCTAATAATGCATATCTGTGGGATAATGTGGGAAAAGTTGTGTATAAATGCTCAATTTCTTCTTTAACCTCCTCATTAATATCATCATCTTCGTCATCGTCTTTTTTGTCTCGGGTTTCGTTTTCTGGCTGTGTATTTGGTTGTTCAATCTTTCCACGATCGACGTAGTTTGTGGGAATGCATTGTTTTGTTAAATATTCTGTCTCATCCGTATCTTGTACGACTTCAAGTTTATGTGCATCATTGAATGTAGCGGTGTTTAATTCATTATTTTCTCCAGAGGTATCAATTTCTTCAGTTTTATCGTTTGCTTGCGTTGATTCAAAACCAGTTTTTTCCACCGGCTTAATTTTCATAATTACTTGTGTATTTTCCCCTTCCTTTTCTTTCTCTAGTTTTCTTGTCTGACTGTTTGCATCTCCACTGTTGCTTTTTTTAGCATTGCTCAGACAAAACTGAGCGTTTATGGTACTATTATCAACAACGGCTGTTGGAGTGGAAGTCGGTTCCAGCTTCTGCTGTGCAGTCTGGGACTTGGAAGATAATGCCTCTATTTGATTGCTCACCGTTTTTGCTCGCTTTAAGTTCTTTTCAGTGTCGTCGGTATCCTTTATTGAAGCGCCCTTCAGACCGTGCTTCTTACCAACACCTTTCTCCTCCGGCTCACGGCCTTCTTTCAACGGAAAAGAGCTTCGAATGACAAAAACTGACGATGAGTGGTCATTTGAATCTGTGAAAGGATCGTCTTGCACTGAAGCCTGGAACTGCTTGATGGGAGCCGCCGACTTAGAGCTTCTCCAACTAGGGGACACTCTGTTCAACGAATGAAGCCGCTTCTCTTGCGCTTTTTTCAGGACATCAAGTTTCAAAGGTGAAGATGTATTTACTTGAGTTTTAGACCGTCTCATCATGTGAGGAATTAAAAGGCTGACTGATATCAAACGGGTTTGGTTCAGAACAAAAGGCTCTCTCTAGCTTTTTTTTAGGTGCAACGCGTAAACAAAGTCGCGATTACGCAGCAAAATAATATTTGGAATGGAATGACTAGAGTCGAAAAGTTATGATACATAATGCTATTTAGTTGATGAATGGAAAGTATTTGCGAGTCTCTGTTCTAGTTCTGTCATATCATTTAATAGAGTGTCAAAAATAGCCGATACTGTGGGGTGTAACACTATTGGTTCCTTGAGAGATCTAAATGAGTGGATGGAGGGCTGCTCTGTGATTGTAGTCATCTTATCATTTACAAATGATATGCTTGTGGTTGGAGTGGGTTCATAGGAAACATTTGAATTAAGTGACGAATTTCGTTTGACTAAAGACCCTTCAGAATCACCTTTTTGCATGGTGATTAACAAATCGGTAGGGTCCATTGGTGGCGACGACGGGTCGTTGGTGGCAGGCAAGGATGAGAACGAACCGTCTTTCTGTTGGCTTGGTGTAGTAATTAATGCTTTTGATGATAAATCGAAAGTTTTCACAGAAACTGGAATACTTGTATGAAACTTCAGATCTTCAGAGTTCTGTTCGGAAATGGGATGACGCGCTGTTAGTTGTGGAGATGAGCCAGTACTAAAATCTTCATCTTCATCTGGCGAAAATGTTCCAATAGATTCTATATCAGGATCAGTGATCTTCGCAGGTTGATGAAGAATTAGTTCCGAAGGACCTACAAGGTTTTGAATGTTGCATAGCCCATGATCGGATCTTTCGATGTTGTTGAAATGAGTATCTAGCTCCTGAATTGATTCGTCATTGTAATCGTCAACTTGTTGGTCATGGTCACTTTCTTGCTCTTTTGCTTCTATTTCATACGAATCAAGGTCTTTGATTAAAAAATTGTGCTTGTTCAACCGCTTGTTTTTGAAAATGTTCAAAGGAACAACCGAATCTGAATAAACTTCACTCAGTATTTCAGTCTCTTTGTCCTTCTCTTTATCCCCCATATCTAAATTGTCGTTCTGGAATTTCACAGACTTGCGGGTAGTATCACCTTCCAAATTATGGGACACACCTATTTCGTCACACGTGAGATCCAAAAGCGATGTCTCTTTGATCGTGGAGTTTGAACCAAGAATGATTTCCTTATTAGTTCGTTCGGCTTCCTCATTCTTCCAGCAATTTAGCCTCGCTAATCTCTCAGTATAGGTTTCCAGTATTTCAGCAGGAGCAAATCCAACATTCTTCGCAGAGGGATCCTCGATATTAATTTTTCGTACAAGCCACCAGTATCCGTCGTCGTCGTTCAAAAGCTGCACGGCATCGTCTTTTTTTAGAGTGATGTGCCCCGAATCAGGGCCCTGAAAATTATACAGGGAATAAAGTCTATCTGGAAGCAATTCTGTGGGCGGAAATGAAGGAGGGGATGGCAGTGTGTCATTGATCAGCTTTTCCAGCAGCTTTGATCCGTCATTATCATCATCGGTGTGCTTATCTTGTTTATCATTATTATAGTCGTCTGAATTATTGTCTGTTACCAAACGATCGTTAGGCGATCCTCCTAGCGACGGCGTATTTCCATCTCGACGCATCTTGGCCTTGTTGTAGATCCTTCCAAGGTTCAAGTCCTGTCTCAAAGAGTTCTTGACCTCAGAAGCCACGGATGCTGAACCCTTAGTATTGGTGTTTATTATCGTGGAAGACGTACCAGATTCTTCACTGAAAGATCGTTCGTGACCGGGCCAGCCAAGCAATTCAGAATCCAATGGAGCCGGACGGCCGCCTAAGATTAGCGGATCGATACTGATGGGATTCTCTTCCATCTAGTGGCGACTTAGTGGTGTGAAGCTATGTGATGTGAGATCAACAGAGGAGAGAAGGAAAGGAGACAGGAACCGAAACGCGCCTTTCTCGATTCTATTTTGTCACAGTGCATTGAAATAGGTCGAGATGTCTGATGGAAGAAAGGTTAAGTATGACTATGAATTATTACGGAGATTTATATGTATGCTACATATGTGCCTTTTTTCAATAAACGAAAGCATATTTTGATTTGTGCCGGATTCTTTCTCCGTAAAAGTAAAAGATGATGGGTAAGGGGATCAATGATGCGGCGAATAAACCTATCAAAAGACCTGCCCAATTAATGCCCATAGCTTCAAACATGTAGCCGGCAAACAGTGGGAAACAGGCTCCGAATGATGATCTTAAGAACGTGTTGGCTGCCATGGCGGAAGCAGCAAACACCAAATATGCATCAACCAGGTAATTTAAGCATTGGTTGAAAATTGTGATCAATCCAAATCCAGAGAACAATCCTGACAATGTTGGAACAATCCAATGGACTTTATGAGCGTAGTGGCCTGACCAACAGAACCACAAGAGTCCAATTGGAAATGCAATGCCACCAACAATTGAAGGCACCAAACGAGCTTCAGGAGTACGTTTTATACCCAGTCTTTCAATTTTGCGGTTGTAGCTTAGTTCATACCAAATAAGGAAGGCACCTCCCAGAAGTTGTCCGATGATTAGTCCAAAATAAGGCAACTCAGCCACACCTTCAGTCATGTGGTACCCTTTGTTGAATACCAATGGGTATGCC
Organism: Komagataella ulmi; assembly: GCA_023213065.1. NCBI lineage: Eukaryota > Fungi > Ascomycota > Pichiomycetes > Pichiales > Pichiaceae > Komagataella > Komagataella ulmi. Next base: position 1,788,198 of record JAKWAZ010000001.1, read on the forward strand.
GTAAGGAATAAATACAGGATTCCGTATATAAAAGCAGTGTAAATGGAGATCAGTAGCAAAATTGGTTCAGTAAACAGCATCTTCAATGGTCTTGTAATATTCTTTTCACAGATTTCTTTGATCGAAAGAGTAACTTCCTCATGGGGGGCTTGGATCATCCAGTTTCCAGTACGTCTTCTCAACGTGACAGCTTTGTTAACGAGAATGATGGGATGGTGCGTTTCCTCATAGAAAAACACAGAGACAAAACCGGCAGCACCCAGCATACCCAGGATGTATTCGATCCATCTCCAGCCCAAATATGACTTGGCAATAAATGCACCAATGATAGGGGCCAACAATGGACCGCAAAAGATAGTCATACCAAATATTGTAATGGCAATACCCCTACTACCACTGCCAAACATATCAGCGAAACCAGCAGGAACTACCACCATAGGTCCTGAGCCTATGGCACCAGTGAAAAATCGGCAAATCATGATAGTTTGGATATCTTGAGCAGTAGCTACGGCAAAACTGAATAACATGAATCCCAAGGAGGACACGAATAAGACAGGTTTTCTACCATACAACTCTGAGAGAGGGGCCCAGACAACTGGACCAGTAGCAAACCCAATGACGAACAAGGACACACTTAAAGTGGAGACGACATTGATCACTCCGTATTGAGCACTTATATACGGTATAGCAGGGGAGAACACGGCAGAACCGAAAGCAACACAGAATGCATTGAGGCCGATTAACAGACACATTCTAATTTTTTTCCCCGTGGACCAATTCTGAGGAAACAATGGATCGTTTGGGCCGTCGAATGCAACTATGTACTGTTCCCTATCAGGTGCTGGTGGGGGATAAGGTCTGCCGTTCCCCATCGGAAGAAGAGGGGCTGACTTGTCAGTGTCCTGTTCAACGGCATAAGCGTTGGTCAATTTCCGTGAGAGCTCTCTTGACAAGTTAACATCACTCTCTATTTTTGACAAGACATCGCAATCTACTTCGTCCTGCAAACCAGCGTCGTACTGAACTGGGGATGCTTGGGGTTCATAATCCATTGTGGACTTTGAGGTGGAAGATCCATATTCTTCGGGAGACTGCGACTCACGCGACAGTGAACTATCTTCCAAATGTTTCGAAGAGGACGAAGGCTCTTGTAACGACATTTTTGAGTGCAACGCTGTGGCTTTAAAATTTGAGAATAAGAAGTTGGAGGCACACGGCTTTTAACATGAATAAGTAAGAAAAAGAAAGGCGGAGACTTTACGAATAAGCTATTAGTAACAAATATGCGCTTTGCTGTAAGGTTACATATTTTTCGGCAAGTGTGCTCAGCCGGTAGTTCGCGGAGCTACTTTTTTAGTTGAACATCGGTCTCCGATCCGCATGGGGGCTCCTCTTTGCTAGCCATAAAAGTAGGAGGAGGGAGTCATAAACCGAGGTTCAGGCACCAGTTTGCAGCGGACATTAGCACAATTTTATTATGTAAATACGGCACGGCTTAAATATTTTAGTTTAGTTTGCAGATCTGTAGATGGCTGTTATTGCCTATTGCTGTTAAGGATAATCTTCAGCCCTAAACTGCTTCCACAGGAGAAGGATCTAGAGAAAAAAAAAAAATTAAAAATACCCGGTCCACAGTTTTATCTTGCTGAACTATTTCAGTCGCCTACAGACATCCAACATCCATCGTTTGGTATGTCAGTTCCCATCTTCCATGATCTATCTCACCTTTCAACAGCACATCACGTGCACGCATCTCACGCAGTTGACGTATCTGGGAGTTGAATCCACTGGGTTTTCACCTCTTCAACCACTTGCGACGATCACAACTTTATGAGTTAAAAAAGGCAAAAAAAATGTCCGCTTCCCAAATTTTTCCGACACGTTCTAAGCTGCCTCTGGGCAATAGCAACAAGCAGAACGATATTTCCATCGATAGAGTCATGAGTGAATCGGTGCCTCTCTTGCAACACAAACAGACCGTTGAATCTTTATCAAATTCCAACTATATATCGAATGCTGAACCTACGTTGTCTGATAAAGTTTCCTATTATCTACCCTGTGTCAGCTGGTTGCCCTCGTATAACTGGCGGTTTTTCTTCGGTGATTTGGTAGCTGGTCTATCGTTAGCATCATTTCAAATGCCATTGTCGATGTCCTATGCTACAGCTATTGCCCGGGTTCCTCCCATTTGTGGTCTTATTGGTCTGATTATTCCTCCCATGATTTATACCGTCTTTGGTTCGGTTCCGCAGATGATTGTTGGCCCTGAGGCAGCCTTGTCGTTAATTGTTGGAACAGCCATTGAACCGTACACTCATGAAAAAGGCATCGATGTGGTTGATCTGGTGATTGTCATAACTTCAGTCTCAGGTGCAACTCTTTTGGGCTTCGGTTTGGCTAGATTTGGATTTTTGGACAATGTTCTCTCCACCTCCCTACTGAAAGGTTTTATTGGTGGTGTGGGTCTTGTGATGCTTATTAACTCATCAATTACTGAACTGGGTCTTTCGGAGATATATGAAAATCTGGACCCTGAAGCTCGTTCGATGTATCATAGGGCACCTTACCAGAAACTGAGATTCGTGTATCGCTACTTCCCAGAAACTCACAAACCAACAGCATATCTCTGTTTTGCATCCCTGTTGGTGTTACTATTGATCAGAACTGTCAAGTCCTGGTGTATCTCTCGCAATATGAACAAGGCTGTTTTCGTTCCTGAAATTCTGATTGTTTTACTTATCACTACAGTCTTATCGTGGGCAACAGATTGGCAATCAATGGGAATCAAGGTGCTTGGTCATGTGAATACCAAACACTTCAAATTCTCATTGCCTTTCTGTGGAGACATTGTCAAATATTACAATCCTCTGATTGGTGCTGGGTTTTCTTGTGCTATATTGGGATTTTTTGAAAGTACAACTGCTTCGAAGTCATTAGGTTCCATGTATAACCTACCAATCTCTTCAAACAGAGAATTAGTTGCATTGGGTTCTATCAATCTAGTAGGTTCCATGTTCGGTGCTCTGCCTTCTTTTGGAGGATATGGCCGTTCCAAGATCAATGCCTTAAGTGGAGCCAAGACTACAATGTCTGGATTCTGCATGGCACTAATTATTCTTATTGTGACAGTATTTTTCATGTCTTACCTGTTTTATCTTCCCATTTGTATTCTCTCAGTGATTATTTCTACAGTTGGTTTTTCATTATTAGAAGAGATTCCTAAAGATATTTATTTCCATTGGCGAAATAGCGGTTATAATGAGCTCCTCACATTTTTTGTAACCATTATAGCCACTATTTTTTACTCTATAGAGGCAGGAATCATTTTGGGTGTCCTGTACTCATTGGTACGTGTTGTCAGACACAGTGGACAATCTCGTATTCAAATATTGACCCGCTCTTCCGCCCTGGATACTTTTGTCAATGCAGACGAACCACAGGAACAACGCAGTGATTCAATCTTGGACAATTCATCAGCATGTTCAGCTCACTCTACCGTAGATGGCTGTTTAATAATCAAAATTCCAGAACCACTTACATTCATCAATTCTTCTGACTTAAAAGCTCGTTTGCGAAGAGTTGAGCTCTACGGATCACCCAAAATACATCCAGCAACTCCTCGTCTGAGGGATGAGAACTTGACCCGATATGTCATCTTTGATTTAAACGGCATGACAGATTTAGACTCTACCGCTGCTCAGATTTTGTACGATATTGTTCACAATTATAAAGAGAGAGGTATTTGTATCATGTTTGCCAGAGTTCCCACATTCAAGAAAATTAGAGCCAGATTGGAAACATCAAAGGTTAAGCAATTGCTTGTTGAGGTTGCCAACGACATAAGAAACATGACTGGAGCAGAAATTCAAGGAACTTCCAAAGATATTTCAAACTTACCCTATTTCTTGACAGTGGACGAAGCTCTAAAGGCAGTAACCGAAATTAACGTTTCCTCCGGATACTACGACTTGTCTAGCTACCTGAGCAGTCTGCCACCATACTAAATGAAATAGTTGGACCGCCATGTTAAACACGCAAGTTTAAAATTGTTAATATATTTATTGATGAAAGTATGCATTGGGTCAGGAAATCCTGGTTAATTAGCAATTAACAACCTATTCAAGGGTTTGCCATTCTGCTAGTTGGTTTGCCTTGTTTCTCTTTTTTCTTGTCCTATTTTTCTAAGCCGTATCTCTAGTACAAAAATCCTTACAAAAGCCTTCTCCAGCCTTCCCGCACCAATGAATATTTGGTTTCCATGGATTTGTTATCAGAGGATAAACTGCTTTGCTCTTGTATGACGTACTTTTCCCATTTACTCTTCTTCTTGTATACAAGCACCAAACTAGTGTCGTTGACCCAACCTATCTCAGCATCGGTGTTGACATCTTTATCGTTTTGATCAATCAGACGAGCAGAGCAAAAACTCCAAGTCGAATGAAAATACTTTGGGAGAACTGTAATATTGTTTAAGAGATGTTTATTATTGATGTTGGTGTTTTCATGATCAACATGGAAAATATGGAGAGTGCCCTTGTTAGAAAGGACTGCAAGATTGGTTCCTGAAGGAGAAAACTTGAGAGCTGTAACCAAAGCGGTGTCCATTCCACGTCTGAATTCAAACAACAGGCTACCTGTCGTTGTAGAGTGTATTCTGATTATTGTTCCTGCTATTGAAGCCGACGCCACCATAGTGTTTTGCTGGTTTAAAGCAACCTTCTGAAGCTTACTTTTATGTGCCTTAACTAGCGTAACCTTATTCTTGGTTGATATATCAACAACCTGAATCTGGCCAACCGCTTTTCCTGGAATTGCTAATAAAGAAGATCCAGTAGGATTTGAGGCCCCATTTGAGGTAGAGATGGATCCGATATTGTCATGATAATCACAGACTCCAAACTCGTTAGTAAATGTCTCAATTGTTGTTATCAGCTTGGGCGGAGAATTGAACCCATAAACATAAGCTTTATTATAAACCAAGACAATTATCCTGGTTCTGGATAACATAACATTCAACACGGGATTCATAAACTCTAGAGATAGCGATTGTTTCTGCTTCAAATCGTCCCATATTATTACTTTGTTTATCGGATACTTTGGATTGTGTCCTCCTCCTATCAACGCCAAGTAGTTTGTCCTGTACAAGATTGCTATGTTTCCAATTGAAGTCCCTTCTTGGGAGGAGCCGTTAGAGAACCATCTCTCGACTTTCAGTTCCATTGGATCAGTATTGAAGACTTTGAACCCATTCTCATGACAGACGGCAAAACATGATTGATCTTGGTTGAATGAACAATTGAGCAGAGATTTTGGACTCGGGGGCTTCTTCGTGAGGGGCTGATGCGTATTCATAATGAGATGAGATGTGGAATAACTTGTTGCCGATTACTAGCTCGCGCGATAAGGACAAAAGATTATGTAAGAGAGGAAGTATATGATGAAATTAAAATCTGGTAGAGGTTTAAACTATAATACTTGTCATGTAAATATGGCAGTAAATAAAGCTCGTAAAGGCGTGCTCTCAGTTCGGCAGAGTAGGAGTTAGTCTTCCGTTAATCCTTCGTCTTCGTCTTCGTCATCACTCCCTTCATGCAATCTCTGAACTAATGCGTCTACATCTTGGTTTAACAAGTTTTCATATCCTATGGTCATGTTCAGGCTTAATGCTTTGTTGAGAAGCTCTGAAGAAATGGTATCATTTGGAGATATAGACAAAGCTATGTGTAAAGTCTGTATCGCTTGGTCTATCTTGTTCATCTTGAGATAAATCAGTCCCATCGACGCATAGATGTTGGAGTCTTTACTATCGATCTTGCGAACGTTCTCAAAATACTCCAGTGCCGTCTGAAAGTTGCCCAGCTTACGGTTAACATGTGCTAGGTTTGAGTAGATTGAATAATACAATTTGGAATCAATTTTCAGATTATGAGCTTGCTCTAGCGAACGATTGAACATGTGTTCGGCTTTGGAAAGCTCTCCTCGGTGGTAGTAGATGATTCCAAGCTCATTGAGCAACAATGGATCCCTATCACATATCAACATGGAATTGGTGAGATATTCATATGCAAGAGTTAAGTTGTTCATTTGTAGGTACTGCATTCCCAAGAACAAGTATGGAAGGTAGGATCCTGGGAAAAGCCGTACGGCCGTGGAATATGCACTAATAGCTTGTTCATGTTCTCCTTCGATGGCAAACGTATGAGCAAACCCTATCCAAGCTGGGGCAAAATTAGGGGCCAGCATGGTGGACTTGCTGAAGAATATTCTTGATTCATTTATTTTTTTGATGGAAATGTAGTATATTCCGATGCTTAGCCAAGTGATGTAGTGGTTGGGGTGGTACTCTGCTAATTGATGAGATACTAAGAACAGTTTGTTCTTTGCATCCAATTCATAAAGACAACTCAAATATAGTGGTAAAGTATTAAAGCTGAATTGGTTGTCCTTCAAAATCGTCTCGCATACACTTAGACAGGTATTAAACTTGCACTGCAAGAATAATAGTTCAGCTTTTGCTAAATTCAAATCATTATTTCCCTTTAAATTGTATTCATCCTGAAGTTTCTGTTCATTTTCTAGGAACTTGGAAGAATGGGCCAATTTGTTCAATCTAGTTGAGTAGAGCAACTTCACTAACTCATCAGCCTGGTCAAAATTAATTTGCTCCAGCAACTCCCATTCATCTTGGGGACTTAAGTAGTTATTAGTAATTAGTTCATCAAATGCCTCGTAACATTTAAAATCTGCTAGAACGGCTTCCCTGAAACAATCCTTAGCTCTATCAAAGTTGTTCATGTTCATGTAGATCTTGCCCCGCAAATAGCACATAGAGGCCTCCAGTTTAATTCCTCCATCGGTATAATTATCAATATCCACATCTTCAAAGTCTACTGCATCTGTAACATCCTCATCCATCTTGTAGGGGTTAAACTCTCCGACAACATCTAATGCTTCATCCCATTCCTCTAGTGCTATTAGACATAATCCACAAAGATATTTGCATGATAAACTGTCTTCAAACTGATCTCCTCTTAATAAGTTCCTAGCTGTAAGAAAACTTCCTTGTTGAAAATGGACTTGTGCCAGCCAGAAGGCATCATTTGGGTCATTTGTTATGGACAATACCTTATCCCCAATATACTGAGCAGTGTTGTAATGATGTTGCATTAAAGCATCATGCCTCCACAATCTTAGTTTATCAGCCAAGCTGAGAGGTTTCTTGGTTGTAGAGACCCCTGGAGCACCGGCCACGCCGCCACTGGTACCTAAAAAAGAGACCCCTTCTTCAAATTCTGTGTTAAACCCGTTGTTTGGATCAAATTTAGGTGTTGAGAATGCCTTGTTAGGTACGCTTCCACCGTTATGGCCCATTGGTCGACCAGTTACCTTTGAGGAGTTGTTAGGTGTCAAAACTGCTCTTTTATGGCTCATAGACGGTGATATTGTCATCATAGAGCTATTGTGTTGGGAGTGGTTGTGAGACATTTACACAGGAAATCTAGTTATCTTGGGTTCAATAACTAATGGTGTGTGTCTTGGACGATCGCGAAGGAAATATTACATGTTTTCCTACTACTTATCTATCTACAAACTTTTAGCACCTAAAACAATATTGTCAATCAGTCTGGCTGTGCCGGTGGTTGCTCTGGGTACATGGATTGCAAGGCTTACAATAATGGGTTTTGTCTTGTCCACCTTTTCTGAGGAATTGAGCTCATCTAAAGTCTCGTATTCATTGACGCAGACATACTCCAGATTCCAAGATGCTTTGACTCCATTTGTGTACTCCTTCAATGTTTCAAGAACAACTGATTCCAGATCCTCTGCCGTACAGTTTTCTGTGTCATAGACTTCCTTTGCTGCCAGCAGTGACCGGTAAATCTGGGAAGCTTTCATTTTTGTTTCCGATGATAAGTATTGGTTCCTGGAGCTCATCGCCAATCCTGAATTTTCCCTACAAGTCAAAATTACACGGATATTCGTGGGAATCAATAGGTCCTTTACCATCCTCCTAACTACAATTGTTTGCTGGATATCCTTGGATCCAAAGTATGCGTTGTTGGGATACACGATGTTGAAGAGTTTGCAAACGACAGTCGCCACACCGCGGAAAAACTGAGGGCGGAATTTGCCTTCTAATTGTTCACTGACTCCGAGCACTGTAACGAACGCCCCTTTTTGAAGAGATACGTCTAACGGAATACCGGATGGGTACATTTCTCGCACCGTGGGAACAAACACAACGATACTTTCACTGCCATCTAAACCTGCTAGTTGCTCGAGGTCGGCTTCCAAAGTGCGCGGGTAAGACTCTAAATCTTCTGTCGGTGCAAACTGAGACGGGTTAACAAAGATAGACACAACTGTTTTGTCATTCTCGTTTAACGACTCTCGAACCAGCGTCAAATGCCCTTCGTGAAGTGCACCCATAGTGGGAACAAAACCGACACTTTGTCTGTTAACGATCTGATTCAATCTCCAATCACGCACTTCTTGTATCGTACGGAATAGCTGGAAATTAGTCATTATCGTTGTGTGGGGAACAGAAAGAAAGTTTTGGAAATGTTTTATAGCGATCCTCCGGACGGAGATTTCGCGGCGTTTCTCTTTCCAAGTTCTCGTTACCGAGATTCACGTAGAAGGAAGAAAACTCCAGGCACCCTCCCTCTAGCAACTCTCGCTCGACATAATTCAAGTTTTTCACATTTGACTTTTTATTGTTACCCCTAATTGATCGCCTTTCTATTTATCCAAGAATGATCAGACAGTTCATTAGAAGACAGTCGACTATTGGCAAGCTGACGACCACTCCAAACAAGTACAACTCCAAGTCCTCTGCGTTCAATTTGAAACCCAATCTTCCCAAAGGTTTGTATCATCACCCAGCACCTGCCATACCGACACCTTTACAAACTCCACCTGTGTTTCTGCCTGAGCAAGATGTTAGGAAAAACAACAATCTATACAAGCTAAACTTTAGTGTTCCGAAAGAAAATATTGACGAAATGCCTCTCTTGAACGAGACCAGAGAAAAGAAATATCACATGAGCAAAAGGGACATTGCTAGAATGCAGCAACTTAGGGATCAAGGATACACAAGAAAGCAGTTGAAGGAAGAGTTCGGATGCTCAAATCTGTTCATATCACTTAGTACGAAGCCAGTTAGGAAAAGCTCTATTTAAATAGAACACTTTCTCTATTTCCAGGTCTGTATATAATTAATGTACTAATTTAGTTTCAACCATTCATGATCGATCATGTTCATCTATAAATCATAAATTTTCTTAGCAGGATGCTAGCCCAAGAACTGAAAGAAGAAGTCAAGTCAACAAACAATATCCAGGCAGTTAGAACAACAATTGAGCTCGTTTTATCGTTGACTGTTGCCATAATCTCCATACTGGTCATTCAAGTTGACCTTTTGTCTCATGATACGATTCTCTACCCTCTTGTCAAAAGAAACTAGTACGTCGTTCAAATTCAATTCATCCTTCAACGTGTTCATCACCAGTCCGAGTGCTATATTTACATGCCTATCCCTTTTTGCGTCATAGTAATCTAGCACCGAAACAAAAGACTTCGGACCTACTTTGTTGATTGTATAGAATTGGTGTTCTCTCCAATCAAAAATGTTGTGTATTGGCTCATACCAAGTAATTCCATTCAGCTTTCCTTTCATTTCCATGCAAAGACTACTTCCATTCTCACTCTGAATCTCTTTTATAACCAGTTCAACCGCAGAAAATTTGTTCTCTGGACTGTCTCTCCAGCTCAGCGCTTTGTACCTCTGTTTTAGTAGGCGATCCGTTTGATTATTAGTTTCTTCAGCTATTTCTGGCGGGGGTATCTTGTATGGGGTGACATTCTGTAACTTTAACAGGATTTTTTCGGTCATAGGTTTTTTGACGGACTCAAATCTTACTTGGCTTTTATTGACCTTCTGTTGAGCGATGTGTTGACAAAAATCTAAGACGTTTGAGTGATGTTAACAGCTGTCTTACTAATTGAAACTCAAAAGAAGGCGTCCGGCTTACAAGGGAAGGATTATGATGGGGTTTGCGCAGGGTTTTTCTTTCCGCGCCTACGCTGACACTACAGTTTTCAGATCATAGAAATCTGGCAAGATTTGCCAGGCGAATGCCCGATCGATCTACAGGTGTAATTGGTCCATGAACGCCATTTTGCGCAAATTTACGGCATAAACTATTCATGACGATCTTTACCAGTCATCTTTTATCCCACAGAAGGAAAAAAAAAAAAAAAAAAAAAAAAAAAAAAGAAAAAAACACACCACCCACCTCTTCTTTGAGGATTCTGAGGCTAGCATATCGAAACATTAACATGTGTAGAACATCATTGGAACGACGTTTCATTCTAAGAACCGCCCCACTTGGTGAATCCTAACGAAAAAGTCAATACATGGATGGTGTCACGTCAGCCCACTACTATTGAGCAAACTGATAGAAGACAGCTGTCGTGTATTAGTCCAATATATTATTTCTCGATGTTTCGCGAAAAATATCATGGACAGTGTATATTCTTCCTTGTCAAACTGAACACCTTCAGTGAGATATAATATGACTCTAACCAGCCAGGAGGTTAACTATCTAATATGGCGATATTTCCAAGAGGTTGGATTAGAACTTTCAGCCTATGCCCTCGATGATGAGACGAAAATTCACGAATTGGATGAATTATATAAGAATAAAATCCCCATTGGAAGTCTAGTTAACTTCATTCAAAAGGGGATTCTTTACACAATGAAAGAAGGTGAAGTGCTGGAGTCCAAGAGCAGTTTGCACGAGTTTGCAAAAGAACTGAATTTATTAAGCTCCATAAAACATACAAACACAGAAATAATTTCACCGTCAACAAATACTGCTGACAACAATAACTGTTTCACCCGAGTGTTAAAAAGCTTGTTTACATATCCCTCATCGATGCATAGCTCCTTCAACCCTTCTTCAGAAAAAGTTTTGGCTTGGGGTGAAAGGAAAAGTAAAAGTGTCATATGTGTGATAAACGAACAATCTCAAGTCAAAATTGATGTTGAGCATTATGTTATGGAAAATGAAAAAGGTAATGATATCACACTTGTTTCATGGTCTCGTTTGGGCGATTCATTGTTAACTTGTTGTGAAAATGGCGAGATTAGAATGTGGGAAGCTGACGGGAAGATAAAGATGGTTTTGCATACCCATGCATCGCCTATTGTGCATGTGTCGTGGTCACCAGATTCTCGTTCATTTCTTACTTTAGATAGCGATAATGTCGTGATCATATGGGACTCATTCACCGGCAAAGCACGCCAAGTTTTAGATGTTGGTGTTAAAGATCGAGTATTAGGGCTGGATACGGTATGGATCGACGAATCCAAGGTTGTTGTCCCTGGACTGAAGAACTCAATTCATATTTTTCAAATATCAGAGAAAGAACCAGTGGGAACACTGTATGGTCATTCCAACACCATCACAAGTTTAGCATATTACAAAGAATTGCATCTTCTTGCATCTGGCTCCGATGACAACAATATTAGAATATGGCGAAGTAACTCATTAAACTCTGCCCAACTGTTGCAGGGTCATACTCAGCCTATCTTGTCACTTGATTGGCTTCCCACAAATGAAAAATTTAAGAATTCAGATCTTTGCAAGCTGGTGATTTTGATATCAACGTCTATGGACGGCTCAATTAGAGTTTGGGATGTTTACAAAGGTGATACTGTAATGTTCTCCTTGAACGAAAATGGGGTGCCATTTGTTTGCAGCAAGATTTCTCCTGACAGAACTAAGATTGTTACTGGTGACTTGGATGGAAGCATAAAGATATGGTCCATCAACTACCAGAGTTTGGAACAATTCTTATCTGAACATAAACTTGATGCATCTAACTCTGGTACCAACACTCCATTAATTGAATGTGTGGCCGAATACCAACCTAATACTTCCAAGAAAGAAGAGCAAGATGACAACGATATACTCATCGATGACGATGTAGATGAAAAACAACAAAGCGGAACTGATTTTGAGGACGATAAACAGATATTCATCACCAGTTTATCGTGGAATAAGAATGGTTCCTTACTTTCAGTATCATATTCCAATATTGACAGTGTTGTCATCAAGGTAGACCAGTTATAAATTGAGGATAGATATTTGTATATTAGATGGTTCTGTGTATCACTAGTTTATAGAAGAGTTATACTTCTTTCGTTTGGCCCAGGCATACTTTATGCTTTTGCTAACTCCCGCTGTAGCAATTCCCTTGACGCTTTGTAGAAGAGCAGGTCTGTATATGGTCTCCTTCAAAGCTTGGTAAAGATTATTTTTCAAGTTTTTATCTTCTGCAATTCTTAAAGGAAACGAAGATTTACATTTTATGTTATTCGAGATGTACTCGTGGTCTTGAATAGGTAACTTTGATAGGTCAGAATTGCTGATCGTTTGAAGTTCAATGAAGGAAAGATCCGCAAGTTCAGGTGCGACAACATTCTCAACTGGGTTGAGTAATTTTTGAGCAATAATGTCGTCCGAGAATTCTTTTGAGTACTTGTTCGCATATTTGGCGTAAATCTTCTTTCTGAATGATTTTGGTAAATCCACAATCATTCTTGACTTGGCGTCCGTAGATAAATTAACTTTAAATGTAGAGTCAGTTTCGAATTGGACGACATCTGCGAAATAGCTTCTTAGTAGTGGATCATACATCCAGTCAAGTTTATCATATTGGCCAGAAACAATGTTTGAAACTTTGTCACGACTCTCTCCTCCTAACTGTACACGAGGATCTCCATGGTAAGAAAGAGAAGTGATCAGATGGAAAAGTTCTTCCTTACTCATTGAAAACTCAGTGCCTCTGTCAGAGTTTAATAACAGCGATAGTTTGATCGCGTTGATCAAATTAAACTGATTCAGCAGCTGAATATTTGGACTGTTTCTCATTATATTTATTGGTTTGTGCAACCTTCCACTCAAGTAGAAAGTGTCCCAATTGATCAAATCATTCATCAAATTGGTCATTGAGGTTACGCCATATTTTATCTGGCAATCTTCCATTTCCACATATGGATTGAAATAAACTCCAGCTCCTAAATCTTGGACCTTACCTATCAGACCAGAACCGCCTACTCTTAAAAAAGAATAATGCTCTGGAAACTGGTGTAGGTTCAGTGCATGCCAATGGTCTGGGTACGATACTGCGTATATCATATCCATCTGAGGTTTACTGTCTGACACTTTTTGATTCGCTTGAGTAAATACACCAGAGCCGTAACCCGCAGCAAATCTAATGGGTGCATTGAACTTCCATAGGACTTTCTGCAATGTCTCGTTCTTGTCACTAGTGATTATCTGGTTCTCTCCAAATTTGTATGGTAACTGGCTACTTGTTTTCAGTCCAGCAATATTCCGGAGATAATAATTGAAGTTTATAGGAGCATTCTTAAATTTTTTCAGGTTTTCGTCCAGAATTTTGAGCTGGTCAGCGCTAGTGGTGGAATTCGGGGTTTCATTTGATCGCAGTTTGTTATTACGGATGATAAGCCTGTATCGTTTCACGGGTTTGTTTTTCTTGAAAATTTCATCCAAAACAATGGGGTCAATCTCTTTGGGCTTTGTAGAAGCAAAGCGGCGTAATATTTTGCTCCTCATAGTAGAACCAAGTGTGGAGAAGAAAGAAGGTTAGTAAGATAGTAGATGTCAGTTATAAAGATGGGGTAGTACACGAGCCAAAGATGGCAGGGTGACTATTTTGGAAGGACACGAAATATGGGTCTCTCTTCGACTAGCAGGGAAAGCATGAAAACGAGGGGCGGGGTCAGGTCACAAAGGTCCTGGGATATCGAGGGTATCCCAGAGAGGAAGCCGCATATCTGAGAAGGAGAATCACTGGCACAAGATTATGGACAGAAGCCCTGCTACTTGAGCAACGTTTCTAGAGAAAATTTCTGATTGGTACTATATTCTGTTGTCACCAATCACTCTCTAATAAGGTGTAATTATTCCGACCATTGAGTGAGCGAGGACCACGATGGCTGGGAGTAACGAGTAACGTGTAACGTGTACGAAGAAAACTCAGATATCGGGTAGTGCACTTCACAGGTACTAGTATTTTTTCCACTAATTAGCTACCACACGACCTGCATCAAAACGTCAACAAATAAACAAAAACAAAACCATATCAAGAGCCAGACACCTCTCTTGTAATACAGATGGATTACCGTTCAAAAATGCCCCTGGCCTCGGTAAACAATAATCAGCTGAATACTACTCTTCCCAGGGCCAAGCGTTTGAGTTTGTCGACGCGACAATCGATCATTGGTGGGCCAAAACTGCTAAACTATGATAGCACCAAGAGAAGAACAATTGGTGGACCAGGGCACCCTACGGTGGGCTATAATAGTGCTACGACAACCATATCAGCGGCCAATAAACGAAAGTCGGAAATATTAAGGGGGGCCAGCAATAAACGACGCGTATCTATGTATGGGGGAATGGATACCAAGCGAGTGTCAATCTACGGTGGATTGAACACGACGAGCTCTTTCAGCAAAGACCCAAGACCGTTACGGGACAAATCGTATCAGGCAATGCTTCAACAGGAAGTTCATGATTATTTAATGGAAAACAAATTTGAGCTGGAAATGAAATATCCCATAACCATTAAGAGTCTCAAATTTCCCACACAGAAAGATTTCGTCCTGGTATTTCAATGGCTGTACAAAAGGATAGATCCTGGTTACAAATTTCTAAAGTCCATAGAACAAGAGGTCTATTTTCTTCTCAAAACACTAGGATATCCTTACATTGAAGCAATCAACAAAAGTCAGATCAGTGCTGTTGGTGGATCCAATTGGCCTATTTTTCTTGGGATGTTACATTGGCTAGTTAAACTGGGAGAAACGTTGCAAGAAATTGATGAAGTCGATGTCAACCAATTTCAAATAGAATCCTACGCAAATTCAGCTGATGACAATGCAATTGCGCAAGATGACTTGATACTTGACAAACTGTTCACTAGATACATTATCAAATCCTACAAATCATATTTGAATAATGAAGATGACTACTCATCGTTTTATCGGGAAATGGAAAGTGATTACAATGTGTATGCCAATCGTTTAGCTGAAAACATCACAGCAATGAGAGAAAGCAACATAAATTTAAATCAAGAACTGACCACGCTACAGATAGCCAACGAGGAAATCACGCATGCCCTGAAAAAATGCAGCATAATGAAACAAGATCTAGAAAAATTTCAATCATACATTGAAATGATGGAGGCAAAGAAATTGAAATGGAAACCGGTACTTACTGCCCTACAAGACGAGCTACGAAAGTCTCAATCTGAGTTTGAAACACTTCAATCTACTAAGGAGAAGATCGTTGCTAAGCTAAAAGAAGAAGGCTTCACAGTTGAAGATATTGAGTACCTAAACCAAGAAAACACTTCTCTGTCTAAAGAATTGACAACATCTAAGGAAAAGATAGCAGAAATAACACAGAATATAAAAGCAAAAGAGATCGCAGCAACTAATTCTTTTAACTTACTGCAGCAAAAGATTGATTCATACAACTCCAGTGTATACAAGATCATTAATTCTATAGGCAACTTGGAGTATGATGTATCCAACTTTGATCTAGAGATAACAACGTTCTCCAACAGATTCCTAAATGACGATTCTCTTTTAGGCCTGAAACCCCATGAAATGATCACAGATATAAAAGAAAAGGATTTAAGACAACAGCAGTTTGAATTGAAAAAATTGATTGTAGAAAAGTCTTACAGTTTGCAAGATGATATAATAAAGCTTCAAGAAAATTTAGATCTTATCAACGAATCAATAAACGACCAGAAAGATCAAGTAGACTCGTTGGAAACTAACTTAACAGAGTCTAAACTTCTCTACGACGAAATGTACGAGACCATGATGAACGAATCTTCCAAAGCAAACATAGAACTGGCAAAGCTGAATAGAGACTTACAATCCATTCAACTCAAGTCCAAAGAAAATACATCTAGAGTAAACCAAAAATGCAACTCTATTAAGATAGAATATGATCAGTTGAAACATGAGATTAATCGAAAACGGATGGATTATCAGAATAAAGTCCGGCAAATATTAGAGTTTGTGGTTGACTTTAAGCTGGGTATTCAATCGAATTTAGAAGATCTAGAACAATTGGTGATTCAAGAATGCAACGAAGAACTTGATCAGGTCGAAGATAGCCCGAGGACTGAAGCACTCCAGGAAGCTGAGAATAACGCGTAATGAAATGTACAATAAAGAATAGACTAAATATCATACGATTAATAATACATCTTGTTCTCATCTCTTTTTCTTGTAGTACATCTTTTGGATTAAAGGGTGGTGCTCCTTTAATTCCTTGTTTTTGTTTCTACTGTATTCGACGTAAGCCATGTCTTCACCACCAGCAAGACCAGCCAACGATCCTGTTGTTCTAGTTGCGGAAAAGGATTGACCGCCAGAGCGAACTCTCTTGCTCACACCACCTCCAATAATGTTCTCAGAATCCTCACCAGCTTCAATGCCTGCTGCATCCTCATTCTTCAAAAGAACATCCTGTAATAATTCTCTACGCTCACGAGCGGAGGAATACGCCAGGTTCGGCAAGCTTTCCATTCCATGAAGATGAGTGATGACCTTGAAGGCATAACCTTGGTCGACCAAGAAGGCCTGTCTCTTAGTGGAATAGTACATTTCTTGTGTGTCCTTAGATACTAATGAATAGAAAAAGGCGTTGAATCCCTCGTCATTTCTTCTTTTAGCTCTCAAAATTCTTCCCAAACGTTGAGCTTCTTGACGTCTAGAACCATAATGAGAAGAAATTTGAATTAAGCATGTCGCTTCCGGTAAATCAATAGAAGTGTCACCCACTTTTGAAAGGAATATTGTGTTGACTTGATCATTATACTGAAAGTTCTGCAAAATGTTCATTCTTTCTTGCTGTGGGGTGGATCCATAAATGAATGGTTTACCAAGCTTTAGTGCATACTCTTGTAAGGCGTAGACGTTATCCGAGAAAACGATAATCTTATCACCTCGTTGTTCATGGTAATGAATAAGAAACTGACAAGCTTGAAACTTGGTGGGATTCATAATATACAATAACATCCTTTTACGTGAGGTCTCTCTGAGATACTCCTGATAGAATTCGGAAGTCATTGGGCACCAAACTTCGGCACACTGAACATTGGCTATGTGGCCTTTCTGAGCTAAGTCCATCCAATTGGCCTCATACAATTTGGGTCCGATTAAAAAGTTCAGATCACCAATTTTATCGTCTTCACGAACTAACGTTGCTGTCAAGCCGAGTTTTGCGTGAGCAGCAATTGTAGTGACTACCCTTCTGAACATTGCAGCTGGTACAACGTGGACCTCATCCAAAATGATAAAACCCCACTCTCTTGAAGTTAGAAAGTCCATAACTTTTTGAGAGTCATGAGATCTGTTTCTGGTGTTGGCGACCATAGAATAAGTAGATACGACCAGACCAGCATCACCCGTAAACATCTCCTTGTTCTCTGATGTGAAAACAGCAACATTTTCTGGCTGAATCGTGCACCATTGCAAAAATTGTTGTCTCCATTGCATTACTGACACTGATGACGTACAAAGGACAATAACGGACTTCTTAATGGTACAAGCTGCAGTGATTCCAACCAAGGTCTTACCAGCACCGCATGGAAGAACAATGATACCCGATCTGGCACGTCCATTACCGAACATTTTAGATAGAGACTTTTCTTGATATGGTCTAATTTGTGTTGATGGTTTCAAGTCTATATCCAAATCAGGGTTCCGCTGATCATTCCTGAAATCATATTCTTCTAAAACTGGATAATCAATCTCCTGGCACCTCTTTTTGACGATTTCAACTGATTCTGAAGCAATTTCAAACGAATGAACCTTATCAATATCATCGTCTTCGTCTTCGTCATCCTCTTCAACTTTATCGTCAAATGGGTCACTTCCTATGGCTGTGTTAAAAGTGTTAGTGATGCTATTGTCGCTCGCAGGAACAGCTGTACCCGCAATGACAAGACCATCAGATTTTGGCTTATTGGTACGTACCAATCCATCGCTGGTAGTTGTCAACGTATCAGATTTGACTCGAAGTTGACCAATTACCTCATCCTTTAGTAACATTTGCAGAATATCTGCTTGCGAACTTTCAACATGATATCTATTGTTCTTCAAAACTAGCTTGACCTTACCATACGAAATCGTGGCAGATCTGATAAAATTCACAATCGAAGGTGCCACAGGTACTTTAGAAAGACGATTCAACACCGAAATGATATCATCGGTTTCTAGCCCCACAGACACAGCAGCGTACAGAGAATATGCAGTAATTCGATACTCATGAATAAAGCTGGGACGACTAATCGGCTCAGCGATGGTCACCAAAAAGTCCTGGGCTTGCTCACTTAAGGGAGAGAAACTTTCTAGTATGATCCTACCATCATTTGGGGAGATCCATATAGGCCTTGAGGAATGGTCGGGTTTCAGCTTCAGGTAGGAAAAATCGGACGATCCAAATACTTTGGAGACTGAATCAGGTATAAAATCGGATGGTCTATCCAAGGGGATCTCAATCAACTCATCCTCTTCAAATTTAGTGTCCTTGTTCTGTTTCTTGATCTCATCCATAGCAGATTGAGCTTTCTTCTTGTTCACCTTTTTCCTTCTTTTCGGAAACTCTTCATCACTGTATGAATCAGAAGAAAAGTCATCCTCCATGTAGTTAACTGCTGGTCTCCTTGACATCTGAAGTTCTCTTAAAATTAAACTCAGTGGCAAGTAGAGAGGAGACAGAGTTCCTACATATTGTTCTTAGAGTTAAAATAATCATGGTAGTGTATTGATTAGAGTGAAGAGATGGTGATTAGTAAGAAGAGAAGGGTAGACAGGAATAGCATGATCTCTAATTGTAGCGTCAATTGAAATTATATTCCGTCTGAAGATGACACAAAAATTCTTACTTCTTAGCAAGCTACATGTTACTCTTTCAGCTTAATCGTCTGTCTACTACTTACTTTACCATCAATACTTTTGGCCTCTCCGTAATAAGATTATGTAATCAAACAATTGTAGTGCGTCTATTAATGTCTTATGGCAAAACATTGACATAGCATTTCGTCTTATCACTCTTCACAACAAGCTACACAAACTATGTCTGAATCTCCATCAGCCACTGAAACTAAACCCGATATCAAGGAACCGAGTGAACACATTAACCTAAAAGTCAGTGACGGCTCTTCTGAAGTTTTTTTTAAGATCAAGAGAAAGACTCCTTTGAAAAGACTTATGGATGCTTTCTGTAAGAGACAAGGTAAGACTAGAGAATCAATTAGGTTTTTGGTAGACGGTCAACGTGTTTTGGATGACAACACTCCAGATGACTTGGACCTTGATGATAACGACGTAATTGAGGCTCATAGAGAGCAGATCGGCGGATCCACCTGTTAGACGAGTTAAAACTGTACAGATACGAGAAAAGGGCAGAACGAAGCGTGCTTTTTTCGCCCTTTGTCTATTGAATTGTGGAAGCCGTTTCCTCTGTTGATATATTGGAAATGTGTAATGCATAATAAAAAATTTCAACCTCACTGACAGTTACTAATGTTTAACTCCATGAGCTCAGTGTCAAGTGTATTTTACTTACAATTAAGGCATTCTTTAATAAGTTTAACAGTACGCTTTACATATGGTCGGAATTCTAGATAATCAACTAATCGGAGAACTTGTAACTTCCACTATCTAAAGTGATGGAACCTCCTCTATAAGATCCTCTTTTCATCTTGTTTTTGTTTTTGGTAAAGTCCTTTCCACGTACAGCACCAAGTTTTTCATTGGCCTTTTCACCCCAAGTTCCTGCAGCGCCTTTGTACGTATTATCAGTTAAGGCTCCATCTTCGAAAGAGATTTTTTCTCTTTCTATTCTTGAGAAATGCTTTCTCTGGCCTTCTTTGACTTCATCGTTCTCAAGGATGGCTGGGATGTGTTCTTTTTTTGGCTTTGAGTCTGAGGATAAAGAGTCAGTGTGGGAAGAATCAGATGCTGATTCTGAGGATTCTGGAGAGTGTGTTTTTTGCTTTTTGTTAGGGGAAGAGCTGTTTTGAGATCTCTTGTTTGATTTAGCTTTTGAGTCTGAGACTGAGTCTGAGCTTTCTGAATCTGAACTGTCGGATGAACTCTCTGAGCTGGAATCTGAACTTGAATCTGAGCTGGAATCTGAGCTGGAATCTGAACTTGAATCTGAGCTGGAATCTGAGCTGGACCCTGAAGAGCTCGATGAAGTCGATGGGCTGGATGAGGTATCGCTGTCGGATGAGCTAGAGTCGGAATCTGTTTCAGAGTCGGAAGAGCTATCTGATGAACTGTCACTAGAGCCTGAGTCGCTTGAGCTGGATTCTTCCTTTAACTTCTCTTCAACTGCATCCTTCTTCTCTATTTTCTTTTCTTCTTTCTCCTCCTTCTTTTTTGCTAGCACCTCGTCTTTTTCATCCTTCGTTTCATCATCTGAATCAGAGCTATCTGAGGAACTTTCTGAGGAATCTTCTGAAGAGACATCTGAGGAGCTATCTGAAGAGCTTTCTGAAGAACTGTCCGAAGAACTACTTGATGAATTTTCTGATGAACTTTCAGAGCTAGAAGAAGAGCTCTCACTAGAACTGGAGCTGGAACTGGAACTCGAGCTAGAACTTTCCTTGGTCTCTTTCTTCTTTTCTTCCTTTTTCTCCTCCTTCTTCTCTTCCTTTTTCTCCTCCTTCTCATCTTCGTCTTCGGATTCAGAGTCAGAAGAAGAATCGGATTCAGAACTGGAGTCAGAAGAAGAATCAGAACTTGAGCTGTCAGAACTGTCAGAACTTTCACTATCACTTTCGTTTCCACTTGAGTCAGAATCGTCATCAATCTCCATATCACTGACATTGCTGACAAGAATATTCCAATTTCCAACAATTTGTTCCAATTTATATTCGCCATCTTCGATAGCACACTCCAAGTTCAACTTTTCCTTCTTGGCCTGTTTTTCAACAGCGTCTGCGGCGTTTTTGAAACCAATATTTTCTAGGTAATCCTTGATGTACTTAAGGACTTGCTCCTTAGGAGCTTCGTTAATAAGTTCACTCATTCTGTGGAGAGGTTTCAGGAATATTCAGAAGTCTGGCTTTCAAGTTGAATTTTTTTTTTTTTTTTTTTTTGAAAAATTATCTCTACAACATTTCGAGTGTTGTCGTACTTTACTAGCATTACGTCTAACTATCTATCTAAAGTAAAAAGACCCCTTATGCTGCTAGAGCTTCGACTTGACAGTTGATGCTACGGGATACCGTAAAGCAAAGCGCGTTTCGGTTAATCTGTCCTTTATTATTTTCAAAACCTCGTCCGGTTGTTCTTCAGGAACAGTATGGGTACCATTAGGGACTATGATACGGTCACTGTTCTCCAAATTCTTTATCAAGAAATCAGTTGTCTCTGGCGGATTCCACGTGGCGCTCCCTCCAACCACATGAAGAACCCTGTTTTTGATAAACTGAGCACAACTCATACCCATAGGTACGGAGCTATCGTAACCCTTGTAGCATGTCAAATGTTGCTTTTTAGAGATTTTAGTGGTCCATTTTCCATCTGGTCGCTGTATGACTTCATCAGCTATAAAATATTCCAATAATTCAGACTCAAAGGGGCAGAAAAATGACTTTCTTCTAAGCCACTCAGCAGCTTCTACCTTGGAATCAAATTCGTCTCTAATGCCTCTGGCTAGTGCAGACAGTAAGCCAGAGCTTCCCATTGTTTTATACCCTTCAGGAGGAGGCACGGAAGAAGGATCGGAGTGTTTTGCATAAATAACGGGTTCTATCGTAATGATGTCCTGAAAGAGTAAAGGCTCCAAAAATGCAGCGTAGACCGAGAGAAATCCCCCAAAAGAATGGCCTATTAGGATATTGTTACCCTTCTTGAAAGCATTATCGTTAGAGTGTTCTTCCATTACCACCTTGATGACATCTCTTGCTCCATCTGTCCAATTGAAATCTGTGCCAAGATTGTCTCTGTTGAGCACTCCACTATCACCGTGCTGTACATGGTCAACGGTAATCATTGATCCTATAATGAAAGGATAATCATCTCTCATAAAAGCTAGTTTCTTCAATCTCTTGATGTAATATTTCCATATTGACTTATTCATTCCTGTCGCATGCGAGAATATTAGGTTGAGAATTGGCTTATCGTCACCAAGTGAACCTTCAAAATTATACTTGAGGTAACATAATTTTAACCTTTTCTCCTTATCAATGGTAGAATTCTCAGTGTAACGGGGCCAATGGGCATCAATAATTTTCTTCTCCGCTGAATACATGTCCAAAGTGCTTGTACTGTCTCTTGGAAATTAGAAGGGGCCTCTGGTTTTTATATACATGGATCCTCATCTTTACCGTTTACGCATGTGATATCTGCCTACCGAGGGCGTCTGCCGTGTATGTCTCCCTCTTCTAACCCGCAATCGATTCCAAGCACAACTTCGCGAATTGAAGTACATTATTTTTCCCTTCAATCGTACCTACCTTAACCAATTACATCAACTGTTAGTAAGCACAGGAAGCAATCTTTTTACATCAATGTTCAGAACTACAGTCAACAGGATTCCTCTGAGGAACACTTTTACACAGTCTATACTGAGACCGCAGACGGCTCTGAGATTTCTTTCAAGCGAAACCAAAAATGCCATTGAAAGCGCTGTCAACTCTGCCAAAGTAGTCCTGTTCATGAAGGGGACCCCACAGCAACCCCAATGCGGATTTTCCAGGGCCACTATACAGATGTTAGGACAGCAAGGTGTTGATCCAGAAAAGTTTGCCGCCTATAATGTGTTAGAAGACCAAGAACTTAGGGAGGGTATCAAGGAATACAGTCAATGGCCTACTATCCCCCAACTGTATGTTGACAAAGAATTCGTTGGTGGTTGTGACATCGTTATGAGTATGGCTCAGAGTGGTGAGCTAACTGAGCTGCTTGAGAAACATGATGCCTTGATTCCAGAGGAGCCATACGATGAAGCTGAACCTGAAAAAGCCGCTGAAGCTGAGGTAAAGCCAAGATCTAGAGACTAAAGGCATTTTTCGGAGACAAATTACTCAGCTTAACCAGGTACGCACTCAATGAAATTCTTCTTGTTGACATTAGAAAGTTGTATATAGATAATTTATGATCAAACTCTTCGGGGTCTGCGTATTCCTATTTGTCCTTTAGGTTGAACATTTGTAATGACCTTTTGAGTTTTAGAAGTCTCTAATTGATTCCATTTTTTTCTCGCATCATCCATAGCTTCTTTAAGACGGGAGGTAACTGCTTCGTGGTCACTCCTAGCAGAGTAGAAAACCGATCCGTATTTGGCTAACCATTCAGGCTTTACAGCTGTAACCACATTCATGTATTCTCTGGATGTTAACAGTAATTCTTGAAAAACGACATATTCTGGTAGATCAGCTGTACCATAGAGACTGGAAGTAGGATGAAGAACCATCGACATAACACTTCTTAAGTTCGTATATTCCCCAAACTTTTTGAACCGAGCTGCATTGACAAATAAACAGCTGCAAATACATTCCTGTATCGGATCCCACTGTCTGCCAATGCTTCGACAAGCCATGCCTTGCTGCATCATGATTGATTGCAACTGAAGTGCTATCTCATGAGCTCGCCGCAAAGACTTCTCATGCAGAAAGTTCTGGACGCACCAACGGGCTGAATTTCTGTGGTTCAACCACTGGTTGTAAACATTCAGTAACGTAAGATGATCGCTCTCAGGAATGAAAAATCTCTCTCTACTTCTGTCACTTTCCTTTTGTCTCTCCTTTGGTCGATAAAATACATTGGGAACCGACAACATGGCAACAATGATGCACATCTCAGTAGAACACTTAAATTCATGGGATTTGATTAACATTTTGGAAAGAACTGGTTCCATCGGGAAAGAGGTCATTTTATGCCCCAAGTCAGTAAGTGCTCCGAGATTGTCTATGGCATCTAAACACCACAAATCATACAATGAAGAATAGATTGTGGCATGGGGAGGAGGATCGATGAATGGAAAATCTAACAAGTTATCTACTCCTAGTGATTTAATCAGTAGTAACGTGTTAGCTAGATTGGTTCTCTGAATTTCCGGAATTGGTTGAACGTACATCTCTTTTTCTGCCTCTGTTAGAGTATAAAGTCGATATGCAACACCAGGTCCCGTTCTGCCCGCTCTACCAGATCTTTGGTTCGCTTGAGCAAATGATATAGGTGCTAATTGAAGTATGTCCATGCCCAGCTTTGAACTGTAAACTTTCAACTTACAGAGCCCCGCATCTACAACAAACACAATTCCATCGACAGTCAAAGAAGTTTCGGCAATGTTTGTTGCCACAATGCACTTTCGAACATCAGACTTTCCAAAAACTCTTGCTTGCAGATCTGCTGGCAAAGAAGAATATATGGGTAATATTGACAGAGGATTCTTGTTCTCAGAATCTTCTTCTATCTCATCTATTCTTTCTTGAAGTACTTGACACGTTGCTTCGATATCTTCCTGACCAGTCATGAATACTAGAATATCACCTGATTTCTTGCCATAGTGAATCTTCAATACTTGCTTTATAGCGGCATCCACATAGTCTGTTACAGGATATTTGGAGAATTGGATATCTACCGGAAACGTTCTTCCAGGGATGGTAAAAGTGTCAGCATTTCCAAAAAATTCAGAAAATCTCGAAGCATTCATAGTAGCTGACGTTATGATTAATTTTAGATCTCTACGCTTGGTCAAGATCTTTTTGAATAACCCGAGAAGAATATCAGTATTCAACGATCTCTCGTGAGCTTCATCCATGATGATACAGGAATATTTTTCTAGTGCAGAATCTAACAGTGTCTCACGAAGTAGTACACCATCAGTCATATATTTGATCATTGTCCGGGGACTAGTCCTGTCCTCAAATCTGATAGTAAAACCAACTTCATTTCCGAGTTTGACGCCCATCTCTTCGCTAACTCTCTTAGCAACGGACATGGCAGCCACCCTTCTAGGTTGCGTACAGCCAATTATCCCCCTCTTATAGAAACCCACTTCATATAAGAACTGTGTTAATTGCGTTGTTTTACCACTACCAGTTTCACCAATTACGACCACTATCTGATTCTCTCTTATGGTTCTAATCAAATCCTCACGAACAGTGAATGCAGGCAGAGAACGCCTTTGTTCTGCAATATCAACGGGAGAGCCTGAATCTTCCATCGCTTCAATAAAGTCTTTATGTTCTACCCTCTCTTCTTTGTCTTGAATACCCATGACATTTCCCAACTTCGTACCTTTGACAGCACTGACCTCATTGTTCTTTTTCATGATAACTGATTGAATTCTTCGGTCATTCACTAGATTACTACCTCTCCTAGCTGCGGCGGCGAGATGACCCTCGGGATCCCTTATAACTGATATTTCTGGCTTTTGGTTGGCGATAATCTGCTCATCTTCTAAGAAAGGGGGAATCAAATGATGTGATACAATTTGCTGTTGCCGATGATTCTCATAGTCTTCAGGATCATCTTCAAAGGGATCAAATGTATTTAAAGAGGTTTTATTCCTGGTGCTCTTATCGTTAGTCTCCAGTTCTAAATCTTCATAGTGATTCACTCTCTCGTTGGTGTACCATTCCCTATCCAAAGAGGTGTCAGAAGGGTCTTCATTTTCTTCGTCCTCTTTTTTCACCAACAAGCCTTGTTGGTATTCATTGCCGTTTTTGTAACTTTGTTTCTCTTTTGAAGCCAGTTCCTGAAGCGACAGTTTTGGCTTCAACATGGTGGAGGGTCCATTTGCCTCATCTCCATTATTTTTCAGGTTTTTCAGCTTCGCTGCTTTATTCACCTGACTTTGATGATTACTGGGGAACCCCTTGATCCTTTGTGCTTCTTGTTTCTTTATCTTCTTAAACACTGGTTTTGTAGGCGATGGGATGGACGGTGACTCCCTCGGGGCTGGGTGATCTAAGGAACTTAACTCTTCATCATCGTTGAAATCAATGGTGATTTTTCTTCTGCTGTTAATTTTTGGCTTTATGACCATCAAACAGGAATCGGAAATGGCTTCTTCCAAGTGAACTACGAGAGGATTCAAGTACTAAAGATCCATCTATCTGGTAAAGTGACTGAGATAATGGTGTATAGGTGTAAAACCTTAATGTCGCATCATATCGTTATTACACAACTCCCATAAAAGCTAGGCTACATAAGTTCGCAGAAAAATGGGACATTCCTAGTCGTCCGTCTCAGGCCGCTCACAGCAACCACTGTTGTCTGTTCATTCGTACTTCTGAGCAGTTGTAACAGGAGTGTCGACAACGATCACTTCAGGCTCAGCGGTCGGGGTCAACGGTTTGAAGGCCTCGTACAGTCCCGCTTTGGCAACTTCTTCACCATAAGTTCCCCTTATAAATCGATCCAAGAAAGTTCCCCTGAGAGACTTTCCAATTGTTAAAAGAAATTTGCCCGATTTAGGCTTCTCACGGTCACCAAGCAGTAAGCCAGGTCTTAAAATCACCGTTCTTGGAAACTTCAGTCCTATAATCTCATCTTCAATTTCCCCCTTCATTTTCATATACGGGAATCGACTGCCGGCACTAGCACCAAAGGACGAAACCAAAACAAAAGTATTGACGCCAGCTTTTCTAGCAGCCTTGGCAGACTCGATATTGACACCAGTGTCTATCTCATAAGTGGGATCCACTTGCTTGGTTGTTCCGAACCCTGACACAAAAATATCAACGTTCTCTAGACCTTCAATTGAAGAAGTCCATTCCTTGCTATCCTTAACAATACTATCAATTTTAGGGGATTGCAGTTTTTCCGGAAGAGGCGATCGTGTGAAAGTTGTAATTTTCTCAACAGATGGCGCCGAAGACAAGAGCTTCACAAAGGCTGAGCCACAGAGGCCTGTTCCTCCAATAATTGCAACATTGACCATATTTGACGGATGATTAATATTTGAATGGAAGGCAAAATATGGGGTTCAGGCGCATCTTCACGATAAAAAAAAAAAATTATGTAATCAAGCAATCAAGCTCATGTCTAAAATGGTGATAGAGTACTACAATTATAGATGAATCGATACTTTCAGCCCATTCCAATCACTGGCCAATATTTTAGACGCTCTACCGACCCGAATCTAGTTCTTAAAAATGAAAGATAAAAAATTGCCTCCAATCAGATTTGAACTGATGATCTCCTCATTACTAGTGAGGTGCCTTACCAACTTGGCCATAGAGGCGGAACTGACTTTTTCCAAGAAAGCTTATCACTTCAAGTGATGTTCCCATAAATCAGTTCAACGTAGGAACAATGTTCTATCGTACTCTCTTGAGGGCAAACAAAACTATTAACTTGTAAGTTACACCATTAATTTTTTACCCTTGCCCTTTGGGGTTTATCGAATTTTTTCTCTTCAAGCACTCATAAAAGCTACAAAGGACTAAATACTATTGATATGTTGATAGACCTATATATTAATTTCTTATCATATTAAACTCCTTCTTCCAAGCTGATTTCATCCCAGTGTGGTTTATTTTTAACTATCCAAGGATGCGTCTCAATGTCTTTCAAATTGATCCGCTTTTCAGGTGTGTATCTCAGGAGCTTTTGAATCAGATCTTTAGCTTCAGGGGATACGTGAGAGGGAACCTTTAAGTCCACTTGAGCAATTCGTTTATAGGTAGAACTCTTAAATTCTTCTTCAAATGGAGGTTTCCCCACCAAGAATTCGTACATTAATATGCCTAGCGCCCAGACATCCACTTTGTAGTTGTGCTCCCTGGCTTCAACCATCTCAGGTGGCAAATAGTCTAGGGTTCCACACATAGTAGTCCTTTTCATACTTTGATTAGAATAGACACTCCAGCCAAAGTCAGAAATCTTGACCGTGTTATTAAAACCTAATAGAATGTTTTCTGGTTTGATATCTCTGTGGATTATGTGACGATCGTGTAAATATGACAACGCGTCTGCAATCTGATAAATATATCGTGACGATATTACCTCATCAAGCTTACCTTTTTTCCTGAGTAGCTTGTACAATTCCCCATGAATGGCAAATTCTAGAATTAAGTAAACTCTATCAGCGTCGTGGAAATGTCCATACAACTTTATACAGTTGACATGTTTCACAGAGCTCTGAATCTCCACTTCTCTTCGAAATTGTTTCTCTACCTTGAAATTGATCAATTCCTTCTTATCCATAATCTTAAGAGCGCAGATAAATCCCGACTTCTTGTGTCTAGCACAATAGACCTTTCCAAACTTTCCTTTCCCTAATTTTTTCCCGATTTCAAAATCATTTATCGTGATTTGATTCCCATGAATGGACTTTCGTATACTTTTGTGAGCATTTAAACCTGTTCCTATGCTTGTGCTTGTTCTTCTAGACACTTGAAGTCTAGTTTTGTTGATAGTCTAAACAGGTTAGTTTCTCCATTGAAAAAGAAAAACGGAGACTCAAAAAGGGTACTCACATCTCGGCTCCTAAAAGGCTTCACACCACTCTCAGCTAAAGATCTAGGCTTCAATCCCGTGTTGCCAGACATCGTTATGTGAGAGGGGGAGGCTGTTCAAGTCCAAACAGAACCAAATCTATGTTGACAAACGCATTTCCAGGCGCGCATGTGATACCCAACATCCAACATCTACAAGGAATGATTAAGATCCACCAGATATCAGTTAAATGCTCTGCTATTTACACTATTTTTACAGGCTTTTAAGCCAATCTTCTCTTATATCTAACGACAGTCGGAAGCCCTTTCACATGGGAGTTGTCTTTGTCAGTGACTATCATAAACACCCTTCCTCCTTGGTTCATCCTTCCCGTTCTTCCTGCTCTATGGACGAGGTCTACAGATGTCTTGGGGACATCGTACAGGATCACGTTTCTAATTCCGCTGAAATTTAGCCCTCTAGCAAGAAGATCGGTGCATACCAACACCTTCATTGTCTGCTTTTGATTCTTTTCCAACAATTGAGGATATTGTAGAAACGGTAAAATCTTACTTCGACGAACATCCACAGCGTCCTCAGACGAGATACAAGATACATCATGCCCAAACTCAGTTTCTAAGCGCTGGGAAATTTTTATGCATTCTTTTTTTTCATTGCAGAAGACAATTACTCTTTTTTCATAGCCGAGTTCAGTTCCGTCGCTATGAATGGCATACAGTGCCTGGGCAAGTGCCTTAATCTTGGACCCTTTGTAGGGTGGAACACTGGCATTAATGTTTCTGAACTCGATTGCTTTGGGTATTCTGTGAAGAGAAGGAGTGGTTATTGGAATCGAGTCCGGGAAAAATTTCTTAGTGACTTTATTAAACTCGCTGGGTATAGTGGCACTTACAAATAGAACGTCTTTCAGTGATCTCATGTTCTTGAGCACAGCATATGTATCGTTAATCCAAGATTTATCCATCAGGGTGTCTGCTTCATCAATAACACAAAATTTCACCCCAGCCAAAAGGCTTTTCAATGACCCAACATCATCGTATTTCTCCAAAGACATTAGCTTAGCTGGGGTTGTCACCAGTACGTCAATCTTGTTACGATAAGCCCCCATGAAATCCTTGAAATTGGAATCCACATCCCATCGATAAGCATTCAAATCAAGATCTTTACATGCAGATGCCACCACTTCGGATACTTGATATACCAGCTCATGAGTCGGGACTAAAACAACAGATCTAATCTGGGATTTTTCCAAGCGATTACCACTTTCCAATTCTTCAGATTTCAGTTTATGGAAAAGCGGAGCCAAATAAGCCCATGTCTTTCCTGACCCAGTTTCAGCTGCCAATGTAAATACTTTCAGCTCGTTTTTATTAGTACGCCTAATAGAATTAACTACCTTAATGGTCTCCACTTGTATAGGTGTTGGCCTTATGATGAGGCCGTTCATTTCGTCTTCAGTCTTCACCTTTTTCGTGGAAGAAATGAAGTTCTGACTTCTCAAGACCGTACTTTGCTTGATTTGCTTGATCAAAGCATCCCTAACCGGAGCGACTAGCTTCAATTGTGCGAAACTATCAATCTGTCCTACCAGCCGGTGCAAACCAGATACTTTTTCTTCTTCTGGAAGTTTCAAGCTAGCATAGCTGCCGATCTTATACGGAATATCGGCAGTTGGCGTTTCCAATTGTTTCCTTTTCTGAAAAGATTTGCTCGATGCGTTATAAGAGGCAAATCTAATGCTTGTGCAGCTCTTCAGACGAAGGCTGATATTTCTGTTCATGGATAGTGTGATTTCCTAGTTCTGTTTCTCTTGTAGGTTTTTTTTATTTTGTATGAAGAACAATTTTCGATCTTAGAGGAATAGAGACCGTTTCGACTGGCTAAGAATTACAGATGGATCTAACAGTTCAGAGATGACAACTTAAGATCATACCAAGAAAGCAAGTAGGCCATTCATTTTTGGTTTCTGTACCTGGTTATCTTCGACACCATTTTCCAACTCCTGGCGGTGGAGTTTTTCAGACCTTATTTCAAATGCCCATCTTTAGAAATCTTTGGCTGTTATGAACACCGCGCATGGCAGAAAAACTGATCGGACGAAAAATCAAACCCTCCAGGACTCCTATTTCTTTCAAGATGTCGTCTCTTTCAGAGCTGGTATCGGAATTGGCAATCCATTCTGAGAAGAGGCAATACAAAGAAGCATATGAGAAAGCAAAGTGTATTTTAGATTCGGGCTACCCTCTTGACCTTGACACATTGAAGCTAGGTCTGATCGCTGCGATCAACTTGGACCAATATCACAACGCAGGTCGCCTCATATCAAAAAGTAAGGATCATCTCGTATTCGATGGAATGAAAGAGTTCCTGCTATTAATTGGATATGTGCACTACAAGAACGGCGACTCGGAGAATTTCGAAACTTTACTGAAGGATCCAGCTTTCCAAGGAAGAGCATTTGAACACCTCAAGGCCCAGTACTATTACAAGATCGGAAAGAGCGAAGAGGCACTCAAGATTTACCGGGAGCTGTGTAAGAATCCATTGGATGAAGTGGTAGATTTAAGTGTCAATGAGAGAGCTGTCGTTAGTCAGCTTTTGGAATTGGATGGTGTCGTTGAACAGCCTGTATCCCAACCAATAAACGACTCATACGATTGCAAATTCAACGATGCTCTTTACCAGGTAAAGATTGGTGATTATGAACTTGCATTGGATCTTTTGGAAGAGGCAAAAGCCATATGTGAAGAAAATACAAAGGATCTGCCCCTGGACACTCGAGAAGCAGAGATTGTTCCTATTCTGTTGCAAATTGCTTACGTCAAACAGCTTAGGGGTAAAAAGGAAGAATCATTGAGTGCGCTAAAGAGTTTTTCTAAACCAAAAGACTCTCTTCTAGATCTTATTTACAAAAACAACTTACTGTCATTAAGGATTGATGAGTACCGAAGAGATGATACCAATTTTCATATTCTTTATCGTGAGTTAGGATTCCCTAATTCGATAGACATTAATAAAGACAAGTTGACAGTGTCCCAGAGGACTGCGTTGACCAGAAACGAGTCATTATTGGCGCTAGAGCTGGGAAAAATCCCGTCTCAAAGTGACCTCAAGCTTTTTCATAACGCTACTTTCGAATCTTTAGATTTAAACACCAAGCAAGAAGCTTCCAAGATTTATAATTATTTCATGAAACGTTCTTGCCAACAAACACTGCCAAGTGCTCTTTTAGCAGCTCAGCTAGCGATCAATGTTGGTAATATCAATAATGCAAAAACTGTTCTTGAAACTGTTGTGTCGAACAACGAAAAGAACTTACTAGAACCATCCATTGTGGTACCTTTATATTTGATTTACGATAAGCTTCAAAGCGCAAGATTGCAAGTTGAACTGCTGAAGAAAGTAGCTGATCTTTTACTAAAGTCAGAGATTTCCAGCACTCAACAATTTAAGTTCTTCAAAGATATTGCCTTCAAAACGCTCAATCATGATGAAGTTTTAGCCAAGCAACTATTTGAGAGACTGCATAGTATTCACCCCAATGACGAGTTAGTATCGACGTACTTGAATTCTTCATCTAACGCATCCAACAACAATACCACCACGACCAACTTCTCCGAATTGGACGGCTTGGTCTTAGGCATAGACACGGATAAGCTGATCAGTGAAGGATTTGATACGTTTGAATCCAACAAAAGATCAACCACCGTTAGCAGCTCAGCTAACAAAAAACGTCGTACTAGATTAAAGCCCAAGCATGAAGCCAAGGAAAGACATAAGCGTTTGGATGAGGAAAGGTGGTTACCTATGAAGGACCGCAGTTATTACAGACCCAAAAAGGGAAAGAAAATCAGAAATACCACTCAGGGTGCTGTCACTAATAATACAAGTGAAATAAGTGGTTTGAAGAAGACTCTGCCTAAAAAAAGTTCCAAAAAGAAAGGAAGGAAATGAACCTTTAGCTAACCCAAATTCGAAGAAAATCTTAATATACATATTAAAAGTTGTTCACTATACCTTCTTTGATCTCTATTTATATCTTGCCTTTTTTCTTACGTGAACAAAGTATCCTCATCTCTCAAATATTCTCCAATATCACCCTGTCTATAAGCGACAATAGCTGTGGGTTGCAGATTTCTGGCTTCAGTAGTTGATCTAGCAGATACTCCAAATCCCAAAGGAACGTCGGCCATAGAATAAATCACAAGTCCAGCATGTTCAGGAATATCTTCACTCATCTTACCAATATGAGCCTTTAGAACATTGTTCCCATATAGGAAGGGCATTTCT
Source organism: Komagataella ulmi (assembly GCA_023213065.1). NCBI lineage: Eukaryota > Fungi > Ascomycota > Pichiomycetes > Pichiales > Pichiaceae > Komagataella > Komagataella ulmi. The sequence goes on from JAKWAZ010000001.1 coordinate 1,821,034, forward strand.
CCATTGGGTTTGACCCAGAGCTTGTATTTGGCGTACTGTGAAATGTACTCTAATGCTGTGATGTGTAATCTGAACTTTCCAGTCTTGGTGAACTTTCCCAAACAAGTTCCTAAGGACATAAGGTTTTGTCTTGCCACGGAACCGGCAAACTTGGCTACGTTTTCACTGACATAGTAGACTCTATCCTTCTGAAGACGAAAAACATGAGGGTCTTCTTTGTTGTTGACCAGGAAAGAAATGTTTCTTCCAATATAATTGGCTAGCTTTTCGAAGACTACTTTGGTCTCTTCTTCTGTAAGAGGTCTCATTTAGTTTAATGCAAGGAAATTTTTCAAGATTATTTTTTTTCTTGGGAAGATACATTATATCGAAAGGTCGGATTTGGTCCGGAAATAATCAGAAGGGAGTTTTAATCTGAACATCTGAACATAATAATAGAATAAACCTACTTTTTTTCACCTATACTTCCGGCAGAATAGATGTTTTTGATCAATCTTGTAGAGAAGGTTAGAATTGTGTTAGGCTGCCGGTGTCCAGCTATCCAAACGTTTCGCCTCTTTTGAACTTGATCCCCAATATGTTACGCTTACAACCTCGAATGCTTCCCGACTTCTCCCCGGATATGCATTTCTTTGTATATCATTGCCAGAAAATTTTCTGTAGTAAACAGAACTTCATCATGTCTACTTCGCCGGCAGAACAGCCTAACAATGTTGAGCAAACTAAACCAGCTTCTAGAGTCGTGGAAGATGAGCAGGACATTGATAATTCAGTTTATAAACGCGGCCAGCAAGCCAAATGGGCTCGTTCTAGAAAGGCAGAGAGAGGTGACAGGAATAACAAGAGGCAGAGAAGAGATGGTGAACTTCCATGGGAGGAGAGGAAAGAACAGTGGGTATGTTTAGCTGAATCGAAATCACTTCGATCAGAGAGTTGTTTAAGCTGGAGAATTCTTACTAACAGAACTTTTATAGACGTGTTTTAGATGCAGACGGGAACCCATTGCCATCTGAGCCTAGACGACCAAAGAAAAAAGTTGCTTGTTTAATTGGATATTGTGGAACTGGTTATCATGGTATGCAGTTAAACCCACCCCAAAAAACTATTGAAGGTGATCTTTTCGAAGCTTTTGTGGCCAGTGGTGCTATTTCAAGAGACAATTCCAATGATTTGAAAAAATCCAGTTTCATGAGAGCAGCTAGGACCGATAAGGGCGTTCACGCTGCTGGTAATGTCATCTCACTCAAAATGATTATTGAGGATGAGGACATTTTGGAAAAAATTAACTCTAAACTCCCTCCTACCATCCGTGTATGGGGATATGAGAGAACCAACAAGAATTTCGATTGCCGGAAGATGTGTTCGTCACGAATCTATGAGTACTTGATGCCAACATTTTCATTCTTGCCTCCTAAACCCAATTCTCCCCTTGCAAGACAAATCAAGGAAGCCAATGAACATACTCCGGGCGTGACCAGGGATGATCCAGAGGGTTTCAAATGGTGGGCAGATGTATTAGAGAAACTGCATGCTAGTGGAATTACCGATAAGGATATTCAAGATGCACAGGAGGCCACTATAAATAAAGAAAAAAACAATGATTCAGACGATGAGCCGGACATGCTTTTGGAAGAGATTGTGAGAAAGATCAAGCAAACCGAGAATCAAGCAAGGAGAGAATATCGTATCTCCAAAGAGAGGCTGGAATTAGTTAATAAGGCCATGCAAATATACATTGGACACCACAATTTTCATAACTTCACTTTGGGAAAACATTTCAAAGACGCGTCTGCTAACAGATATATGAAGGAGATTACTGTATCGGAACCTTTTGTAATTGAGGGAACGGAATGGGTATCAATCAAGATTCATGGCCAATCTTTCATGCTGCATCAAATCAGAAAAATGATCGCAATGGCTGCTTTGGTTGTTAGAACGGGATGTCCATTAGAAAGAATTTCTGAAGCATTTCAATCTTCTAGAATTAACATTCCTAAAGCACCAGCGCTTGGTTTGCTACTTGAACAACCAGTTTACGAGGGCTACAATACGAGACTTAAAGCCTTTGGATATAATGAATTGACTTTCACTCCATTTGAGAAAGAGATGAATGAGTTCAAAATGAAACATATTTATGACAAAATTTACGCAGAGGAAGTCAAAGACAACACTTTCCACGGATTCTTTGGTTTCATAGACGGATTCAATGGAACTCCTATCTTCAACTTCCTAACAGCCAATGGTATCAAAGAGTCTCAAGAAGTACGTGAGGTTGTTATTCCCAATGAAAAGAATGAGGGAATCGCCGAGTAACTACGTGACAATATACTGTAGATAGCAAAATTAGAGCCTTTATTGACTAATAATCATGTCTACATGAGTGAAACCTTCAAACCGAGGTCTCCTTCTAGCTCTGGGGTTCTCCGATTCTTCAAGGAAATGATTGACATCGTAGAGTTTATAATCAATATAATCTCGCAATATTTCGAAGCTTTGACGAAGTTTCTCTTCTTTTCCAGAAAACATCTTCTTTGTCCGTTGGATATCCAGACCTCCAAACTCATAGAGCCAATAGAAATCTGCATATGTACAGAACATTTCCATGAGTCCATTGAAAGAGTTGTTAGAATAGCCACATACTCCATCAGCCAAATTTTTATAACTTTCATTAGGAGATGGTTCTGTCGCTAGTGAATCCTTTTTACAGGTGATAAACGAGGAGGACGAAGAGAGTCGGGAATTTGTCGATGTTCTTTCAGTTTGAGCCGAACTTTTTCGGGACGATGATTTGGGTGTTGGAATACTAATTATGTCTTCAACAACGCTTCCCCTATCATATGAACTGGAAATTTGAGGCACAGGTGAGTATTTGGGAACTGAAATTAGGGCACTAACATTGTTTTGAAATCCTGCTTTGACTAGATGTTTATTTATTAATGTGTCAATTTGCAAGTTGAATCCCAACATGTCAGCATGTCTGGTGATTTGGTCCCATATCATATTGTTGGCTAATTGTTCTGGTGTTGTTTCGATCGAACTTGGTTTTGCACAATCTAATGTGCCAGTAAATGCCAGGATTTGTAAAACTCCATCTTCTTTAAGAACTCTTTTGACCTCCTTGAGCAGTTTTGCAAGATCAGTAGTTTTTATCTTGAGAAGTATGTCATGGATCAGTAAGACATCCAACGAACTGTCTTTTAGGGGAATAGATTGAAAGGAGGGAGTGCCTAGCAAAGTAAATCTGTCCAGTAGGTGGGAACTCTCTTGTCCAACAACAAACGACGCATCCATTGAATCTTTACACTGAGATGCAGCTAACTTATTCATAGATGTTTCGGAGCCGTCGGAGGACTTGATGTACCCATGGCCAGAAGCATCCCAAAAAACAACATACTCATCACACTTTTTGATTGATATTAGATCAATGTCAGGTTCGTCGTAGAGCAAAGAAAAGTCATAGTTCAGATTCATAGACGAATTCTGTTTGGCAACAATTTCTGTATGGCCAAACTGGGCCGATTGCAAAAAACCAACCTGCGGTCTTGAATTGTAACCAGTGCCCGAAGAAGAAAATGAAGTATTATGCCATTCGGGAATTCCTAGTGGAACACTAGTCACTCCATCAGAAGCTTTGACCAGAGTGTGATGAGGGCTAATACTATGGCTCTGTCTAGCAGAGTGGAAAAAGGGGTATCTGTGCTTAAGGAGCTGAATAACCTTGGGGGATAAGATAGAGTTGGATCTTATGAGTTTCTTAAAAATGCTGATAAACCACAATTGAAATAATTGAAACTGGTTGTCCCAGACCGGCTGGACTGATTGTAATTGGATCGGTGGTGGAGGAGCAGGAGGATGAGGAGCAGGAGTATGGGCGGGAGGAGGATGGGAAGCAGGGTGCGAACTGTGGACCGCGCTACTGCAAAGCTCATCTAGCTCATGAAGGATATCGTGACTGGAACCCCAGCCCATTCTATGAGAGTCAACATTTGACGTTGTTTTTTGAGAGTGTGACCTAGAATCCATGATGGGAGCTTGGGCCAATAATGCGTTTTTCTCCTCCAACTTAGTTCTAATTGCTTCAATTTCAAGATCTAGTTTGCGCTGGGTACTTTTCAATTTGCTGTAAAACCAATTCAACCACTGTTCGTTACGCGTAAGCGCAAATCTGTCGATATCTTCATGTCTGCTACTCTTCATGTAAGATCTATAGTCACCATACTGGCGAGTAAGCTCATGAAAGACTTCTTGTTGAAAACCTTTCACGACTCTGGCATGGGACGAAGTGGTGTCTTCTGACTTTCTAGGTACGTGGGAAGCCCCACTAATAATAGATGTCAGTGGCTGGGGAAAAGCCGAAAACTCTGTTGGTGTGGTGAATCCATCGGTAGGTGGCAAACTATTATTTCGGCTTGGTAGGTTACTGGTGCTGGAGTCGCTTCTTGCTAGATGGAACGTAGTAGCCCGTTGACCAAGTTTCCTAAGACCCTTGGCAATCACATTCTTCGACCTGCGATCTTTCTTGTCGTCCTCTTTGGAGGAAGACGCCACCGAAACAGTTGAATGGTTCGGGTGCATATTAGTTAACTGTCCCATATCTGAAGTCGAAACTGACCTCGTAGCTGTATTTCGGGTTGCGTGATAATCGTCGGGGGACATACTGTCACCTAGGAAGGATGACCAATTTGGATGGTTCGACGAAAGCTATACTAGAAAGTGTTGCTGTCAGGATTAAACTGATTCAATAATGGTAGCAAGAATAAGGAAGGAAACAAGTGAATGACTATTTGTTTATAGGCCTGACGTCTGTTACTATTAATGCGTGTGCCATTCGCTGGAGGTAACTTGTCAGTGACTAAGAATAAGCATCGAATTTGATGCACAGCATTTTGCATGCTTCGATTGTTCTAGATAAGAGATACAATACATAGAGCCCTAGGTTTCTGGGGCACCCAAGCAAACAATTAATTCTCAATGAGGCAATACCCACGCCATCAAGTCCATCACGACATCATTGCCAGGTGATATTGTTCAATAATCGCTAGCAAGAAATGTAGTTGCGGTACAGAGTGGGCAGATATGCCGCCGAGGTCACTAGTTTCCATTTTTTTATGCCAGTAATTTTTCGTCGCATTTGGGGGACAATACTGGCGCGCTACCTTTTCTTCACTACTTACTAGTATGCCACCCACCCATATACAAACTTGAAGGTGCGCATATCACTCTGCCACCTGTCACGCTCATACAAGGCCAAGGATTCTAGAACCATGACAGCAATTAAAAAAGCTGCAATTTTGTGAACATCACCGCTTGCCAAGCAGGCATTAGTGTCAGGGGACTGTGTGTGGGGGCATGCGGTTCTGGATACTAATGAGAGCATTCTCCAGACTTTTGGAATTGCCTGCATCCAAAATTTCACCAGTTACTTATTCTCCCCCCACCATACGCTAATCGATCATTTGCAAGCGCCCATTGGTTGTTAATTGCTGCCTAATCCGAAAACGAAAAACAAGAGTCTTGCGACCTGCATACGAAAAACAGAGACCGCATATTACCCGGACTCTGTTCCTATGCCTCGGTTATTACCGAAACGGGTTTTATCGATTTATCCATTCCAGGAAGGTTGGATTCTCTCACATATGTTAAAGTAGCCCTTCATTCTCTCCAATGAAGGATAGTTCTTGCCGGTGTAGAAGCATTTCCAGTCTGTGCCAGTAACGGTAAGAGATCCTTTACTTCGTTCAAAGTACCATTTGTTTACTGGATTATTGGATCGGGATCTCCAGAACAATTCATTTTCAAAATTGGACAATAATGACTTGAAAAGCACATCGGCAACCCCTGTCGATCCTTGGGCCTTAGGAGACACTGCAAACTTATCCAAGTAAGCTATTTTCTGAGGTTTCTCTTCATCTGTGACCTCCCAAGTAACTATAATCACTCCTTCGTAATCTCCAGCGATGAGGATAGCTGCAACGTTGTCCTTTATTCTGGCTAGGTAATTCTTCAGATTCAAGTCTTTTCGAAACGACAAATCGATCACATTCTTAAGCTTCTCTAAGTCTAGAGCACCTCGTTTCAGAAGAGAGTCGAGGCTTAACCCACTTTTGTCAGATGTTTCGTCAATGTAAACTTCAACCGGTACACCTCTCCTAATGATTGAAGTGTTTAGTAAGGGGGTCTTCTTTAAATCAACTGGTAATGACGATGATATTGTCGGTCTATCGGTCAAGACATTGTAAATTATTGGATTCGTGAATCGGTCAGTCTGATTCAACATGGCGATTTGAGGAGTAGTAACTATTCCTGATGCATCTGTGGTTACCTGCAACAATTTCTGAAGCAAGTTCAGGTTCTTTAAATGCTGGTCTCTTTCTCCAGTATCTAAGAACCCTATGTAAAGCTCCGACACAATGTCTTCATACTCTTGCAGTAGATTGATATATACATGCGCACTTTTGTACCTTTCTAGAGATGGAATACCCCCCAATGGGTCAATGAAAATGTATTTTTCAATTGTAAACAGGTTCTCCTTGTCATGGTCCAATCTATGTCTGTCATTCAAGGATTTCAAGTCAGAAGCTAAACACTGGAGGACTGCCTCGGAGGATAGAAATACATTTTTGGAGCCTTTATCCATATATCCCACAGGATAAACAACGGGGACAATACCCTGAGATATAGGAATTAGTAATAACTCTGGTAGGGTCATCGAAAACCTGTCGTCATCAAACTTTTGTTCGAACAAACCTCTGATCGCCCTTGCGGAGAGCTCGTTGTCATCCTCATATTTATGGAAACATTTTTCAATGATATTTATGAATGTCAAGGCTTGCTGATGATAATTGGCAATACTCTTTTGTACCATGGCATCCGATTCTCCATTCAAAGCCTGGACTTCTTTATCTGTGTCCAATAACACTATAGGACTCACCCCTAGTTTTATCAGTTTGTATAACGTAAACGCGATACCTTTCAGAGCTGTGGGGTTAATATCCCTAAACTGTCTGATCTTAACAATAGCAATTCGAAGAGTGTCAGTGAGCTTGATCTCCAGCTTGGATTTACTAATCAGATCAGACCTTGGACGATTCAAGTGAAAGTCTTCAATTTTGTTATTGTCATTATTGGTCGAATGTTTCAACATGAGATTGTCAATCATGTTGGAGTATTTGTTACGTTTGCTAACGGAGCTCCGATCCATTTGGCCCTTGCTGTAAATATCCACATCCTTTAATAGAGGATATTTCTTCAGGTAGTTTCGAACTTCTCTCTTAGTAGCAGTGGAGTTGAGAATAGTTAGGACCATGTTCCTTTTCTCCTCCGTGTTTCTAGCATGTCTTGTAAGATTTGACGTGAAATCTTTGATACTGAGCATGGACTGATGGTTAGTGGGAAATCCCTGCGGTGTCGAAAGACTTCAATTACTTACGCTTATGAACATACGGCCTGGCTGACAGCGACAGGGTGGTAATGCCCTAGGCATCATAGTGAACACCATTCAAAAATACACGGTTAAAGGGAAGGTAGAGGCTAATGGGTCTATGAGGTAAATTCGAGATTCACACTTTCCTTACACACCTTTTCACAATTAAGACCTTGATAAACCAGTCATAACTCCACCGAAAAACGATGTTTTGCTGGTCAATACTCTGTGCGAACCATTTTTAAGTACATATCATATATCATAACTCAATGGGCCCTCCTCATCGCTCACTTCTTCATCCTCATTAGTGCCAACTTGTAGCTTTCTCAATTGATCCATGACTCCAACAACCATCGGCCTCAGTTCATTGATTTCCATTAAACTCAAATTATCCAACTGCATGTAAGATTCATTTAATTCTTTCAGACCTCGTCTCGCTTTTATTAACCTGACTTCTCTCAGGTCTTGTATCAGGGCTCTGATTTGATGGGGAGGCTCGGTCATGTCATCCGGAGCTTTATCTAAAATCATTTTGGATATCTCTAGCCAACTCCAAGGCATTCTAAAAAATCTTGTAGTATATGTCACTTCTTCTTGGTATGCTTTCTTCAAAAAGTTTATGGATAACCAACTAGGGGTTACTATGTTACATCTATCTTGTTGCTTTAATATTAATCCCAGCCATAGCGGCACTTCGGCTCTCTTCATGGGTTTCAAAACCGGAATACTGGTCTATCAATCAGTGGTTAGTAAGAGGCAACTTGCCAAAGTACTTCAGGGGATCGTTCACTTACTCCTATTAACTGACGATCTTTGAGGGCATATCGAGGGATAATTAAGATTGGTTGATCTTCGGCTTGAAATTCGACCTCTGACGGAAGAAGGGTGTTTCTATACTTTTTAGGAAGTGACATTTTGTCCTTTCCTGGTCATTCAAGCTTTCGTTCTGACGAGGTCGAAGTGTAGAGTTTCGGTTTGGTGATTTCGATGTTGGATGCGCGTCTTCGGAGAAATTTGTCAGTCCAAGATCTCATCTCTTCCTTTCCTCAGGGATCAAATTTAGGCCATGACGGGCTTTGATGTCTTGGACTTTTTTGAACCCTGCGAAAGGGTGAGCTCTCTTCGAGATGATCTATTTGTCACTCCTGGTAAAGAGAAAGTTGAGGACATTTCGTTCAAAGAAAATGCAGACGCTGCTTTACATGATGACACAACTAGAACTATAGACGTCCTTGATTTGCCGCATATTTCACTCAAGCCTCCAAAAAATGTCTTGATTGCCATACTACGGGTACTAAAACTAGAACAACAGTGCAATTTTGGTCCTGGGGCCGAAGAGTTAACTCCCTCCCAATTCTTATCAAATAGAGATCTCACCATAGAAGAGGTTCGTGATATTTTACCTTGGTTAAAGATTCATTCTCCACGTATTGCTTCATTTGATTCATTTTGTCAAATTGGGTCGTCGTTGACAGGCTCTATGGATATCGTCAGGTATCTGACAACAATCCTGTCATCCCCTTTAAACTGGCTACAGGATCCTGATGTGGAAGACATCTACAAAGGAGCAAGCTCAAGACTTTCAGAAAGATGTGGCAGAACCTCTAGACCAGACTTTGTCCGTAAAATAGTCCTAAAAAACCTCTATGAACGAACAGGATGTGAAAGTATTCAACTGAAAGAACCTTCTTTAACATCAGATAATCTGGGATTGAAAACCTGGGGATCATCTTTCATACTTTCCCAGAGATTAATTAATGATGATAAAGGAAAGTATTTAAAAGAGCCAATACTGGAATTAGGTGCAGGAACGGGGTTGATAGGAATCATTGTGGCCCACCTGGGATATAATATAACATTGTCAGATCTCCCGGAAATCCTCCCAAATTTAAAGGAAAACGTCAAATTGAATCATGCCAATGCCCGAGCCGATTGCCATGAGCTGGACTGGGAGCAGCCGGACTCTTTCATCAAGGAAAATCTCGACTCTTTGAAAGGCTACAACACCCTTGTTTTTTCAGATCCAGTCTATTCCACTAATCAGCCTCGTTGGGTAGCAAACATTTCAGAGAAATTTCTTAGAAAATCTACCGAAGCACGCATTTTGCTCCAGGTGCCCATCAGGTCTGGATTCCAAAAGGAACGAGGCCATCTATGGGCGTTAATGGCAGATAAAGGTTTTCAGCTAGTGGAATCGCATCAACAAGATGGATACGATGATTTTGGAGAGCAAGAGTTCGTATTCCGTATGTATAGATGGCACTCCAGTTACTTGTAGCTTGAACCCCATGTCTCTCATCTCCGTGCCACGAGCTCTGCTTATGTCATCATCCGGAAAAAATCGGTGCACTATGACACATCTTTGAAAATTATATGGTGAGGGTCTAAAAAAACTATTTTTCATTTCGTTTCCAGTATAAAAACACTTTTCCCCATTTTATTTTATTTGTACTTAGAAAAATGACCGTAAGTTCCCTACCAATAAAAGCTAATACTGGGACGTCCCCACTAACTTTATAGTCTACACCAATTCAAGAAGAATACGACGATGTACGTATAGCGGGATATGACCCATTGGTTTCCCCCGCCCTGCTTCAGCAAGAAATTCCTGCCACCAAAGTTGCTCTTCAAACCGTGGTTAAAGGAAGAAAAGATGCCATGAACGTAGTTTCCCTGAAAGATGACAGATTATTGGTAGTTGTCGGACCATGTTCTATCCATGACAGTGATGCCGCCCTCGAGTACGTCGCCAGATTGAAGGCTTTGAGCGAAGAGCTCAAAGACGAACTGGTTATCATTATGAGAGCCTACTTGGAGAAACCAAGAACTACCGTCGGATGGAAAGGTTTAATCAATGACCCAGATTTGGACAACAGTTTCAGCATCAATAAGGGTCTCAAAATCAGTAGAAAGTTGTTTGTCGACCTGACTAACAGCGGTATGCCTATTGCCAGTGAAATGTTGGACACAATTTCGCCTCAATACTTGGCTGATTTGCTATCCTTCGGTGCCATTGGTGCCAGAACAACCGAGTCACAGCTTCACAGAGAGTTGGCATCAGGACTTAGCTTCCCCATCGGATTTAAGAATGGAACTGATGGTACCTTGGATGTTGCTCTTGATGCTGTTCAAGCTGCTTCTCACGCTCATCACTTCATGGGTGTCACGAAGCACGGTATTGCTGCCATCACTACCACCAAGGGTAATGAATACTGTTTCGTTATTCTTAGAGGAGGTAAGAAGGGTACCAACTACGATCCTGAATCCGTAGCGGAAGCAAAGGCAAAGTTACCTGCTGACGGTGTTCTGATGATTGACTGTTCCCACGGAAACTCCAACAAGGACTACAGAAACCAACCAAAGGTCTCCAAGGTAGTCGCCGATCAGGTCGCTGCTGGTGAAGACCGTATCATTGGAGTAATGATTGAATCCAACATCAATGAGGGCAAACAATCCATCCCAGCTGAAGGAAGAAAGGCTCTTAAGTACGGTGTTTCTGTCACTGATGGCTGTGTCTCGTGGGAAACTACCGACTCTATGTTGAGAGAACTTGCTGAAGCTGTTCAAAAGAGAAGAGCTTTGAAGAACGCTGCTTAGGCATGTAATAGACAGTTACGTATATAGAACCCATCTCAATATATTGAAATCAGGCAATCATTTAGTCCGGTGGATATTGGAGGATTGACCACGATCTACCCCCATTGGCTGGGTCGTAGAGAATAGTCAGGGCCTGTTCCAGTGGTCGGAGTGATGTATTGAAAGGGTTCAAGTTAAGACTGTAGCTTTTTTGTAAAGTGGTACTTTATGTTTAGCGATATCGCGTCCTGTTAGTTGGCACCTGTCTTTAAATTCTTCCTGGAAGTGCTTATATCTATGCTTGGAGGGTTTAGAAATCAATCAGCATGACAGTCTCCGAAGACGTGATAACGAATAGCTGCTGTTCATCTAAGAGCGAGGTCGTCAGCTCAAGGGGTTGTCAGGGTGTGTACAGCTGCCCCTGTTGTTATCACAGGATATTCCTAGGATTTGAAAGGGGGAAGCTTGTACGTCAAAAATGATGAAAAAAGGTCCCTGGTATTGAACGTACAGATTCTGGGGCTCACCACCAGTGAATCCACGGACCAGACGCAACCCAAAAGAGTAATAGACGACTTGCTACAGTACATCACCTGATTTGCAGTAAATCGTGAAGTCAGATCATATTCGAACAGGTGGTTTAACTTTTGTGGGACCACATTTAGATTTAATTGTGATGAGAGAGTGCCCCTTATGCAGGTTAATCCCTGCTGTGTCAAGATGTCATATGTATCACTTAGATCAAATCGCGAAATTCTTTTAGTTATCATATCTGTTTTCAGGGAGAGACGACTCACGAGAGGACCTCTACCGTTGCGATGGCGCATGTATCCCTTGCTTCATCATCCAATTATTTAGACGACCATTAAATAATAAATAGCTGAGCGGACGATTCTTTGTAGTGCTATACAATCAGTGCTAAAGCAAATGTTAGTAAAGGGGTGATATCCTTGCTTACCATCCTAAAAAGCAGACTCGCCGCCTCTCTGGTCTAGTTAAATACTTGAAAGGCTTATATTCAACCAGCCACAACTGATATCATGCCAAGCATCTATACGGGCTAATAAACTAATTATATAAACATCTTCAAGAGAAAACTAATACATTACATATAAGATAGAATGGAGGAAAAGCTCAGAATTTACCTATCGGAAGCATCGCTGACACTCTTTCTGAACTGCTCCAAACTGGATCTTGAAGCTACACTCCTGCTTGAACTTGAAGAAGATCTGCGCCTTTGTTTTCTTGCAGTGGAGGGATCAACATGAGATTTTCCCAGTCGTCTTGCCAAAAGGGAAAGAATATCCGTGATTGAGACCACTCCAATCAACTTTCCCGGACGACCCATGTCTTTTTCTGGAGTAAATATTGATAGGTTGCTGTTATTGCTGCTGCTAATACCATTGAGAGATGATGAAGGAGATAGAGGAATACTAGATCCGGCAACTATCGGGTCCTCAGCCCCAACAGGGTTAACAATCCACAATCGATGTGACTTTGTAGCAACCAGTTTCGCCATTGTCCTCGATAACGAGGAGTTTGGAGTCACATGGAAAATAGGAAAGGAATCTTTACCGTTTTCTAAACCTTTGAGATTCAAAATATAGGAGACGAAGTGCAGACAACTTTTGTACAGTAATGGTGATTGAGAAGACTTTGATACATGTTTCACATCAGTAACAGAAATATTACCTAGCAAGTTGTGGTGTTTGTCAACCACAGCCATTGAACTAATCATCAGTTCGTGCATCTTGGATAAAGCCTCTATCAGTAATTGATCACCGTAAATAGAAACAACATTGGTACTTCCTATGTTCAATTGAGCAAGACTGGCACCTAGTAATGGATCCAGAGAATGAAATTTACGAGCATTGTCCCATAGATATTTGATCAATCTTCTTTGGGATAAAATTCCTGTTATCTGGGTATCATTCATGATGGCAATCCTGTGCACACCATTTCCTAATATCTCAACCACTGTAGATAGCGTTTCTGATTCGTGCAATTTAATGAATGGGTTCTTGTTAATTAGTTGGATGACAAACTTTACAGGTACCTGTTCTCCCTTTTGAGCCTTTTGAATCAAATCGGGAATATCTTCTCTTGGTTCGTAATTAATCGACAATAATCTCTCTGAGCGAATCCTATTCAACACCAATAGCAGGTAAGAGTTAAGATCGGCATAGTCAAACGTTAAGCAGTCCAGATCATTGCGGTATTTCTCCACGGGTAAAGAAGTTAAGTTATTTTTCACCAGGGTATCAAAGGCCTCCTCTACAGAGATGTTCTCGTTAATAAATATCAGTTTGTTTTCTTCCACCAATGCACTCAATTCAATATTTTGCCAATCCATCAAGCCCGAAGTGCTGGAGGATCCCGCTCCTGATGTGGAAAATTGTTGATGCTGTTGTTGTTGGTGCTGCTGCGCAAACATCGAGCTAGTTTGAGAGGAAGATGACGGATTCCGAGATAAATTGGAGGCAGTCCTAGATAGATTCAACGTGTTGTCAATCGAAGCATCGGAGGGCTCTATTGGAGGAGGAGTTGACAACAATTCCACGATTGATGCTTGACGAGCCCTCAACGCTGGTGAAGCTGGTGATCTCAACGAGGATGTATACCCTACTTGGTTGGGCCCCGGTGCGATAGGCGGATTTGGATTGTTGTTGTTTAAGTTATTGGACATTTTTTGATAACTGTTTGTACGTTCCTTTCGTTGATATCACAAGTGCCACAATTTTGTTCAATTCCTTGTAAGTGTTGATAGATGATAAACGCAATGTTCAGTGGGGTGTATGATAGTATGAGAGGTAGAGAGCTCAGCAAAGGTAAATTGTTGCATTAGGGCGCGAACCATTACGGTCGTGCGGGAGCGGTCATAATCAGATTATAGGTAAAACTAGTACTGTATAAATTAGCCTGAAATGGGGTTGGAAAGGTGGTGGAAAGATAGTGAGTGGATGACGACTACATGGGCTTGATTAATGTAACGTTCAAGTGGTTGCAGTTTCGTATATAGCTCAAATGGGGAAATAATACCCAAAGAGGGGCTATTTTTGTTATCAGTGAGATATGATTAGATCTGATAAGACTCTTGATCTAAGGTTTTTGCGAGACTTCGAATCACTAGCGTGATAGTTTTCTTTGGCTGACTAACTTGTTCGCATAGAGTCGTATTAGATCTGTGGTAATCAATGAAACATTTTGCGGTTCCTTGAAATTGATAGTTTATACGTTGCTACAGGGTGTGAGAAACAATTGATTGCGCATGAGCCTGTTAATGGCAATTTTCTATACCACAAAGCCTAGAGTGTTACACCGAACTGTAGGCACCAAGTGTGTAGGTTAGTTCCCTTGGAAAATGAAAGATTTGTAATTCTTGAAAAAAATGATGAACGCTATGAGGTTCGAACTCATGCCTCTTACGAGACCCGATTGCACCTGCGAAACGCAGGAAGTGAGACCACTTGAGTCGGGCGCCTTAGACCACTCGGCCAAACGTCCTCGATTGGTCTATAACCTAAGACTTGGCAATATTATCAAAAGAAGTCTAATGGATATTCAGAGGTCCTGCCATTTACTTTGCAATTACTGGTATTTAGTTTGCCTCTGCAGAACAATTTATCTAATTTATTTGTAATTGATATAATTGATTGGGTTTCCCAGAACAATTCGTTATTAGCGTTGAAAGATAACAACTTGAAAGCGAATTTGCAACTCCTGTCGTTCCTTGATCTCACACCCTGGCATAGCGGCGTCAGGTAGGGTGTTGGGCGTCGGAACAGTCAAAATGCGAGCTCTTACCACAACCAAGTAAAATGAAAGAGTTGTCTTTGAAAAATACAACTTATACGAAGTTACCAGTTCGTGAGAAGATGAAAGTTGTGTCCCAGCCGGATTTCATAGCTTTGAAACAGTTGGACGAGAGCATCATCTTGTCAATTCCGAAGGAGATCAAGAAATCACTCGTCCTACCTAGGTAACGTTTGAGTACCGACTCCGGTATGACTCGATTGCAAGCCACTTGAATCCAAGTAAGAAAAAAAAATATAATGAACGCTATGAGGTTCGAACTCATGCCTCTTACGAGACCCGATTACACCTGCGAAACGCAGGAAGTGAGACCACTTGAGTCGGGCGCCTTAGACCACTCGGCCAAACGTCCTTCAGTACCAACTCAATTGGAATAGTTATATAAATCATAGATTGAATTCTTATTTCATTATGAGATACTAATCCACAAATTAGAATCTCCACGCAGGTACCTAGTATCCTGTAGTAACGCTGAACAACTTGAACTTTCTCATAGTTTTCCTAGGAAGACGCCTGAGTTTGAACGTCACAGCATTCATCATATTTTTTTTTTCTCACTTAGATTCAAGTGGCCTGTAGATAGTTGCATGCTATGGTATTAAGGTACTCAGATGTCAGCTAGATGGGGTCCAAAGTAACTGCAATTTGATCTTTTCATGATAGTTTACCCATGCTGACAACTTTGATCAGTTTGTAGTTAACCCCCTAATTTTGCAAAACAAAAGTCTTAGCACCAACTCTTGTTACTTTGAAATGAACTGTCAACAAAGTTAGATTGAGTTCCCAAATGTGAATGACGCTTTTGGTTTAATTTCAAACTCTTAGAAGTCATCAAGCTTCACTAGCTCAGTCGGTAGAGCGTCAGTCTCATACTGCATAGGTGTGCTATCTGAAGGTCGAGAGTTCGAACCTCCCGTGGAGCATTATTTTTGTTTTACAACTCACACTTTTTTTGGCACTTTTATTCCAAGAGATTACTTATCCTATAACTACTTCCTGTTTCCGATGCTCTTAAATAATAGTACAAAAATTATAATACATAGTTACAACTGTAAATGCAAGACCCTAATCCAGACAATAGCTCCCAACCAACGAAGGTGACAAAAAGTCTATATATACAAAGAGTTGAGAAGATGTTGCGATCACTCTTCCTCAGAGCTTTCATCAGAGCTTTGATCGTCATCTTCGGAACTCTCATCTTCATCTGCAGCATAGTTGGTTTTGGGGGGAGATCCATGAGTCTGAAATTGTTCGAGTTTCTGTCTAATGTTAGCAATCTTCTTGTTCTGTTCTTCAACACTTAAACTCTTCTTGATACGGCTCCTCTTACTGGACGCAGACCGTCCTGACTTTGATGCGGATCCCGAAGATCTTCCACGCGATCCGTTCTTCGCACTACTTCCACTGTCAGAAGAAGCTTTCTCTTTCTTAACAACAAAGTTATACAGCTTCAACAGTGTAGCAGAATCAAGTTGATCAATATCCAGTTCAATTTCTTCTTGACCTGACTTTTGCAATTCAGGAAGGGTCTCCTGGATAATAGAAATCACCTTTGCCAGTTTAGTTTCAGACAGGTAATTAATCTTTTCACTCAATTCTTTCTTCATTTCATATGTTATATGGGTTGGGTAAGAGATAGAAGACTTCTTCTTGGATCTCTTAGATTTCTTTCTGTTTTTGATAGCAACGCTCATTACTTCATCATATAGTTGTCTTTTCATCTTCTCAACGTCAGCCCTCATCCTCTCGATTTGAGTCTCCAGGTATTCAATAGCCGGGTTTGTTAATAATGACTCATCAATCTCGATATCTCCTTCGTCTTCAGCCTCGGAATCATAGTCTGAAAGAACTTGGGGACTTGGTGCAGGTGCTGGTTTCTTATCCCACTCATTATTGAAAACATTCTCCATTGTGTGACCCATCACATTAACGGGGGAGCCATCTGGATTAAATTTATAGCAGTTGCTAAAAACCAAACGAACCTCTCTTTCAAATTGATCCGCATTCTCATACTCACTGTTGGCAAGCTTAGCTTGTATGGTTCCCAGATCCATTGGTTCCTTCACAATATCGAAATAGGTAGGACAGTCAAGGGCAACAGGGTCCACTGGTTGTAAAAATGGAAACGAATAATTCTGATGCTTCTTAGACATCAGTTCTTTCATCACTTGATTACAGAAACGTAGCTCCTGAACATACTTCTTCTTGCGAGGCCTGATATCATATGGTATATCCTTTGGCTTCGGAGGGTGAATTTCCCTTTTTGGTCTTCCGTCACGGATGCTGTCCCGTCTTATTTCAGGAACTTCCTTGTTTCTTTTTCTCTTACTAGGGGCAACGCCATTGTCAGGTGGATTCTTTGGGGGCATGTTTAGCATGTGCTTCTCGAAGCTAGCTTGTATGTTCTTAGCCATACGCGTAATGGGAGTATCTTCTCCATTAAACTTACGACAGTTATCAACCATCAAATTGAAATCTTCAACTATAGTATCAGGATTTTCATAAGCACTCACATTAATCTTTCGTTCGATTGTCGATAAGTCCATAGGCCTTTTTATATAATTATAATAAAGCGGAATACCCAATTTCTCCGTGTCCACAGGCAGAAGGAATGGCTTAGCATCCTTTAGCCTCTTGATGGCTTTGATTGTGTTGGCTGCATACTTGTTTTGATGCTTTGGCATTGGAGACTCGGGTAGATTGTTCATATCTGGTTCTGGGGGTGGTTTAGGGGCCGGTTCCATGGGAAGACTATTAGATTCTTCAGAAGAAATAGCCTTGGTATCTGGATTGTGGGTGGTAACAGATCCATTAGAGGCCCCTCCTTCAGTTTCATCGATCTTTGGACGCTTCGAGTCCAAACCCAATTCTGATTCATCATCAAGTCCATGTTTGTTTGGAGCAGTGACCTCTGCAGAGGTAGCAGTGTGAGTATTAAGGTCATGTGCATCCTCTGGTTTGGGAGTCGGCAATGACTGGTCTGTAACAGACCCATTGCGTTCAGACTTCACCTCGTCATTCAGGGACAGAGTATCCGAGATGACTTGAGTTTCTGGCAGTGACATAGATTCTGAGGATGTGTATTTCAGAGTCACGTGCAGAGAGGGTAACTGAAAACAAGCAAGTATTTCAGATCTTTTCTTGTTCAATCGAGGGGGGTTGGGGAGATGTTTACTTAAATACTGTTTTCGAGACGGGGAAGACAGGAGACCTCAACGTACCGAGATTTACTTAGAGAGCACTAACACATCGCGCGCGCTTGGTGGTGGGCTCCTATCAAGTAATTTTAGGGGGCGTGGAGGAAGGGATTAACAAAGGAAATGATAACAAATAGCAATCAGAGCTAAGCTTTGGGTGGCAAATTTGTTCACAGTGTAAAACAGGTTGTTGACAGCTGGAGAATTATCCCCCTTTGCCGACCATTATTACTTGCCATTGCATATCCATATTGACTTTCTTTGCCGTGGACTATGGTGAGAAAGAGGAGTTAAAAGATAGCAACTCCAAGTTTTATCGCGATCAATTATCCGGGTAACCGCTCGGAGATTGCCACGTCACCATCAAATTGAACGAATAGGAGCTGTAAGGGGCTTAGAATAGACGGCTGAGTGACATATAAAACCACGTGAATTAGTGAATATCAATGCGTATTGGTGGCAAAATACTCTGGCCAGGCAAACGTAACTTAGAAAATAGCTAATCTAGGACAAGTTGATTGGTAAGCAGAGAAAAAAAACAACAAACCAATCGCGGTCTGATATTTACTATGTCACGAATTGGGAGGCAAAACTCCGTTACCCGGATAACAGTTGAGCATCAGTCACAACAATAGGCCTGTTGCAAGTTATAATTAGTCCTAAACGAGTAACTACGCGTATGAACGGATGTATTTGAGTGATAGATACTAGCCTCCACGTTATTTACTCAGCTTATATTGAGTGGTGACCTGGAATCTTTCTCAGTGATTGAAATATGTCAACTAAAAGTCAGCATTGGTTGGCGGCTCTGGGTGTAAAGTGGCCACCGAAACAGTTACAACCCCTCCTCACCGACAACTCAATTTCCACTCGCCGTCTGTTTCTTGCGATCCAAGCCAAATTGTTCAGCGAGTTTATGGATTGCAGGGAGGTTTCAACCTGAATGTCCATTTTCTTTTGCACCATCATCGTCCCTTCCATCTTATCATTACATTATCTAACTGCGCGAAAAATTCCATTAACCCCAGGCAATTTTAAACGTTGTTTGCACCAGTTTTAAAACTAGTCCATCATGTCCATCAAAATTCCAGAGCCCAATGGCTCTTTGATGTTGGCTTGGCAAATAAGAAATCGTCATGTACTTCTTGTTGGTGGAGGAGCAGTTGCCGTTTCTCGAATAGAACTACTTCTTCAAGCTGATGCAAAAGTCACAGTGGTTGCTCCCAAGATAGATCCCACCATTGAACAGTATGAAAAATTGGGGTTATTATACAAAGTTCATAGAAGAAAGTTCCTCAAAGACGATTTGAAAATGTATGAAGGTGAAGCATCCAGAAAGTTGGATCAATTTTTTGGCCTAGACCAATTTGGGCCCGCAGAAATGGAGCAAATAGAACAGGCAGTTAAGCAGGAACAATTTGCATTGGTTTTAACGGCAATAGATGATAAAAATCTCTCCAAGCAAATATACTATTGGTGTAAAGCTGGGCGGATGCAAGTAAACATCGCCGACAAACCCAAACAATGTGATTTCTACTTTGGGTCAGTAGTAAGACAGGGGAGTATACAAATTATGATAAGTTCAAACGGAAAGTCTCCAAGATTGTGTCATAAACTTAAGCACGACAAGCTGGAACCTCTACTTGCCAGCCTGGATGCAAAAACTGCCGTGGACAACCTGGGGAAAATGCGTGGAGAATTAAGGCATAGGGTAGCTCCAGGTGAGGATACTCCCACCATCAAAGAACGAATGGCTTGGAACACTCAGGTGACTGACCTGTTTACAATTGAAGAATGGGGCCAATTTGACGACACATCACTGAATAGGCTTCTCAGTTTTTACCCCAAAGTACCCCAACGTCAGGACATAATAGTCGTTCCGCTAGAGAACTTTTAGGTTACGTAGTAATACATGTGATAAGAGCATCTCAGTGATTGATAGATTCAAGAAGACACGGTAGGAGAAGCTAGTTCTGGAGAATTAGCACCTGATAAATTTGTGTTCGGGGAACTGGGAGGAGCTGGTTCCTTGGCTGATAATATTGGACTAGTTGCAGTTTCTTCGGAGTCCTCCAAAGACTTCGAAGGGGATACAGTCGTAGCAGAAGAAGACGCAGGTACTTCCTTAGATGTAGCCCCCATTGAACCGTTACCAGTGATACTGGGGCCTCCAATGGAACTTCCCACTGGACTTTGAACCATATAGGGTCCCGAATACTGTCCTGGATCCATCTCACTATAAACTTGAGAATCTGTTGGATAATAAATAGGAGTTATACCTGGGAGAACACCAGGTGCAACGCCTGGAGGGATTCCGTACATGCCACCATTCCTTCCCATTGGATCAAAAACACCAGGCGACATCATTAGATGTTGCGGATGTGGGTGCGAATGGGAGTGTTGGTTGGGTAAAGAGGAGCGCCCCCAGCTAAGTCTTACTCTAGAACCACCAATAAGGAATCCATGCATTCCTGAGATGGCATTTTCTGCCTCTTCTCTGGTTGAAAACTTTACGAATCCACATCCTTTACCTCTTGGGATCTTGATACTCGATATAGAACCAAATGGTTCAAATAACGTGAACAATGTCTCTTCCGATACACCAGCCGCCAATCCACCTACAAAGACGGTTGAGTTTGTAGGATCATTGTAGATGTTACGGGAAGAATTGTTGTTGCCAGCAAACTGTGGAACCATAGGTGCGGAAGGGGCGTATTGCAGATGCTGTTGCATTTGAACTGGCTGATGCCCAGCTCCTCGAGGTGTTGCTAGTGCAACTCTTATTGGTCTTCCACCTAGCCAGATACCACTCATTTCATGAAGAGCTCTTTGACGATCCTCCTCTTCAGTGAACCTCACAAATCCAAAGCAACGGGAGCTTCCTGTAGCAGGGTCTGTCATTACTCTTACGCTCTGAATTGAGCTGTAATTGGGCTGAAATAAAGCCAGCAGATGGGCCTCTGTAGTTGAAGGAGAGAGGTCCCCCACAAATAATGAGTACTGAGGAGTTGGAGGAACTTGGGATTGCAATGTTGGCCCTGAGGCCCAATTCAGTCTGAACAATCGACCCGACGAGCGAGGCACAATACTGCCATTCAACGCCAGCGCATGCAGCGCGTCCTCGTGTCGTTCAAATTCTACAAAACAATATCCAGCGTTCTGAGGTGGAGGTAGCGACGAGTTTGGATTAGGAGAACGGTTGTGCCTTGATCTGATCAATTTTACCCGCACTGCCTGACCCAACTGCTGCCATAACTGAATGATATTCTCTTCCACCCACCATGGTTCGAGGTCGCCCATCCACAATGTACGTGAAGCTAACGAGGGCGACGAATTGGAAGATGGTGGTGGAGAATTTGATGGTCCTGCACCTTGCTCTTGGGATTGAACAAACTTTGCTTCGGTCGGAGCATCAGGATCCACCTGTGCCAAAGAGTCTGTAACACCGAGATGTTCAAACGACATGACCTTAGCTGGATAGTGAGATAATTGAAGGTTCTGCCGTTTAGTTCCAAGTTAATGATGGCAATAAAGAAGGACGTGTGTTTGCGAGGTGCACAACAAAGAAACAGAAACGGGGCGCGCGATGTTGCTGAGCTCAGCAATTGTCAGAAGGAGATAAATGAAACTAGGAAGGATCTTAAAGGACAGTCAAATAGCTCCACGGGCTTCAAGCAAATCCAAATGCAAGAAGAAAGCCTTAAAAGTAAACGATGTAAGAATTGAGTGAAACAGCTAGAAAATGAAGAATGTACTTTCCACAGTTCGTGCAACTTAGTAGTTCATGTCTATTATCAGTTTGATGCGCGACGGACTATTCCGAAAGTACTCCAATATCAGAATTAAACCCTCGTTAGTCCAAACGCTAAATAATGGTTTCTGAAGATCGGGAGAAGAGAATAGAGTCTCGCATAAGAGGTGCTGGTAGACGAGTCAAGGTGGAAAATTTTGTAATTGGAAATTCTTTGCCCGGTTTTGGCTCTTCTGAATCCCAGATTGCAAAGAATGATCGTTTGTTATCCCCTGCGCAGATCACAGCTCGTGGTGGTAACAAACGCTCGGTGAAACAAGAGCCAATATCAAAAGAACAGGGCAAAGTGGAGCAAATGACTCCTTTGACTATTCTCCAGCAAATTTCTGAGCAAGTGACACCAGATGTAAGAACGCCAATTGATGGAAACACAGGGCCATCGTCACCCTTAGAAAACGTTACTCCTCCTACTAAAAGTAGCCGAAGAACCAAGCCCCACGTCTCAGATACCAAAAAAAGACAAAGAAATTCTAATTTATCGAGTGCAAAATCAACAATTGACCTTCTACAGCTTATTTGTTCAAGATTTCTCCAAGCTTATCCAACCAATGCACATATTGAACGACTGGCCCTATCAAAGTTTGGAAATTTAACGAATGCACAATTTTCCTTAATAGCAGATCTCAATAAAACAAGAACGTCTTTGTCTAAGAAAGTGTCTCAAGTTCATCAGTCGAAAAAGAACACCAGAAAAAAGTTATTGGAACTAAGGCATCGACATGCCCTGCTCAGGCAACAAATAGAAAAGAAAAGAGCCGAATTCAGAGCTCAAAAGAGGACATTTAATGACGCCATGAATGTTGAATCACAATTAAAAGAGGTGAGCAATTCATTGGCTGACCCAACCCATTGGAAGCCATCTCGCAAGACAGCGGGACAATGGGAGCATGTTATAGGGAGAATTTCCAAGGTACAAAAGATACTGGACCGTGACTCCGGCCTGGTGCAGAGACTACGGCGTTTGAACGGAAAATTGGAACGTATATAAGTTAATGTGTGTATTTAGCTGTCTTCAGCGATTAGCGCAATGATCATGCGGTAAAGGTAATAAAAGAACATCAGAAGATGGAAACCCAACTTGATGAAGCTCTCTTTTTTGTGGCGGGAAAGGGTACGGAAAATTTCTGTGGCATCTAACAGGTGTTCTTTCTTAACGATCTTATTAATGTTGTAAGCCAGCAATGGAAGGTTCAGTACAAATGAATATGGGTACCAGTTGATCAAGAACAAAATCGAAAGGAAGCCATGAAGAGCAGCTTCCGGAACAATGTAGTTGTTGAGCTTTTTGCAGAGCTCGATAGGATTAATGTAGTCACATTCCAGATCACTGTACATGATTGTGAAATAAACCTGGGAGAACAGGTTCAGGGCATTAAGTATGACAGCGAGGATAAAAAGCCTAAACGTTAGTAAATGAATCAAAAGAGTTTAAAACCAAAGAGGGTTGGTAGTTACAAGATGAAGTGTTTGGACTTTGCCGCTGTAGCTGAGCATTCAATGAAAGGTAATCATCAGAGTAAGCATTTTTTAAAAAAAAAAAAGAAATTACTCTGACGATACATAACTTCCAAACACACCAAAGCGAAAATTCCGACCAATGTCACCCTTTATGTTTATCTGCTTACCAGGATTCTCCGTTCATTTTGATGGCAATTATTATATGTTGGGAGGGAAAAACTTGATGAAATGGGAACTTGGGAAGGAAAGAGGTGCGAATTCACTCTCTGGATATGGCTGGCAAGGGCCGGGTAACAGATGATGATATTTAGGCAGGCATCTGCAATCAGCGCTCGGCTCCCACGACAAAGTGAATGTTGCAAGGAATAAGTGAAATGTCGGAGGACATGCTAATAGTTTAGATCTGAAGTCAATTTCAAGGTTTGAAACTTAATACGTAATGCAGTAAGCAACTAAACAATCACTACAATACGAATTCTAAAACGGGGGTTTTTTGCGTGACGTGTGGTTCTGGTTTGCTGATATTTCCATGGGCACCAGTACACAATTACTAATTCCAAAGGAACGCCACTCGTTCATCTCTGAATACAAATATAAGTGGAAGTTCGGTGAGACTACGTTAGTCATCGGCAAAATCGCCAGTTTACCAAATCTTATTCAACAGAATGTCGCAAGGAACAATCTACTTATTACTTGGCTCTCCAAGAACAGCTTTATGCAAGGATTTGATTGAATATTACGGCCTTGACATCAAGATGTCTGATACTTCAGACCCAGATTTTGCTAAGGCATTTCCCCTGAAAAGAGTTCCTGCCCTCCAAGGTCCTGACTTTAGACTACATGAAACGCTGGCAGTACTCGTCTACATCACATCTCTGATTCCTCAAGGCCATGCGTTATTCGGATCTTCTAACTTGGATTATGCTCAAACTATTAAGTGGCTATCTTTCACCAATTTTGAGGTCGTATCTGCCTTGATTCAAGCATTGTATCCTCTAATTGGACATCGTCCTTACACTAAGGATGGTGTCGACCAGGCACTCAAAGATTTGGAGTCGTATGTTTCTGTTTACGAGACCCAATTGAGGCAAACAAAGTATCTTGTCGGTGATGAGATTACTTTGGCCGATTTGTTTACCGTCCAGTCCTTCATATGGGGATCTGAATATATCTGGGATGTCAATTGGTTCAAGCAACATCCACTGATTGAGGCTTGGTTTAAGAACGTTATTCAACATCCAGTCGTGGTCAAATCCCTCGGAGATTTCAAGCCGGTACAAAAGGCTGTTCCTAATGCACCACCTAAGGGCATTTAACGTGGTTGAGTGCCTCTCGGTAGCAGTTTGAGTGAACTCGGCTTGCATCTACAAGAGCCGAATTGTGCGATTGTTCTCATTGCTCAGGCATCAAACTGGCCAATTTATACTCTTCATAGGCCGTGTGTAACGCTTGTAACGCTTAATCTGCGCCGGATGATCTTCACCAGATGATCTCCAGATATAGTCCTCAATTTAAAGAGCTATGATTTTCAAGTGCATTTCATCGCACGCTCCCTCGTTTTTTTTATTTTTTTCACTAAGCATGTGAAATGCATAGTGTCTTCCAGCCTACCCCACATGCGAATCAATATAAGGGAGACAGTTTCCGGCCAGTGCAAAGCACCTTGATCAACAGGCTCAATGTCACAACCACTAACGCTTTCAAAGTCAGAATCCGGACTAATCTCAATTATCAGCCTCAACCAACCAGAGCAGTTGAATGCGCTGGATAACCAACAATACTTGGAACTCGGTAAGCTGATGGAGAAGGCTGATAAGGACCCAGACACTATAATCACACTAATTAGATCATCTGGAAGGTATTTCAGTGCAGGTGCTAACATTTCAGATCCCAGAATTTCCAGTTTTGATCCTAATGCTGAAGGTGCCGAGGACTTATACTCATACTGGTTGAGCAAGTTTGTGAGTAGAAACGTTTGGTTGACACAACTATTTCTTAATCACTCAAAAGTTCTTGTTGCGGCCTTAAATGGACCGGTTATTGGATTGACTAGTGCCCTGGTGGCGACATGCGATCTGGTTTATGCTATGAACGAAAAAGTATTTCTACTGACTCCATTCTCTAACCTAGGTCTGGTGTGCGAAGGCTCAGCATCAGCCTCTTTGGTTGTCAAACTAGGTGTGGCCAAAGCCAATGAGGCCATTTTGATGTCCAAGCCAATTACAGCAAGCGAACTGTACAGATTGGGATTCTTGAACGAGCTTTACAATATTCAGGACGTTCAAGAGTTTAATGTTAAGGTAGAACGGGAATTAGAATTTCGGTTCAACAAATTGGTGAAACAGTCAGTATTAGATAATAAGAAGCTCATCAATGCTACGTTGCTCAAACAAATGGAGCATTCGAACGTCACAGAAGCCATCGTGGGATTCAATAAATGGGTCAAAGGGATCCCACAAAGACGATTTAGAGAACTGGCTGCAAAAGATCTTAAACATAAAATGTAGCACCATTTAATATTAAATGAATATTTCATTACACTTCTTGATCCTCATCCCAGTCTGCTTCGTACTCATTATGCACTGTTTCAGCTGGAAGATGGGCTCGTCGTAACTGTGTCTCTACTAGCTTATCTGCTGCCATTTCAATCTCTTCTTTACTTGCAGATCTTTGTGAGACGTTAAAACAGACCAAAATGCTAAACACCATTGATAGTAGTGCTAATACCCCTGCCCTAGTGATGGCCCACCGCAGAGATTCAATTTCTGATTTTATACCAGACATCAGTTCGGTTCCGATTCTATTATTCAAGTCGTGGTTTCGTATGTTTAGTTTTTTATTTGTGAGATTATTCTCGTGCTTGAACTGATCGATTTCCAGTTTCATGGAATTGTCTATCAGTTGATACTGAATGTTGAGCGAGTCTTCCAAAGAGTTGAATAGACGTTTCAGAAAAATTGAACTGTTCATCAAGTCACTTAAATTAGAATCACGATACCCATTGATCTCTACAGAAAGTTCTGATTGAGCCGCCTCAAATAAATAAGTGTCATTCTCCAAGTCCTGCTGTGGAGAAAAGTTCTTTGATAGATAATGAACCTGGGAGTTTAGTTCCTCTGTCAGTAAAGATAAAATGATTTTTGACTGAGAGTCTGTGAATCCAGCATTACACAACTGAGAGTAAATTCCATACGTATCCAGAAAGTTCTCTGCTGCTTTTTTGGCGTCCACATGCTGCTCATTGATTACTTCGTTCAGAACAGTCAGGTTCTCTATCGCTTGGTCCGATTGAGATTGATTATGATCTTGAGCTTGATCTTGTACGTCTTGAGAATTCTTGAAGTACTGTGTGTGATCGTAACTATCGTCTGAGGAGTTGATTTCATTTAAAATGCTGTTGATGTTATCGTAGAAACTCAGTACTTTTTTGGTGTCGCTTGGACTATATTTATCCTGTTGGCAAGTGAGTCCAGTGTGAAAAGATTGCAGCCTGACAGAACTTTTTGCCCGCCTTGTTGTTTGGAACATAATAGCATTCTTGTTGATCAATACATCTCTCAGTATTTGCTTAATCATTGCCACAGTGTGCAGGGTTGAGTGATGGAGATGAGTTGGTTAGAGTCGCTTCGCATGTCCTTCGAGGGAAAGTCTTTTGGGAAGTTTCCCTTCGAGCAAAGTTATCTTTTCAGCCCTTAGCGAGCTTAACAATAGGGTTTTTCTTTCTCCTGTAATTATACCATCTATCAATATGGCGTAAGTTACTCTAGACAGTTTGAATTTTTGTGAATTTGGATACTAACAGACTAAGTGATTTTGTCAACCGTCCAAAGGCGGAGCTAACAGACTCAGAACTTCAACAGTTGGAGGCATACGAATTCCAGTATGGGCCGATGTCAATACTAACCACGGCCACTAATACACAATCTACAGTTATAATATCCCTCAGAAATGATCACAAATTAATTGCTAAAGTGAAAGCTTTTGATAGACATTGCAATATGGTTCTAGAAAACGTGAAGGAGTTTTGGACTGATATTAATAATGGTACAAAGGTAACCAGAGAAAGATTCGTGAGCAAGATGTTTCTCCGAGGAGACAGCGTAGTAGTAATACTGAAACATTCTGACTGAAAGATGCTATAAAAGTTGACCGGTATCCAGCAGATCATGCTTCTATACGTACAGTTCCATTGAACTCTAATTTAAACTAATCCGACATTGATAAGAGCTGATCGACGAGGCTATGAACTGTATGGGAGAACCAAAGTGACATTTGTTGAATGAGTGGAAGCAAATTTCCACAAGCTTGAGAAAAATCCAAGATGAGCTACAGAGGACTCATTTATTCCAATGGACATGTCTTGAAAGAAGAAACCAGGAAATTTGTCTATCCTGTGTCGCCGCATGATTTCCAAACAAAATGCGCAATTGGAAAGAGTTTGGGGCTCAGTAGTAATGCTCTTTGCATTCTTTCTCTTTGGCAAATGGGTCTTATTTCAATTTCCTTTTTGCGAACCTATATATCTTACAAAAGAACAGACAGTAGATGAATGTTAATCTCATGCTGGAAGTTTCCTTTCTCAGTAAAGCTCTGAAGCCATCCTTAGTCAACGCAGACTATAAGACAGTGACTTTATAGCCACAGCGTCTAGTGCAGGACACTCGATATCCAGTCAATATGCTTTTTCCACTCCTCATAGTAGCTAGGAACTTCTTTCCACAAACTACATACTTCTGACCTTTCTTCATCTTCAGAAATAAATTTGAGCCACTTTCTGGCCTGCTCTCTCAATAACTCAGAGTTTTCTTTCAACTCTTTTAACTCAGAGGACCCTTGGACCTGAGCGTACACCTTCTTCAAATCACGAATTACATATGAAGGATACTCCTGCTCAGATTTTGGCAAAACAGAATCAAAATCTAGTAGATTTGCTAAAAAAATAGCAGCAACAACTTTCTCCGCAGTATCGTCCCTTTCAAAGTAAGTGCCGTTGTTTGCATCTGGAATTGGCTGTTTAATTGTGTCCTGGATCTGCTTAATCGGGTCCTCTTGACTAACAAGGTCGGATAAAGCAATTGACGAATCATCATCGTCAAAGATTTCCATTCCAATGGCACCCATAGTCAAGAAGTAATACGTGATAAAATGAAAGTAGAGTAAACAGCAGAACTGTATGTTTAAATGGGCAATTTCAAATTAATCGTTATTCGCAATTTCGGAGGGGGAAAAAGCTTCAGTGATACATTTCCAGACGAACTGGAGCTGTACTCTATTCCCTAAGAATTTTTCGTCCCTGTACACTCTTTTCCCATCAGAATCACATGAGAAGCTACCTCAATTTCTAAAATTCTCCCCTGAATTGCCTTTTTATTGAGTTATTGTGATATTTCAGTGTCCTTCATACGATTTTCATTATCTCATTCTCTCAGTTTTGATTCTGATTTTTTTTTTTCAATAGCCCAAAATACCATCTGGAAATCATGTACAGACTGACAAAAGGTCTGTACCGTTCCAAAACAAGTTTTCCCACAGTTTCACTGTACACTTCTTGGTCCAGACTATTCAGAGCTTACTCTTCCAATCAGGACAAGTATGTGGATCATGAGTACAAATACTACCTAAAGTATCCAATAGATACGAAAAACAACCCTACACCGACCCTAAACCCATCCCAACTCAATGATAGAGTCTCCAAGATTCCAATGAAGAATTATAGAAGCTTCGTCATTGCTGCACACATTGACCATGGCAAATCCACTATCAGTGATCGACTGCTTGAACTAACAGGAGTACTTCAACCAGGATCGAATAAACAAGTGTTGGACAAGTTGGATGTGGAACGAGAACGGGGGATCACAGTGAAAGCTCAGACATGCTCCATGGTATATCATTACGAGGGTGAGGACTACTTATTGAATCTGGTCGATTCTCCAGGTCATGTGGATTTCAGACTTGAGGTGTCTAGATCGTATGCTGCCTGTGGGGGTGCATTATTGTTGGTTGACGCCAGCGAAGGTTGTAAAGCTCAAACTGTAGCAAACTATCAAATGGCAAAGTCAATGGGACTTGAACTTTTGCCTGTAATCAATAAAATTGATCTAGATACGGCTGACATAGAAAGAACAGAAGATCAGATCGAGGAAACTTTTGATTTGCCGAGAGAGAATATCATCCATGTTTCTGCTAAGTCTGGACTCAACGTTCAATATGTCCTTCCTGCAGTAATTGAACACATACCAGCTCCTCAAGGAGATAAAACTGCACCGTTCAAAGCGTTGCTGGTCGACTCGTGGTACGATTCATACATTGGGGTAGTTCTCCTAGTAAGTGTAGTTGATGGTACCCTGAAAAAAGGCCAGAAAATCCAATCTTGCTCAACTTTAAGGAAGTATGATGTCAAAGAAGTTGGTGTTATGTATCCTGATAGGTTTGCCATTGATGTCCTTTCGGCAGGCCAAGTAGGATATATTGTGCCAGGGATGAAAAATTCTGCAGAGGCCCTTGTTGGAGACACTTTTCACGTTAATGGCAAACCAGTAGAGGCACTGCCAGGTTTCGAAGAACCAAAGTCAATGGTTTTTGTAGGAGCTTTCCCTGCCGATGGAGGGGAGTTTAAACGAATGGAGGAAAGTTTGGAACATCTAGTTACCAATGATCGGTCTGTTACTTTGCAGAGGGAGACATCCAACGCACTGGGTCAAGGCTGGAGATTAGGATTTTTAGGATCACTTCACGCTTCAGTTTTCAAAGAGCGCCTAGAAAATGAATATGGTGCTAAGTTGATTATTACATCTCCTACAGTGCCATATAAAGTTGTATATAGAGATGGTAAAGAGAAGATTGTTACCAATCCAGACGATTTTCCAGGAATTAACGACAAAAACAAAGTTGCTGCTCTTTATGAACCATTTGTCGAGATTACAATGACTTTTCCCAACGAGTATCTCGGAACTGTTATGAAGCTTTGTGAGGCAAACAGGGCCATACAATTGGACATTCAATACCTCAACAATGGGCAAGTCTTAGCAACGTACGATCTCCCATTAGCACATTTAGTAGACGATTTCTTTGGCAAATTGAAGTCTGCTACTAAAGGCTATGCGTCTTTAGATTATGAGGATAGCGGGTACCAACCTTCAGACATTGTTAAGCTGGAACTGCTAGTGAACGGAAATGGTATCGACGCCCTTGCAACCGTTATGCATAAATCCCAGGTCGAAAGGAATGGTCAGGAGTTTGTGAAGCGATTCAAAGAGTTTCTAAAGATTCAACAGTTTGACGTTATCATTCAAGCAAGAGCTAATAACAAAATAGTAGCAAGAGAAACGATAAAAGCTCGTAGGAAAGATGTGTTAGCCAAGCTCCATGCCAGTGATGTTTCCCGTAGAAAAAAGCTATTAGTTCGCCAAAAGGAAGGTAAGAAACAACTGAAGAGTATTGGGAACATTCAAATCAATAATGATGCGTATCAATCGTTCTTGCGCCGTTCATGACTAATTGTACATAGTGAATAGAGTTGAGGAAGTTATCTCATTATTAGTTTCAATTTATTTACAAGGTAAACAAACACAGTCTGTTGCTAAAATGGGGAAATAAGACTATGACCTAGAAGTCCTTCAGATTATTGTTCTTCGTCTGGGTTCTCTGGTTGTTGTTGAATTTATCCCAACATTGCTTAAACGCATTCATCTACGAAAGTCAGTACTGGTCCTTCAATATTCAAGAAAAAACAATTCTTACCTCGTTAATGCATTTTCTCCAATCTCCAGTGTCAGCATGACACAATTGCAATTGTAGATTCTCTTCTAAGGAAGGTTGTAGTTAGTTCTGAGCCTGCCCACATTATACGAATCTTTCCACTTACCGGCACATCCCGTCTTATTTATTCTTTGATCCCTGTGTTGTTAGTCGAAAGAGAATTTAAACTAGTATGTCAATCACACTAACCATTCATCAGGCTCGTCATCAATTTCTTGTCTTGCGCTAGTGGAGCTCATCTTCACTCAGAGTTCGTTGAGGTCTTTTCAAGCTCCTGTCCTGACAGATGCGATAATCTACCTCATCTCACATTCAAAATCCAAACATCTCCGCTATTACCTAATCGAACACCTCCTCGATCTGTCGTCCACCACACATCGTCATCACCAGCTGGCAATCAAATAACACGTCTATACTCGTCCAAATACAACCCCATCATGGTGAAAATAAGTGAAATAAAAAGTACTTCAACATTTGCATGGTCGTCTGTAGACTCTAATGTCTTGGCTACAGGGACCTTGGCTGGGGCTGTTGACGACTCATTCTCTACCACTTCATCTTTGGAGCTCTGGGACGTACTGAACACTTCAGCTCCCATATTCCGAACCAATGTTGGTGCAAGATTTCATGATCTTGCGTGGACCAATCCAGTCTCCAAGTATCAGAGAGGCTTACTGGCGGGAGCTTTTGATAATGGAACAATTCAACTGTGGGATTCCTCATCATTGCTGAATGGATCATCTGACAATTTGATAGAGTTAAAGAAACACACTGCGCCTGTTAAAACAGTATCTTTCAATCCTACAGAGTCACAGATATTTGCATCTGGTGCTTCCAATGGCCAATTATTCATTTGGGATTTAAATCACCTTTCAGAGCCTATTTCCCCTGGTGCTTCTACTACCCCTATTAATGACATAAACTCCATTGCTTGGAACTCCAAAATACGTCATATTTTGGCTTCTGCTGGAACCTCAGGCTACGCTTCCATTTGGGATTTAAAGACCAAGAAAGAACTACTGAACTTGAGTTACACTGCTCCATCGGGCCAAAGAGCTAATTTAAGCACCGTTGCATGGCACCCTACTAATTCGACAAGTGTAATAACAGCTTCTGATTCGGACGCTGTACCATTGATAATGACTTGGGACTTAAGAAATACTAATGTACCTGTAGCTACTCTTGAAGGCCATCAAAAGGGTGTACTGTCCCTGGATTGGTGTTCATGGGATCCAGAATTATTGCTTTCTTCTGGAAAAGACAACTCCACCCTATTGTGGAATCCCATCAGGGGCTCTTTGTTGGCAGAATACCCAACCACTACCAATTGGGCTTTCAAGACCCGCTTCTCTCCCAAGCTCCCTGACATTTTTGCAACTAGCTCATTTGATGGTAAGATATCGGTGCAGACCTTACAGGATACTACGCCTGTAGAGACCCAACAGGCAAAAGCTATCAACGATGACGAATTCTGGGCAGATCTGTCCAATAGCGATAAGAAACATCCTAATTTTTTACACCATCAAACTCCGGCCTGGCTCAAAGTGCCTTCCAGCGTTTCATTTGGATTTGGTGGAAAGATTGTTAAGGTTTCCAAGACGTCTGATAACCAGTCAATTGTTGTAATTGATAGCTTTACGACCAACGATACTTTGACCAAGTCCACTTCGCTTCTGGCAAACACCATCAGCACAAACGATTACCAAACTCTTGTTGACGAAAAACTTCGTACTGAGTCAAATAATCACGATTGGCAATTATTGAACGATTTATTAAAAGCGGATGATGTGAAAGATTACTTCAGGTTTCAGATTGTGGATCCCTCCATATTGAAACATGATAAGTCTGAACAAAAGGCTGAAAACGGACAGGATATATTTGAGAACACTGAACAAACTGATGAAGACTTTTTCAACAATCTTGAAAAGGAAAGGAATTCAGTTTCTGTCAACATTCCATCATACTCTCCAACTGGTGAGTTTGATGTTTCCTCCCTTAAAGATCAAACAGGCCTGGCAGCCTCCCTCTTATTAGGTGATCTTGAAAAAGCCACTGAAATAGCTCTCAGCCAGGGACTAATCCAGGAGGCTCTGGTGTTGGCACTAGGCGCATCTGAATCATTGCAGGCTAAAGTCAGGAATGCCTATTTAAACCAAAAGCAAAAGTCCTCCCTGCCGAGATTGATTTACAGTGCTATTGCTAATGATGTTAATGACCTCGTCGCCAATGGTACTATTTCCGGTTGGAGGGATATAGCAGCTGCTATTTTTGCTTACTCTACGGACAAAGAAGAGTTTTCCAAGTTTATTGTGGAGCTAGGTGATAGATTATTAGCCAGTTCTCTTTCTGATAGACGTTCTGATGCTCTGCTCTGTTTCCTTGCTGGTGGTGCACTCAACAAGGCATCTACAATTTGGAATGCCGAACTAAGCTCTCGTGAAGAGGTTCTCAAATCTGAAAATACTCAGCTGTCATCTTATGAGGCTCACAATATTGTGCTGACTGAGTTCGTTGAGAAAATTGCTGCATTCAAATATGCATTAAGGATCAGCGATAAGTTCGGTGGGCAGGGTGTCAATTTGTTGAACAATTCATTTCTGGAGTTCGCCTCTTTGGTGTCATCTCAAGGACAGTTTGATCTGGCCTTGAACTTATTAGAGAATTTGTCTACTGAAGACGAAGAAATCAAACTTGAGATAAAGCGAATCTCAACAGCTTCTGGAAAAACTCTTTCCAGTAGAGCTGGTCCTCGTAGTGGCTATGTAGGAAGTCAGTCATCGGCTTCCATTTCGGCTGCAAGGTTCAAATCCAGAGGTTCAGTATCTGGAACCACACAACCTGTTCTTTCACCGAACGTGAATCCTTACTTAAATCAGTTGCCTGCGCAAGGCCAAAAGTTAGCACAATCAAGGCCTTCAATTCAGCCATTAGCGCAAGCTCCAGCTTCTGCCTATACTATTCCTTCAGCAAGAACTGCTGCCAGCTCTATTGCAAACAATCCATATGCTCCGAAGCAAAATGCTACTAATGGTTCATATTCTCCAGCTCTTGGGGTGAATAACACCATTCCTGAAGTTTCAAAACCACCTGCGACA
The DNA here is from genome assembly GCA_023213065.1 of Komagataella ulmi. Classification (NCBI taxonomy): domain Eukaryota; kingdom Fungi; phylum Ascomycota; class Pichiomycetes; order Pichiales; family Pichiaceae; genus Komagataella; species Komagataella ulmi. Next base: position 1,855,165 of record JAKWAZ010000001.1, read on the forward strand.
AAATCCAGGCAAGGAGGTAGCGGCTGGAATGATTTGCCCAACAACTTCAACAGCAGCAGGAGAACTACACCTGCTTCAACCGCTTCTCCTTATGGACCACAAGGTAATCAAACAATTCAGCCTCCCTCTAGAACACCATCTCAAATGAACGTGATTCCACCACCCCCACAAGCCAATTCCTTCGTGCCTCCACCTCCTACAACTACAGCAACAGCAAGTGCCCCAAAAAATACGTTTGAACCTCCTTCACGACCATTCAGTGCACAGAACAACCACCAGTCTGCAATTTTGTCCCCCCGTCAGAGAGCGGCATCTGTTAGATCTCCAGTTTCGAAACCCCACGCTAGACCCAACCGTTACGCACCAGCCCCCTCTCAAACAGAGAATGGACACTCTTCAACAATAAGTAATGGGTCAGGAAGTCAATTCCCTCCTGCCCCTCAACAAGCCGGAGGTTTCCAAAGACAAGGTAGCTATCAAGCTCCTTCAAACCCTTATGCACCTAAAGCAGAAAGACGAGGGTCTTCTCGTGGCGGCTCTTTTTCTGTGCCACCTCCTAATCCATATGTAGCTAGCTCAGTGAATGGGAATGGAGGAGTGCACGGAGGCGTACCAGCTATCCCTGTTGCCAATAACCCTTATGCTAACAACAACCAACATGCATCATATGGCCAACCAAACGGTCCAATAAATGGATTTGTACCTCCGCCACCAATGCCTGAAAAAATTGGAGGACTCTCCTCACAGAATTACCCCAAGAGAGCAGCTAGTAGAACAAATAGCACTGCTGGATATGCGCCATCACTTAGATCGCCCAGTGTGCAGCAATTTCAAGCGCCACCACCCCCGGCACTAGCTCACCAAGTGCAACCACCACCTCCTCCTGAACTAGTTCAGCAGGTACTACCACCCGCGCCTTCTGTACAGCACCAAGTATCTCAAGGATCTCAAGGATCTCAAGCTGGGCCTCCTGCACAACAGACCAGATTTCCCAGTGGAGATAGATCACATATAAGTGATGAGGCTTTCCCTATTTATGAGTATCTGAGCAAGGAGTTGGAGAATGTCAAACCTAAGATTCCAGAAAGATTCACCAAACAACTCGTAGATGCTGAAAAGAGATTGAATATTTTGTTTGATCATTTGAATAACAATGAGCTATTAACTGCTCCTACGATTACATTGTTGTCTAATCTTTCAAAGTCTCTAGCTGACCATGACTTTAAGACAGCTGAGTCCTTATTGATTCAGATCACTACTAGTCATAACAACGAGGCAGGCAACTGGAGCGTTGGCGTGAAACGTCTTATCCAAATGTCCTCGGCTTTGAGTAGCTAAGAAGATTGGGGAGGAAAAATCTACTGAATAAAAAGAAACAATATAGTGTATCGAAATTTCTTTCTTAATTTACCTTTTTCCTCCTGACTCAGTTATCTCCCGTTATACATACTCCATACAGCTAAGAAATGTCACTTTCCCTGCAGGATTTACTAGTAGCCTGATTATTTTCCTTGATGGGCCTTATTGTTCCTATGAGAATATTTTTCTTCTCGGTCGCGACACGTGCATTAGCCGTAATTCTGGGGAATCATGAATCTACTTCACACTCGCAATAGTGGTCTAATTTCGTTTCTTGATGAAATTTGGTCAAACGCTAAGTGATGATTTGGTACCCGAGTGGAAGTCTCAATATTTTGATTACAAGCAGGGCAAGAAAAAGCTGAAGAAGCTGTACAAAAATTATGTTTTGAATAGAGAAAAATTAAAGGGAGCTGAGACGCAACTTCCTTCCCAAGTCAACAGTGGTCTGCCAGCTGTTTCACAGGACTCGTCTCAAAGCAAGCCGAATCTTCCTTTCTCCAAGCTTCCCCCGCCAGCGATTGAATCCGATGGTGCTGAGCAGCCAGATGAACAAGGCAAAAGAGTGGTAAATGATACCACTCCTTTGTTAGAGCCAATCGCTTATACTCCACAAAACCAGTCCGCTTCTTCGACCAGGACGAAGTCTTTTGTAGAAAGGCTTGCCAACATCTCAGGAATTTCTGGCAATTCTAGTCCCAACTTTAACCCTGACCTTGACGTGGCATTGCAGAATCTAGAGCAAGATTCTAATAATGAGTTTATGGAGTGGATCGATGATGAGTTTGATAAAATTAACACTTTTTACAGGCGAAAGGAAACCAAATACTTAAGTAGGTTGCTGGTGCTGCAAGACCAAGTTGCTCAGCTTCGGCAGCAGAAGTACAAGAATAAGCAGAGGATAACAGCGATTAGGAATCATTTGGACGATAAACCGATCCAGGACCCCAGATTTGGCGCGTACCGTGTGGCATTTTACTTGGATACCGCTGCCTTTCATATTCGTAAGAAGATTTCTGAAATTAATCATTTTGAGTTCCCCTCTTTACCGAGTTGGGATTGGGTGAAAGGTGAGAGGACAGAAAAGCAATATTACGAAGAAGACGATGATGACGAATATGATGATGATGCAGTGGATTCAATAGAAGACGAATATGAAAGTAATGCCCAGAGCAACGAAAATGCAATTGATGATGCTACAGACTCCTCTAATGAAGAAAGTTCCACTGCTGCTGTCAATGCTCGTCGTTTAAAGGGCCCTCAAGACCCACATTACAACAAACAGGATTATGGAAAAAGAAAGAAACCTAAACTTGTTCCATACTTTGTTGCTAGAAGACAAATCAAAACGGCCATGTTAGAACTCTACCGTGGTTTAGAAATTCTAAAATCCTACCGACTTTTGAACCGAACAGCCTTCAGAAAGATGATCAAGAAATATGATAAAACCATGAATACCCAAGAACTCCCAGCGTTCATGGTGAAGATCGATGAGGCTTACTTCAACAAAAGTGACGTTTTAGATAATATAATGCAAGCTTTGGAAGCTTTGTATGCTAAGACATTTGAACATGGAAATAGAAAAGTGGCCATTAGTAAACTTCGCCAAAGTGAGACTCCAAGATCATACAATATGCAAGTATTTTTTAGCTCGCTGCTTCTCGGAATGACAATACCTCTGCTCATCGATGCCATATACACTGCAGCTTACAAAACTATCACTAGAGAACTTTTGGAGGGAAAATTCATGATGCAAATTTGGGGAGGTTTCCTTCTTATATCTCTAATGGGACTGCTTATTGGTATTAATTGTATGACCTGGTCCAAATACAAAGTCAACTACAAGTTCATATTTGAATTCACTAAGGATGCTCTGGATTACAGACAATACCTTGTGTTTCCCTCTTTGTTTTTGTTCATGGTTGCTATTTTCGGATGGTTGAGTTTTAGAAACTTTTGGCCCGATCAAATAGCGGGTAGAGACTGGCCTTGGTTCCTAGTTTCATTTGGTCTGTTCATTATTTTTTGTCCATTCAACATCTTTTATGCATCAGCTCGAAGATGGTTACTCATTGGTCTTTGGAGATTGTTATGGTCGGGATTCTATCCTGTTGAGTTTCAGGACTTTTTCTTGGGCGATATATTTTGCTCCTTAACCTACACGTTGGGTAATATATCGTTTTACATCTGTCTTTATAGTACCAAATGGAAAGGTGCTCTAGATGGTACAGATTCTACAACTTGTGGATCATCCCATTCAAGGATAATGGGTTTCTTGGCATCACTTCCAAGTATTTGGAGATTACTTCAATGTTTCAGACGTTTTGCAGATACTGGTGATTGGTTTCCTCATCTCGCAAATTTAGCAAAGTACTCATTATCAACCTTTTACAACATGACGTTGAGTATTTACCGAATTGAACCGACCATGAGCAATCGAGCAATGTTTATTACGTTTGCAACAGTCAACTCGTTGGGTTGCAGTTTTTGGGACATATTTATGGATTGGTCCTTGATGCAAGCCAATTCGAAACATATATTCTTGCGAGATGACTTAATTTTCAAAGAACCTGCTATCTACTACGGAGCTGTAGTTCTGAATACTGTGCTACGTTTCCAGTGGATTTTCTATGCTCTGTTTTCGGAGCAAATCCAGCAATCTGCATTTACAAGTTTTTTTATTGCGTTGGCAGAAATCATCAGAAGATTTGTCTGGATGTTTTTCAGAATGGAGAATGAGCACTGTACAAATGTGCATCTTTTTAGAGCTTCCAGAGAAACTCCACTTCCATACCCAACAATAAAACGTAAGGTCAGGGAACCAGCTTCTATTGCTGTAACAATTCCAAGGAAAACGTCTGACATTGAAAGCCACCGCACTACTGCTGTTTCTCGTAGGATGTCTGCAGCAACCAGGGCCAAGTCTATGACATCAACTGAAGGCGCTCCGTTGAGCAGAACTCAGACTTTGAGACCTATGTTGGAACATGTTAGTAAACTAATGAACGAAGCACATATCAAAGATTTCCAAAGAAAGAAGGTTGATCATACGAAGAATGAATCATTGTCTGATGAGGATGAAGATGAAGAGGATGAAAATGATACCGAAGAAGATTTGATGGAAGAAGAGGTCCAAGACTCTCTGCGGTCACAATAATACGTAAACTGTAAAACCTAAATAGTGTAATATTTCTCTTTTTTTAAGGATAGACTTTACGTTTTGTCTATGACAGTTGAACCTTAGCATAATTGGGGGGTCTTAACTTTCGGTTTATAACTTTAACTGACCATATTGGCATCAAAGAAATGACTAAAATGATTAGAGTTTGATAGAAAAACTTTCCTGACGTGGTATAATCGAGATTGAAGTACTCTCCCAGAAAGGGAACAGATAATATGTATATGGCAAGTGTAACCAACAAGGTAATGAACATGACTTTGTTCCATGTATTAATGGCAATTGCAACCATGACAAGTTCGTTAAAAACCAAAGATGTAAAACTGAGGGTAACCAAAGTGGTAAAATCGTCTGTATCCAATCCACAGAAAAATTGAGAAAGAAATTGAATGGCACATCCTTGGTACAGTGAGACCAAAGTCCATATAAAGAATGTTCTATACGATAACGATTTTGCTTCTGTGAGTTCTTTGTAAAGTTCAGGATACAAGTTTGCCAAAGCCTCATCAACATCCCTATCAAGGACAAGTGAAAATACCGGAGCCATAGTATAAACGGTGGCATATCCTACCATTAGCCAACCTTGATATAAAGCCAGTGGTTCAAAGGAAGAGCAAATGGAATAAACAGCTTGACATACTGAGATGATCAAACCTCTATGAATGACGAATTGGGCAAGCTTTGCACTTGTCTTATAAGAATTTCTTCCATGCCAAAGAAGTAACTTGGTCAAATGGCAGAATTGGGTGATAGAAAAATCTGCCGCCAAAGAAGCTTGTTTACCTTCTTTGCCCACAATTCCGACTCCGACGTCAGCACATTGAATCATGCTAACATCATTACCACCATCACCAATACAACAAACTCTTTTATGCGTTCTATCCCTTAGAAGTATAGCTATATCAGCTTTTTGTTGAGGAGTGCATCGGCATGCAATAACAGCGGGCAAATGAATCACTATGTCAAAAAATTCTTGTTGGTAGTATTGCAAAAAAATAGTAAGAGATTCCCCATCGATCAAAAGAGCCACGGATTGATTTGACTTGAGATATTCTATCGATTGTAAAGCTGTATCCATTCTGGACAATTTGGTAACTGTGTGGACATACTGGCCTCTAGAAACTAGCCTGGCACTAATCGCAACACACTTGGCAGTTTCGACCTTATCACCTGTCAGCATCCAAATCTTGACTCCAGCATTCCGAAGTAGTTCGACTGACGCTTTAACGTCACGTTGCAACTTATCCTCGACACCCGTTAATCCAAGTAATTCCAGATCACTTTCCAAATGCGTGGAGACAACCTTGGCCATGTTTTGGTCCCGATTAATCATCAGCAGCGAAGCTTCTTCATATTTCTTCTTGAAAATTTCATATCCATGATCCGTAAGCTTTTTCCTCGCAATCACTAATGTTCTCAGTCCCTCTCTTGCCATATTAGACGTCTCTTCATCCAGCCAATCATTTTGATGGACAATCGTTCTCATAACAGTGTCAGCGCCCTTTTGCATAAACCAAATTTCTTCTCGTTGCTGGTCACGGACAATTATGCCCATTCTCTTGGAGTCGGAATTGAACGGAAACATCTGAAGAATCTCGTAGTCTAGTTGTTCGCCAGTTGACTCGTGCCTCAGACTAATTAAGTGACGGTCCCTTCTTATTAGAATCAAACCAACACTCTCGGTGAACTTTACAATAGCGATTTCATCAGGGGAAGCCGCTTGGTAACTAAGAACTCCATCTTCTATTGTGGGGGTGACATTGTGGCAGATAGCAAGAGTTGTAACTAGGTCTCTTATCCTCATGCCAAGATCTTTCCTTGATGTTTTAGCGTTGTTTAGACCCTTAACATGATCAGAAATGATATCCATAGTATCACCTGCATAAGAGACTGTTCCTAAATGGAGTTTCTTCATTTCCATATCATTCTGTGTAAGAGTTCCCGTTTTGTCACTTAATAGGTATTCAATTCTTCCCAGATCTTCTGGTATTGTACTAGTTCTGACAACAGTTTCAGGTATTGAACTATCGGTTTCTATTTGATGAGCATGGACTGACTTTCCAAGATCAAGATTAACTCTCAGAGACACCGGGATGATGGTGGAGAATAAAATGAGAAACCTCATGACATCGACGTACCAATCATCAGATATCCCTTGGAATAGCACTAAAATGACAGACAATGCAAACACACAAACACACAAGATTTTGGATAAGCTGTTAATTTCCAGTTCTAGCAACCCTGTTTTCAGTTTAGGCTGAGTTGTGTTCATCGATTGTCGAGTGTCTCTACCTGTGTATATAATACAGCCAATTGCTGAACCAGAGGCTAATACAGTATTACACCACATCGTGTTGTCTATTGTTAAACCATATGATTGACCATTGTGGGTCAATCTTCCAAGAAAGGAGTGAATTGATTTTGACGGTGCGCTTGCAGTAATGGTGACCTTTTGAAGTTCATCCAGTGGCAACGATTGTGTAATTGGAGGAACAATTCGAAGCTTCCAGTCAGTCTCACCATCTAGCTGATCTGTTTTGATGAATGACTCTCCGGTGGATTCACTTGACTGGATAAGAACCATATCTGCGGGCACTCTCATCCCTTTATGCAATCGAACCAAATGGCCGCATTTTAAGTTCTTAGACAAGACTGGTGATGGGCTGGATAGAACCTCATATAATTCATTGTTCTGTTCTCTATCCCTCCTTCGGCGCTGAATATCATCCATTGCCTCTTTTGACATGGTAACTATCAGTACAAATAAAAGTGGGACGACATACGACGAAAGATAGCCAATACGAAGTTGCGGAACCGCTTGAGAAAGAGCCACTAAAGTAAAGTATAAGTTGAAAAAGAATTTGAATTGCTCGTATAGGATGACTGGGAAAAAGGTAAATCCATTATACTTGGCATTGGAGATTCCATTGAAGTAGTATTGAAGATGGGGTGTTCCCACTGTAATAGATCTTTCAGTCTTAACAACACCCGAATCATTTTCATGGGGTGGTAAACAAATGCTATTTCTTCTGGAGAAAAGGTTCCTCAGCCCCCAGCTCTGTTTCTTTGGCAATTTGTCGTCTCGTATCAACGGCGCCGAACCATCAATATCGCTCTCAAAGGACGGTTTATTTTGGTCTCTCTGCTCAATATCATGTAAGCTAATGGATTCATTTCCAACCTTGTCATTCGACCTATTTATGGCTTCCTGGTCAAGAAAAGGGTTCTCATTAACAATTGAGTCTAGCGCTTGATTTAAGGACGATTCGAACTCTTCATTTATGAACAAATTGGGGTCGGGATTGCCCCTCCTTGAATTCCACTGATTATCGTCAGCATCAAAGGACATTTATGTCTCTTAATGCGGAGTTGAAAGGAGCTATGTTGGTGCAGTTACAAATAGTCCACGTAAACAGTAGAGATAACAAGAGTGAAAGGATCTCCACCCATTAAAGGTATATAGTGAACCCTCGAAATTTTAAGCCTATAAATATAAATGTATGACGACTCATGGAGCTACTGGGAGCTTCCGGCAGCCGTTGTTCTTGAATATTTTTCTATCTATGCTCTACAATTACTGATGTCAAAGACAAGAATGTCGCTGGCACCTTGTCTCTTTAACTCATCCATGATTCTTCCAACATCTTTCTTCTCAACCATGGAGGACACTCCCACCCAGTCTTCCTCATCCAACGGAGAAACAGTAGCAGCTCTCTTGCCTGGAGTCAGCTTTAGCAGCTGAGGAAGGTTACTTCTAGGTGCATTGTAATTACACAAGACATACTTCTGAGCAGTCAGTACACCTTCAATTCTCTCCTTAATGGTATCCATCAGTTCTGGGTGTTGAGGGTGCTTCGAAGAGATCAGGTAAGCTGAAGTAGAAAGAACGGTTTCAATGTCGATCAGCCCTGCTGCTTTCATGGTTTCCCCACTCTCAACGAGATCCACAATAGCATCAGCAACACCGAGAGCACATGAGGCCTCAACAGACCCTCCAACATATTTGATCTTTGTCTTTAGTGGCTCACCAGGTTTGACTCCTTCTAGTTGTTCAAAGTATTTAGTGGTTAGGCTAGTGAAGGAAGAAACAATCTCTTTGCCAATAAGCTGTTTAGGTTCTTTCAAGTCACCATTCTCGGGAACTTGGATCTGCAACTTGCACTTGCCAAAATTCAAATCTAATAAAGGTATGACATCTACATCACTTTCATGAACCTGATCTATCCCAGTTATGCCCAAATCACATTTACCCTCTCCTACAAACGTAGGAATGTCAGCAGCTGGAAGAAAAACTAACGCCAGGGGCAGGTTAGTGCACAAAGCTATATCCAATCTGCTGGATCTTCTAAACTGAATATCTGATCCCTTAAGTAATTCAACGCATTTCTCATATAATCTTCCCTCTGAAAAAAGACAGTTGTTAGTATAAAGTGAGTGGAGAAAAGGGAAGAAACTTAAAAAAAAAAAATGGCATGTTACATACTTTTGGGAACAGCAAATAGTAGTCTATCGTTCAAGTGATTCGCCAACTCCATAATCCTAAGATGTGCTCCTTGGTCCGAGTTCTGTTTCTAAATCCTCAAAATATGAAATTGAAATGACTCAATCAGAGATGTTGAAATTTACCCTTCAAAAACCAAACAGGCAACAGCCGGGCTAATCCTATTTCTCGGAGCGGGTAACCCCTTTCCAGGATTTTTGACAAGTAGTGCGCTACACAGTCAAAACCCACGCAAACCAATTCACTCCTCTGTTCTGGTGTCTAAAATTTTTTTTCCAACCCAGATCCTACAGAAACACACATCTTAAAATGGATACCAAAACTCCAGTTACATTAGCAAAGGTCATCAAGGTCCTCGGAAGAACCGGATCCCGTGGTGGTGTCACCCAAGTCAGAGTTGAGTTTTTGGACGACTCTTCTAGAACTATTGTCAGAAACGTCAAAGGACCAGTTAGAGAGAACGATATTCTGTGTCTGATGGAATCTGAGAGAGAAGCCAGAAGACTACGTTAATAGGATGCATAAGTTCAATATAATGTACAATTAGTCAATTGTTAAAATGAGTTATTTCAGTAGACCATGAAGATTAAGTATTATCTTTGATCATCGTGAGACGTTACGTATACCGGACGCAACTTGATTTCAAGGCAACTCCTTCTCTTTTTTCTTCAATTGTTCCCGCTTCCAGAACTTGAGAAGAAGATTACCATATTTGTATAATTCCTCGAGTTTGATCATTAGCTTAAAGTCTAGCAACATGAGAAATTGCAGCTCTAGGTAGTTAAGCTCTTCTAAGGGCAAGCCTCCAACCTTGCCGTATCTGTTATTTTTGTAGAAGACATCACTAAAGAACTTGGATGCTACAGTGATACCAGCGATGATTAATCTGTGAATGTTGTAACTGTCCATAACGAATGCTTGTTCTTCATTGGAACCATCGTAGAGAGAGTGGAGATCCTTAAACTCACCTGCGTTGGCCCTCTTGGCAATTCTATCAAAGTACACCAACAAACTTAAAAACACATCGTTAGTAGCGGGACAATATTTTAAAATTCTTTTCAGATAGTCGTGCAATGATATTGTGGGGATGTTTCTACCGTGGAAGGCCAGAACTGATACAATATACTTGTTGTTTCCGTTCATCAAATGCTCTTTGTCTTGCGCTTTCTTGTAGTATCCCGGATGGAGGAGGTCATTTGCTTCCACTATCTGTTGTAGTAAAGAACTCAACATAAGCAAAAGATCCTGTATTGGGAACTCTGCAATGTTGAGGACCTCATCTTCATTAGGATCCAATTCATTGACGTTTTGTTGTTGTTGCGGTTGTTGTGGTGCTTCTTGCGGAAGTAGTTGAGGAGATTGGGCCTGATAGTTCGATTGCATTGGGTTCAATGACTGCTGCTTGGCTTGATTCATAACTTCAAATTCTCCAAAGTGCCGATTTGGAACTGACTGCGACAGATGACCATAACTTTGAGGGTTAACAAAGTTACTCGAAGCAAGGTGTGAATGCAACGTTGGATGGAACCCACTGCTAGGATGTTGAGGAGTCACCACCGGTATCGGTTTTGAAAAGACATTGTCTGTGGATAGATTGGTAGTGGGAGCAGCTACAGCAGGCTGGAAACTGCTAACACCTCCATTGGGGAGGACAGAAGTGGAGACAGCTTCCGATGAAGGTCTTTGAATTGCCATTCGGGACATGTAAGAAGAACTTACAACATTCGGGGAGTTGTGATTGTTATGGGTGACGTAAGGTTGAAACCTGGCTGCTTGCTCGTTGGGAGAATTGGAATACAATTCTGGCTCTAGAAAGGCAGGCTGAGTTCTGCGATTCTGAAGGTTGGATGTCAACAGACTTGAACTCTGGCGGTTTAGTGAGTTCTGTGAGTGAGATATTTCGTTTGGGTTGTAAAATGGCGGCTGAGCAGACGGACTAAACGAATCGTGGTGCAACGATGAGCTAGACGCTCCATGCACTGTATGGCTATCAGAACGTTTGTTCTTATTGGGTATGGGCACACCTTTTGGTGTATTTCCTTGTTGATTGTAACTCATCTACTCGATGTCATGAGCTGTAAATGTAAGCAGTTAGCGCAATGATAACAAAGTTGCAATGAGAGAAAATTGGCGTGCGATTTGATTTCAAAGAAACCGGATAGTGTATCAATTCTGTGAGTGTTCGCTTGATGCAGATGGAGAGCGTTTGTTAGCAGCTCTCAATCCTAAGTGTATGGAGGTCCTGGTTCCGAAGTGATTTGGTTTGTTGAGAGTAGAGGAGCCCACAGGGTCAAGTGCAGTATTTGTGGATACACGACCGGCGATAGGATTTATAGGAGGTGGGGGAGGAAGGAAGGAAAGTATAACAATCCACTAAAAATCTACAGGGAAAATGAGAAAGTGCAATTGGCTGGCTCATCGTCTCAGATTATGTACAGCTGAAGGTCGTTGTAGTTTTATTATTACCTCCTTTTTGCAAAATTGAAAAATATTCGATCTTCCCTGTTTTGCATACTACCGAGGATAGAGCGAGAAGGAGCCAGGGTTCGGATTGTGCATTGCATGGTGCCAATGAAGATGGAGAGAAAAATGCATGCTGAATTCCCATTAAGTGATGTTTATGTTTCCATTTCATCTTTCTCCCTGGTTACTCCTTTCTCTTTTCCACACCCTGAATGACGTCCCCAGTTAAAGGTTGTGTGGCCTCCAATTCTTCTTTCAACTTCTTTTGCAATTCGAATTCCCGCAAGTTAGCCCTCTGTTTACTGGTCATTTCAGCTCGGGAGTCCAGCCTCTTCTGATCTTTAATAGGTCCTTGTTTTAAAGCCTGCTTGGTCAGTAAATTCTGGGTTGAACAATAGAAAGTTTTCAGCTTTTCAAAAAACTGTATTACTCACTTCTCTTTCTTGCTCTTGTAAATAATAGACGCCAATGGCAGTTCCCACAGCAAATGCTGTACTTATTCCGAACGTCAACTTGGCGGCCCTAGACATGTGAAGATGAAACTCTATAAGTGAATGGATAAATCAGAGCTTAATCTAGTATCCCATTCCAGACGACCCGATAAGGTCGTGGAAGGTGCGATTTTTCAAATCTAACGTGGCATTCCTGGGGAGTTACCAGTCTCCCTCCTTATCTCTCTGTTTTTGATGTCTTTACTCTTCAATAAGGTTGCCCGTATATCCTCCTCTTTACCAAAAGCACACACATTTTCTAGAATGGTTACCACTGTATGTCTATTTTATTGCGCATTGAGTGTTCAACTCGATGGCTCTAGTCACCTAAGGCAAATTTACTAACCTAATAAGGTCACCTCGTCCAACGCTCCTCCAGCAGCAGGACCTTATTCTCACGCTGTTAAAGCCAATGGCTTTGTCTACGTCTCAGGCCAAATTCCTTACACTCCTGAAGGAAAGCCAGTAGAAGGCACTATTGGCGATAAAGCTGCTCAATGCTTGAAGAATGTGGTAGGGATCCTCAATGATTCCAACTCTTCTTTGGAGAACATCGTCAAAGTCAATGTTTTCTTGACTGACATGGCCAACTTTGGAGCTTTCAATGAGGCCTACACCAAAGTATTCAGCACTCACAAACCAGCCAGATCTTGCGTTGCTGTTAAGCAATTGCCATTGGGTGTGGAAGTCGAGGTTGAGGCAATTGCCGTTGAGAAGCAATAAAGCAGTAAGGAAAGTCGAAAGAAACTAGATTGAATTTACATGACAATGCCATTTCATACTCTTGTAGCAAATCCCGAAAAAGGGACCACCCGTTTGACAAAACGGAATTGGCTCATCACTGTATCAGTATAACTTAGTACTTGCACCTTAACCCACTGGTTTACATAAGCACTGATAGCAATTAATCTGGTGTAATGATGGATAAATAGTAAAACCAAATCACGTGCAGAATCCAAGGGTTTCTATTTTGACCGCCTTACACCACGAAAATTTTCCCTTCCTCGTCCTCAGTTCGAAAAATCTTGTACTATCTAGAACACCTCTATCTATACATACGGTTGACAAAGATGGCTCAAAGAGTTACTTACAGAAGAAGAAATCCTTGTATGTATTTAATGCTTGTATCCGTATGAAAGGCGTTGGACCATGAAGCAAAGAAGAAGTTGAAATGCTAGAACAGTTTTTTTCCAATGTCGAACCGTTGATCGAAGAGAACTCTTTTTGAACTTTAACGTTTCTATTGGCACTTGACGAAGCCAGTTATTGGAAATTGATTTGGTAAACTCTTTAGAAAGAACTTTATTCGTCGTAATTTGCTCACGGTCTATGACTTTTCATATTTCATAATTTTTCACATTCAATTACTAACACTTTTATAGACAACACCAAGTCCAACCAGATCAAGGTCATTAAGACCCCAGGTGGTGTTCTAAGAGCTCAACACACCAAGAAGAGAGGTACTACCCCAAAGTGTGGTGACTGTGGTATCAGTTTGCCAGGTGTCGTTGCTCTTAGACCAAGAGAATTCTCTAGAGCTAAGAAGAGTGACAAATCAGTGAGCAGACCTTACGGTGGCTCCAGATGTGGTAACTGTGTCAAGGAAAGAATCATCAGAGCTTTCTTGATCGAGGAGCAAAAGATTGTCCAGAAGGTCTTGAAGGAACAGGCTGAGAAGGAAAAGCAGGCTGAACAAAACTAGATTGCTTTTTTATAGGTATTTGTTTGTAATGTAAAGAGTCCATAATCCTTCATGATGTTTCGTAGTATCGGATTTCCAGTGTAGTCGAAACTTTAAGAGTGACATGAAATAAATCTTAGCTAGTGAATAATGAAATCACTGGAAATAGCTCACACCTCCGTGTCTACAGACCGTGGCCCCTCTGCCGCTCCTGCCCTGAAACGGTTTTTTTCTCTAGGAAAAGAAGTCAAAAATGGGGCCACTTCTCTAGGGGGCTCTGGTTAAAAGCCCGAAATCATTCCTGAGGATAAGTTGCTGGCTGGAAGGGCATTCAGGGCTTCGCAGGTAAGATTTCTCCCTCCAACTTCGCGCCACGGGGTTTGATCCAATAGGATATGCTCCGTGCAAGTAGTTCCTATCCGACAAAAGAAATTCCCTCTCGAACTATTTAAGAACATCCGAATAAGGGCGCATAGAGGAGTCTCCCCTTTATCAGTTCGAAACAAAGAGCCACACAGAGAATGAAATTAGTCACAGAGGAAGAGATCAATGCACACAACACTGCAGTGTTTTGGGGTGGAGTCAAAGGTGCCATCATTGGAACATCCGTCTCTTTAGCCATCTATGGAATAGCCCCTCGAAAGTTCCCAAGATTGTTTAAGCTTCCATGGTCTATCAGAACTGCAGTAGCCATTATTCCTCCAACTCTGGCCACAGCTGTTTTTGCAGAGAAGTCTTCCACTTCATTTGACGAGCAAATGTATAGCTCCGAATATACGCAGAGAGTCGTGCTTCAAGAGCATAAGAGATGGAACTCTATGTCACTTGGACAGAAGGTTGTAGATTCCCTGTCAGAGCACAAATATAAGATTATCACCGGACTATGGGCGTTATCTATGTACGGATCGTGGGTTTTCGTTGATAGGGATCCAATTTTGACCAAAACTCAAAAATTTGTTCAAGCTAGAATGTATGCCCAATTCCTGACTGTAGGTCTATTATTGGGCTCAATTGGTCTTTCTTTCTACGAAGAACAAAATGCTGTAGATCATTCTTCACTAGCTGAAAAATCGAATAGAGATGGTTGGAAGGTGTTGTTGGCTGAGGAAGAGCAACGAGAAGCCGAGGAAGGTGTTGATGATCACAGAATTAAGAGAAATAAGAAGAAAGCTAAAGTGTTGGAGCCAAAAAAAGCTGAAGAACCAGCAGCATTGGAGAGCAACTAAATTTAACTCAAATATTTACTTTCATGACCCCTCTCCCATTATGCACACATTTTGTTCTTGTAGATAGACTTTTTGTATCTTAATAATAACACATAGTTGAAACAATACTAAACTATAAGAGTAACCAAATGGCACCGGCAATAACTGATAGTCCTATAATGGCTGTGATAATAGCGGCACCAGCGACGTCCGCATTAGTTAATTTCAACGGTGGCACAGCCTCCGTCTTCGTTCCTAATCCAGCAGCAGGATCTCCTTGCGAAGAACCACCAGATTGCGCGGTATAAGGAGCAGGCCTGACAAGGGCACGAGTGTTTTGTAAGGTCTCTAAAGCCGACATTTGTTCTCCTAATCCATAAAACCCATCCCAACCATCGTACAGCCAGTTCAAACCACAGGTGTGTCCATCTGTACCTCCAGAACATGATTGAGCTACCGCCACTGCAGATGTGTTCATCCAGTTCATAATAGTTTCTGCAGTGGATGGAACCATTTGTGCGGTAAGACCAAGGAAACGCGCCAGATAAGCTTTGAAAGATCTTTGATCGGTGTTACAATTTCCAGATCCTTGACATGCTGCTTCAAAGAAAACACTTTGGTTGGTGAAAACTTGAATTCCATGAAGAAAGTTCTCGGTACGGTCTAACCAGAGGTCGTCACCTGTATAGTTAGCAAGGTATGCACACCCAGAGACCATCAACCCTGCATTATATGTCCACTGTAACATGACAATTTCTGTACAATTGTCTTCCACAAATGCTCCATCATAAACGAACCACCAGTCACCTTCAGTTAGGAACCCAGCCCCATACATCCAATCAAAGGCCTCCTCAGCAAGTGTGATGTAAGTATCATTTGCTGTGTAACGTGCCAAACGGGCACTCAATTGGAAAAGACAGGCATTTGAAACGGTGTTTTTGTAATTGTAACCAGCGTTCCACTGGAAAATCTGCCACCTTAATCCTCCATTACAATGTTCAAGATCCCATCTTTCCCACATGGTGTTGACAGTAGCCTGTGCCAAGTACAACCATTGTGGTTCATCTTCTGGGGGGTTGGTAAAGTTTCTTTCAACGGCAGCCATTGCAGTGATCCCCCAAAATCCTTGATCATCGTTTCCCTCTGTAGTTGTTTGATTCAAAGGCATAAAGTCCGCGTTGTCTCCAGCTTGGTAAATTATGGCCTGCATAATGGCATCGTGATAGGTATCATTTTCCATGTACCACCAATAGTCCAGCATCGAACCAAATGCAGCACCAGACTGCCACCAGTAGTAGGGATTTGTGAACATGCCTATAGTTCCTCCTAGTTGGAATCCTTCATAATAGTCCATTAAACCATCTGCAACCAACGAAGTTGCGTGTTGGAGCGAGCTTAAATCGGAAAGGTCCAACTCCAAACCTTTGGCAGGGCTCAGCACCCGCAGAAACGCCAGTACAAGAACAAGAGGTCTCCACATATTTTGTTGAAGAGAAGGAAGGGAAAGAAGTTTTAAGTCTGAGAATTAAGGAGCGCGAAGGTGTGTAATGGAAGGGAGGGCCAAGAGATCTAAGCCTAGCAAGAGTATTTGCAAATTGTACCAAGGAAAAGATCGCGTCGCGCACGTGATGCTGATACCTCTTTATCGCCTTTTTTTTCATTCGCGACAACGTACCTCAAAACTTCAGGACCAAAAATAAATCATACCAAGCTTCCAATTAGTCACATATACCCAAATGTTAAGTGCTCCGCGTTTGCTTACAACAGCAACAGGCGCCTCTTTTGTTCTGCCCTTGGCTTCAATGTTGCCAAGGGTCCGTCACTCTCACACGAAGTACGCCGACTTGAGGCAGGCCGATCGCCTTCCCAATGGCCATCCAGATTATGTTAAACTCATTCTTACAAGCAGAGTTTATGATGTCACAGACGAAAGTCCAATTACACACGCTGTTAACCTTTCACAGAAAACGAATAGTAACGTTGTACTGAAAAGAGAAGACCTCCTACCGGTATTCTCATTCAAGCTGCGTGGAGCTTACAATATGATCGCCCAGCTGTCGCCAGAGAAGCGTAGTAAAGGTGTTGTAGGTTGCTCTGCAGGAAATCATGCTCAGGGAATTGCATTCAGTGCCAAAAAGCTAGGAATACCTGCCACTATTGTAATGCCAACTGCCACTCCCAGTATCAAATATCAGTCAGTAGCCCGCATGGGAGCGCGAGTGGTGCTTCATGGTGCAGATTTTGATGCAGCTAAGAAGGAATGCGCACGTATTGCCCAAGAGGAAGGGCTCATTGATATCCCCCCATTTGACCATCCTTATGTGATCGCTGGTCAAGGAACCATTGCCATGGAACTTCTGAGACAGTTGAATATTGACAAGGTTAATGCTATCTTTGTTCCCGTCGGAGGTGGTGGTCTGCTCGCTGGTGTAGCTTCCTACCTGAAAAGACTAGCACCCCACGTTCGTATAGTTGGTGTTGAAACTTTTGATGCAGATGCACTATACCAGAGTTTGAAAGCAAAGAAACGGGTTGAGCTTTCCTCCGTTGGTCCATTTGCCGATGGTACCGCAGTGAAAATTCTCGGAGAAGAGACTTTCGAAATATTGAAGGATACAGTCGATGAAGTTGTTCGTGTTGATACCGATGAGATATGTGCTGCCATCAAAGACGTTTTTGAAGACAGTAGAACTATTGTCGAGCCTTCTGGAGCTATGTCTGTTGCTGGTATGAAAAGATATATTGCTAACCACCCAGAGGTGAACCACAGCTCAGCCACTTACGTTCCTATTTTATCTGGTGCTAATATTAATTTTGACCGTCTAAGATTTGTTGCTGAACGTGCCGTGTTGGGTGAAGGAAAAGAAGTGTTCATGTCAATTCAAATTCCAGATGTCCCAGGCACTTTCCGTAAATTGCAATCGATCATCCATCCAAGGCAAGTTACAGAGTTTGCTTACAGATTCAATAATGCCCACGACGGTCTTGCTAACATTTATACCTCCTTCAGTGTAATTGATCGTTCCAAGGAAGTAGCTCAACTAATGAGTGAATTTAAGGCTGCTGGATTTGAGGCTTTGGACATCAGTAAGAACGAAATTGCCAAATTACATGGCAGATACCTGGTGGGAGGAGTCGCTGATCTACCTGATGAAAGACTATTCTCGTTCGAGTTCCCAGAACGTCCAGGAGCTTTGACGAAATTTTTGGACGGAATCGCTTCTAATTGGAATCTGACTCTGTTCCACTACCGTAACCATGGACATGACGTTGGCAAGGTATTGGCAGGTATATCGGTACCTCCAACAGATGAAAAAGCGTTCCAACAGTTTCTGTCCAATCTGCACTACGATTACAAAGAAGAAACTGATAATGTGGTTTACCGCAAGTTCTTGAGGCGATGATAGCATATAGAGGAATAGAATTCCAACATCATTTACCAAATTATTTTAATGTCTTGGCCTACTTTATATATCGATTAGACTGGTACTGTTCGCACGGCTATTGCGGCTTCCGCTTTGACTTTGACTCTGGGGTTGACTCTGGTTTTGGTTTCCAAATCCATATCCAGTATAAGCGGGGATAATGTTCGTAGAGCTAATTCCAGTATACTGCGTTCCCACAAATGGATTTGCCGATGAAAAGTTTTCTTGTTTATATCCCGTTCCTTGAGAGTTAATAAATGTACCAGTTTTGGTGTGCTGAGCAGGCACACGGGTATCGCCCGTGTTTCCGAAAGTGTCTATACCAGTTCCTTGAGCTAGCAAATTGTTGAGCTCAGAATATTTATCGTTATGAGCTTGGGATCCAGTTCTTTGGGTCTGAACACGCTGTGGCTGTTGCGGCTGTTGCGGCTGTTGCTGAGCCTGTTGCTCAAACTGTTGCTGCTGTGGTTGAAAAGGTTGTTGAGCAGCAACATTGTTTGAATAATCCTCCTGGGAAGGCCCACCAAAGGAAAATGGATTGTTGGATCCCGTCTGTAACGGTAACTGTTGTTGTTGTTGCTGTTGTTGCAATTGTTGTTGCTGCTGCTGCTGAAGCAAGAAGGCTTGTTGAGCAGCTTGCTGCTCAGCTAATGCCTGCTGATAAGCTTGTTGTTCTAGATACGCTTGTTGCTGAGCGGCCTGTTGTTGCTGCTCCAATAGGGCTTGTTGATATGCCAGCTGCTGCTGCTGCTGCTGTTGCTGTTGTTGCTGTTGCAAAACATCAACACCTGTAGCCATAGTTTGACTTTGATAGATAGGGTTCCCAAATACATCATAGCCAATAATTGCTGGGCCAGATACTGGGGCAGGTTGTCCCAAATCGATCAAATTATTGTTCTTTTGACGCATTTCTTCCTCTTCTTTACTTAATTGAAGTGCTTTCTGAAGACTTTCATCAGAATTTGACTGTAGACGTCTACGTCTTTCCTCTTCTTCTGCGGTTTCCTTACTGGCATCTAGAGCACGTTGTAGTTCTTCATCATACGGTGAATCAGGATTACGAGATTCAGCTCGAGAAGACTGATCAAAGTCGTCATCATCGCCACGACGACGCCCACCTCTTCTACCACGTTTTTCACGAGCTATTTCTCTTTCCTGACGAAGTCTCTCCTCATCTTGCAGCAACGCAGTCAACTCTTTCGCCTTTACTCTAATTAAAACACCCTGATCTGTGCCGCTGTCGTCAACATGCTGAAACTCTCTTAGAGTTTTGATCACATACAAATTGTCTTTACTCCATATCACCACGTTGTTAGACCCATATCTAACCAAGTAGTCCAACAAAGTCAATGATTTGGCAACATGACGCCAATTCTTTCCCTTATCGTTCATTCTTTTGTCTATAATATCCATTATGGGAAGAAACTCGGCACTTTCATAGGTATGATTAGCCACATCTGCCATCTGAGCAATAGTTGGGCCATGAGGTTCGTTTGAGGTGGCATTACGGACCATGACCTGCGCCGACGTGTAACCATTGGCCACATTTTTGATAGTACGAACAAATGATTTGGACATATTGATACCTTTTGACAGCTTTTAGAAAACAGCCGTTTCGCTTTGATGGAGTTGAATTAATTCTTTTAGGGTAAAACGAAAAGTTACTGGTCTGGCTGACTGCGCTTGGTTGGTTTAGGTGAGCTATCCTCTATCCTGTATTTGTCCGATAACAGTCGCGCGAGGTAGGGTAACTGTCGGTGCGAAAAGGCATTATCACCTTTGATAAAGCTAGTGATCAAATGAGGTTGGGGTTCAGCATGAAGACTATGAATAATTATGCGTTCAATGATATGTATATATGTGTATAATGTTCTTGAATTAATCACACTCTTGTTTTTGATGGGGGATGTAGTGGTGCAGAATAAGAAATAATTAAATTACTGTGTGATTAGCATGATTTGGGAGCACTGGGGATGAAAGCATGGTCATCATATTGGCTGAAATTTGGAAAATAACCATGAGGATTTCAATCAACAGCCACATCCGGGACAATTGTGTAGCACATCATGTACAAACACATCACAATCAACACAGAAATGGTTATTACAGTCGGGACACTGGTATCTTGAGCTAGTATGGAACTCTTTTTTGGTTCTGTTATCTGAGTTGGATCGTTCAGATTCGCTCATTCCCTGAGGAAATTCAGTAAGACAACTGAAGCAGTTTGTAGAGACATAGCGTTCAGCTATAGGAACTTCTTGAAATAACTTAAGAGGGAAAAGGTGATGGTATGATCTTGCCAAATGGGTTGATAGAATTAACATCAGGTTACAACAGGGGCAAACTGTTGGCAACATGCAAACTTTTGATTTGCAACCAGGACAAATGTATCCTCCATGTATCAATTTTGAATGGCACGAACAAAATGAAGGTATTGCTTCTGAAATTCGAGTTGGAAAGCCTGCCTTGATCAAAGTGAAGCCACGCATTTCTACCTGGGCACTTTTGGAGATGGCCAATGGGGTGACTGCATCCAGTAAGAGGTCTTTGAAGTGGCCTTCATTTAAAATCACTGCATAAAGAGTATCGTCTCCATAATTGGTTCTTCGACAAATTTCTTTACAAATTGCCACCTGGGCTGTAAGCCCTATGATTTTCACTCTTATTTTCTCCTTTACGAGAGAGTCTATTGTTGTATGTATATCTCCCGGGTCAGATGTGAACAGAGCGCCAAAGATCATCAAAATCTCCCGTGTAGAGTGAGACGGGGTATGTAGTAGAAGACCTCGAGCCATCTCAAAAGCATTCTGCAGTGAGGGATCTCCTGTTGGTTCCAATCTTCTTATGCTTCTTAGAGCCTCGACATGATCGTTTGGGTTACCACTGAGTTCGCTGACTAAAGTTGCTATTCCATTTCTCATAAGCACTATTCCTAACTGCGATATTGGATTTTGGTCGAAAAAGTTATTGACAAATTCTATTGCGTTGCTAATCGTGAGAGCCGCTCTATTAGGTCGTAGATCCTTTTCACTCATAACTTTGCTGAAATCAATTACCAACACCATAGATCGTATGATACCTCGCTGGAAAGGTGTAACATTTTTCAGGAATCGCTTCTTATGAGCCTCCATAATGCCAGTCACTATTCCCTCCAGTGAACCTGCTTCATCTTCTTGGACAATATCCCAGGACCTATGATACTCATCTTCCCATGAGTATCCACCATTGGAACCTTTGAGCGCAATATTAGCAGTGGTTTTCTGTTTTTGATTTTCCTTACGAGTTCGGCGAGCTACACCTTTTTTATCAAAAGAAAGGTCGTGCTCCTCTATGCCTTCATCTACCTCCAAGTAGTCATCGTCTGAATCGTTCATTGAATGGACCAGAGCGATAAAATATTGCACACTTGCCCAGACAGAGTTAGGCGATGAGAAAACTATATAGTAGATATTCGAGGGCAGGCCATCAATTCATGAACGGAGATCACGCTAGAGCAGTACCGTCCAAAGGGTGTTCAATATCTAATATTATAAACATAAACGTGTCGAAATGATTAAATAGTTCCGCTTCCCCAAAGCAAGTTTGCCAGAAGGAACATGTTCAAGAAACTAATTACCACCCAGATTGAAACAGCGGTTGCTGAAGTAAGTACGCCATTACTCATGTCTTTGTAGGCGATGTGATCCGTGGAGCCAGATAGCTCTGGGTTTTGATTTCGTTCGTCTGTAGATGACAGGTTTTGCAATTCTATGGATTCATCTGGGGCATTCCTGTCAAATATAGGAACTTTCATTATGTTCTTGTTACAAGTAAACCAAATTAGTGGAGCAGCTAATGGGGGCAATAAAAACGAAAGAACAACTTGGGACATATTCAAAGCACTGGACAATCCTTCTCTGCCGCTTACAAGTACCAGCAGAAGGCAGGGAGTGATTGCGATGCCTCTTACAATTAATCGTCGGGCAGCTGGATGCATATTCCAACGAAGAAAGCCCTCACAAACCATCTGACCCGCTAAGGTACACGTAATTCCAGCACTTTGGCCTGAGAACAACAACGCTAATGCAAATACTAGCCCAGCAGTCTTGGTTAGATGCTGGGACAATAGTTCATAGATAGTGAAAAGATCTGCTGCATCGTCACTGGTGATTTGCTTATCGGTTAATGTGGAACCAGCAACGATCAAAATGGCACTATTGACAAATAGAGCAACTGTAAGTAATGAAACAACAAGTTCTGTCACTGCATAGGTCATGGAATCGTTGATAGCCTCCAATGATGGTTTGTAAGGAGTATTTTCTTCCTCTTCCTCGTTTGCAAAGAATCTTTCCACCACGTTCCGAGAGGAGCCTATTTCTTCAGCAGATTTTTTGGGTAAGTAGCCGTGTTTTTCGTCAAAATCTCTTAATCTTGGTTGTACTAATCCTGAGCCTAAGAAGAGTGAATGAGGCATACAAGTAGCTCCTAGAATGGCCAAACTCAAGTAGAGACCGTCACCCTTGAATACTGTCTTTGAGGGCAAATAACCAACAAAAACCTCTCGCCAGTCAGTGGTATCACTAATACCGACCAATTCTACAGTAAAGCAGATAACGGTGGCCAGCACCAAAAGGCCAACGAACCCTTCGAAAACACGTATAATAAGCAACGGTCCATTAGGTCTATAGGCCATCAGCACCACCAGCACGTCAATCACCGTCAAAACAACACCCCAGAATAAAGGGATGCCAAATAGGATATTTAGTGACACTGCCGTTCCAACAACCTCGGCCAAGTCTGTAGCTATGATTGCCAGCTCAGCCATTATGTACATCAGCAAATTTAGTTTTTTTGGTAGATGAGCCCTGCAGTTCTGTGCTAAGTCTTGACCTGTAACGCATCCGAGTTTTGTGCATAAGCTTTGCAAAAATATGGCCATGATGTTACTGACAAAAACTGTAACCAATAGTTTATATTCAAACTTTGCCCCAGCAGATACGGCTGTGCTGTAGTTTCCAGGATCCATGTTGGCCACACTAACCATTATACCGGGCCCAAGGAATTTCAGGTACTTGAAGAACATCCGTATTATTTTCGGTTTCATCTTTGCTGTCGGCGGAGAGTCGAAAGGCTGAGGTGGAGAAGAAGGAACTCGTTGCGTGGTTCCTTCTGGGATGCTCTTGGCCTCAACCTCTGGCTCAACCTGTTGTTCCAACAGTCGAACTGATAAGTCTTCATTGCGGTCATATTTGGCAAAGTTCATCCTCTGCTCCGCTCAAGTAAATTTTGCTGTGTTGTTTAGGTGTGAAGGATTATAGGGAAGATAACTTATCTTTGTAACCCGCGACCAAGTTCAATACGTGGAAGAACCAGTATCTAACATTAAAGGTAAGATGGGTGAAAAATATCACCGCGACGTAAGAAATTCCAAGGGTCCCCCCTGGGCCCAATGATGAGGATGTTTGGGTGGAGTTCGAGGAAACGATATCAGTTTTTTTTTTTTTTTTTATCCCCACTGTTTCAAGAGAAGACTGATAGAATCACCAGAAATGGTTGATTTTAGGGGCAAGTTTGTGCTGGCACCGATGGTGCGTGTCGGAGAACTCCCCACAAGGTTGTTAGCTCTTAGACATGGTGCTGATCTTGTTTGGGGTCCCGAGACTATCGATAAGAAGATTCTTCAATGCGAAAGAGTTGAAAATAGGAAACTGGGAACTATCGACTTTCTAAGTCAGGGAGGGAGCACTAAAGTTCCTGGAGTGACCAATCTTGTGTTCCGTATATATCCACCAGCGGAAAGGGGAAAGCTGATATTTCAAATGGGCACAGCTAATGCGGAATTGGCAGTTCGGGCAGCAAAAATTGTAGTGAACGATGTTAGCGGTATTGATGTGAACGCTGGATGTCCCAAGCACTTTAGTATACACAGTGGGATGGGAGCTGCGTTATTGAGCACCCCCTTACTATTGGAGGAAATTTTAACTAGGTTGGTAACTGAAGTTGGACGACCCAATGGTAAGCCAATAAGTGTCAAGATTAGAGTACTTGAAAATAAACAAAAGACCTTAGAACTGGTCGAAAGATTGGTCAAGACAGGGATCAGCAATTTGACTGTGCATTGTCGTACCAAAAATATGCGAAATAGAGAAGCTCCCATCAGAGACTACCTGGAAGCTATCCTGGAACGCTGCAGATCGAACGAAGTTAGTTTGGTCATTAATGGCGGTATAAAAAATCGCAATGATTTCACCGCATTACAAGAGAAATATGGCACGGATGTTGGGGGAATGGTCGCCTCTGAGGCTGAGTTAAACCCCACTTGTTTCCGAAAAGTTCCTTTGCCGTGGAGGGAGGTTTGTAGAGAATTTCTGGAGTTTGCAGACAGATTTGCCAATTGGAAAGGAAACAGCAAATATTGTTTAGGTAGAATGGTGCCTGGAGGGGATCTCATTAGAAGAGAATTGTCGTCTGCAAAAGATCATAATGATTTAATGAAACTATTTGAAGTTGCGACCTCGGAAGGCGACCCATCATCCAAAGAGAATACACCACTAGATGTCAACACAGACACAACCAGCATAGAGGACACAGAAGAAACCTTAAGTCGCAAAAGATCTCCCTCCCCAGAAAGTCACACAGCCAAGAGGCGTTAAATTATATACACACTTATGTTAATTATCTATGGTACAATGCGTTGTAGGCGTTTACGACAGAAGCTCTTTGAGTCCACACCAGGCGCCCGCAGCAAGCACCATCAATCCTGAGGATATAGCCATTGGTTTAACTCCCTTGGAAGATTTGAAAACGGCTCCTGCCAAGGCTCCAGCAGCCAGAGAGTTATATGTGTCGTGCTTACCACGGAAGGAATCCAGAGTTGAGTTTATGATGTTGTAAGTCACGGCTAGGACACCTGCAGAATTTCCTAAGAAAGGACCCCTTCTTGTGACGTGATTCAAAATGGTATTCAGCTTCAACTTACCACTAACGTCGGCACCTTTTGGTAGATTGGCCACCCCCTCACGGAATCCGTAGAGGCCACCAGTTCCAAGGCCCAGCAGATAGGCGGTTCCTGTCCCGTAACACAAATCATCAGACCAACCACGAGATGCAATCAAACCTTGAGAACCTTCCAGTGAGGACAGTTGTTCATCTTCCAAATCTAAATACTCGAGGTCTTTGTCTAAGCCAGCCAAAGGATGGAGGGAGTTTGTGTCAAACACACCAGGACTCTTAATGATATTAGAAACATCAGAAATGGTGCTGGGGTCGAAGCCCAGCGTTTGTTGAAGTTGCTGGTTTGATTCCGGTGCAGCTTCCTGCTCTTTGTTGTTGTTTCCTCCAAAAGGCCACACCATGATGTTGTATAATAAATATATAAATGTTGAAATTTTTTCATTTCACCGCCAGCGAGAAGTAATTTGTTTGTTGGTAGGGGGGAGGGGCTACAAAAGGGTGGCGGGAGGTGCTGGTAGGAGGGAAGCTAGGTTGGCGGGCGAGAACTAGGCAAGTAAATGCAGGACGGACTGTACGCAATTGGCAAGACAAGTAACGCTGCTGTGATATTTTGCAAGACAATAGGGAATGGAGCCCTGTGAAGCGAGCAATAGAGATAGTTGGAGTCCTGCATTGAGCTAATTGCAGAAGTATATCTTCTGAAACAAACTTGCTGCTGGCCCACCCACACCAGAAATCGCCAATCACAAGTTACTACGGCCTTATTGTTGTACCTCTATTTTTCATCCTAACACCGCTTTCGTCACAACTGTTTGAGTCGGTACACTATCTTTTGGCAACAGCCAACAGCATCCTGGAGATCAAACCTGGGTAACCAGCCGCAAACCATCTTGCGTTGACATCACTCGCACTGCGTTTTGTTGAACTTTTTGTTGGCCCAACGTCGTGTGCAACACGACCATTTCTCGTGTCTCTGAATCGCGTTTTATAAAGGCGATGCCTCGTCTGTATAAGCTGCTTGTGAACACTTCTCCTACCAGTTAATACACCAAATTGTACCGTTTGTCGAACCCGGTTGCTCTGTCAAAAGCTTTCCGAATCACAAAACTTGCTAATTTTAGTGCATTCACAACCTCGCAATTTGGACCATTTTTCACATATAATCAAGGGTATGTATGACATTTTGAATTTTTCCGTTTTTTTCTTTTTGGGCTTAGATCGAAAGGTTATTTGATTGACTTGATAATTGATTCAGTAAGGAAGAATGTACTGTGAAATTGAGTGAAAGCTGTTTTGTTTATGTGTGGAGACGGTCTGGTCCACATTATTCTGCTCTTCTACCCAA
This sequence comes from Komagataella ulmi, assembly GCA_023213065.1. Taxonomy (NCBI): domain Eukaryota; kingdom Fungi; phylum Ascomycota; class Pichiomycetes; order Pichiales; family Pichiaceae; genus Komagataella; species Komagataella ulmi. Next base: position 1,881,746 of record JAKWAZ010000001.1, read on the forward strand.
CAGGGCAATGATCGAATGAGCAGTTCATGGAGGGCTCTCGCCCTAGCCACCTTCTAGCTAGGAAGGTTCATTTTTTTCGCGAGGGAGTGTGGAATACGCTTCTTGGCTACTCTGTGGCCCAACACCCTCCTCTCTGCATTGCATAACAGTCTTCATCATATCTGTCAAATTCAACCGTTCTAATCTGGACCAAAAGCGGAAAACGCTAATACCTCCACAATTCCATGCGTAATGTTCTTTTTTCTAACCTTTTATTTAGATATAGGTTGAACAACATACAACTACACCGCAGAACAATGAGTAGTGTTAACCATTCACTTCGCCATTCAAAGCTACCGCCGCATTTCCTTGGTCTCAACTCGCTTGAAGTCGCTGCTCCCTCCAAGGTCAGAGACTTTGTCAGGGACCATGGTGGCCACTCGGTCATCACGAGAGTGCTGATTGCAAACAACGGTATAGCTGCCGTAAAAGAAATTCGTTCCGTCAGAAAATGGGCATACGAGACGTTTGGTAACGATAGAGCCATTCAATTTATTGTTATGGCTACCCCAGAAGATCTTGAGGCTAATGCTGAATATATCCGAATGGCTGACCAGTATGTCATGGTCCCAGGAGGAACTGCCAACAACAATTATGCCAACGTTGACCTCATTGTTGAAATAGCAGAATCTACTGATGCACATGCTGTCTGGGCCGGTTGGGGTTTTGCCTCTGAAAACCCCCATTTGCCTGAGAAACTGGCAGCCTCTCCTAAGAAGATTATCTTCATTGGCCCTCCGGGCTCTGCCATGCGATCTCTTGGTGACAAGATTTCCTCTACTATCGTCGCACAACATGCTAAAGTCCCATGTATTCCTTGGTCAGGAACTGGTGTCGACCAGGTCATAATCGACCCCGTAAGCAATTTAGTTTCCGTTGATGAAGAGACATACGCCAAAGGATGCTGTTCCGATCCACAGGATGGTTTGGCAAAAGCCAAGGCCATCGGTTTCCCCGTGATGATTAAAGCTTCCGAAGGTGGTGGTGGTAAAGGAATCAGAAAAGTTGACAGGGAGGAAGATTTCCTTTCTCTTTACGACCAGGCTGCTAATGAAATTCCAGGTTCCCCAATTTTCATCATGAAACTTGCTGGAGATGCCAGACATTTGGAAGTTCAATTACTTGCTGATCAATATGGAACCAACATCTCCCTTTTTGGAAGAGATTGCTCCGTTCAAAGAAGACACCAAAAGATCATAGAAGAGGCACCAGTTACCATTGCCAAACAAGACACTTTCAGGCAGATGGAACAAGCCGCTGTCAGACTGGGTCAATTGGTAGGCTACGTCTCTGCCGGTACCGTTGAGTATCTATATTCGCATGCTGAGGACAAGTTCTACTTCTTGGAATTGAACCCTCGTCTTCAAGTTGAGCATCCAACCACAGAAATGGCCACAGGTGTCAATCTTCCGGTTGCCCAGTTATTAATCGCAATGGGTATTCCCTTGAATAGAATCAGAGATATCAGGGTACTTTACGGACTTGAACCAAATGGCGCTACAGAGATTGACTTTGAATTCAAAACCGAAGAAAGCCTGAAGAGTCAGAGAAAACCCATTCCAAAGGGTCACACTATTGCATGTCGTATTACATCCGAAGACCCTGGTGAAGGTTTCAAACCTTCTGGTGGTGCTCTATACGAGTTAAATTTCAGATCCTCCTCCAGCGTTTGGGGATACTTCAGTGTAGGAAACAAATCCTCCATTCACTCCTTCAGTGATTCTCAATTTGGTCATATTTTCTCCTTTGGTGAAAACCGTCAAATTGCTAGAAAGAACATGGTCGTCGCATTGAAAGAACTTTCCATTCGTGGTGACTTCAGAACGACAATTGAGTACTTAATCAAACTATTGGAAACAGCTGACTTTGAGAACAATACCATCACTACTGGTTGGTTAGACGAACTGATCTCGAAGAAACTGACTGCTGAAAGGCCTGATGAAACTACAGCAATTTTATGTGGTGCTGTCACCAAGGCGTACATTCAATGGGATCTTTGCCGTAAAGAGTATATTGCCAGCCTGGAAAAAGGTCAAATCCCAGGCAAAGACCTTCTTCGTACTATTTTCCCAATCGAATTTATTTATGAAGGAAAGAAGTACAAGTTTACTGTTGTTCAGGCTGCGTTTGACAAATACAACGTCTTTGTCAACGGTTGTATGATTACTGTAAGTGTAACCCATTTGAAGGATGGCAGTCTATTGGTAGCACTTGATGGGAAATCCCATTCTGTCTACTACTTGCAGGAAGAAGTCGGGAACACCAGGTTGTCCGTGGACGGTAAATCTTGCATTTTGGAAGTTGAGCATGAGCCAACTGAACTACGTACTCCATCTCCAGGTAAGCTTATCAAGTATCTTGTGGAGCACGGTGATCACGTCAAGATTGGACAACCTTATGCTGAAGTTGAAGTAATGAAGATGTGTATGCCTTTGGTCAGTCAGGAGAATGGAACTATCAGACTATTGAAGCAGCCAGGATCTTCGGTTGCTGCTGGAGATATTCTTGCCATCCTTGCGTTGGATGATCCTAGCAAGGTCAAGCATGCTTTGCCATTCGATGGTACAATCCCTGATATGAAACAGCCCTTTATTCATAGCAACAAACCAGTTTATAAATTCATATCTCTTCTCTCAGTGTTGAAAAATATTTTGGCAGGATATGATAATCAAGTTGTGATGAACGATACTCTGCAGAGTTTATTGGACGTGTTGAAAAATCCTGAACTTCCTTATTCAGAATGGAATCACTCGATATCTGCACTTCATTCAAGATTACCAATTCATTTGGACGAACAATTGACTAGTTTGATTGAGAGATCGCATCAGCGTGGTGCAGACTTTCCAGCAAAGCATTTGCTCAAACTTTTGGACAAGGAACGGGCTATTAATCCTGATCCACTTTTCTCTCAGGTCATTGAACCTCTCACTGCTGTTGCCAAAAGCTACGAACATGGGCTTGAGGTTCATGAACACAATGTATTTGCCGATTTGATAACCCAGTACTACGATATTGAGAGCTTGTTTGCCGACAAGAGAGAAGAGGATGTTATCCTACAGCTTCGTGATGAAAACAAAGCGTCTTTGGACAAAGTCATCGATGTCGTTTTATCGCATTCCAGAGTTGGAGCTAAAAACCATTTAATCAGAGCCATTCTGGAAATTTATCAAACTATCTGCCAAAATGACCTCCAAGCTGCAACTATTTTGAAGAAACCTTTGAAGAAGATTGTTGAGCTAGATTCCAGATTTACAGCAAAGGTCTCATTAAAAGCTAGAGAGATTTTAATTCAATGTTCGCTTCCCTCTATCAAAGAACGTTCAGACCAACTCGAGCATATCCTTCGATCTTCTGTTGTACAAACTCAGTATGGTGAGAGCTTTAATGGAAACTATAAGCTGCCTAACTTGGACGTTATACAAGATGTAATTGATTCCAAGTACATTGTATTCGATGTTTTGACACAATTTGTTGTTAGCTCAAACAAGTATATATTTGCAGCTGCTGCTGAGGTGTATCTCCGAAGAGCTTACAGGGCGTACTCGGTGAGAGAAGTCAAGCACCATTTCGTGGGTGATTCTGCTCTCCCAATTGTGGAATGGAAATTCCAGTTGCCCCTTTTATCAACTGCTGCTTACAATTCCGTACCTGAAGCTATGAGAAACTCCTCCAGCAACCGATCTTCCATCTCTATGGATAGAGCAGTTTCCGTCTCCGATTTGACCTTCATGATCAACAAGAATGATTCTCAACCTTTAAGAACTGGTATCATAATTCCCACCAACCACTTAGATGACATTGAGGAGTCCTTGTCATCGGCCATTGATGTCTTCCCTAAACGTCCACGTAACAATGGACCAGCCCCTGATAGAACTAATGTGGCTCCTGAGCAACCTACCAACGTATGCAATGTTTTTATTGCCAATGTTTCCGGCTACAACAACGAGTCTGAGATTGTTGACAAGATCAGCAGCGTTCTTTCTGAGTTGAAGGATGACCTCAGAGTTAGTGGCGTTCGAAGAGTGACTTTTGTTCTAGGAGACAAGGTTGGAACTTATCCAAAATACTACACCTTCAAATTTCCAGACTACTTTGAAGACGAAACGATCCGTCACATAGAGCCTGCTCTTGCATTCCAGCTCGAACTAAGAAGACTCTCAAATTTCAACATCAAACCTGTTCCAACTGAGAATAGAAATATACATGTGTATGAGGCAGTTGCCAAAAATACTTCATGCATTGACAGGAGATTTTTCACTAGAGGTATCATCAGAACAAGCAGAATCAGAGAAGATGTGACTATTTCTGAATACCTTATCAGCGAGGCTAATCGTCTTATGAGTGACATTTTGGACGCTCTTGAAATCATTGATACCTCCAACACTGATTTGAACCATATATTCATCAATTTCTCTGCTGTTTTCAATGTTACACCAGATGACGTTGAAGCAGCATTTGGTGGTTTCTTAGAGAGATTCGGACGTAGGCTGTGGAGATTACGTGTTTCTGCTGCTGAAATTCGTATTATGTGTACTGACCCCGAGACTGGTATCCCATTCCCACTTCGTGCTTTAATCAACAACGTTTCAGGGTACGTTGTAAAATCTGAAATGTATCAAGAGGTGAAAAATGATCATGGAGAATGGGTTTTCAAAAGTCTTGGTCCTACGCCAGGTTCAATGCACCTTAGACCAATTTCCACGCCTTACCCCACCAAGGAATGGCTTCAGCCAAAACGTTACAAGGCTCATCTTATGGGTACTACTTATGTGTATGATTTCCCTGAACTATTCCGCCAAGCCACTCTTTCTCAATGGAAAAAGTACTCTCCCACTGCGAGAGTTCCTTCCGATGTGTTTGTTGCCAATGAGTTGATCGTCGATGATTCAGGTGAGCTAACTGAAGTAAGCAGAGAACCAGGAGCCAATGTTGTGGGTATGGTGGCCTTCAAGGTAACCGCAAAGACTCCTGAGTATCCACGTGGTCGTCATTTCATCATAATTGCAAATGACATCACCTTTAAGATCGGATCTTTTGGCCCTCAAGAAGATGAATATTTTAACAAGGCTACACAACTTGCAAGAAAATTGGGTATTCCTCGTATCTATCTGTCAGCTAATTCGGGAGCTAGAATTGGTGTTGCTGAAGAACTTCTTCCACTTTTCAAAGTGGCCTGGAAGGAAGAAGGCAAGCCAAGCAAGGGATTTGAATACTTATACCTCACGTCAGAAGATCTTTCTTTGTTAGAGAAATCCGGAAAAACTAACAGTGTGACTACTCAAAGAATAGTTGAAGAAGGCGAAGAACGACACGTTATAACTGCCATTATTGGAGCTGGTGATGGACTGGGTGTTGAATGTCTAAGAGGTTCCGGTTTGATTGCTGGCGCTACATCTCGGGCATACAAGGACATTTTCACTATCACATTGGTCACTTGTAGGTCTGTTGGTATTGGTGCTTACTTGGTCAGATTGGGTCAGCGAGCCATTCAAATTGAGGGACAACCAATAATTCTGACTGGTGCGCCCGCTATCAATAAATTGCTGGGTAGGGAAGTGTACTCTTCCAACCTGCAACTTGGTGGTACCCAAATTATGTACAAGAACGGTGTTTCACACTTAACCGCTAATGATGATCTCGCAGGTGTCGAAAAGATCATGGATTGGTTAGCTTATGTTCCTGCTAAGAGAAACATGCCTGTTCCTATCCTGGAATCGATTCATGACAAATGGGACAGAGATGTCGACTATAAGCCTACAAGAAATGAGCCCTACGACGTCAGATGGATGATCAGTGGACGTGAAACCCCTGAAGGGGAGTTCGAATCTGGATTGTTCGACTCTGGATCCTTCACTGAGACTTTGAGTGGATGGGCTAAAGGTGTAGTCGTAGGAAGAGCACGTTTAGGTGGTATTCCAATGGGAGTCATTGGTGTTGAAACTAGAGTTACAGAAAACCTGATTCCAGCTGATCCCGCCAATCCAGACTCAACAGAAATGATGATTCAGGAAGCTGGTCAAGTCTGGTACCCTAACAGTGCCTTCAAGACTGCACAAGCTATCAACGACTTTAACAATGGTGAACAGCTTCCCTTGATGATTTTGGCTAATTGGAGAGGTTTCTCTGGTGGTCAAAGAGACATGTATAATGAAGTCTTGAAATACGGTTCTTTCATTGTGGATGCTTTGGTCGACTTTAAACAGCCTATCTTCACTTACATTCCTCCTACTGCTGAGTTGAGAGGTGGATCTTGGGTTGTTGTAGACCCTACTATCAATGAAGACATGATGGAAATGTATGCAGACGTCGAGTCAAGAGCAGGTGTTTTGGAGCCAGAAGGTATGGTGGGTATTAAGTACCGTAAGGACAAACTCCTTGCTACTATGGAACGTTTGGATGCCAAATACGCTGACCTCAAATCCAAGGTTAGTGATTCTAGTCTTTCAGAGAAGGAAGTTTCCGAGATTAAGAAACAAATTGAACAGAGAGAGAAGCAATTGTTGCCAATTTATGCCCAGGTCTCAATTCAATTTGCTGATCTTCATGACAGATCTGGTCGTATGTTGGCCAAAGGAGTCATTAGAAAGGAGCTGGAATGGGTCAACTCCCGTCGTTTCTTTTTCTGGAGAGTTCGTCGTCGTTTGAACGAGGAATACCTCATCAAGCGTATTACCGAATTCTTATCTGCTAGTGCTACCAGGTTGGATAAGATCTCGAGGATCAATTCTTGGTTGCCGACATCAATCGATTTGGAGGATGACCAGAAAGTTGCGATTTGGTTGGAAGAAAACCGAAAAGCTCTTGACGCTAGCATCAAGGAGCTCAGGGCTGAGCATGTCAGAAGAACTTTGGCTACTCTTGTCAGAACTGATATGGATACCACTTCCAAGAGTTTGGCTGAATTGATCAACCTTCTTCCTGAAACCGAAAAGGAATCAATCTTATCTAAGATCAAGTCATAGAAAACACAATACTTTGCTATCTGTTGAATTAATTTTTATATATTTATGTTTATATACCTTTAAGGACCTGTTTATAATTTGTTCGATGATCTGAGTCTCTGCTCATCTGGTAGTGTATTTGTACTCTACTCTTTCTCGAGACGTATAAATAGAGATTTATCCGTGACAATTTTAGTCCCAACCAAGTGATAAATTCCTTGTAAGCCATACCGTTCCTCATTCTTGCTTCTGTCACTATTACCTAGCTATGCAGTTTGCTTCCTTACTGCTTCTCTTGTATATTTTCTTGTGGCAAATTTATCCGACTGAAGCAGCAAAATATTTTGTTCGCCTAAAGAAGCCTCACACACTAGACCTCTTGTTCAGACAGGACGAAGCAGATGCATCTGCAGAAAGCCGAATCTCTCTTCATGGTCTAAAAGACCGAATCAAAAAAAGGATTTCTTTTGGAACTTTTGAAGGTTTTGTTGGTGAATTCACCACAGACCTTGTAGAAAAACTTCGAAAGAATTCGTTAATTGCAGAGATCACTCCTGACATTATCGTTTCATCTTGCGATATCGAACTGCAGTCCCCTGCTCCTGATCATCTGGCTAGGTTATCCAAAGAAGGTGCCGTAAAAACGCAAGATCGTCTTCTTGGACCGGAATTTTTCTACGATGGTGACTGGACTGGAGAAGGCGTCAATGTATACGTGATAGACACGGGTATTAGGGTGCATCTAGATGAATTCGAAGGCAGAGCATCGTTTGGTGCTGATTTTACAGGTACCGGGAAAGATGATTCTGTTGGTCATGGAACCCACGTAGCTGGTCTCATTGGCTCTAAAACTTTTGGAGTGGCCAAGAATATCAACTTGATATCAGTAAAAGCACTCTCTGGTAACGGCAGCGGTTCGCTTTCAGAGGTTCTACAAGCAATTGAATTCGCAGTTAAGCATATGAAAGCCAGTCGTAAGCCAGGTGTAGCTAATTTATCTTTAGGTGCACCTAAGAATTCAGTCCTTGAGAAAGCGATTGAAGAGGCATTCAAGAATGGCTTGGTGATAGTCGCAGCAGCAGGTAATGCCTTCGTGGATGCCTGTAACACCTCCCCTGCAAATTCTCCATATGCTATCACCGTTGGAGCTATTGGTGATCACAACGATGAAATTACTAGATTTTCCAATTGGGGAGCCTGTGTTGATCTTTTTGCTGGAGGAGATACTATTGTAAGTGTAGGACTACTCAATGGAGTCGCCGTCCGTATGTCTGGAACTTCGATGTCCGCTCCAATTGTCGCAGGTTTAGCTGGAATTTTACTTGACCAGGGTGTCGCTCCAGAAGATGTTAAAGGTAAATTGATAGAGCTCTCAGATAAAGGAAAGATCAACGATAATACTGGAATTCTCAAGCCTGGAACTCCGAACCGAATAGCTAATAATGGTATTCGAAAGAGTGATTACGAGGATCAAAACGAAAATGACAGTGATGGCGACGACGAAGATGGAGAAGACGATCTAGAAGACGTTGAGGAAGACGAGAAGTATTGGGATGAAGAAAGAAGGTATAGAGAATACGCGGTATCTAGTTTAGCCTTCTAACCAAATCAATGGTATTACTATACTGAACTATACTAAGTCTAAGTAAATTCCAGCCAGACATCTGCAGCTCGGATCTTCCGCTGCAGCTATGACCTAGTGGAGCGATGCTCTGAAAAAGTTTTGGGACAACCGTTTCGATCGCTTCGAACTACAACTGAATAGATTCACTTTTCAGTGATTATCTCAAACGATTCAAACTATAGTGTTACATAACATAAACAAAAAAAACAATAAAAGGTAACAACTACCTTCAAGCAACTGCATGGGTGTTGTGAGTATACTTTATCATTAGCATACCTGAAAACAAATCGTAGGAGACAAAGATATTGGACTGACAAGTAGTCTTACCTTTTGATGGTTCTGCAGTATTCTGGTCTATTTTCTCTGATTCACCTTGAGGTGGATTAAGATCCTGCTGACACCTGTATTCAACACGTAGGATCTTGGGGAAAGGCTTATAACTGAGATTGGAACTTGTTTTGGTAAAATGGAAGGTCGATGACTCAATAGTCGGAACAACATAAGTAGTATAAATCTGGTTGTAAGCAGCTTCAATTTTTGATTTGTTAATTTTGGTAAGAATATCAATCTCATCCTTGAATTCCTTGCCCTCGTCAGCATCCAAAAGGTCACTGACGGGTATAGTCTGATAATAAATGAGATTCTTCACGTCTAAATTTCGGTTGTAGCTAATCTCTTTTAGATATTTACCCAAATCGGTTAAAACATTTGGATTGGTAGTTGGATCTGTGGAACAAGAGTCACATAACTTATTGTATCTGTTTGTTGTTGGAGATTCGCATACTTCGCACTTGATAGGAGCTCCTGGAGTGGTACCTTGGGAAGGTCCACCTTGCACATTTGAATGAGTACTCTGCATTCCCGAGCCAGTACCAGTGTTGGGGCCATAATTCGAGATTATACCCATTTCTTCACCATTGTAAGTAAAGTCATTGATCAACTTTTTGTCATAGCTGATCAATTCGCTGTCAATCTTGGAAATATCAACAGAGTCGTCCAACAAATGGCCTCCGTTATGACCTGAATCGTCATCAGGGTTGTGGCTATTACTTTTCTCTAACTCTTGCTTAAGCAAAGCAATGTCATAGTGCGTCTGGTCCAAAGCAGCAGCAGCAGCTGAGGTGGCAGAGTTACTGTCATGAAGAATGGAAGGAGAGATCATTTGATTATGCAGGGCATACGCGGCAGCAGCAGCACTATTATTGGCAATTGGACGATGGCTGTTAGTAGTAGTGTTACCCAACAGTCTCTGTTGCTGCTGTTGTTTAGAGCGGTTCTCCTCTTCCAGGAGGAATCGTTCCTGTTCTTCAGGAGGTCTATTTTTCAACTTCATCAATCTCTTTTGTTTACGCTCCAATTCACGACATGGCTGGCAGGTCTTGTATTTCAGATCTTCTGGAGGCTCCAGAGTGGATCTCTTCTTCTTACAACGACGGCATATCAAAGGTTTCGAAGGATTCGAAGGATTTGGAATAACTGTGGACATTACGTAATCGTTGAATGGTTCTCAAATTCTCAATTCTCGGTTGTCAGATGGCAAAAATTTGAATGCGCTCAAATGTTTGGGTAGTCTCGTTTCTCACTAAAATCAAACTTCAAATAATGAGTATGTTATCACTTAGTATTTGAAAAAGCTATCGAGCACCGAAATTAGGGGTTAACTGCTGAGGATTCAACGGGTGGTAATGGTTCTGACGATTGTTTGTCGGATAGGATTGTTTTGTTTCCCAGTGGAGAGATACCTACGGAAGAATTGCAAGGGGCACGACCATGCACGTGAACGGAGTTTTTTCAGTTTTTAAGTGTAGAAAAGATGCCTAGATTCTGGGAGGCGGAGTGTGATTGGTCCGTTTGCAATTGCGTTAATCAGCAAATTGTTTAAATAAAAAAAATGGACTGCGATGTAAAATATTGTAGATAGTTTGCCTCTGCTTTTAGACCGAATCTTTCGGGGGCAGTGGGGACGACAGGAGTGATCGATCGCTAGGAGAAACAAGACGTGTCAGATGTGAGATAGAAGATGTCAGATGTTACCATATCCCTCGATTGAAAGGCTCGTACTATCTCAATTTATCATTATAAAGTCTACCTATCTAGAACTGGAAGAAACCCTGTTCTTCCAAATACAGGACCACCTTTTGAATACCAACGATGGCGCCTTCTTTGGCCAGGTCAATCTTAATCTCAGCATCTTCTGGGAAAACGTAGTTGTCAACATCTTTACGAGAAGTGGAGTAGTAACCTTTACGATCATGCTGAGAGACTTGATTCAGAGGAGTAGTCAATGATATCACGATAAAGGAACCTGCCTTGGTCACTTCCTTACGAATAGAATCAATCTCAGCAGCAGAAGGAGCCTTGGTAGGGTCAGCAATGATGACACCAGCTCCAGAGCGTGTCAACTCATGGGCAACAAATGGCAATGCGGACTCGTTGACGTTCTTACCATCTAGTAGAGTAATGTGGCGGGCCCCTTCAAATTGATTAAATGTAGCAACCAAAGCGCTAGCCAAGGCATCTACTCCAGAGTTTGGCAATCCAGTTAAGTACAAAGTGAAGCCTTGTTTTGGACGAGGTGGATTGGATTCCCTTAGGATCTTAACGACTTCTGGGTAAGAGAACCATTCTGGAATGTGAGTACCATCTCTGAGACGTTTACGCAGCTCAGTTCCTGAAATGTTCAGGGTACGGGTACCCTCCTTGACTGTGTCAATTGGAGCGTAACGATCCTCATCTGGAAGATAAGTAACCATACGGAAAGGAACAACTTGGATGTCCAACTCATCTTTGTATTTCTCTACCAATTCCTGTGCATCATAAGGTCCGTAGAAGTCAACTCCAGCAGAGTTCTTACCCGGTCCAGCGTGATCACGTCCAACAATGAAGTGTGAAGCACCGTAGTTCTTACGGATGATAGCGTGCCAAACAGCCTCACGGTCACCAGCCATACGCATGGCCAATGGCAGAAGGGATAACTGAGCCATACCGTTTGGATACTTCTTAATGATCTCTTGATAAACTTTGACACGGGTGTGGTGGTCAATGTCACCTGGTTTCGTCAGACCAACAACTGGATGGATCAGAACATTCGCCAGGTTAGATCTGGCGGCACGAACTGTCAACTCACGGTGTGCCCTGTGCATTGGGTTACGCGTTTGGAAAGCAACAACACGGTCCCAGTTACGGCTCTCAAACTCAGATCTCAATTGGGCAGGGGTTTTTCTCAGAGCGGTGTAATCGTAATGAGTAGGCAACTGTAAAGCTTGCAAAGAACCACCGATATACACATCACCGGCAACATCAAAGAGATACTTGACAGCTGGGTGTTCTGGATCACCACGGAAGACTTTCTTAGCCTCAACATTCTTATCGGGTTCGTATATGTCCTCGATGGTAAGGATACTGAGGGCATTGTCGTTACGAAGATCTCTCAACACCACTCTTTCGCCAACACGGAACTTACTAGCCTCGGTCTTACTGACGTCCAGGGTGATTGGAATAGACCAGACGTCGCCACTGGCGAGTCTCAAATCGTCGACAACTGAACGATAATCCTTTTCGGTCAGAAATCCTGTCAAAGGACTGAAACCTCCGTTTAGGATTAACTCTAAATCACATAGTTGTCTACCAGTCAGGACAATACTTTGAAGCTGAGGGACTTCCTTCAACAAATCTTCCTTGATAGAAGCATCACGCTTGATAAGGTCTTGAAGCACACCGCCGTGAGGAGAAGGCATTTCTTTTTGAGTCGGTTTCGGGTGAAATTGAGAGATCTTTCACTGGACTAGTTCTCTATATATATCGATCTTCTTCTCGCATGAGATGAGTTTTTTTCCAAGCTTTGAAAAAGGGACAGACAATATCACGTGCCCATCGCTCATGTAGACGTTAAAGGTGGCAGACGCCACAGCTTTTGGGCGGATTCAGAGCCCTTGACGTGTGGCTAGGAAAAGTTACAGGAAAATGGATTACAGATGAGAGGGTCCGAACTTCGTGGGGTGGACTTTGAGACGGCCTGTAGAGATAATTCTACCATCAGACCGACGTTTTCCTAGCAAAATGTTCCATACTGTGCTTTAATGAGTGATCATGATCATGGGATCATGACGGTTTAATAATTACTTACTTCTTAGACTTGTTGCAACTCAGAACAACTCTTCAATTTGGGGAGACGACGAAACGCCACCATTGCCTTGCGTCAATTCATCCTTGACTTCATCAAGGAATAACTGAGCTCTTTGCTTGGCATCCAATACACTCTCGTTGACTGATAAGGTAAGCTTCAATGTGCAAGCACCATTTTCTAAGGGCATGACGATAAACTGTGTTTTGAATCTTTCGGCATTTCTAGGTGGAGCAACGATCTCCTCAAACAGTGGATCAATCACTTCTGAATCTTCTTGGTACAGCTTGGCACTGTATGCATGTTGTTCTGCAATAGCTAATAATCTTTGCATGGCCTCTTTACTGTAAGGTTGGGCTAGTGTCAATTCCTTCTCAATCTTCAGAGGCTCTTTCTTCACAGGTTTTTCAGGCTTGGCTGATTTATCTCCTGAAGCTTGTGGGGACTGTTCACTTGCCTTGGTTTCTCTAATTTGTATCTTTGACAAATCTAAATGAGACTTGTTATTAATGTACTCTGAGATTTTGACATTCAAGTCAGGTGAAATTTTTCCCAGATATGCCAAAACGTCACCCTTCAAAATTCTTCCGGAGGGTCCTGTTGCCTGGATCTTAGAAAGGGCATCTTTTTTGCTCAATCCATTTTCGTGTAGGAGCAGATCCACTGAGGGTAATAGAGTCTGTTTGGGATTGCCCAGTTTACCACTGCCATTGCCGTTAGTATTCTTCTCCTCCACTGGCTGTTGTGGTTCCTTCTTCTCCTCTACTTTCTCAGGTTTTGAGTCTACCTTCTTAGAGGCAGTCTCTTCCAGTTTGGGATACTCCAGAGTGCTCAAGTCGTCATCCTGCTCGGCCAGGAAGGCAATTGGTTTTCCGACTGGGATATCGTTGGTACCCGCTGGCACCAGTATCTTTGCAAGTACACCATCATCTTGGGCCTCTACTTCAATCTGGGCCTTGTCTGTCTCAACTTCCAACAGCACATCACCACCACTAAATTTCTCTCCCTCTTCAACTTTCCAGGAGACAACACCTCCTTTCTCCATGGTTGGAGACATTGCTGGCATGTCAAATACTGTAGCTCCCAATCTGAAAGACGATCCGTGAAGACATCTGCGGCTCACAGGAAATTGTTTAAACTGACGGCTGATTTGTTTCAACATTTGCCTATAAAGGAATTGAGTTAATGTTCGATTTCGCCAACTACTGTTTTAGCGGCTTCGCTGATTGTTTAAGATACCCCGAAGTGGAGGGATCCATCGCGATTTGTAGTGGGTGCACCGATTTAGTCGAAGCATACCACGAGTTACAGGTTCAAGTTTGATATTATGAATTGTTTGGGTTGAAGTTATGATCTTCATCCAGAAAGCTACTTGACTAATCGTTAAAGGTTGATGAAACTCGGCACGGAAACTGACATGCATAGAAAGGACGACATGGAAGGTTCGTGGGAGATGTTTGTGATTATGTATTTCCTGACTTCTGGGAGTAAAGATTCACTTTTTGAACTGATAGACCGAGGAATGACAGGTCTTGCTTAACCCTCAATAATGACCATGACATTGCTGGAAGAATAAAGATTCCTGCTTATCTGCAGCTTTTAATCAGACATACTTGTCCAAAAAAGACCTGTACAGCCGTCTGTCTCCATTACCGAGCTTTTGGGGGATTTCAACAAATCTATGAGTTGTTGTTCAATTGGCAGTACTTGAACCAGTCCTTCTAGCACCTCTAATGCCAGTATGTATTCAAATGGATCATTTCTCATAAATTCAATCATTTGTTTATATTTAAGGAGAATAGTACATGAGATCCACAACGTCAATGTCGCTGTTCGTAAAGGATAACAAAAATTCCAATCTAGTTTTTCCAGCATTTCTCTTTTGTTGTCAGGACACTGTTTCGTATATTGACTCCAAATATCGAGGATTATCGACTTTGCCATATTGACTGCCCGAAGAGATTTTTCAGTTATTAATTGTGGACGATACAGCAAGAAACCTGCCTGAGCCCTCAGGCATGATAGTTCCAACATTAAAAGTTGACTTCTATAGAATGCATGCTTCTCAAACGTGGGATAACTTTTCATCCTTTCCACTTGGGCTGAAACATACTCAAGTTCTTTCTCTAGCTTTAGGAATTGAGCGTCATCTGTAAAACCAGAGCCGTATAGTTCCACAAAAATCTGGCTCTGAATTGCTGCCAATTGGACCCGTATTTGCATGAAATTCACAGAAACTTCACTTATTCTATTTCCAGGAAGCAGCTCGCAAGGTTGAGGTGTACTGATATTTTCAAGTACGATGAAAGATTGCCTCCCATGAAAAGTCGACAACATGCAAGAAGAACACCAAACATTCCAAAATAGTAAAATCAAATCAGGCCCGTTGACATGCGATTCAACCCGTTCATTACACTTGTCCCTTATGTGTAAGCCTAAAGAGATGCCAATTTGGAGTGCATTTGTGGTGAGATATAGTTGGCCCTCTAAGGAAATCATCATAGTCATAAAATTCGCCATTAAAGCTAGACCGCAAAATCCATCTATTGTCGGAGATGATAGTACGTCAAGAATCAGTGCTTTTGCGATATTGTAGTAATTATAGGCATCTGAACTTACTTTGGGAATGCCGTTCTGTAATATGTTGGAAGGTTTCTCCAAGGTTGATTGATGCAGTAGCTCTCTTTTTCTGATAGTCAGTGCGCCAAGGCAGAGCGCAGTGTATAGTAGAAACTTTTCATCACTCTTGCCACCTATGTCTGTCAAATCATTATATGCTTTTTCTAATTCAAGAAGATGATGCTGTGATATTCCTGGAGGGGCATGAAACTCGTTTTCAAATAGAATTTCAATCAACTGGCCTCGTTGACTGTAGTGTTTCTCAGTTTCGGTTACCTCTATCGAATCAGTTACTGGAACTTCTGAGAACGAGATGTTTTGAGTATGGGGATAAAGTTCTTGATCACGGAGAGAACCATCCCCCAACAATTCCAAAAACTTATTCACATCCGCTGCTTCAGTATTGAAATCGTCAAAATCGAAATCAAGCTCAAAATCTCTGCAAGGGGGGATGTTTCCAATTAGACCAGTCTCAGCTAAGAATTCTTCTGATATAAGCTTTGGGCTTGACACTTCGCCTTCTGAGTAATTTGCTACCGTTTTGTCCTGATTGTCTTTTTTACTCTTGAGCAGACCGTCACTATGATGAAAAACTTGATCTTTGAAGACAAAATTCTTGGAACCGTTTTCTAAAGTTCTTTTGTCTTTTCTTCTATCTGCAATATATTTACATTTTTTTGGTGTCTCCCTTTGAATGCATCTACTGCAAGGCTTATTGCCGTCACATTTCAACTTTTGTCTTTTGCAGTCTAGACATGCCGAATTGACAGGCTTTCTTTTTCCTTCAATGGTAGTGGACATGAATTCTTGTTACTTCTTACTTATATGTTCAGTTTAATTTCAATTGAATAAAAAATAGGCCTAGTCAATGAATTTCTGGGGTTCAAACCAGATCCCTTGAATGAAATATTGAAGTGTTAGGACTCTACTCCGACATCGACGAGAGCTTCTTGCGTCTCTTAGGAGTATTGTAGACAAAAAAGCCGTGATTTAATCCAGAAAAGTCTTCGTGAATGGGTAATAGACGATGGGGTGCTTTGGGAAACACTGTCAAAATTGGGTAGCTTTAAGCTATTTATTAACGTTTGAGACTCGAAATTTGGATATGTCAAGGTTTTTCGGACTTGATGCAGGATCAGCCGCTCCCCCCAAAAAGATAAAAAAGTAGTTACCACTGCGTCATCTAGTTGACAATATCCCCAAAACTCGGGCAAAATGTAACCAATTATCAATTAAAGATACTAATATTTGGCTGGCAATACGTTTAAACCATTTTACTGAATTACAATGGCTTCTTGTGATTAATACTCCGGCTATTAGCCATCCAATTCGGAGATTCTTTTCCCGATTTGGAAATGATTCACCGAGAAATAATACTAGTATAAAGATCCAATTCTTCACCCAATTGTTCGTCCAAGGATAATCAGCTTAAGAAGATATCAGAGACGAGGAAAATAATGCAAGATTCCAAACAGCTATATTTAAAATACTTGGCGGTAGTGTTAATTGCTATCCAGTTCAGTTTCGACTCTTGTGTATATCTCTCGAGCGTGGTACATTACATTCAAAACGTGAGTATACCCGGACCAGATCTAGCCCAAAAGAATGTACACTAACAGCTGAAGAGTGGAGCAAAAAACCCGGATATTTTCCTCTCTGTAATGCAAGCTGTGTCTGCAGCGGTGCAGATTTTCGTTTCGTTAATCATTGGCAATATCGCTGAATGGGTAGGGTCCATCAAATGGGTTATCGTGTCCCTTTATTTCTTATCCTTTGTGGGGAACTTTCTTTATTCCTGTGGTGGTGCAATTTCTTTGAATGCCATACTTGCAGGACGTATCATTTGTGGTGCAGCCTCTGCTTCCGGTGCGTTAGTGTTCAGTTATATTACAGCCATTACCCAAGACAGAGCCACGGTGTTCAAGCTTCTAGCAATATACAGAACATCAGCAGGTATCTTCATGAGCGTGGCTCAATTATTTGCCATACTTTTCGGGTTCTGTAACTTTGAAGTTAAAGGATATCGTATTACTTCATACAATGCTCCGACATTCGCCTCGAGTTTCATGATATTCATAATATTATTACTCTTAATTGTGGTTCTAGAAAATCCTAAGGTGAAAGAAACAGGAAAACAGAATTACCTTGATGCCTTGAGACAATTTTTTGGAGCTAAAAGGCAAGTACTCATTTCCTGTTTAATTCTATTATGGAGCATGTTTCTTTCTTCCTTTATTATGTGTGAAGTGATCTACTTTATGCCCATATTTTTAACACTTCATCTTAACTGGGGAACAAAACTTCAGGGTCTAGCATTTATGGTTGCAACTCTACTGGGCACAGTTGGAAGTTACTTTGCACCAAAGCTGATACATTTACGGACGTCTTCCAATAGTGCCAAAGAAATCACTCGAACCGAGTCAAATATGATTGGTGCCGAACAAATGGAGAAACAAATCGAAACAGATAACAGGGATTCTCTATACGAAAATCAAGTTCTTCTTTCACTCTTGGCATTGCTTATTTCGTTGGTCGGGCAAGCGTTCATGATTGGAGCTTCCGAGGCACTGGAGCATGAGTCAATGCCACCAACGAATTCTGGCATATTCTTTGTTGCAGGATTGTTGATCACCATGTTGGGATATAACATCTTGGCGTCTACGATCCCATCAATTTTTTCCATGTACATAGATTCAAGCATTAAGGTTCGGTTGATGCCTTCAGTTGGAGCTGTTGCAGGGGTTGGGAAACTAGTAGCACCCATTATATTAGCCGCCCTAT
This sequence comes from Komagataella ulmi, assembly GCA_023213065.1. Lineage (NCBI taxonomy): Eukaryota > Fungi > Ascomycota > Pichiomycetes > Pichiales > Pichiaceae > Komagataella > Komagataella ulmi. The sequence continues at coordinate 1,899,873 of JAKWAZ010000001.1, forward strand.
ATAACACAAGGCTGGGACTTTCAATTGGTGTTGGATTTGGTATGATGTTGATTACTCTTTCTTTACCACAACTTATTTGGCTTAAAAAAAAGAGGTGCTGAAGCAGTCCGAGGCTTTTTCTTTCGACATTGAACTGCCCATAATGATTCAGGTTGTGTGACAATATATAAAACTAGTGAAACAATTTGGTTGTATAAAGGCCTTCACAAACATCTACTTGCAAGCATGCTAATATGTAGAGATTCGTCATCAACTTCATCGTGAGCAGTTCTAAAGTTTGTCACTAACATTTGAAGGCATTTCTCTTAGCCCACACTCTATTACAGAAGAATATAATAATAACACTGGTAACTGTGCATAGTGCCAACGCGGAAAATATTTTCCACAGACAAAACCTTGATGCAACTTTACACATTGTATCAAAGTTCAAAGCATATAACAGTCCGAAGAGAGTACTTCCAGCTGCTGGAGCTAGCATAAATAAACCCCACGATGAACCAAATATACCGATTCCCCATATAGACACTAAAATATTGGGAGTAATGGCAAATAGCCCTCCATAAGAGAATCCGAGGCAAATGCTGATCAAATCCATGTGAGAGCCTTGCGTTATTAATGTGAAAGCTAAGGTCCCTGACAAGACCAGTACGATCATTAAGTGAACAGGGGTGACACCAATCTTGGGAAGATAATCCAAAGATCCACCAACCAGAATTCTAGAAGCCGTTGAAAAAATGGCATGTAGAGAAACCTGCAAAGGAATCGCTTTCCTGCCATTAGGATCTATAACTGTAGTAATTGAGCCAATATTAGTGATGCAAGTTTCTAATGGGCCCACTATGAGAAAAAATGCAAACAAAAAGAGGTACATTGAGTGATCTCTTAAAAAAACACCAAACTCTCTCTTATGAATATCATCGGGTTCTATCAATGGAGTTTGTTCTTCTTCGAATATTAAATCTCGTTCTATAGTGACAATGACAGATGAGACCCAGTTTATAACTCCTAGGATGAAATAAAAAAATGCAAAAAATCTGAAACACCGATACAGGTTCAAGTCTCCATTTTCATAATAAAACCAGTCTACCGAATCCAACAAGCCTGACAACAGAAGTGAGCTTAGGCCATAACATGCCACTGGAGCAGTGATGCTCAGCGACTTGTGGTTGGGAAAAACTTTGGCACAGGTTAACAGCGAGCTAAAATATAAACATGAAGTAGCACAGCCAATTAATCCATATGAAATGCATAAATAAATGTAATGTAAATTGTCTCTGACAACCAATGAGGCCACCATGTAGCCTGGAAAAAACATGAACAGGCTCAATACAGCCAAAATAACCGGTCCATGAACGTCTGCTAAGTAGCCCAAATAGGGCAGAGGCAAATACATACCTATGGCTATAAATGCCCCAATAATATTGATGATGAACTGATTGTAATTTAGATATTGAATAAGCCATGGTGTGAATATGCTGATAATAAGAACTGATGCCGCACAGAGGCATGTTATCAAGCTGAAAATGAACGAAAAAACCTTGAAATGATTTTTGTCAAAATGAGTCTCTACGACCTGTCTGATGTGGTGGGTTAGAGCATTTTCTATGGAAGAAACAGTCATTAGCTCTGATGTGATGACGAATTAGCTGGGTCTGGGGACGACTTAATCTAAAACTTTTTCTCTCTCCGTCGCGCGACATTGATAAGATCGATAGTGGATTAGTCATTTCGAGTTTACAACCAAGCATTCTCTTGACAAGTCTACTGAACTGGAAAGAAGATCAGGCATACACGAGGTACAATTGTAGCTATTAGCAATTTGAAAACTGATCAAACTCAATTAGGCACCAGCATGCATGCATATAGAAAGATTTGTCTCACTATGCGGACTGAAGAAGTTTTGCAGACAATCTAAATGCGATTGCATAAATACGAGGTTAAGCTACTTTAGAGCTTTATTTGCCCTTTAAATTCGTTATGAAGATCCCGATAGTTACTACACTTACCCTCATCTGCTCATGTTTGGCTCATCCCGTTTATCAGCAGGTTGAAACATCATCACATAGAGCACCAGGGCACCATTCGGGTCCTAAAACAGAGAGAACACCCGCCAGTGCAGAAAATTCTATCTCCAACTCGGTGGTTACTGGGTGTATTTCTGAGACCTTTGTGACATCACAAGGAACGATTTTCTTCGATATGGACAATCATCGATTGGAGCTCATTTCGTTCACAAGTAACATCAAAATTAGCAGTTCTCTTGAAGATGCAATTTTGAAATCCTTGTCATATGTGAGCGAGTACAAAACTCAGGACAACAGCTTACAGATTGAGGATTTAGAACCTGAAAAGGAAAATTCCGGTCTGTTATATTTTGGTTGTAAAGTTAGAGAATCTGTTCAAGAGTACATGTCCGAAAATGAATGGTCTTTGTGGAAGAGGCTAGTAATCAATATACAGGAAGACCAGCATTGGCCAGAGAATGATCAGGACTGGAAAGAGTTATTGACAGAATGGCTCAATGTTATCATGGAGGTGTACTATAATTATAAGTAATCACGATAAGATCGCTTGGACCATTACATTGTTACCTGCATTGGCCGACTTCGGGCAAAATTCTTTCAAAACAGCTTTAACATTTGGAAGATGTTCTTGAATATAGTAGCATAAGTCTAAGGCAATTAATCTCTGAGATAACGTAAATGGTTTATCTTGAAATTCTCTTTTCAAGTTCCTGGATATTGGAAAAGTCGTGAGTAGATGAGCGCAGCAAGGAACTAATGATGCAGCTTTTATACTGTACGAAACATTTTCAACAGAAAAGCACATATTTTCAACTACCTTGTAGGCAAGATCCCCACATAGATTCATTCCCACAATACAGATTTGGACTAATTCTCCGACAGGTTTACCCAAAGAGAAAAAAGGCAAATTCGACATGATAACATTATTCAACTGATATGGCTGATCATCCAACAAGGCATTTACAGCCATAAGATTGTTCGATATCTGTTGCCTGGGTAAATTCGTAGGTGCCTCAATGGTGAGATCCGTATGGTTGTCTGAGTTGATCAATCGATGGATCCTCAAGTTGGAGCGCAACTTCTCACCGTTGACGTCTATTCCCAATATTTTGTAATTGTAAAGGGAGCTGGCCAAAATACGAGAGATGTAACCTTTGCCCATTCCAATTTCGACAATATCATTGTTCGGATCACCAGTAGATTCTATCAAGGAATTAGCGAGATAAACGAAGCCTCTTACGGCGACCTGTTTCGCTGGAGTCAGCCCCAGGAGAAGGCTGGGGAAAAGAACTGGAAAATCATCTTGCCATTCCTGATCTTGTTCTTGATCCTGTTGCCGGATTGCTTTAGCACGATTTGATACTGAAATGGTGGAGAAAGATGAAGAATAGAAGACTCTGAGAAGGTTCAGAAATGCATTTCTAGTGGTTCGCGGATACCCCAGGAGAATTAGCTAGGCACCAAAAAAGAAGGTTATCCAATGGCTTAGAGAAGATCAATATTAGAGGCGCCCACTGCGACTTTGTAGATCCGTCCAACTCTGCTACGGTCACCGTATTTGACCTATTGGTAAGCATTATGCCGTTTACCTAATAATATACAGGATCATGTATTTTTATAGAAAGAGTATCACCTTGACATATCGGATGGGCTCCAGAAGCGGCACGCTAGCTAATGTCACAAAGAAAGCGTTGTCTTTAGAATTTTTGTTAGCTCAATCATAAATAGCGTGTATTCTATTTTCCACTAGTACTCATTTTTGGAGCTGCTACTCAACTGCTATTTGCCCTCAAGGAACATAAACTAGAGCAGTTATCAGCTCGCACGAAGCTGCAACTTAAATTTCTAAAAGGCTCAAGTTGTCTACAAGAAATCCCCAAGAACCCAAGGTTCTAAAAATACAATTTGTGAATCTTATCCATCACACTTCATCGAAGTGAGGTCACGTCTAATTAATTACGCGTCAATTCGCCCTAACAATTTCACACATTAGGAAGACTTTCTCAATTAGGAAATTCCTGTTAAGAACTTAAAATTCCAAATCTACCCCCATCTTTCTTCCTTGTCCATTCAATGTCTTTTGTACAAGATTACACTCAAACAACCCCCTCACATCACTACAAGATCTCTCCTAAGAGAATGCAGAGCCAGCTGGTAATGACCCCTTCTCCCACTCCGACGAAGAAACGCCGTGGAAGACCACCTAACATGGCCACCATGATTCCAGATGCTCAAGGATATTCTACGAGGTTCACATCCATCTCTACTAGCAACGCCTCTACAAGTTCGGCGGCTGCATTGAGAAACGGATCTCCCAACTTCAGCTCTCCCCTGATGAGAGTTGGCTCCAGATTGAAAACTCCCAGGAAGAGACAAAGAAGTAGCGATAGTACCATTACGCCCACGTCTTCTATTAGATCTACAAACAAAGAACACATTGATTTCAACCAGTTCAGTCTGCCAAAGACTCATGCAATCCTTCAAAGCGTTTTGGGTGACGACATGGGCAGTATTAATCAGCTTGTTACACCGCCAATGCAGAGTCACAGCCATTTTCCAGATGTCTTGGAGATGACACCGAATGTCAATCCTTCCTTGCTTTTATCATCTCCCATGACCCAGGTTTCCGACAATCTTGCACAGTTTATATCCAGAACTCCTCGAAAACCGGCACTGAAGGAACATAAAACGGAGCCATGCATATCTCTCACAGTAACATCAGATGGAAAGGCTGTCATCAAAGAAAGGCTCAGTTTTGTAAAACAAGTCTCTTATAAGACGACCACGTTGACAAGGAGTCCTATGAGGCCCAAAAAACATAATCAAAGTCTCAAACTAGGATCTGACCCTCTACTGGGAGGGTTTTCCAATTCTGATCTACTAAACATGACAAGCAGTAGTGATGATAATGATGAAGATAGGGAAAAAGAAGATGAGATAGATGCTCGCCAGGCACTATTAAGGGTATTTGGGTAGGGTCCAGTTTATAAAGGGATCGTTGTGTATATTAAGTAGCTTTTAAGCAAGCTTTTCATTTCGTGAATATGCTAAACTAGGAGTTATCTTGGCTCTTCTGTGAAAAGGTTCAGTAGATCACTAACTACTGACTGAATTTTTTCCAAAGAAGGAGTTTTCAGGTCTTTAATGTAATTTCTGAAAGAAAAAACAGTTGCTTTGTGGGTATGGGTATAGAGGTTCTTATACTCTGTAGCTGTCAGTGTAGATTTGAAAATTTGCCTCAGCCTGAATTCACTAAGAATTACTTTCTCGATCAGCTTACGAATATTGCTATTGAATGTCACGGGGTCTTTCGAAGGACTAGTAACTTGTGTGATAGGTTTGGGGGGTACTGGGTCTGTTTTCTTCTTCAGCATTCTTTCCAATGGATCATCAGCTGTGGTGGATGGTGCTTTGACTACAGTATCTGCGAATACAATCTTTCCTCGATTCTCTTCTGAACTGTATCTGGAGAATTCTTGAACTGTCTGAATAAATTTGTTGTCTGCTTGAAGGTGTATGCCTCTTACGATCACTCTTCCTGCCAGTTTCTCAAGGTAAACCATTAAGACAGGTGAGCTCGTTATTAAACTAGTAGATAATAAAAGACCAAGACTGGATTTTGAACCTATGAACTTTGTAACAGATATCATCCATTTGAAGAATCTTTTTGTCGGTTCATCCCTGGTGAAGATAGTAACTGGTTCCTCCACAATCAACCAGGGAGAGAGCCTTGAAATTTGAGTGAATCCCTGCAGAAAAAGAGATTTCGTTAGCACATCACTATTCAATCTGCTACATTCCAGTGAGAGATTAGCGGGTGCTATCTTAGGAGGAATTAACTTTTGTTTTGAGCCAAGTTCAACATTTATGGTTGGCATAACTGAATGAACCTGGCCATTCCAAGGAATAAATGGTAGGAGGGGGGCCAGACCTTTTCGCGAAGACATCCTTCTACGGGAGGCTGTTGAGCCGTAACAAAAATAGAAGTAATGCTATTGATAAAGTGACATTACAAGATGGGCAAGCTTCGAGTGTAAACGAATAGTTACTCATTTGAGCTATCTAGCGATCAACATCAAGCCAACAGTATCGTTATACCTGATTAGCTTCTAACCCCACCCCTACCTGACCCTGTTCCTTCATCACCTCTAAATTGACCTAGTACACGACAGTAACGATCTCTCAAAAACCAACATTTGCGACGAAAAACGGTAGAACACACTGTGACTTGTAAATCATGTCTGTGCCTGAAGAAAGAGTTTATAGCATCAGCCGTGTATACGCCGATGCCAATAAAAAGAGAGACAGAGAATATTGGGACTATGGTATGTTATTTGCGATCAATGCATGCTCCACCAAACTTGACTTACTAACCGACACTAGAGAACTACCAGCTTGTTTGGGGCGACATAAGCAACTATGAGATAGTTAACAAGATTGGAAGAGGAAAATATAGCGAGGTCTTCACTGGGATGAACATATTGAACAATAAATCGTGTGTTATCAAGGTGCTGAAACCTGTGAAAATGAAAAAAATTCATAGAGAGATTAAGATTTTGAAGAATTTGACAGGCGGACCGAATATTGTGGCACTTTTAGACTTGGTGCAAGATCAAAGTTCCAAGATTCCTGCTCTTATCTTTGAAAGAGTTGCCAATGCAGATTTTAGGACTTTGTACCCTAAGTTTACGCACGATGATATCAAATTCTACTTCTCCAAGCTATTGCAGGCGTTGGACTACTCACACTCCATGGGTATCATTCATAGAGACGTTAAACCTCAAAATGTGATGATTGACCCAAGACAAAGAAAACTAAGATTAATTGACTGGGGCTTAGCCGAGTTTTATCATCCAGGCGGCAATTTGAACGTAAGAGTGGCTTCTAGGTATCATAAGGGGCCTGAATTGCTGATTAATCTGCAGCAGTACGACTACTCCCTAGACTTATGGTCTGTGGGAGCTATGCTGGCAGCTATTGTCTTTCGAAGGGAGCCAATGTTCAAAGGAGATTCCAATCTGGATCAGCTGGACAAGATTGCGCAAGTATTAGGAACTCATGACCTGATGGCCTACTGCAACAAATACGGAATAGAGCTTAGCAGAGACTACAATGGAGTGTTAAAAGAGCACGAAAGAGTTCCTTGGAGATCATTCATCAACAGCAAGAACTCGCACCTAGCTGACAACGAACAGATTCTTGACCTCATTGACAAGCTGGTTGTGTACGACCACCAACAGAGACTCACTGCCCAGGAGGCCTTGGCGCATCCTTACTTTGAGGGAACACCGGAAGAATAGTAAACTGTATTTCTTTTTCTATTTTTGTTTTAGTATTCTTTTACCCTCTTCTATATTGATATGGTATGACTAATCTAACTAATGTATCACTAAATGTTCACCCATTAATCCTTTGGTTTGATGTGGTGGGACATTGTAAGTTATTTTTATAACACTTCCTGATTAGGTAATTATTCAAACGCGTGAATAGTAGTTTCATTTATCAAGGTGCCGTTCCAGCCTGCACGTATCCTGTGTTTCACTTACAATTCCGGAAACCAGATCCTTCGGCCTGAAACTGAGCAAAACTTATGCTCTTAGTTTAGCTACGAACCGTTTAAATGACCAACACTGATTGGGTTGAAACCCAGACCCGAACGTTCACCAACTGGATTAATAGTAAATTGAGATCTATCGATGAACCTCCCATCAAGGATATTCGAAGAGACTTTTCAGATGGATTGAAACTACTCAAACTATTATATGCCCTGAGTGAGGATACCAGTCTTCAGCCTGTTCATTCAAGACCGTTCTTATCTGTTCAAAAGATGGAGAATGTTGCAGTGAGCTTGGAGTTCATGAAGTTCAATGGGCTACAGTTGCATAACATCGGCTCCGATGATATAGTGGAAGGAAACTTGAAATTATTATTGGGATTGATATGGACTATTATTTTTCATTATACTATCGTCAAGCATTCAAGTGATTCGAAAGACCGCGGCTTTGGCGATAAACGTTCGTTCCTATTGGCATGGGTCCAATCCGTAACGAGTAAATACAACGTTCATGTGACAAATTTTTCAACCAGTTGGAATGACGGTAAGGCCCTGTCTGCTCTGTACGCAGCTCATTGTAATGGTAAATTTCAGTTTTCTAACCAAGATTGGTCTGATAGGAAGCTGGTGATTACGACCGTTTTGACACTGGCCGAGCACGAACTGTGTATCCCAAAGTTGATTCAACCTCAAGATTTATTGGAGGTCGAACCAGATGAAAAATCAGTCATGTTGTATATTGTGGAATGGTACATGAGGTTTGCTCATACCTCTGAATCGAGTTTGGGTTCGATTTCTCGTTCTGCATCTGCTAACTTTAGTATTGACGAACCACATACTCCTGACACTGAATATTCTATGGATGAACAATTGCATATCACGAAGTTTGTCAAGGTAACAGATTCATTGAAAAGTCTGCAAAATGCCTTTGGAACCAGGGCTGAAGCTCTTGTGGAACGAATCAAGCTTTGGACTCGCCATTTTGAAGCTTTATATCTGAAATATGACGAATATGAGATAATCGACGAACTAGACACCCAATCGATTGACGAACTTGCTGACAGGCTAGTGAAAGAAAGATCTAACTTGCTTGATTTTAATAATTCCGAGAAATTGCCCATGTTGCAAGAAAGGGTCGAATTAAGAACGTTATTAAGTAAGATCAAGATCAAAACCAATCGATACGCATTTGCTCCATACAATCCGGATATCACACTTCAAGATATAGATCATCTTTGGACATCTTTATTGCAAATCGAGTCTACCTTTTCCACAATAACTGACGACCTCACCAGAAGTGCTCAAACCACAGTTTATTCTAGATTTTTTTCCAAAGTCAACGAATTCCAACAGCATGTTTTTACACAGAGTAAGAGACTTTTTGAGGTTCTCTCGATGGATAGCTTAGAAGATCAAGTCGAAGAACTCAAGAAGCTTTCTGAACAAATCAAGCAGTTTGACTCTTTGTTTCTTGAGTTATCGTTTCTTTTTGAAAAGCTTGAAAAATATCACACTGCTCACCTACTGACTAACATGGAGTATGACGAATGTAGGCTTCAGTTCAACGAGTTGGAAAATTGGCTGACCAACATTTTCAAGTTACAAATCATTGATAGACTCAAGTTCATAGAAGAAGAGTACGCATGTTCAATAGACTCATATGATATACCTGACTGGCAACTAAATAATTGCAAGCAACTTTTTCAAGAATGTGATATTGGGGCCAAAGGATATCTCAATAAGTCTGAGTTTACCGCTTGTATGGAGAGAGTTTTTAACGATGAGAACAGGCTTCCCGTATCGGAGATTCATGAAATTTTTGAATCTGATATAAATCAGAACAACAGTACATTGCGTGGATTAAAGCTGGAAGCATTTCTTTCTACCGTCAGTTCCCTATTGGAGAATGAAACCATTGAACTGGACAAAGAGCTAAGCTCATCATTGCAGAAATACTTCAAAACTCTGGATAAGAATGCCCAAGGATACGATAAGGTCCAGCAGGTAGTAACTGAGTTGACTAATGCCCCGTTAAGCCAGTTTGTTTTGGAATTGGAAAGATTATCAATTTGATAGTAGGAACGAACAATAACGAAGATTATGATTGCATCAAAACATAATAATTTGTAAAACTACCGACAGCCTTTCTGTATGTCTGATGGCTTACCCTAGAAAAGCTACTTATGCCTGCGAAACTTCATCTGGAAAAAATATTCGTATCACCTTCTTTGTTCCTCTTTCCCTGTAGATGTCGGATGTTTTGAAAGTCTCTTCATTTTTTTTTTTTTTTTTTCGAGTAAGAGAGAAAGAATATTCTGAAATTTTTTTTTTTTAGATTACAGTTTAACTAGTTCTTCAAGAAAACACTGCAACTTTTGGAAATGGTAACACGTTCAGCAAATAAGTGGACGGAATCCGCAAGATCCAAAAACGAGAAGAAGCGTACTCATGAGGAGCCTTCTCCAGAGGATGTTGTGGAACTAGATTCTTCTGAAGAAGAGTTTGAATTGGATGGTCTAATCGATGAGGGCTCTGATGATGACAGAGAAGAGGAGGATGATGAACATCAAGAAGAGCCAGAAGAGAACGACAAAGAAGATACAGGATCAGAGGCAGATGAAGAACCTGAATTGGAATCAGATTCAGACGCTGAGCTGAACAGAATGCTAGCTCAAGAAGAAGGAGACGATGAATCCTCTGAATCAGACGCTCCTTCAGAACCACAGGAAGAAACAACCTCGTTGACCGACAAAGTCAAGAACATCAAAATTAGAAGCTATTCAGAAGGTTCAAGCAGTATACGAGAAACAACTTATTCAGATGGTAAATTGAGACTAATCAGACCTGAAATTGACCCTAAATACGAGTCTGATGACAGCGAAAAGGAAGAGTTTAACACTGTTGGTAATGTTCCTCTTTCAGCTTATGAAGAATTTCCCCACATTGGTTATGACATCAACGGTAAGAGAATCATGCGTCCAGCTAAGGGCTCCGCTTTAGAACAACTTTTGGAAAGCATTGACTTGCCTGCAGGCTGGACTGGCTTGTTAGATAGAAACACTGGTGGGGTTAAGAACCTTACTCAAGACGAGCTGGAGTTGATTCGTCGTATTCAATCTAATGAGCTGACTGATGAAACACTCAATCCCTATGAAGACACTGTTGAATGGTTTTCCTCCAAGGTGGAAGTGATGCCTCTTTCTGGCAAGCCTGAGCCAAAAAGACGTTTTGTTCCATCACAACAGGAACAAGTCAAGATTCTCAAATTGGTCACAGCTATCAGAGAAGGTCGGATTGTTCATCCTGACAAGATCAAGGAAGAAAAAGTTGAAGATCCAGTTTATGATCTGTGGCAAGACGCTGAGGACAATACTGTTGATCAGGAAAATAATTGGAGAGCTCCTAAATTAGCACCTCCTACACATGAGGAGAGTTACAACCCTCCTGAAGAGTATTTGCTCACAGAAAAAGAAAGGAAAGAATGGGAGGAAACCGACCCAAGTGAACGTAGACTTCAATTGATCCCTCAAAAGTTCACTGCTCTAAGAAAGGTTCCTGGTTATGCAAATAATATTAAGGAGATATTTGAGAGAAGTTTAGATTTATACTTGGCTCCAAGAGTGAAACAGGCCAAGTTAAACATCGACCCGGATTCTCTAATTCCCGAGCTTCCATCACCAAAAGATCTGCGTCCATTCCCTATTCGTTGTTCCACTATATACGAAGGTCACAGTGGTCGTATCAGAGCCCTATCTGTTCACCCCTCAGGATTCTGGTTGGCTACTGGTGCTGATGATGGTACTGTCAGAGTTTGGGAGGTTCTATCTGGTAGAGAAGTCTTCAAGACTACGATTATTACAGACAGTCATAAGGGAGAAGATTATATCGAATGCATAGCATGGAACCCAGCTGAAAACTCAGGAATTCTAGCAATTGCTGCAGGAGAGCACGTTTATTTGATTGTGCCTCCTATCTTCGGATTTGATATTGAAAATACTGGAAAGTCTAAGATTGAGCATGGCTTTGGTTATGCCAAACACGGAAATATTCGCAAGGCTGCCAAGGGTCCATCGAACGAATCTGACGACGAAGACACTACCGAAGCCGTTACTAAACAACATACTTCCTGGTTCAAGCCAACCCCAGAACAAGCTGACCGAGGAATATCCTTGGTTGTCTCTATGAAGAAGGTTTCTGTCATCAAGAAGATTTCATGGCACCGCAAAGGTGACTACTTCGTCACCTCCTCACCTAATGCTGGAAAAACATCTGTTTTGGTGCACCAGCTTTCAAGACACATCTCGCAGGCCCCTTTCAACAAATCGAGAGGAGTCATCATGGACGCTAAGTTCCATCCTTTCAAGCCTCAGCTATTCGTTGTATCACAAAGATATATTAGAGTTTATGATCTGCAGAAACAAGTCCTAGTGAAGAAATTGGTATCTCAAGCAAGATGGTTGGCTTCTATTGACATACATCCAAGAGGTGACAATGTTATAACTGCCTCTTACGACAAGAGAGTGTTATGGCATGATTTAGATTTATCGTCAGAGCCATACAAGACAATGAGGTATCACCAGAAAGCTGTCAGAGCTGTTGCTTTCCATAAAGGAGGGCTACCATTATTTGGTTCAGCCTCCGATGATGGAACAGTTCATATTTTCCACGGTACCGTTTATGATGATCTTATGTCCAATCCATTGTTAGTTCCTCTGAAGAAGTTAACTGGTCACCGTGTAATCCAGAGTCTAGGAGTATTGAATATGGAATGGCATCCCAAAGAAGCATGGGTTTTCACATCTGGAGCAGATGGTACTGCCCGTCTTTGGACTACATAGAATGTATAATAACAATAGAATTCTCTTTCAATTTTCATGTACGAACATCTGGCTCCTCCCTACCTACAAACTTCTGGAATTGTAAAAATTTCAACACAAAACGGACATCATCGGCTAAAAACTCTGATGCAGACAAAGAGTTTTTATATTTGTCAGATGTATGTTTCTCCAAGTACAAACGAATTGTGGCACCAGAAGATCCTGTACCAGACAGTCTGACAATAAATCTCAAGCCGGACGTAAACTTAACAAATAAACCTTGCTTTGATGAGACAGAGCCATCCAGGTCAGTGTATGAGAAGTTAGCAGCCTCCTTGACCGTGTAGCCTGGGGCTAACTCTGAACCAATAAAGGAGGTATCATCAACCTTTTCTTGCAAGAAATCAATCAACTTGTTAGCTGGGATCGACTCACATCCTTCATAATCGTATCTGGTGAAAAAGGTTCTACCGTATGTTTCCCAGAAGTTTTCCTGAACTAATGCAATAGTGGCACCTCCTTCAATTTCTGGATGCTGAGCATCAAATGCAGCAAGGACATTTAGCCATGCAACAATGGCCCACAAACCATCTTTTTCTCTGATATGGTCCGAGCCAGTTCCGAAACTCTCTTCTCCACAGATGGACAACTTTTTGGCGTCAAAAAGAGCACAGAAGAACTTCCATCCTGTAGGGACTTCATAGATATTAAGGCCCTTTGCTTTGGCAACCAAATCTAAGGCTCCACTTGTTGGCATAGATCTTGCTAAGCCGTTCACTCCAAATTTCTTGAAATATGGAATAGATTCCGCGTGCTCCGCGATGATTGCAACGGAATCACCAGGAGATACAAAAGTAGAGGCACCATAAATCATGTTTCTATCACCATCACCATCAGAGGCAGCACCAAACGCAATGTTTTCCTTGTCTACTCTGTCAACTAAGGTCTTTGCATAGGTAAGGTTTGGATCTGGGTGCAGGCCACCAAAATCAGATTTAGGAATACAGTTTTGAATGGAAGACTCCGGTAATCCTAATTCATCAATGAAGATCGATTTTCCATAAGGACCGGTGACACCATTTAATGCGTCAAACAGAACCTTAAATCCCTCTGAGGATCTACGTTTGATGAAGGACTTGATCAGTGGGAAATCAAAGATATCTTTTAACATCTCAACATAAGCTTCAGTTGAATGAATAATATCGACTTCCAATGGTCCGTATTTGCTAAGTCCCAGTTTAGAAAGGTCAATGGTAGGCAGATCCTCAATAATCTTGTATTCGGTCAAAGCCAATGATTTGGCAAACATTTTGTTAGTAACAGATTCTGGTGCCGGGCCACCATTACTGAGATTGTATTTAATTCCCAGGTCATTAGTTGGTCCACCAGGGTTATGAGAAGCGGTCAGGATGATTCCACCAGTAGGTTTGACGTCTTTGTATGTCCTGATAACATGGGAAGTGGCCGGTGTGGATAGAATACCATTCTGTCCTACAATGATACGTTTGACACCGTTGGCCGAACCAATCTGGGCAATCAATTGAACGACTTCATCGTTGTAATACCTTCCATCGCCACCAATTACAAGGACAGAATCCTGCGCACCCTCGGGGATGGAATCAAATATTGCTTGAAGGAAATTCTCTGTATAATTGGGCTGCTGAAACACCTTGACCTTCTTTCTGAGACCGGAAGTACCTGGCTTCTGATCCGAGAAGGCAGTGGTTGGAACAATTTTAGGGCTAAATGGCATTGAGTCTTAGCAGTTGTGTATGCTGGGTAGGTAACTTTGGGGTAGAAGAGATGAGACAATAAGAGATGGCCAAAGGTGGAGTGCTCCCGCGAAAAGAGGCAACCAGGTGATCGTTAAGGTACTTTGCAGATGGAGACCCCATTTCTGGGGGCTTCCGGACTGACAAAGAGGTGAAAGGGGGGTAAAACATACATTAATATGATGTTTATCTTAAAATGGAATGACGCATATGTTACAGACTAAATTTGCTGCTACGATTACTTATTATCCTCTCTTGAATGGAAGGGACAGCCTTATGAGCCGTCATTAGGTAATTGCATGATAATGGTCAGATCTCGAGATCCAAATGCAGTTCCAGAACTTTTCAAAACTAGGTGGCCCGTTTGGCGAACTTCTACAACTATTACTTTTGAAGCTGCACAAGTTTTTGAAAGATTGCTGTAAAATAAGTATAGATTGTGAACAAAACGTATGGTCTAAACCTGTTCTTTAAACTTCAAGCATAAAGAGAGACGTCTACGTGAATGAACTTGGACGACTGAAGTTATAGAATTGAAACCAATAGTCTTTTGCAGGGCAATAAACTTGAACTGCGTGTCATCCCAGTTTGATCAATGTGTATACTCCTAGTATCTTCCGACGAATAATGACTGAACTACTTTCTACTTCGATTTGTCTGGAATTGGTAGCAGCAAGGAAACTCTAAAAGACTGAGTCGTAAATCATGAACAATTCCCACACTTCTCATTCATTCTACAGCTCATGGCAACAGCAATCATCGATGAAATGTATCGGGAGTCGTTGTTCGATAATTGATTAGTAGCTAGCCCAACCCATCAATCTTGGGCGTTTGAAGAGGCGGAAACAGACATCAATTAAGGTTTGTACACTGAGGATTTTCATGCCATCACCTGATCAGTTGATTCAAAGATTGGTTGTGGTCAAAGCCTACAGATTGAGAGTTGTTCGCTTTCTCGATCTCATCCTGCACATCGCTTGACTTGCATATATCTACAGATCCAAGCATGCGGTACTTCGTAACATCTAATCTGAAGGTTATCGATCCACCGTTTCGCCAGCCAGGGCAAGATGCTCTCAACAGTTTTCAGGTTGATTCTTACTGCCTTTAACAAGCTTTGAAGATGAGGAAAGAACCAAGTTCAGCTATGGTTTCGCCAATGACGAAGAACTTATACTACTTATATCAAACTCATAGATAGTAATGAGTATGCACATCAGTTGCCAAGTGTCTTTCGTAGGCTATTCTGCAGCATTAGAAGAGGCATTTAACTTGACTCAAATGATTTGATTCAGTGGTCTAATTTTGAATCATCAAGTAAGCGTCATAGGTTGAAGAATGGAGTGATAATAACGAAGATAAATCTGCCAACATGCACACTTTCAAATAGTTCAGGAACTCTAAATTAATATCGATTCTACACTGACTAGTATCCGTCTATTTTGCTTTGTCGTTAACGTCTACTGCGATCCATTTCGAATCCCCAGTAATCGTTGTGCAAGGTTTTGTTGCACCACAAGAATACAGCGTTACCTGTTAAGTCAGTTTATGGCTCATAGATTTTATTAAGACTTGTATAAAGCATCAGTAGGCAGTTTAAACTACGAATATAATGTGAGCAAACAGGTAAAAAATTTTATGATAATTGACGGTGTGAAGTGATACATGCATGCTAGTTACTCTAGTATAAATTTGACTATAGCACTGTTCATATTGCCACAGCTCCTGTTCAGAATCACTGCCCATCTTCTTGATGAATATAGCCCAGCAAATTCTGCTCTAGCAACCCAAAATTTGGGCTTTCAATTAAATGGTACTTTATACCACATAATTTCCCATACAGACGAACCTTCAGCTATCTTGTACGCTCATAGTAGATAGATAAGGGCTGCCGTCGAAGAATACATTGCCCTCCGTCCCAAACCATCTGCTTACCTAAATAGCATGAACAACGAAAGGTCAACCATCTATTATCCCTGCCTAGAGATACTACGTTTCAATCCAAAGCACGTTTATTTTGTATTATTTTTTTCTACTACACATCAGCATGTTTCTTGACGTATTCCCACAGACTCTTCAGTAGACTGTCGGGAAGACTGTACAAATCCATTGTAAACTCTCCCTCGTCCACATCGTTCTTGATATTCATCTCGGGCGACCTGTTGTCGGTGACCATTTGAACTACCCCCAAGAGGTCATCCTCAGATAACTTAGTCAGCCCATCGGCCAACTTCTCCAAATCAACACCACCTTTTACGGCACCAGAACTAGTCTTGGCCTTTTTTGCTTTAACATCGCCAACCAAGTTGGTTTTCCGTTTTTCTGTTCCACTCGACAGCCCTGGAGTAGTAGCCCCTTCGGACGAAGGAACCGGCCCACTCTCAGCTAACAGGGCCAATAGTCCTGGTTTGTTGGTTGGCACAGAAATAACGTGGTCCACAATGTATTTTTCTTTCAAAAAGTTCAAATCATGGCTGATTTTGCGTTCTCCTCCTTTTTCAGCAATGGTCAAAGCGATTTTCATGTCAAACTCTCCCCATCCCTGCTCTTCGATCTTGAACGGAGGCTGCTTGAACACACGGACTGGATTCTCAAAAGTGGGATGCAGATGGTAAGTAACCTTGTCAAAGATGGTAGCTGGGATTTCCTTGCCTTGATCATTAAGTAAACACACGGAAATTGACCATTTCCTCATCGGGAACCCTTTCTCTATGGGCGGTATATCCTTGAGTACGTTCTGAGTCGTAGTAATTCTCACGGTACGTTTTAACTTGCCATGTTGTTAGTATTGGAAAGACTGGATTGGGCTACTGTTTACCATTGGGTCGGTTACTCACATCTGACATGTATGTTAGTTAGTTTGAGTGTATATTGTTTTCCTTGCAAAATTTCTCGAGCAAAAGAGGGAAAGAGAGAAAGAGCATATAGGTAACCCTACAGAATGTTTTTGTAGCCTAAAGAGTTAGGAGACCAACTGACAGAAACAATAGTAGTCCTAGCAGAGCAACCAGTCTAAAGGAAGCTGGTGAATTGGCTGAGTTGGGTACATCTAAGAGATCTGGGAAATCCTCGTCTACAACAACGGGTGTAGGACGAACCTGGTAAGACCACGGAGCTGTGGAATTCTTAGGGACTTGGTCATTCTTATATGTAGAAGAAGAAGCGGAAGAATATGATCCATGGCTAGACTGAGTCTCGGTGAAGGTCTTCTCAGTGTATGATTCTTTAGGGTACGACAAAGAAGGAGGTTCAGTTGAGTGAATACTGGAATAAGTAGGTGTAAGGTCGCTAGAGTAGTCAATTTCACTAGAAGTAAGATTTGCACTAGAATGAGTGGAATAAGAAGTTGTAGTTTCAATCCAATGTCCGGTAGTAGATCCAACTAAAGTCTTTGATTGGTCTTCAGGGCAATCAGTTGAGTTTTTTTTGATTGAACTCAGAGGTGATTCAAGGGACCAAGTTGAGATAGATTCTTCACTTTTCGTGTGGTGACTTAAGGAACTCGTAGTAGTAGTCCACGGAGCCTCGGTAATAGTAAGTGTTTCTGTTCGAGTCACATAAACAGTTACTACACTGGCAGGAAGAGGGCCCAGTTGAAGTCCAAGGTTTTCGCCACTTTGGAACATGGCATGTTCAAGAAGACTGTCCGCCTTGTAGACGGAATCTTCGGCATAGGCTAGAGCTATAACCAGCAGTAGAGACGATATTAAGTTCATTATTAGGGTTTTGTGTTAGCAAGTAGGGGAAGAAAGGGACCTACAGGACACAGAGAGGATATACGCGAGAGGGATGGTGGTGCGAACAGGCCTGGAATTGAAGACTAATATGGATAATGTAGAGGGCTATAACCATTGGGCCAGGTTCAGGGGCTAGAAGCACAGGCGCCAAGAGAAAGACCGAAAAGCCCAGTGGCTGTTGGCAACCGGAGACCAGTCTTCGAAATCTCACTCGTCATCACAATTCAGTGATTTGATGTAATAATAAATAGTCTATTCTTCATTCACTTATGCGTCAGTTTTATACAAGTTATACAGCCTCAAAACACAGTTCTTGACAGCTCCTTCACTCGCCTGCCATTCCTGGTTCACCACCTTCCATGGAATTCTAGAAAAAATCTCCTTCGGAGACTTTAATTCTCCCTCCTCTTCTAAGACAGATTGGACAATTGGTTCAACCTTGGCCTCAATCTCCTCTGCACTAGCTACAGGTAGAGCTTCCAAGTATTTCGTAATGTAATCAACTTCTCTTAGTTCATTCCAGCCCGTTTGACGAAATCTGTCTGGAGATCCTTCCTTCAAATAAATAGCAGCAGAATCTTGACGCTGCTTAATCATCTTAGATAAGAGGTCGTACAACTTGAACTCATCCAAATCCTTGTCCTTGTTATCGATTTCCAAGTTCTTGGTTTCTGCCAGTATAGATCTAATCACGTTCTTCTCCAAGACATCGGCCTTAAATCGAAAATTCAACTTTAGATCATTACGAATTGAAGCAAGGGCCTCATCGTAAGCAGATGATGATCCATATCGTACTCGTGGCAATCTAATTGCCAATCTACGGGCTGCTAGCGTGAACATTTTTTGATTAGTATTATTGATGAGGTTCTGCAAATCAGGTCAACTCTCATTCGATCGTCGACATTGGGACAAGACACGACTATCAAAAGGTAGTTATAGAAGAGGTTCCTATACTATTTGGGAGTGCTGGTCTCTTTCTCTAGGAATTCAGTCCATAAGGAAACAAATGATTCAGTCTTGGCTCCACGTTTCTTAATGGAGTTTGGGTTTTGGATGAGACCTGCATGCTCCTTCTGAGTCTCGTCCCATCCAAGAAAATTGGCAATGAGTTGTAGGACTTCGTATTTCTTTGTGTCTCCTCTGGGCATATTCAGGAAACTTATGAAAAGGTTGGAGACCAGTAATTTATCTACTGATTCAGTAGATGAATCTTTGCGAATTAGCTTCAATGCCTTGGTAAGATGCTCGTTTAAAACCACTGCTTCATGCCTCAATGTGCCAATCTGTAGTTGCCTCTCTTTCACCTCGTTTGACAATTCAGTAATCTTAGTCTCCTTGAGTTCTAATTGTTTCAGTTGAGTCTTATCTTCTTCGTGCTTAGCCTTCAGTTGTTCTACTTCATCTTTCAACATGTTGACTCTCGTCTGGAAGCTTGCTTCTTCGGATTTCTTCTCAGTTTCCAGAATTTTGACTTTTTCTTCCAGCTCCTTCATTTTCTCTTCTAGATTATAGTTTTCCTTCACAATTGAATCCTTTTCCTCCTCTTTTATTTGAAGCAGCTGCTTCTGCTCTGCAATCTCGCTCTTTAGGTTATTTTTAACGATTTTCTCTTCGTTCAAGGCCATTAAATACTCTTCCGTTTCGGCTTTGGCTCGTTTCAGCTCTGATTTTAATCTCTCGACTTCTTGTACGTTTTGCTTTAGATCTGACGTCAAAGAGACGAGCTCCTGCTTATTCTGATTGATCTCTACATTAAAGTTTTCATTTTGCTCCTGAAGCTTTTTCATTTCTTGAACTTCCTCATTCAGTTTACCGCACTCCTCATTGAGTTGTTCTGTCTGCTTGATAAACTGAAGCTTCTCAGCTTCCAGTCTTCTTACGTTTTCTTTCTCAACTTCCAGCTCCTCTTGTGATTTTTTCATTTTACTGAAAACAGTTCTCATCGAAGATAGTTTACCTAGGAGGGTTTGATAGTTGTTTTCGTGCTTGACCCTCAATTGAGTCTGTTCTTCCAACTGTTTTTGCAAATATTCAATGATGCTGTTGTCAGTGCTAGCTTCCTTAGATCCATTAGATGGAATTTCTTTTGGTTGAATTGACGGTGTTGCAGCTGCTGCACTTTCGTTTAGTTCGACTTCAGTATTAGGATTAGGAGCCTCAGTTTTTTCTGGCGTAAATGTGGAGGGGGCAGGTTCAGCTACATCATGTACAGGCGTGGAGAAGAGATTCTCAGCTGATTCTTGTATAGGTGTAGATGCTCCCTTTATGGTTGGCGCTGGTTCGGGAGCCTGTTTTGTAACAGATTCTTCTTCGACGACAGAATCTTGAATTTCATTACTGAATTCACTGGTTTCTTCATGAGTGGTGTCATTAACTGGTAAGGGATCTTGTTCTTCCTGTTGCACTTGATCTTGCTCTATGCCCACCGGTTCTGAAACCGCAACCGTATTGATATGTTCAATCTCATTTACTGACTTCTCTTCCTTTTCCTGTATCTCCTTTTCATGAGGGTTATCTTGAGATGAATCTTGAATAGTTACCTGATCATCTTTGCTTTCAACCTCAGTCTCGTCGGTATTTTCGAATCGATCGGTTTCTTGCAGAACATTACTGTCCTTCTCTTCCAACACTGTTAAGGGTTTAGTGGGCGAGTCATCAACATCGACATCATCAACTTGATCAACCGACTTTTGTTCCTTCGATTTCTCTTGAGTGCTTGAAGGAGCTGGATTCAACTCAGGTTCATTGAAACCAGAATCACTCTCAGCAGTTTCATTCCAGTCATCCCATCCATCTTGATTTTCCATGACTGCTGGATCCGTGAATTCATTCATTTGGAATCAAATTGAAAAATGGACAACTTACTGTAGGGACCGCGCTTCTGCACAGTCACTCCGCCTATAAGATATTAAGATACGTTATAATTTAGTATTTACAGTAAAGAGTTCTTCGTGTTTCTTGAAAGAGATGGGCAAGTTTGAAGCTATTAAGGGTCAATTTGGGCCCAAGATGGAACATGTGTGATTGGATTCATCAGCATTGACTTTTGAAAAATAAAAATCCCTATTGTTTATTATGTATTACGGTTAGTGCGTAGTGTTCCAATATCTCAGACTCCTAGGAGTAGAATGCAAACATTTTCAGCATTTTGGAGAATTGTTAGAGTAAAGACAATTCAATCTTTGAGCTGAATAAAGCTATCCAGTCTTTCTAATGCTTTATAGAAGAGCTTATCTGATAGCCTGATTTCAGGCTGCGTTACTTCCTAATTTTATAATTAATAATTGTAGAATCATTGAGCCATCAAGAATACGCGTTTTACTCCAAAATAAATCACCCTCCCTAGTCAAGTTGCATATTCTCCATGGTAGATATCAGGGACTTCTTTGGCAATGCTAAGCAAAGCACTGCCCCTCAAACAGTAAGCATTAAAACGTTTTTGTCCTTGTTAGCTTACTAACCAGAATAGAAACTAAAGAGGAAGGTTTCTGATGCGGAAGAGATGGTTTCGAAAAAACCAAAGACACCGGAAGAAGATGAGAATGTGCGGTCTAAAACGAATCAGAGTCCCTTTTTTTCATCCAATGTCGGCAGTGAAGCTGCAAAAAACAAAGATGATGCAATTAATTTGGATTCTGATGATGACGATTTGTATATTTCAATCCTTGATGAAGATTCACCAGAGAAATCCAAGAGTCCTATTTCACAGAGAAAGAGAAAACATTCCCCAGCAGACAAAACTCCTACGAAGCCGAAATCTCCAGTAAAAAAGAAACCATCCTGTACCCCGAAATCTAAACCAGTTGTCAAAGTTGAATCTACGGATAGTCCCAAACCAAAATCCAAGATCAAGGCTGCCGGTGCTGAAGCAGTCGAAGCTCCCAAATCAACTGAAGAATGTCTTTCTGCCGAAGCAATCCTTGAAACTATTCCAGATGCGGAATTACCCGAAGAGCAAGATACTGCTAAGTTGAGTTTAAGAGATTTCAAAAAGAAGCAAACAGAGCTTCCTCAATCGTCAACTCCCCTTGAAGATTTACCGCAGGGTAGACCTAATTGTTTGATTGGATTAACTATGGTGTTTACAGGAGTGATGCCCACTATAGATCGTACTCAAGCTGAGGAATTAGCCAAGAGATACGGTGCGAAGGTGACCAAATCTGTCAGTAAGAAAACATCGGTGGTGGTCTTAGGGTCTGAAGCTGGTCCTTCCAAAGTGAAAAAGATCAGGGATTTTAAAATCAAAGCCATAGATGAAGATGGATTTATCACTCTAATCAAATCCATGCCAGCTGATGGTGGTTCTGGTGATGCAGCAGCCAAGGCTCTAGAAAAGAAGAAACAGGAAGAAGAATTATCAATAAAGCAAGCCGAGAAAGAAGAAGCTGAGTCACAAAGGGATCCCAATATTAAGGAGGCTGCCAATTCAACTCTATGGACAGTTAAATATGCTCCAACCAACTTGAATCAAGTTTGCGGTAACAAAACGAACATAAAGAAGCTGACCAATTGGCTTTCAAACTGGTTTGAAAATAAACGATCTGGTTTCAAGCATCCCGGCCCAGATGGGACCGGAGTCTTTAGAGCATGCCTTATTAGTGGACCACCAGGAATTGGGAAGACTACAGCAGCACACCTAGTAGCCAAATCGTTAGGATTTGACATTATTGAAAAAAATGCATCTGATGTCAGGTCCAAATCTTTGCTAATGAGCGACGTGAAAACTGTCTTGGACAATACTTCTCTGGTTGGATTCTTTCACTCACAAGATAACGCTGAAAGCAACCAAAGAAAGTTCTGTTTGATCATGGATGAAGTTGACGGTATGTCAAGTGGAGATCACGGTGGTGTTGGAGCATTAGCCCAATTTTGTCGAATTACTTCAACTCCTATAATTTTAATCTGTAATGACAAATCATTGCCCAAGATGAGGCCTTTTGACAGAGTCACATTGGACCTGCCATTTAGAAGACCAAGTGCTTCTGAATTGAAATCTAGAATTATGACCATTGCTCATAGAGAGAAATTACAGTTAGATCCTAATGTTATCGATCAGTTAGTTGAAGCAACGAAGAATGACATTCGTCAAATTATTAACCTGCTGTCTACTGTTTCTAAGACGCAAAAGGTTATTGGTTTTGAGAACGCTGCGGAAATAAAGCAAGCATGGAAAAAGGAGGTAGCATTGAAACCTTTTGACATTACTAGCAGGATTCTATCTGGTGGCATCTACGCCCCAAGTTCAAATTTCTCACTGAATGACAAGTTGGGGCTTTTCTTTGACGATATTGACTTTTCTCCATTGATGGTCCATGAAAATTATAGGAGTACAGTACCAACAAAGCTGGCAAATGTCAACCCTAAAGAGGAGAATTTGAAACACCTAGAATTACTCTCTCAGGCTGCAGATTCTATTTCTGAGGGTGACCTGGTCAATAATTGCATCAGAGGTGGGGAACAACAGTGGTCCCTATTACCATTTTTTGGCCTTCTATCGACAGTGAGGGCCTCAAGCTTTGTAGCTGGATCGTTGAGAGGAAGGATTAATTTTACATCTTACTTGGGCCAAAATTCGAAGAAACTGAAGTACGATCGATTATTACAGGAACTGCAGTACCATTCCTCTACAAAGACTTTAACAAACAACATTGAGTTCAGACTCTCATACATGTCACCTTTCATCACGAAACTGTCCGAGCCTCTGCTTGAAAAGGGCATTGAAGGAATTGACGATGTAATGTCTACGCTTGATGCATATTGTCTGACCAAGGAAGATTGGGACACCATTATGGACTTTGGAATTGGATCCTATTCTATGGCCCTCAAACTGAAGAAAATTCCCCCTTCCGTCAAGACAGCTTTTACCAGAAAGTACAATTCGTATAGTCATCCAACAGTGATTTATGTTACTGGAAACTCTGTCTCTTCTACGCGAGTGAAGGTTACGCCCGATTTAGAAGATGTCGTTCAGGATGATATGGATGACATTGAAGATGAAACACCTACGGATGAAGGTAAAACCGATATCAAAAAGGACAAGCTCATTAAGGAAGTCAAACCAAAGAAGAAAAAAGCGGCTTCAAAGGCGAAATCAACCGCTACCAAGAGAAAAAAAAATTAATATTATTAAGTGTAAGTGACAACTAAGCACTTCAATAAATATAAATAAATATGCAGGACTCTCCTTATAATCCTAACTCCAAATAGATTACAGGTTCACTGCTGCTCATAGGAGCATCATTCTAGTGGCTTTCCATGAGCGTACTTCACCTCAGAAATCCGCACCTCATAATCCTTGTACCATTGACTCTTACCAAATTCCTGGGCAACCACATGCTCTGAATGAGATCTCCACTGTTTGATAGCTTTGAGCGAGTCCCAGTAGGACACAGTTATACCGAATCTTTCGACATCACGAGCACTTTCCACTCCCAAGTAGCCAGGCTGTTTCACTGCCAACTCAAGCATTCGATCACTCATAGCATCGTAGTCCTCATTATTATCAGGTTCACGCTGCGACAAAAAAATAACAGCAAAATACGGTGGTTTGGGTAGCTTTGCAAATCTACTTTCTGACATTGGTATTTATGAAATGGTTAGAGTCATTTTGGGCATAGGCAGAAAGAAAGTACGGACCATATGAATCGTAATTCCTATTGTCACATATTCGCGAAGATACCTGATGGAATCTTAACAGGAACGTAGTGTTTGGTGTTACTATTGATGATTCATAAAATGTCAAGATCCAATGACAGTGACCCTCCAGAGGTTATGACAGGATCATCACAGAGCAGAAGGCCCATGTTTATACCTGAAATCTCTTCAAATAGGGCTAGTTCCCCTTCAAATCGACCAAAGTTGCCGGGCTTGTCAATTCCTGCCGCTATATCGAGCTCCACATCAACGCCTATAACGTCGAATACAGGACCAAGAACAAATCAGAAACCGGCAGTATTAGGAATACCATCCACGAGGATGCGAGGCAAGAGTCCAGTTGCTTTAAATGCTCTGAATACAGAAGTATCTGAATCACCTGTGCTATTAGAAGAACTTCAGAGTCTGAGTCTAGCGGAGACTAAACCGGGGAATTCAAAAGTGAACGTATACGACAAGGAAATAGACGATTTGGAGGAAGATGATTGGAAGTACCTTTTTAATAATGACGATATTGCAGAACTCGATGTTCTTGGTGAAGGTATTGGAGGCAGTGTTAGAAAGTGTAAGCTAAAGCACAACAGTAGATTGTTTGCTCTAAAAATTATAACTACAGACCCAAATCCTGATTTTCAAAGACAAATGATTAGAGAATTGAAGTTCAATCGAAGTTTCAATTCGCCCAATATCGTGCAGTACTATGGAACATTTATCAATGAAAAATCAGCTTCGATCTACATTTGCATGGAGTATATGGGAGGTAAATCATTGGATGCGATTTACAAAAATATCAAAACAAGGGGAGGAAGAATAGGAGAAAAGGTATTGGGAAAAATAGCAGAAAGCGTACTAAAAGGATTGTCTTACCTTCATGAAAGAAAGATCATACATCGTGATATCAAGCCCCAAAACATTTTACTTAATTTCAACGGAGAAGTCAAATTATGCGATTTTGGTGTCAGCGGAGAAGTAATTAATAGTTTAGCAACAACATTCACAGGAACTTCTTATTATATGGCCCCAGAAAGGATCAAGAATGAGCCATATACAGTAACTAGTGATGTTTGGTCGTTAGGGCTAACGTTACTAGAGGTAGCCCAAGGAAGATTCCCATATTATTCGGAAAGAGATCACATTCCATTGACGCCGATAGAGTTACTGTCAATGATTTTGAACTTCACACCGACTCTAGAGGATGAGCCAGGGGAAAACATATTCTGGTCTCCCGCATTCAAGTCATTTTTGCATTACTGTTTGGTCAAAGACCGAAAGAAACGTCATTCTCCTCATCAAATGTTGAAACATCCATGGATGATAAGCCAATCAAAGAAGAGTGTCAAAATGGACAGATTTGTCAGACAATGCTGGGAAGAGTAGTTAGATTAAATAGCATTAAAACTGGACCATTCTGGGGTTCCCAACTTTCTCTATGCCTATATTTATTTATTCCACGAAAGTCGAAAGATCGTGTCCTGACCACATTGGTAGTGTCGACAAATTTTCGATAAAGTGGCACCTACCTTCACCTACTACTGTTCGATCGAACCAATTAACACAATGCAAAGATCACTAAGATTAATGGCAATTAGAGCTAACTCGCCCTCTTTGCTTCGTGCTTCGATGTGCATGGCCCCAAGAATGGTCTCGGCCCCAACTGCCAGATTTTTCTCTGTTTCTCCTATGAAGTTCAACGCAAAGAAGGATGAGACGTCCAACGGCAAGGAGGAATCTGCCGAACCAACTGAGAAGGATGCTACTTCTGAGCTCAGCGAGGTTGACCAACTTAAAGCTAAGTTGGCAGAAAAAGACGAAGAAGTAACCCTTTTGAAGGACCGTTACTTAAGATCAGTTGCAGATTTCCGCAACCTTCAGGAAACTACTAAACGAGAAATCCAAAAGGCAAGGGACTTTGCTCTCCAAAAGTTTGCCAGAGACCTTTTGGAATCTTTGGACAACTTTGGCCATGCATTGAGTGCTGTTAAGGATGAGACTCTTGCTGCTAACAAGGAAGTGTCTCAATTGTACGACGGTGTTGAGATGACCAAGAATATCTTCGAGAAGACATTGGTCAGACACGGAATCAGCAAAATTGACCCTGTGGATGAGAGGTTTGACCCTAACAGACACGAGGCAACATTTGAAGTTCCTCAACCAGACAAGGAGCCAGGAACCGTCTTCCACGTCCAACAACCAGGTTACGAATTAAATGGAAGAGTCCTTAGAGCTGCCAAAGTTGGAGTTGTCAAGGGTACCGAATAATTAACAAAGGAAACAGAAACTCTTGTAAATAGTTATGTATGCGTATGACCTAATGAACAACATCAGAGGAGGGCTTTGCAGGACTTGTAGTTGGAGTTGATTCATCTTCCTCAGTGTAAGCTTCACTTCTCGAGTGATATAAGGGGAGGTGTACAACCTCTGCCTGTCGCGCATACAATATCTGCATCATAAGCATCATCTGGTGTTCCTGGTAGGAAAATCAACAATAAGCAGATTTCAGAAACTGAGCCGCACAGGGAACAACAAGATAACCCTCAAAAATTATTTCCATTTACGTGCACGCCCCATTCAAAATCAAAACAAATCTCGATTTTCAATTCTACTATACCTTTTGGTCCCAATTTTAAACATAAACAATCAAATTCCAGGTTCCCCAGATATTTATTGGTTGGATTGCCGTCGATTCCGTTTCCCATTTTAATATCGTACTTTCATCTTCAGGTGGAGCCGAGATCTTAATTAGTGACAAAGACAGGAGGAATCCACACTTAATAGTAGACATTCCATCAACAAACAAAGGATTCGAAGGAGCTTATCAGGAACGCCCATCCCCCCATTTTTGTGTTGTTAAATAGTCTGATTTTCCTCACAAAGAAACAACAAGTGCAAAGTCCAGCTGCTCAGTTTCATACAGACGAAACAAACAAACAAGATTAACAGTACTTTGAGTCACCCGAAGCTCAATTGTGACACATCAGTTTTATCAATTTTTCTCTTCTATTACATTCCTTTACTTTATTTGATATCATATTTTGATATCAGTCACAAGTTGGACTGCAGACAATGGAAGCAACTACCAAGAGACGGAGCATAGCGGCTGCTAAGAAAACTCACCGAGAAGTCCGGTTTGGAGCCTATATACTGGGTTCCACACTCGGCGAAGGAGAATTTGGAAAGGTTAAGCTCGGTTGGAGAAAGGACGGGAAACAGCCATCGCAGGCAGCCATCAAACTAATAAGAAGATCCTCCATCCCAAAGGGATCCGATAGAGAACTTAAGATTCACAGAGAGATTAACGCCTTGAAAAGATTAGCACATCCTAATATTGTTCGCTTGGAAGAAGTATTACAGAATGACAAGTATATTGGTATTGTTTTGGAATACGCTTCAGGCGGAGAATTGTTCGATTACATTCTGGAGAACAGATATCTGAAAGACCACATGGCCTCCAAACTTTTCGCTCAACTAGTTAGTGGCGTAGATTATATGCATTCAAAGGGAATCGTACACAGAGATCTGAAATTAGAAAACTTGCTGTTGGATAAACATAAGAACATTATCATTACTGACTTTGGGTTTGTCAACAGTTTTGCGGTAAGAGGTAGTGAGCTAATGAAAACAAGCTGCGGATCGCCTTGTTACGCTGCACCCGAGTTAGTGGTTACAAATGAACCATATGAAGCCCGCAAAGTAGATGTATGGTCCTGTGGGGTTATTCTTTATGCTATGCTAGCTGGTTATTTGCCTTTTGATGATGACCCTCAGAATCCGGATGGAGATAATATTGCAAGATTGTATTATTACATTACACATTCGCCGTTAACCTTTCCAGAATATTTGCAACCTGCTCCGAGGGACTTGCTGCGGAAAATGCTAGTCGCTGACCCTAAAAGGAGGATGAATTTGAAAGCTATACGCTCTCACCAGTGGCTCGCTTCACATGCCCCGTATTTATCTGTAACGCCCGCCGAATGGGACCGCAATTACCGTACAACAAGACAGAGAACACCATCTACTCAGGACAAGAGCAGACGTTTGTCGTTAATGGAAGGAACGAATGGATCGCTGATGTTAAATCGTCCATCAATACGATCCTACAGCTCACAGAACATTTCGACTATGCTGTATTCAAATCCAGCTGTCCCACAAACATCTTCTTCACATGCAATGGGGATTGCAACTCCAAATTCATCCACTTCCATCAATGATCTTGCTTCAAGCAAATCTCCAGGAGCACCCGGAGCTCTTTCTGCTCATGAAGAAGAAGGAAACCATACGCATTCTCGTGCTCGATCTCTATCATCTGCAAGTATTGCATTACAAGCAGTTGTCAACGCTGATGTGGCATCTAATACCAAAAGACTTTTATCTGAAGCAACTCGGTCTCCTCCATTGCTTGAAACTGGAGGCAACCACAATTGTTCTACTATTGTTGAAAGCCCTCTTAAGCATGATAGTTCTGCTGCAGGTTTGTTACCACCTTCTCAGGTGCTACAAACGCCGCCTACAAGATTGCCTTCTCATCACAATCGTCCAAGACCAACATCTTATCACCCAGGAGGTTCTTCTTCGTATCAGTTCCAAAGTAGTGAGAGCTCTCTACCGATCTTTAACTACGTCAATAACAGTTCCATTAGCATTCCCATTAATAAGCATCCCGGAGCCTCCAGGTCACGAACTGGCTTCAGCACTCTGTCAAATCATTCATCACCAACAAAGGAAAGTCTCTTGATGCCCACGGAGCCCTTTGTGGATAAGTCTCAAGCCAGTGGTGTCCTCGCTCCTCTGGATAATGTTTCGAAGACCAAACACGCAGATATGGTCTCAACATCAGATGACCCTGCTTTGATGGTTGAGAATGGTTCACCCGTAAGGAAGTCAGTAGTTGCAAGAGATGCAGCTGAGAAAAAAGAGAAAAGAAAGTCAATTGCGCTTGACTCACTCTCTCAAGCAATGGATACCCTCAATATGAACGATAATGCTACTAAATTAGCAGTCGATAGTTCTGAGATCAAACAACCTGAGATGCGTCAATACAAGCTACAACAACGAAAGAATCAAGACAAGGAAAACAAGACTAAACCCGAAAGGAAAAGGTTCAGCCTGTTAAGTTTCTACACCAGTGGAAGTACTAATTCACCAGTGGAATCCATGGAGATTGAATCTCCATTGGAGGTGAGGAGACCGTTAGTACCCAGTAATGAGGTAAACGTGTTGAAAAATACTAGCACACGGCTTGCTACATCTAAGGACATCCATAAAGACAACTCAGCGTCAACAGCCAAAAAGGTTATGGACTTCTTTAAGCGAAGAAGCGTCCGAATATAGGTTCACGAAATAAATAAATGAAAGATAACTATAACTACATGAAATCAGTGTTCACCCATTCCTCTAATGTAGTCATCTTTAATCTCTTGCTCTCTCTCGTCTCTTCTGCTGCTGTATTTTCTAGCCCACTTGGTTGGAGAGTTCTTCATAATGATATGTCTTCTTAACACCCATGGTCTCCTAGTATTACTGTAAGGTTGGATGGAGTTTGTTTTGAAGGATTCTTCAGCAACAGCATTGTCAGATTGGCCTCTAAGAGAGCCGGTCAATCTCAGGTCTCTGACTGCAAAATATTTGTCCCATTGGTCGGTGTTGTAACGAGGTTTTGTGTAGTTCCTTGGGCCTTCATCTTCAGCAACGTTTCTCTTAATTTCTTGATTTGGACCACGGGCTCTCTTGGTGATGTCAGCGGTGATGGCACTGTTCATTACACCACCACCGAGACAGAACCCCGCAAACATGATTGCATATGGAATCAGAGCTTCAAATGGAATCATAGTTGATGGTGTTTAAAGCAGATTGGACGATGTTCTATTGGGTAAGCTGAAAGTGTCGCGCGCGCACGACCAAGAGTTGAAGAAACAACAAGATTACATAATCAGAAAGAAAGAGAGAGAATAAATTTTACCGTTCTAACCTAGTCATTGGAAGGTGAGAAATCCTTAACAAAACCTTCAACCTCAAATGTATTACTTGTACAAAAAACTGACTGTATTACTATAAATTAACAACCAATTTAGATGTTAGATGGGTAAAGCATGATTCTGACAGTGGAACCGAAACTCTGACCTGGAAGGTTACGTTCGAACTTAGCTCTGACAACACCAGAGTTACCGTGAGTTCTGGTAACTGTTCCCCACATGACTCTGACCTTTGTACCGTTGATGGCCTTTACACCTTTGTAGACGTAGGCGATTCTCTTACCAATGTAGAACTCAGCATCCTTTGAGTTTTCGACACCCTCAATTTTGATCAAGGAAGTCTTTGGGTGGATAACACTCTTGGAACGTTGGAAAGACACGTGCTTACCCTTAACGTATACTATAACAAAGTTAGTAACCTGTTGAATCTAAGAAAAATTAAAAGAAGGTGATGATAGCTGGAGAAGATGAAGATGAAGATGAAGGGGTCAACTCAAATTGAAAGTAAAGAGAAACTTAAAAACCTGTTGCCACTTGTGCTTTTGCAATAACGTTGGCTCAACCATATATAATATCTGATAGTTTAAGTTGTAAGAACGTTTATCGGGCTTGGTAAAAAATCCCCAAACCATCGTTTTCAGCTTGGTTCAATAAAAATCAAAACTTTCTAGCTGTGTTTCCAATTATTCTTCTCATTAAGCTGATCATCTTCACTGTTTACCAGTCACCTTGCGATTTAATAGTACATACATCTGTTTTCCTCAGCCATTTTATCTATCTGTTGGAGTGCTAGTAAGAACGATTATATGTTTTTTTCGTTGACAAGAGTAGAGATGGTTTCGCGCGGGCACGACAGGAATCTTTTAGATCATGTGACGCATAATGGACTGCGTTTTGAGTCAATCTATTGAATCACGTGAGCAAGCATAGGGCTATATCGTGACAACGTTGGATGGAACTATCATGAAGTCTATAGTGTATATTAATGTAAATAATGCAATAATCATTTCCTTCGCTCCAGCAATGTAAAGTCATAGCCTAGCTCTCCCTCTTTGTTCCCGTCCAACTGGAAGCCGTTGACTCCATGGTCTTGGAGGTACTTTTCCAGTACCTGAGACTCCTGCCTGATCCATTGGGAAGGGTCAATCTTGATAGATACATCAGTCTCAATTTGACTGTTCAAGGACTTCACTTCTGTTAAGAATATACGGTCAACAAGATCGGATGCAAGGCACTGGTTGTAAAGATCAGCGCCTCCTATCAAAAACACTTCCTCTATGTTTCCTGTCTTTTCTATAATATCCAATCCATTCTTCAGGGAATCAGCCACCAACACGGACTCGTCAACAGCAGCATTATTCTTAACAAAATTATTAGTATTCCTGGTAAGCACGATATTCAATCTGTTCGGTAACGGCCTGAATCTGGGGGGAATAGATTCCCACGTATTTCTACCCATGATAACTACATTTTTGGAAGTTGGTGAAACTGTGTTTGTCGTGAGAAGGCGGAAATATTTCATTTCATTTTTCAGAGACCAAGGTAATTGCCCTTTTAAGCCAATTCCATGTCCAGGTATCAACGCTGCCACAATAATGTTCACTTTGAACGGTCTACTCATCACGGTTTGGTTTTCTGATAGGAAATGTCGCGTTTCTAAATAATATGAATTATGTAAGGAGATCCTTAATGAGTCCAGATTCTAACCTTTTTGTCTTTACCTCCACTGACAACTTTCTTGCCATCTACGCTCCAGTCGACAGTGTAAACCTCGTCTGCATGGCCCGGGAGATCAACCATCAGCTTTTTTGTACGGATATCCCAAACTTTCAATGTGGTGTCCTTGGAACAACTCACCAGCAGTCGACAGTCACTAGACCAAGCGGTCTGATAAACCGGCGAAACATGTCCACGTAGAGTGGCTATAAATTTCCCATCTCTTCCATCCCACAGTTTGACAGAGTTGTCAAAAGATGCTGACACAATATATCTACCGTCTGGAGAGAACGAGACATGATTCACAAGTTTCTGGTGCCCTGTCATACGGCAGATTGGCTTATCAGAAACTTCAGGTTCCCATAAATACATGGTAAAATCATCGCTGGCAGTTACCATTCTCTCAGAATTGCGCCCACCAATCTTGGATACTTTATCAAAAGCCTCTTGAACTTTGGCCTTGGATGTTTCAGTGACGGCCCCACTAGGGTTACCGTTAACTGTCATGCTGGGTCCCGGTTGGAATTCACCAACTCTCATAGTAAAATCTGTGGATAGAGCTAAATGGTTAATCCAATGAGCATGCGCTCTGAAAGTGGCGACGCATCTTCCTTCCTTCCATCCTTTGATAGTCTTGTCATGAGAACCGGAATATATCACTCCAGATCCAGACCATTTGACACATGCTACACTGGAGCTATGGCCACTCATTGTGTACATTGCATTGCGAGCTACTGTGTCCCATACTTTAACTGTTCCATCTTTTGACCCGGAGCAAAGACGTGGCTTACTGCCAACTTTGACCAGGTGGATTGGCTCCCAACTGAGACTGGAAACCCATTTGCCATGTCCTTTCAAGGCATCTCCTATTGGTTTACCGGAAATCGGATCCCATAATCTTACAGTGTTGTCCATACTCCCAGTTGCTATCACGTCCCCTAATGGTGACCACGCCACGCATAAAACCCAGTTGGTATGACCTGTAAGGGTATGTTGAATGGTTTGGGTATTACAATCCCAAATTCTAGCTGTAGAGTCTCCCGCACCAGTGACCATCTTGGAACTTGTGTGCGGAGCAAATTGGGAACACAATATGGTGGAGCCATGTCCGGAAATGGTGGCAGATGACCGAGTGATGGGCCGGACTCTAAACACTGCCCTTGGTGTGTACACTAAGGTGAGAAAGTCTTCAGTTGATTTTATACCTGGTTTCAGCACTGAAGTATACAGGTTATCTCTAATATCAACCAGATTATCCTTATCACCTAGTAAGGAAAAGGAGTAGGGTACAGGGTCATCGGAAGTCTTGTGCAAGTTGTTCAAAAGTTCTTCTAACTGTCTCTCACTGATACTTCCTGGGACCCTAATGCTACCACCGATCGAGTCCCCTGTATCGGATGCTTGGAACTTGATTAGCACATTAGGAAGATCTTTGGGAATGATATCCACTTCTACGGGCAGCTGAGCTGCTCTTTTTTGCTTCTTAGAAGGCGGAGGGAGTAGCGTAGCCATATCTTGGTTCTATAATAACGAGTGTTAGGATCAGATTAATTTTTTTTTATTTCAGATGGTTCGCGAGATAAAGGATGGTTTGGGTATTGGGGTTTATCAAGTATTGCTTATCTAATAAATGTTAACAGCATTGATGAGATATAGGTTCGTAAATGGCCAACAGAGGTTAGGTGAAATGTAGTTTGTTTTGGAGATTACAATGTATGTATTATATCAGTAAGAGGTTCATCTCTGAGTACACCAGCTTCCTAACGTTCCACAGTAATCCTCCTCCAAGTAGCCAAAGGTCAAAGTTATTGAATGATTTAAGAATGCAGCTAGCACCAAGGATACTTCATGAACTTATATAGCATGAGTTTTATAATCAGCAGTCTTTACCTCCTTTTACTTCTGAAATATGATAATTAGTATCATTTAGAGCACACGATTACACTAAGCTTGCCAACTATAGCTTTGATTTCAGGACCGATGGGCGTATAATTACGGTTGAATATATAACAAACTATCAATCGGCAAAATGGTTCAATATCATCGAAGGAGAAGCATCTCCTATGGAAGTTTGGCCATAACACACTTCCCCATCCCGTCCATAACTACTTTCCATCTTCTCGCGATTGTACTATTTTTCCTTTGAAAGATTGATCATCTTTCCCTAAACTCGTATATATCATCTTGATGAGCAAAGAAAAGATCTTGCCTTTGGCAGCAAGGAGCAAAAAAGCCATGCTAAGGCAGCCCAAACAGATAGCTTACTTTTCTCGGGATTTGAACTATAAGGTACATCCAGATAGATCAAACTTATCGTACTATTATCTCCCAGATGGTGACATAGACAATAATATCGACCTATCCGTTGGGTCCAAGCATTTTTTACTGGGCGACAGCGTTGAGTTGTCCAAATTAGATCCAATTTTACTGGCTTTGAAGGAGATAGAAAAAGAATCCGGGGCAAAAACTAAGGATAGAATCATTACTTGGAGAGGTATAATGAGAAAACTCTTGACGTTACCTTATGATTCAGAAGAAGATTTCGTTCTTGATGTCGTCAGTTTTGATGGACAACTCTTCATCCAGTTCAATGTACCATATTTAAAGAGCAAAGATGTTCAGAAACAGGGGGACACAGAGTTTCATAAGAAGCTTCAATTTTCAGGCTACAAGTTCGAAAAGATGGCTACTTTACCCAAACCTTGGGCCGAGTGCACCAGGAAAGAGATCGACAATAGAGCAAAAAGTAAATGCAATAACATTGAACAATATGGGGCTATAGTCAGAACCGGAATAAGCCGTATTAAGATTTTAATAGGCGGAGAAGTTGATTGCACAGCAGACTTTTATGACGAGAACGATCCTCTCTCCCGTTATATCGAGCTGAAGACGACTAGAACGATCAACCAATACAAGGATATGGTTACTTTTGAAAAAAAACTATTCCGTACTTGGGCTCAGTGTTTTTTGCTGGGCATCCCAAGGATCATTTACGGTTTTCGGGATGACAATTGTATCTTGAGGACAGTAGAGGAGTTTAGCACCAATGATGTCCCATTGATGGTTAAAAACAACCCTTTAAATGAACAGCCAAAGAAGGAAAACTGTTACATGTCTTCAATCAATTTCTACGGAGCGGTTGTTGAATGGTTGAACGAATCGGTAAAGGACGACCAAGTGTGGAAGTTATCGTATTCAAAGAGAAATAAGCAATACCTGGTTTTAAAGGAAGTTACGGACGAGAATGAAAAACAGCAAATAGTTGAGTCTGCAATTCCAGCTTGGTTCAAAGAATGGCGCTCAGAGTTAAAAAAACAGTGAATGTAATAATGAATAGACTTTTGATTCACTTCTATCAACCTCCCTCCCGTTGGACTAGACCAATCCGCGGCGTAGATATCTTCTCAGCCCCCGGCTAACTCCTCGTATCAATCGCGCAGATTAAAAAGTTCTCGATTTATAATCGAAGATTACCTTAGCATCAACTAACCCACAATGTCGGTAGCTGGCAGCACCTCTTGGACTTCGTTTATAAAATCAATCGCTTCATACAATGGAGACCTCTCCTCACTCACGGCACCTCCTTTCATCTTATCTCCGGTCTCTTTAACGGAGTATAGCGAGTACTGGAGCGAACACACAGATTTGTTGCTAGCTCCGAACTTCATTGACTCCAAACGTCCCGATGCTGCCCTTCAAAGGCAGATTGCAGTCACTAAATGGTTTATTTCGACTCTGAGAAGTCAATACTGCTCAAGAAATGAGACAATGGGAACTGAAAAGAAACCTTTGAATCCATTTCTGGGAGAGGTCTTTGTAGGTAAGTGGCCTGACAATACCAAAGATAGTAGGTTGGGAGAAACAATACTGTTATCGGAGCAGGTAAGCCATCATCCTCCGGTAACTGCTTACTCAATAATCAACGACAAGAATAGAACACTGTTACAAGGTTATAACCGAATCAAGGCCTCGATGAGTCCAACTTCCCTAAGTGTGAAGCAGTTCGGCCATGCCCTGATTCAATATGACAATTTAAATGAACAATACTTGATAACACTACCTCCTCTACATATCGAGGGAATCATTGTCGCAAACCCCTTTGTTGAGCTGGAGGGAAAATCTTATATTCAATCTTCAAATGGGTACATTACCGTCATCGAGTACTCAGGTAGGGGGTATTTTTCCGGAAAGAAGAACACTTTTAAGGCTAGGATCTACAAGGATGCTGCAAGTTCTAAAGTGAAAGAAAACGCGATATACACAATTTCCGGTCAATGGTCCAACATCTCCTACATCAGAGAAGGTTCTACCACTCCTTCTTCAAAGGACAAATTATTTTTCGACTCTAACAAGACTCCATCCCAAAAGTTGCAAGTTAAACCTTTAGAAGAGCAACATCCTTTAGAATCACGTAAAGCCTGGTCCAAGGTTGCAGAGGCTGTTAAATCTGGTGACTACGATCTCATACACACCGAAAAGTCCAAGATTGAAAACTACCAGAGAGAGCTCCGAAAGGCAGAGCTCGATGGTGGTCACAACTGGGGTACCCGTTGGTTCAAAGAAATCGACCTTGAAAATCCATCCACTGTTGGTTCTGAAGATCCATTAGTAAAACTGGCTAATATGGCTAACTTGTCTACTAAGAATGTTGTCAGTGGTTCAACCAGGAATGACAAGGATGATAAACCTGCAGACTTCAAACACTGGAGGTTTGTTCGTGAATTATACGATAAAGAGACAGAGATTAAAATATAGTATTAATAGTTTCATACCGCTTATATTACTCGCCATGATCCGAAGAGCCCTCTGAAGGACTTTCTCCTAATGCCTCGTCACGAATTGCCATGATCCAAGGATCGTTTAATAACTCCACCGCAGTCAGCCTCTTGTAAGGATCCTTTTCTAAACAATTTGCCAAAAACTTACACCCTGCTTCACTTAGCTGATCAGGGCTGGGAAACTGTGGTAGGCTCCCACTGGCAATCTGGTACATGATTGCAAATTCATTATCAATGTTGGCCCACGGTCTTCTACCAGTAGCCATCTCAAGAACGCAACATCCCAAAGACCAAATATCGAGACTTCCATGTTTTCCTTGATCATTGCCTAAAATTACCTCCGGTGAAAGGTACATCGGCGTTCCAATCAAACTGTTTAACTTTCTAGTTGCTGACGACCGTCTGTCTTGCGTCCTTTCTTGAGCTATTACCTTAGCAGCACCGAAATCGACAAATTTTATCACTCCCATATGGTCGAGCAAAACATTCTCTGGTTTAATGTCTCTATGAACAATTCCGGATTTATGTAGATAGGCCACACCTTCCAACATTTGCAAGGTATAAACCTGAATAACCATTTCGTCCTCAATACGGCCGTGCTCCAAGAGCCCAGCTAAAGATCCACCTTCACAGTACTCCATAAAAATATAGACTCTGTCTCGGTGGACTTCGACACCAAAATACTGTACAATATTAGGATGAGATAACATTTCTAATACAGTCATTTCTTCCTTAACCTGTGGTACAACCTTCCTGATAGACTGAACGTCTTGGAATCGAATTTCTTTCACAGCCATGACACCGCCTGTATCCAAATTAATTGAAGCATAAACGCTACCAAAGGAACCACCTCCAATAAATTTACCCTTCTGCCACCTGATTGAAACAGAGGAAAACGACGAAGAAAGAAATGTTAAATACTGGTTATCTGTATCTGTATCATCGAGCACCCGGCCCACAGATTGCTGTTCACTTTGTAGTTCGTGTCTATGCTTTTCAATCTCTTCGATTTGTGTTAACATGTCCTTTCTGATCGTATTCAGAACGGCATCATCTTTACCGTACATTTCAAGGTTTTCGTTCTTTTCCAGACGCCAGTTCATTATCCTCTTCCTTTGCATTTCCGTAGATCTTGCTCCCATTATGTCAAAATGAGATATCAACAGAGACATGCATCCAGCAACTTTGTTCTTTAATTGTACAAAATCTTCATCCGAAACGGCTAGAATATTGAAATCTCTGGTAATTTCCATAGCAAACTCCAACGCTAACACCGACCACTTGAAAGTTTTTTGCGCTGTAGGAGAACACTCATCCACTATAAAACTAAGCCACTCAATACTAATCTGTATGAGCTTCATAATTAAAGCAGGTTTTCTATATCCAGAAAATGTTTGCAGTGAGTTGTTACCAAAATCTCTCATATAGATGAAAATAGTGTTCATCAATTCATTAGAATTGGAAACACGTTTGCATCTGCCTCTTAGCATAGCAACTGAATCCAGTAGAGTACAAGTCATTTTATAAAACGACCGTCTTATCCTTAAGAATTCATGATAAACTTTGTCCAATGAACATCTCCTTTCAACAAATTCTCCAATCGATTCTCCAGCAATGTCAAGAAATGCGCTTTCAGCAATATTCAAGTTTGATGAGGCGATGTCTGAGATCAACATCAAATTTCCAGGTTCAACGTTAATCACAGGGATAGATGAAGTATCCAACTCCATGTATTTTCCTTCCCACAATGTCGGCCTGGTAAAGCAAATTACCAAGACGTATCCCGGTGACTGGTCTTTCCGTGCTCCATCACTGGGAACAAAGGTATCATCATCCTCAGAATCACTCGAGGCCTCCTTGGATTTCATATAATCGAAATATTCACTATAATTCTGCAAAACTTTGAAATGCTTAGGGGGAATGGTTTGAAAATCAACACCCAATTGAGCTCCTTTTAAAACTCTAATTACCTCTGAAGGTTTATTGATAAAATGTTCACTAACTATCAGATGTATTCCATACTTTTCAAAAGTCTCTGACCTTACCAGTACATGGTTAGTATCTTTGAGAAGACTTAAAAACTTTTTATTTCTGTAATTGTCCAGTTTGTAGACTGAAGCATTTCGAAAAGAAAAGTCCAAAACATTTGTAAATCTTAGTAGTTTCCGTCTCAATGCTCCAAAGTTTTCAGTGGTAGTTGTATACCACCTTATCAGTTCAGATTTTGTAAAGGCAACAGGCCCTTCCTGAAGTTGGAATTGAAGATACGCTAAAAGACGGTGAACCAACTTGGAGGTCAAAGTGGTGAACTGGATGGAAATTTCTAAGCCACCTCCTTCAACATAGAAACCAACGTTTTGTAAGGAAAACCATTGCTTCTCCAATTCTTCTGGCTCTTTGAAAGTTCTGAAAGTCTTATACGATCTCGAACTATCAAGAAGCTTTCTGTTAAGAAGCACCAGATAATAATGGACACAGTCAAGTATCGTTTGGTCAAACGAAGGATCTAAAACATTTTCAATAACCCATCCCTCTTGAGGGTAGCAATATTCCATTAGTTGAGTTCGAATATCACAAGCTAGTCCAATGTACAGACGAAAATCTTCAATCATTTGATCAATCATCATTAGTGTTGGGTTTTTTAGCTTTCTGGCATATCTTAACCTTACACGTATAAGTTCTTTAATCAAATTTGCAGGAAACAAGGCCAGCTCCAGCAGCTTTTTCATATACGAGGGTAGATTCATATCCTGAAATAATTTGCGGAACTCCAAATATGATTCCTTGGCCTTTGTTATCCACCTCAACACTGAACTAAACAATCGTTTTTCGAAAATGCTAGAAAGGTCTTTTTCTTTTAGAACACGTTCAACGAAAGAACGATTGTCTCTAAGAATGTCCGATTTAATCGCAAGGGAATCATCAGGTAGCGTGTCAGTGTGAATTCGAACGGTTGATTCAGTTGATCCTGAACGTAAAATATCAAGATCATCGTTACCAACCCATTTGGTTAAGGCTTCAGCTTCGTTTCCACCCGCTTCTGTGATATTTTTCCACGCATTGAGAGCATTAATCCTGCTCTCAAACTCTGGAGAAGCACACATAGGTTTCTCGTTGCACATTTCTTTGTGAGTCCTCCAGAGTGTTCCCATAGCCTCAAATTTGTCTAAGATCTTAGTAACTTGTTCCAAAGCGATCCTACTTTTCGTACCTGAAAATGAATCGGGATAGTGGACCTTGAATTGGAGTATTTCATTGATTGTCTCGTCTGCTAAACCTCTAGAGTAGTAAATTAGCCTTTTCTGTTCGGCCTCAGTTCTGCAAAATATTTTTGAACGTATTCCAAGCCACAAGTTTTCCTTATAAGTTGCATGCAAATAACTTTCTCCCTCGACTTCATTAGCTGGTACGATTAGCTTGGTTTTTTCAGCCTTGACAATATCACCAGTAAGCACTGAGTTCAACATTGACTGCCATTCCATTCGTTCAACCATTGCATTGTGGTCCAGCGAAAGAGAATTTTCCAACCCACCATCCATAATGTTGTCGGATCGAGGAAGAGCTAGATTAAACAGGGATATTCCGTTATCTTCCTTCAATTTCGTTAGTAGTTCGCTTGTGAATGGCATATTAAACAGCGAAGAAGATGACTGTTTCTCACCTTCGAATATTGACATTTTCTTATTATGCTGTAGCTGAGTATCTAACGAAGGAGATAACCGTTCATTCAGTTCTGCACTTTTCTTTCTCTGTAACATCATCCTCTTGTCACTAGGGTCATTTATTCCTAGGTGGTCCATTTCAATCTCAGCTTCCGTTTCGGCCCCAGATTCATCATCATAATCTTCTTCACCAACATCTGTTACAGATCCTATTCCCTTATTGTAGTAATCGTATTTGAGATTATCGGCATCTTTCACTTTCCGTAAGTACAACATCTCCTGTCGCATGAACTGATCGTTATTGTACTTGGAACTATTCGAATTATTGGCGCTGAGATAAGGCCTTGTACTCTTTGGCAAAGATCTTGAGCTTGACCTACTTCGTTGCAGACCAGATAATGGATTGGTATTAGTTCTTCCTGTCACGTTCAAAGTAGAATTGCTCCTACCGGGACTGCTGGGAGTGTTGTTTGGACGATGAATATTCAGACTGCCCAATGCGTTGCTTGGCGTGACCACTGGAGAGTTCTTTGAATCATTAACAGTGATTAGGTGTATCAGGCTGTTGTCTTTCGTAAGCTCAATTTTTCGACTGTTATTTGGAGATTCGGTCGGGCTCTGTTTAGGAGAAACCAATTCTATGCCCCCGGAATCTTTGACAACACCTTGTGCTGTTTTTGAAGAATCTTCTGAGTCCCCCATTTGACTATCAAGGGTTGATTGTGATGTGTTATGCAAGGGAGTTGTGAATTGATAGCTGAGGAGATTTGCAATTGTTTGAGGCACGTATAGGTAAGCTTCCCATCGAGAGGATGAGAGAGTTTTTGGAGGATTGACATTTGAAAAAGGTGGGGTATCCGACGGGTCTGTCCAGGGTAATGGGAAGTCTCTTAACCGATTACAGTGTAATGTCTACATTCAGCAATGTGTTTAGGCCGACATAGGCCTAATGGCCGTTAGACAATTATCTAACTGGACTTGTCTCCATCTAGAGCCTAGACAGGGGGCCCTCTAGGAACCCTTTCGAGAATCTCAATTTGGTCGCTAGTACATACTATACCTTCTATTTCACCAGATAATGGTTGACTTAGATCAATGTCTGGAACAGTCATACGAGGGAAAGCTGCTTTCAGAAATTGTCGTTGAGCAACTGTGTTTCAACTTTAAGGAGCTCTTGATTAAAGACCCAAATGTACTCCATATGAAAACACCTGTTACAGTCGTTGGAGATATACACGGTCAATTTTATGACCTACTTGAAATTTTCAAAATTGGGGGCACACCTCCACAGACAAACTATTTATTCCTCGGTGATTACGTCGATAGAGGATTTCATTCTGTGGAAACTATTATTATACTAATCATACTAAAACTGAAATATCCCAGTCGGATTCATCTGATACGAGGAAACCACGAATCAAGACAAATCACCCTAAATTACGGGTTTTACACAGAATGTCTCACCAAATATGGCGGCAGTTCCCGTGTTTGGGAACTAATAACGGATACTTTTGATTATCTGATTCTATCGGTTATAATAGACGATAGCATATTTTGCATTCATGGAGGACTCTCTCCGAACATACAGAGCATTGAATCTATTAAGGTGATCGACCGGTATAAAGAAATTCCCCACGAGGGACCGATGGCAGATCTCGTGTGGTCCGATCCTGATATAGAACTGCTTAATTTTCAGATTTCTTCACGCGGAGCTGGCTATCAATTTGGATTGAATGTGGTCAATAAATTCTTGTCAGAGAATAAATTTGACAAGATAATCAGAGCTCACCAGCTCTGTAATGAGGGATATCAATTGCATTGGGGTGGAAAGGTGGTAACCGTATGGTCTGCACCTAACTATTGCTATAGATGTGGGAATATGGCATCAATAATGGAGATATTTGACTCGTTCAATGGGCCTGAAAGTTCTAGGTTCAACATATTCGATGCTTCTCCTAGTAGTAATCAAGAATACTTAAAATTCATAGGCTCCGGAACAGTGGACCCTTCCAACCATCAACAAGATCCAGAAGAACTGGACGAAGAATCACAGAAAAGAAAA
Organism: Komagataella ulmi; assembly: GCA_023213065.1. Classification (NCBI taxonomy): domain Eukaryota; kingdom Fungi; phylum Ascomycota; class Pichiomycetes; order Pichiales; family Pichiaceae; genus Komagataella; species Komagataella ulmi. Next base: position 1,942,618 of record JAKWAZ010000001.1, read on the forward strand.
GAATTTGACGACCAATTCTTCAACGAGTATTTCAACGGCATTCCCAAAGAATTGGATAGAAAAGCTCCCCAGGTAGAGTATTTCTTGTGAAACAGAGGATCACAGAGGTTCTAGTCATCTAAGAATAATATAGCTCCAAATTCATCCCATCATTAATTTCGTAGTCTTCTAGAGTAATGTGATCCTTGAAAACTTGATAGCCTTTCTTTAAGGTAATCTTCTCCCAAGAGGTTCCAATTTGCAGGGAGAGCAGCTTCTTAAAATCACCGATTGTGTCACTCGGAAGACATTTCACCCTGATTTTTTTGCCTAATCTTGCAAATCGTTAGTGCCATATTCTCTAATCCAGCACTTGCAGTTCTTAGAAGCTACACTTACCTGTCATTGCAAATCACTTCAATCATCTCTTGTCGTAGAGGAGGGAAAAAGAACTGGAAAGTTTTCCGACCTCATTACATAATCACATATCGTATATTCTCATATCCGCCGAGACCTGTCACCCTAGGTTTCGCTTCCATCCAACCAGCCAGGTCCCTCAAAAACGAATTATCATACAGTTTTGTCCAGTTGACAAAACGTGTCATGGAAACTCCCCTTCGAAAGCTATGAGTGAAACTCCTACTGAAGCTTCCAGAAGCAGATTTGCCAGTAGATCGAATAATACCACCCCGGTTCAGAGGAACTCTATGCTATTCACTAACGCTGGTGTTCCAATCCTTCAACCTGACGATGATGATTTTATGAAGGAGAAAGCTGAGGAGGATATTTCTTCATTTGACCCTCCAATCCCCTCCAACAATGGTATTCCAAACATAAATGTTTACAACCCAGGTGGTGTTGTCTCCAACCTGGAGAGTCCTCTCAAGAACTTCCCACCCGCCTCATTAGGTTCAAGTAGACGTCCCCATAGAAAGAACAACTCCCGTATAAATAGGACTCTGTCTCCTACAAGGAGTACCGATGCATACATTCCTACACCTCTATTACCACCAAGATCAAGCTCTCCACTTCCTTCCAGAAGCGCGTCCCCCATCAGATCTACGTCGCCAGTCCGGCAACCTTTCAATTTCGAAAAGTCTGATTCAGCTCCTTCGAAGATGAATACCAAATATAGAAGAGGTCACAAGTACAAACACTCCTCGATTTCGATGAATTTGTTTCAGGAACCCCCAAAGAGAGCACCATTAGCAATCCCTCAACAGTTACCAATACCCAACAGAACCGAGCTGATCGAATCTTTGACCAAGGAGCAAAAATTTAGTTTATTATGGTGCTTCCTCTATTTTATTTATGATGTCATAGTCTACGGACTCAGTGTTCATTATGGAAACATCTGCTTTAGTATCCTCTCTCATTTGTTGTTTTACGATTTTTTTGGAAACTTTATTGTGGCACTGGTCCATATAATGTCAAACTTTGACTCCTGGAATCATTCAACATTGAAATACCCCTTTGGACTTGGAAGAATTGAAGTTCTTGTTGGATTTGCATTGAGTGTATCTCTGATATTTGTGGGTGGAGACCTAATATCGCATATATTGGAAGAACTGGCTGTATCTTTTATCCTGCATGAGTCTCATTCTGAACACGCAAAACACTCTGATCACTCCGAAAGCATGAATACTTGGACTTATTTGGGTATCATTGCTACATCAATTGCAGTCGCGTTTGCTTCCCCCAGAGTTGTTAACTATTATATCAAGCATGACAGAAAAACATTTAACAACTCTACAAATTTCCTGTCAATAGCATTTGGAGTATACTCCCTATTCTATCCGATAATCAAGAAATCAGCGCACGCAGAAATGATTCTACAAGGATTCATCGTCCTTACTTCTGCGATAATTCTCTGGATCGGTTGGAAACTCATCCAATCGCTTTCCAAGATCATTCTTGTATCATATCCTTACAATGCCAAATCTTATTCACAATTGATAGGAATAATCAGATCTCATATTCACTCAATTGATGGTTTTAAGTCAACATATGCCGTCAACAAGATTATAATATCCAAAGTTAACTACAAGATATTTGTAGTACTGCTGAGCATTAGCATTCCAGGTGCATCTGAAGATGACGAATCGAAGTTTACCTTTTACATCTCAAAGATTGTGAGAAGTTGCCTGAATGATGCAGTCGCCAAGAATACCCAGTTGAAACCGCAGAACCTTGATTCGAAGGCCTTTCTTGACCAGCTACTTCAGCAATCATCGGATATTGATATACAGACTTTAGATGAGACTGGAGATCGTTTTGAGATTACAGTAGAAGTAGAACGTTAGTTAGTTCTCTTTTTTTTTTCTTTCTTTCTCTATTAGTGTAACATATAACATTAAACCATTCAAGTACAAAACAACATAAGGTAAATTGCTTATTCTTGTTTCGCATCACTGTCAGTGCTTCTTTGATCCTCGGTGGTGGTGGTGGTGGTGGTAGTGGCGGTGCGGTTAGCGGCAGGATCACTGTTATTATTGAGAATCTGAGCCACTTCGGTATCAACATCTTGCATAGATTGTCCATCAACTTGTTCTAAGTCCTGTTGGGCCAAAATATTTGAAATCAACTGGTCGTAATCTTCATGAATCTCTGCGTTGTGTTGATACTCAGTATCCGTAGTGCCTTTCTCCTTCAGTTCTGACGATCTCTGTGTCGTGGGTTCCGTAGACTTGGAATCATCCGTATCATTCAATGGAGTGGTATCCTGCCTGGTGTTTAAGTTATCTTGAACAATATTCTTTGGTTCATTGTCATTATTTTTGTCAGTATGTTCCTCGTTCTCTTTTAGAGCTTTATCACCATTTTCAGTTTCCAGGTTCTTCCTGTTGACATCTGCATTGGCATTAGCAACATCATTGGAACTCACATCTTCGTTTCCAGTTTTGAGCTCTGTTGCCATAGCTTTCATGTTTTCTGCTTCGTTATCACCAGTATTAGCACTATCTTCATTTTGTTGTGTGTGTTCGCTTTGTTGTAGTTCAATTGGGCCTGATGTTTTAGGATCTGCGTTCTTAGCATTCACTCTAGGCTTTTTTGATTTATTCCTGCGAGAGCTCTTTTCATCCCTGTCTAGGTCCCCGGTGACCTTGGTCAAATAAGAAGGAACAGGAAAATTGTTTTTCAAGAAAAACATTTTCCAATTTCTGGCTTTGTCTTTTAGTTGTATTTGAGTTCTATTCTTTAAAGCTTCAGAAATTTTTCCTCCAGCCCCAAAAAGTTCTAGAATCTGTGACCAATGTGGTCCCTTTAGTTCTAAAGCTTGTTTTAGTGCACGCTCTTCCTCTTCCGTCCATGGTCTTCTATATCCCTGACGTATCTTATTCGGATGGGATATCAAGAGTATCTGTTGTTTTTGAATTTCGGAAGGAAGTAACTCATTTGTAATCTGCTCAAAGTTTGGATGCAGTTTCAGGTTTCCCTCTTCTTCTCCATCGGCTTTAAGCGAAGTAGAATTCTTTGATGCGGATGTAGGTACCGGAGTTGTATCTTTGGAGTCGTCCTTGGAAGTAGCCTCCTTACTTCCGGATTTACCAGAGGTTGTCCTCTTCAATTCTATTGGCGAGGCAGGAAGTGTAGTGGTCAAAGATTGACTGAGATTCCCTAAACGTCCTCTTCTTCCCCAGATTAAAATACCAACATTCTTGGAGACATAATCAAATAGCTCTTTTAAGAACACCAACCATTCGTAGGTTTCAGCTAGTTTACTGTCATTATCTGATTCTTGGAGTCTTTGTTTTCTGATATTGGCTCTTGATATAAAATCGGACTCAGCCGGCGTGAAGGCAGTGGATTTGTTGATTGGTTGCTGTAATTCCATATCAGGGTTCTTTCTTTTCAACAATATTTCATCCATGTTATCGGGAAACAGATCCTCTAGAATCTCATCCTTTGGCCTTTCGTTGATTTCTAATGCTGAAATGTAAGCTTGAGTCTTCAAGTCCAAGTATAGACCTGCTTGAGACTTCAACAATTTACCAGGCACAAAATTTGCAGACGTTCTCTGAGTCTCTCCTTCATGGTATCCAGAAATTGAGTTTCCGGTAAGGTTGGTCATTGTATTCGAAGGGTCCAAAGACTGAGAGGGGCAAAAGACATCCAGAAAAGATTCATTCAAGTGGTAAAAACCGGCATCGTTTGTACCCAAAGTTGCGTTCAAGAAAGTAGCCAAATTAACTTTTCTCAAAGTGCTTTCCACGCTATCTTCTTTTCCTTTCAAGAAACTGGGAGGCTCACAGCCATACTTCCATATTCCAAAAGTTAGATGTTCAACGTTCAAGAACGGATCTTCGGTACTGTAAATTCGCTTTGTCATCTCAAACAATTCTATCAGGTTTTTATACGATATCCCCGCCAACGTGCTATCTTGATTGGCTACTATATCTAGTATCTTCTGATAGGGACCCTGAGCAATGATTCTCAGTATCTGTGTTGCAAGGTTGTCTAGAGTCGGGATAGTGTTTATTAGTAACTGCACATTTTCTGGGAAGTAATGTGGACAGGTCAAATTCAATGGTAGGGCAACCAATTGCGCATTTATCAAATCGTCTGTGGTCTGGTTTTCTTTGAGAAGCCTTTGGTATGCCTTCAAAGCTTCGTGTGAGTTATTTTTTAGGAGCTCCGAATTTGGGGGAAGTGCTAACCCTTCGTACTGATCTTTCTCGGCGGGCAGATGGCTATTTTGAAGTTTGAACTTCTTAGCCAAGGGATTAATGTACTCTTCTGAAGGATGTTTTGACATTTGATCCAACTGTAAAGGGACGAAGGACGCAGTTCCACAGGCTGATTGAGTTAACTACTGATGCAAGTTAGAGAACCTAGAATAGAGTCTCAAATTTTCTTGCACTTTTGGCACAGTGTGCAACAATGATTAGGATAAATTTTCGCGTGTTTTGTTTTATTAGCATGAATATAAATACAAAGATGCACGTATTCCCCTTTTTTGGTTTGTTTGTGTTTTTGCTATATTAGCCCATTAAGAAGTTGAACCATGGCTACTAGAACAAGTAACAAGGCTGTCGCCGACAGCAAAATCTCTTACAAGGATATGATCACCAATGCCATTCTGTCTCTGAAGGAGAGAACTGGATCTAGGTAAGTAAACTAAGTGGGGTTGCGAAACGTGCATTGTTTTGGGGAAGAGGAGATATAACTGACGGTAATGGATAACTGTATTAGTTGCATTCGCTGTTGTGCATTTGAGCAGAGGTTGTCCTGCTTAGTTATTCTTTACTTCAAATATACGTTTTCGTTTTTGGGTCGTCCAGCTTCTTGCAGTCCAAGCAACCTTTTCCTCCCATTCGCCCAAGCCAGAAACCGAACTTTTACTAACTACTTCCAGCCGACAGGCAATCAAGAAACACGTCTTGGCAAACTACCCAGTAGGAACAAACTTTGATTCCCAGTTCAATCTCACCCTTAGACGTAATGTTGCTGCAGGATATTTCAAACAGCCAAAGGGACCAAGTGGACCTGTAAAGTTAAACAAAGATGGTGAAATCAAAAAGGACATTAAAACCGTTAAGAAGGTGACCAAGCCAGTGCTGAAGAAAAAAGTTGTTGTGGCACCAAGAGCAGCAACCAAGGCTAAGAAAACAGTAGTTTCCAAAAAATCTGCCCCAAAGAAGAGTTCTTCCACAACCGCCAAAAAACTCTCAACTAAGAAAGCTGCTCCTGCTAAGAAGACAAAGACTGCGTCATCTGCAGCTAAACCAGGAAAGGTTAGTAAACCATCTAAGACGGCAACAACAACGACATCTGCTGCCAAGAAATCGAAGACAAAGCCAAAACCGAAAACGACCTCCACTACTACCAAAAGATCCAGAAAATAGTCAGGTTGTCGGTACTGGTTTTGTGTATCATTGTGTGATACCCCACCACATTCCTCTATACCTTTTGTCTTTTTCTTTCAGTTCTATTTCAATGTCTTTATCTTTTTTTTTTTTGTTATCCTACTAAATCCTATTCGGTCCTGTCATTTAGGGTGCTGACCCCACTGAGGGCACTCGGACTAGTCTGACTTGTTTTTTTTACCTTTTTCTCTTTCTAGGATCCCCCCCCGTTTGCCCCCTCAAAACTATATTTATTTATATGCACTCAGCGAAAGAGGGCATTTATCGGAATTGCTACCTAGGGTGATCCATTAAACCATCTGTTGCTTGGCTTGTATAATGAATATATGTGATGTTATTTTCTACAGTGATCAAATTGATATACAGGAATTGCAATTGAAGTACCAAAACGTGGTTATCAAGGAAGATCGGGGATTCTTCAAGATTTCAGCCCCCGGATTCATCGATGACGTCTACTACTCCCTGATACAAGATTTTGGCATTGATGAAAGTACTATAGACATTATCTACCACAGTATATCACATCCGGGGAACATTTACTTCAAAGTGTCGGAAGTGACCGAAGCAAATCCAGATCCAACCAGTCAATTGGAAGGAGATTCTCCATCGGAAAGTAAGAAGGATTTACCCCCTACTGAGATACCAAAGGAAGTTTACCACATATTGTTCACTCAATTTGAAAAATACGGCATTATAATTCAATCCAAGATCGTCACTGATTACGGGTTTGTAAAGTACAAGACTAAAACATCCGCAGACCAGATTCTTATGCACCTGAAAGGATTCTCTACGAAAGTCAACGATAAAGTGTATAAGGTCTACGTGAACCATCACGTTTCGAAAAAGGCCAGGTTGTACACTCGAAGTAACTTTCCTCCGCCGGACCTGCCAATTCCAGGTCCAGAGTTTCAGGATTGCAATTTGTATGTGAAAAATCTCCCTCCTTCTACCACTGATGAGAGGCTAAAACAGATCTTCAGTCAATTCGGAAAGATCAAAAGTTTCAAAGTCATCACTCATGAGGATACTGGCGCGTGTAAAGGATACGGGTTTGTTTGCTTTGTTAATCCATTGGACGCCTCCAAGGCAATGGTACAACTGAATAATGCCTTTATCAGTCCAGAAAACTTTACCATAGCAGTGAGCTTTGCCAAAAGAAACGAAAACAAGTACAATTCCAAGGACGGTAAGGTCCACCATTACAATCAGAATCACTACTTCAGCACAGCAACAGGTTCGTCAATGCCACCCCTAACAGCACAGACAACACAAACAACATTGGCACCTGGTGGGATGATGGACCCGTCTTTGGTTGGAATGTACTATTATCCATACTACTGAGACACCAGCAGGAACACATGCACGAACACTAAAGTGTATACCACCTCTCCTGAAGTCTCCATATGACCACCATTCATTAAACATATATATACACGACCTATATTACAATATCAGTCTTTTTACAAAGATGGAGGCGGAGCCACGTCTCTAGATCTTGGTTTCAATTGGGCTTCCTCAAATTGAGCAGGCTTCTTGGCTGCTAATGGGTCTTCAAATTCATTTCCATCTTCGTCTTCCTCAATCTGTTCCACTGCCTCAACTTCCTCTATATAATGCTTCAACATTGATTCAATTCCATTTTTTAGGGTAATGGAACTTGAAGAGCAACTTCTGCAAGCCCCCCTTAATCTGAGGTATACTGTTCCTGTCTCGTAATCAAATCTAACGAATTCAATATCACCACCATCATCCTGAATGGCAGGTCTTATTCTGGTAAATATCAACTCTTTAACCATGCTGACGACTTCGTCTTCGTCATCCTCTTCCAACAACGCTTGGTCACTAGCGTCTGCCTGATGCTGTTCGTTCAAGACAGGAGTACCGTTATTCAAAGACTCTGTGAGGACCGCAAATATCTCTGGCTTCAACAAAGACCAATCATCTTGGGTCTTTTTCTCCACAGTGATAAAATCGTGACCTATCATGATAGTTTTCACACCATCTATCCCAAACAACTTGAGAGCTAATGGTGATTTGAACGCTTGTCTTCCGTTAAGAAACTCTATTGTGGTTTGCTCTGGTAGAATCTTCATGGATGGTAAAAACTTGAGTGCATCATCGTTGGGGGTGGTTTGCGTTTGAATGAAGAGGCTCCTCAAAAAAGTCCTGTTGATAGCCACTTTCTTTTGTCTACTTATTAGTCGTAACATTGCTGTGTGTATTGTGGTGGGATATAGAGAAAAAGAAAATGAGAAATTAGCACCCGTTTAGATAGTGCGCATTGGTTGGCACCTTAGTGGGGGAGGGCTACCAGGAGAAATCATCTTCTCGGCCTGGTCGTGGTGCTGACAAATAAATTGATCATTAACGGTGTAGTTAGTTTATTATTTATAATACAATAATATATATACAATGTTATAATCATAATTTAAAAAAGATAAAGTTTGACTAGCCGTTCCTCTCAGAGGGTAGGCTATATAAGTTGGTAATGTCCCCAGGTTTTCTAGTTTCTTCCTTATTGCTATGACCTTGACGATTAATCCCACTTTGAAGAAGCTTCTGGACAACCAGAAGGGTGGCGCACCTGTGGAAAATGATCTAAAAGAACTGAGAAAGTTTGCTGATAAGATAGAGGAACAATACTACAAAGAGGTGATAACCAAACCCTCCGACGTGGCAGGTATGCAATTTACCATTACTGCTTATGATGGAGATCAAATTGAGTGCCGTTTCTACTCCAAAGATGCAGATCCTAACCAAGTAAGGTCTAGTAAACTACCGTGCATTATTCACTTTCATGGGGGTGGATACATAACCGGTGACGTTAGTCGTTACAGCCATTTAACCTCTCAATATGTCTCAGCGACTGGTGTACCTGTTCTCAGTGTGGACTATAGATTGGCTCCAGAATATCCAGCTCCAATTCCTCAAGAAGACGGTTTCAGTGCGCTACAGTATCTTTATGACCATTGTGATAACCTAATGATTGATCCTAACAAGATTATTCTGATGGGCGAGTCATCAGGCGCTGGATTAGCTTTATCTGTGGCTGCACTGGCAGCAGAAAGGGGCATTCCAATAGCCAAGCAAATTCTCATTTATCCAATGTTGGACGCAGACAATACGGAAGAACCCGATTCCAAAGATCTCAAGGAGAAGAGACCTTATCTGACATGGACTCATAAGATGAACAAGCTGGCCTTTGATTCTCTTCTATCAGAAAAGGAGGAATATGAGCCGTCATTATTCCCATTCAACGATCCTAATGTTAATTGGTCCAAATTTCCCAAAACGTATTTGGAAACTGTAACAGTTGACATCTTAAATGAAGACGGCCATCAACTACATAAAAATCTGACTCAGAACAATGTGCAAGTTGAATTTCATGAGTGGGAAGGACTTTGCCATGGCTTTGAACCTCTTCTTTGGACCGAGGAAAATGATCTACTTCAAAACATTTTAGAGAAGCGTTACCAGGCAATCTTGGATGTATAGATTATGAAATTATGATTGGATGAACCTGCGTACACTACCTGTAATACTATTCCTTAAAAATTGATATCCCCTTTTTGGTGTTTCTTATCCCTATCTCATCTCTCAAAATATTTCACGAAATATTTTTTCTTTCTATTGAAAATTTTAAAACGCTACCCTAACACTCTTCACCATGTCAGGCCCTTTAAAGCCCTCTAGTGCCCAACTGGAAGTCACTCTAAAGGCAAAAAAAATACTTGCTGACACCAAGTCAAACATTCATTTTACTTCATTTCTAGAGAAGAGTGATAATTATGAAACACTAATCAATAATTGGGCTTACTACAGCTCTGTCAGGAACGACAATGAACTGATAGAATTGTCGGAATTATTGGACAGAATTCTGCAACGAGTCCAGTTTTTGGAACAAATAGACCTCTACAGAGTTATTGCATTACATTTGATCAAGTCGATGAACCACATTTATCCTATTTTTGAAACACTTAAGCCGACACTAATTTCTCCAATACTTAGATTATTGACACACATTGTTGAGTTCAATGAAGGCTCTTTAGTTACTGAGTTCTGTGAAGCTTTTAACTTCAAAAATGAGCATTTGACCGAACTACTGGAGCCTTCCACAAAGAGAAAATATGTTGACTTCAAATCTACGACAAGATACAACATGATTCAGTTTTACATCCAGATATTGTCGAATGCTTCCAGTCATCTGAGAAAGGATCTGCTTCTTACCAACAAGTACATATTTAACAGACTCTTGAAGCACTTGGAATTGGATGATGATGAGGTGGTCAAGGATTTCGTAGAGTTCCTCCAAGATTACGTTGTGCAAGAAGGATCGTTTAAGAAATCAACCAAGTTGCAAATAATTAACGAGCCCGTACTCTCCGTGCTGGCGAAGTTACTGGATAGAGACGAAAACGTTTATGAATTTCTTCGTAGTTTTGCTACAGATGTTGCTTTTCACGATGATAAAGTATGGGCCTGTGACCATGGAGAGAACACTCTGAAAAGTGGTGGTGCCGAAGTGAAGTTTGAGAATCATTCCTTCAAATTGTACAATAAGATGATCTACTACTTGGCAACCCAGCTTAAGCCTTGGAAGGATGCTAAACAACTTGCACTGTTTATTGAACTGGCTTCCCAGAATTACGAAATATTTTTACCATTTCAATATTTTGTTTCCACTCATATTGGAAACTTTTCACCCAAACTAACATCTACCGCTATCGGATTCACATTAATGCTAACCAAAATGTCGTACCTCAAACCACCTAATATCCCAGAGACTGCTACCCACAACACTAATACGGAGCTATTATCGTTGCATATCGTTCCTCTATTGACGACCAAGCAGTCGTTAATCAGAGGTTTAACTGACCCTTCAAAATTTATCAATTATCTGACGCTTCAGTTGTTGAACTCTATCTTCCACAAGTATAATACGGTTCTTGGTCAGTTGAGTTCCTCTAACCTTCTAGTCGATTTCTCTGATCTGAGTAACACTATTATAGAAAGAATTCCCGACTTGAGTACAATTTTGGGATGTTTCAAGGCAATTGATACTGATAACGTGGATGAACTGTATCTATTGGCCTTGACAATGACTTTGGAAGGATATTTGAAATTCTTTCCTCAAATAACTGGCGAATTTACCGTCAGTTTACCTCAGGAACTGTACTTACCACTGGTTGGAAGTTCTACACCAAACGTTGTAATCTTGGATCATTATTTGACATTGCAGACTCTACTAGATTCCTCATTTTCTTTAAAATGGTGGAATCCTATTGCTAACGATGACTATTCATTGTTTACACACTTAATCAGGTTATCATCTACCTCGGAAAGAGTTGGTCATGTGTTGGAAACGTTGAACTTTAACCACATCGTGTTCCAAGACTCAAGAAATGATGGCAACACAATCAAAACCAGCCCAATATACCCATTGTTGAAGACTGTTTCACGTTTAACTGATCAAGTTTGCAAACTACTGGATGAAACTATTTCCAGGAGTATCAAGACTCCTTACAAGTACATCGACCTCTCCTTTTCCGTTACTAAACGACAAATCTCACCGTTTATTGTTACATTATTTGAACAATGGAAGTTTGTCAAGGAACCGTCTGAGGAAACATTTGCATGGCTATACACATTTTTGAACTATCTTATTATAAATGGAGAAGACCCCTCTGTATTGGAGGCTTTAATGACACATTTCAGTGTCCCCTTTGGAAAATGGCTCAACAGAAAAAAATATTATATTGACGACTCTTCACCTGGTAGTAGAGTTATTTTGAACAATATGAAGGGTGAATTTCAGATTCCTCCCCCAAAGAATGATTTTGACGTAGTACAATTCTTCTACAAGATTTCCAGTTCGGATAAGGCTGGCCCAAAAATTAACGAGAGCATAGTTTTGATATTCAATAAGTTGGAGTCATACTTGTTGGATAATCCCCAGTCATTGGAAAGGATAACAAGTCGAAAATTCTGGGGCCCATTGTTTGTCAGTGATAAGCCTGACGATAGACAACTCTTTGTTAGCTTCTTGGTCAATGAACTGTTTCAGAATTTCTGTACTAAAAATAATGCTCACCTATTCCAGGAGTATGGGAATCATGTTGCTAGCTTAACGCCTAACGCTAAAGACAACGTGCTCGTAAAACTGGTCACCTCAGCCTTCTGGTCTGTTGACAAAGATACACTGCTCAGTTTTCTGAGTCGGTTTAATGAAAAAGGAAGGCATGAGATCGTCTTTGCTATATTGGATGAGTTAAGCTCAAGAGAAATCAAATTACCCTTTGAGATCTTGCTTTTATTAGTCAACGAACATTATGAATCTCATATCCTTCCGTTTATCGACTCGATTAAACTGAATAAGAATCAGTATGTTGCATTGTTGACCAAGTCAATCGGTTTCCATTGCAAGGATATAACTAGGAAGCTGATTGTATACTCTTCATCTTTAGCGTTAAGCCAAGTTGATCAGCTCCCTCTATCGGACAAGATTTTCTTAGGTTCGATGTTGAACGATAGAGAGTTTGCTGATAGAGTTATTGAAGAGTCCTTCCACAAGTTTGAAAAGTCAACATCCCTTCATTTCTTTGACTCTAAGATTGATGTCATTGACTTTTTGAATTTATTCAACCATGGTTCCCCTTCTAAAGAAAGAGATAGAATTGTGTTTTTAAAAGCGCTGGAGAACAAAGAGTTCAAATCTACTGAAAATTATATTTTCAGTGAAGCGTTTGCAAGTTTCGTTTATAGAACTGAAGTCAATCTCAAAGAAGTGCAAACCTGGTTGGTCAACTCTTTCTTGTACATTACCAAAAAAGTTGCAGAAAATGACACGTTGGGGGACAACTTTCTGGCATTTCTTACTTCGTTCCAGAGACTATTCAAAAAATGGAATGTGTGGAAATTTATTCAACCTTCTATCTTGAATACACAGTTACAAGTGATACTTCAGCACAAACAATGGGTCAGTGACAGATTTCTGTTGAAATATTGTGTTCTTCTGATCTCTGCGGGAGATAGAGAATCAGCTATCGAAAGCCTCAAGCTACTGCAAATCTTTGTTAATAACGAACTTGTTGAACTATCAAAGTTGACGGGTGACGAGGAATCAAAATATTACTCTTCGTTGATACTTTATAAATTGATTTCCATGGACATAAAGACAGCATCCACCGATGTTAGTGGACTTTTAGAACAGCTCCTAACTTATTATCAAGGATCATTGAGGCCTTCTGACCTTTTCATCAAGGTTATCCTATCAGATTTGGAGTCGGTAACGGAGAAGTCTTGGTGTACTTTGGTTGATACTTGGGTGTACCTGCAAGAATTCTCTTACGAACATGATTATTCTCCTCTGATTTCGAAAGGTGAAAAAGATACAGTCTTGACACTTGATAAGAAAGTAGTGGAAGAATCCGTGGAGATTTTTGACCCTGAAATGTATCACTCGATTGCCTCTTTGAAGAAAACTTCAGATTATGAGGAGTTTTATAATGCAAGAACTCTGTTGTTCAAAAGAGCTAATGTTGATCCTGTTAAAATAATCTATGATCCAGAAGTATTCAATCTGCTCCTTCTCAGCAACCCAGAATTGTTTAAAGACGATGATACCATCGAAGTGAAAAATATCGTCGAATCAGGAATTCTTCAATACGTTGTCCTATCACTGACCATCGATGATAGATCTTGCAACAGGATCGCTCTAACCATTTTGAACGCAATATACACCAGTTTGTCCGATGACATTGAACTACTGGAAAATAAAAAAGAGGGCGAAAAACTACCCAGAAAGGTTTATCCATTCAAAGACAGGTATCTTTTCAAGCTATACCTTGGAAAAATCCTTGCATCCTTCTTGAACTTTGGCGAAGACCGACCTTCCTCGTTCATTATCGGAGTCATTTCACAGTTTGTACCTGTACTTGCTAATCCAACACATCCAGTTTTTGAAAAGGCTTACAGGTATCTTTTGATTGGCCCCTGGTTTGTTTCAACCGAGATTCCGTTATTCAAATCAATCAGTTTACTGAGATTGGACGAATATCACAAGCTTTCTGTGGATGAGCAGAAACTATACTATGACCAGCTGACTTGGTTACTGAATAGTTACCGTTATTCCCTGACTTTAGACGACGACAACCTGAGAATGCTATCCCTATCTGGTTTCTTCCCATGGTTGATGAACTTGGTAAATTCCCCATACATTAGCTCCTCTATTCACTTACAGATTCAAGAGTTCATTTCTAAGGTGCTTCGTTTGACAGAGGCCAATGAAACTCTTGTCACTAGGCATGGTATTCTTTCATGGCTGGAAGCTCTTCAATACACTCTTCGCAGAGAATCTGGTAAGAATACCGAAGAGGATTTGGTCAACAAATTCAACAGCATAAATGTAAGCCAGCTTGGTTTGCAACTAGACCTCACAGTAACGAAAAGAACCAAAGAATGGACTTACGACAATTGGAACTCAGCCATGAAAAGAATCTGCACGAGTTTCCTCCCATAATAACTATCTTATAAATTATCCATCCATTATACTAAAAAAAACACTATTGTACAAAATTCCTATTTTAGTCTAGAAAGTATCATTCCATCTCTGATAACCTGGCCCATAATATACAATACAACATAATTCACAATAACCTCTGATTCATCACCTTTCCAATTCTTCATCTGGATTGTTCATGCTCTTCAAAAGAGATACCATATCGATTCCATAGTAATAGTTGTTACTCTTGGAAGAATTGGATTTGTTGCTAGGACTACTGTAAAAATCTTCTAGGCAAGACGGAGAATTCCAGATCTTTTTCATGATGTTGGCTGAGTTAGGGGTCTTGAAAGGCGTTCTCATCAATCCTGACTTGGGTGTTGCAGTACCCGTACCTTGTTTTGCTGCTGTTAAGAAATTGTTGTTGTTTCCTGAGACTCTGATTGTCGCTATTGGTGTCTTGGGCTCTAATAGCGGGCCCGTAACCGATGATTTTATCGGTGAGAGATCAAAGTTAGAGTTGCAACTGAAACTAGAGTTAAAAGATTGATTGGGAGTTTGATTCCTTTGGAATGGTGGGGATAGTTGTGTTATAATGTTGCTACTCCCAGTGTTTGCAGAAGGTAAAGGAAAATTCTCAGTATTGGGCATCCAATTAATTAGTGGAGTAAACAGCTGAGGAGTATCGGTATTTCCTTTGCCTTCCGTTGATCTCCTTCTTTTCCTGGACGCTATCCTGTGAAGACCCTGTCTTGTAGGTGTGACATGTTTCCTTTTCTCTTCATCTAGAATCTCATTCGGCACCTCTTCCTGTTCCTCGTCCTCTTCCTCTTCCTCTTCCTCTTCTTCAGATTCAGAGTCCTCAGAATCTCTATCAGTAACGGATTCAAGTGGTTTTGCTTGGTATGGTTCGTGTAGCACAACCTCCAAGTCGATAATCTTCCCGTCTTTCGTTCTTAAAAACATGTATTCAAATCCATTTTGAATCTGCCAAAACGATCCCTTACCGTCTTTGGCACGTTCGGTTTTAATGAATGCTTTATTCAATGAGAGATTGTGTCTTATAGAGTTTTGCCAGCCAACTTCTGACTTCTTATAGTATCTGAAAGTGGACGAAATCCAATGGTAGATTTGAGCCAGAGTCAGCTTTCTCCCTGGGGCTCGCAGGATGGCCATTCCGATCAACGTCGCATAAGAATAAGGAGGCTTCTTCGTGAAGTCTACAGAGTCATCTATCACTGGAGGCATTTGTTCTGGTGGAGGCAACACGACCTCTTGGGGCACCTTCAACTTTTTATTACGTTTCAAAGAAACTGTCCCTTTCGACTCGCCCTTAGATATACTGGTGGTTTTGCTTGCCGGCTGTGGTTTCTGTAAAGACTTGGACGAAGCTGTTGTTGGAGGTGATGATAAATCGGGAGATAGAAGCTTGGTACTGGTGATCTTTGAACCCTTGATTCTCTGTCCAGGAGGCGTCAAGCGACCTGAGACGTCGCTATATTTAGTCCTCTTTACCGACTTTGGTGGCGTGGTCAAGTTGTTCATCGCTTGAGTGAAGGAATCTTTAGCCAGTAAAGAAATATTGATAGAAGACTTGGATAGAACACGAAGGACGCGTAATTTTGGATGCTGGTTTGCTTTTGGGGGAGGAGGGGCAGTGAATCTTTTTTTTCTCCTTTTACAGAAACACAAAATGAGCGAGTTTTGTTTACTTTTTTAGCGCGTCTTTTTCTTCCGAAATTACCTGACGTATCTTATCAGACAATAAAGAGGTGAAACTGGGATTACGCGTCTGGAACGTGATATATCACGTGTCAATTTATCATCTTCTTATTGATTTCATCTATCACGCTGCTTTTACATAATATCTTTTACCACTTTTAACTTTCCCCTTTCCTTGAACCATCTTGTGATTGTTCAGTAGGCGCCGTGCAGTACACCCCCCCCTCATAGCAGGTGGAATTCACATATTTTCACCAATCCCTCGGGCACTTAAATTCTGACTTCTCACATTTAGTACCTGGCATCTCACATCCACCATCTGGTGCCATTCCGGTAAAATCGTTATTATCTCCTTTCGTGCTTGGCCTTCCATTTGTCCAAGTACTTCTCCATGTATGGCCCCACAAACGCCTTTACTTTAGCCTTCTTTTCGGAACTCAGCTCTTTGGGTGGTTTCTTACTGGTATCCTTCTTTATCTCCTTACTGCTCAGTTGATGGACAATATCTTTGGCGCAATGCTTCAGGTTGTCTCTACCAATCTGAGATTCGTGTTTCTTGATCATATTGGGCACTATTGTGGCAAAAAGTTTATTCCATTCTTGTTCTCTGGTAGGCTTCTTGCTTTTTTTATGTCGTTTTTTCCCCTCAGTCTCCTCGTCTGCTACTCTTTTACTTAACATTTGTTGTTTTGCTTCCGCATTGGCAATAATCTTCTTCAGAGTTTCCGTACGTCTCTGTTCTTCCTGTTCTTGCTCCCTCTGAAGCCTCAATTTTTCACGTTCCCTCTCCTTTTTAACTCGTTCGTATTCTTGTTGTCTTTGTCTCTCCTTCAACTCTAGTCGAGTCTTATCTATAGGAGGCTTCTTTTCATGACGATTCTTTTCAGAAACTTCAATTTTTAATAGCTCGCAACCAGGGGGGAGATCCCATTGCGTAATATTCTGTGATTTGTTGTAGTAATAACTGGCCCCAGTGGATTCATCTATTGCCCATCTCCATTGTTCTGGCAGCAACATATTGTCCACTATCCGAAATGGAGAAATTTTAGAAGTGACGTTATTTTCCTTTTGTTCATCTCTTAATTGAAAAGTAGAAGACTCAGCATGACTATTATCTATATCGTTTGAACCACCTCCTACTGACTGACTCTTAGGAATCTTGTAGGAGATTTCAAGTTTACTCCAGCTGTCTAGCAATGAGTCGATCTTCTTTCCTATCGGCTGAATTTTCTTCAACTTAGTTTTAACGCTCTCCAACACTGATTCAATTTGCGAGCTGCTAATCCTGTTTCTAGAGCTGTTGGGCCAGCTCTCCAACATATCGAGTATACTCAACGTAAATGATTCTACATCCACTTGCTGTTGCTCCTGGTCCAACACAATCATCGTGAGTATATTAGCGACACATTGGTAACCACGAAGTCTGACTATCTCCTTCAACACCTCAGGATCCTTGGTCAAACTTACTCTCTCGATTAACTTTCTCAATATAATGTAATCTTGAGTCTTCAACAAAGCACTAGTTACCTTGGATGCTTCATCTTTATCGGCAATTGGTCTCATCTCCAAAGAGTTGACATAATCCTCGTTGATACTTGAATAGTCACTAGCTTTAATGG
The DNA here is from genome assembly GCA_023213065.1 of Komagataella ulmi. Taxonomy (NCBI): domain Eukaryota; kingdom Fungi; phylum Ascomycota; class Pichiomycetes; order Pichiales; family Pichiaceae; genus Komagataella; species Komagataella ulmi. The sequence goes on from JAKWAZ010000001.1 coordinate 1,960,305, forward strand.
ACTTGCTTTGTTCTTTCATTGAGCGAACCCATTGTTGTTCTTGAGCGTTGGTTGAACCCAGAGCTTCTGCAATAGGTACAGGTAGAATATTGGCACTGTCAGTCTGGGTTCTTCCACCAAGGAATCCAATACAATTGTCTTCGCCACAATAACATTTCTGTGGATTGGCCCCGTATCTGTCCACATTATAATCGAAGCAAATCTCTTCGCCTTTGTAAATATCACGTTTAGCAAATATTCCCATTCTCAGTTTATTGCCGACTTCCCACTTGTCGACATAAGCATTAGGGCGACAGGAATGGTTACAAAATCTACCAAGACCACCTTTAGCAGTAGCATCAATAAACTCACCCTTTTGAAGCATCATAAAGTAGAAATGCTCCAGACCTTGGTTGTCATAGTTTTCCTTTCTTTTGCGAAACGTCGACTCATCAATAACTTCTCCCAAGTACTCGTATATGAAAGCATCCTGCTTGATGTCAGCCTGGGCACGAACACCATACCCTTTTTTCTCGGTTTCAAACACTGCTATGGGAGCATACTGCCTCTTTTGGAACCTTTGATTTTGACAGTCATCACCACAAGAACATGTCCCACTTATACACTCGATGGAAGTCAACCGGTTGATACACTCAGAATATTCACCACAAGCGTTGTTGATCCCAGCGACTGTATCCCAGTTCTCTTCACAATCACAGGACATCCCATCTACTGTGGATCGTCCATTATGAGCATTCCCCAGTGATTTATTCTGGTAAGAGTTTTGGAACAAGGTCTTGAACGTCGTCAACGCTTCGTCTGTCTTGTCTGCAGGACAATCATATATTTGGACTTTACGCTTGAAGTGACTGGCTTGGCCATTATTATCAACCTCTTCATCGGAAACTGTCCTTTCTCTCATCTTCGATGGCTTTTCAGCGGTAAGTCGACCCGATGGTAGTCAAATAGTTTTCCAGATACTGAAAACTCTGGGCGCATTTTCGTTCGCTCCTTACGGTGAATATGAGTTCTCCAGCGACCCAATGAATTAGGGGGGGGAAGAGGGAATGCAAGGCTGTTCTACTTTCGAATTATAAATAGGTTAATTTCAACATTACACTTGTGATCGTTCACCGTGATAAACGGCGTCTTGGTCTGGGATATTAGATATCTGCATAGCTATATGGAACCTCTGAGGTGATCATTTTCAAAATTATTTTTTCCACCTCCTTTGAAGTTTTAGTTTCTGCTTCTCTCAGTTTCTCTTGAACATCATCTCCCTTCTTATGTCTACGCTGCAATGAGCTAGAGAACTGGGTCAGATCATTGTAAAGACTAGCCACTTCTCCCAAGTAGCTATCAATTTTATTGACGTATGCTGTGTTCACTCCAGTCTGCAACGGTTGTGGAAACAAAATCTTGGTCTTGACCTGAAGTTTGTCCCAATGATGATCAACATTAGAGTTCAACTTTGGCTGTTCATGATCTGTCGGCGAAGTACCTCCACTGAAATTCATTCTGGAAAGTTGCTCAAGAAGCGAAAAGTCCCCAACCGGTGACTTGACTCCACTAGAGCTTAGGCGTCCTTCATCACAAATCTTGAAACTCTTTATCTCTCTTGCTCTTAATGAAACAAAAATGGTTTCCGATAACACTGAATCGTGAGAATTCCGACTTAATGTGTCATATTTTAAACTCGATATGATCTGTTGTTCCAGATGCTGTGAAATAGGGCATGCTTGAATGGAGAATTCTGGTCGATATTCATCAACAAATCCACATATAGGCGTCAACAGTGCTGCATGATGTAACCTATAAAAATGATTCTTGTTGTACTTGTTAAACATGAAAGAGTCATAAAGTATATCTGGTTTCTCGTCAATCAGATTCAACTTACTATCAAGGCATTCCGTAAAATTTTGACCACTGATATCTAAAACCGGTTGGGAATGCCCAGGGTAATCCACCAGGGTATAATTAATACCGTCATTATTCATTATCTTCTCACATTGCGTCTTAATATAGGTGTTTATCATCATTCTATCGGAACTGGATTCATTGCGATCATAAATGATAGTCTTCACTGTAGTCGCATCTCTCCTAACTTTAGGCAAATCATCTAGTCGATATTTAACGGTGTTATTATAAGTTGAAGCATCACCATGTAGGTCCACAAATGACTTAGCTCGATGCATTGATGGGATGAACGATTCTGCAGGAGTTGCTGCAAGTGAAGTTGGGGGAGTTAGCTGTTGTGACCATGGATACTCTTCATAGTCCATGCTGGGCGATGGAGTAATTGGAAGGTGTCGGTGTGAATCAACTGAGAAAGAGTTCGATGCAGGATTATAACCAGCTTTCCATTTTTCCAATAAACTCAATCCATGATGTTTCCATGAATGTGATACAGAATTGGAGGACAAGGACGTAGAGAGATTTTGCAGCGAATTGTAAGAGCTATTGATATGGATTCCTTGGGATTCGCCAGATGAGCTTTGACCAGGGCCTAAATCAGTAGTGATAATTCCGTTCGTAGTGACAACAGAAGAAGAAGCTTCTGCGGTTGGTCTCCTAAAGCTCTGAGGAATTTTGATAGATGAAGGCGTGGTTCTTGGCGAATTGCTTTTAGTCGTGCTTTTGTGAATAGGAATTGGACTGGTCTCATTGTCTTTCATGCCCAAATCGGAACTAGGAAAAGATGGAGGAGTGAATTTGGGCAACTGATTAGGCACTTTTTGCTTGTCTTTATTGATGAACAATAGATGTGTATCAGCAAAAATCACAGTAAGAATGTAAATTAACTTGGAAGATATAATTGGATTACCAGACATAATGACGACTCTGTATGCCGCTTTAGTCTTGTCAGTAGGTTTATTGAGTAGCTTGTGCCGCATTGGTATCAAAATGGATAGTAAGGAAGCGAGAAATTTGATATTTTGTGAATTGTAATTATGATGAAGACCTGCAGAGGAAATCCCTGGGTTCCGGCCATCTTTGATGTCCATCCAATAAGCCACTGTCTGAGTCCAATTCAAAATAGTGCAACTATTTATGCTGGAAAACCCCAAAAGAACTCTTGGCGTCGATACCAAATACGACATTAATTTGATCAGTTGCTGAAACAATTGGTGTAACCCAACATCATTTTGCAGTACAAACGAGGAAAAGTTTGGGGTAGAAGAATCTTTATCCTTAGCATCTGCAAGCTGCTGAAGATGGTATATCTTCTGCAACTTATTGGTGGTTGTAAACTGCAAATGACAAGCGTAATCTGTCAGCTCTTCCCAGTTATCTCCAATAACGGTGTTCAAGCAATTCTCCAAAGATATGGGAATGATGAGTCCAATACCAAAATTTGTGGCACCTGAACGCTTACCGCGGCCTTTGATTGAGAGATCGATAGTTGGATGAGTTACCCATTCCTGATCATGCGCATTGGTATTTGAAGTGGAGTGGACTCCAAAGTTACTGTCAAACTGATTGGTCGTAGAAAATAGACGGGTAATTAGAACCAGTTTGACTTTGTGAATCGAATGGTAGGGCAAGTCGGGAAGAATATGTAACTTGATGGAATTGGTAGAATCATTGATGGGTACTCCACTCCCGAACATGTACTCCGATAGCTCAGAATAGTTATGAAACATCTTTGTATTCAGATTAAACTTGACCTTGTTAGCACCATTTTGCACCGACGTTTGCTGCTTGACTGCTGAATCAAACAAAACCTGCCTTGTATTCAGTACCCGCCCATCTTGGAAGATGACAACGCGGAACAGCTTTTGGAACTCATTCAGAGAGCACACTGGATTCAAACGGTCCGCTGTGCCGTAGAGTAGAGTTCTCGTGTAAGAATCCTCATAGGATGGTTTGCCAGCCTGAACGGAAGGACCGTTAACACCTGAGGCATTGTTCAAGAGGACACCGTTGATACTGAGGGGGGAGTGGTGTTGTTGTGAAAGGGTACCAGTCGTTGAACCACTAAATAATCTCCCCAGCATTAGCCAAATACGAGATCCAGCGATTCAAACGGCCAAACACAAACAGATGATGGAAGGTAAGTTGGATGTGTTTGCCTGGAGGGGATTAAATTCTCACGCCTTGATCGGGAAAGGGGGACGCTACGCTGCAATTTAATTATGGAGGAGCCTGAGAGACTTTGGAGCTCATCCCTCGCGGGTACGATGAGCTAGTATCCTTTTGGGCATCCGATTAGGCTAATCTGCAGCGCCCTAATTAGCCCTAAAAGGAAAGAGGTCGTGTATTGATGCAAGTAAGATGAGATTATGAATTTCTCTCCTAAAAAAAAATTTTAGAGAGCATCAGGAGACTGTCACTAGAAAGCCATCAGTACATATTTGTGATAGAAGCTTCTCAGAATGAATATTTAGTAGAACAATTGAAAGAAAGTGCACGAGAGAATTTTATAAAAAGTGTACACAATGGCCAAGACTCCCAGGAAAAACCACACGCATGGGGGGAAGAACTTGGAATCCTTTAAAGCCACAACTGCCCGAACAAAGGGTCAAGGGCGAGGAAAGGGAAAAGGCATGCTACCCGGCAAGGGAAAGATTGGTGGTAAAGGTAAGAAGAACTATACGGCAGAAAGAAAGTTTAGCTTAGAGTCTGAAGAGGAATCAAGTGACTCTTCGTCTAGTTTATCTGACGTATCTGATAACAATAGTAGGTATGATCTAGCAAGCAATTTCCATAATGTTCCTGTATTTGACTCTACAGATGAGTCTGACAACTCTAGCGATTCAGATGAGCATTCTAGTCAGTCAGAGGAGAAAGATGAAGAATACTGGAAAGCGACCAATGCTGAAGTGAATGCCATATTGGGTTCATCCTCTAGCGACTCCTCCTCTGACGATTCTTCTTCGTCTGATGGCGAACTAGATTATGTTCAGCTTACCAAAGAACACAAGGCTAGGAAAAACCTCAACAAAAATGCCCTTTCCAAATCCACAGAAAATGAATACGATATGCCCGACATTATAAAGAGCAAACATACAAAGACAACAAGACCAGCGTCTTCAACGAAAATAGATAGACACAATTTAAGTGATGAGGATCTTGGTGAGGAAGTTAAGCCTACCTCCAAGCAATCCAATCAATCAGAGCAATTAGAGAAGTTTGTCGACGAACCTTTCACTATCGAAGTACCCAAATTTAAAGAGGACGAAATCAACTCCGACAATGATTATGGCTTTGAAGAGGCGAAATTAATACGAACTCTTCAAAACGATAATGATGATCTGGAACTAAGAGTGAGACACACTGCAGTGGATAATAATGATGATGATGGAACGACTGGTGAAGACGATGACGAGAAGGATTCTTATGTGTTCTTAGACGAAGATTATTTACTGAAAGAAGAAGCAGACGCAATCCTTAAAGATTATGAGAACTATTCATTTCCAAGGTCCCCTACACTGAAGGATATAGACACGATTCAACCAAGAAGGGCGTCCTTTTTTGGTAAACAGAGTGATGAACTAGTCCTACTTTACGAACCTTCAAATGAACGGAAGAACCCTAATCAGGGAAATTCTCGAGATGTCTTTGAGAGTGACGAATTCCAAGAAGTTTTTGATAATTCTGATGATAGCAAGGAAAATGACAGTCATTCTTATCGAGACGACGATGATTACGAGGATGATCCGGGGTTCGACTACAATGATTTCAACCGATCTGGTGATGAGGACGATGAAAACGAGCAGGAAACAAGGTTTGACGACCCGTACTTTGTCGATTTTCCATTTTCCAGTCGAAACAGTATTCAAGCTGCAGTTGAAAGGGGATCAGACCAAGAACAAGATTCTGATGATGACTCGTATCTCTTTAATTACTTCTTTAAAGGTGAAGGAGATGACTCCTCTTCAGATGCCGTTGCTTCAGACGATGACGAACTAGAAGATGACCAAAAATTGGATGACAATGAAAGCAGTAACTCCACTGATGAAGATGAAGCTCTTCCCAAGACATCCAATAAAAAAATTGGTACCAAAATTGCAAAAGAAGTTTTGGCATCTTCGAAAGTGGATCCTATCCCTCCAGTGATTGGAATTTGGACCACCTCTGACTGTGGCAAACCCTTTGAGATTATTGATGGGTTTTCAATGCGTTCAGTATCGGAGAACAAGAATAATATAAAATCCAAACGGGTAGAACCTTCTGTAAAAGGTACAATTAGAGACCGTACAAAACCGAAGGGGAAGCAGACTGGCTCTGTTCCTCTATTGGACCTGGATGATTTACTCAATATCAGCGAATCAGACGGTGAATCTAAGGCTCTTGTCAATACACAGTTGAACATAGTAACTCAAAGCAATCAATCTGCTCCAAATGCAGGATGGGCTTTTATCGCCTCGTCTATCAATCCAAGCAATGTGCCATTATCCGCTTTCCGAAACAAAGGTATGGTTGTTGAAAAAGATACTAACCATTTAAGGAGGTATTCGTCTTCTCTACAGCATTTCAACAGCACCACTAGACGATTGAGTATGGCAAAGGATGATCGAGGACTGAAGGCGGGACATTCTTTAATTCCAAAAAAGGGTAAGAAGAAGAACAAGGTACTGGAGCAGGAAGTTGTTATGGCACCAGTAAAGTCCCTGAGATTCAAAACAGGATCTAAGAAAAAGTCAAAGAAGAGTGGCTTATCTGTAGAAACTGACGTTAGTAAGAAACGAATTCGAAGACAGAGTTTAGCAGAGGCGGCAGCGGAAGGATTAGTTCCCACCAAAGGTGGTCTATTCAACGAAGATACGTTGATAGAAGTGGAAGCATTATATGCCGATATTGGAAAGATCGATGAGCTGAGTTCCTTGCTAGGAATAGATCGTTGAATTAACCACTCCTTCGATAATTACCCTTTAGCTACTTTAGTATAAAAATAAAACAGTCATTAGTGCTAGGCTTTGTATTTGAGTTTCTATTTATCATCTTGCACCAGGTTCATTAACTTGGAGCTAACATCTAATTGAGTCTTAATGGCGGAGGCCAAGTAGTCAATCATCAGTGAGTCCTGAATATGAGAGCTTATGGAAGCGGAAAGCTCTTCCTTTGAAGGAGAGGTTGGAAGCGAAACTAAGTTGGTCAACAGGAAACGACCGATCTCATCGTTCTTTACATCTTTTCTATCCAGAGATCCTGAAATAACTTTGTCAACGTAATCTATAAGTTGGTCAATGGAGACGTCAAGTTTGTTGAGTTGTGAGATTAGTTGATTTGTGTCGTTTTGAGGTAATGAAACTTTGGGTTCCACAACGTTGTTCTTGAAATGAGCCAACAGACTTTCTTCGTTAGCAGAGTATATGACCTTGGTTGGGACTTCAGAGAACACAAAAGAACCAGCTTTTTCAAGGTCTAAGTGACTTGCTAGAGCTCCATAACATCCCACGGGGGAGGCAACGTAGGCCTTGAAAACTGGCTCTACGAAAGATCCGCTCTCGTCACATAACTGGATACTCAAGTATATGGCAGGGTACGGGTGTGTGCTATCTGGACCTTTTGAGAAAAAGTCATGGACCAGTCCGATAAAGTTGTCAACCTTGGAGTTAATGGAAAACCATCCTACGACGGAGTCTCTAGGGCTAGATTTCTTGTGGATGGCGATAAATTCACGCTGCGAGGAATCAATGGTGAATTCGTCTCCGTCTTCCGTGTGGGAAACTATGAAAGAGTCTTTGACTTGAACCTCAGTTGTCTCTTCAGACCGGGATCCCAAGAGGGTTCCTATGATACGACCATTCTTATTCTGGTCAAAGTAGCTTGATTCCAGGATTTGTAGCAGAGCCGAAGCATGTATGGAAACGCTCAGGGTGTTTGACCTGGGAGGCAAACTAAAAGCGGAGGCCAAATTCGGATTGACAATGTGAAGAGAGGCCACCATTTATAACGAATCTCTGTGTGTCGAAGGGTGTATTTCTTGATGAACTGGTGGAAAAAAAAAAAAAAAGAAAGAGAAAACCTCAGTATCGGGTAATACACTACACATCGAACAGCATCCAGAAAGGCCATGATGTCTATTATGCCTACCTAAAGGGTGATTTGGTGGTGGTTATCGTTTCTTACATTAAAGGACATAACGTTGTGATTATACAGTAAAGAAATAGAAGTAAGCGTTCTTCTAATTGATGATGTAATTTAGACTGCCCCGCATTTCAACAAAACTTTCCCTTGGGGGGACAGGGTGGCCATCGGCACCAGGGGAGGCTTTTTCTGGACTGAGAGGATAGGCTTTGGAAGGGGGATCTTTGAACAGATGCGTAAAACCAGTACACACCTTTTTGCTTTTTTCACAGTTGAAACAGAACGGCTTGCGTTCGTCACACTTGATTCGTCTTTTGCGGCAGGTCAGACATCCAGTTTTTGTACGCTTTTTGGGCAGTCTCTTGACGGGATCCTCGAAAGTCGCATCTACAGGTGACAGTGCTGGCGAAGCTAAAGGATAGCCAGCAGGTCCATTTTGGCTGATGAATAGAGAATTGTTGTTGCCAGGGCCGACGGATATTGAGGGTAGTCCTTGTGGTGGTGTCATTTGCTGTCCAGCAGCTGGAGGGCCATTTAGCGAAAATGGAATGTGTAGTAACATGGAATTAACTTGTGGTTGTAATTGACCAGCAGGAGGTTGTTGGAAAGGAACGGACGACATCCCAGAGCTTGAGCATGATAGTTGTCTGGGGGAAGCAAAATGGTAGTGCTGCTGAAGCTGCGGTGGATATTGTTGGCCTGGATATAGTGGTTGGTCTGTCCGCATACTGGACTGGGAATTCCAAGACCACCCAGGTGGACCATTTGCTGGCGGAAACTCCTTGGCGTGCTTAGACATGTTTTGATGTGTAGAACTGGTGGCTGATTGAGGAACAGTCATGTCTTCATAATGAGAGAAGACAGGATTAGTAACGGGTGTTGGCTTATCAGTCCAACTGGACAAGTTGAATGGAATGGTGTCTCGTCCTGTGTAGGAGATTGAGCGTGCCAACGAATCTATCGATGGTAGGAGAACGCCGGTCACTGAAATCCCCGACAAATTCTCGTGGGAAGAACCTGGGGTAGAATGTTTGGTAGATGTAGTGTATGAGTTTGGTGAGACTCTAAATTGAGATTGAGGATCTAATGGCGATGCAGTCCTCTTGACATAGTCCTTCGGAAGGACTGTACTTGAGTTCTCGCATCCGTCACCACTTGAGTTGGGCGGCGAAGGGAACTGACTTAAAGGTACCACCATACCTTAGGAGAGAAAGCAAGTTGGGGTGGGAGTGTTAATAGCAGCGAAAACTGGTACTAAATAAGCAATATGGCACTAAGTGGTTACTCAAATGGTTGACTTTATGGAAGTACAAGCGATGTTGAGCTAATAAGTGTCTTGGGTGGAATGTTAACTAAACTAAGTGTTTAGAAGGGCAAATTTCATATATAATGTACCGTACCAAGTCCAAATCCAAATCGAGGTGCTCCCTCGAGACCTCTATTATGTGGAGGGATACAATATGTAGACGCAAGTTTGAACACTTGCAGCAATTAACAAGAAACGCATGTATTGCAGCCGCATAACTGAGTGCCAGACTCAAACTAGGAAATTTTAGTACCCGAATTAGTACGTGTAGTTATACCAACATACGTCCACTACATTCACGTCGATGACACGCTAATGAAGTAGTTGGGAGCAACTCGGTCCGAACTAAGTCTCGTCACGAGCAGCTCGCATTAGAGTCAGGTTTCAAAGTTTTGATCAAGTACACGTCGAAGCAATTTCAGGTACACATATTCACCACAAATGGAATTCCAGTTGAAACACTCCTTGCAAGCCCTAGATTTCGGTTTGGAGACAGTCTCATCATCAAATTTGACGGTGCATGTGGGTCGCTTAAAATGGCGCAGACCTACGTCGGGTCAGCAAAGTGGTATCAAATACAATTCAAGACACAAGGATAGTGACGTACCAGAATGTGGATTGCATTTGAATTCTATCATATTTCATCCACTACGTGCCTGCAATGAAATACAAAAAGTCCTGTAGCCTCAAAACTGTAGCTCTCACAGTAGTATGCATATGCTGCCTGCATACCGTATGCATTCCTCAAATAAGAAATGCTTAGGATTTGAATTTGAATGTGTCCTACCCCCATCTCGAGCACAGTCATTACCAGTGGGGAAAGATAGCAACCGCAATCATCAAACATTCCAACACGCTGCTCGTATGGGGATGTTTTTGTTTTTAAAGTATTTAAACGAATATGCCTGATTGCCGATCTTCGGCAAGATAAAGTTGCGACTTTTGGTGGACAACACAGCCATACTGTAGCTAGCTGATCCCTTCTGCTTGGTGTTTGGCTGAAGCAGCAAATCTCATGATAACCGAGGTTTAAATTAAGGTACGCAAATGCACTTGATAATAAACAAATCAAAGTTAAGAGATGCACGCACTAAATTTACTAATACGCGGGATGTCGGTGCAGTACTTGTCGTAGGCCGAAATCATTTTTCCTGATTGCCTAATTCAGTCTCTAAACCACAAAAGCATTTTGATTCGCAGATGGCCTGATCGCCAAAAAACAGGCTAGGCTCTAACTTAGGACACCAGAGCCCTAATGACGTAGGCACCCTTTCGGTTCGACATGCGTGGCTGGTCGACGCCAGAAAGTTTTGCGCTAAGCTGGCCATATCGAGCTAGTTCTACATGCACCCTGCGTGGCAAGCAAATGCTATTATCTATTTTCGGTATTACCTAACTGTGGTTTCAAAGTGCTATCAGGTGGGGGGCAATCGGAACGTGAGTGGATAGCGAAGGAAACCGCTGGCTGGGGTCAGGTTTTCGTGTAGCAGAAGCGCGCGTTGCGATTGGCCGCGATAACTGAACGGACTATATTAACCGTAGATCGCATTTTTGACGGAGAACAAATCTTGATTTTTTGAAGACAAAATATATGTTTTTTTCTGGAAGCTCTTTCCACCAACGGTCAAGTGCATCCTACTGAGGATCTCTTCCAAAATTCCCAACAATAGGCCGAAATTGCTAAGAAAACGGACCTTTCAGCGATTAGTTCTGACTTATTATTCCGTCCTCTCCTTCCTTTCCTCGCGCCTAGCAATAAAGCTCCTCCGGAGGAGCTCCGTCTAGGGAAAAATTGCTGCCTTTCTGACTTTCGGACTAGCGCCAACCGCGAACCACACCACCGCACCATCACTGTCACCCGTCACAATTCATCCTCTCTCCTTATAAAGCATCTAATAGGTTCTCAATTGTTTGCCAAAAAAACTCATAGCATAGCCCAATTGATTACGAAAATGTCTCTTTCAAATAAACTTTCAGTCAAAGATCTCGATGTTGCCGGAAAGCGTGTCTTTATCCGTGTCGACTTCAACGTTCCCCTGGATGGTGACAAGATCACCAACAACCAGCGTATCGTTGCTGCTTTGCCAACTATCCAATACGTCTTGGACCACAAGCCAAAGGCCGTCATTCTGGCCTCTCATCTAGGCCGTCCAAACGGAGAGGTGAACCCAAAATTCTCTTTAAAACCAGTTGCTGCTGAATTGTCCTCCCTTTTGGGAAAGAAGGTGAATTTCTTGAACGATTGCGTCGGACCAGAGGTCGAGAAGGCTGTCAACTCTGCCACCGATGGTGAGGTGATCCTCTTGGAGAACTTGCGTTTCCACATTGAGGAAGAAGGTTCTCAAAAGAAAGATGGTCAAAAGATCAAGGCCGACAAGGAAGCTGTTGCCAAGTTCAGAAAGCAATTGACCGCATTGGCCGATGTCTACGTCAACGACGCCTTCGGTACCGCTCATAGAGCCCACTCCTCCATGGTCGGATTCGAATTGGAGCAAAGAGCCGCTGGTTTCTTGATGGCTAAGGAGTTGACATACTTCGCTAAGGCCCTAGAAAACCCTGTCAGACCATTCTTGGCCATCCTTGGTGGTGCTAAGGTTTCTGACAAGATTCAATTGATTGACAATTTGCTGGACAAGGTCGATTCCATCATCATTGGTGGAGGAATGGCTTTCACTTTTATCAAGGTTTTGGATAACGTTGCCATCGGTAACTCTTTATTTGACGAAGCCGGTGCTAAGTTGGTTCCTGGCTTGGTTGAGAAGGCCAAGAAGAACAACGTCAAACTGGTTCTTCCAGTTGACTTTGTCACTGCCGATGCCTTCTCGAAGGATGCAAAGGTTGGTGAAGCCACAGTTGAGGCTGGTATTCCAGATGGATTGCAAGGCTTGGATGCTGGTCCAAAATCCAGAGAGCTGTTCGCTGCTACTATTGCCGAGGCTAAGACTATCGTCTGGAACGGTCCTCCAGGTGTTTTCGAATTTGACAAGTTTGCTGAAGGTACCAAATCTATGTTGGCAGCTGCCATCAAGAACGCTCAGAACGGTGGAACTGTCATTGTTGGCGGTGGTGACACCGCTACCGTTGCTAAAAAGTTCGGTGGTGCTGACAAGCTATCCCACGTTTCCACTGGAGGAGGAGCTTCTTTGGAACTGTTGGAAGGAAAGGAGCTTCCAGGTGTAGTTTACTTGTCCAACAAGGCTTAATTAGTTCATATAGTTTGAATTCTGATTTCGATGACCCTGGCACAAACCGTAGAGTTCCGACGCCCGCTTTTGAGTTGTCCGTTTATTCACAATTAACATGATATTATTGCAATGCTGCTGCCGTCAATTCGTTGCAGTGGTGGTAAGGGGGACCTTCATGTAATGCAAAGGTATCCAGCGACTGTGCAAAGTTGACGTACGTATTGTGGTCAGATTTCCGGCCTCTAAAAGTTGGCGCACAGCGGATAACCACGTTGGGGGTCACGGTGGGGAAGCATGGACTTTCGCGGTTATCTAGGTGGGGGTTTTTGATCATACAAGTTCCTCTAGTAACGGCTGATGGCCTGGACCAGATAGTGAAAAGCACTCACATGCACATGAACAGAAACATGGACCTCTCCAAGTTTGTGCCTTTAACACATCAGGCTGCAGGACACCCTGACTTATTTGAATCTGAGGACTCGGCCCTGTTTGCCAAGCTAACGAATCGGAAGGAGATTGATTTTTATAGCAAGCTGAATTCTCATGTTTCTGAAGATAAACCATTAGGAAGTAGCTTGATTGACTGGGTTCCTCAGTTTATGGGGGTGCTGACCCCAGGAATCTCGCCTGACTTGAAATCTCAGGGTGCTCCTGTAGCTGCAGAGCTAGAGAAGAAGGCCTCCAAACAACCGAATACGGAGAAGGAGTACGTCTTGTTGGAAAACCTATTGTTTGGGTTTAGCCAGCCCTCAGTGTTGGATATCAAATTGGGAGCCAAACTATATGATGATGACGCTACAGATGATAAGAAGGAGAGACTGGGTAAAGTCAGCGATTCTACAACAAGTGGTAGCCTAGGCTTTCGAATATGCGGAATGGACATTAAGAAAACCGGGAAAGAAGTCCATGAAAAATGGACAGACTACGTGACAACTTACCAGGATGCTAACAAGGTTGAGTACGTCAAGTTTGATAAATGGTTCGGAAGAGCCTTAGATGTAGACTCGATACTGGAAGGCCTGGATTTGTTTTTCCACCATAATGCGCTGCCAGAGGAGTTGAGGAACATAATTCTGTCTAATACAGAGACGAGATTACAACTGCTATATAACTGTTTGCTGGAGGAGGAAATCCGGGTTATATCCGGGAGCCTACTAATCATCTTTGAGAACGATTCAGCCCGTTGGAAGAAGAAGGATAACCAAGATAGCATAGTTTTCCAGAGGGAGATTTACGACGATGATCAAGACGAGGACAACCACAGCGACCCAGACGATGAAAACCTCCTCCGGGAGAACTGCCCGCTGAGCAAATTGGCTTTAGTAGATTTTGCACACTCCACATTTGTTCCAGGGCAAAAATACGATGAAAACTTGGTTGATGGTTTGGAAAGCCTTCTACAGCAAATCTCTCACCTTAAAGATAACGAACATAGATAAATACTTAAACGACGGTACGACCCTCGGTCTAGCCCCAAGCAATCGTTCCTTCCAGCGGTACTGCGCCGCCTACCGCGAATATCCTTCCGAAGCAAAGTTTCTATGAAACCTGCCACTTTTTTTGTGTCAGTCCCTTAATTTATCTACCCTCTGTTCGGAACCGCATCAAATGAGTAATCAGTATAATCCGTATGAACAGAACCAGTCTTACGAGCTTCCCTCGTACAAGGGGAACAACAACGACGATTTTGTCAAGTTTATGAACGAAATTGCAGACATCAACGCCAATTTGGACAACTACGAAGAACTAGTCAAGATTATTGAGCAAAAACAAACCCAGCTCGTGAACGAGGTCAACCCAGACCAGGAGAACTCTCTTAAAAGACAGCTAGACTCCCTGATCAGTGAATCCTCGTCTTTGCAATTATCGTTAAAATCGAAGATTAAGAACGCTCAACAGCTGGCCATTGGTGACTCGGCTAAGGTGGGACAAGCTGAGACTAGTCGACAACGTTTTCTCCAAGCTATTCAGGACTACCGTATTATTGAAAGTAACTACAGAGAACAGCAGCGAGTGCAGGCCGAAAGACAATATCGTGTTGTTAAACCCGATGCGTCCCCTGAAGAGGTCAGAGATGCCATCGATGACTTGGGCGGCCAACAGGTGTTCTCAACGGCTTTGTTGAATGCTAATAGGAGAGGAGAGGCAAAGACAGCCCTTCAAGAAGTTCAATCTCGTCACAGAGAACTGCAAAGGCTGGAGAAGACTATGGCTGAGCTGACCCAACTATTCCATGACATGGAGGAGATGGTAGTTGAGCAGGATCAGCACGTTCAAGAGACTGAAAACTTGGTAGACACTGCCCAGCAGGACATTGAAAAAGCAGTCGGCCACACTGATAAGGCACTGACCAGTGCTAAGAAGGCACGAAGAAAGAAGTGTATCTGCTTCTGGATCTGTGTCCTTATCATCTGTATCCTTGCACTGATTCTTGGTCTGGGATTCGGTGTCGGAAACTGGGGAAAATAGAATGGCAAGAGAAGGCGGTGGATGGTAGCTAGAAAAAAACAACGGTAAAATTAGAAGAAAGAGAGGTAGAGTACGTTGTATAATTACAAAATCAAGAACAATTTTCTTAAAAGGTGTGGCACAAAAATGTAGGAAGGTGATTTAGTCCAACGATGACTTGGGAAGTCCATTATCGCCAGGTGGAGTAATCCTAAGATCAATTTACCAACACAAAGGTAATCTCTTCGGCATAGAGCTGAAATCTGTGAAGAGAACAGAGCCGTTGAAAAGAAGACATGATTCCCTTAAAAGAAAAGGAAAACAATCAATGCATTGGAATAATCAGGACTACAATAGGACTCCACTGAATCCTAAAAAGTCCTGTAAGGGGAAGAAAGGGAAAGAGGGCCAGAAAGTGTTCGTCTTATATATGCCCAATCTCCCATTAATTTTTTCATGAGTAGTGCACGCTGTATTGACTTTCTGTCATCCAGCATTTAACGTCCATCCACCATCCAACTTAGTGCGCGCTCATCAACCTTTCAACAGACCCAACATAACAGCCAGCTTCCCAACGCGTCCAGTTCGGAGTAGGCGTAGAGACCTATATTTTTTTAGGATATATTTGATAGCATAATCCCAGGCAAACCACATTACAAGTAATCATCTACTTTTAACCCATACAATGCGTCCAGAAGTAGAACAAGAACTTTCCCACGTTCTTCTGACTGAGCTTCTGGCCTACCAGTTTGCCTCTCCTGTCAGATGGATTGAAACCCAAGACGTTTTCCTCAAGGACTACAACACTGAACGAGTCGTTGAGATTGGTCCTTCGCCAACTTTGGCCGGAATGGCCTCCAGAACGATCAAGGCCAAGTATGAGTCCTATGATGCTGCTTTGTCTTTGCAAAGACAAGTTTTGTGCTACGCCAAGGATACCAAGGAGATCTACTACACTCCTGACCCGGCCGATATTGCTCCACCCGTCAAGGAAGAGGAAGCTTCTGCTACTGCTACTTCCTCTTCTGCTCCAGCTGCTGCTGCTGCCCCTGTTTCCGCAGCCCCTGCTGCCGCTCCCTCTGGACCTGTTGCTGAAATTCCTGACGAACCAGTTAAAGCTGCCCTCGTATTGCATGTTCTGGTGGCCCACAAACTGAAGAAGTCTTTGGATGCTGTGCCATTGTCAAAGGCTATCAAGGATTTAGTCGGTGGTAAATCCACTGTTCAGAACGAAATTCTTGGTGATTTGGGTAAAGAGTTTGGCTCGACCCCAGAGAAACCAGAAGACACTCCTCTGCAAGAACTGGCGGAACAATTCCAAGACACATTCCCAGGAAGTTTGGGTAAACAGACCGGTTCCTTGGTTAACAGATTGATGTCTTCCAAGATGCCCGGTGGATTTTCTCTTTCTGTTGCAAGAAAGTACCTTCAAAGCAGATGGGGTCTGGGCCCTGGAAGACAGGACTCAGTCCTCCTAGTAGCTCTTGTTAACGAACCTGGTGCTCGTTTGTCTTCTGACGGTGAAGCCAAGGAATTCTTGGACTCATGTGCCCAGAAATACGCTTCCAGTGCTGGTATTACTTTGGCTCAAGCTGCTGCTGGTGGTGCTGGATCTTCTGGCTCCGGTGGTGCCGTTATCGACGCCGAGGCTTTCGAAGAACTTACTAAGGACAACAAGGTACTTGCCAGACAACAACTGGAGGTTCTTGCCAGATATCTCAAATACGACCTTACCAAGGGAGAAAAGTCTCTCGTCAAGGAGAAAGAAGCTTCCAGCCTTTTGCAACAGGAGCTCGATTTGTGGGCAGAAGAGCATGGTGAATTCTACGCTCAAGGTATCAAGCCCGTATTTTCTCCTTTGAAGGCCAGAACTTACGACTCCTACTGGAACTGGGCTAGGCAAGATGCTTTGTCAATGTACTTTGACATTATCTTTGGTAAGTTGACCGATGTCGACAGAGAGACCGTTTCACAATGTATTCAATTGATGAACCGTTCCAACCCTACATTAATCAAGTTCATGCAATACCACATTGACCATTGTCCAGAATACAAAGGTGAGACTTATCAATTGGCTAAATCTCTTGGCCAACAATTGATTGACAACTGTATTCAAGTTGCCAACCAAGATCCAGTCTATAAAGATATCTCTTACCCAACTGGTCCTCAGACTGAAGTTGACAGCAAGGGTAATGTTGTTTACAAGGAAGTCAACAGAAAGAGTGTCCGCAAATTGGAACAATATGTTTTTGAAATGTCTCAAGGTGGTGAATTGACCAAGGAGGTTCAACCAACTATACAAGAAGACTTGGCTAAGATTTATGAGGCTTTGAATAAACAGGCTTCCACTGAGACTCAATTGGAATTCAACAAACTGTACAATTCTCTAATCGAGTTTGTTGAAAAATCCAAGGAAATTGAAGTTTCGAAGTCTATCAACGCTGTCCTTGCTTCTAAATCCTCTGATAGCGATAGCAGCGCAGAGATCTCTTCACTGTCTGAGAAAACTTCTATTGTTGACCCTGTTTCTGGTGGCATTCCACCAGAGACAGTGCCCTTCTTGCACTTAAGAAAGAGATTGCCGTCTGGTGAATGGGTGTTCGATAGAGACACTTCGGCTCTCTTCTTGGACGGACTTCAGAAGGGTGCAGTGAATGGTATCTCTTACAAGGGTAAGAACGTTCTTATTACTGGTGCTGGTGCCGGGTCTATTGGTGCTGAAGTTCTTCAAGGTCTGATTTCGGGTGGTGCTAAGGTTATTGTTACTACCTCTAGATTCTCCAAGAAGGTCACTGAATACTACCAGGACATGTATGCCAGATTCGGTGCTGCTGGTTCTTGTCTGATCGTCGTTCCATTCAACCAAGGTTCCAAGCAAGACGTTGAAGCCTTGATCGATTACATCTATCGTGACATTAAAGATGAAGGTCTTGGATGGGACTTGGATGCAATTATTCCATTTGCTGCAATTCCTGAGGCAGGAATTGAAATTGATGGAATTGGTTCCAAGAGTGAATTAGCTCATAGAATCATGTTGACAAACTTACTGAGATTGTTGGGTGAAGTCAAGAAGCAGAAATTTGCTAGGGCTATTAACACTAGACCTGCTCAAGTTATTCTTCCTCTTTCCCCCAACCATGGTACTTTTGGCTCAGACGGTTTGTACTCAGAGTCCAAGTTGGCTTTAGAGACTTTGTTCAACAGATGGTACTCTGAATCATGGAGTGAACAGCTCACTGTTTGTGGTGCCATTATCGGTTGGACCCGTGGTACCGGTTTGATGTCAGGTAACAACATTATCGCTGAAGGTATTGAAAAGTTGGGAGTTAGAACCTTCTCCCAGAAGGAAATGGCGTTCAACATCTTGGGTTTGATGACCCCAGAGTTGACTGAGATGTGCCAGAATGGCCCAGTTGTAGCCGACCTGAATGGTGGTCTGCAGTTCATTGAGAACTTACGTGAATACACTGCACAGCTGAGAAATGAGATCTATGAAACCTCTGAAGTCAGAAGAGCTGTTTCGATTGAAACTGGTATCGAAACTAGGGTTGTCAATGGAGAGAACGCCGATGCCCCATACCAGAAAGCCACAATCGAACCAAGAGCTAATCTGAAGTTTGAGTTCCCACCTTTGAAATCTCATAAGGAAATTCAGGACAAGTCTCCAGGTTTGGAAGGCTTACTTGACTTGGAAAGGGTGATTGTTGTCACCGGTTTCGGTGAAGTATCTCCTTGGGGTAACACCAGAACCAGATGGGAAATGGAAGCTTTTGGTGAATTTTCCATTGAAGGTTGTTTAGAAATGGCTTGGATCATGGGTTTTATCAAGTACCACAACGGTAACTTGAAGGGTAAGCCATACACCGGTTGGATTGATGCCAAAACCAACGAGCCAGTTGAGGACAAAGATATCAAGAAGAGATACGAAGAGGAGATTTTAGCACATGCTGGTATTAGATTGATCGAGCCAGAGCTCTTCCGTGGTTACAACCCAGAAAAGAAGGAATTGATTCAGGAAGTTGTTATCGAACAAGATATGGCACCTTTTGTCACAGATGAATCCACTGCACAACAATACAAGTTGCAACACGAAGATGCTGTTGACATTCTCAAGTCCGAAGAATCTGACGAGTACACGGTTACTTTCAAGAAGGGTGCTCGTTTGTTTGTTCCTAAAGCTTTGAGATTTGACAGATTGGTAGCTGGACAAATTCCTACAGGATGGGATGCTAAGCGATACGGTATTTCTGAAGACACAATTTCACAAGTTGATCCCGTCACATTATATGCTCTAGTTTCTACCATTGAGGCATTGTTATCTGCTGGTATTACTGATCCTTATGAGTTCTATAAGTATGTCCATGTTTCTGAAGTCGGAAACTGTTCCGGTTCTGGTATGGGTGGTGTTAGTGCTTTGAGAGGAATGTTTAGAGACAGATATTCCGACAAGCCTGTTCAAAATGATATTTTGCAAGAATCTTTTATCAACACCATGTCTGCTTGGGTTAATATGTTGCTTTTGTCTTCATCCGGTCCAATTAAGACTCCCGTTGGTGCTTGTGCCACTGCTGTGGAATCCGTTGATATCGGTGTTGAGACCATTTTGTGTGGAAAGGCTAAGATTTGTTTAGTTGGTGGTTACGATGACTTCCAAGAAGAAGGTTCCTTTGAGTTCGCCAACATGAACGCTACCTCAAATTCTCTTGATGAGTTTGAACATGGTAGAACCCCTCAAGAGATGTCTCGTCCGGCCACTACAACCCGTAATGGATTTATGGAGGCTCAGGGTTCAGGTACTCAAGTTATCATGAACGCTGAGTTGGCAATTAAGATGGGTGTACCAATTTACGCTATCGTTGCCTTAACTGCCACTGCAACTGACAAGATTGGTAGATCTGTACCCGCTCCAGGAAAAGGTATTTTGACCACTGCTCGTGAGCACCACGGTTCTCTGAAGACTAAGTCTCCAAAGTTGGACATCAAGTACCGTACCAGACAACTAAACAAACGTAAGGACCAAATCAAACAATGGGTTGAAGACGAACTTGAGTACATTAGAGAGGAAGCTGCAGAGTTGGCAAATTCTGATACTAAGTTTGATGCTGTCTCTTTCGTTTCAGAGCGAACTGAAGAGGTTAATAGAGAGGCTACCAAACAGGTCAAGATGGCCCAACAAGAATGGGGTAACGAGTTCTGGAAGAACGACCCAAGAATTGCTCCTATACGTGGTGCCCTGGCTACTTTCAACTTGACTGTTGACGATCTTGGTGTTGCTTCTTTCCATGGAACTTCTACCAAGGCCAACGATAAGAATGAGTCTATCACCATCAATAAGATGATGCAGCACTTAGGTAGATCAGAGGGTAACCCAGTGTTTGGTGTTTTCCAAAAATACTTAACTGGTCATCCCAAGGGTGCTGCTGGAGCTTGGATGTTGAATGGTGCTATCCAAATTCTGCAAAGTGGTATTGTTCCAGGTAATAGAAACGCCGACAACGTTGACAAAATTTTGGAAGACTTTGAATATGTCTTATACCCATCAAGATCTATTCAAACCGACGGTATCAAGGCTTGCTCTGTTACTTCTTTCGGATTTGGCCAAAAGGGAGGTCAAGTTATTGTCATTCATCCTGACTACCTGTTTGCCTCTTTGGACAGTGAAACCTTTGAGGAGTATAAGACCAAGGTTGAAGCTCGTTACAAGTCCACTTACCGGTACATGCACAATGCTATTATCAGAAATACCATGTTTGTTGCTAAGAGTGATCCTCCATACACTGATGAACTTGAACAACCTGTTTACTTGGACCCATTGGCCCGTGTCAACAACTGTAAGAAGAATCCAAGCAAATTGGTCTTCATCAATGCTGATGTTCAATCTGATCAGAACTTTGTTGGGAAATCTGCCAATGACACTGCCAAAGTTATTAGCAGTCTGACTAGCAATGTCACATCCGGTGGTAAAGGTGTTGGTGTCGATGTTGAGCTAATTTCAGCTATCAACAACGAGAATGACACTTTTATCGAGAGAAACTTCACTGAAAACGAGATCTCTTATTGCGCTTCGGCTCCATCTTCCAAGTCATCTCTTGCTGGAACCTGGTCTGCTAAAGAGGCTGTCTTCAAGGCTTTGGGTGTCGAATCCAAGGGTGCTGGTGCTTCTCTAAAGGACATTGAGATTGTCAGGGACAGCAAGGGTGCCCCAACTGTTGTACTACACGGGGACGCCAAGTCAGCCGCTTCTGCTGCTGGTGTTAAGAACGTCAAAGTGTCTATTTCTCATGACGACGTCCAGTCAGTAGCCGTTGCTATCAGTGAGTTTTAGTTGGTTGGTTAGTTAGTTAGTTTTAAGTGTTTTTCGAAACAATATAATATTGATTTACCATAGTAATTACACACATTTGGACCAGCAAATTGGATTTTAACAATAAAGTGAAATAAAAGAAAAAAAGTATAGTCACAACAGTTGAAACACCCAAAAAAACCCATATAAAAATCTCTAATCCCAATTTTCCTTGTTTTTTTTTCTTTTCCTGTTGAATGTCAGTGTTCAGACAGATTGTAAGTCCATTAAGGCCATCACGGCAATCTCCTCCTTTGAGTTGCTGGCTGTAGAGGCAACGTTGGTTTGGGGCGATCGAATGAGGTAGGGGGTCGGAGGAGTTAAAACAGAGCCTCTGCGGAGCGAAGCAGCTCCCATCGACTCCCAATCCTCCTCATCAGTCTCGGAATGATGGGTGTTTGGTGGGGCATTTGGGATGTTGTTTACAGAGGAAGTACTGTGTCGTGCAGTTGAGGCATTGTTGGAAGTGGAGCTGTAAACAGCTCCTGGGTTTCTAGTTGGTGAAAGGGCGGTTCTAAGGAAGGATTGTCGGCTCAATGAAGAAGCGTTTGAAAACGAAGCCCTCGGTCTTCTTCTGATACCAAAACTGTCTGGAATGGCAGCAGCATCCAAACCTCCCTCCAAAGAGTTCCCGTCTAAAGTTGCTTCAATTGGGTTAGCATTGAAAGAGTTGAGACGAGACCGTCTCGGTTTGTGAATCCCACTTCGAGGCGTGGTCAAGTGACTAGAATGACGACGCATCATTTGCTTGATAGGAACCCTAGATGAAAATTTGGATTCATCATCGAAAGAAAACACCGCCTCATCATCAGAATTGTCATCCTCATCGATAGCGTTTTCATTGTCGTACAGATCATCATCGGAGGACGTGGAACTTTCGATTGCTTGATCAAGAGAGGATTGTCTTGCTTCAACAGAGTTCTTCAAGGAACCAAAATGGGGAGAAAGCGGCAAATTGACATTATGAGGGTCATTCGCTGGATTTGTAATCGACTCCCTTCTGACATTCCAGGAGGAGGAAGTGCCCTTCGCTGGATTATCCAAATAAGAGGGTGATGAGCTCTTCTTTTTAAATTCACGCTGTTCTCTTTTAGATGCGGAATGGTCGCCGGATGACTGTTGTTGTTGCTGGGCAGCTCGGAGTTTTTCCAACGCTGTTTGGTGGTCAACAACCTTCGCAGCCCATTGACCCCAGCCAACTTTCTCAAAAATACAATTGGACTCCACATCTCCAGAATCTAGTGCCGATATTATCAGTCTTCTTTGCTTAGATAACGAGAGATACTGGAACCCAGATATTTGTTTTGAAAGGTGTGCGGTTATGTGTCTAATTGGCAAAGGTCCATTTTCCATCAGTAAGCTGGCCAGTCTAGCTGGAGTCACCTGTTGGGCGGCAGCAATTCCCTCGGGAGACGAAGTGGACAGTAAAACGTGTTGGTCCTTGGATTGCTTCGATTTGAATGGTTTGTCGTGTTTAGTTTCAGACTTTGAGTCATAACTTGGGGATACTTCACGAGAATCGCTCATTGTTTCAGAGGTTGGAAGCACAAAATATCACCAACGATTGCGGTATAAAAAGTTTGTGGTTGACTTGTTTTGCTAATTAACAGAGGCGTTCGTTTGGATTGAATTGCTGTAACTGATAAGTGTTAACGTCTAAAGTTAATCTGTGGGTACACAGTTGATATTGGCTAATTTCGCTCATTGCTTACAAAGATGTGTCCAAATCGAGGGTGCGCCAAGGGGCGTGAAAAAGTGTTGCTTCCTCCCTTCCGGCAGAGAAAAGCCACAAGGAGATTGCAACGCGTTAGGAGGTAGACCAAATCGACGAAATCGCTGCGGGAAGTCGCGATATATCTCCA
The DNA here is from genome assembly GCA_023213065.1 of Komagataella ulmi. Lineage (NCBI taxonomy): Eukaryota > Fungi > Ascomycota > Pichiomycetes > Pichiales > Pichiaceae > Komagataella > Komagataella ulmi. The sequence continues at coordinate 1,983,462 of JAKWAZ010000001.1, forward strand.
GGATGATTCTAGTTTCACTGACAAAGTTAGAATGGTTGGTGCACTCTGTGCAGAGTGAGTTTCCAGGTTCACATGGTTCAGATGCAATATCCGTTTTGAATAAAGTGTCTCCCGAAGAACCTTCAATACCACTAAATACATTCCGAAATGTTTATTCTACACTTCTTACACATGATGCTATCCATGGGTTACGGATTCTCGATATAGCCTCGGACGTGACTGGGAATCCAGCCAATCAATTTATTTCACTGGAGGTTCTGCAAGCTCAAGGAGGCTTTTAACTTAGAGAGCAGGGAACTTTTCATCAAAGTTGATTTCTTTCTTGGCTGGACCAGCATTGGCACCTCCACGGGCACCACCACGAGCACCTCCACGGGCGTTTCCTCTGGCGTTTCCACGGGCACCTCCACGAGCACCACCACGAGCACCACCACGGGCACCACCACGGCCTCTGTTAGAAGAGTCTCTTCCTCTTGGTTCTGGCTGAGCATCGGCGAAAGTAGCCTCGAAGTCAAGAAGGTTCTTTTCCTTCTTTCTGGAGTTCTTCTTGGAGGCAGCAGAATCGGCTTGTGGCTTGGACTCCTTGACGATGACCTCACCAGGTCCCCATTTGTCTTCAGCACCAGCGTTAGCAGTACGCTTGGAAGTGGCCTTCAAGGCATCAGCAGAGAGCTTCAACTCAGCAAAGTAATCGGCATACGACTTGACAGGCTTGGTAGAGACTTGTGGCTCACCTTCTTCAGCCTCGGCTTCGGCGTCAGCGGCACCAGCCAACTCACTCTCCAACTCCTGGTTGTCATCTCCCCATCCCTTCTTGATCTTCTTTGCGGTGTCAGACTTTCCGGTTCTGTCTTGACGGTCGGTACGTGGCTTGGAAGAACGTTGCTTAGCTGGAACAGGTGGCTCTACAATTCTGTTGGTGTTCTTCTCTCTAATGGCAGCCTCGTTTCCGGTAGGCTGAGGACGGTTTTTTCTAGCACGGTCCTTGGTGGCAGAAGGAGGAGGAACATCGGCCTTCTTGGAAGAGGTGTTCTTCTTGACGATTTCCTTGGTCACCAGAATCTCAGTTTCATCCTCGACATCGTTACCCAATAGGGCAAAAAGGTTCTGAAAAGTTAGTCAATTGTCTGCTGTCTTACAAAGCTTGATGTTGTAGAGTAGTACATACCTTGTTGTTGGACATCTTGTGAACTTCCAAATAAAGAATACGGTAATAGTCTTGGGTTTTCTCTTTTTTTTTCCAACAGTTTTTTCGTCCATCGCTGCCCACCCGAGGGTGATTGTGGGGAGGCGTGTAAAATTCGGTCCGTTCCCCAAATTACGCTAGTGGTGTCATGATACTATTGTAGCTTACCGTGATGTCTGAATATTAATCATCTCATTGAACTATCTAGTTATTTGGTGGCCTTGTCAGTTGCCAGCTCTTCCTCCTTTTCGGAAATGTAGACTGAGCCTACACGGCTGAAGAATGCCTTGATTGCCGAGCGGAACACGGATGGAAGACTCTTGTCTAAGATTCCTAACACCAACTCATACATGGCAGGACAAAAGGCGATGAAATCTTTTTCATCTAGCTCTACAAATCCTTGCAAGATCTCAATTACAACAGGCCGCCATGTACTGATGTTACGCTGTTGTGTGACATCGTCCAGCTTGGTGTATCGTTCCACAATGGCAATCCACATTGGAAGCAATGACTGCGTAATCATTTCTTTCTGTTCCTCGGATATATTATCATCGCAATATAGTCTTAGCATTATGCTGAAGTAAACTGCACTTGCACTTGTCTCTTGCTTTAGCAAATTGGGAACATTGTCGATAACCCCTCCGTTGAAGAAACGGACACGTAGATTGTAGTCATCATTGAAATCCCTTGCAAATTCATAACTTTGATTCAAGAATTTGGATAGCCTAATTACGTTCTCGAATGGTATCTCGTCATAGAACCCATCATCATCAAATAGCTCAGCCATAGTTTCAATTAGCAATAATTGCAAAACACATTTGACAACTATTGTGGACTTGTTTGAACTTTTGCCATTCACAACAATCGAGTTGACGTCTCCGTTTCCATTTTTCGAGTTTGCATTAGCGTCGTCAAATAGTTCCTTGGGAAGTGTCAAGTCGAACAATCGTTCAAAACAGTCAGTAATCTTATCCCAGAGTTCTGGAGTGAATTTTTTTGCATTTTGCACAATCAATTGTTCTAGACATGATCTTCCAATTCGTGCAATTGTATCATTCTCCTGACAGATACATGAGATCAACAATTCTAAGTACCCGTCCAACATGCGGTTCAGAGTGTCGAAGTAATGGGTGAAAAGGGCAACCATATTTCTTAGTGCTTGAATCAGTGTGGTAGACAACCACACTGAGATATCATCCTGAGTGTCAAACTGACTGACCTGCCAATGCTCACTTAGAACTTTAAAGATGGGGAACAACAGTTCGTTGCAAATTTTATCCCAAAATGAAGGGTCAAAGTGACCTCCGTTCTGAACTAAAGCGTCAAACATGTAGTTCAGTGCCCTAGATCTCACTTCCAAATCATCTCCTGTCATAATAACATCATGAAATCCGAAGAGAATCGGGAACCAAAGTTGGACCATTACTTCATCGTCCACCTTATTACTTTCATCCAGAGTATAATCTGACACTCGATTGATCAATTTCTTTAAATCTTGTAAAGCATGCAAGCTAATTTTCTGGAATCTTTGATTTTTAGCTAATGCTGTTAGTGTGTGTACAAAACTTTCAAAAGTTCCCTGCTGCAATGTGTCATCCAACTTTCCTTCATTAATTAGTGCTGTTAGCTTATAGGACTTCATGACAATTGATTCGCTGTAATCTCCAGCTGCAATAGTCAAAGTCTCAAACATGGTTGTCCAACCAGATCGGATTTTATCAGCTTTAGTTTGAACCATATTTCCCAGGCAGTCTAAAATCATATCTTTAACTTGCTCAGATCCGGTGTGGCCAATGATGAATTCAAAGGGCTTCAAGAATTCTTTTTGAAACTTGAAGTGAGCCAGCTCTTCGATGTCAAAAAATCTCATTGATAGTTGTCGCAAAGAGTCTAACGCAAAAAATACAATAACAGTATTGGAATGTGTACCAAACCTATTGAATGTTTCTCCCATAATAGCCCACAGGTTAGACCATTGAAAACGGATACGTCCCATATTATAGTAACAGACGTCGACCATCTTCTGTAAGGAAAACATTCTTGGACTCTCACTTTTACCTGATGATTCTATCTCATCTGAAGATACTTGACATAGAGCTTTCACAAAATCAATAATTGCATCACCCGAAATCTGTGAACTGTGAGAGAAAATCTTATCCATGGCTACAGTCAGTTCCGTAGATGTAATCAATGGAACTATGCTTGGTTTTAACTTCTGATTTTGATAGTGTTCATATGCCTGCTCCGATAGAGTTTTTTGTTTGCCAAACGGTGAAGAAAAAAATGTACTAGTAGTGCTACGGGTTCTAACACTGTCCAAAGAGGCTCTATTTACCATCCGAGCAATTGAGATATCTGGAACAACGCCAGAATCGATTCCTTGAGCTAACAACTGGATTCTCTCAATCTGAGACACAGAGAGTAAAATCTCTTTCCATGAACCTCTTAAGTGATCGCCTTCAGTCACCGCAACGTTCAGCAATGCGTGTATAGCGTCAACATTTTTTGGGGAAATCTCCTCAACGTTATGAAGGTTACCAAATTGAACCAACGCGCTCACAAAAGAACTTCTAGCGTTTTCGATATCAAACGTACAGGACAGATGGATTGCCAGCTTTATACCCTTTATGCAGAGCTTAGTTGTGTCCTCGTCGTCGTATTCTTTAAAAGGAGGAGTCAGTCCTGCAAATATTGACATCCATAACGTATGAAACATGTAAAGAACATGGTCGGCTTGTTTAGTTGCGTAATAGTATACGATATTAGAGTTTGGAGCTTCTTGCCCAAATGATTTGAAGACTTTCTCAGTATTCAGAGTAAGTTCCTTGGAAAGCTGCATGTATTGTTCCCTTTCTTGATTACGGAAACTGAATAATCCAGATACAGGTTCGGGCTGAATATTTCCAGCCAAAAGGGCAGCCTGCTGTTCACTTTGAAGCTTGATTTCATTGCTTTGAATTTCGTAGTAAATTTTGCTCAAAAGTGTTTCAGGTAGATCCTGACCATCATCAATGCCCGCGTTGTTTCGGATGAAATCTTGAAGACTCATTCGTCTTTTAACTTGAGCTGAATGCTGGTCAGTGTTCAGCAAGATAACAGAGTATGCAAGAACATAAGGTACATCAGCATTTGCGAATGTTCCAGGATTATTCAAAACAAATCGTTCAGCAAACTTCAACATGAAACGATCAATTTTTTGTGATTCACCTGGTAACCTGAAGTTTTGAAGAAACGTTCTCATAGCCTCTACAAACTCCAATCCAGAAAAGTCCATGAGATCAACAAAATCATGCATTATAGTAATGTTTTTCTCGTCGCCTTCACCCAAGTATTCACCAATCTGAGTTTTGTCCAGGCCATCAGTGTAGAGTAAAAACTTAGCGATCTCTTGGGGAGAATCATCCTTGATGAAGCCACTCCCGATAGCTTTGGCAATTCCAATTTTTGGTTTGTAGTTAAAGGCCTTGACACAGGAAAAAAGGGCTGTTTTTCTTTGCTTCTGCGTGTCAAACTTTGCAGGATCTTGTGGGATTCCAGAGGTTTCAGAAATTTGAGTAGCAGATTCGGATCTTTGAGATAGTACTTCATCCTCCCCTGCTCCGTTCACGGACAAAGCTGTATCCTCTTCTGATTCAACAACAGCCTGTTTGGCGATACTGTCAACCCAAGTAGAGAGGGATTGCAAGACCAGGACCACGCACTCAATTGATTCAATCACGATTGCATACTCTCCTGGAAAGTTATATGAAGCTTCCGGATCTGGAACGTTGGCTCCTAATTTCTTAATGGATAGCATCGGAGATTGTTTAAGACTGTATACAGCAAGTGATCGCGTTAAACTTTCTTTGTAGTTAATCTTTTGTTGTTGTGATATCTCGACGCGAGTTAACGAGAATTTAGTCAAATAGTCAATAAGACCTTCACAAAGACTTGGCAACTGCGAATCACAATCATAATTCAAGTATAGTTCAATGACGGCCTTGGGATCATGGAACAAACGATTCATAACCGCTAGGAAGTATCTCTTTTGGTGGGTGGCAGATGACTTCATTTCCAAGACTGGGAAGTAAATTTCGTCGATAAAAACGGCAATCTCACGTTTAAACTCAAATCTCAATTTGGACAGAATAATCCAAAAAATCTCTAGAGATATTTCATAAATAGGTGCCAACGGAGAGGCAGCGTTGCGGGACAATGAAAGACAAAGATATTGTTTGATGGCATCAATCAAGGTCGTGTTTCTCTCCTGATTAGAAGTTGTCAGCATCACTCTCTTGTTTAAAAAAACGCCAAGATGATCTTGGAGAATGGTATGGATAATGTGTAGAGATAGAAGTTTTGACCTTAGTTCATGAGACCTCATGTCAATGCTGTTCACCTCGATTGGTTTCACAGAAAGTTTGCACATTGCTCTAAATATCAAAAAGGCATCCTTCACAGCCAGCTCTTTGTCTTCTCCAATAGCTTTATTGGCTTCTGCAACTGCCAATTCATCACCAGCTGTGAGATTTTCAAGGTTCTCTAAGGTTAATTTTGGAGCTTGGGCTTCGGGCAAAACCTGAGATTCGATATCAGAAGTCGGAATATTATTGACATTTGAGAAACTTCCAGATTTGCTTGGAAGAACGCCGTTGCTCTTATCGTGACGATGTACCCTTTCGAAAATTATATTGAATATCTGAGTCAGACTAGCCTGAGCAACTCCTTGGTTAGCTGGTGAAAGTGAAAGAATGAAGATATTGTAAATTTGTCTAACCGCCCTTAGGAGAACAGCACCATGAGCAGCCATGGTTTCACTCAATACAGCAGCCATGAGTACTTTAACAACTTGGAGCTCAACTTTCTCGTTAGTTCCCTCACCTTCAAAACACTCAGCTATAGTTTCAATCGCTATATCAATTAGAGGAACTGTATCGCCGTTTTCATATGGAAGCGCAGTCCCTTCAAGAGCGGCCTGGTCCATTTTTGTTTGCGTGCGTAAAATATTGGTCCAATATTGGAGCATATCCTTGGGCACGGACGACTCTGGTATTTGCGGTTCACTAAACACGTTAAATGTGAACATCTTGCCAAGGCAGTCCAACGCGGTGACCTTTATGTCCACTGTTTTTGATTGGCAAGCCAGATTTAAAGGTTCAAAAATCTCAATGACCTCGGGAACGTCACCGCTATTCAATTTTTCAATAATCCGAGAACATTTAACTTTCAAATCAGCATCCTTTTTGTGACATTTGCTCACAATTTTTTCAAATGAGGACTTAATGAAACCAATTGTAGCACTTCCCATCTGTGAAGAATTTATTGTGGAAGCTGACGCTGTTCGTCTATGGACATTAGCTGAAGACGCCACTGCTGAAGGTTCTGGGTGCAATGCATTCTCAGCAGGGTTCTGGTGTTCGTTTTCATGTTCATCGGCAGATGCTCCTTCAAATTGGAGTTCTGGAGTTTGTTCTGGAATAATGGGAGGCTCTTCTGTATTTGGAGTGCTCAACTCTGGCTCTGGATCTTTTGCACTTGTCTCAGACATTGGGCAGTAAGATTCAAAGAAAGAAAGGACAAATTTGTTCTTAGCAGGAAAATAGACAAATTAGACAATAGGCGCAATGGAAAATTTCAGCTTGCTTAATATACGTCGACAAATAGCAACAATCTGACCTTGAATTTGACTTTTCACCTCAACCTTTGTGGTATGGGAGAGAAGTTGTTTCCAGATTGGAAGACCACAGCCAGGTCGCGAAAATGGCCCCGGACGGGTTAGTGCAAGGGGGTTGATAGATGCATAGATAGATTATGGAGAGATTGGGAGATTGCTGATCAAAGATAGGGGCAGGGGAAGGCGTAACAGTAGACAGCAAAGGGAAAACGAATTTACCAGCGGAATGTCAGCTGAAAGGTGCAAGGAATACAAGATGGCTCAAAAGAATTACTAGACACTGTCATCTAGTGTAGGAGGAGCGGTCGGCTACGATACTGGTAGGTACTAGTACACTCTGCAATCAGTTTTTATTATAAATTTATACAATCAGATCTCCCAAGTACGTCCTTGGACGTTCTTGAGCTCATCCTGTGTCATAACTTTTCCGGTTGTGAAGTATCCAGCGGCGATCTTGGCATCAATTTCTACCCGAGAATCTGGTGGAATCATCTCATCTGGGATAGGGACTCTTTCTTTAATGGTAATTCCTTGGTCCACGATTGCATCATACTTCATGTTGGACATTGATAGCATTCTATCAATCTTGGTAACACCCAAGAAATGCAAGATATCGGGCATCAAAGCCTGGAATCTCATGTCTTTGACTCCGGCAATGCACTCTGTCCTGTGGAAATATTCTGCTGCTGTGTCACCCCCTCTCTTACGGGCATTGTAAACTAGGTACTTGGTAACCTCTCCAAGGGCTCTGCCCTCCTTTCTAAAGTAAATGACCATTCCAGAACCGCCATTTTGTGCCTCCTTTGCAGCTTCAACTATTCCAAAAATCAAATAGGGACGACAGGTACAAATGTCAGAACCGAAAACATCAGAACCTGAGCACTCGTCATGCACTCTCAAAGCTAACTTTTTAGAAGGATCAGAGACGAACTTTGGGTCTCCAAAAATGTAAACGGTCAAACCCCCAATTGGTGGTAAGAATACTTTGATATCTGGTCTGGTAATCAATTCTGGATACATTCCATTGGTATCTTCGAACAGAGCACGGCGAAGAGTACCTTCAGAAATGCCGAATCTCTTTGCAACTCCAGGCAAATACCAAACTGGGTCTACGGCAAGCTTGGTGATATGCAAATCACCGTTACTGTTAACACAGACTTCGCCATCAACCTTTAAGTTACCCTTAGCAACTTCTTCTTTTAATTCGGTCAATTGCAAGTTTGCCTTTGTGATAGAGATGGTGGGTCTGATTTCGACGCCTTCCTTCTCAGATACATCCGAAAACAACCATGGTGCAAGGTGGCCAAATGGGTCCATGGCAACAATCTTTTCTACACCAGACCATTGGGGTTGTTGAGGGAAATCGACAGGTGGCTGGGCATTAGTGTAATCGGCTTTGTGATTCAGTTTCAACTGTTTGGAACCGACTGCCAACGCATGGTAAATGGAGTATGGCCCAGCATGAGCTCCAATTGCATTGTGTTTGTACATCCCGTTACCGTATCTAGAAGGTGTGATTGGACCTCTACTCAACGGGTTTGAATGGCCCCAAGCCAAAGGAATTGGTTTTACTTCTGGGTCTTCAGCATAGGTGGTCAATTGAATCTTACCGTAGCCGAACAAGCCGTCAGCTGAGTAGTCTATAGGCTTCTCGTTGATAAGCTCGAGTGGTTTGTGCGTACACTTGGCATCGTGAAGATGCTTATCGATAGTAGTGGACATTTCCTAGGACTTAATGGATAGTAAGGTAAAAGACAGGAAACGAATAGTCAAATAGAATAATAATAAAATGTATTTGGGGGGTAGTCGTATTTATATAGTGTTTGACTGCCTTAAGCATGGATTGTCTTATTCTTATCTTATGGAGGAGGCGATGAGATGACGCATATGGGAGCGGCGAATAGCGACTAAAACCGTCGGTCATGGAACAAGTCGGCTAAAATTGGACATCTGAGTATTTTTTGTCGCTGTCGTGCAGCAAGCATGTGCGGCACTTTGAGTGTATTGTTCGAGCCGCCTCTGCATATGGGTTTTACGAGATGATTGAGGGAACAGGTGGGTCTCTGAAGATTGGCTATGTTATTGGGCATTGAAGAGGGTTGAGAAACAATAGATGAATAATGTCCAGGCTTACTTATATACATAACCTACGAGTTAGCCATAAGTGGATGAGTATGCAAGTGGAATATTTTATATAATTATTTTTATAAATAACAAATTACTAAATATAGTAAAATCAAACATTCTCATAATCTCATAATTTTGGACAAACTAGTATTTTATATCGGGCAAAAATAACCCTCTTTCAAATCGTAAACTTCTTATTGATAACATATACCTAACCCTTCATACTTGGCACCTTTCTTTCTCCTTACAGCTGTGCCTTTCACTTAACAATTTCATCTCTATTTGGTATTGCTTACGTAATACATCAAATGTCAGGGTGACAGAAAAAGAAACGACAAAAGTATCTAACAAAATCTTAGCCTAATAAAAAAGTTTACCTTCTAAACGCAAAATGAATATATGCCGAAACAGGATGTCAACCGTGCTTCCTTTGCTCAGGGCTCAACGGAGGAACTACTCGTTTTGGGGCAAGCTTCCCTGGAAATCCCATGCGACTCCTTCTCCTCCTGCGACCCCGGTGAACCCTGCTGTCATGGATAAAGCTGCCCGTATACGTGCAAAGAGAAATCACGATCTGACTAATGTCTACCATGTGAGGGAAGAGAAACAGCCCAAGAAAGACTTGAGTATATTTCATTTTGAGTATGGGTACTCTTCTTATTCCCATCATTCAAGGGGTAAGAGAATCCCTATGATCTCCTCGCTATCGGATCTTTCCGATGGTGGTAATTTGGCAGCGTTGTTACCAAAGCGAAGACCTCCAGGATCTCCCATTAATACCCTTTCAATAAGAAGTGGAGACGATGCGATGTTGGTCTCACCGACACTTTTGGGGCTAGCAGATGGCGTTTCCAGTTGGAGTGACCTAGAGGAAGGCGAGGACGCAGATGCAGGACTGTGGGCCAGGGCCATGCTAGAAACCACAAGTCGCTTTGTCATTCAGCATCAGAACTCAGTGTGGCCTCACGATATCAATGAAAGAGAAATTGAGCAAATTCTGGACGATAGCTTTTTCCATTCCACTGATCTCATGGATCTAGACAACTGCCATGGATCTTCCACTTTTATCATGGCATTACTGAGCTACAGTGGGAAGTTGAACGTTGTGAGCATAGGGGACAGCAAAATATTCGTGTTCCGAGACGGCAAAATAGTTTTCAAGAACGAGGAGCAAATGACCAGCCCACTTTGTCCTGTTCAAATTGGAACCAATGATCTAAGACATCTTCCATCCTCCAAATGTTGGTACCAAACTTTTGAGTTACAGCAGGATGATTTAATAGTAATGTGCTCCGACGGGGTTACAGATAACTTGTGGGAAAATGAGCTAGAGCAACTAGTTGCCAAAAAATACTTCAAAGAAGGCCAAAATGTCCGACAGTTGGCCAACTCAATATTGAAAGAGTCCAGAGAAGTTGCATTCGATAATTTTGCTATAACTCCTTATGTTGAGAAAATCAACGACGTTGCTTCCAATAAAGGGGCTAAGGATAATTTCATCATGGGAGGTAAAGTGGACGACATCTCAGTTTGTGTCGCCAGGGTGGTAGATAAATAGAATAAGAGAAAAGAAAAGACGAAGAAAAACACACAGATACAAGCATAGTCAAATCAGTAATAGGTTAATATAATAAAGTAATATTATTTATTCCTTGGAACAATCTCTTCCAAAGACTTTGACCTTGATCCAATCAGAGACGACCAAAATCTTAGTACGAACTCCCAACATCATGGATACATAGGCAGATCTCCAGAACAGGAACGTGAGAGATCCTCCAGTGGAAACGTTAGACCAGTCACCCCAAACCAAATCGGCAACAGCACGTTCAGAACCAATGTATGCTAGTGCACCTTGGTGAGTGTACTTGAAAGGCTGGATCGAAGCTTGGGCTCTGTCCAAACGACGCTGCAGGCGGACCAATTGCTCAGGATCGGTGTTTTGAGCAATCAGATACTTGAGGTCGTCAACCTTGGAGAGTTTGGCCAAATGAGATGCTAAATAAATACCCTCTTGGTGAGCAACTTGCGCGGTAGGTGGGTTCTTCGTGAAAGTACAATCTCCGAGGGCAAAGACGGAGTCAGTACCATCAACTAACAAATGTTCGCCAATAAGCAGGCCTCTTCTTGCGGTTTTCTGCTCTTCAATTTGGGCAGCAACAGCTTTCGTCAAAGGACGAGGCCCATTACCGGTAGCCCAGACTAAAGTTCCATATGGAATTGTAACATTTTCAGTATCACCACCGGATTTCTTGACCGTAGCGTACACGTTCTTGTCATCAACCTTCTTAACCATGGTGTTAACTCTAAGGTCCAATTGCTGCTTCTCAAAAATGGACTCGGTGTACTCAATTAACTTGTGGTTAAAAGCATTCAAGACATTTGGAAGGGCTTCGACCAGAGTAACAGACATTTCGGTCTCAATTCCTGGAACAAACCTGGAAAGATCTTCATCAATGTAGTCTTTGATCTCGGCAGCCAACTCAACACCAGTTGGGCCTCCACCACAAACGACAACAGACAACAAACGTTTTCTCTCTTCGGAGTCCTTTGGAAGCAATTGAGAGGCCTCGATGGTCTCAAACAGAGAACGACGGATTCTAGCGGCATCAGCAGTTTCCTTCAGGTAGTAGGCATACTTCTCAATTCCTGGAATTCCGAAGGTAGCAGTTTGCGCACCAATGGCGAACACCAAGTAGTCATAATCAATCGTAGCGACGATAGGCTTGGCCTCATCTCCACCAATAGTGACGTGGTGGACACCGGAAGTGGCAGAGTAAGACGAATGTTGGATAGTCAGTTGTTTCTTAGCAATATCGATATCGGTAGCTTCAGCCTCAAGATATTTCACCTCACCTGGAGTCGACTTTGCGATAGTTCGCACAGGGTCTATAATTGACTTCAAGTCGATGGTGCCGGTCGGAACGGAAGGAAGCAGTGGGGTGAACAAAAAGTAGTTTCTTGGAGAGACGACGACCACGTTGTACAGGGAAGTATCCAAATGTTTCAGCGTGGAGACAGCACCCCAACCGGAACCCAAGATGACGACCGTTTTCCGACGGTTTCCATTTGGCTTCAGAGGACTTTGTGGGATCTGTGGAGAAGGATTGACTTCCTTGTAAACCTCATAAGTCAAGTAAGCGGCACTACCTAGCAATGATAGCCAGGTCAGTCTCCAAGTCAAACGGAAAAAGCCGATTCTCTTCTTCTTGACCACCGGAGTAGTAGTAGAAGGAATTGGAGGGGGAGTTGGTGGGACTGGAACAGGGGTGGTAGTAGAAGCAGCCCGACGGAACGCAGCACGAACTGGGTTCCTCAACATGCTCCCACTAGCCCATTGTCTAGTGCTTCTAGAAAACATTTGTAATGGCTGAAGAACTACAAATCACAAGTGAGGTTGGGTTATGGAAAAGAGAACGAGGAAAATTAGTCCAGTGGAGTCCTTCTCGCCAGACACGATAAGTTTGAAAGAGATTTCAAAATTCTTGCGTAATTTCTTTTTCAGAGAAAAAAAAGTTTCTGAATGCTGCAATTTTTGGGGCGCGGACGCCCTGTGTTGATTATCAAGGCCCCTCAGGTAGTCGTTGCCAATTAAGAGACGATTGTAGCCAGTTGATCACTGTTTAACCAATCTTGTTAACGGGAAGACACAGAGGATAATTTACCCGGACGTCGGAAATTCCGCAACGAGCCCAAAGTTGCGGTTGGCCTATTGATTACAAGGAGGGGAGGGAAATACATAGGGGGATGAGGGGGTGATTTCCGTGTGGACCAGCGCAGAAGCTGCGCGAGATTACGCATTTATTGGGCATCGCGGGCGCTCACTAAAGGGTGTCGAGTCGGTCTTACGATTACCGAAATCTAACTGGCATCACACAGGGCATGAATGACTAGCCCAGATGAGTGGGTAAAACAAGCGTCAACCGTTGGAGCAGGTCTTAACCTATCGGAGGTCGACAAGTTTGCTCTGTTCGTTTTGGTAGACTCTCACTGGATCAAAAGCAGGTCAGCCATTGACGGTTAAGGAAACCAAGCACAGGAGGGGGTGCCGCGCACCCCATGGAGGTAGTCGGTGTGCAGCCACCCCTAGCTTTGGCCCTGGTGACCTCTTCAGGCTTCTAAAATGGTAAAGACACACGCTTCATACTTGGTCTTCCTAGGCTCTGGCCGGCAGCCACAGCAGCCGGCTGGAACGAGGGATGTCGGATGTCTACGATAAATCACATCCTTTTAAATAAATAATAATATTATAACCAAATAGTCCTTTTAAATATCCGCTCCTAGTCCCTCAATTGAAATTGCCTGGCCCGGTTTGAAGGGTGGTAGCCCTAAGTATGGACACCCATCGCATCGGAATGCATCCCCTAAAGCACATGATCCACAACCACCGGTTTTTCCCTGGATAGTGAAATCGATCTCTGTGACTTCTTGTTCAGTAAATTTAACTTCTTCACCTTCTTTGCTTGCCTGTTTTCTTTTAAGACGTTCCTCAATTCTTTCCGCTTCAGCATTGGCAGAGGTGGCCAATTTAGACAGAATAGAAGCTTGGGCATCCAGGCGCTCATTCTGCTCATTTTCCTCCAGTTCTTTCAAACCACATGTACAATCCTTACATGCCTTCTTCCTTCTCTTCCCGTTGGGCAGAGCACATTTAACTGGTACAACTACAGGACCTTTAAGGGCGCCATCGTCGTCTCTTAGCAACTCATCTTCATCAATGATCTCGTCATCACTGGATTCATCAAAATATATCAGCTTGCTGCCTTTTAGTTTCTCGTTAAGTTGTGATTCTTCGTCTTCATCAGCCTCTGAGCTATCCGTCAAAGTGGGGGGACTTGATAACTTCTTGAAGAATGGCATTTCTCTTTTGAACGCTGATGATTTGGTCTTATTCTGTCCTGCTGGTCTTTTTAGTGAAACTACGGAGCCCAAAGTGCTTGGTTTGACCCATCTCGTGTCTGACTCCACCAAAAAACCTTGGAGGATACCATCTGTGGCAGATTCAGGAGGGATGGTCCCTTCAAAAACCCCGTTCGATTGCAGTGATTCAAAAATGATTTCATAACATTTAACAGGGAGCTTCTTTGCATTGGCCTCTGGAGGCGCCAAGTACTGGATATGGTTATAGTGTGAAGGTTGCAAACTTACTTGGCCTGTTGCCACTCTATCGATGATATGTTGTGAAATATTGGACTTGTCAATGCCTAACTTCTGCGCCAACGAATCCTTTGCGGCCTCCACCGCCTGCGGCTCCGTTACTATCGTTGGATGCAATAGCAATAGCGTATTCATGAGGTATGAGTAGGTAGAAAAGATTTTACTCTTTACTTTTTTCTTTTGGATTACTAAAGACGGGCTTTGCTATGATGATGTAAGGGTCGCGCACAGAAGAATAAATGCGACATGATCATATTACGTAATTGTGACTGAGACTTAGCCTAGATAGAATTCTGGCTTGGGGTAGAGGTTATACTGGGCCTGAAAGGCAACAGAGGCGTCCTGGTCGTGGTCGTAGACTACGACTTTGAAGTCATCTGTTTTGGGGATCGAATGGTAGCTAGAGTTTGGATTTTCCATGAAGATAACCATTTGTTCAATTAATTCGTTCAGAATAGGTTGGCATTGACTGTCTTCCAGTTCCTGATTGGGGAAAAGGTCAATTGCCCCAATTCTTGCAGAATTTCCGTTAAAATCACCACTATTGTACTTTATTTCTGTGTTCAAGTATTCTGGATCTTTGTTTGCGTAGTACTTTTCAGCTATATGCTGGAAAGACTTTGGGTCATTCAAAGCGGTGCAAATTTCACCATTTTCTTGGATGTTACAATCCAACGCCAGTACGTAGTATTGTATACTTGGTTGAAGCTCTAAGGTCTTCGAGACGTAGAATTCCAGACTTTCTTGCAGAATGTCTTGAACCCTTGCCTTCTGTTCTTCTGTTAGAGGCATTGTGTTGGACGGAGAAAAAACCAATGAGCTAGGCGGAGGGCGGAAAGTAGGGGAGCAGATGAGGGGGCGGGTGAGATCCACAAAGGGCAACTGTATGCATGATGATAGAATAAACAGTTGCGCAGGTCAGACTTGTTGAACGGATGTAAAGGAAAATTATCCGTCTTGGAATTTCTGCAGCTCTTCCAATACTGGTGATCCCAATTTCAAAGCCACCTCAGTGCCCATTCTACGCTGCTTACGCCCCTGGAGGCATCTGAAAAGTCTGCTGCTTCTTACTGCGCCAGGCTCCGAAGCACTGTCATGTTACCGCCGCGAAGCCAAGGTTCTCCAGAAAATCAGCAAAGCCCCAAGATTGTTGCTTCCTTCATTACAAGTTGACAAGCGCTCTTTAAGTAATCACACCGACATACACTTAAAAGAATGCCCTACTCTGCTCCTAGGAAGGACGAATCGTTAGTTGCAGGGTTTTCAAAGATCATCAACAGGATTCAGGGGCAACCTAGTTCCTACAACAAGAAACAGGATTACACGTTTGGAAAGACCCTGGGTGCTGGAGCATTTGGTGTAGTTCGTCAAGCTAGAGACAATGCCACAAAAGAGAATTATGCCATTAAAATTATCTTGAAAAAGACGCTGAATGGAAATGAGAAGATGATCATGGACGAAATCTCAGTCTTAAGTAAACTCCATCATAAGCACATTGTAGGTTTCAAAGATTTCTTCGAAAGTAAAGACAAGTTCTTTCTCGTAACTCAATTGGCTACGGGCGGAGAGCTGTTTGATAGAATTATTGAAAAGACAAAATTCAAAGAAGCCGACGCTGCTCGTGTCATTTACCAGATACTGAGTGCCACAGAGTACATACATGACAAAGATATTGTTCACAGAGACATTAAGCCCGAGAACGTGTTGTATCTGACTAGAGATGAAGATTCACCAATTGTCTTGGCAGACTTTGGTGTGGCCAAGCAATTGCGTACTCCAGATCAAATTATAGTCAACCAAGCTGGATCGTTTGGGTATGCGGCTCCAGAGGTACTGGTGGGTGTTGGGTATGGTAAGCCATGTGATATTTGGTCTATCGGTATCATCACCTATACCGTGCTATGCGGATTCTCCCCGGTTCGGTCAGAATCGGTAGACAATTTCCTTGAGGAAGTCACCGCAGAAAAATGGGTAATTTTTTACGAACAATACTGGAAAGACGTTTCCCTAGAGGCCAGACAGTTTATTGTGAGCATGCTTCAAATCGACCAAAATCAAAGACCTACGGCTAAGGAGTTGTTGAAACATCCTTGGATCACATCCAACCTCAAGGAAGACAGAGGAGCAGACTTGCTGCCTAACTTGCGTGAAGGATTCAATGCCAGATCCAAGTTCAAGCAAGTCATCGAGATTGTCAAGATGCAAAACAGACTAAAGAACCTCAAGGCTCTGAACTTGGAGGATTCAGAGGAAGACGATTTGGACTATCATGCCGGTACTATTTCCCGATCTGACACCACCCAGTCGCAAGCTAAGACCAGTGCATTCCACCAATTAGTCGCCACTGCCCTTGAAAACAAGGAGCGTGTCCAGAGCTTCCACAGACAGGAACAGCAGGGGAAATGATGGCACCCAGGCAAGGATGAGATTATTAGCTCTCTACGTAAACGGCAAGTGTATAGTAAATAAACAGGAATGTCAAGGAAACCGGTAGGGAGCGTGCCCCAACCGCATTTAGAGTTGAAGTAGCCTCTCGTTCCTCCTCAATTCGAGACGTCCGCCAATCAGAGCGGCCTCACATAAGCAAGACCAATCCTAACAAAAATTACGCAGGAAAAAGAAAAAACCTCAGAAAAATCAGTCGTTCTGACTTCCCTTATTAATCATCAATTTTCACTGGAATTGGCTAAGGGTGACAGAAGAAAAACCTAAAAGGAAAACTCTTGCTTTTTTTCATTACACTCTTCGACTTGTAATTATTTAAGCAAAGGAACCTTTTAATCGTTGCTTGTGTTGCATGATCAATTAAGAACAAAAGATGTTATCTCCAGTATCACAAAACTACCAATCAAGCACAACTCTTTTGACGACAGGCAATACAGCTCACTCAGCTATGCTAGAGAGCTACCAGAACATGAACCAAATCGAACAGAGCGGACCTATTGATTGCAGTTCCTTAAAATTGGGGTCCCGTAAGTCCGCTCTGGCTATAATCCAGGCAGAAATTGTCCGCCAATTGATATTGAAAGAATATCCTGAACTAGAGACGAACTTGGTCAGCGTGTCCACCCTGGGAGACCAAGTCCAGAACAAAGCACTTTTTACGTTTGGAGGAAAGTCTCTGTGGACCAAAGAACTTGAGATGTTATTGTTGGAGAGTGTGGGCGGATTTGACCAAATAGACATGATTGTGCACTCGTTGAAGGACATGCCAACTCATTTACCAGACGAATTTGAGCTGGGTTGCATTATTGAAAGAGAAGACCCCAGAGACGCTTTAGTCGTGCAAGATGGTCTATCTTACAAGTCATTGGCCGACCTTCCAGAGGGAGCTGTGGTCGGTACGTCTTCGGTTAGAAGATCCGCTCAACTACTGAAGAATTTCCCTCATTTGAAATTCAAATCCGTTAGAGGAAACCTTCAGACCAGACTAAGAAAATTAGACGATCCAGATTCCGAGTACTGCTGCCTCCTCCTTGCAGCAGCCGGTTTGATCAGGACAGGATTACAACACAGAATTTCGATGTATTTGGACGACGATGTGATGTACCACTCCGTCGGACAAGGAGCATTAGGCGTAGAGATCAGAAAAGGTGACCAATTCATGAAGAATATCTGTGAGAAAATTGGCCATAAGACCACCACCCTTCGTTGTCTTGCAGAGAGAGCACTGCTGAGATATTTAGAGGGAGGTTGCTCGGTGCCAATTGGGGTCTCCACTATTTATTATGAGGATACAAAGGAACTTACCATGAACTCCCTAGTCGTCAGTTGTAACGGTCGTGACTCGGTAACGGAATCGATGACTGAAGTCGTGATTACTGAAGAGCAAGCTGAAGATTTCGGTGAAAGGCTGGCCCAGAAGCTCATTGATCAAGGTGCGAAGCGCATTCTTGATGAGATCAACTTCAACAAGATCAAAGAGATTAAGGAAGAGGGTTTACATTAATGACTACCATTTATATAGAAAAATGCCTAATTGTATAATAGAAGAAGATTCTCATGTATATAATTTTTTATGTTATACGGGTCATATGGAGCATTTTCTGTGCTTTGGGTGGGAGGTGAAAAATCGAGAGGATGAACTGCCGTCTCTTCCGGTGCAGTTGATGAAATATATCGTCATAGTCGGAGGCCCCTGTGGCACAGGGAAGTCTACTGTAGCTCATGAGTTGGCTCTTCACTATAAAGACAGAAATATCTTACAAAACGAGAAGGAGGTATACATTGAGGGTGATTCCTTCCATTCACGTGCCAATATTGACAAGATGAGCGCTGGAATACCACTAACGGATGAAGACAGATTGCCGTGGCTTATCACTTTGGCACAGTATTCTACCCAACAGTTTAGCAAAGAAACTTGGGGTGATATTTGCTTCCTCTCTTGCTCTGCGCTTAAGAAGAAATACAGAGATCTGCTCATTCAAACAATCACCAAGAACGACCCAGACATTCATTCAATTGTTGTTTTTCTCCACGGTGATCCCGAGGTCCTCTACAAACGAGTCAGCGGGAGAAAAAACCACTTCATGAAGCCACAAATGATCCAATCACAACTAGACACTACAGAGCCTCCTGACAGTTCTGAACTGTCTTGCATCCCTATTGATACAACCAATTATAGCACGATAAAAGACGAGATGGACGATGTAATCGGCCGTCTAGATAAGTACCTATAACCTACATTACCAACCCTCATAATGCTATCCCCCCAACGGAAGTGTGTGTCCCTTCTAGTTTCTCTCCGAACACTCTCCTTGGGTCCGCCCAACAACCCCGCGTTTGCCCACCGTTTTTTCAACCAGCCTGCTCGTTTGCATCGTATTTATTAAAGCCCTACAACTACTGATTGTACGACTCCTTGTCTTTTAATTATCTCCCCTCTGCAATCATGAGTGAACCTGTTTACATTGTTAGTGCCGCTAGAACCCCAATTGGCTCCTTCCAAGGATCATTGTCCTCCCTGACCTGTATTGACCTCGGAGCTCACGCTGTAGTAGCTGCGTTGGAGAAAGTTCCTCAGATTAAACCAACTGCCGTCGAAGAAATCTTCTTTGGTAACGTTCTTCAGGCCAATTTAGGTCAGGCTCCGGCAAGACAAGTTGCCATCAAGGCTGGTCTGGGTGAAGACACCGTCGCTACTACTGTTAACAAGGTCTGTGCTTCTGCATTGAAATCTATTATCTTGGGAGCTCAAGCTATTCTGACTGGAACTGCCGACATTGTTGTCGCTGGTGGTGCCGAGTCAATGACCAACACACCTTACTATGTTCCTAATGCACGTGCTGGTCTCAAATTTGGTAATGGTATCTTAGTCGATGGTGTTTCAAAGGATGGTTTGAATGACGCGTACGATGGTTTAGCTATGGGTGTCCATGCCGAGAAGTGTGCCGCTGATCATGATTTGACAAGAGAAGCACAAGACGACTTTGCTGTTCAGTCCTACAAGAAGGCAAAAGCTGCTCATGAAAGTGGAAAGTTCGCCAGTGAGATTGCCCCAATCACCATAAAGGGCTTCCGTGGTAAACCAGATACTGTTATCTCTGAGGACGAAGAATACTCAAAACTCAATGAACCAAAATTGAGATCTGCCAGAGCTGTCTTCAAGAAGGAGAATGGTACCGTCACTGCCCCAAACGCGTCCCCAATTAATGATGGTGGTGCTGCCGTTATTTTGGTCAGTGAACGTAAGCTGAAAGAACTGAACTTGGTACCATTGGCCAAGATCAGAGGTTGGGGTGATGCTGCTAGAGCTCCAGAGGACTTTACCATTGCTCCATCTTTGGCTGTTCCAAAGGCTTTAAAGCATGCCGGTGTTGATATCAATGACGTTGACTTCTTTGAATTCAACGAGGCCTTCTCCGTTGTTGGATTGGCTAACCAAAAGATCCTCAATCTTCCAAGCGAAAAACTCAATGTTTACGGTGGAGCAGTAGCCATTGGTCACCCACTGGGTTGTTCCGGTGCCAGAATTGTCGTCACTCTGTTGAGTGTTTTGCACCAGGAGGGTGGTAAGCTCGGTGTTGCTGCTATCTGTAACGGAGGTGGAGGTGCATCTTCCATTGTTATAGAAGCTGTCACCTCAAAGAGTCATATTTGACCGACTAAGAAAATAATACCAAAGGGGGCAACTAATTCACTAGATTAATTATTCATCGAAAATTCTATATCTACCCTTTCAGCTATACAATACTATGCTTCATCTATAATTTTCTCAAGCTCTTCTCTTACGACTACCATCGTCTTGTATTGCTCTTTTCTGGCCTATGTTTGAGTATTGCTGTGATTGGTTCAAGAGATTGACATCATCCTTTTGGATTTTTCTGATTGGATATTTGACCTTGGTGTTTTTAAAGACATTCTTCGTTATAGCTGGTGACTCAGAGAACCAGTTATGACTTAGTGCGTTATTAGCACTCAGACGGTCTGCAGGATCATACTGCAAAAGGTTTGACAGTAGTCCTAGACAGTTTTTATTCTGACCACCCATCGAATGAAACCATGCAGACAAATTAGGTGGGAAAATGTTGAATTTCGACAACTGAAGATACTCAGGATAATCTTTCAGTGACTTCCAAGAATGCACATTTGGGGTACCTAGTATTTCTATGATTTTCAATAGCTGGTTCTCCTGGAATGGCAATTGTTTCTTATCAATCTTGGCTTCCTCACCTTTGAATATTGGTCTCAAAGATAGTAATTCGGCCAGAATACATCCAACAGCCCATAGATCAATGGCTGGTGTATAATGCCTAGCCCCTAACAACAGCTCAGGAGATCGATACCAAATAGTCACGACGACCTTATCACCGGTATATAAGGTCTGCAACAAATTGTTGAACTTTCTTGCCAGACCCAAATCACCAATTTTCACAATCCCTTCACTAGTAACCATTATATTTGCGGGTTTCAGATCTCTATGTATGATCCAGTTTTCATGTAAGTAGTTCAAACCTTGCAAAATTTGAAATAAAATGGATTTCAGCATTTGTTCGTTAATGGGTTTTAAATCCGGATGACTGTGATGATGGATAATTTGAAGCAGATCGTATTCGGCAAACTCACTGATCATGTAAATGCATTTATTTTCCAACACAATCTCTGTCAAATTTATAACGTTTTCGTTCTTCAGTTCCTTGCAAAGTGATATCTCTCTAATTGCACTTTGAGATATGCCTGTATAATGAGTAATTTCACTGTCTTTGCTATCAATTTTGAATTTTTTGATAGCATAGAATTGTTTCTGGTTATCCTTTGACTTTCCACTGGCTTTAAACACCTTTCCATACGTTCCAGACGCTATGTATCCAAGAATGGTGTACTTGTCCAGTACAGACTCCCTTGATTGATCCTTTCGCTTTCTGTAAGGCCCGATAGAAAAGAAGTCATTGCTTGCCATCCTCATTGGCTGCTGTGTTTGGTTGTAAAGACGATTCATTATGTGATTTTATTGTGGCTGGGCAGACTCAATTCAGTACTCGAAGAAGCGATACAGGATAATCTGAGATGTCAAAATGACGAGGTCACAGCCGACAACTGACACCTGACACCCAAAGACAACACCTACCCGGTGCACAACAATCAGGAGCTAACCCAATTATTAGAAGGCACCCTATTACTCTATTTATTTACAAAATCGAATTAGCACATTATCAGAGTCTGGGTTTTTCCAGAGATTTTTTCTGACTCTTTTTCAATTCATCCATTTCCCAAAGCTCCTTCTTCCCTTGCCTCTTTCCTCTCTTGAACAATCTCATTATCGGGTTTACCACCCATCTTTCAAACCACGGAGTCAGCAGAAAACAAAGAGGCACCCGGAACGGAAGTAACATCTTGGTCATTGCATATGCATTGGCACCGCTCATAATCAGTTTTGTCTTGTCGAACAGTGATCCCAATTGCTGTTGGTCCATGTCGTTTAGCTTTTTAGAGATAATCTCCGTGCCTCTCGTCAAGAACTCTTGTGGCAAGTCCAGGGGAATCCAGTCGTATTTCATCATGAGATACCAGAATGATATGAATGGTACAATAGCTGTAATCTCATGCAGAATGACAAAGGACACTCCAAACTTCACTGGCGAGGTGATGAACTCTCCTATGTAAGGTTTGAAAAATCTTGGGCATCTTCTGTAGTACTTGTTCTGCATCAAACGTTCTTCATTGGAGATTGGTTTAACCTCAGTAGTCGGTTCCTTTTTCTCTTGTGGTGGATTTGTTTTCTTGTACAGAAGGAGATGACTTGGAGATAAGGAGAAAGTTCTTGCGAGCGGCAGCCGTAAGTATCCAGCTCTACGAAATAAAGACAGCTGTAGGCGTGGAGTAAACATCATCATTGCGCTTGCTCGGTATCAGTGGAGAGTTAGAAGCCATGTGAGATTTTCTCGATTTGGCCTTGGAGGACTGGTGTCATGAACATGGCGTAAACTCTTTAAAAGAAATCAAAATGTGTGATGGAGCGGTCGTATGAGCAAAGCAAGCATTCATCTCATTATGACGTCTTTTCAAGAGGATTTCCCTAGAATTTGGTGGTAACTTCGTTTAGTCTTAAGCTGTTCGTAGGAGCATACTGTAGTGCTATCTAACAGCAAATCCTCTGTAGAAAGATCCGACAAGCCTACAATGATATATACCAAACGAGGAAGACACTGCTACTACTTTCTTCACCCTTCCGAGCCCATTTTGCCACCTCTATACACGGTAAAGTGTCCCAGTGAAACCCAGTCTCATCATATATATTTTCGCGTAGCTTCCCATATTTATACAAGCCTGAAATAATTCTTTCGCCTTCCCTACTAATCACTATCAAGTATTATCTTTATCGAATAGAGTACTTGAGAGTCGATTTTCAATTATACAACATCCAGTGCTACTTCTAACCAGCACTCATTTTTCATCGTTATTTCCAGTCTGGGTCGTCGTTCATGGTAGTTTCCTCAGGTATTCAACTCCCTTACTTTACTAGGAACCCATCCTCTATCGAAGCCACACCCAAAAACACAATAACCTTCAAATTGAATAGCTCAAATAAGTCAGAGATAGAGGCCTCTTTGGCTGAGTCAGGGTCGGGATTCAACTCTCCCGCTCGTGATGAAAGCGCTCTACCGGATTTAGTCTACGACGATAATGATACCAACAGTTACAAATATAAAGAAAAGACCTTTCTAATCAACGTTATCGTCTCTTATGTCTCAAAAACATTGGCAGATTTGTTTTCCATCTCCTTAAAAAACTCATCTTGTCGATGTGGTTGTGTTGATTATAACACACTGAGACTATTCATCACAGAAATAGCACGAAGAAGCCAAACTTCTCTGCACGGATTCAAAATGTCGACGATTTACCTCCTCAGATTCCATCAAGTTCTGCAATACATGTCAAAGCACTACGTGGTCCCAGATTCGTTGTGCTTAAAGATAATCGCCCTCTGCTCTTTCATGTTAACGTCCACGAATATCAGTGATCAACCAGTGAATTTCGATCATTGGCAACAGGTTTCAGGATTAAGTGAAGCTAGGTTGAAGTCAGAATTCAGGAAGTTTATTGGACTTTTGACCGAAAATCATAATGATCATAAAAGCTTGGTGGTGACTACTAACGAATTTCATGATCTAAACTTAAAATTAAAGGAGGCCATATGCGCGTGCGTTCAAGTCATTTAGAAAGTATAAAAATTAGTGTAAAATTGTCCTTATTCATTAAACGTTACCCAAGCCTCCATGAATACCTCCAGCATTAACTCCTTCTACACTGGTACCCTCATTGATGGTAATTTCTGGAGAAAGATCATTATGGATATTCATCACATACATTGTCATTGACATCACGATTAAGTGCAGGCTGATGCAATATGCTAAAAACAAGTATCTGGATAGTTTAGTCGAAAGAATAGCTCGGATGAGCGAAATGAATATCCGCTCCATTGGAGAAATTCTAGAACTAATCCTCTTGGACTCTGCCAACCTAAATTGTTCTATCGGGTGTAATTTGTCTTCGTAGCTTCTCTTGTAGTACTCTTCCGACTGGCTCTCCTTGGATTGATTTTTATTGCTGTCATAGGATGACAAAAACCTGATTCTCTCGTATAATTGGTTGTTGTCTGAAGAAAGTGATTGAACCTTCCTCTGAAGCTCAGAAATTTTGTTCAATTGTAATCTGACATCCTTTTCAAGATCTTTGTTCCTTTGCTTAAACCGATCTCTTTGCTGTGATACCATTGTAATCAACGAATTGTCCGGTATCGAAGTGTCCGGCTTGGCAGAAATCATTGAAATTGCATCCCATTTTTCTACACTGGTCTCCTTTTCCAGATCCTGGTTCAACTGTTGTAATTGCTCTACTTGCTTTTGAGAAAATGCCAGCTTCTCTTCCAGTTCTTGGATCGAATTAACCATGTCCTCTTGTTTCGATCTATAACTAACCAACTCATTACTTAACTTTTTGTTCTTGTTCAGCAATATATTATCAAGAGTTCCAGTTAATTCTTCCTCTTCACCTTCTCCTAATTCGATCAGTTTGAGCACTTTGAGGTCTTGTTTGATCTGCTCATAATCTTTTTTCTCTTCTAAACTGGAATTCAAACGGGAGCATTCCTCTATTTTTTCGTTTAAAGTTTCCTTAGTCTGATCTAATTCGTCCTTCAAACTCTTGATGGCGTTCCGTTTGTTCAACCTTTCTTCTTCCAGCTTAGAGAGATACTCCACACTCTCTTTTTCGAGTTCGGTGACCCTCTCCTGGTAGGCCTTGTCATCTTTCTTTGCTAATTCCTCTTTTAATGAGTTGTTCAGCCTTTCCAATTCAAGGATTCTCAGTTTATTGGACTCCAAATCTCTATTTAACATGTCATAATTGGAATATGTATCATCGTTGTTTTGTCCTTGGCTATTCTTTTTTAGCTTGGCATCAAGGGTTTCAATCAACACTTGTAGCTCTTCATTTTCTGAAGATTTATTCTTCAGTTCATCCTTTAATTGGACTATTTCCGTTTGAGCTATCTTAAACTGGTCAAGACTTTTCTCTTCCGTTTCCTTTATTTGTATGTTAAATTTCTCTTCCAGTCCTTTCTTCTCGGAGGCCCAGCGTTGCTCTGACTGTCTCAGTTCAGTGGAAAGGTTTTTCACAGTTTTCTGCAATTCCGAATTCATTTCTTGCTCTTTACTCAAAGTACTTGTAGGATCCTTCAAATCCACCACTACCTTATGCAATTCCAAAAATGTCTGTACGACACGGTTATTTCCCTTAGTCAGGTCGTCAATGTAGTTTTGATACTCCTTCAACAATGACTTCCATTGCGCCAATTTACGCTCATCGTCCAATTTCTTGAACTCCTTCGTCTTAAAACTTAGCTGTTTTCTTTGGTCCAAACTTGAAGACTTCGAACTTTCAATCTCTTGCGCCTCATCGTCTACAAGCTTTTTAACACCCTGTAGATCGACGGCTTGCCACGCTTCAAATACCACTTGGAAGTCAGCGTCAGTCATGGTGACGTAGATTTCGATGACAGGGAAGAAAACAGACAGATGTTCCCAATACGATGCGATGCACACTACCCTCGCGATTTACATGCCAAACAGTGCTATCAATTCGAACAGTTTTACGAGTCTATCCTATAGAGAAACTCGGATTACATCATATATGAGGAAGTTCCGTCCTGTTATATTGAATCGCATTGAAGAAGTATTTAACCCGACCAGTATCTATATAACTGAGGAGAATCCAAGCTGATGGGTTTAACTGAATCATCTCGTTCCTTCGTTCCATCGGGATTGGCATCATTGGTACCTATCTTTCTAACTATTGTTTCTATGTTTGAAGGTTTCAACGCTAACTCCTTTGCTTCATCAAGGATACTTTTGATTTTATCACTTGAGTCACAGTTTTCCAACAGGCTTACTGCTTCCATCAATTTGTCATGGACTTGGGTTGTGGATTTGGACAAAGAAATTCTCTCTAGAAAGTTTCTCTCCTGTTGAACTTTCAACTTCTTCTTCTTGAATTCAAATTCTTCTTCTAGCTTTGACACTTTAGCAAGTTTGATGTCAACCAGCTTCATTTGTTGGTTAATGAGAGAGATAATATGTTTGTGTAATTCTCTTTCCTCATAAGTTGCAAATACATGGGCTCGGGAAGCAACAATACCAAAACTATTAACACCGGCATCTTTAATATCCACTAGTGGGTCATCTCTTTCCTTTACACTTTCATCTTGCTTCTCCAATACCTCTTCTTCTTTGGTTTCATCCTCTTTTTTTTCGCTAGTCGACTTCTGTTCAGAGGGAGAATTAGTGCTCGGTGACTTTTCTGTATCATCAGTCGACTGCTTTCGTTCAGACTTGATTGTATTGATTTCCTTATCTGTAGCCTCACTTTGAGGCTCCTCCTTGCTGTTATCTACCTTGCTGTTATCCTCCTTCGACTCAATCTTATTAACTATTATATTTTCAATTGCCTTGATGGCTCTCTTCGAAGCAGCAGAAGCAACTGAATGATCGACCAACGTAGCCAGAAAGGCAAGGGTAGACATCACTGGGTTGTCAACAGGGGAAAAGGGAAGTCTGGGAATATACTTCAAAGGTCCTAATAATTGTGGATTCTCTTCAAGGAATTTGTCTTCGATAGGCAATTCCAAAAACCTCAATATGCATTGTTCAGGGGTCTTGTCACCCACATGCTGGGCAATTTGGTTCCAGTTGTTGCCATACTGTTTGATTCCTTCAAAAAGTTTCCCCAGTTTCTCTTGGTTCCAACCTTGATTTATATCTGGCTCTGATAATAGCTTCATTTTCTTCTTGGGTGGCTCGCTGGAAGTCGTTTCTCCATCATCACTTCGTAGAAGTTTCTTAATATGAGTCAGATCTGGTAACTTTGTAGGAGGTTTGTAGGTTTCAAACGGAAACAAACCTCTTGGTGTATCATAGTCTATTCTGTAACTCTCTGTAGACGCAGGGTTTATATTCTGAGGTCTTAACTCAGCATTAACCTGGTAGTTTATCAGTCCCCATCTGTTGAGGAAGCGGTGCACTCTCATGATTGTTCCAGCATCTCCAATCAGATTGCGGCGACAAGCCGTTACCGTCAGGTATTCATTTGGATTCATTCTATAAGTGTTCACCATAAAGTTTCTGTACTTTATGTATAGGGCCTCTGTCTTATGTTTATTAACATTATTAAAAAACTCTGGAAGGGACTTCTTCTCGATATCGCTGACCCTTCTCAAATTAAACCATATGCTGTAGGATGGTATAACAATAGTATGTGTCTGAGGTTTCTCTTCAGGTAACGGTCTATCAACTACTTCAGCTTTGACGTAATCGGTTTTCTCATCTTCCAAGTTTTCTTCTTCATCTGCATCCAGAACAGGTGTTGGTTTGTGTGATTCTTTAGGCGTAGCTTTTGGTGTCGTCTTTGGTGTAGCCTTTGATGATAAAGTTTTGACTTTGTCATCAGAAATTGGCTTGGATGCAACATCGTCAGGGACTTTGGGAGAAGCAATGGGAGTTCCCTCGGCAGTAGATTCGTCTGAGGAAGCAGACGATTTGAAAACAGATTTTTCTTGTGGGGCTCCCTCTCTCGTTGCACTCCCGTTGCTTCTAGGACCTTGGATAAAATTTTGTGACTGTAACTCTTCAGACTCTGACTTGCTTCCCAGCTCTTGCTTGGGTTCCGCTGATTGATTTTCTTGTTCTGTATGTGTAATTCGTTGTGTCTGTGATTCTAATGGTTCTCCTTGTTCTGGGATTCCTTGTGGTTTATCTTCCGACTCGGGCTGCGATTCAGTTTCTTGCTTTACATATATATCAGTCTTCAGCACAGGCTCTGACGGTGACTTTTTTGAACTCACTGGGTTTGGCAAGCGTTGCTCATCATTGGCCACATCGCTTGTAATGGCTTCAACTACTTGCTCTCCATTTTGATTCCTCCCATCTACTCTAACAGCTGGGTCTTCTTCAATTTCAGACTCAGAACTACTTCGAGACCTCGACAAGCTATCACGTTCTCCTGGTTCAGGCGCATTTCCATCCTCGATAGCATCAGCCATAAAACAGTCTGAATCCTGATCAATTATGGGCTCATTATCCTTTGGCTCTGCCTGTAATTCATTCAGGGACATATTAATATTACAAGCTAATTGTCATAAGCCTTCCAGCTTGAGTAGAGAAATTCAAAATGTTGTTTACAAGCCATCTCTCATGCCGGTTGAATGTTCGAGCCAGAGGTAAAACAATTGGTTGATGCACTATTGATGGCTTAGATAGAAGAGATATGAAACGGTTAGGATTTTGGCAAGAAGGTACGGGAAAAAAACCTCCTATTTGTACTACAGAAAATACGGTTTTCCAGAAATGCTGGCCAAGGTTTGTTGCTACCAGATAGACCCAATTAGCACGGACACCGGTTGAGTAAAACGGAAGATGCGGGGATGCGCAATAAGCTTTTCATTCAAAGTTGGTAACGTTGCGGATCTTCTTCCCAAACGACTTTTTTTTTTATCGGAAAAATCTAAGAATACGTATCTGCTGGCAGAATGTAGCTATCTTCCAAACAGGCCAGTTATCCCCCTTTTTAGTACGCTGAAAGCCAAGCAGTCCACCGCAAATGATGTGGTCGTGCTAAACTCAAATGTCGCGTAAGTCCCCATCGAGCCCTTCCCTATCTGTCTAACCTTACAAGGTTCTCTCCCCCACACAGTAACCATGACAAGCATGGATATCCCCTATTCACAAATAAGTTCATTTGTGAACTCGTCATTCTTCCAAAAGCTGTCCCAATTGAAGCTCAACCAGTATAAACTGGACGACACCGACAAGGCGATAGTGGGCAGTGTCGATTTTAAGTTCATTGGGAAGAACCAGCCAACAAGTTTATCCGTAGATGAATCGAGCTTCAGTGATAATATAGCGTACACGCAGGCACAGTTCCCAGTGAAGGGAATACTGAAGAACTTGAATACGGTTGAAGACTTTAGAAAGGTAGACAAGAATGAGTTTCTTCAATCGCAGGGCTTGGTGGTGCATAATTCAATTCAAGACAGGTCATGTCTGAAAGATCTCTCTAAGTTAACACGCTTTTTCATTTTGTCCTTCAGCGACTTGAAAGGGTTCAAATTTATCTATTGGTTTGGCTTTCCGTCACTAGTGAGTAAATGGAAGGTAAACAAACTGATAGGTTTGAGTGAATCGCAGATTGAGCCGTACGAGAGTAAGCTCAATGAGTGGCTAACTGCTCAGTTGCCCATTGAGCAAAAGCAAGCGTTCATTATTGATAACTTCGAATTCAAATCGTTTGACCAATTGTCAAGTTTTTCGCCTCATGATCAGCTTATTATTGGGTTCATCGACACCAGTAGCATCCCCAACAAATGTTCCACCCAATTGAGAAATATCCTATACATGCTGGCTTATTACGGCTATGAGAACATCGAAGTATACAATTTCAGATTCAATAATACCACATCCTTCACATTAGACATCACACTTGCTGAGCCTCTTCCTTCTCAACCAAAAACAACAGGGTGGGAGAGGACAGCTCAAGGTAAGCTGGGCCCGAAACTAGCCGATATAGGTGCTTTAGTTGACCCAGCCCGCTTGGCTGACCAATCAGTTGATCTAAATTTAAAGCTGATGAAATGGAGAGTCATGCCTGAACTTGATCTGGATGTCATAAAAAATAGCAAGGTTCTACTTTTGGGTGCTGGAACGCTGGGAAGTTATGTCTCAAGAGTATTGCTAGGATATGGAGTTAGACACATCACATTTGTTGATAATGGTAAAGTTTCATTCTCCAACCCTGTAAGACAACCGCTGTTCAACTTTACTGACTGTTTGGAGGGAGGCTCTCCGAAAGCCGAAACTGCAGCTAAAGCATTGAAATCAATTTTTCCTTTAATAACGAGCCAAGGATATAACTTGGAAGTACCTATGGCTGGACACCCAGTTACTGATGAAAAAAAACAGTATGAAGACTATCAAAGGTTAGTGACTCTAATTAAGGAACATGATGCAGTTTTCCTTCTAATGGACTCAAGGGAAACGAGGTGGCTACCTACCGTGCTTTGCAATGTTTTTGATAAAATTTGCATCACTGCTGCATTGGGATTTGATTCATACTTGGTAATGAGACATGGAAGCTTGTTCAATACCGAGAACCTAGAAGCAGAAGAGAACTCTCACAGGCTGGGATGCTATTTCTGCAACGATATCATTGCTCCAAAAGATAGCACAACTGATCGTACTTTGGATCAAATGTGTACAGTGACCAGGCCAGGGGTAGCTTTACTAGCCAGTTCTTTGGCTGCAGAGCTATTTGTTTCCATTCTTCAACACCCTCTAAAAAGTCATGCGCCTGCATCTCTTCATGATAATGCCACAGTCCTTGGATGTTTACCACAACAGCTCCGAGGGTTTCTTCACAATTTTGAAACCTCCAAACTCGAAGCAAATAACTACGAATATTGCTCCGCATGTTCGATACAGGTATTAAACGAATACAAGTCCAGAACTTGGGATTTCGTCAAGGATGCCTTAAATGAAAACAATTATCTTGAAGATTTGACAGGCCTCACAAAGGTCAAGCAAGAATCCGAGATAGCTGAAAAGAAGTTTCAAGAGTTTGAACATGGCTTGGAGTTTAGTGATGAAGATTCAGAATGGATAAACTAATATACAAAGACTAGTCCACATTGCAGTGGAAAATCAAGAAAAGAAATATATTTAATGACCCTTCTTTTTTTGCTTATCGATATGAGCTCGTAGAACCTTTTGCTTATCACGAAGGGCCATTTTATTTTTACTTTGCACACCTCTTTTGTGGATTGTCATCAAGAAGTTCTTCTTACGAGCTTTCTCTTTATTAGTGGTAGAGTGCTCACCCTCTCTCTTTCCTCTTCTAGAACCATGAGCATCTTCATCACGACCAGCTTTGACATGAGCCAATCGTTCTTCCTTATTTTGCTTGTATTTAGTAGATCCAACCAATTTGGAAGATTCCACTTGTTGCTCGTTGAGTCCAAAAATGGATTGTCCCATGATCTTTTCCACTCCAGCTTTGGTTTTCAATTCATGCAGTTTAGCAAAATCAGCTGGAGTTAAAATATCAGAAGACAAAAGCTTCTGAACTTGGTCCATATTGGAGTCCTGGTTTGAGTTTGTGTTCTTGTCAGTATTTTGTTCATCGTCAGAGAGTTCCAGATCGGAATCATCATCTTCGTAGGCTCTTTTCTTTCCAGAAGTTTTCGCCTCAGTTTTCGCCTCGGTATCTTCATCAATGTTGACCCATTCACCCCCGTCAGATTCTTCTTCTTCGTCCTCCTCAACTTCCCATTCATCACCTACCTTATCGTCATCCTTATGTTCTTCTTTCCATTGTGCCAAAAGAGCCAGGTCATTGGTGTTGGTGAGAGCGGAGTCCATACCAAATTGTGGAAGACCTTTTCTGCTTCCAGACTTCATTCCCATAGAAGCTTCCTTACCTCTATCCTTTCTGGCAAGCATTTCAGGAGCGACTTCTCTATACAAAGTGATTAATGATCTTGCTGCCATCATAACGGATTTAGCTTTAGAGCCCTTGTATTCGGTCAGATCCTGTAACAAGTCAGCATCAATAGCCAAAGGAGCTCTTGCTAGAATTTCTCTCACAGTGTTCAACCCTGCTGCTGCTACCTCTGTAGCAACACCATCACTAATAAACTCATCAGCGATCTTCTTGACTACTATGGTGATCGACTCAGGTGGCACTAAGTCGTGAGATGCTTGAGCTGCTGCTGCCATGAATTGCGTTACATCCTGTTGCTTTGGAGTTAAGAATTTTAGCAAAAAAGTGTAGATTCCCAAACATGTGAGTTTATGCGTACCAATCAACCTTGAAACTAAATTCACTATGTCAATCTTCTGTTCCAGACTGTATTTGTTGGCACGTTTACCCTGTAACTGCTTGGAGAAGAGCTCGTCAGCAAAACCCTGGGGGTCTCTAAGTAAATGGATAGCTGAAAAGTTTAGATACGTAGCCGAATGTTTAGCGGAACCTTTCTTCTTCAAAGTTTTAAGAGCTGTTTCTAGCTTCTTGGCCTTTTTTCCTGTTTTCTTGGTAATCTGCGCTTGATGTTTCAATTGTGCCAGATCAGGCTCCTCTTCATCATCTGAGTCTTGAGCCTCGTCTCTTTCTTTATCCGCACCCAAGAAGAACTTTACACCCGCAATAGAGACTTTCACGTCAGGGTGCAATGCAGCATGGGTCATAATCTCAACCGTTCTAGAGTCATCCCAGATACCTCTTCTCCACAGCTCCCTTGTGAGTCTTGTTGCCCACAAACCTTGAGTGGTTTGCTGTTCCAATAAATTAAAGAGTAGAGCTTGTGTTGATCTGTTCAACTTCTGGTTTTTGGAACCGACATTTACAGCCTTAAGTAAAGAAATTAAAGTCTGATAGATCTGTTTTCGAAGTTGTTTAATGTTCGCAATGGATGTTTCCTGTGAAATAAGTAATGGAAATATTGTCTGGATCAAAAACTCAGGACTTATAACGTTTTTGTTCCTCAACATCACAAGACATTGAATTATTTTCTCCCTCAAATCCACATCAAGTTCTTTGTAGTTATTGATCAGAAGACTATTCAAATCAGATGGGAATTGCTTAGTCTCCTGTGGAAAACACTGACAGACGCTACTGACGAATCCAATCAACTCTCCAAACTCATCAGCCCCTTCATTCCCGCTGTTTGCATCACTAAGATAGATATCTCTCAATGATTGGTAATGAGAATATTGCTGGAGAAA
This sequence comes from Komagataella ulmi, assembly GCA_023213065.1. Classification (NCBI taxonomy): domain Eukaryota; kingdom Fungi; phylum Ascomycota; class Pichiomycetes; order Pichiales; family Pichiaceae; genus Komagataella; species Komagataella ulmi. The sequence goes on from JAKWAZ010000001.1 coordinate 2,016,349, forward strand.
CTCCTCTTCATAAGATTTCGGATCTCTACGGACCAAGTTCTGTAACAGAATAATATTATTCGGCAGGATAGCCGCTCTCTGTCTTCTTACCATTCTGTTATAATTATTAGGTCTTGTTAGAAGGAGAAAAATTTTGGAATATTTTTTTTTTTCGTTTTTTTATCAGGCGCGAGATGAGCTAGATAGATATAATAGGCCTTCCTCATAGAGGATACGTAGACTGGTGTGGAGAATAGATTCGTTTACATTCGTCGTCTGATGACTGTCAAGTCCATCAGTTCTATGATACTTATTAATTCTGCCCAGAAGGAGCATCGGTTGCCAGCAACCGATCTAGTATCTCCTCCAAGGTAAACCTCTCCTTTGGGTCGTTTTTGAGACACCCTTTCACAATGCTAACTAAAGGAGAAAACTCTTTTCCTCTGGACTCCGCAGTAGAATAATCTACATCACCCTTCTTAATTAATTCTTTCAGGAGTTCGTCGCTTGAATTCGTAAATGGTAATTTCCCAGATATCATCGTATATATCATCACGCCTAAGCTCCAGATATCCGATTCTTTGCTCAAATAACAATATGGACAGTCGGGGTCTACAAGCAGTTCAGGTGCAGCATAAGGAAGGGATCCAATATTGCAATCTGGTAGAGGGTGCACACTGGGAGATTTTTCTGGACTTGCAGTGTTGCGATACAGTTTTGGTAATGATGCGTTAGGAGAGGTATCTGCCGATGTTAAAGTTTCGGTAGAAGAAGAGTTCTGTTGATCTTTGATTTTTTGAAGCTGACTTGATAACTCTGACACAACCTCTTTACTAGACAAAGTTCTTCCCAAAGACAATGTCGGGGTCTTGCTTCTACCTCTTCGGGGAGGAGTACCAATGTGGAAGCTTGCCTTATTTCTTACGTTCACTTTGCGTTCAATTTTGATATCCTCAATACTTCGGGCCATACCAAAATCACAAAGGATGCAGTTACCACAGTTATCCTTTGTTAACTCATGATAAGAAATGGTGATATCCAAAAGACAGTTCTCCAGCTTCACATCTCCATGAATAAAGTCCAGCCCATGCATGTACTGTAATGCTTTGGCAATATCTATCATATATTTCCGAACAATAGCCTGATCAGGAGAGGAGTGACTCCAAAAATCTACTAAGTCAAATAGGGTCCCGCCAGAACATTTGATAGTCAGGGCAAAAATATTTCCATTTGCTTGGGTCCAGTTCAACAAAGGAAGTAAATTAGGATGATTCATTTTCTCCCACACTTTTATCTCTCTAAGAAATTCGTTCATCAATGACTCACTATTGCATGAAGTGATTTTCATCGCATTTGTATATCCCGAAGCTGGTGGGTTAGAATAATTACTTCTAAACTGTTGACTTTTAGAATCCAACACAAAACTGAGCGCTAAGGAGCTTCTTCGGCTTGGAGCATAGGAAGCTGCTCGTGATGTATTCGTGGAATCGGCAATGTTTGCAACTCCAGTATACTTACAACATTCTCTGACAGTTCCCCAAGCTCCAAAACCAATGACATTACCGAGTTTGTATCCCATCACTACAGAACCAAGTCTGTTACTATTGGGGGGCACTGGCTCATTTGATAGGTCAGTTCTGGAAGGCAGTCCATTCTTATCCATGGTGACTCTGACTTTCGAAGACATGTTGTTTAGAAATAACATCGCTGGAGATGCCTTTTTTGAGGATAATGAGCTGGAGGAAGACAGGTTGTTGCCTTTGGACTTGAATTTTGCTTTGATGAGCTTTGTCAAATGGTTTTTATAATCATTATTACGCAGTTCGGAGGGAATAATCTTGGTCAAAAACTTTTTCCTTTCAGAAAATGAGAACTCCTGGAAGTTAAAGGGTATTTCGTTCAAGATCTTTTCATCAAAATCTCTTGGGGGTGACCCAATCAGTTGAGATAATTTGTCAATGTCCACTGGTTCATTCCATTCATCAACCTTCTTTGTGTCAACTTTCTTTTCCATATCTCTCTTCTTGTGGTTCTTTGGGACGCTTATGGGAATCGCCTGGGAATGAAGTTCTTTCAACACATCATCTTCCAAATTCCTCTTCTTCTCAACATTCTCATTTGCTAAATCTTGGGAACTAAACCATTTTTTGAGAATATCCTGGTTGAACTCATAATTAGGAACATATTCATCTTCCATACCCTTTATGGAAGAGGATCCGTGGTAATAGTTGACGCTCGTATAGTCACCATCCTTATCATCCTCGATTTTTGAGTCCTTCTCCGTGAAGCCTCCATAGAGAACCTTTTGGTTGTTGCGGTTGGCATTGCTTGAATTTATATCTGCCAGCTCTGCGGGGTTTCTGTCTTCTGTTGAGAGTGTGGTGAAGCTATTATTCTTGTTGTAGGGCACTAAAGAGGGTTTGATAGGAGTATAGTTGACAGTGGATGCAATTGTAGGTTTTGATTTCAGTGGGATATCAAGATCTTTTGTGAATGTCAACTTGGATCCTGCCATAATTAGATGGTCTAAACAGCTAAGTAGATAAGGAAAGTTTTTAGTCTTCTCCACTTGATATTGACCCACGCGCGCGATGCCGAGTGAGGTGAGATGTTCTGTGGAGGAGTTGTGTGGAAAGATTATGTAATAAGAATACTGTCAAATTCAACTGTGTGTGAAGCAATCTTAGTGGCGAGTAATAGGAACAATGTTAAGCCTCATAGCCCTGTATCTTTGAACTCTTTCTATGCAAGGGCTAAGGCCATAATTTTCTAGCCGGTGGTTATCTCTGCCGGGTGGTTACAGGCATCACTGCTACCAGCCCCAGTTCCCCTGCGAATATCTCAGAACGGAAGTATCACCAATCAGATGGCCTCGAATATAATACGGGAAATTCTACAACACATTCCTAGTTAACTACTTTACCTAACAACTACATAAAAAATGGGTGGACATCCAGGTGCTTATATGGGCTGGTGGGGATTCATGGGATCCCCCAAGCAAAAGAACGTCACTACCTACACCATCTCCCCTTACGTCGGATCTCCTTTGAGAGGATCATTGGAAAGAGCCGTTTTCAACGTCTGGAGACGAACCAAGGCTCAGGCTTTGTATGTGATTATTCCAGGTATCATTGTTTGGAACGTGTGGGCTCAAGCTAGAGACTACAATGAATACCTGTACACCAAGGCAGGTAGAGAGGAGCTTGAGCGTGTCAACGTTTAAGGGCACATCCATAGTTGAAAATTTACAGTGATTATATCATGTCTATAAAAAAATAACACAGCATGACTAAGATGGAATTAATAGTAAAAGGTTATATCTATTTCTATAAAGAGCGAGTCTCCAGCCTTGAGATTATTTGGTTCTCTTATAGATCTTGTCAAAGAAAACTTGGAAGACTTCCTTCTTGAATCCCCTGTCCTCTTCAGTGTCAGCAATTCTCTTCTGCAATTCTTTGCCGATGTTCTCCTCATAAGCCTTGTACTTGCCGGCAATGTCGAGTTGGTTGAAGACTTCTTTACATTTAGCTTCCTTCTCGGCATCTTTGCGCCCATAGTTTTCATCCAATATTTGTCTCTGTTCAGGGCTAGCCAACCTCAAAGCTTGGTTGATGACCCAAGAACACTTGTTATCCTGGATATCAGTTCCAATCTTGCCAATGTCTTCAGCTTTACCGAAACAATCAAGGTAGTCATCTTGAATTTGAAAGTATTCACCTAGCGGAATCAAGATGTGCTCAGCCTGTTGTAGATCTTTTTCATGGGTAACACCGCTCAGATACATTGCCATCACAACTGGCAAGTAGAACGAGTAGTAAGCAGTCTTAAAAATGACGATGAAGGAATGCTTGGCTGGGGTAAACTTGGAAAGATCGACGTGGTCTTCTGGAGCGGTGATCAAATCCAACAATTGGCCCAATTCAGTTTGGAAAGTTACCTCATGGAGCAAATCTAACAAGTCAGCATAATAAGATTCTTTCTTGAAATACTTGCGCAGAATCTTGTAGATAGCACCTTCCAACATGAATGAGTCGTTGATGGCAATGTTTCCAACATTTTCAACCTTGTACCAACAAGGCTGACCTCTTCGAGTGATTGACTGATCCATCATGTCATCAGCTACCAAGAAATAGGCTTGTAGCAATTCGACACACCATCCTAAAATGGCAGCTTTCTTGAACTCTTCGGCACTTAGCTCGTCCCATGACTTGTACCCCTTGAGAATGACATAGGTGTCGACAACAGAGATACCTCTGTTAAGTTTTCCACCAGGAGTGTTGTAGTTCAAGGATCTCTTGAACCAGTTGATTGCATCAGCAGGCATGCCGTAATTCTCCAGCATGACCTCCAATTCAAACACGAGGTCAGGGAAGAACGCAAGGAACTGCTCTTTGTTCTTAGCTGCTACTTCTTTGGACATTTGACTCCAACTAGTTCGAAAGGTGAGAAGAAAACACGAGTTTAAACGACGAACGAGGGTCGCGCTTGGTGTATTTATGGGCCAAGTTCGTTGTAGGCTAAAGGAGGAGAGTCTCCCTTAGGCTGAAATAACAGGATTTTGGCGGGAAAAGGTCATGTTTTATGAAATATATAGATGACAGAAGTTTCTAGAAGGTCTGATTGGCATTAATTAGGTCAGATTAATAGTCTGTTTGATAAACTAAAATTCTGGTCGACTGTAAATTATAATTTGTCACCGATAATACGAACAAAAAGTATATATTGAGTAAAATATTAAATTACAAAACTTAACTAGACGAAACATTTTTTTCGTCTTCTTCTGCTACCTCAGGTCCAGAGTCATGGTTGGACTCAAAGTCCTTTGATGGTTTGGACTCTGAGGATATGACCAATTCGTTAATCTCATCTACTATATCAGAAATGTCGTTCTCCTCATCCCTGGTCTCAGGTCTTGCTTTGATATCCTCCTCAATTTCTTTGGCTAGCTTTTCAGAAAGTGCTTGGGTTTCGTCTAATCCTAATCCTAATTTGTTCTCTTTGTGTTTCTTCGTAGCTTCCTCAACTAATTTATCAAACTCATCTCTCCACCCAAGTAAATCCACTAGAAGTTCGGCAACTTTATCACACTCGTCTTGAATTACCACATCAGATTCCCTGGGATCAGTTTCAAAGGTACCACATTTGTCTTTGTTGATAAGGACTCTAAGACAATCTTTGCTTACCTCAGAGGGTAACATGGCAAACGGAAACACTGTTAAACTTGTACCGGCAACAATAGCAACATCATATTCCTCAATTTCCTCCTCCCATAAATCAAAAAATCTACGGGGAAGAGATTCGCCAAAGAACACAATATCAGGCTTGACATAACCCTTGCAATGGCGACATGTGGGAATCCCCTTGAGAGATTTATCCTTCATATCTTTCCTGAGATCTGCAATCGACATTGATTTGTGACAATCAATGCAATGGTTCCTCGCAAAAGAACCATGCGCCTCCACTATGTAATCGTCTAAAACACCGGACAATCTCTCCAGAGCATCGATATTCTGTGTGTATACCCTCTGTAACAGCTTCTTGTCTTGCAAAAGTCGGATAAGAAAATGAAACTTCGTAGGCAGGAATCTACCAGGGTAGAGTTCATCAGCCAACGTGTAAAAAGCATGAGGGTTTTCTCTGAAGTAGTTAATCTCAAAAACTGCCTCAGGATGGGGAAGATTCAGACGTGCCAAGTTATGATACAGGCCAGTTTTTGGAGATCTGAAGTCTGGAATACCAGCTCCAGTAGAAATACCAGCTCCCGTCATAAGTGATATCTTGACATTTCCTTTTTTCAATCTTTCAACCAACGGTTTCAACGCTTCTTCCATTGCTCTGTTGCGTTGATAAACTCTAGGCTAAATCTTTATCTAGAGATGTACCGCGATCCAGAAAGATGTTACCTAATCTGAGAGGTATGAAGTCCCCTGTTGCATGTGTTCAAGTTATTGTCTGGGTTTCAGCCCAGTGCACTTACCTGCCCGGTCCTGATCACCTCAATTGGAGCGTTCTGTGATTGAATGCTCAAACTGTAACTGAATCCCCCCTTCTCCCCCAATTTATCATCATATTCTCAGTTTGGTGTTAAGATGTTATGTAGTACTTCTAACTGAAGGTCCATCTCCATCCTGTTTGCCACTTTCAACGAGATCTGTACTATAATAAACCCATAATGAAGGTAAGTAGCATCTATTTAAACGGCAGCTGCCCTTGGTGCCCAATGGCCCATGAACTTCTCATTAGAGCTTTTACTAACTCGAGCAGCAACGTATTTCAGCTTTAGATCTCAAGCTCATCGTTTCTGAGCTTAGTCATTCCATAAAGGGATATCGGCTACAGAACATATACAGTATGATTAACAACAATAAATCATACCTATTTAAATTTGCCATTCCAGACTCCAAGAAAAGTTTGGTAGTGGAAAGTGGAGTGAAACTTCATCTTACTGACTTTCAACGTCCTACAACTCAGCAACCTTCTAATTTTGTAGTTAAACTGAGAAAGCACCTGAAAGCAAAACGATTGACAAATTTAAAACAGGTTGGCGATGATAGACTAGTTGTTTTCGAATTCAGTGATGGAATGTACTACCTGGTTTTGGAATTTTTCAGCGGTGGTAACGTTATCCTTCTTGACCAAGACCAGAAAATCATGACTTTGCAAAGATTAGTGTCCGAGAAGGAAAATAACGAAAAGTATGCTACAGGTGAATTCTATAACATGTTTGATGCTAAAACATTATTCAACGAGGCACCAGCCGATCATACTATCAAAACTTATTCAAAGGAGGATATAATTCAATGGTTGGATACACAGGACTACAAAATTGAACAAGCTAAAAAGACTGGTAAAACAATGAAGCCATACACAATTCAAAAGCTTTTGTTTGTCAATGCTCCACATCTTTCTTCTGATTTGATCCATATTGTTCTCAAGGAGAAGGGAATCGATCCAACATTGGATAGCACTCTTTACAGAAATGAAGATTTACTGATTAAACTGTTAGAATCTTTAGCTGAGGCGGAAATCCGTCTATCTGAACTGTTGACGAGGAAGGAAGACGTTGATGGATATATTGTCAGTAAAAAGAACCCCATTCATGATCCATTGACTGAGGGATCTTTGGAGTACATCTATGACGAGTTTCATCCTTATGAGCCAACTCATAAGAGATCTTCCGATACACAGATAAAGACAATCAAAGGTTACAACAAAACGATTGATGATTTTTTCACTACAATTGAAGTTTCTAAACACTCACTGAAAGAACAACAGCAAAAAGTCAATGCTGAAAAGAGACTACAGTCCGTAAAATCCGAAAACCTTGAAAAGATCGCCAAACTAACTGAAGCTCAACTTTTAAATATCCAGAAAGGTGAGGTTATCATGGTTTATAGCGATGTTGTTGAACAATGCAAAGCTGCAGTCCAGAGTCTGCTTGACCAGCAAATGGATTGGAATCATATTGAAAAGTTGATTGGCGTGGAAAAGAAACGTGGTAATGAAATAGCGAAGCTTATCAACTTACCATTGAATTTACTAGAGAATAAAATATCGTTGGCTTTACCGTTGGTTGATTTCGATGAATCATCGGAAGAGGAAGATGAATCTGATTCAGAGGATGAAAACGACAGTGAATATAGCAGCTCAAGCGACGACGGAGAGACTAAGAACAGGAAACAAACCCCAAAAAAACATGGTAGGAAACAGGACAAGACCATTAATGTCAATATAGATCTCTCCTTGTCGGCATATGCCAATGCTTCGACTTATTTTGATGCGAAGAAGATCGCACAGGATAAGCTTGTCAAGACTGAAAAGAATAGTGAGTTAGCAATCAAGAGTGCTGAATCAAAAATCAACAGAGATTTAAAGAAACAAAAGAAAACCGAATCATCCCAGGTGAACAACTCCAATGCAGCTCTCAGACAAATCAGAGATAAATTCTGGTTTGAAAAGTATTTTTGGTTTATTTCCAGTGACGGTTTTCTGTGTGTTGCTGGACGTGATGACCAACAATTTGACCACATCTACTTTAAATATTTTGACAATGGTAACGACTTTCTTGTCAGCAATGAGCTAGAGGGTGCACTGAAAGTTATCGTTAAGAATCCATTTTTGAACAAAGATGTTGCTCCAAACACTTTTATTCAGGCTGGAGCATTCTCTCTGTCAACTACAAAGGCTTGGGAGAACAAAATGGTGACCTCTCCATGGATTGTGAGTGGATCTTCCGTTTCCAAGAAAGATGTGGATGGATCTGCTCTAGCGCCCGGACTTGTGAATATCACAGCAGAGAAGCAGTTCCTGCCTCCCTGTCAAATGGTCATGGGATTTGGAATGTTGTGGCTTGGAGACAAGAGAACACATGATGATTATCTATCGAAGAGTCAGTCGAGAACCGAAGAACTTGGATTAGAGAGTGTGGAATTCAATTCTTTCAAGAAGAAAAAGATTGAGGAGTTGAAATCCGTGATAGCCTCTTTATCCAAATATGAAAAGGAATTGGAAAAGAAACAGGTCCAGAATGATAAGGAGTCTACGGTTGATACTGCAGAAGAGGACAGCAACAGCGTTATTAGTTCGTTGGAAGGTCTGGATGTCAATGAGAACCAGACACAACTTAAACGTGGGAGAAGGGCAAAACTCAAGAAAATCAAGCAGAAATATGCAGATCAAGATGAAGAGGATAAATTGAAACGAATGGAACTTTTGGGTACTTTGAAACAAGTACAAGCGCAAGAGGATATCGAAAGACAGCCCTCAAAGTCCAATCCAAACAGTGGCACTCAACAATCTTCATCGGCATCGAAACTACAAAGGAAAAAACTTGCTGAGTTGCATCAATTGAGAAAACTTTTAGAAGAGTTTGAGTCACCAGATGATGAAGAAGTTGTCCCTGAACTACACTACACCGAAGTTTTATCAACAGTGATTAGTTCACCCAAAAAAACAGACACCATCGTTGATGCTGTACCAGTTTTTGCACCGTGGTCCTCGCTTAACAAATTAAAGTACAAGGTAAAAGTACAACCCGGAAACAATAAGAAAGGAAAATCAGTTACTGATGTTGTTGAGTATTTTAAAAAGCTTACACAACAGTTTGCTAAGGATGAAGAAGACTGGTTTGACAAAGAAGATATCATCTCTACCATTGGACAGCAGGATCTTTTGATGCCCATTACAGTCAGTAAGCTGAAGGTAGTATTTCCCGGCTCTCAAGATAAAAAGGGAGGCAGCAGTAGCGGTAAGACGAAATCAAAGGGCAAGAAGAAGAATTAGGGGCGTTATTGAACTTGCTTCACTTTCTAACTGTCAGTATATATTTATGCACACATAATCACCCAAACCTTATTTTATTAAAACCCTTGTTGCAGACGATCAGCAACCCTGGATCTAGCAAATTTGAATGCATTGAACAGGCCTTCCTCACTCAGATCGATCTTTATGGAGTTTTCCTCAGTTGGGGCCTTGGAGACTCTCGCAGCAATGACAGAAGGATCAGTCTCCAAGACAATTCCATCATCTATTGTTTCGTCAACAGCTAATGACACCATATCATAGTTTTCTTGAATAGTCTTTTTATCAATAGAGTACTTGAGGACTATCTCCAATGCTCCCACCAGTGCTTGAAGCACATTGAACAAGAAACATTCATTCTCATTTAAACCTCCAACAATGTAGATGACAACGTCTGATAATTCTTTGTAGACTACGGTTTTATTTTCAAAGAGAACGATATCACCGTTTACCTTGTGTGTCTTCTGAAACAGAGACTTTTCAAACTGGACCTGCTGTTTGGGTCTCTGTGCAAGGGAATCCGAGTCCTCTGGTGCGTGGGGAGGAGCGCTATATTTCACCAGAACCCTGCTTCCGCTGCTATCTAGTATTATCACACTATCCACCGTATAAAGAGACACATCTGTAGTCATTTTGCAAGGAACTTGTTTAGTCAGTTGGGCAAGTTTTGATGTGTCCTGTTTGGACGCGGGACGGAGAGAACGCGCGAAGACCAGAGGAGACTTTACAATGAGTGTACCAAATCAAAAAATAATGATCCTTAGCTTGGTGAGCAGGCATATTGATTCTCTACTATGAACATAGTGAAATATTAGGCGTACTAAGGCAGCAAATCAAGTCGTAAAGAGATCATATATACTCAGATAGAAGCTAAGTTTAATGCCAAAATCAAGCTTTTATTTCAGCTATCTTCGAATAACGATAATACAGGTAAGTATCGACTAATTATTATACATCTTGCCCCAGTTCTAACGCTCTATAAAGCTTTTGAAGTCACAAGGTTTCGATAGATGCTCCAATGCTGTTATTGATGCACTCACGGATACCACAATCCGCTTTCTAGGGCTTCTTTTGGAAAAAACTGCAAAGTATACTGCCAGTCGTGGAAGATCCCTGGATGATGTTCAGATACAGGATATCTCTGAAGCGCTAACAGAACTCAAGATAATTACACCCTGCAACCTATTAGATCCATATGATGTTTCTCCAGATAACCTTCAAGGGATTCAAAACTTTGAAAGCTGGTTCATTGGGCCGTCACCAGATAGGGCAAGACAGGTGGCCAGGCCAAGCAAACAATACATATCGGAAGTCAACGAGAGTTTGGACCCCAGCACACAATTTAGGGCCAAAAATAGAATCCCTGAATACATGAACAGTTTCAAGAAGCAAGAAGAACAGTTAGATAGCACTAATGACTTCCCCCTGGATGAAGATTGGATAAGATTCAATCTCAGAGTGGAACTTAAGAGAAATCAAGCGCATGATTCAAAACTTAAAAACTCCATATTGCAGCCATATATTTCAAATGTCTTGGAGGACGTGCAAGGAAAGAACGGAGTAAATGGGAATGGTTCGACAGAAAAATATGCAACCAATTACGATTTCATTATCACTGGTCCTACTCCAGACAAACTAATGCAGTACCTTCCTTATATCAATAGTGATGATGAGGAAGAAGAAGATTCATATGAAGAGGAGAATGAAGATTACGAGGAGGATTATGGTGACGGCGACAATAAACACAACAACAATGACGAATACGGCAATGAGAATCAACCAGAGCACACGACTCCCGATTTTGAATACGAAGAACACATCGATGAAGACGATAACCGACAAAAATTAAAGATTCGTCTAAATATATGAATTCTATATTACAACTACATGGACTAATTACAAAAAGGTCATACACTATAGTTTTCTACCAGCCTTGAACTTTTGCTTGGGCTTTCTAATCTTGTTAACCATTTTCTTCTTTGTAGCTGGTTCTTCATCACTCTCATCACCAAAGTCCTCATCGTTGTTAGCTTTCTTTCCTCTCAAATACTTGAGTTTATTTCTCTGTCCCTTGACAGGTCCATGTCTTACGGCTTCAACGTAAGCGTCGATTCCAGAAGACCTGTTATCCAGAAGGTCATCATCCATTTTATTGTTAATGACGAATTTCCCCTCTTGATTGGTACGAAAGCCTGCTTTGGCAGCAAGATCTTTCTTGCTGAACTTTTTAGGTTTGGAAGAAGAGATACGAGCCAAGGTCTGTTGATCCAAAAGGTCCAGAGGTTCATCCTTCGATTCTGTGATATATTGACGGCTCTTTCCGTTATTGGGTTCGTCGTCATCAGCATCATCTTCTGAATCTTCCGAATCGTTGTAGATGGCATCTTCAAACGCGGAAGTGAATCCAGTCTTACCCTTGCCCTTGGATTTCTCTGGCTCATTGTCTCCTTCCACTGCCTTCCTCTTTTCTCGTCTTTTGGTCTTCTTAATGTTGGCAATCAGTTTCCTGTCTTCTTCTGGAATGGCTTGTTCAACTAAGTCGGCACCAAACTTTCTAATTAGTCTCTCAACCATATGTTTTACTTTCGTTTTGAAGTTTCCCCTGTGTTCATGAGACCACCTCATCAAATTGGCCAACAAGTTTGGAAGGTTTTGTTTGACAATATCACTAGGAAGCGTAAGGATGGAAACTTTCACAAATCCTAACGTAGCATTAACAATCTCTCTGTTCTTGGAGGTCAAGAACAATTCCACAGTAGATGAGACTTCATTGAGAAGATCTCTATCCATATCATTGCGAAACTCGTAAAAGAGGTAACTAATGGCGTTGATCGTAGCTCCAATCATGTGGGCAGTTGAACCAGCGAGACCAGCTGAACACATTGTGAAATACTCTGAAAGGGATGCTTGTGTGTTTGGAGTGTCTGGATCCATTCCAGGAACTTTAGATGTTACCACAACACCGCCTTTTTGCATCCTAAAGGCCATAGCTTTCAAAACATCATAAGCCAATAGCCTCGACCTTTCTTTTGGATCTTTAATGGTAATAATTACTTCTGAAAGAATGGACGGAATGAAGTAAAGATCATCATCTGGCAATATTGGGATCAAACGAAGCAAGGCTTGAAATCTAGCAGCTTTTGCGGGAATGTGAGTTGTCTCAGCACTGTCAATAAACAAAGATTCGATTTGTGGCAAAAACTGTTCTACTGCGTTTTTTCCAGATTCGGTTTCTAGCAACTTGGCAATGATGCGGTACGAACGTTTCTGAATCAAAGAATCGTCAATGGTGACCGTTTGATTAAAGATGGACAGGAGGGCATTGTATGAAGACTTTGGAATGTATTTAACCATAACGACAATCAAGTCCATCATAGTGACACTCAATCTTGGAATTTCGCCACTGGAGAGTTTCTGGTTCGTAAGCTTCTTTCCGTCAAGCTGGGCCTGTGTCATGTTTCTCTTATCTTCCTCAAGAGCTTCATTTAAATGTGAACAAACCTTGTTGAACGAATCAACCAAATCATCTTGCAAAGAAATTTGCAAATAAGGCTCAATAGTTTCCAAGATAAATCCTCGCAACTCTGGAACGGTTTGACTGAACACGTTGAACAGAACAGAAAGGATTTTGGAGCTCATCTTGGATAAAATTTCAATGTTGATAGATGCTGACTCCTGTGGAAAATGTTGTTGAAGAAGTTTGTCCTCAGAGAGAGCACCAGAACTGTACACCAAATTGGACTCAACTAAGGATTTGAATGCCTGACAAATAGTGACACGCAACTCCACCTTGGAATACATCAAAGACGCTAGCTCTGAAGCAAACTCGTCGTCAAATTCAGTTGGCATATCAGTTGGTAAATCACAGAAATGTGGTAACAATGACCAAATCTGATCAATTATAGTGGCGAAAATCTTTGCATGCACTGAATCACCAGTGGAAGAGGCAATCTTTTGTTCGAAAAACTTGATCAATGGAGCAAGTTGAGTTTTAAAGAAAGAAAGATTGGCATTTCTGGCATTGTCTCTAAGTAACGGCAATAACCAAGCTCTTCCTGTCTTTTTAGGGTTGTCAAGATTTAATGGCAATACACTGAGTACAGCTTCGGGGCCCAAAGCACCGATTGCGCTCCCAATGACATTGTCAGCCTCTTGAATGTATTGGAAGTTCTGTTCGTCAGATCTCCAGCCACCAACAATCTCTAAACAATGAAGAAAGTCTGGATTGGCTCTGGATCTCAGTTTGATAAAAATGCAACTAACCAAGTTCAAAATGTCACTTAAGCAATGGTTATACTTAACAGACAAAAGAGAGTTGATAGCCTCAGCCAATTGAGTAATGGATTCATCGACACTTTCGTATAATTTAGGAGAGATTGGGAACTGTTTCGAGGGAATCAATAAAGAATCATCGTGAATTCCCTCAGTGATGATGGCTATAAGGCATTGGGATGTTGAAATGCAGATGTTCTCAGATTCAGAAGAAAAGAACTGGATTATCGTTTGAATAAAAACTGGGAATTTCTTGATAAATTTGGTTTGGTCCGCATTGGAATATGCTGTAGAAGCTTTTGCAACAACAGCCAACCAAGGAGCGGCAAGATGGGTATCATTGACAGAAGGTTTCAAATCCAAAATAATCTTGATTACCGAGTCAAATTTGTCAATACTCAATTCATCTTCGGACATCGAGTTGAACAGGTTTTCAAACGCTTGAAAGGCATTGGTGATGAGAAATTGGTCTGATGATTTGGCAACCTCAAGCAATAGATCACAGACCAATTCAATTCTAGCATTTGGCCATGAGTTTGTGTTTGTAATTTGTGAAATCAATTGAAGACAGTGAATAACTGCAGAGTTGGCAGATCTATCTTCGGACTTTCGCTTGGACTTTTGAAGTCTCATTGTCTCTATTAATTTGTTTGTTGCGAAGTCGGCACAGTCTAAGGAACCAGGATGTTCTACTGATGGGCCTGGAGGAGGATTAGATAGTATCTTGTTTATAGCATCTTGAGCTCTTCTTCTAACCTTTGGTCTTGAGTCAAGGGATAACTCCAGTAATCCCATTAAACCTCTCTTTGGGGAAATACTCATGCTAGATGCGTTCTTCCAGGAAGCCAAGTCTTGTGACAACAACAGAGTTTCTAAAACACCAATGGAAGATCTGATCAATGGAGCTTCAGCTTGTTCATTTGTTATAGCAGGAGCAATCTTGGTCAAGACCTCTGCAAAATTGGTCTTCAACAAAGATTTTGGAGTCAGAGGTGCCAAAAGGTCCAGAAAGTATGCTGTAGACAACGCCAGAGCATTATCAGTTATGACATCATCTTGAATACACCTGTCCAATAAAGACATGAAGGATACAAAGTACGTTACCGCAGTTTTTGGATTATTCTGTTCTTGAATGTTTTCTTCAACAGCTGATAGAATTAGGGCCATGTGTTTCTGATTTTCCAGTTTTGAGCTGGCATGGACCCTGATCTTGGCCAGCTTCGTCTCTAATTCAGGATCATAGTCTGACGTCATAACAATAGCGGATATCTTGATGACTGTCAATTAGGAGTTTAGGCAACGGTATCTCAGAGAAAGGGAAAGATTTTAGAAATTTTTCTAGTAAATTTTTTTTAGGCCCTTGGAAAAAAAAAATTAGAGGGCAGAGGCTCACATGACATCCGAGGGCTTTTGTCGGGACCAGAACGTCTTAGCGTGTACTACACAATATACATCCCCCAAAATTTTTCCTCTACTAGCCAACCTCACTATCACTGAATAAACACTAATGAAGGGCAGCGTCAGAATAAGATTGGCCAGATTTGGCAGAAAAAGACAGCCCGTTTATAACGTGGTGGTAGCAAAGGCAAGATCTGCAAGGGATTCACAACCGATTGAAGTCATAGGCACTTACAACCCCATTGCTCCCCCTTTATCTCCAGAACAAAAGCTTCAAGGACTGGTTCCAACAAAAGACATCCAACTAGACTTTCAAAAATCCAAGTACTGGCTTTCCGTTGGTGCCCAGCCAACGCCCACCATTATCAGGCTCTTTAAAAAGGCTGGAATACTACCAACTGAATGGCCCAGCACCCGAGTCGGCCCAATTGTGCCAGAGAGAGAAGTCATACGGGAAAAGAAAGTTTTGTAAACAATCGACGAAAAGAAACTCTTTGTAAATAGAAATGAACAGCAACATACCCTACCCCTAAACCCCTTTCGTAATGCGAAATGGAGCTGTCTTTCCCTGGTACTATGCAATCTCGGAGATTCATTAATTATTTCCTAATCGGGCTAAGAATAATTTAATATGTCGTGTCACATTGCTTTGTGCGAAAAAGACGCGATTTTAAAGCGTTCCCTAATCCTTCCCTCTTGCCACTATTTTTACTTCATACCCACTTCTAACCGTGTAGAGAACATTTCTATTCAGCTGTCAGCATCATATATTGACCCTTGCTCTGATAAATTGCAAATTTGAAGCCAAGTGACTTTTTTTCTTCTCTCTTTTTGGCTACTGTTTATTGTTCACCCCGTTTAGCGGTTATCACTCCTTCAACATGAAGACGCTAAAACCACAGCTTCACATCCATATTAATAACAACCAGAAGGCGATTGGGGTTGACTCTTTCAAGACTCCTGTCGAACAGACACTTCAGACCCCTTCAAATCCCCCCAATCATGCTGGAGGAAGTAGTTTCTTTCCTTTCACAGCTGGTGATCCAGGGTTAGATAGTGGGTTTCAAACTCCCTACAATGGCAGCAGAAATGCGTCTGCTATATCGATAGGGATTTCTAAAGAGCTCCCAAGTTATCAGAATGATGGAATGGACTTGGACGATATTGAAAGGCCGTTTCCCCTTACAAAATGCTCGTCAATCTCGTCCATGGCCTCATCGATGATGGTTGAAACGGAGCCACTGATTAACAATATCGAGTTCGAGGAACGTTTTGACATGCTACTGTCTGAAATCTACATGAGCTACTCCATGAATCCAGAAACTACTCCTTTTAACATTAGGTTTCCTCCTGGTGGGGTTATTTCAATGGTATCAAAGGACGTTTTTGATAGATGCCTAAAAGATAAGATTCCATTGGACAGAAATCCCGCAATGAACCATGAATTGTTTTCCACTAGAGAACCATCTGTGGTACTTGCCATTATCCGTAAACGGTTACTGGATTTCTGTAACCGAAACATGGATGCGGACTCTCAATACAGTCTATCCCGGCAAAATTCGGCCTGTTCTATTAATTTCCCTCAAACTTCACAAGCCCCCTTCTCTGCAGGTTCGTCATTTTCATCTACTGCATCGTCCTCAAGCACAACACAGGCGCCTAAAATGCAACGTGGAAAGCCCTCATGGCTTCACAGTAACCTCAATTCAAGAACAGTCTCTAGTACAGATTCGTTGGTTGATAGCGTCTCCCCACAGTTTTATAAGAACAAAAAGACCAATGCAGGATTCACTATGGTTACCCCTCCCTCTTCTTCTCAAGGAGCAGGCTCATTTGTGGACGAGTTCAGCTTTGAAAGGAAGGAGAGATCGAACAACTCGACTACATCTAACAATTCGAATGGAATTGCAAGCGCGGGCCAAGGAAGAATCCAACCTCAGGTATTGTCAGTTCCATTCAACGTGCCTTCAACCACCAGCCCTCAATTTGCGAGTCCAACGTTTACAGGAAACTCAGATGGAGCGCCAGTCCTTCAATCGCCTTTCAACGAGAAGGGCTCCTATTTTGGAAACAACACTCTGTCTGCAGGCACTACCAAGCCCCCCAATACCACTAGGAAGTCTTCGCTCAGTAACGTTATCAATGCTGGCAGTGTCTCTGCACTAAAAGACCCATTAGAACTTGATTTGGACCCGTTATATAACGTTACATCTCAAAGAAAACGAGATTCGCTCAAGCTCAAACGAAACTTGAGGTAGGCAGGCTGGTCCTAGCTTTTTATATAGTTTAATAGTATGTCTTTACCCGAGAGTAATGCACCTGTACTCCGCAGCCTTATGTAAGCCAACACGGTTTTATGTCACAATAAGCTAAACGGGGGATACACAGTATGCGCGAAGGTTGTGTACATGTAATCATTAGATATGCCACATATTTCATCACTCATTAATATGACATCATATTATCACACAGTATTACTGTTATAAAGGCATAGTGAATGTCCCTAAATTGGGGCTTTTGTGTCGGAAAGAAAAACTCTACTACATGGCTCTATTATAAATGACGGAGTCTATAGTCGCTAGTGCACCCAAAGCATTCGGTGTAACCAAGTTTAGAGTGAAGAATCGCTCCTCCTTAGAAGTTCCAATTTGCGATTCTTCCATCGGCGAATCCAAAAAGTATTCTTGTGTCAAGTGTCGGAAGCTGAAGAAGAAATGTTCCAGGGAGTTCCCAGAATGTGCAACTTGCACGATGTCCGGCACTTACTGTAGATATACTGAGAGGAAGAAACGCAGAACTCAGTCCTTGGAATCGTCAAACGTGGAGGCATACTCTCCCTCTCCTGCCACCTTCAAGCCACAGGAACCAAATTATGTGCTTAGTAGCGCAGACAAGAAATCGAGTAACATATCCGAGCCAGAAGAAAAGGCGACTTCGCCTTATCCCACTCGCATTCACCTACCCCCTATAGATACCCTTAAATTCTCAAGTTCATTGGATGTACTGCAATGTAAATTGTTATCCAATTCTTTCAATATTTCCTCAAATGGATCAAGCTACTCAATTATACCTGTTCACTTGACCACAAAGTATTTCGAAGCCTTTCAGAACTTTCAGGAGCAGGCTGGCACTTTCATTACTTGCAACGACATCAAATCAAGTGAAGCAAACTCTCATTACACGCTGGCAAACAATAAAAATTTGGTTTGCAAGTTTAACCTAGTTGTGGCCATTGGAGCAACTTTCCTCTCTCACTCGCAACATAACATGCTTTCGTTTGAAGAACACAAATTGGGCACAAGTGCTCGGGAAAATGCCTTGGAGCTGATATCCAAGGAGAATCTCATATCTAAAGATACCCTTCCAATCACTGAGATTCTAATTCTAATCACACTGTACACCTGTCTTGAGAGGGATCCATCGTTGTCTTGGAATCTGATTGGAATGACCACTCGGAACGCTCTTTTAATGAACCTAAATCGCAACTCTGGTAATTCTGAATATAGCCAGCGATTATTTTGGAGTTGTTACAACCTTGATAGACTGATTTCATTCTCACTGATTCAACCTGTTGCACTAGAGGATGCTTACATCAATATCCCAATGATGGACCACGAACAGTTCATTAGAATAACCTCATTGAGAGTCTTGGAAGGAAAGGTGCTGAAAAAGGTTCATGGACTTTCCAAATCTGACAGCTCTGAACTGGTCACAGAGCTCAGAGGATTAGTTGATCGGTATGACGAAGTCATCACCGAATATTCCAAAGATCAAGTGGCCTCCAATAATTCCAAATTGTGGTTCCTTGCAGAATACTACAATCTAGTGTTGTTACTGTATTATCCCTCACAGCTAGATTTAACACCATCAAAGTTTCAATTGGAGACTTTGGCTTCCGTTTGCTCCAAGTTTCTTCCCTGCATCTACAACCTACAAGCCACCAAAGTGCTCTTATACAACTGGATCAGTTTTTACAGGGTACTTAGTCTACTCTCTGCTCATCTTTACTGTGTAGACCACGGTGCTGCCCGGTTATCGGACAGCAGTATTGCAAAGTATTCGTCACTCCTTCAAGGCTATGTGAAAACATGGCCATTTACCGTGGATTTCATTCAGATCGTGGAATCCTTACCTAGAAGGTTACCCAATGAAGCCTTGACTTCCTACAAACAATTATTGAAGCAACACTCTATAAGAATAAGCAACATTCTATAGGGATCAACTAGCTCTCCAACAGCCAAGGTCTTTCATTCCAAAACTCCTCATTAATAATGTCTATGTGATATTTTTGTATTTTACCTTTTTTAAATCTTTTTCGTAGTCTATCCTTTTGCCTCTTTGATAATTCTCTTTCGTTTACACTTGGCGAGTCATCTTTAGCCTCCCACTCTCGGATCAAAACTGTCCCCTTCTTGTAAATTTCTGCCTCATCATTGTAATTGATGCCCAATTCCGTGAAAAGAATTTCGTTCTTGTCACTGGAAAAGGTTCCCATTAATCGTTTTTCTGATTCCTGAGGGGTAAGCCCTTTTTTCAAGATCAATTGCCAAAAAGTTGTATTGTACAAGTTGTTAATATGGCAGTCTACTTGTCTCCAACTGAAATAATCCTTCACATTCTGTTGATTAGGATAAAGGACAACTCTGGCATCAAAGGTAGGTAGTCTCTCTGGAGTTAGTGGGGAATTGGGAAAATACTGGTTCCAATAGAAATTGTAATAAGCTGTGAATGTGGAACTAAACGTGCTGGTCAATTTGGCCTCCCTTCTTTCAAATATCTCGGAATTTTTCTGGAGAAGAAACGAATACTCGTCAGAATCCCCATAAGCCAACAAGACTTCTGGGATCTTTTCCATAACTGATTGTGCTGCTTTGTTCATTAACTCCAATGCATTCAGGTCGTTGGGCTTGTCAAACTTATAAGTCTCTGAAAGTTTGTGAAACCCCCTTCCATCAACCCGTACCACCATATATGTTTCTGGAAGCAGATACACCTCCTTTTCAAAGGCTTTCACGTACTCAAACTTGGAGTTGGCCATGATCTCTTACACTCAAGGAAGGGAAGGGTTACTTTCACTGTATTATCAACTTTGTTAGATGTTTTTTATCACGTGAAGCGTCTCGTAACTCTCCCGGAATTGCTTCGATTCTAATTTTTTTATTTTTCTATTGTAAGCATATTTTCTTTTTTCCCTCCCTCTAAAAAATTTTCAGACTGTTCCTAAGAAAGATCGAACCCAGAGCCAACAATGAAGGCATCGTTCAAGACTTTGGAACGTGAGAATCGATTCAAGAACCCGCCCACGGACAAATCGGCTTTCCCTTTGTTGGAAGAGGCTGTAGCTCCACATATTGGTTCGTTCAATGCTCTTACTGATGGGCTCAATGGTGGACTGTTGAACCTGGCAGTTAAGGATATCGGAGCAAAAACCATATTTGACAGTAATGATCCTTCGAGATTAGGAAACAAGTTGAAGATACGAGTAGATGCAGTTCAGTTGGCGAAGCCCTCTGTGGCTGTTGGAGACAAATTATCCGTTAACAGAAAGACACTGCCATCTGAATGCAGAGAGAGAATGATCACTTATAAATCCAGATTCATGTTGAAAGTATGTTGGTCAGTCAACGATGGTCCAGAAGAAACAGAAATCAGAGAGGCCGGTCAAATTCCTGTCATGCTAAAGTCAAACAGATGTCATCTTGAGAAAATGTCACCCAATGAACTGGTAAAGAATAAAGAGGAAAGTGACGAGCTTGGAGGGTATTTCATCGTCAATGGTATTGAGAAATTAGTAAGAATGTTGATTGTTCAGAGACGGAACCATCCAATGGCACTTATTAGACCTAGTTTCGGAAACAGAGGTGATGCTTATACCCAATTTGGTATCCAAATAAGAGCTGTACGACCAGACCAAACTTCACAGACCAATGTTCTCCATTACTTGAAAGACGGTAACGTTACATTCAGATTTAGTTGGAGAAAGAATGAATACTTGGTCCCCGTTCCCATGATTTTGAAGGCCTTAGTGGAGACCAACGATCGTGAGATTTTTGACGGTATTGTTGGCTCTGAAACTTCCAATTCGTTCTTGACGGATCGTTTGGAATTATTGTTGAGAAATTACAAGAATTACAAGTTGGTTTCGAAACAAGAAACCTTGGCCTATCTTGGAGACAAGTTCAGAGTTGTCTTCAATGCAACTCCTGATGTATCCGATGTCGATGTCGGTAAAGAAGTTCTGAGAAGAATTGTCCTCGTCCACCTGCCCGACAACAGAGATAAATTCAGAATGTTACTATTCATGATTAGAAAACTTTATGCATTAGTTTCTGGAGATTGTTGCCCCGACAATCCAGATGCTGCCCAACATCAAGAAGTCTTATTGGGAGGATTTCTTTATGGTATGATTATCAAAGAAAAAATTGATGAATACCTGGCCAGTATTCGATTACAAATCCAAACAGACATTAATAGAGGCTATCCAGTGAATTTTGATGAACCGAAGTATATGTCTCGTGTTTTTCAAAGAATTAATGAAAATATTGGTAAGAAACTGCAGTATTTCTTGTCCACCGGTAACCTGGTTTCGCAAACAGGATTGGATTTACAGCAAGTTTCCGGCTATACAGTTGTCGCAGAAAAAATCAACTTCTATAGATTTATCTCTCATTTCCGAATGGTTCATAGAGGTTCATTCTTCGCCGAATTGAAGACAACTACAGTTAGAAAATTACTTCCCGAATCATGGGGATTTCTATGTCCTGTGCATACACCAGATGGTTCTCCATGTGGTTTATTGAACCATTTGGCTCACAAGTGTAAAATATCAACCGAAGAATCGGATGTTTCCAAGGTGCCTAGAGTTTTGTCAAAACTGGGAGTGTCTGCCAACCATGTTTTTGCAGCTGGACCTCAAATGTGTTGCGTTCAATTAGATGGTAAGATTGTGGGATGGTGTACGCACGAACAGGCTAAGATTGTTGCTGACACTTTGAGGTTTTGGAAAGTGGAAGGGGGCCACGGCATTCCTCTTGATTTGGAAGTTGGTCATGTTCCACCTTCTTCCAGAGGTCAATATCCTGGATTATATCTCTTTGGAGGTCGTGCTAGAATGACTAGACCGGTTAGATACCTACCTTTAGATAAAGAGGATATCATTGGTCCTTTCGAACAAGCATACATTAACATTGCTGTTACTCCAGAAGAGATCGAATCCAATGTTCATAGTCATGTGGAGTTTTCTCCAACCAACATTTTGTCAATTCTGGCCAATTTAACACCCTTTTCTGATTTTAACCAATCTCCAAGAAATATGTATCAATGCCAGATGGGTAAGCAAACTATGGGTACACCTGGTGTTGCTTTGGTCCATCGAAGTGATAATAAGCTTTATCGTCTACAAACAGGACAAACTCCTATTGTCAAGGCTAATCTTTATGATGACTATGGAATGGACAATTTCCCCAATGGAACTAATGCGGTCGTTGCTGTCATTTCATATACTGGTTACGACATGGACGATGCGATGATCATTAATAAATCGTCAGATGAACGTGGCTTTGGTTATGGTACCATGTATAAAGTTGAAGTGATTGATTTAGCTGACAACAGAAGGAAAGGTGATCCAATTACTCAACACTTTGGTTTTGGTACTGACGAGTGGCCTGAATCTTGGAAACAGAATCTTGACGAAGACGGTTTACCAGCTATTGGGACTCTGGTCAATGAGGGAGATCCCGTAGTAGCATACTATGATGACACCCTGGGTAAGACCAAGGTGAAGACTTATCATAGTTCAGAGCCTGCATACATTGAAGAAGTTAAACTGATAAGCGATGATTTGGGAGATTCCGAATTGCAAATGGTCACCATTAAATACAGAATTACCAGACAACCTCAAATCGGTGACAAGTTTTCCTCTAGACATGGACAGAAGGGTGTTTGTTCCCGAAAATGGCCTCAGATAGATATGCCATTTACTGAAACCGGAATACAACCTGATGTCATAATCAATCCGCACGCCTTCCCATCTCGTATGACCATTGGTATGTTTGTGGAATCTTTGGCCGGAAAGGCTGGAGCATTACACGGCATTGCTCAGGACTCTACTCCATGGAAGTTCAATGAAGATGATACGCCGGCTGATTTCTTTGGTGAGCAACTGATTAGTGCCGGTTACAATTACCATGGTAATGAGCCAATGTATTCTGGTGTCACTGGTGAAGAACTGAGAGCCGATATTTACATTGGAGTGGTTTACTACCAACGACTGAGACATATGGTTAACGATAAATTCCAAGTCAGATCTACGGGACCCGTCAACAGTTTGACAATGCAACCAGTCAAGGGACGTAAGAGAAACGGAGGTATTCGTATCGGAGAGATGGAACGTGATGCTCTTATTGGACACGGAACTGCCTTCTTATTACAAGACCGTCTGTTGAACTGTTCTGACTACACTCAAACCTCTCTATGTAAGAGCTGTGGATCGTTATTAAACACACAAACATCCGTTCCTCGTATCGGCACAAAAGCCATGATCCACTGTCGCCGTTGTTCCACGAGGATCAATGATGTTACTGCTAAAACGACGGATGATATGGATCTCTGGGAAGATGGACAGGGAAACCGATACGCTGGAGGCAACGATACAACCACTGTTGCCATTCCATTTGTTCTTAAATATCTGGACTCAGAGCTGGCTGCGATGGGTATTCGTATGAGATACAATGTGGAACCTAGTTAGTACTAGTAGTATATGTATAATAAAGACTTTACTTAAACCGCAGCAGGAATTTCTCCGTCCGGCTTTGCACTATAAAAATTGGTGCCAAGCCCATCGCTACGCGGGTGGAACAGATTATTTACAGGTAATTCTGCGAAAAGAGAAAAACTAAAACTTGGACAACTGTTATTTGCTTCTTTCCTGCTTGGATTGAATTTGTGAGTCCGTGTAACTTATTCTACTAGAAGAGCTATTGGATTGAACAGATTTGAGCTTTCGGTGAACTCAGAATGACAGCTAATGAAAATCCTTTTGAGAATGAGCTGACAGGATCTTCTGAATCTGCCCCCCCTGCATTGGAATCAAAGACGGGAGAGTCTCTTAAGTATTGCAAATATACCGTGGGTCAAGTCATCGAAGAGTTTCAAACGGATGGTCTCAAGGGATTGTGCAATTCCCAGGATATCGTATATAGAAGGTCTGTCCATGGGCCAAATGAAATGGAAGTCGAAGAGGAAGAAAGTCTCTTTTCAAAATTCTTGTCAAGTTTCTACAGCGATCCATTGATTCTACTACTGATGGGTTCCGCTGTGATTAGTTTTTTGATGTCTAACATCGATGATGCAATCTCTATCACTATGGCAATTACTATCGTTGTCACAGTTGGATTTGTTCAGGAGTATCGATCCGAAAAATCATTGGAGGCATTGAATAAGTTGGTTCCCGCCGAGGCTCATCTAACTAGGAACGGCAACACTGAAACTGTTCTTGCTGCCAATCTAGTCCCAGGAGACTTGGTGGATTTTTCGGTTGGTGACAGAATTCCGGCTGATGTGAGAATTATTCACTCCTCCCACTTGACTATCGACGAGAGCAATCTAACTGGTGAGAATTTACCGGTTTCCAAAGACAGTAAACCTGTTGCGAGTGATGATCCTAACATTCCTTTGAACCAACGTTCATGTATTGGGTTTATGGGCACTTTAGTTCGTGATGGTAATGGTAAAGGTATTGTCATCGGAACTGCCAAAAACACAGCTTTTGGCTCTGTTTTTGAAATGATGAGTTCTATCGAGAAACCAAAGACTCCTCTTCAACAGGCTATGGACAAACTTGGTAAGGATCTGTCTGCTTTCTCCTTCGGAATCATCGGCCTGATTTGCTTGGTTGGTGTTTTCCAAGGTAGGCCCTGGTTAGAAATGTTTCAGATCTCTGTATCCTTGGCTGTTGCTGCCATCCCGGAAGGTCTTCCTATTATTGTGACTGTGACTCTTGCTCTTGGTGTGTTGCGTATGGCTAAACAGAGAGCTATTGTCAAAAGACTGCCTAGTGTTGAAACTTTGGGATCTGTCAATGTTATCTGTAGTGACAAGACTGGAACATTGACCCAGAATCATATGACTGTTAACAGATTGTGGACTGTGGATATGGGTGATGAGTTCTTGAAAATTGAACAAGGGGAGTCCTATGCCAACTGTCTCAAGCCCGATACGCTAAAAGTATTGCAAACTGGTAATATAGTCAACAATGCCAAATACTCAAATGAAAAGGAAAAATATATTGGGAACCCAACTGATATTGCAATCATTGAATCTTTAGAAAAATTTGATTTGCAAGACATTAGAGCAACAAAGGAAAGAATGTTGGAGATTCCATTTTCGTCGTCTAAAAAATATCAGGCTGTGAGTGTCCACTCTGGAGACAAAAGCAAATCTGAGATATTTGTTAAAGGCGCTTTGAACAAAGTTTTGGAGCGATGTTCAAGATATTACAATGCTGAAGGTATTGCCACTCCACTCACCGATGAACTTAAAAATAGATCTTTGCAAATGGCCGATACGTTGGCATCATCTGGATTGAGAATTCTGTCGTTTGCTCACGACAAAGGCAATTTCGAAGAAACCGGTGATGGACCATCTGACATGATCTTTTGTGGTCTTTTAGGAATGAACGATCCCCCCAGACCATCTGTGAGTAAATCAATTTTGAAGTTTATGAGAGGTGGGGTTCACATTATTATGATCACGGGAGATTCAGAATCAACAGCAGTAGCTGTCGCCAAGCAGGTCGGAATGGTAATCGATAATTCAAAATATGCTGTCCTCAGTGGAGACGATATAGATGCTATGAGTACGGAGCAACTGGCTCAGGCAATCTCACATTGTTCAGTATTTGCCCGGACCACTCCTAAACATAAGGTGTCCATTGTGAGAGCTTTACAGGCTAGAGGAGACATTGTTGCAATGACCGGTGACGGTGTTAATGATGCTCCAGCTTTGAAACTAGCCGACATTGGAATTGCTATGGGTAATATGGGGACGGATGTCGCCAAAGAGGCAGCCGACATGGTTCTGACTGATGATGACTTTTCTACAATTCTATCTGCAATCCAGGAGGGTAAAGGTATTTTCTACAACATCCAGAACTTTTTGACGTTCCAACTTTCTACTTCAATTGCCGCTCTTTCGTTGATTGCCTTGAGTACTGCTTTCAACTTGCCAAATCCATTAAATGCCATGCAAATTTTGTGGATCAATATTATCATGGATGGGCCTCCAGCTCAGTCTTTGGGTGTTGAACCAGTTGATAAAGCTGTAATGAACAAACCACCAAGAAAGCGAAATGATAAAATTTTGACAAGTAAAGTGATTCAAAGAGTCATACAGAGCAGTTTTATCATTGTTTGTGGTACTCTATATGTATACATGCATGAGATCAAAGATAATGAGGTCACAGCAAGAGACACTACAATGACTTTTACATGCTTTGTATTCTTTGACATGTTTAACGCATTAACGACAAGACACCATTCTAAAAGTATTGCAGAACTTGGATGGAGTAATACTATGTTCAACTTTTCCGTTGCAGCTTCTATTCTGGGCCAATTAGGAGCTATTTACATTCCATTTTTGCAGTCTATTTTCCAGACTGAACCTCTGAGTCTCAAAGATTTGGTCCATTTACTGTTGTTATCCAGTTCCGTATGGATTGTCGACGAGCTTCGAAAACTTTACGTCAGGAGACGTGACGCATCCCCATACAATGGATACAGCATGGCTGTTTGAGATAGATTTTTAATTATTTAGAATCATTAGATATAGTTTCATGTGCGGCTTTTGACAATCGGTTCATTAATGCCAACCCTTCTCCGGCATCTGGAACACCTTCAATAAAAATATAGTCCATATTATTTTCGTCCAGACTTCTCAACTTGGCAAATAGGTTGTGGGACATCTCAGTGATGGTGGATCCAAGATGATCTACAATGGCGAACTGGGCTTGTACATTTTCGGGTATTTCAAATTCGGAGCCTGTCAATAAGGCAATCTTGGAGTTTGGATACCGTGAAAGAGCTTCTTGGATTGCCTTAACTCCATCTCCACATTTAACAAATAGAATAACCTTGGCAGTTGGGGAGTAGTGTTTGTATTTCATGCCGGGAGTTCTGACAGGTTCAGATGCATTTGCGGATTTTTTAGCTGTGATTATGTTTTCCCAGCCATGCCCGACTTCTTGTATCTGTTTTAAAGAAACTCCGCCGGGACGTAACAACATAGGGGGATTTGTAAGTCCATTAACTACCGAACTCTCTAACCCAACATTTGAGGGTCCACCGTCTATTATTAACGGAATTCTTCCTTGTAAGTCATGATAAACATGTTCTGCAAGCGTAGGAGATGGTCTAGTAGATGCATTAGCCGAAGGAGCAGCCAAAGGTTCATCTGACATTGCAATTAGGGCCCTTGCGACTGGATGGGAGGGTATTCTCACAGCAAAAGTATCCTGACCGGCAGTGGTTAATCTAGACAAGATTGTGTCATCCTCAACGGGCAAGAGAATCGTTAATGGGCCAGGCCAAAATTTTTCAATCAATGGTAAGTAAATATCGGGTATTCTAGTAGATGGGGGTAAAATCCTGCGGTGTAACTGACTCAACGAGGCGACGTGGGTAATTAGTGGATTATCCAATGGTCGATTCTTGGCAGTGTAAATTGATTTGACAGACTCATCACTTAATGACGAAGCACCAAGACCATATACTGTTTCGGTCGGAAAACCAATGCAATTTTTATGGGACCTTAAAATGACGGAAGCCTCTTCCAGGTAAGATTTCGTCTTGGGATCTGTAAAGACGGGCGTGCAAGTTTCAATACCTTCGTCTTTATTGAACCGTATGGAGGATGGGTCCACATGCAAAATCTTGGTATTCATGGAGAAGCTCGTTCTTCGGCTTACTCCTAAAAAAGGCACTCTTGGGGGGTTTGTAAAGACCGTTTTGCCTGAATGAACAGTCCAAATTTTTTTTTTACCCTGATGTAATCTAGATATCCGAGTCACGTGAAATGTCACGCGCAGATCATGAAGAGAAGGCCACCGATGTCGGAGGTGCTGTTAAACATGAGGGGAGGGAACCTGATAGGGCACATCCTCACCTCTAATGGAAGAGATGGCCAGAAGAGCCGTAATCAACCGTCTCACCATCATTCAAAGCAATAAATATTCACATGCCAACATGGAACCAGTCTAGAATACTGGGGTGTGTAAGTTCCATTTCAATCTGACTCATCTTCGTCTTGGTGTCTCTTCCGAACATGCGAAGAGCATCTGTACGTAAAGATCCTTACATCAGAGAAAGGGCGACCTGCGATCACGGGCTGTGTGCCCGGAGTTATGGCGACTTAGGCGGTGAAAAATGGTGGATTGGAAAGAAACCTACGCACTATCGGGTATTTAGGGGATTCAGGAAAATGTCACCTGCTTATCCTTACTACGATTGCATGTGGGGTGATTCTGAAATCTTCCCAGGATTTGCAGGCATTGTGGGAAAGGGGCACTTTGTGCGGCTTTGCTAGTATCGTTGAGTGAAGCCATGTAAACACTCTATGAATTTGTGAATACTGCCTGGCTATCAACACCAACACTTGATCGTTATTCTATGACTCATTTAAAGTCGGGGTGTTGGGGGTGATAGGAAGATTCCAGAATTAACCAGGGCCGGGATGTAGTTCTCGGGGTGTCATTTTTGGATGTTTGTGTTTTTGGTGGGGGTGAGTTAGGACGTTCGGCAGAAAAGTGAAATCTACGCTTAATTTGGCAATTTGAACCCTATCAGCCACGAAAACACAGCAATATTGTGAGGCCGATACGGGGTGCAATCTGTTTCGCTAATGACGTAGTTCCCGGGTGTCCAGATATCGAACACCCTCACGCACATTCGGATGATGAGAAAATGAGCTAACCCCAGATTTCTTCGAATTTTGTATTTAAGGATACGATAACCCCCGCAAACAGTCTTTCTATTATCTTTACTCATCTTATCACACAAACACTACAAATGTCTTCTTCAAGAATCGTTTTATCATTCAAAAGCTCTTCCAGATGTTGGTTACCTTCCAACTTGAAGCCAACCAAAAACGTTGCTAAGCCATTGAGCTCAATCAACACAAATGCTATAAACAGATACTACTCTTCCAAAATACCATCTTCCTCTGCATTCATCAACTTCAACAACACAGTCGTCGCAAATAACTCTGAGGGAACCATAAATCAGGGTGCCTCCAACTCCACGCAAATAGAGTCTTCCAAGGATGAAAACTTCCATCCAAGTGTTTTCAGTCACAACGAGGAAGTTTCTGGAAATCTCCACGTGAAGTTGTAAAGCAAATAATGCATAATGTGTTGCCACGAGTATGATTTCGTTTTTCTAAACGCTGCATAGGGACATGTCTTTTTTTTGTCGGTTACTGGTTGACTTGCTTAGTTTTTTTTATTTTTTTTTTTAGAAAGTAATAAGGATTTATTTCTTCTTAAGTGATCTCTTTCAACTGTAGACATTGTCGTAATATTCTCCGTTCACATAACCTCCTCTCATGCTGACCATAACATTCCGGGCAAACTTCTTGCGATCTTTATTCAGTTCTATGGCAGCTTCTTTATTCAAGGGGTCAGTTTCATTCGGTTCCAAAAACAAAAATTGAAGCCCAAAGAATACTGTCTGCAACGAGATCACTGGAGTCCAGTCCTCCCTCAATATATTGAGACATACATTGCCCTCCACGTCAATATTTGGATGGTAAATCTTGTTCAAACATTTCATCTTGGGGGCTTCCATTGGGTAATTTTCATTGATGCTACATTCAAACTTAAACACTCCTCCACTGTAGTAACCTTCGTCGGGTCTTATGGTAATCTTTAAGTTCTTAATATCGTTTGGGGAATGCTCTACCTTGATTGTGGGTGGTAAGACCAGCTCCTCCAGGTCTTTACCAATACGAATCTCAGCAGGACTAGCCTTGTTCACCACATGGCCACTACCTTCCTGGCTCTTCTGTTTCTCCTTTTGAAGCTGTCGTATCTTCAACATATGCTCTGATTAGTCAATACTACAATACAGTAAAGGGTTACCGATTTCAATTCTCTGGCTATATTATTTACTTGGTGTTAGGATGGATATTTTCATCTCCGTTTCATCTTCTCTTATAAATACATGGCTTCAGTAGCCACTTACCTTCCGGATTCTTGGATCTTTTCTTCTCAAATTCCGCTTTAGGGTCGTCGGCTTCTACAAATTTTCTCTTCCTCTCCATCTTTTCTTCTCTGATCTTGACAATATCGTCGTTTGGTTTGAAAAATTCGAATCTGGTGAACATTTTGTTGGAGTCATCTGTGGTCTTGTGAAGAAAGCCATATAATTTCAGAGCTTCGATGAACTTGTCAACATCGTCTATACGAGATTTTATCTCAGCAATCCATAGTTCCCCGTTTGGTGCTAGCAACCTATGAGCTTCTTTGATAAAATCGATGAAGTTTGTTCCCATCAATGCCAAACAGAATACCACAATAGAGCATGACTCCTTGCCCAATGGGACATTTTTCACGTCTGCGACAGTGATTCTTGAGTTTGCTTTCTTCAGGTCGAAACTGTGTACTTGTATATTCTTGGCCTTAACCTTCTTATCCTTGGCATGTTTCTTCACAAAATTTTGAACATCCAAGGCTAGTTGAGCCTCTCCACAACCCATGTCAGCAATTACCACTTTTTTATTGATTCCTGGCAGTCCTCCTGGGGCGTTAACGTTCTTCTTACTTCGGTTCTCGATGTGCTTCACAAACACATCTACGGGGTTCTCTGGCCACGATTGAACTTGGTTTTTAAAGCCAGTGTGATACTCATCAAACAATTGAGGCTGTTTGGAGATTAAAGCTAAAGCTTCTTCAGAACTTATTGTGTATAGTTTCTCGTTGATCCATCTAAATCTGGACCCTGTCAATTTAGCCATCATTTTCTGCTGCAACGGAGTCAACTCAGTTTTTGTCTCTTCCACAGGGAATTCAGGCTCAGACTCTTCAATATCATCAGTTACTTGTTGTGTAGGTTCAGTTCGCTCGTTCTCCTCATGTGCAGTCTCTTCGTCCTTCCCTTCCTGGATTAGATTCTTCTTCTTCCCCAAGGCCTCGCGCCTCTTGTTCTTTTTTTCTAATTTTTTTTCCTTCTTTTTGCTTAGTGGCGCATCAACTTTACCTAGCGCAACATTATCGGCCTTTATATTCCAGCCTTCCACTTCAAACAAGGCCATTGTGGTATCACTATATGTAAGTAGTCTACTGAAGAAAAAAATTATTGAATCTTTTCTGATTCTATACTTTCGCGAAGATCCATCGCACATCATCAAATCTCCATTTATAGCTTGAAGTCCCATATCCAATTTTCCATCGTATCAGATCGTTGATGATGTCGTGATTCTGAAGATTCGTTTTGTAAACTGAATTGAAGGTTTCTATCATTTTTGAAACAACCAAATTCCGCTCTTTGCAGGCTGAACTGCGAACTTCAATCTCCATTTTCTTAATCATTCGACTTAGCATTACATTCAAATGGAGAAGATTGTTGACATTCAGGACGAGTGAAACCTCGTCAAATTGCACCATGTTCTCCCTTACAAGTTTGTCTCTAATTTTCGATATCAGGGTCATATTGTCGTAATCTTTGCATCTTTCAAGTAGTTTTAGCAACGCTTCATCAAGTAGGACTTCGTAGAACTTGAAGTTCTTCTTATTGTTGGAGATACACCACTTTATGAAGGCAATTTCCACTTGTGTCACAGTTAGATCGGAAACTTCCTGGCAATCTTTGAGCTCAATAACCGCAATTGCTGGCTGTTCTTCATCATCTGTATCCAGTTCTATCAGTTCAATACATGGGGTGTTCTCTTTGGCTGTAATGGGAGTTACATTTTTGTTGGGCATGGCATGACTATCATTATTACTATTTTGTCTGTGTTTTCGTTTCCTTTGTTTTAGTTTCTTGTCTCTGTCTGTGACTTGTATTTTTTTCCTCGTCGTTTCTTTGTCTCTATGTGTCGCTTTGTCTTTCAGTAACTCCTTCTCCTTCGTTGCTTCATTATCGTTACTTTTTCTGTTGTTATCCTTTTCCCGTATTGTACTAGTCTTTGCTTTTGTTTTCCTTTCCGTTTCATTTTCTTGTCCATTTCCAACTGCTTCTATAATGTCGTTCTCCTTCTCATCATCTTGCGTAGCGTTGCAAAGATCCACAACATCGTCCTCTCCAAGTTCTAACGGTTGGTTTATTGTTTCTCTGAAATTCAAGTATTCCTTCCAGTATTTCACCTCTGTGCTTATGCAGTTGGCATTACCTACAATCTCAATATTGCTAACCTCAAAAGTCTGTATTCCTTCCCTATTCAAAGTGATCACCCCCGTTAATTGCAGTAGTAGATCGTGGTTCCTACCCCAGTTCAGTCCTGCCCTCAAGTATTCCGAATGTTCTACCTTACAGTTCAGAAACAAATTAGACTTACTATGATCGTTAATCACTAGAATATCGTAGTTGTCTCTCATAACTTCTGACTCTAATCGACCTGTCACTCTTATACGTTCAATAGGATAGTTACCTAGCATCATGACATTGTACCTCGCTAGAAGATATCCTTCATTGCCGTAAACCATCAGTGGTGACTTCAGATGGAAAATGTCTCTCATAAACAGAGGCGCTACCATATTCATGGTTGAAATATTGTGGACATAGTTTGGATGGTAAAATTTAATGTTGTTTTTAATAAAACTTATGTGATTCTGTGCTGGAGCAATATCTTTAGGACTCAAATTGGAAGCCCTATGTTTCATCAACAGATCAAATGAAGGGTATTATTATATTGCTTCTGGAGAATGGGATGCTCTTGGTATCGCGAGCGTTTTTTGTTATGTTTTGGAGATGAGATGAGGCGAGCAGACTAAGTCCCCGAGCAGAGAGGTTTGAGAGGGAAGTGGCGATCTTGGTGTTAAATAAAGGACGGTAGAAGGGAAAAGTGACACTTTTTTTATCTTGCTGCCGTCTTCTATTGGCTGCTCAGATTAGCAGCATTGCATCGTGTTTGAATGTGAATAAAACTAGGCCCTGATCTGATCTTGACGCATTGGCCGGAATTAGTTCCCGTATAGGCAGTTCCCTTGACTAGGTGGGGCTGACGTTTGCCGGTTTGTTGACGACTATTGCGCGAATATAGAAAGCAACTACTTTAACCGTATTTGGCAATATCTCGTCTTTGCTTATCTTTCGGGGAAATCCGAGTAGTCTTTTATACCTGCTAGCCTGATTCTTTCTTCCATTTTGCTTTACTTTTCACTTTTAATTCTCAATCTACTGCTTCGATGGCTGACCCAGTAACCTGCCACATTTTGGATACCACTAAAGGTAAACCCGCCTTTGACGTCGATTGTGCTATCTTCCAACTGTCTCCATCTGTGGACGTAGTACTAGACAACGAGATCGGTAACGAAAGACCATTTGCTGTGGCTAAAACTAACGACGATGGAAGGATTCCTTATTGGATAATTGATCCCAAACTTAACAAAGGTAAACAAGAAGAGTTAGGAATCAAAGATGATAAATGGAAGACTTTGACTCCAGGAATTTACAAGATAAGATTTCATGTTAAGAAATACTTTCAAAAAGCTGGAACTACAACATTTTTCCCATTCGTGGATATCATTTTCCAGATAGATGACCCACCTGAAAATCACTACCATATTCCTCTACTGTTGTCAAATCATAGTTATACTACATATCGGGGAAGTTAAAGATTGTATTATATGAGCCTGCTCTCTTTATCAAAATATTGAGTATTATATCTACTCTGGATATGAATGTCCATTTCGTTCTTAAGTTCGTTCAACTCATTTTGTATCTGTTCAATCTGCTCCGGTGAATTTATAATATCTGCCAGTTTTTCCCTTAACATAGGATCGACACGGGTGTAATTCTTGGTTGACCAAGTTTCCCTCACTATTACGTCTGGGTCAAATGTTACTGTTTTGCTGGCACTTTCATCACAGTCAGTCGTAATCAGCGGGAATTTGTATTGATTGAGGACATGGATCTTAGGGTTTTCTTTCTTTCGAAGAAGCTTCCCAAGCTTTTTCCAAATTGATCTTTTACCTCGGAAGTGTGGAGAGGCATACACATCAAAAGGTGCTACATCTAGGAATGGCCGCTTTGAGCTCTCCCCCGAACTCCCGTCTTGGAATGCTGCTTGTTCTGCGATGGATAAATGCTTGGGCCTGCAATCATTAAGTTCTTCCTCTAGGTTGAATGATCTTGGGGAACTATGGTACACGTGATAACGAACAGGCTCCGAATAGTTGAACTCGAACCTATTTCGAAAGCAAACCTCTGGATCGCCCATTATTATCGGGGAACTGCGTTTATTATTGTTGATCGAAGGAGACTCTATATCTATAGATTGGTCTGAGATTGAGATTGGGTCTGAATCCAAGTCAGCCTCTATGGCTTTTTTCAGACTTGGAAGATCGTTCACATCACCCATGCCAACAATAAACCGGCAGCCGAACAGTACTTTCCGTCTTATTTATAGTATGTTATTGTGTTGCTAGGGAATAATTTGAGGAGAAACGAGCTGGTCAGCCCATCTCCGCATCAGCCTTATCCCTACACATGTCCAAAGCTTAAAACAATAGTCTTGCACGTACCTACTCTAGTTGTTTGCTTATTGCCAGGGAGTTTCATCTGCAAACAATACAAATTCCTTTTTAGTACGCGGGTACTAGGAACTTGCATACGGAAATAGCTAGTATTAGCTAGCGAGCATCCGAATCGAGTAATCATTTTTCCACATTATGCCAGCGATATGAATCGGGAATTTGTTCCGGAAGCGCACTGTTTGTTGTGAGAACATAGATGATCAGCGTCCTATGCACTGGTAGATTATAAGATCGATTTTTTTTATGCTGTGATTTGCGCCAATCCATCTAGACTTATGCTTCTCCATGCTTTCTTGTACTTTTTGTCACCCTATTTACCCACCTCCATAGCTCTTTGGCATTCTCTATCTAGCCACCAGAAAATCGCGCGTCCCCGTCTTCAATTCCGGCCGTCTTTGACTGATAACGCAAAACACGCAATTTCTGTTTATTGCCTCTGCTAGCGGAGACATTCATTCCACTATGGGTCAAAGAAGAGTACGGCTGGATAAATACCTTCAATATGGGCAGATAGTCAATGCTCTCACGTTACTTGGGCTGTTCATTTTCCCTATATACAGCCCATTTTTCAAGATTGTAATGGCCCTGTATGTGAGCCAAGTTTCCATCGTTTTATTCCTCTATATACTAATTGCATGTTTTATACTGTCGCAGCCTGCTTCTGAAGCTCTGCCAGAAAAAAAGTTGAAAAACACTGCGAAAATGGCCTTCCTTCATCCACTGATGGCATGTGCACAATTATTGTATGGCAATAAGAAGTCCGTCGCCTTTGTCGCATTGGTACTGAGGAAGTTGAGCTCTTTCATTGCGAGCCTTTATGTCAGTTCAGCCGATAATTTGAATAATCATCTAAAATTCTTTAGCATTTACTGTGTGATGGAAGTCCTATTCACCCAAATGAGTTGCAAGTTGGTCAAATCTAACAGAAAGGAGTATCGTTACTTGAACTTTAGAAGGCTTGTTTTGTACTACCAAGTCCTGATAATGGGAATTCTTTTCATTCAGTTATACAAGTATAGTACATCAGCAAGCAACGAAGCTGCATTCGAAACTCATTGGTACTTTTGGTTCATGATTTTGGGGAACTCAATATTCCATTACACATTGACTTTTGAGTTCGGAGCGTTTGAAATGAGTTATTATGTTCGCATCAACGATGTCTTTAGAAACGACGATAATCGTCTGCATTTGGCATGAATCTGTATCTTTCTACACTAAAAATTGATCACCTTGGGAGGTGATATGGCATCTTTAACTAAAACAGTTCCATCCAAAAACCGTATCTTTATCAACGGGCCATGCTTGAGTCTTCGATAAAATCTAGTCTCTCTCAACTTTTTAACATCCATATGAGCCTCTTCTTCTGTGTCAGAGTCTTCGGGATTATCTATCTGGTGATAAAAATTGTTGTGCAATGTCTTCAAATCCAGTTCAAGTTTTCTAAGTCTTTCGAATGTCCTAGTAAACTTGGTTATTTCTCCAATTAGCAGATGGATCTTAAGTAAAACTTCTTTTCTATCGTTGGGATCATCTATGGTAGTGAAAGGTTCTGTTATTCGCAACATCATCTGTTGGTTTGGCACCATTGATGTTTCGTAATCTTGACACACAATCTTTAGCTGTTCTAGGCAATGCAAATAGTAGTCATACTCCGTAAACACACGCTCCTTTTCGATATTGGTCATTTTCTTCTCTGATTTTTCCGCCCTTTGATGGTGCTTCAGGAATAACCTGTCATCCAATGGGTCTAAATGATCTACCTTTTTTTTAATGGTTGTCAGTCGTCGTCTTTGGCGAGACGGTATCTGAATAATATTCAAAGGCTTCGTTAGCAAACTCATGCTACTCGAAGCATGAATATCCGTAGTCGGCCTCTTTTGACCTGAACATTCATCTACAATAGGAATGTCAACATCTATGGGAATGGAATCGATCAGTTCATCCAAGTTGAAAAGTTTTGTTTTAACAGAGTCCTCCTTTGACCTCAAACGTCTTCTTTTGGCCATATAGGCTGAGATGTCGAGTTTATTGGATTATACTAGCAGTAATTCCGGTTGATCTATAGAAGAATCGTATAGTCTTCTCGCGCTTCCAAGGGATGGTGATTGGGAGGGGAAGAGAAGAGACACCAGACCGAAGACTTGCCCTAACCGAACACAAAGCCGTCAAGCTCAAATAAGGGAAGCAGTTCACCAAATGTCAGAATAAGACTTACAACGTCATAACAACTCAATGGTTCAATCTTGCCTACAAGCCACTATGTTGAGTACTCTGATTACCTAATCGCGATTGCCTATCTTTTCCAACACCCAACACTGCAAACAGTAAACACCAATGACTATGGCACCAATACTGAAGTTCTACCTGGGATTGGTAATTATCTGGTGGTTTCTGATATATGCAAGTGACACTTGGTCCGCTTACCAAAAGATCAAGAAATGTAGTTGGAAAAATTGGGAAAAATGGCCCGCTCATTCGACACCCCATCGTTCTCTAGTGTATGCTGATCCACAGCTGGTAGACGACTATTCATATCCGGAGAGACCACAACTAATTAACTACTTCACCAAAAAGTTGTCAGATCATTACTTGCACAGGAACTATATGATAGTTAACGAATTGCTCCGACCTGATTCTATCTTTTTTCTGGGAGATCTTTTTGATGGAGGCAGAGAACATGACGGTGACGATATATGGTTCAAGGAGTATAAACGGTTCAATCGAATCTTTCCAAAATTTCCCAATGTTCGAATCAATATGGCTCTTCCAGGCAACCATGACATTGGGTTCGGCAACGAAGTCGATCTGGATAAACTGATGCGGTTTAGAACTTTCTTTGGAGATGTCAACACCTTTGATTTACTAGGAAACCATTCATTCATTTTGGTCGATTCGATCTCCTTATCGTCACAATCACAGCCGGTAGTAACTAATGACCCCCGTTGGTTTTTAGAAAATCTTACAGATTCATTGGCAATGCAATATCCTCGTATTCTCTTCACTCATGTGCCTCTTTTTAGAGATCCTGATCAACAAACATGTGGTCCGTTGAGGGAACATAACAAACAACTCTTCCCTATCCAAAAAGGGTACCAATACCAAACTGTTATTGATCCTGAACTCTCCAAGTTTATACTTGCCAAGTCGAAACCATCATTGGTTTTGAGCGGTGACGACCATGATTATTGCCATATCCAACATGAATTTACCGACTTGGGGACCAAGGGTACGGTTGGAGAAGATTATTGTGATGAAATAACAGTTAAAGCATGCAGTATGACTGGTGGTATCTCTAAACCAGCAATCCAGCTTTTATCTCTATACAACAATCTTGATAACAATTCCAAGCTAAGCTCAAATACGATTCAACAACAGATGTGTCTCCTTCCAAGTCCATTCGGTGCTGTCAAGTTCCTTGCGCTTGCATACGCCGCAACTTTGTTACTGGCATTAAGAAAATTCAAGACTGAAAGGATACACTTTCATGCTATTCCTATATCTACAATCATCATCATCTTAATCTTTAATCATTAACATATCTACTAAATGTTGATCAAATCTCTCTCAGTTGAAGACCTCACAGTTATTAGATTCACTTTCTCTCTCAATGAACCAAACCTATCGTTAAGAGACTGGATACCCCATGCGGACACTACTGACTGATACTTGATGATGTCCTTTGTAAGGATGATTCCACCATTAACGTTGATAACTTTGAATCTATTGATGTGATTGACCAGATTCGAAATCAAACCACCTCCGATCTTTTGAAGTATTTTTTCCAAGTTACCAGACTTGAAAATGTTACACAGCTGCTCATATACCGTCTCTAATGATCTAGAGATCTTTTCGCAGGTAAGCGTGGTATCACTTGACAACAAATTGGTAGACTCGTACTCATTTGGTACAAATTCCTTTCTCGGTTGTCGTACCAAATATCTATTGACTAACAAATTGATGTAGGATATTGTTTCGTCAACTATTAGATTTATAGACTCTTCGCACTCAAAAATAAAGCCATTGCTTAGCTGTATCATTTTGTCCTTGGTGGCAGTATCATTCAATGCCAATGGGATTATGATGGTTTGAACACTTGTAGAGAAGAGGTAAAGTATCTGGGATGCTTGATTGGTGATCTCAAGGTATTGCAGATCCAGTGACTCTTTGTTTTCTAACTCCTTCAAGTTCTGGTAAGATATTTCTAAGCCAATATTCACATAATGCTCACCCAATCCAATGATCAAAATCTCCAACACTTCAAGTGCAAATTGAGAGCTTTTTTCTGGATTTAGCTCGACAACCCTGGCTAGAGATTCTACAGTCATTTGAAGTATATGATTCACTTTCTCAAGTGAAACTTGAGTCTCATTCACGTCTCCATTCCCAACATGTTGTTTCTTGAAATACTTTTCACGCAATGAAGTGGAGCTATCTAATCTCGATCTCATGAAATTTTGAAATGTTGAGGACATTTTAAAAGATCCACTCAACCTGGAAGTGCCTGAAGAGCCTCTGGAGTAATTTAGTTGGTTAGCCAAAGCCATTCTGTTTGGTCTCATGGCGCTAAAAGAGGAAATCACAGAATAAATATAGTCTTCCAAATTGTTTGTCTCTTTTTCGATTATAACTTTTGTGAATTTTTGGAAAAGATCAGAAGCTCCTTGATCCAGAAAATTGTTCAGAGAATCCCTATCGTATTCGATGCTCTCATTCAATAGTCCTTTCAAGTCTTTAGTCAACTGAATGACCCAAGTATGAAGGCCGTACAATGCTCTGCAGTATGTTAAATTTGATATTGAAGCAGCATTCGATAGTATAGTGGAAATCTTCACCAACAAAAACTCAGAATAAAGTCTTGTGATGTACATAGACAACAATTTGTTCGTGAATGATTGAGGGAAAATTTTGAGTATCAAATGGGATTGATCTTCAAAACTTTCTAGCAGAACTTGAGATATTTGAGCAAAATATGGTGGGCTGAAAACTTTATGCACTAAAGGGTTGGACACTTCATTAGTATCAAAAGCTAAATCGACTTCCATATCTAAACCCGGAATTCTTGCCAGGAATAATTTGATCAAATCATCATCTTCGTCTACGTTGTTTCTTAACGTGAAATAGGTTGAAGTAATATTTTGCAGTGTTTCGTAAGAATCTGGGGAGAACTGCTGGTCAAAATTCTGTATCAACGTTTCTAGCAAATTATTCCTGTATACTAACAATCCTTCGTATACTTTTTGAGATCCAGGCAAATCTGGAGCCATTATGTTTTTGGAGAGGTTAATAAGATTTACCAAGTGTTTAGCAAACGTTGAGTTTGAGTGGTTAGTAAATGTATCGTCGTATAAAACCAGCCAGTCTTTGGAAAGAGTACCAGTTTTTGAAAATTCTTGGTAATTGGTCAGCAATTGAATCACCTCTTGAGAGTTTGATTTCGTTTTACTCAGTTTCAACATCTCTTCACCTAAAGGAGTAATCACTGTTGATGTTGAATTTATCTTATCCACCAAAACACTGTTGAGACTCATCAAATCATTCAGCTTATCGTCCACTTTGATTACATTCTTATTGTGTTTGATCGAAAGCTCTGAAGATTCGGCGGACACCGTTTTAACTTTAGCCAAACATTCATCACTCAGTTTATAAAGGGACTGGATGGTACTTTCGAACGTTCTAATATAGGGCTTAGGGTCTAGGTACTCCAGATCATTAACCTGAGTTCCCAGCAGCGAATGATCCTTGGACAATGTTTCAACAAACTCAGGAATTGTCAGCCCTCCTAGGAAATTGTCAAGCGTAAGTAATGACTTTGTGCTTTCATCCAAATCAAAGATGTTCATCACCTTGGTAGATGGAGTTGTGGTGGTACTGGTCTCAAGTATAGATCTCGCGAAGCATGTTGATTACGTACGATTTTTCAAGGTCCAGAAAGAATAACTTATCGTAAAGGATGTCTGTTACTACTTTCGTAGTGATGTCTATATTGTCTAGTACATAAA
The DNA here is from genome assembly GCA_023213065.1 of Komagataella ulmi. NCBI lineage: Eukaryota > Fungi > Ascomycota > Pichiomycetes > Pichiales > Pichiaceae > Komagataella > Komagataella ulmi. Next base: position 2,057,041 of record JAKWAZ010000001.1, read on the forward strand.
CATGGATTTTATTCGTGAATACGTAAAGTTGTGTGCACTTTAGCCCCCCTGGGAGTCGGTACGCGTAGTTGGAGTGCTTGACTCCTCCAGTATAACGATAGAAGATGCCCCTCCCGCCAAGCGCGCCTCCTAGAATTTCAGCATCCAGCGACACCACGTTTAGTCCAAACCACACACAATGGACTATTCATCAAAGACTGTAGCTCAATTAAAAGAAATCCTGAAAGGTAAAGGCCTTTCAACGGCAGGAGTTAAATCAGAACTGATTCAACGTTTGAAAGAGGCTCCTGAAACTGAGGCAGGTGCTATCGATGATGAAGAATTGCTGGAGGAGGTCTCAGGGGATGAAAATAAGCAAGAAAATGGTGCTTCAGAGAAATCAAACGACCAAGTTGACGAAAAAGCTAAAGAGGCTCAGCCTGAAAAAGTTGACGCCACCGCTAAGGCTCCTGAGACTGAGAAACCAGTAGAAAAAACGGAAGAGAAAGATGAAACTCCCGTTATTAAGGCCACACCAGAAGAGATGAAAAAGGCAGCTATCGATCTATTAACAACTAGATTGAATAGAGCTCAAAAGTTTCAAGATGAAGCATCGATTAAAACCGTTGAACAGGAGATCAGAAGGGTAGAGAAATTTGGCGTCGCTCTAAACACTCAGCTTGCTGTTGAGCTCGGGTTCAGCAAGCCTGAACGTCCAAGACCTGTTTTCCAAAGTAGAAAAAATTTCCACAAGAAGGGCAAGTTCAACAAGAATAAGCAGAATAGAGTTCATAAATAAAAATATGTATATTGTACAATTTGAAATAGCTTATAGCAATGGCTGGAAAACCATAATTTTTTGCTTTTTATGAGTTTTCTCCTCTTGCGTTTTCTTGATATCATGATAATCTTTGAACGAGTGTAAGGAATCCTTTTTAACAAGATGGTGTGCTTTGTTGGAGTCTACATCCAATGGCGGGAATATTTTGGCTGTGTTTCCATCTTTACCTTGGTTAAGCTCACTAGTCAACTCTTTGTTATCAGAGGCAAAGACTTCTATGTCTATATCCTTGCCCGCTTCGGTTTGTCGTTGAAAAAACAGCTCCAGCTGTAAGTCGTTATGAAACAATTCCGACGGCTCTTTATAATTACGCAGTCGAAGGTATTTATTGTTATCAACAATGTTGAATCCAGTCTTTGCGTTGTCCAAGATTTCGATTATTGTAGGTGCTGAAGATGTATCATGAATGTAGTTAAACTTGAGAAATTTGGACTTGTATCGCAAATGAACAACAATATCCTCTCTTTTCTCTTCGGCATGAAGGATGCTGGATTTTTTAGGAATAGGTTTGCATATCAACGGATAATCCTTGATCACTATTGATTTGAATACATTGCTGAGTGGTTGAAGGATATCGTCAAACCCAAAGTCTTTAAGAAGACAACCTATTAGTTTCTTCAAAAGCTGCGCAGCAGTGTATTCGCCTAACATGATGACGTCTAACGAGGAATCATCCAAGTTCTTCAAAATTCTTGACAGAACAGAATCACTGGATAACTTGATTCGTAAATAACTTAACGACGAGGGAGACGAATTGGAAAAATACTTTTGTAAAGTGTAAGCCAGACAGCAACTTATTGCTGCCGCTCCCACCACTTCGATGTTTTCTGTATTGTAGGTTGACTGTGAGCTCCCAGGGTTGTAGAAGTCTTCTTCCACGGTCTCATGGAAAGTTTTAGTGAACTGAAAACATGACTTTGACTTCTTGATGAAATGAAGCAATTTTGATAGAGATTCGAGTTCCAAGGTGTTTGTCTCGGGGTTGTGTCCTCCAAATGGTAATGATGATATGGACGGTAGATTGACTCTGAAATCAGATTGCTCCGGGTTTCTTGCCATGATACTTTCCAACTTGTAGTTGGATATGCTATTGGATTTTACAGGAAGATCCTTGGTTGATGAGTGACCATTGTTGGTCCTGCCGGGAGTTATGAGCGAATTGATGGCCAGTTTAGATGTTGATGGTAATTCCTGAAGTTTAGAATATGATTGTGTTTCACCTTCGTTCTCACTAGATGAGTTTAGCTTAGTAATTTGAGAAAGGAAATCTTTCGATGAGAGCCTTGGTGGCTCTGAAGCTCTGAAGGAGCCTTCCTGCACATGTTGGCCATCCGAGGGTTGAAATATCACAAACTTTTGAGGTTTTGGATTAGACGATGGTTGAACATCAGCAACCTTCTTCCAAGAACGTTTTTTATTTCTTCTAACACTTTGTATAGCACATCTTACCAGTTTATCAAAATCCAGCAAGTTTTCCTCTGGATACTGAAATTCGATTAGTAGCAAACGGGCACACTTGGTGATCTCTTCATCCTGTTCACTAGCCTTTTTTTCGCTTAACTTCATCAACGAGATCAACTCGAGCCTGCGAGCAGAGAATTGTTTCCAAAGAGTTTCATCACTGAAATTCAGCTTCTTTCGAATGAAATGTGTCACTCCCACCTTATTACTTGTGGTGTTATTTGTTTTCCACGAACTAGTTGAATCGCCATCTTTACTACCGTCCTGGTTGACATCCGGCGAATTAGGAACAAAGGTGCTGTTCCGGTAGCTTGTAGGAAGCGGCATCCGTGGGGCGATATATGACTATAGCTTTTGAAGCGTAGTGCGATGAAATGTTCGAAGGAACAACAAACGGAGTTTTTTTTTTTTGTAGGCCCAACCCGTTGAGGTGTAACTCACTAGCGAAAGGGCAAGATTGATTGTTCGCAGTAAAAGGGCCTTCAAGGGGAAAGAGAGGGAAAAATAAAAATACACCAGTGATTACATAAGCAATTATTTTCTCACGATGATTCGAATTCCATAAAGGGTAGAGGTAGTGCACCAATCCAAACAGGTAGATAGAGTTTGCATAATACCAAATGGAGGGTGTGTGGGCGCCCCCTAAAACGTCTTTCATCATGATCGTTCTGCGACCCCCATCAGAATTCATTAAGTCACATGACTTGTGCGAGCCTCGGTCAAGCTGTTCCGTGCACCCATTCCACCCCGGGCTGACCAACGCAAGGTTCTCCGAGAGTCCGCTACCCCAGATTTATATCAGCAACCAGTCACCTTTTTCCGGGCACGACTGGTTATGCCCTGGAAAACCGGAGACGATGAGCCTGACTATAAAAGGTGACAGAACCCCCGATTCTGCTCAATCTCTACAACAAATACTTTCTTTTCTTTCAATTAAAAGAACACAGTATCAAGTATATCAAGAATGTCAGGACCTTACACCAAGATTGACTTAGACAAGGAAGAGCAAGACTTCCAAAACCAAATCAAGGAGATTGAAGAATGGTGGTCTCAGCCACGTTGGGCCAAGACCAAACGTATTTACAACGCTGAAGACATTGCAAAGAGAAGATCCTCCTTGTCTTCTGTCCCAGCTAGTAACCAGCAAGCACAGAAGCTTTTCAAGCTGTTAGGAGAACACGCCAAGAACGAGACTGCTTCTTTCACCTTCGGAGCTTTAGATCCTATCCACATCACTCAAATGGCCAAATACTTGGATACGATCTACGTTTCCGGATGGCAATGTTCTTCTACTGCATCCACTTCTAACGAACCTTCCCCAGATTTGGCTGACTACCCTATGGACACCGTTCCAAACAAGGTTGAGCACTTATTCTTCGCTCAATTATTCCACGACAGAAAGCAAAGAGAGGAGAGATTGTCCGTTTCCAAGCAGGAAAGAGCCAAGCTGCCTTACACTGACTTCTTGAGACCTATCATCGCTGATGCCGACACTGGACATGGAGGTATTACCGCCATTATCAAGTTGACCAAGATGTTCATCGAGAGAGGTGCAGCTGGTATTCATATTGAGGACCAGGCTCCAGGTACCAAGAAGTGTGGACACATGGCCGGTAAGGTTTTGGTCCCCGTTCAAGAGCACATTAACAGACTGGTCGCCATCAGAACTTCTGCTGATTTGTTCCAAAGTGACTTGATCGCTGTCGCCAGAACTGACTCTGAGGCTGCTACTCTTTTGACCTCCACTATTGACAAGAGGGATCATTACTTCGTTATTGGTGCTACCAACCCAGATGTTCCTGACCTGATCGATGTCTTGACTGAGGCCGAATTACAAGGTAAGTACGGTGCTGAGCTTTCTCAACTGGAGGCTGACTGGAGTAAGAAAGCTGGTCTGAAATTATACCACGAGGCTGTCTTTGAAGCAATTGACAAGTCATCTTCCGTTAAAGATAAGCAAGCCGCAAAGGAGAAGTTTTCTGCCAAGGTTGGCCCATTGACCGGAACATCCCACAAGGAAGCCGCTAAATTGGCCAAGGAAATCCTCGGTGAGGAAGTTTTCTTTGACTGGGAAGCTCCAAAGGTCAGAGAAGGTTACTACCGTTACCAAGGTGGAACCGAGTGTGCCATCATGAGAGCCAGAGCCTACAGTCCATATGCTGACTTGGTTTGGATGGAGTCTAAGGTTCCAGACTACCAACAAGCTGTTGACTTTGCCAAGGGTGTCAAGGACCTCTACCCAGACCAATGGTTGGCCTACAATTTGTCTCCATCGTTCAACTGGAACAAGGCCATGTCTCCTGATGAACAAGAGACATACATCAAGAGATTGGGTAAGTTGGGATACAACTGGCAATTCATTACTCTTGCTGGTCTACACACCACTGCTTTGGCTGTTGACAACTTCTCTAGAGATTACCAAAAGATTGGTATGAAGGCTTACGGACAACAAGTCCAGGCCAAGGAAATTGAGGACGGTGTCGAAATTGTCAAGCACCAGAAATGGTCAGGAGCTGAGTACATTGATGGTCTGTTGAAACTAACCACTGGTGGTTTGAGTTCTACAGCTGCCATGGGTGCTGGTGTGACTGAAGATCAATTCAAGGACCATTAAGTAATAGGAGATCCTAAGTAGTTGAGATAATTGACTGAGTATTTATAGATTTGTATGTAAGATATTATCTATGAGTGAGCATTTATATTGGTGGAGTAAGCAGACCGAGTAAGTAACGGGTGATTAACTCAGTTGCAATGAGTAAAACTTGCAAGATTAATGCCAAAAGTCTACTGTCCATGGAATGACTACAGAAACGATTTGCAGAAGCGATTTGGATAAAATCTTCAATTTAAAATCAATATAAAAAAAAAAACTAAACATCACTGCTGTTGCACTAAACTCTTTAAACGCTCAACCTCAGCTTCCAACTCGCTCTTGCAAATGAGTAACTCCTCAACTTTGTCTTCCAGTTGACTCATCCTCTTCATCTTCTTGGCCCTCGAACGACGAGCGGCCTCCGTGTTACGAGCACGCTTCATAGAAACAGGATCATCATCCTTGACCACGATTGGAGCCAAAGGAGAGGAGCGCTGTCTTCTAGTGTAGCCAACAACACCCAAGTGGTCTTTCTTGAAAGGAACTTTCTTCTCAACTGACTTGGGAGAAAGTTTTCCCTTGGCGGAAGGATACTCGACGTATTGTTTAAGAGTCAGCTGTTGTTCGTCTCCAGCGGCAGTGTTCGGCGAACTAACTGCTGGAGAGGCAGAGGCCGCTGGTACACGAGAAACGGCTGGAGCAGTAGCAAGAGCAGTTTCATCTGCAAACAACGAGACCCAGTTGTTTGGATCTTCCGACTCTGGAGACTCAAACATGGGGGAGTTATCAGCATCAGTAAAGTCGGTGGACAATACAGAATCCAGAACGGAAGTATGGATCTCCAATGGAGAAATAGTTCCGACGGATGGTGTCAGCTCAGGACTGACGATTTGAGCGTTTAGCGGCATAGCCTCAAATTCCTGCTTGATAGCAGGAGCCTTGTTGGCATCATTTCCAACGAAAGAACGAAGCACTGACTCGCCGAGAACCATAGGGATATGGTCCTGAGCCGACGTCACGGACTGAATGATATCGAAGTCCATTGCTTGGTCAAAACTGTAAGTACTTGCAGACATTTTCTTAATGAGAGTATCTATTTCTTTATTCTTTAACTTTCGGATATAACTTGGTACAATAGGGGGTTTTTCAAATGGAACATCATTATGAGAGGATGATCTTAATTCATTACGAACACAACATTTTCAATAAAAATATGGGGTATTCCTTAATTTCTTTTAACAAAAAAATTTAGAATATTTTAACAACACAATTTTCAATAAAAAGATTAACTTTAATTATTAAAAAGGAAAAAATTAATATTTTTTACTTTCTTTTCTTTTAACTTCTTTTATTTCTTTTAACTTAAAATAAATTTAACACGACATGATTAACAACAGATTTCACGGCAATAACTGGGGATATAAAATAGAACAAATATAAATTGAGGTATTGAAGTAGTTTTGTGTTGTGTTGTTTGGTTGGGGGAAAAGAGAGGAGAAAATTTTGGGAAGGGAACGAAGTATTTATATTGGAGTGCGTCGGGTGAAAATTTTGAAAAATTTGAGTTCCAGTCTTACCCGAAATTGAAAAGTTGGGTATGACTCTTTCTTTCAGGGAGCGCGCCAATTTCATTGGCCAAAGGATTATGCATCAGATAGCGGGAACAATAGGTTTACGATTACAGGGGGTGAAAGAATTAATAAGTATTGAATAAATATGATATTGTCAGTAGCGTTCTTGAGGACGGCCCAAGGTGTGCTGGCGTATACGCTACTGCTGTTTGACTGTGTGGTTTGGTTTGCATGGGAATGCGGTGAGTCTGGCGGATCTCGGATTTGTTTGACTTATTGAAAGGGGGAAAAGGAAGGGAAGTAGAGTCATGTGACCAAATCCCGCTTATACCTTCGCCGAAATGGTCCTGTAGCGGGATTTCTCGTCCAAATGGAGAACGATCAAATGGAACCTTTCGCCCTAGGTGGAGCATCGTTGCCACGTGGCTGGGCGCCAATCGAAAAGCTTCTCTGTCCCTGTCAAAACATTCGGTAATTGACATGCACATATCTCGGTGATCACAATTTTCGGAACTGAATGTAAAGATATCCAAGCAAACTAATAACAGCAAACCATGCTAGAAATGCTGTCCGGCTCATGAATTTGATAACCTCTGTGCTGTCAACAAATTCCTTTTCTGGCTTCGAGGTTGCTCTCTCGTAAATTGGTGTCTTCAGCCGCCTCTTTTTCTTATAGTTCCATTTTTCTAGTCTCTGAATGTCCTCAGGCGCCAAGTCACCAACGTAAAGATCCTCCATCATTTCCCACGCAAAATGAGAGTGGCTCACATCTTCAAACGCCAAGGTGGCATCTACTCCGGCGCAATCAAAAAGAACTTCGGATCCGCCAGGATGCGAACTCAAAATTGGAGACACATTATACACCTTATTGTGCACAATCATCCACATATCGTCGCTGCTCATGTGTTTAGACACTTCCTTCAATTTGTAAGTACGGTTTGGCGTCCTTCCTGGTGCGCATTTTCGGGAACTATCCATAGTTTAACGGCAACCTTTCACCTTCATAGACTCCAAGGGGTCTGGTTGTAGTTAAGTTTAAAAGTTCGAAACGAATTCGCGCGCAAAATAATGATAATACGCCAGCGCGCGACCTCAGTTGCACCCAAAAAAACAAAAAACTCATCTAACACAACCGAGGATAAACGAGCGATCTCAGTAACCTGGCCTTCTACAGCTCGGCATTTAATATTCTCTCACGCACGCACGCACTTCTTTCCTTCGACAATGAGTAGTGTGAAATATGGAACCCGCAAAGTAGACAGCGAGAAACACCAGCAGATCCTGAAAGCGCTTCTAAAAGACCCAGCAAATAAACATTGCGCCGACTGTAAAGTAGCGTCTCACCCACGGTGGGCATCCTGGAACTTGGGAGTTTTCATTTGCATCAAGTGTTCAGGTGTTCATAGAAGTATGGGAACACACATCTCAAAGGTTAAATCAGTGGATCTGGACGTTTGGACTGAAGAACAACTCAGATCGATGTGTAAGTGGGGCAATTCGAAGGCTAATGCTTACTGGGAAGCAAGTCTACCAGATAATTACATCCCTAATGAGGGTAAAATGGCTAATTTTATTCGAACAAAGTACGAAATGAAGAAATGGACAGCCTCCAAAGAGCTCCCTGATCCGGCATCTATTACTGTTGTCAAAAAACCAGTCGTTGAATCATCATCAAATACACCCTCTCAAACTCATGCTAGCGCCAACACGCAACAACCTACCCTTGTATCCAGGCCTGAGCCCAAAAAGAGCAATTCAAGATCATTATTAGACCTAGATTTTGGCTCCAAAAGTTCTTCTTCAACTTCCATTTTAAGCCAACCACCTCCTCAAGACAATTCCCGTCCAGATCTGAAAAAATCTATCCTTTCCCTATATTCCACACCAACATCCTCCCAGACATTTAGTCCCACGCCACCACATGTGTCTAATTCCAGTCAAAGCTTTACCCAACAACTTCAGCCATCGCCAACTACATCACAGCCGGTTAATTCGAACGCTTTGGACAGTGACCTTTTCAAGAATGTCTGGAGCTGATTAGATAAGCTTTTACCGTAGATAGTAATTCGATTTCCGCCATAGTAAACCGAACCACCAGGCCACCGGGCGCGCGCCTTACTCGCACGATGTCCGATATCAATAGGACAAAGTATTCAGGTGCAACTAGATCTGATCGGTTGGCGCACTACAATATTTTAGCTTCCTAGAAAAAGGAATACCTGATCTACGATTAATCCCCGACATATTGGCTGGTAAGGGACCAATATTGACTGAAAAAAAGACTGGAGCTACATATATCAGAACCTCTAGCCATATATCAAAATAATTAAACAAGTTTTCGGTGAAAATTTGGCACAGTTTAGTCTTTCTTCTTTTATTTTCTGAGTAGTAGAGCATTTTGTGTGGTTCCTTTTGCCCAAATGACATCTACTGTCAAGAAAACGCTTGAAGAAGCCAAATTTTCCCCACCAGTTTTTGATTCATGTCCTCATTTGAAGCAGATTCTGACCTCCAATGCAAAGGACACTGTGTACCGCAACTATGGCCTTGCTGTTAACGTTGCCCTCGCATTGAAGCTCCGGAATGGGAATGTTCCCCTCTATAAGACGTCAGATGGATCCAAAGTTGAATATAAAAAACTGCTAAGATTGAGAAACAAAGCGGTGCGATGTCGTGAATGCTTGGAAAGCTTATCATGTACATATTTCTGTTTACAGTGCTCACATGTTGGATGTTGGAAAAACGACCATGCATTGGCCCACACTAAGAGTACGGGCCATGTTTTTGGCATTGACTCGCAAACTGGCTACATTTACTGTTTTAGATGTGGGGATTATGTTGGAGATCAAAGATTAGAGCTTATTAGACAAAGTAAACGTAAGTTGTCTTCAAGAAGGGAGAGGATATTAATTTTTAACATGTACTAACGATAGACAGAAGGTGAAAGGACTGAACCAGTAATGGACAATTTGGGTATAGAAACGATAATTGATGGTTCCAGGCCACCTTCATTGAAAGCCTCTACAGGGTTGAGAGGCTTCATTAACATGGGCGCAACTTGTTTTATGAGTTCAATTGTGCAAACTATTGTTCATAATCCCTTTGTCCGTGATTATTTTTTAAGTGGATATCATGCCAAATGTCCCAAAAAAATGGATACATGCATCACATGTTGCATTGACGAAATTTTCAAAGTATTCTATGGAACAGATGAAACGAAAGGTTACGGACCTACTGCTCTCTTGACGGCCGCTTGGAGAGTTAAAAATTCACTGGCAGGTTATTCTGAGCAGGACGCACATGAATTTTGGCAGTTTTTGCTAAACGAAATTCATAAATCTGATACCGAACTACATCCTGAACTTGGTGATACTTCCACTTGTTGTTGTATTACCCATAAAACCTTTGCAGGCCAACTACAAAGCACAGTGACATGCGAAAAATGTCTCCATAGCAAAAATACCGTCGATCCAATGTTGGACCTATCACTTGAAATTGCTAAGATTTCTAAAAACAAAGTTACTTTGAACGACTGCTTGGATTTGTTCACCAGTAAAGAGAAATTGGATTCGATGACTATATGCAGTCACTGTAAGAGAGAAACTGCAAGGACTAAGCAGCTACTCGTGAGAAAGCTGCCTCCTATTCTGGCATTTCAGCTTAAAAGGTTTGAGCATTCAGCATCTTCATCTACCAAGATTGAAACTCATGTGGGATTCCCATTATTTTTAGACATGGAACCCTATACCGTTTCAGAGACTCTAAACTCGAATGAGCAAGGGAGAAGATCTTGGGGTCTTATGACATATCAGCTTTTTGCCATAGTGATACATATTGGAAGCGTCAACACTGGTCATTACGTTTGCATTATCAAGAACCGAGATGGAAATTGGTTTAAGTTTGACGACTCAAAAATTACTCTTGTGAGTCAAGAATACGTTTCAAAAAGTAACGCCTATTTGTTGTACTACATCTTATGCCAAGCATAAGCAAAATGATGGAAAATAAGTATGAAAAAAAATAGGCACACCGCACCGTTCATTACTACTTTCCACTTCAAGTTTATTAATCATAGAAATCATCATCTTCTTCGCTATCGTATGCTTTGGATTTGATTGATTTGCCCTGAAATCTGATTTTTCTATTTTCAGAGCTTTCTTCGTCCTCATTATTTATCACCAATCGTCTATCATGTTCATCCACAGCTCCAATAGAAACCAAAATCCTTTCCAAGTCTTCAATCTTTGTATCGTTTCCTCCCAATTGAGTCAATGTTATGAATTGTTTGACCACATCCCCATTATGATAGATTAAAATTGTTGGGCAATTGCCGTCCGGATAGTTTTCAACAGCTCTGTTGGCAGGGATTTCACAGAATTTGATCTCTTTAAATTTAGATGACAAAGTGACCATTAATGCTGATAGCAGACGAGATTGGAGAGCACTCTGAAGCGTCATGTGAAGGAATACAAACGCTGTTTTCGAAGTTTCAGTAACTTCCTTCTGATATTCTGGTTTAGATATAGGATATACCGAACCGAACAAAGACTTATCGTTCAATTTTTGTATTTCTGCCATTCTTTTCTTCTTGTATTCTTCCAAAAACTCCTCGTCTTCTTCGTCTTCCAGAGCAGCTAGTTCATCTAAGTCTTTGTGTTCCAGTCTATTGGCATGCTGTTTCTCCACAGCTTCGGACAACGCCTTCTCCAACTCCTCAGTTGGATCTGGTTCTTTCTCTGGAATGATTCCATGAGATCTCAAAATATCATTCCACTCAGTATCCTCAGTAGGATCCACTTCTACCTGGACTTTGAGGTTGTTTGGGTCCATTTTTCCTGAAGGTAGTTGGGGTGATCGATGAAGTGTGCTCTCTTTTTGATATTTCAGTATAGACACTTCTCGAATTAATGAAACATCCGACATCAAGTATCAAATAAATTCTCCACTATCTCTTCGGTTGTTGTCTAAATGACGTCAAGTGAGCGGCACAGCCAAGTATCGAAGATCTTGAACAATGGGAAGTATATAACTCCCGCTAGGAAACGAGAACTACTGAAGAATTTGAACGCAGACTCGAAGTCTGAGGAGTTTCAGCTAGTTCAGTGGGAAAAACTTGTACGGTCCATTAATGGGGCCATCAACAGAGTCAGCATACACAACATTAAGGAAACAATAATAGAACTGTTTCAGCTGAACTTGCTGAGAGGCCGTGGAATACTTGTTAATAGTGTCCTAAAGTCCCAAACAGCGGCACCAGCTTTTACCAATGTCTATAGTAGTTTGATAGCGGTGCTAAACTCCAAAATCCCGGAAATTGGCAAGCTTCTGATAGCGAGATTGATAGTCCAATTTCAAAATGCCTTCTTGAATAACGAGAAGGCGAAATGTTTTGCTGCTGTCACTTTTATTGGCCATTTAGTTGTTCAGAATGTTACTCATGAAATCATTGCCCTACAATTGGCGTTCCTCTTGCTGGAAAACCCCACCGACGACTCTCTGGATATTGCATGCACTTTAATAACTGAAGTTGGTGCTTACTTGGAAGAGAATGCCGTTTCTGCTACTTACTCTATTTTTGAAAGGATAAGAAATGTCTTGCAAGAGGGGCAAGTAAGCAAAAAGACACAATACAGAATAGAGACTCTAATGAAATTGAGAAGGGACAAATATAAGGGGCATACTGGAATCCCAAAGGAATTAGATCTGGTAGAGGATGAAGACCAAGTAACTCACACCATTGGGCTGGATGACGAATGTGATGAAGAATTGAATTTGAACGGTTTTCACTATGAACAGAACTACGATGAGTTGGATGAAAAATACCATTTGATAAAGGCACAAATTTTGGGTGATGATGAAGAAGACGAGGGTGAGGAGGATAGTTCAGCTGACAATGATGAAGAAGAGAAAGAAGAAGAGGAAGAGGAAGAGGAAGAGAAAGAGGAAATAGAACAAGAACAAGGGCAACATGAGGAGCAGAAGGATCAGAACACTATCAAGAAACAACTCACCGACCTTACTGCTGCAAATCTCGTTGAGTTTCAGAAAAACGTATATCTTACAATGATGTCAAGTATGAGTGCTGATGAAGCAGTTCACAAATTACTCAAGTTACCAGCTATCAGTGACGATTCTCCAGAACTACAATTAGTAAACATCATAGTCAAAGGGTGTGCTCAAGAAAAGACCTACTCCAAATTTTATGGTCTTGTAGGTGAGAAACTTTGTTCATATAGTAATATTTGGCATAAATCTTTCAAAGAGTCATTCAGGAGCTCTTACCACACGCTTTCAGAATTAGAGCTAAAGCATATTAGAAATGTCGGTAAATTTTGGGGTCATCTGTTTGCAAGTGATCGATTGGGATGGGAAATTTGGGAAATAATAACTCTAACAGAAAGTGAAACCACTGCCTCTAGCAGAATCTTCCTGAAATTTCTTTTCCAAGAACTAGTTGGCGAATTGGGTGTCCAGAAGGTTCAGGAAAGGTTGCACGAGGATTACATTCAACCCTACATTAGAGGCATATTCCCAACCAGTGACCAAGAGCACTTGAGATTCTCTATTAATTTCTTTACATCCATAGGGCTAGGAGTGCTCACTGAAGAGATGAGGATAATCCTTCAAACCACACCCAAGGACAAAGAGATTGAATCAGGACACAGATCGCCATCACCTTCAAATTCTAAAAGACTGAAAACTTAATACTGCCTAATCTTACATACCACGGAAAGCATTCTTACTGGCCCTTCTACGGCCATCAAATCTCTGTTTAGTTCTACCATTATCTTTTTTGTTCTCACCATCGCTATCGTCTTCTTCGAACGATACCTTCTTTTGTGAACCTCCCTTCTTAGGAATGAAAGTAAGCTCGGCTTCTCCTCTGATATTCTTATGAATACGACTGGAACTTTTGGGTTTAGAAACCTTATTAAGATCATCTAATTGTTTCTTGAAAGAAACACGAGACTTGTCTAAGTTGGCTGTGTAAATCGATTCATCTTTGGAATCCAATGGTTTCATAGTGGACATAGCCTCTTCAATTTCCTGTTCACGTTGTTGCTTTCTACGGTTCTTTTCTATTTGCTTTTGAACCTTCTCAGCTTGTTTCCTCATTGCTTCCTTCACCTTCTCCTCTTCTGCCTTCTTCTTAGCACTCTCCTCGTCATCTTCCTCAGCTTCTTCATCAGATTTCTCATCATCAGAATCCCATAAGTCAGTGGATCCAGTTTTGTTTTGGTTCATCTCGATACGTTCTTCGTCTGATTCCTCAGCAGCAGTCAATCCCTTAGGTTTGTACTCCACATCCTTGACCTTGACAGAAGGGTTCAATTGTTTGTAATCGTGGGCATTTTGGTCAATCTGGAACTCAGGGTTCTCAAACATTTCTTTGAAACGTTCATCGTTAACAAGTTCTTCAGCAACAGATGATCCTTGCTTCTGTTCCAGTTTTTCCACCAATTCTTTATTGACTGTGATTTTGGTTTTCTTGATAGCTCCAGTGGTTCTGATTCTAGATTCTCTCTCCTTTTCAATTCTCTTCTTGATCTCACGTTCTCTCTCCTCTCTATAACTGTTAGGGTTAGAAATCAGGTTAACCTTATCGTACAACTCTGTGTCAATAAAGAAACCATGCATATAAGACCTTAAAACATTTGTTCCGACCAAATGGCTCAAGTTCAAATTTTGAACGTCGTTTTTCGTGATAAATCTATAGTTGGCATACACAGTGTCGGAAGGCTTCTCCTCCAATTCCTCAGTCACACTGTCCAAGAAAGAACACCATTTTGGTGCTGGACCTAAATTTGGAATGTAATATGTGTGCATTGGCTGACCTTCGTTAGCCATGAAGAACATTCCTGAATTTGGAATGTAATCCACATCATTGATATCAACACTAGGCTCCATAGACGTATACGCTTTTCCATCAAATCGATCCCAAATTTTAGCAATTCTTTTGTCTGTAGTGAGGATCTTGTTTGAATTAGTAGAGTTCTCATCAATCCATATTATCTTCTTGACTTCGTAGCCATAACCCTGATCCTTGACCACAGAAGGCTTACTGTTACGAAGATCGTAGATCAAAGAGTATCCATTGCTAGTTCCACAAGCAAAGTTAAGACCATCATTTCTGAATTTAACACTGGTGATTCCAACGTTGACGTTTTCGTTTAGATCATCGCTTATCAGTAGTTTAGCTACTCTCTGCTTTGCTCTTGGATCCCAAAACTCCACTGTTCCATCTTCTAATCCAGCAGAGAATAGTCCATGCACTTTGTTAAGATCAGTGGAGTTTACACCGGATGATGTGTCTAATTCAAAAGGTTGCATGAACCTTCCTTGCTCTAAGTTCAATCTGTAAACTTCATTTCCTGCTGCTCCGATGTACAGGTCACAGTTTTGCTCATTATAAGTAAGACATCTTCCAAAAGTGGGTACCCGAGATTTGTAATAAATACCTCCCTTGGTATGGAACTCGATGGATCTATCATTTTGTAAATGAACAGACTTAGACCAATCATGGGATAAAACTAAGAAATCCACATTCTCACAATCTGTGTGTCTGTCAAACTTCAAAGACAGGTTGCTAAACTCATAAACGTGGATTTGAGGCTTATAAGTTCCGGTGGCAATGGCATATTGCCCGTCGGGGGTCACTTTAATCTTGTTTGAAGCTTCACTGAACTCAAAGTCTTGTAAAAGTTCTATTCTGTTCTGATAGTCTATATCATTCTTCAACGTTCTCTTCCTCTTTTTGGCAATCCAGTCGGGTAAGGACCTAGAGACGTTACTTCCGGAAACCTGGTACACCGAAATGTTTCCAGCGGATGTAGATTTAAGAACCATTGAAAGAAAGTTATAGGTTGGTTTATCTGATAGAAAACTGAATTCTAGAAAAAAAAAAATTTAGTCTCATCAAAGTCACGTGATGTATCTACATATTTCCACCTGCAATGATAAATACCAACTTTCTCTACAGGGAATGCTTTAGCTGGTGTGTCTGGTGAATCAGGATATTCCTCAAAGAGAAGAATTTCATAGCGACTATGTTGATAGTAATTCCTATGAACAATTAGTGTTTGTTCGTGTTAATGACGAACAGGAAATCAGGCTACATCTTTGTAATTGGGAAGTTAATTATGGCAAAGTATACTTTATGTTGAAGGATAATGAATTGTACGTTAAGTCTAAACGTTTAGCTTTCCGCAGGAGGAAGAAGTTTGCTGACCTTGCATTTATTGGAGCGCTGATAAGTCTACTTGAAATAGCACACACAGATGATGAAAGTATTCTGGCAACAGTTGACATGCCTGAACGTGACCAATATAAGGAAATATTTAGAGTTTACAATCAAAAAGGGGAAAACAAAGTAAGACTTACATATGTCGATTACGTCACCGCTGATGACGAAAGTGATGCTTATATGAAAGAATTAGATCAAAGTCACATAGATGACTTTTATATACATGAAGGACGATGAAGATTATCTCAAAAGCCTCACTAAAACTAAGGATTGGAGAATGAAAGTTAAATGGGGTTCGGCAGTACTAGAAAGAATTATCAAATCTTCATTTTTCGATGAGGCGACATATCATGATTTGAAAGCTGATTGAGTAAGCTCTAGTCTATGCTACCCCCAATTAATTATCCTGGAGAGCGCCTGAATGGTATACATGCTTACATAACTGTCTATGATTTTATTTCACTTATTAGGTGACAAAGTGATGAATAATGGGGTGTAGGCGATGAGTACAACCGTCAAAGTAACGATTGCAGGGAATGTGACATAATTAGTTTATTAGTGGGGTTGTCATCTAATCGTACCTTAAGGTTCAGCAAGTAGATGCTTGATATGACCTGAGGCTATAGGCCCCAAGTACTGGAAGCTGTGTATATTTCATTTTTCATCAACGTATTTGTCGGCAATTCAATATTTTTTTACTGTTGTAATTCTAGAGAAGTTTAATCAGATACAAAATGTTGTATCTGTCAAAATTCACTGCGCATGGACCATTGTCATAATTTCTTCTTGCTGGACCTCTGCCATCCTGCATCTAGTAGCTGATGGGCCCTTTTTCTTCGTTGAAGGGACTCGTCATTGTACTTAAATGGCTGTGATCTTTCGACAACTACAAGTGAGTCTGTTTGAGTTTGTGAATGAATATGAGAATGTGATATTGTTTGATGTTCATTAGCTGTTGCAAGACTGTGAACAGAATTTCTGTCTGATGATACTATTATTGAGTCAGTACTTCGATGAGCCTGCAAGTCTACATTTTGAGTTGAAGAGTCCAAAAACGAAATGTCTTTTGGTTTAGATCCAGATGAAACGTTTCCAGTTGAGTTATCATTTTTGAAACTCAGAGATTCGATATATTCAGTCTCTGTAGTCAAAACATTCTCATCTTGATCTAAAGTCGGCTTCTTACCCTCACCGCTAGTTGCGGCTTTGCTTATTTGGGCCATCTCGGTAGATTCCAGCTGATCCTCTGAAGTTTTTAGACTAGGAAATACATGGCCTAGCAAAGCTTTCAATCGAGAAGGTTTCGTTTTGGATTGGCTCTTGGGTGACTGTGAAGAGGTCTGTGAGTCATGGCTCATGATGTTAGTGGAGTTAGATGTATCTTGAATAGGATCAGAGATTGTTTGTTCAACAGAACTGCTAGCCTCTTGGGCCTTAGGGCTAAAAGTGGACGTAGTTTTGCCATTCGGCGCAATTGATGGAACTTTGTCAGGTCCTTTAGAGTTATTGGTGCTGCTGGAGGTTCCTTCGATTGACTCGAACGATTCAGAATCAGACGAGGAATCCACATGAATCACATCAGGTTCCCATCCTACAGTGACAGGTAACTGTTGCAGGTTCTCTGAAGCTCCATACAATTGGCTCAGGGAAATATTAACGGTTGGCAGGCTATCTGAGCCTGACTGTGATGGTTTCTGATTAGGTTCTTCTTTAACCCTCACCTTTCTCTCATTGTCATCACCTTCATTTGAATCATCATTTGAAGCTGCGTTCGAATCTTCGTTTTCATTGGTTATATTAGACTCTGAAACTGGGTTAGGTCCAAAAAATCGAAATGTGTCTAGCTCCTCCTCTGAATCACTTTCAGTGTGTGATTCATCATAAGCTTTGTTGTTAGAATTTTGGAAGTCCATCTTTACTTCAGGTGCTGTTTGAGTTGCAGGCTCGCTGGCAGGGCTTGCCTTCTCATTAGAACCATTTACTTTTTTCTCAGCTGAATTCACTACGACCTGAGTTTCTGTGGCTTGCTTTTGCGTTGGCGTTGGTTCCGGAGCTGGCGTCTTTTGCTGAATTTCAGGTGTTTGTGCTGGGGTTTCTGAATCTAGTCGAGGTATCTGTATTACTTCGTCAACCTCAATTTCACCATCTTTCATAGAATCAGCGTCATTGATAGACGAATCTGAGGACCCACTACTTGCAAGACCAGACAATATTTTACTCTCCCACTTCTGGACCATCCTCTCAGGTATGCTGACCGTTGAATTGCTATTAGAATCCTTGACTAATTCGTATAATTCTGAGGGAGATGCCACGGTATCATCGGGTCCTTTGACATTTACTATTATTCTAGCATCGCCAAAAGTGCTATAGAGCTTTTGATAAAAAACTAATTTGTCCTGATTCTCCTTCAAAATCGTAGTATAGTTCGGATCTGAGTAACACACAGGCGAGATCAGTTTTCCAAAAAATTCATTGATCCCGAGATAGATAGGTAAGAACGGAATCGGGTCTCTAAAGTGCTGGATGGATCCAAACCGATCTTCGTCTGTACCATCATTAACCCTAAGGTCATTGAGAAATTGAACCTCTCGTGGAATCTCTTTCCTTAATACCTTAGAAATGAATTGCAGTTCACCAGCTAAATGCTCAAAGCTTAACGAATCGTCTTCTTTAAGCGAGTCCTTATGCGGGTTGAAGTTGGAGATGTACCTAATCTGAGATCTATCGACGGGGCTTCTTTCGAAAATATCTATCAAAGAAAACTTATCGTTTCGAATGGCGAAAGATGTATTATTTTTTGCCAGATATAATAGTAAACCTGTCGTTCTGTGGACTACCAGACCAAACAAAGTCAATAGCGGTGTTGACACCAAAGATTGTTCAAGTAGCAAATCCGCAGTTATATCTAAGGGATGTTTCAACAATGCAGCTGAAAGAACAAGTGGTGACTCACTATAGTTAGTGATATCATAGCCTTTAGATTTAGGCGTCACCAAGGCATCCCTTAAAGCGTGTGCCATATGAACTTGGTAGCCAATATTCCAATCTACGAGATAATGCTAATGGTACCTTTCTCAGAATTGGTCGCGTCTGATTACGTTATCAAACTTATCAGTACGGAGTACCAGTGTTCAGTTCAATGAAAGCGTTGCCTTAAGTTACATCTCATATATATCTCATACTTATTGGGAAGCCGAAACAACTAAATCGCCTTGTATTTCCACTAGATGTCCACTGGTGTGCTGGAAATTGCAATTGGCGTCATCATTTGACTTCTTCAATATGCAACATATTACTTGCTTATGTAAGTTCATGGTTCAACCATTACTGTCTAATTGCTAGACAATGCTGTGCAATGTCGGCGAAAATCTGAATTGGCTAACAATACAAATCATTGCCAACTAGATGGTCTTCCTTAGCTTTCTCGCGTCATCTACCTCTTTTCCCCAGAGTTGAAACTGACCAAATTGGTTCGACTCAGAAGATTGCTTCCTTTTCGTCCCTCATACAAAATTCCAAAAATTATATAAAAGCTCCCGCCGCTCGTATCTATGCTCTCCCGTTTACAACACTACAGATCTGCAATTGGCTCAACGCTTGTACGTAATTATATCAGAATGAGCTCTATCAAGGTTGAAAATTATTACGCTGATGCCAAGGCCCCTATAGTATCCTTGTCAGCCAAATCACATTTCAATGAGCTGACCTCCCAGGAGAGAAAGTATGCCCACTACATGTCCAGGGCTTCCCATTGGGGGACTAGGGTCGTCCTCAGATCTGTTTCCCCAGAATCTGAAGTAATATACGACTTGATCATCAGTATTCATAAACATGTCAATAGTGACTACAGCGACTTAACTAAGCATTTGGGGGAAGTCGCCGTACAGCAATATCTGGAATTTGCTTCGCAGTTCTTGTCGAACTTGGGAAATTATAAATCTTTTGGAGATGTCAAGTTTATTCCCAGATTGCCCAGACCTGATTTTGAGACTTTAGTCGAATGGACCAATAGTGAGACTGTTCTTCAACTGTTTGAACTTGTGAAAGATGACTTATACTCACTAGATGAGAAGAACATTTTGCTAGGATGGAATACTGATGGCCATGTAAGTTCTTACTACCTGAACAAAGTCTCCAAGGCAGAGGCTGAAGTTGTTAACGCAGCTCTAGCTTCGAAGGGGATAATGCCCGAAAACACACGTGTTGAGAAGTTGTCCGGCTCCGAATTCAGGGTCTATGTTGCAAGTGCCGATATTTCTAACAACACTGGTTACTATCCAGATTCAATTGATTACAAAGATGCTGACGGAAAGTCATATACAATCACTTTCAAATTTGGAGACCATGCTGCAGAATTCTCGCAGATTGTCAGCAACCTTGTCGAAGCTAAAAAGTATGCCGCCAATGAAACTCAGGTAAAGTTGTTAGAGCACTATATCCAATCTTTCACCACTGGTTCTATGAATGCTCACAAAGATTCTCAAATTGAATGGGTGAGAGACATTGGTCCATCTGTCGAAACCAACATTGGTTTCATTGAAACGTACAGGGATCCAAGCGGTGTCAGAGGTGAATGGGAGGGACTAGTTGCAATGGTAAATAAAGAAAGAACCGAGAAATTTCAAAAGCTTGTCAGTAGTGCCAAGGATTTCATTCAGCTGCTGCCTTGGCCCAAAGCATTTGAGAAAGATGTTTTTACTCCTCCTGACTTCACCTCATTGGAGGTACTCACTTTTGCCGGATCTGGAATTCCTGCAGGAATTAACATCCCCAATTATGATGACGTTAGGATTAATATTGGTTTTAAAAACGTTTCCTTGGGTAATATTCTGTCAGCCAGATCTGCCAGCGAACCGGTCACCTTCATTGATGAACCACTTGTTGATGTTTTTAACAAATATCGTAGTGAGTCATTTGAAGTTCAAGTCGGTATTCATGAGCTTCTAGGCCATGGAACAGGTAAACTTCTGCAGCAAACTGGTGATGATTCGTACAACTTTGATATCAATAGTCCTCCAGTTGGCCTGGATGGCAAGCCTATTTCAACTTTCTATAAGAAGGGGGAGACTTGGGGATCGCTATTTGGATCTATTGCTGGTTCAGCTGAAGAATGCAGGGCAGAATCTGTAGCCATGTTTTTGGTTACTAACCGTGAGCTTTTGGAGATATTTGGCTACTCAACCAAAGAAGAACAAGATAATATCATCCACATCAGCTTCTTACAAATGGCTCGCGCCGGCTTGGTTGCTTTAGAGCAATGGGATCCGAAGACAAAGAAATGGGGACAACCTCATATGCAGGCCAGATATGCTATTTTGAGAACGTTCCTAGATGCTGGTGAAGACTTTGTCACTCTTAAGTTCACCGAAGGAGGAGACTTCTCGGATTTGCGTATAAAGTTAGATGAGTCAAAAATATCCACCGTTGGACAAAAAGCAATTGGAAACTTCTTGCAACAGCTTCACATTCTGAAGTGTTCTGCAGATGTCGATGGTTTGACTAAACTATACAACTCTATCACGACAGTGACCGAAGAAATCGCTCAGTTTAGGGACACTATCTTAGCCAAGCGTTTACCAAGAAAGCAGTATATCCAAGGCAACACATTACTTGAAGATGACACTGCTGTTGTTAAGGAGTACGCCGAAAATGAAATTGGCCTGATTCAGAGTTTTGTTGACAGAGATGTCTAAACTGTCAGCTGGTGGTGAGCCGCAGATGAGCCGCAGACGTTTCCATCCTTTTGTGATGACGAGATTCACTACTGATTATCTAACCTTAAACTCATTTTGTTCCATAATTAAACACACCATCTTGCTAAATTTGGCTTTACTTTAAAATGAATCCTTTTTTCTATCAAAGTTGCAATTTCAAACGCTCGTTCACTGTCAGTTCATCTTCCTGGAGTAAGCCATTAAACTATGTCTTCAGCACAGTACGTCCGAATCCTCTTTTCTTTTCTAACTATTTCTAACCTTCAATTTCCAGATCACACTGGATCTATTCTGGATTATCTCACATTTGGTAACCCTAGCGGGGGTTTCGCTTTTGCTGTTTGCCAACCTGACGACTGTTCTCGTCTTCATACCTAACTACTTCTTATATAAAATGTGCCTGATGGGATCAATGTTAACGTACTCTCTGGTTGTTTACCGCAGAATATTTCCTCATGTTAGTGAGGAATCCAAGACCACAGACGATCTAGGAAGCCAAGGAGGATTTTCAGCAGGAATCGATTCTAGTCAAAAACAATCGCCGATGACATTGCCGGAACTTTTAAGGTCTGAAAATGGACTCTTACTATGTCTAGGGGCACTTTACTTCTTCACAAATGAAAATGTACTAAAGCTGTTGCCGTTTGGTGTCTATTCACTATTAAACTTGTGCTACTTTTTCTGTACAGAAGTATTTTGCGACTACTCATTTGCAGCAGCTTTCATGCCCCTGGTGGTATACATGGAAACACCTTTACTCGTATTTGCGGCCCATATGGATATGCTATTGTTTTGGGTACTTTTGAAAGAGTCCAAAATCAGATCTCATTTGTATGCTGTTGCATTACATTCGTTCATCTTTGTATTAAGGTTGGAAACTTCAGAAGCAAGTAGAAGAGCTTTGTATGGCTGGGTCCATTGCGTTGATCTGTTTTTCTCTCTGGATGGAATACCAGTTTTATGCCGCCTGTACTGGAATAATGTCCTAGCAATTATAAACCGTCTAGTAGTGTTGGAAAAAAAGTCTCCCATCAGAATCCTCAGCGTCAATATAGAGCCACCATTCAAAGAGAACCAATTTGAGGAAGAAAGTTCAGTAGCAAAAGATTAACTGATGTGTAGACTATATCTTAACTCATTAGACTGTTTTTCAGCTCTTGTAGCACATTCCAGCCCTCTGAATCTTCCCAAGCAGATTTTCCCTTTGACATGAGGGACCGAATTGTCATTTTAGCCTTATACTTCCAATCTTTACAAACAAGATCGTCGGCTCCATGTTTGCCAGGTAACTCTCCCAATGATTCAAAAGCAGCTACCAAGTCAGAACACGCATCAACGGCAGTCTTCCATGCAGTCTCATTGAATTCAAGATCAGGATTATTCACGGCAGCCCTGTATGCCTTCTCATTGCATTCAAGTGCCATCCAAGGTCTCTTTCTCCAAAGTTCAACTCTTGAAACAATTCTCCAAGATCTGTCAGAGTTGTTGATCACCTGTGGCAACATATTACATATGAAGTCAACGCACGATTTCTGGAAGTAATCCATAGACTCCTCTGAACCTGGATAGGGTGACTCCAGCAGTACCTGAACCAACTTTTCAACTACGGGAAGGTCCACAATCTCTTCGCTGGATTTTGAATTGCTTCGCAAGGTTAAAAGTTCCCTCGAGGCTAGTAAGACAGAGGTCCAATCGTTCAACTTGGCTGCCACGATCAAGAAATTGTCCCAAATTTTTGATGACACCTTCTTGTCGTGGCTAGTTCGAATTGCGCTCTTCAATGCACTGAAAGCCTCTTTATTCTTATCAAGTTTTATCAACGCAGAAGCAAGATTTGACCATGATTGAGGGCTTGAATTGTCTATAGATACACATCTTGTGAATGCCTCAGCAGCGAGATTCCAATTGCATGATTCAATTCCCATACAACCATAGAAAAACCAGGTTTCAAAATCGACTGGATTTCGGGTTAATGCGTCAAATATATGGCCAATGGCTGCTGGCAGATCCTTTGTTAAACCAGAGTTCTTAGGGGGTTGATAATAGTATTTTCCAAGAGAAACTTTAGCTTTGGAATACTTCCCAACTTCCCAACTTTTTAACCACAGTTCAGGAGATTGTTTAACGTCTCCCAATACCGAAATTGCACGGGCGTCGGATGGGTGAGCAGATATACGCTCTACAAGAATCTTTTCAGCTTGAGCTTCATCACCTGTTATAGCATAGCACAAAGCAGCATCCACCGAAAGATTTAGTCTTTCATATATTTGTAAAGCTGATTTGATTACTCCAATTGACATCAATTTCTCAGCCAAAAGTGAGTCTAGGGCCCAACGTGGAGTCAACGGCAGCTGATAAATATATTTCAATCTAGCAGCATTGGGGGTAACTTGAAAGTTATCTGGATCACTAAGAGCTTGAAGAAATTTATGTTCGTCACCTGATTGACTGAACATTCTGGTCTTGACGCTATTCATTCCAAGATCTTCAACCAATACTTGCATTTGCAGTACTCCTCTTTCAATAGTCTTTGCTTTGCTAGCTTCTAGTAAAGATCTTTCCCACAAACTTTTGGAATAGATTGTCCAGTTAACATTTTTTGAGTTTGTTATTCTCTGAACTAATGCCATCAATTCAGATTCAACCATAGCGCTGTTAGAAGGGGTATTTTCTCTGATGAAAATCAACCTCATTAAAAGCTGTGCCATATCCAGTGATGCTAACTGCGGCTGATTATTGGGGTCTAAACTTTTCAGGACAGGAGGAATTTCATCATCATTCAAAGCGACAGGTAACAGTTTTACCTCTGAATCTTCTTCAGACTCAAGTGTTGGCTCAAAAGAAAAATCTATCTTCACACGCTTAGAGTCTTTTTCTGACTCTTGCGTATTTTTTTCCTCTAATGACTCGTAATAAGGTCTTTCTAATAAAACTTCGTCATTGAGTTGCAATTCCTCGGGGCTTTCAAAGGAAAGGTCATCGCTAGTAGTTGATCTCAAAAACTCATCTTGACTCTTGGCGAGAACGAGTAGAGCATGGTTTCCATCCTGTTGGAATTTCGTTCTTTTTGCTTTACAGCCAGTAAGAATTAGTTGTAATCCAGAGGCAGTTTTCGCCTTTGCCAGTGCATCCTTGACAGAATTGTCGACACCAGCTGAGAAATTTACAGATGCAGACTCCAGTTGATATAAAACCAAAAGCTCCTGGTTCTCTGGTGAGTTTTTATTTTCTAAGTCAATGAATGTAGAAACGATGCTAGGTGTAAGCAGCTTGATGGGCAATAAAGTCAACAGGGAAACTTCTCCGGTGAGGACCGATGCAAAAACCATATAAGCTCTTGACTTCCACCATTGTACCGAGGAATGTACGACATCGGGATTAGTAACGATATTACATTTGGAAACAAAAGTTTCACTATCCATATCAATAAACTCTTTGGACAAAACACTGACGGTAGAACCTGACACTTCTTCTAATATTCTCACCGAAAGAACCAATAGAATAGGAGATTCCATTAGCTCATAAGCTGTCTCACCTCCAACGGACAATATATGCGTAGAAGCTTCTTTATGCAGGTTCAGCAAGTCTCTAACTATCCCCAGTGCTAATCTTTCATCCTCAAAAGGCACTGAAGGGCCAGTGAAGTTCTCTTGAAGAAATAGCTGTAAGAAGACGACACCCAGAATCAGTACAGTAGTCTTGACTACTTCGGGACTAAATGACTCCAGGTTCTTGGATAGTTGAATAATGACATGATTGACTAAATCTAGAACCTCTATTGCCGACACTGATGATTTCTGGGTATACGTAGCAATAATATGTTTGATTTCGGAGTTATCAGTGAAAATCTTTTTGAAAAGAGGCAAATTCAAAACTTTGGGATACTGACCTTTGCCTATTAAGGAGACGGCCTGAGTTTGTTCATTAAGGCGTTCAACCCCCACATTCAATTCCGTATTCAGCCTGATAAAAGAGCTATGGATAGGCCTTAGGGCTGACATTTGATGGTTGATTTAGCCGTTTATTTAATAGATGAAATTCTAAGAACTGGTTTTTCAAATTTATTTTTATTTCGCTTGCGATGATTTCTCTATCTCATCACCTCGAATAATAAAATACACAACTATATATTAATAATATCAGCGGAAATTTGGGCTAACCATACTAAATTCACCAGATATCTCATAACTTTGCTGTTGATTGGGCATTCACATTCTCATACCACCACATTATACCTAGATTTCCCTTCTGAGGGTCATACTTGTTGGTTCCAACAACACAATCCCACAATCGTTCTTGTAAGAATGCACGTTCCGTTTTCTCTGGGGTACCTACAATCAAGTCGTAGAAAGCAATTGACAGCCATTTAGTGTAGTCCTTCACGGGAATAAGAGGGAATACTGAGATTAGTGCAGAAATCAATGCCGATCTTATGGATTTTAAATCATTCAATGACTGGAGTTTCTTAGGTCCACTATCTTGGGCATCAAGCACCATATTCTCGTCATCGCTTTTAGTTGCAACTTTTGGCTCAGGTGAGGGCAACTCAACTAATGCATCGTGGCCAACGGTCAAACATTTGTTAAACAGGACGTTTAAGAACATAGATGAGATATTCTTGTCGTAACTGTAGATGGGACTGTCTGGGAACACCGTACGACTAATAGTCTCAATTGCAATATCCAGCTGATTGATTGATAGAAACTCGGGAAACTGATCAATGACAAGCGTCAAATAAGGGATGATCTTTTCTGAAACTAAAGTAACATTTTTTTCGTAGTCAACATTCTTTACGGAAGAGTCCACCACAGTAAAAAACTTAAGGATAACTGAATGTGCAGATTCAAATATACTCTTGAACACATGATTATGAATATCAACGCAAGCATTCTTGTTGTTCACCAAATTTTCTGCCAAAGGGACGATTAGTTCCAACCGTAGATCATCGCTACAAATATTCACAACCTGTTCCATCAAATTGAGAGTGAACAAAAGTTTAGCCCTTGAAACCTCTGAATTTCTCAGAGATGAATAATTAATGCCAGTGGTAAACGTCTTGACCAGTGATTCGGCAGTTTTCATATCGTACTGAATTATCCCTTGCAAGCATGTTAAATACACAAAGTTGTAGGGCTGGAATCCACCTGTTCCGATTCTATCCACAATGAAGAATAAGTTAAATAAAATGGAAAGAATCTTTCTGGAAAATGATGGCAAGAAATACTTTGTATAGTCTGCATTGTCTAATTGGAAAAAAGTTGTAAGGATAGCTTGATGAATGATAATTGAAGCATATAAACACTGCCTGAGAAGCTGGCCTACTCCGTTGCTACTATCATCATCCAGGATGGAAATTTTCTTCGAAAGTTTCTCACTGAAGCTTTGCATCTTGTTCAAAGAAATATCAATATCATTTAAGTTCGATTGAATACTACCATCGTTCAACTTCACAGTCCTTTCAAAAAGGAAGGATAAACGGTTTAGGTGTTTCAGAGCGGGGTTCTCGTTAAGTAGCTGGTCGAAAGACTGTTGGTTAACAGAAGTATCGGACAACAGCGGTATGTCGCTATCATTGAGACCATAAGGAGAATAATAAATAAGATCAATGATAGCTCTTGTATAATTGAAACGATACAGGATCTTCTTAATGGTATCATCTTCAACGTAATCCAAGGCACAGCTCATGGATATGATGACAAGCGCATTCAAATCATAAATTCTAGCATCGCCGGATTGATAGAATCTTATTAAACATCTCTGTAGCAGTTGGGCCACTGCAGTGTCATTTCCCTTGATAGACCTGCTATGATCGGGATATAGTTCAACATCGTCTCTCCCTTTGATGCTAAGAAGGATTCCGGTTAGTATTGGAATCAATTTCCAATGATGCGATGGATCTGTCTTTTCACAGTTCAGTAGACTTGCCAGCAGAGCGGCATAAAATCTATAGAAGGGAACTGTTGGCTGAGAGATTTTGAACTTTGTAGTCATAATGTAATTGAATGCTTCCATCACCGGATAGTTGTTCCTCAAAGATACTACGTTTGAATGACTAAAGTAAGTTGGACATCTAACAAAGAAATCGGTCAAAAGTGCCACGTTCTGCTCATTCTTCAGTTTCGGATAGTAATAAGCTAGATATCCGATGACATTGGTATCTTCATTAGGAGAGATAATCTCCGCTAAAAGATAATCCAGCTGCTGAGGAATCCTCTGAGCTTCTCTCATCCCAGTTCCTTGCAACTGTAGCGGGCGCCCCGACCTTGGATCGCCATTCTGAAGTTGGCTTTGAATCAATCTTCCCTGAGATCCCAATCTATACATCTAACAGGTGCCTGAGGATGGTAAAAAAAAATTGC
This sequence comes from Komagataella ulmi, assembly GCA_023213065.1. Taxonomy (NCBI): domain Eukaryota; kingdom Fungi; phylum Ascomycota; class Pichiomycetes; order Pichiales; family Pichiaceae; genus Komagataella; species Komagataella ulmi. The sequence goes on from JAKWAZ010000001.1 coordinate 2,084,803, forward strand.
TTCTTTTGTTGATCTAAGAATACAGAGGCTATTTATACTGGTCGGCTCTTGGAGTGGGGTTGGTTGACTCCCAGCCTTATCGATCTTAACTTCACATGGAGTTCGCGCAAATATTACATAATCACGAGTTCAACTATCTGAGGCGGAATCATTCGAACGGATTCGTTCCTTCTCTTTAGTGTAACAAGACAAATAGATACTAAAGCACTGGTTAATGTCTTCCCTCATACCCAAAGGATTCCATCAGGTTCCACGATGTAAGGCATTCACGGTGTTACTGATATTGGTCCCAATTTTTGCTTCACTTTTTGACCTTAAGTATGTGTTCATCCTGAGCTACGACCCCTTTATCAGTCAGTGGAGACAATACTGGAGGATATTGATCTACCAATTGAGCTTTCAGAACGAATCAGAAGTCATGATTGGCGTTGCATTGATTCATTTTGCCATTAAGCATTTGGAAAGAATCTATGGCTCCAACAAATTTCTTGGGGTTGTAGTAGCATCTTACCTATACAACATGGCTGCTACCGCTCTATTGATGGAGCTAGCTTATCACTTGCTGGGGTTGGACATTTACGTGTCTGCCGGTCCATTTGGAATCATCACGTCACTGATTTATTTTTACTTTCAGTCTACACCCTCTGCATACAAATTCCAGATCAATTTGAAAGTAAACGAATCTAGGCCTAATTCGAAGATCGTCTTAACAGATCAGTTCTTCATCAAGATTCTCATTTTACAATTAGCAATATTCAACATTATTCCCTGTGCCACAGGGTATTTGATTGGGATACTACTACACAGAGATATACTGCCCGGAAAGGGATTATGCTTGAGACTATCGATGCCAAAATTCAAAAGAGGACCAACGCGGTCAACAGAGGAAATTGACAGACTGCTGGCAGGCTCAAACAATGAAGAGGAGGATGATGATGAGCATGAGGATTTGCAGGACCAGAACGACGATAGTGACGAACCTGGTCGTGCTGAAACACCAGTACGGCCCTTAGGAACACAGATCTTAAATACCTTCCGGGCATAATAATTCATGGTCGATTGAGCTTTTCAAAGCTGTTCGTTTCATTTCTTGTACTGTTCACTTGGGTGCTAGCCCCTTCCTCCTCGTTATATCCCAATTGTAGACACGGGCTGTGTTAACTTCCATGGTAGTAATCTGTTCCCTCAAAAACTCCAGGTCTTCTTCAGCAATTTTCACAGCTTCTTTTGCCAAAGCTAATCTAGTAGTCAGTAGTTCAATGGCTTCATCTAATGGGTACTCCATCATAACATCGGCTCCTAACCACAGATAGACGTTATCCAAATTCTGTACATCAATTTCGGCTTTACTATACAAGGTTTCATTCAATTCGTAGTTAGTTTGCAAAGGCTCGTCATCATCCTCGTCTTTACGCTCCTTTAAATATTGAACCATTTCCAAAGTTTTTGTAATGTTAGGAATCTTGGACTTGTTTCCGTTCAATGCCAAGCGTTTGTTCTCTTCCATAAACTTGTACTGCTGAAGACGAGTCTGGCATTCTTTAAGCAGCTGATCCACATCCTCATTAGTGCATGTGGAGGGGTTTAGCAAAGATTCCACACGATCTATGAACTTGGCCTGAGGAATACCACGGGGATTTGTCTGTTCGGTTCTATAAACGGGGAAAGTTGTTAGCAAAGTACTTATAGAACTGAACACCAGCGTCTCAAAACACAATGATACTTACTTGAGTCTGTCCATAATGATTGATTTGTATGGAATCCTATTCTCAAGAGTTGGTCTTGGATGCTGGAAGGTTTCACCTAGCGAAACTGATGGATACCCTCGGGTTTACAGTAATCCGACCACATTCACGTGAACGCTTCATAAATGCTCATCGCTTAGGTAATCAACTAACCTTTTTTTGGGAGATACTTTTCTCAGGGTTACAACCCTTCAGTCTCTAATATTCGCGAAAGTAGGTGAATGTCGAAATTTTTTTTTCAATCTTTCCTTGTCATTCAACACAATCATACACGTTCAAAATGGGTAAAGTTCACACCTCCAAGCAGCACGTTAAAACCTCCCACCGTAAGGCTCCAAAGTCTGAGAACACCTACCTGAAGTCCCTGGTTGAGTTGTACAGCTACCTCGCTCGTAAGTATCACTGAAGTTGGGAATTTATTATTTTTTGTTTCTGCCATAAAAGTTTGCAAACGATCACAAAAGTGGTTCTAATATCGATGTAGGTGATTATGTGGTTCATAGTCACCAGTTCTGCGAGTACTTTTGTTTTTCAAAAGATGCGACTTTACAGCAGAACAAAAGTGTTATCTTCTCTTTTTCCCTAGTGGAAAGTTGAGTAACATACTAACAGCAATTTAGGTCGTACCGACGTTGAGTTCAACAAGAAGATTAGAAGAGCTTTGAACTTCTCCAAGATCAACAGACCTCCTGTTTCTGTTGGTAAGATCTCCCAGGCTCTCAAGAAGGAAGAGAACGCCGGAAAGATCGTTGTCGTTGTCGGTACCGTCACGGATGACATCACTTTGTTGGAATTCCCACAAGCCACTATTGCTGCTCTGAGAGTCACTGCTAGTGCCAGAGCCAAGATCTTGAAGGCTGGTGGTGAAATTTTGACCCTGGACCAATTGGCTTTGAAGGCTCCTCAAGGTGAGAACGCCTTCCTTTTGGCTGGTTCTAGAACCGCCAGAGAGGCCTGCAGACATTTCGGTTTCGGTCCTCACCAGAAGAAGGCCCCAAGAATTCTGTCCACCGGTAGAAAGTTTGAGAAGGCTAGAGGTAGAAGGCAATCAAGAGCCTTCAAGGTTTAAATGTAGACGAGCGAGTTTCACTTGTATAGTTTATATTAATAATGACATTTGTCGGAGAAGATATTGGTAGCTACTAACGCTTGATTCGTTGGTATTCACAGGCTTGCAGTGTTATGGATGTTGGCCTTAGGCTTCAAATCAGATGTCAGATGTCGGAATACAATATTTTCACTCTATGGAAAATACACACGAACCTGTCAATCCACAAAGAAACATATATATCATGTCTATGGACGAATATGCAATCTGGAGGCCTGTTATAAATCATCCCTCCCATACTGGTCTCTAGTCGGTCTTCCACTAGTACTCTTCCAGTAGATCTCTATTGGTGTGACTGCTACTTCCAAATGGGTCTGCGCGTAATTTACAAACTGGATCCGAACACCATTCAGGCAAGTCCCTTCCCACTGCCAGGCCGCGACAGATGCTGGCACCCACTCCAGAAAAAGTAAACTGGAAATTTTTGAATTCTTTGTCTAGATACACACACAAGATGCCAGGTTACTCAGTCAGGTATGTACCATAAGATGAAATATAAAGATCCAATGAAAGACTCGGCGTTGTATGAACAGAGTAATGAAAACCCTCCAAAGGAAGCGAAACAAGCTTGTGTATGACCATTTTATCAACCGTTGAAGATCCATCTCAAAGTCAACCGGAGACTCTCTTGAACTGGATGAAGATACTCAGAATTAGCTTGTTTGGTTATTTTTGTTGGCAACGCTCAGTTTTGCATTAGAAAGCTTTCATTCCATGTTTGGGAACAGTTTATTAACATTTTTTTAGAGACGTTCCAGCTCAGGACTTCATTAACGCCTACGCCCAGTTCTTGCAAAGACAAGGTAAACTAGATGTTCCTGGTTACGTTGACATTGTTAAGACCTCGTCCCACAACGAGCTGCCTCCACAGGAAGCCGAGACTTGGTTCTACAAGAGAGCCGCTTCCGCCGCCAGACAAATTTACCTGAAACAAAACATTGGTGTTGGAAACTTGAACCGTAAGTACGGTGGTGCCAAGAACCGTGGATGCAGATCCGGAAGACACACTGACGCTTCTGGTTCCGTCAACAGAAAGGCTCTTCAGGCCCTTGAGAAGCTGGGAGTTGTTGAATTGTCTCCAAAGGGAGGTAGAAGAATCACTCCTAACGGACAAAGAGATTTGGACCGTATTGCTGCTCATACTTTGCAAGAGGAGGACGATGAATAGGCGGTTGATATGTCTATAGGAGTAATATACACTAGTACTATTAAGTTAAAGGTTGCTTGTTAAAGCCTTGAAAGTATCGGACTCTGAAGTCGTTTTTCACGGTTCTTTGATCTTTGGTCAATGTAGTCCCTACATAATCACCATCCCTCTTGACGTAACACAAGAGGCGACGAGCCCATTTGTCAAAGCTTTGAACCAAGTTGTAACGTAATTCCAGGTTGTGATGTTGAGGGATACGGGATTCTTGTTGAGCATCATTCTCCGTGGGCATCCAAAAGCATAATCGTCCCCCGATGGGCAATCTTTCGGATGCAAATTGTAAAAGATCATCCAGCAAAGCGTCTAATTCGTATGGTTTCTTAGGTTGAATGTAATCTCGTCTAGTGTGGGCTAGCTGACCATCCACTAGGACGGATTCTTTGCCAACAAATCTTTGTTCATTCTTAGCCCCACAGACTTTGACACCTTCTCTGATTCCATAGGGAGGATCGCAAACAATTGTATCCATCTGAAGAGACTTTCTAAACGCATCATGAGTAAAATCCATGGTCAATACGTCCCCCAAAAGGTAACCGTTGCCATATTGTTTGAAATTTGTTTTGATGCTCTTACCATCTTTACCTCTAAGAACACGGATATCAATATCAGATCCAAAGCAAAGGGCTCCGAAATAAGCTGCTGCCACTAAGAAAGATCCCGTACCGGTAAATGGGTCGTATAATAGCTTACCTGGTGCTGCCTGGGCAATATTGCATGTAATCAACGACAACTCAGCTTCAAACGATGTGGTCGAAGTGTAAGAGCGATTTTTCAAGTGATAGTTCTCTAGAAGCTTGAACTCTCGTTGTCCAAGAGCTACTTGTCTCCCCAACCACATTCTATCCGGAGTAGCTGCAGGTTCCCTACCAACCACATGATACTCTTCCAATATAGTGAAAATTTGATCGGGCTCTTTCATTTTAATTGGTCCTTCAAAAGCCAAGTATGCAAATGACTCAAACAGTTTAACTTGATCCTTTCTGTTCCTCTTTCCTTGATAGCCCACAAGGTCGAATTTGAACGAACATGTCATATAGTCTGGCCAATAATGAGAACTTTTGAACTTTACATCGGCATGCAGACTAACCAGGTCAGATCCTTCACCCCATAACTCGTAGATGCCTCTAATAAATATACTTCGTTGAGCCAATTTCGTAGCCTGTTCGTCATCTTCCAATAGCACTGGCATAAATGGATGATCTATGTCATGTGACTCAAAACTGGCTTCGATGTGCAACAAATCTGCTACAGATTCGAGTTCAGCTTTACGAAATCCTGGATGAGACTGAGCCAAGTAGACCAGGTACCATCTTGCCATTGTACGGGGACACTTGAGGATGCTTCAAGTTGTATGGAGAAATGATAGGGAAGATATTTATTTTCACATCGTTACACCAGCATCGCACCGGGTAACAGAGCATATTTTCCGACTATAAAAAGCACTCCATTCCCGCACTCTTTACTCTCCCTAATTACAACAAAGCGTGCCGAATTTTATAGCCATAGTTGTTATAGTGTGAATAGAAGTTTAGTTTAATAAACCCTACACACCCAAAATGTCCTTAGAAGATGATGAAGCTTTATTTGATGACATCTACGGTGATGAGCCACAACAGAAAGATGCTCAGGAAGTGGTAGAGAAAGAAACAAAGGACGAGACCAAGTCTACATCAGACGGGATTAGCCAGCCTCTGAAAGATGACGACCAAAAGAAGCCAGATTCTTCAGCAACTGAAGCTTCGCCCAAGGGACCCTCTGCCCCTGTGTTATCTAACACATCCACTAGTCAATCTGATGATACTCCACTCCCACCTCCTCCTATAAGCAACTCGACACCTTCGTACAATAGCGCACCAGCCTATCCCCCGTATGGACAGCAACAGCAACAGCAGCAGCACCACCAACAACAACCGCAGCAGCAGCAGTTCCAACAGCCTGCAGTTCCTTTCCCTCCAGCAAAGCCCGCACCAGACTCTGTCAAGGCTGACATTTACAAGAGTGAACAAGGTAAAATGTTCATAGGAGGTCTCAACTGGGAGACCACCGAAGAAACCTTACGGAATTACTTTGGTCAGTTTGGTGATATCACAGATTTGACCATCATGCGTGACAATGCCACTGGTAGGTCCCGAGGTTTCGGATTCTTGACCTTTACTAAGACAGCATCTGTAGATGAAGTCTTGAAAAAGCAGCATGTACTGGATGGAAAGCTCATTGACCCTAAGAGAGCTATTCCAAGAGAGGAGCAGGATAAGACTGGTAAGATCTTTGTAGGAGGTATTGCCGCTGAAGTAACAGAGGAAGACTTTACTGATTATTTCTCCCAGTTCGGTACAATTATTGACGCACAATTAATGATTGACAAGGATACTGGAAGATCCCGTGGATTTGGATTTGTTACTTATGACTCCCCAGACGCAGTTGATCGAGTCTGCGCCAATAAGTATGTTCCTCTGAAGGGACGTTCCATGGAAATCAAAAGAGCTGAGCCAAGAAACCAGCAGCAAAACCAACGTACTAATGCCAATCCGTATAATCCTATGGGCGCCATGGGAGGAATGTCTGGAATGCCTGGAATGGGAGCGCCTGGACAGCAGGCATATTACAATGGTATGTCTCAGGAGATGATGCAACAGTATTATCAACAGATGCAACAGTATTGGATGCAAATGCAACAGATGCAACAGCAGCAACAGCAACAGCAAGGCAGCGATGCTGCAGAAGGTGAAGGTGATTCCGAGTCCTATTCAGACCAGCCTCGTGATGATGATCAGGTTCCCAACCCGCAGCAGGAAAGACCTCAATTCCCTTCAGGTCCCAAACATTCAAGTCGTCCTCCACCACGTGGACCTCGCTCTGACCGTGGTGGACGTCGTGGAGGAGGCCGTGGACGAAGAGGAGGTGCAGGGGGGGGAGGATTCCATCCCTACAGTCGTTAGTATAGTAGTTCATTTTATGTATATGTATCTCCTACTCCTGCTTCCTAGTGATTAGATAAGCGAAATAGTACAATGAAAACTCAATTCAACTTCCCCCCAGTATAAAAGTCACAACTCAATCTGCAATGAGTTTATCATCTAAGGTCATCTTGGTTCTGGCCGATTATCACACCAGCCTATTCAATGCGGCGTTGCTGATTGGCATTATTAGCGTAATCTCTGCTAAGTTTATCCCTAAACTAAACGGTTTGCTGAAATATGGTAAGACGTTGGATGTCGGCTCTGTAACTAAATGGAAATGGTTATACGTACCAAGAAGCTGGTTCTTGCATTTTTACATTCTAGATGTGACTTGGTCGCTCATTGGACTGTTGCTTATTGGATTGAATAGTTCCAGGTCGTCAATTATACTTTTATTCAATTTTGTCCAAGCATCAAGAAGAATATACGAGTGTGCATATGTAAGCAACTTTGCAGAGTATTCAAAGATTCATTTGTCACACTATTTGGCCGGAATCCTATTCTATACAATTGCTAATCTGCAAATCATTACTCCCCATATTTTTACCAATGTCCCTGTTGATTCTGAAACTGCTGTTCCTCAGTGGAGTGCGCTCCTGGCCTCCTCTCTATTTATGATAGGTTCAATTGACCAGTTTGTCAACCATTGTCACTTGGCTAGCTTGAAAAAGTACACTGCTCCAAGCTTTGGGCTATTCAGATACGTCGTCTGTGCTCATTACTTTGATGAGATTCTGATATATCTAGCGGAATATGTGATCTTACAGAATTCCACTAGTTTTCTTATCGTGATCTGGGTCATTGTTAACTTGGGAACGTCGGCATACGAAACTAGAAGATTCTATACGGAAAAGAGGTTTACAATTGGCCCTTATATCATGATTCCAATGGTATGGTGAACATAGAAATTGGTCGGATGAACATCTAACATCCAGCTCTCGAATAATTTTTTTTTTTTTCACTAAAAATATTTTTGCCCTAACATTTCTCCTTTCCTTTCCTGCCCTTAAACTTCGAAGAAATGAAGAGAGAATTCGACCTAATAGACGAGGAAGAAGATGCTGACATTGCAGGAAATATTGTAGTGGATTCTGACAGCGACCCTTCCTCTTCTGATTCCGAAAACTCTGAGCTAGAGCTTCAAGATGAGATTGTTTCCTCTGATGAGGAAGCCACTCAAGGGAACAATAACAAAACGAATAAGATTCAGAAGCAAGTGAAGAAAAGGCCTAATGTGGCAGATTTTCCCACTTTAGAACAATCAGATGATGAGGGTAGGAGCCAAAAAGACAACAATAATGACATTTCAGAGTATTTTCTACAGAGTAATCCAACGGACCTAAAAGGTAAGAAAGCCAAAGCAGGTTCATTTGCCTCATTCGGTCTATCTAAGTTTCTTTTAGGAAATATTGCAAGAAAGGGTTACAGACAACCTACTCCTATCCAAAGAAAAACGATGCCTTTGATCATGTCCAACAGGGATGTCGTTGGTATGGCTAGAACGGGATCAGGTAAGACCGCTGCTTTCCTGTTACCTTTGGTCGAAAAACTCAAAGTTCACTCTGCTAAGGTTGGTATCAGAGCTATCATTCTTTCGCCTTCACGTGAATTGGCTGTTCAAACCTTTAGACAGTTCAAAGAGTTCAGTAGAGGTACTAACTTGAGAGCAATGTTGCTGATCGGTGGTGATTCAATGGAAGACCAGTTTGGTGCCATGATGTCGAATCCTGATGTGGTGATTGCCACTCCTGGTAGATTCTTACACTTAAAAGTTGAAATGAGCTTGGATCTCAAGAGTATTGAATACGTGGTATATGATGAAGCAGATAGATTATTTGAGATGGGTTTTGCTGAACAATTAAACGAACTACTAGCTGCATTACCACATCGAAGACAATCTCTACTGTTTTCTGCTACTTTGCCAAGCTCCTTGATTAATTTTGCTAAAGCTGGATTAATAAATCCAGTACTAGTACGACTAGACGCAGAATCCACGATTTCCGATCAGTTGGAAATGGCATTCATAGCCTCTAAGGATAACGAACGTGAGGGGAACCTCCTTTACCTATTGCAAGAGGTCATCAAGATGCCGCTAGCTTCATCAGATCAATTGAAACAAATCGCCGAAGGTGATGAAGATGATGAAGACGAAGAAACACAGGAAAATGATTATAACAACAGGAATAAGTCAGGAAATGGAAGTCGTAAGCCCCCACGTTTTAACCGTTCTCTCAAACTTCCTCGTGCTACAGACTTGCCCACACCACATTCAACTATTGTTTTCGTCCCTACTAAACATCATGTTGAGTTCATCACTACACTTTTGAAGAAGATTGGATATGCTGTGGCTTATACTTATGGTTCTTTGGATCAGCATGCTCGTCGCCAGCAACTTCTAAATTTCCGTGCCGGTATTGCTACTGTATTGGTGGTTACAGATGTTGCTGCTCGTGGTATTGACATCCCTGTCTTGGCGAATGTCATCAATTTCTCTTTACCAGCAAGTTCCAAAATTTTCGTTCACAGGGTTGGTCGTACTGCTCGTGCGGGCCATAGAGGATGGGCATATTCGATTGTACAAGACCGAGAGCTTCCGTATTTATTAGATTTGGAACTGTTCCTAGGGCGCAAGGTTCTTTTGACCGAGATGCAAAACGGAAAAGTTCGCCTGTTGCAAGAGAGATATAAGAAGGAGCACAATGGATCTTTAGAAGGTTTTGAACCTCCTGTCGTATCGTTCACCCAAAGATTGGTTCTTGGATCGTGCCCACGTAACTCCTTAGAAGGATATTTGGAAATGTTCAATACCCTCATGAAGGACACTTATGATTTACAATTGCAAAGTGGAGTTGCTACGAAAGCCGAGAAGCTATACTTTAGAACTAGAGGTGCTGCGTCTAGTGACTCTGTCAGACGAACCAAAGAGCTGAAAGCATCTGGAAAGTGGGATGAGCAGAATATATTGTTTGGAGCAAACGAGGAGTATGAAAAAGAATTATTTTTGGCAAAGCTCCGAGATCGCAAGGATCGTGAAACAGTCTTTGAATTTGGACACAATGACGATCACCTTGCCCTGATGATGGCAAAACGCCGTAAACAGGTAGCACCAGTTCAAAAAAGAGCAGCTGAGCGTCGTGCTTTGCTGCAACAGGAAAGAGAGGCAGGGCTCGCAAACTCACTTCATGATGAGCTAATCAAAGGTGACGCCAATGAGATCGGTTATAGCACTGTGAACGAGCAAGAACTGAGTTCTGCGTTTGAAGACGGTGACAGATTACTTGGAAAGAAAAGCTTCAAAGATGAGTCTGTTTTCATGTCGCATTATGCTCCAGTATCTTCATTGCAGGATAAGCAGATGGAAGAAGATGGAGAAGCCAATTCTGGATCTTACTTCGCCCAAGAAGCACAAAGAGCTGCCTTCGACCTTGCAGATGATGATGGTGTCCAAGTGCATAGACAGACTATGCAATGGGACAAGAAGAAGGGTAAGTATGTCAATGCAAAGTCTACAGACAAGAAGTTCATTGTTGGCGAAAGTGGAGCTCGTATCCCCGCCAGTTACAAAGCTGGTAAATTCGAAGCTTGGAGTCATGCCAATGGAGGTTCCAAGCACCGTGTTGGTGCTAAGGAAGAAGCTGGTGTAAATAGCAACTCCTTCGCAGGGAACGCTTCTAGCAGGTTGGCTAACGGAAAGATCAGACATAAGCAGACCAAGGCCCCTAAGATCCCGCTGAAGGGTAGAGACGACTACTACAAGCAAAAGAAGAAGGTGGAGGGTGCACTTGGGGCAGGTATGAGAATAAAAGGATTCAAACCCGTCGGGTCTGGATCAGGAGTTAATGAACTGCGTAATACAGAGCAAATCAGACATAAGCGTGTGATTGATGAAAAGAATGAAGCTCGATATGGAAACTTCGCCAGGCGAGGTGGCCGTGGTGGTGGAGGTCGTGGTGGGGGGCGTGGTGGAAGCAGAGGAGGAAGTCGTGGAGGAAGTCGTGGAGGCCGTAGATAGTATGCATTCTAAAACAATTCCCCTAACTAATCGTCATAATAAATGGATCTAATCTTCAAAGGAAGGGGACGAAGACTCTCTCGCTCTCTCCATTCCTATAGCGGGACTGTTCGACTTCTGTTCGCGATTCGCGCCATGCTGCCAAAATTCCACTTTGGCCATCATGTATGGACCAAAATCCTGATACCAACCCTTACATTACTCTAATAATTCGAAGGGCCTGCCATTTTTGATGCCCTTTTTGAATAGACTACATATTCCCGGTAGATCTAAGCCAATTGAACAAGCCAAACCAATGGATTACTACGCCCAAGAGTATTATTCGCAAGATGAACAAGCTCAATTGCCATCACAGGTTTCCACCCAAGGAGGTTTAGCTGCTTCCAGCTCCAATCATTCGCAAACTTTGGATCAGACACCGGAACAAGTTCAATTACAGCAGGAGCAGCAACAACGGCAGCTTGCTCAACAGCCACAACCACAGCAACATGAACAATCTATTCCAATAGAACAACAGCAGCCCCAAGGAGAAGTGGAAACTCGGCCACAGCAACCACAGGTAGTCCTTCCGAGTCAGAGTCTTCATCTTAAGTCTGCGGTGTCAAAGGGAAAGTACTCCCTGACTGACTTCCATATCATGCGGACTCTCGGTACTGGATCTTTCGGTAGGGTTCACTTGGTGAGATCGGTCCATAATGGGCGATTTTATGCCATCAAGGTTCTCAAGAAAGCTCAAGTCGTTCGTCTCAAACAAGTTGAACACACCAATGATGAGAGGCGTATGTTGAAACTGGTAGAACATCCTTTTCTGATTCGAATGTGGGGGACCTTCCAGGATGCTAAGAACTTATTTATGGTTATGGACTATATTGAAGGTGGAGAACTGTTTTCATTGCTGCGCAAGTCCCAACGTTTTCCCAATTCAGTGGCCAAGTTTTATGCGGCTGAAGTCACTTTAGCTATAGATTATTTGCACTTGCACAATATCATCTACAGAGATCTTAAACCTGAGAATATTTTGTTGGACCGTCATGGTCACATAAAAATTACTGATTTTGGATTTGCCAAACAGGTTGAAACTGTGACATGGACATTGTGTGGTACTCCCGATTACATCGCCCCCGAAGTGATTACAACAAAACCCTACAACAAATCAGTAGATTGGTGGTCCTTAGGAATTCTAATCTACGAAATGTTGGCTGGATGTACTCCATTTTATGATCAGACTCCTATCAAGACTTACGAGAAGATCCTGGCAGGTAAGGTTCACTATCCATCCCATTTCCATCCAGATGCTGTGGACTTGTTGGGAAGCCTAATTACTGCAGACCTTACCAGAAGATTGGGTAACTTAAGAAATGGTGCCCACGATATCCGAAACCATCCATGGTTTGGAGAAGTTGTTTGGGAAAAGCTCTTGCTGAAGGACATTGAGACTCCTTACGAACCTCCGATTACCGCAGGAGTTGGTGATACTTCGTTGTTTGATCATTACCCTGAAGAGCAGCTAGATTATGGGGTTGCTGGAGAAGATCCATACGCACAACATTTTCAAGACTTTTAATGCTCTTTGTAAGTTACAGAGAAACATGATTAGAATTAGTACTAAATCGAAATGAAAATGCCAAAAGTTAAAGCCAGACCGCAGTATCTCCAGTTATGCCTCTTCTACTCTGGTTCTCCTTAAATAATCTTTTTGTTTCTCAGAGAAAACACACACTTTCTTTCAAATACCTCTTATATACAAGCGCCTATGTCTCTTGTTTTTCCCTATCTTTCTATCGTTGTTGATTTTATAACCCTCAGTCAACCTATTCAAGAGTAACCTTGGCTCCTAGACCTTCCAAGACTCCTTTAATCTTTTCAGCATCTTCCTTTGGAACGTTGTCCTTCAAAACCTTTGGTGCTGACTCAACAAACTTCTTGGCTTCCACCAAAGACAGGCCTAACAGGGATTTCACCTCCTTGATGACTTTGGCCTTGGACTTGGTATCAAATGATTCCAGTTTAACAGCAAATATGGTCTTCTCTTCGACTTCCTCCTTGACTTCTTCCTCTACAGGGGCAGCAGCCTGTTGAGCAGGAGCGGCACCGGCAGCAGGGAAGGCAATGTCAGCGATATTAAGTCTAGTCTTAAGCTCACTTATTAAAGCAGAAGTTTCAAGCAAGTTCAGCTGAGATATTTGATCAACAATATTGGTGATTTTAGCATCTGGAGCTGTGGAATTGAAACGGAGCAAAGTTGGGGCTACTGCCAATCTGGTGATGTTAGTATTTGACATAATCTTATACATTAGGAGTGTATTGCTTCACTACATACCTCTTTGAGGACATTCTAACCCCTGCTCGGGTAGATTGACGTAAAATGGCTAACATTTTCAAATTATTCTGAGCTTTGATTTGGTTGACCCAAGTATTGAGTTTGGTTGACGATGGGTGATTCTCTAAATTTTTCACCAATAAATCGAGGGTAGTGCGAAACCCATATTGTTACCTTGGGTGAATTATCGAAAGTTTACGAAACTAGCTGTGGTCAGGACTGAAGACAACTGAACAGAAATGGCTTCTTTCCGATTTTGTCTTGAGTGGTAAGTTGACATTTTGTGAAAGAAAGAAAGATGATGGGAAAACTGGCTGAGCTTCGGAGTTTGCTTCGTTGTGGATGCAATTTGATTTTGCTTTTTCCACCATATTTCCTTTTCCTTCGTACGATATGACTAACGTGAATTCCCTTAGCAACAATATGTTGTATCCCAAAGAGGACAAGGAGAACCAAAGGCTGTTGTACTCATGTCGAAACTGTGACTACACGGAACTTGCTGAAGATCCGAAGGTTTACAGACATGAGTTGATTACTAACATTGGAGAAACGGCTGGTATTGTGGATGACATTGGCCAGGATCCTACTCTACCAAGATCGGATAAAGAATGCCCAGAATGTCATTCTCGTGATTGCGTGTTTTTTCAATCGCAGCAACGACGAAAAGATACTAACATGACACTGTTCTATGTGTGTCTTAACTGTAAGAAGACTTTCCGGGATGAATCAGATTAGATGGATATGCAAGCAGAGATTCAAGTTACCATTATAGAAAAAAGGCATCAATCACAAGAGATTTGATCATCAAGTGTTGTTCCAGTATTTGAATTAATTCTCGTAACGGAAAGTTGGAGAAAGGTAACGAAAATAGTGACAAAAAAAAAAACAGGAAACAGAAAAAGAAAAAAGTATCATTAGCAAGTATCAAAAGTTTATCTACTACAAAGGTCCCTTCATAACTGAGCATCAGTGTACTATTATAATCAACTATTAGACGATACGAATATTTCATTTCGTAGATCGCACCTTAGCACCACATCAGTTTTTCATCTAATATTACCCTATTAGGAAATGTAATTACTTCAACACCTGAAACTTATTCTCAACCGTTCTCTTTTGACTGTTAGCTACTTCTCTCTGTTCCCTACAATTCACTCTAAATGACAGAAATTGCTTCCTCTCCTAATGCATTTCACTCGTCACAGCCCCCATCATCTTTGGGGCCGGTAGGGGGGTCTACCGGATTCAGTGATTTTTCAGATTTACGCCAAAGAGAACAACAACGCCAACAGGCGTCTCAAAATGGACTTCACCGTGAGAATGGCGAGATCCCTGCTCCTTTAGAAGCCCTGCGGAGAAGAGACCTACAATCGATTCCCAAAGTGGTAGATGTTACTGCAGAAAAAGTAGCTGAGGCTTTTGAACAATTCTTAGAATTGTTTTCTGATGATTCCATTGATCAAGAGGTTCAAGACGAGAACAAATGGGGAGCTCGTATATATCTGTCGCAATTAGAGGTCATGAGGCAGCATGATCTGAACACACTATATGTTGATTACCAGCATTTGTTGACACGTGAAAATGGAGTGTTAGCGAGTGCCATTACAGAACAGTACTACAGGTTTCTTCCCCATTTGTTGAAAGCTCTTCGTAGGGTGATCAAAAAGAACGTTCCCGGGCTATTATTAAACTTTGTGACCGGATTTGATAGTGATAACTTTGCTGAAGAACGAATCTTCCAGATTGCTTTCTACAACCTACCTCAAATTAGTCGAATTAGAGAGATTCGTGCAGATAGGATAGGTTCTCTCATATCGATTTCCGGAACTGTTACGCGTACTTCCGAAGTACGTCCTGAATTGTATCTTGGAGGATTTACGTGTGATGTTTGTAAAGCTTCAGTGACTGGAATCGAACAGGTTTTCAAGTTTACAGAGCCAACAAGTTGTCCCACTTTGAACTGTGAGAATCAATCTCTTTGGACGCTGGACGTCACCCGGTCCATTTTTATGGATTGGCAAAAAGTGAGGATTCAAGAAAACTCCAGCGAGATACCAACCGGTTCCATGCCTAGAACTCTCGATGTTATCCTGCGTGGTGATATTGTTGAACGAGCCAAACCTGGTGATAAGTGTCGTTTTACCGGAACTGAGATCGTTGTTCCTGATGTATCCCAGTTGGGTTTACCGGGGGTGAAGCCTACTTCAACTAAACAGACTAGTGGTGGACGAGGAACAGAAGGTTTGAATTCGGGAGTTAGAGGATTAAAAGCTTTAGGTTCTCGTGATTTGACGTACAAAATAGCATTCCTGGCTTGTCATGTCAATTCGATGGTTCACACCAATAAAGATTATGCCGGGAATGACGATGAAGTTGATGATACCCAGGACCAAGAAGACTTCCTTAATACATTATCTAAAGAGGAACTGGAAGAATTGAAACAAATGGTTCAAGACGAGCACATATATGCGAAATTAATTCAGTCCATCGCACCTGCTGTTTTTGGTCATGAAGCTGTAAAGAAAGGTATTTTGTTACAATTACTTGGTGGTGTTCATAAGCAGACTATCGATGGTATAAACCTTAGGGGTGATATCAACATTTGTATTGTTGGAGACCCATCCACCTCTAAATCTCAGTTTTTGAAATACGTGTGCAGTTTTGCTCCACGTGCAATTTATACTTCAGGAAAGGCCTCATCTGCTGCTGGTCTGACGGCAGCCGTTGTACGGGATGAAGAAACGGGCGAGTTTACTATTGAAGCGGGTGCTCTTATGCTGGCGGATAACGGAATCTGTGCCATTGATGAATTTGATAAGATGGATATAGGTGATCAGGTTGCCATTCACGAAGCTATGGAACAACAGACTATTTCGATAGCCAAAGCTGGTATTCACGCCACCCTGAATGCCAGAACCTCTATTCTAGCGGCAGCGAACCCTATCGGTGGTCGATATAATGTGAGACATGGGTTGAGACGAAACTTGGCCATGACGGCTCCTATTATGTCCCGTTTTGATTTATTCTTTGTTATTTTGGATGAAGTCAACGTTAATATAGATACCCAGTTGGCTGATCATATTGTTAATTTACACATGAAGAGAGATGAAGCAATCAACCCTCCATTTTCAAAGCAACAAGTACTGCGATACATCAGATATGGGCAGACATTCAAGCCAAAGATGAATAAAGAAGCTAGGGATTTCCTCGTTAGCAGATACAAGGAATTGCGTGCCGATGATTCTCAAGGACTAGGAAGATCAAGTTATAGGATCACTGTCAGACAATTGGAATCTATGATACGTCTATCTGAAGCAATCGCTAAGGCAAACTGTACTGATGAAATCACTCCAAGATTTGTTGCCGAAGCTTATGATTTACTGCGGCAATCCATCATTAAGGTTGACAAAGATGATATTAATGTGGATGAGGACGACGATGATGACGACGACGATGACGATGACGACGAATCAATGGAGGGAGAATCACCCAGTCAGGAGGACCCTCGGTCTCTATCTGCAAGTGACGCAGCTGCTGCTAAGAAACGTCACCAAACAATTTCATACGACAAATACATTTCCATGATGAATTTGATAGTCAGAAAGATAGGTTCGCAAGAAAATTCACATCTTGGTGGAGAAGCCGAGTTGGAAGCTGACGTGGAGAATCAAGGTGCTGGATTAAACAAAGAGGAAATCACTGATTGGTATGTGCTGCAAAAGGAAAATGAACTTCATACAGAAGAAGAATATTGGGCTGAAAGAAAGTTGGTGCATAAGGTTCTCAGTAAACTGGTGCATGACAAGATCTTGATGAAAGTTGCACCTAACGAACAAGATGTTCAAGATCTCGAAGACGCTGATGCAGAGGCTGCGCAAGGTGTTAACTACGTTTACGTTCTACACCCAAATTGTGCAATTTTTGACTTCTTTGACCCAAACTAGTATACAGACGAAAGATATAATAAATAAACTAAAAAATAAAGTGATAAAGGGCCAATTATAAATAAAAAAAAGACAGTTCTTAAGCACCCTACTAGAACTTCATAAAAGCGTTGTCATGAGTTCCCGCAATATAGTTAGAAAATATGTGATTCTGAGGAGCAGAAGACGAATTATAGGATTGGTTTGAAGTGGATCTAATTGGTTGTAAGGATGGGAGAAGAATATTATTCTGGTTTGTTGGAGTAGTGCCCGACCCCACGCCAGGTGAGGTCGATACCGTATAGCTGTAGTTTAAACTTTCCTGCATCAAAGAATCTTTCAAAATGGAAATCAGTTTCAAGTAGATATCCTCCTTATGGGAAAGCTTGGTGGATGAATTGAGTAACGAATAGTTGCTATTATTCAACTGAATCAATAAGTTGTTCAGCTCTAACTGTAAATTGTTGATTCTTTGGATATTACTGATGTTCAGGTCAGCAGGACTGTTGGCGTTATTAGCCATACTAGGGTTATTATTATTGTTACTGGTGTTGTTGTTGTTCAGTGGAGAAGAAATGTTGGATGCCTCCTTGCTAATACTTGGCAGAGCCAAATAAGACTGATATGGTTTATCGAACGGGGTTGGAGATGTTGAAGAGGAAGAGGACGAGGTATTCTGGTGATGGTGCTGCTGTTGTTGTTGCTGTGTTTGCTGGTACTCGTCTCGGTCATCTGTGTGTTGAGGAAGTTGGTGATGATGTTGACCAATGTCCTTCTCTGAGTTCCTTCTTCCGATTTCCTTTGCATCAATGATAGGGTACAGTGGGTGGTTATGCTCATCATTTACCACGACGATAGACCATTTCTTTGATCTCAAGGAGAAGTTAGCCCGTATCCTAAAGGGACAGTTGTGCTTCTTTCTTAAATCCTTAAGTTTCTTTTTCTCAACGCTAATAAATCGCTCGTTGTCTTCCTTCTCTGAAACAGACAAGCCTTTCACTCGATTGGCACGTTTGCGTTGTTTGATGGCAAAGTGCACATGGTCTTCATCAGTGCCACAAACGCCGCTGTTTTTGCACTTGAAAACAATCTTTGAGTCATCGGATCTCTCGATGACTATGTTGATTCCCTTGACTATCAACTGTGACTGTAGCCAAGGTTTGATCAAGAGCTTGTCGTCGAAGAGCTTCTTCTCTGGAATCAAAGACATTGCTGAAGGTATACGTCGTTCAAAATTTTTTTTAGAAGAAACGAAGCCTGGTTGGAGTTTTAAGACAATGAACAAGTAGTAATATTCTGGGGGAGAATTGTCCTTTTATTTATTTCGGGTATGAGAAAAAAATACTAGGCGGGGTCCGAAGAGGGGTGTGGTTACAAATTCCTAAAAAAAAATTAACCTCTGAATCCCAATTTCATAGGTAATAGCGGACTCCGTGTCAAGCAATCGGGGTGCGCCAAGACTAACAAATATTGCTCGGAAATCGACGCTGTTAGCCCTATTGGATATTCCCCTGGGCTAAAACACCCGGTAATCCCATTTCTGACGGGGTGCCCTCGTTTCGCAGAGGGTGAAATATACGCGCATAGGATAACCACACGGGGTGCTATCAAAGTATCCGAGTTTTTTTTAATAGATTGAGCAACATATTACGAGAAATTCTCCGAGGTCGGTCCAACTTTGCTCATCCCACTTCACTCCACTAGAAAAAAAGTCGGTAATCTAAAATCCTCCTCCACATATGATACTCTTAACTATTTGACCTGTATACTAAAGAACTCGGACACTAGCAACAATACCTGCTTGCAACAAGGGTCTATTATTCATGCAACCCTTTCTTTGCTCTTCAAATAGATTTAGAGTACCGGGTCTAGCACACCCTACCACACGGACCCCACGGACCCCGGAGTGCCCGCAAAAAAATTTTGACGGACCCCGACATCTAGATGACACGGAAACCGCTCCAAAGGGAAACAAACGCTTCATACAGGCTCCAATTACCCGTAGAACACTCCAAGACTGTCCATCCATTGCGAACAATTGCCAAAGAACCCTTTAAGGTTGTATGGAGCGACAATGCTAATCTGGTTCAATGACCCTCCGGTTGCATTCCCGTATATGGGAGACTGGTGTCCACTCCTAGTAATGAACTGAATCGAATCTATCCAAACACCATTACGTATATTAACCTGGCAAATAGAATCCCCTGCAGCGATTACGAAATCGGAGTACGAAGCGGTCTTCCTGCCTAGTAAAGCCTTTCCACCGTTCACCTCCAATCCATCTAGTCCTGCCCCATGGTAAACCCTGATGCTAGTAATGACCGATTGAGCTATAGATTGCTCCGGTGTGTTATTCCTATTAGTCCCAAGCTTCGCAGAAGGATGTACTGTGATGTTATTGACCTTGGTGGTTGAGTTTAGTTCTTTTAGCGACTTTTCAAAGTCATCTAGCGATCGCTCTTTCCCGTTAACGCTTAGTATTTTTACCGTGATCTTGGGCTGCCCTCCCGATAAGGACAATTGTTTCCGTATTTGGTTGCCCTCCAGTACCAACTTTTGAGGAGCTCCCGTACCACCATATTTTCTCGGGAGATTTTCGTAATGTAGTTTGCTCCATTCTCCGACATGAAACTCGATCAAATATATTCCAGACTTGTTTGTAATCAATAACTTATCCGCTCCAACGCCTGTTACGTCCGTATTGGAGTCGGAGTCAGTCGTATTATAGTAGTCATCCGTTTGTATGGAGAAAGAACGATGGTACAGAAACCTTAGTATATCCAGTCTGTGCCAGCTAGGTTCATCTCTGGCCAGAACAATTCTATCATGAGTTTGGTTCGTTCTTATGCAGGCAGTCTCTCTAGTTATGAAACTTCTATTCATGGTAATGTAATCTCTTAACATTACTCCATTTTCTTGATGAGGGCATCCCAGCAAATGACCAATTTCATGCATGAAGGCACCTAGAGTGACTGTAAGGCATTCCCAATAAGATGAGCATTGGCCACAATCGTTGGCCACTTCTCTATGTGCAGGACGGCGTGTGTCTTGAAAACTGGGAACTACAGTCTCAAAGCAGGTGGGCCAGGAATATAATCCATGCGACCCAAAAATTGCTAATTTTATGTTATGGTTTCCTCCTCCTAAGGCAGCATGTGTCAGAATCAAGTCTCGGTCACGGTCATAATGCGTATCTAAGAACATCACAGCAGCTTGCCCTTGGTTGATTCCATGCCTGCATAGCTCTGAAATCGCTATGCCAAATAACCCTCCGGCGTCACTGGCATTCTTATTCTGTTGAGCCAGATTTGGATCTCGGAGTTCCCGCAACGATTTTTCGCTCTTCAAAACGTGAACTTTTATGTCCTTTCTACGCACACCATATTGCTGTTCTATTCTACTGATTGTAGATGTCGTTTCTTCTTCTACGAAGCGGAAGCATCTGGGACCGAACCCATTCCGCATCATGGCTTCTTGTGTGAACGCTTGCATTAGTCGACCTCCCATTCTAAGCTTTTGAATAGCCAGATCCAAACCATTACCTTCATCCCGATTCTTCACAGCTGTGGTATCAAAAACTAGAGGGGAATCCCTGGCAACAAGAACGCACAAATGAATCGGAGGGGATTCTTCGTTGATTGCATAACCTAATTTGATCGTGGAAGTGGAATAAATTTTACCAGACAGTGAAGGAAGTTCCCCGTACATTTTTCCTTCATTGTAGTCAATAATCAACTCATTTTCACCTTCTTCCAGATGTAAAATGGCTTTGAAATAAGACTCGTTAACCTCAAAGTGTTGAACCGGAAAGACCTTTCTATTTTTAGGAACCACACTTAAAACACCGTTCCTTTGAGGGGATGTAACTTGACCATGCAAAATGAATACGGGGGAATGAACTGGCTCCTTCGGAAGGTTGAAAAAATGGATTCTACTCATGGTTTTCACGCTGCCCGGGAGCTGAGTTGACGGAAGGATGGGAAGATCGGTAAGGCTGGATAATTTCATGTCAAGCAAAGCGCGCGAGTGCATCTAAGATCTCTACCGAACCACTAAAGTAAACAAAAAAAAATCACATCCACATACCCAACCAACCAACCACCCATTGACCTATCCGACACCCTTGCATAAGAACAACATGTCTATACTCACCACCCCTTCAAAGGAAAACCTTTACAACGGTTTGAAGAGGGGTCCAACCACACCCCTTACTCCTGTGTTGAAGGATTCTATCTCAAAATCAAAGAGAAAGCTTGAGACTGTCAACCAAAAAAGCCCCGTCCTAGACCCTTCAGATAAAATGACAACTATGCAATTGAGATTAATAGAATTAGAGAAACAAAATTGGATGAAAGGCCAAGAATTGAGCCGATTACAAGGATTGGTTGAGTTTCAACAGCTAGAATCAAGATTGAGGACAGAATAATAAGATCTTTGAAAATCATCTATTTCATGCTTTCTTCTCTAGCTCATTCACAACAGTATTTATGTCCCATCGGCTAGAACTCTGGTAGACAGTCAGGTGTTCAAATATTGTTTTCACCTTAGCATCTTCACATCGAGGAAGTAGCTGTTCCACGGGTCGCCCTGGGTGTTGTACAAAGTTCATGTGTACAAATGCTTCGCTCTGCGAA
The DNA here is from genome assembly GCA_023213065.1 of Komagataella ulmi. Taxonomy (NCBI): domain Eukaryota; kingdom Fungi; phylum Ascomycota; class Pichiomycetes; order Pichiales; family Pichiaceae; genus Komagataella; species Komagataella ulmi. The sequence goes on from JAKWAZ010000001.1 coordinate 2,106,712, forward strand.
GAATCAGGCCATTGCTCCACCGATGGAGTCCCAAATGTCTCAAAAATATTGGCTAGCAGAGCGAGATCGCCCAATCGGTCTCCAACTCGGTTACCATCTCTCTCATTATGCAGTTTCAACAACAATTCACCAGAATCTTGCGAATATATTAGCATCATGACAACGGCTAGACACCACAGATCTACCCCATATGAGTACGAAAGCCCTAGCAATGTCTCAGGAGCTCTATAACAACTGGTTCCAATATCGCAGATTCCATCTAAGTGGCTTTCCTCAATTGATATGCCAAAATCTATCAACACGGGCTCAAGCGAATCCTTTTTGAACATTATATTTCTTGGGTTGATGTCTCTATGAATAATGTTCATTTCTGTGTGTAAATATCGTAACGCTTGACACAAACCACTCACTATGGTTAGAGCGCTCTCTGAAGGTAACTGATTCCGGTCAGTTTTTTGCAACGAATGTATATCAAATCTAGTCCGTGTATTGCTCTTTATTACCCCGTACAGATCGTTCTCGTAATAACAGAAGGTCAACACCAACTCATCACTATTTGTGCCCCATTCTAGGAGCTTGATCACGTTGGGATGGTCCAATTTTTTCAGCAACTCCAACTCACGTCTTGGATCATGGGGAGCAACAATGTAATCCAAGTCGACTTTCTTCTGGACGTTACCCTCTTCGTTAAGATACACCGTTGACGTAAATCCCTGACCAATGACTCTCATAGAAGATGTGAGATTTGGCTATAGCGCTAGTGCTTACAGTTTGGCACTTTTTCTCGAAAAGTAAATCGAGTTTGTTCGCAAATAACCCAAGTGGCATCATCATCCAGGGTGACGGCCGTTTTAACTTCCCCTGTGTCCAATGCAATTATTATCCACATCTCACACGAGATGGGAGGAACTGACAAAATCTGAACTGGAAGATGCCCAATTCCATGTTCAAGAAAATCCCCACATAAAAGAGAAGAAATCGATTGAAAGATGTATCCTCACCAAGAATGTGGATGGGCTGCGACAAAATGCCATAAATAACCCATACGGGCTGCTGGTCAGTTCTTTGAGAGCCACAGCTTGGCCGCTGATGCTGAATGTTCAACATGAACTGCCACAGGACTCAACTTCTCTGAAACCACATCTAGAAGAGGGCCAGGTGAAATTGGATGTTGATCGGAGCTATCTTCCGTCGGATAAACACCACCTGCTGCAAAATGTCATTGTCAAGCTTCTTAGAAATCATCCATATTTACACTACTATCAAGGGTTCCATGATGTTGTATCAGTATTGCTTGTCACCCTTGATTATGATAAATCACTTACATATGACATTGCAGAGACATTATGTTTGTATCACCTAAGAGATTTCATGCTTGCAGATATGACAGGAACAACAGATCTCTTACCGCTAGTAGTTGATCTTGTAAAAGTCGCTGATAAACGATTTGGAGACATTTTGGAGCTGATTCCTCCATTTTATTCCCTTGCTTCCATCATCACCATGTTTAGCCATGATTTAGATGTTCAAGACGTTGTGGTACTATGGGATTTTGCATTTGCTATGGGAAATGTGACCCAGGCATTAATCTACTTATATGCTGTGTTGATACTCATCAATAAACAGCAAATTATGGCTCAGGTGATAGAAATGTCAGGATGTCAAATTGATACAAGCGTAACTTCTACGCAAACCTTAAGTCGCCAATTTGTTCTGGAGAATACAGATGCATTCCATTTCACACTTTCTAACCTGACCAAGTGTTTTGGAACCAATGACAGCTCCAAACAAGATCTTCTCGCTCGCTGGAAGAACGAAACTCAGTATCTCATTAACGTGGTTAAGTTATCCGATTTACCAACCTTCAAGGACATTTTCCCAGGGTCAGCTATTAAGCAGCCTTTTTCAAGTAATATTGACTATACCGTACGCCTGCATACCAAGTATCTGGTGGCCAGAAAGAGAAACCTATCAGTTGTCAAGAGTTGTAAGAAGTTACTCCACAAAAACAGCAACAATCTCAAACTGCTGCTCAAAGTATCGGTGACGGTTGGTATTTTATCCCTCGTAATTGGTCGCTGTCTGGAACACAACCAATACGTGGGTCTTCCCTTTCATCATCGCACATGGCGTGATATGTGTAATACAATTTGGAGATTTTAAAGAATCTTATGCATTTATTTTATCATTTAATATTGATCTCGTAGATCATCACTGTTTCTGTGCTAGTTCCCTGCCAACCCCTATTACCGCTGGCACTGATCATGAATCTAAATGTAGGATCAATATACATGTCACTGATAACACCACCGTGGTGACCTGCAATGATTAAGAATGGTGTTTTCGATCTTGATTTCTTAGAGGCTTGAGCTTCTTCTTGATGCAATCGTATATCATATAATCTAATATTATCATGAGAACCACATAAAACATGCCTGCCGTTGAAAAGAGTGCGGACACAGCTTACTGGCCCTGACACTGATGGGAATCTGAGAGTTCTAATAGGACTTGTAACCGGATTTGTGTTAGAGCTTCGCTTAGAAGGCATCTTTAAATCAATTTCCTCCACAGTAGCGTTCCTCCTTCCTACAAAAATAGAATCTCCTGATACAGACCACACAGCAGACATGGCCCATGGAGGAGTATTAGGGGGTACAGAAATTCGAAGCACATTGGAAGAAGATGCACGAGCATCCCAGATGTTGAGTGATCCGTCCATTGAACTAGTCATAAAAACGCCTTCAGATTTGACAATTTGGTAATCTCTGTCTTTCAAATCGTTTTGAAAATCAGTTTTCACGTTTTCCTCGTCACTATCACCAAACAGGGAGTCTACATCATCATTATCTTCTGTGGGTGTGTCCACATTAATTTCACATCCGGTGATTGGTCTGTAATGTAAAGTTGAAATTTGACTAGTTGTAGGTGAGTACTCTGTGACACAAGAACCAGTATTTAGATCCCATTGAAGTACTTTATTATCCCAAGAACCACTGAGAAAACCGGTCTCTGAACTATTTAGAGTCAAACAGCTAACTGTTGTCGTATGCCTTTCTTTATGATTGTTTTTTGTACCATGTGGAAAATAGTGTACAATTGATCCTTCCTGATATTTTGCAGATTGTAAAGATATTCCACCCGACTCAAGGCCACTTAAGAGCCACAAACCGTCCTTTTGGACTGCCAGTGAGTACACTGGATTTATTTTCGGTTCATAACTACCTAAGTTGTCTTCTTTCCGTTTAACCTCTGTATTAGGTAGTAAATCCAGTTCATCTTGTAATACAGGTTGTTCATTTTCCCAGTAGGAGTTCAACACTCCCGCATGTGTCACTGAATCCACCAAACTATGCTTCTGTGCTACAGTCAACGGCAATTTTCCCTCAATAGATGCCAAAAAGTCAAATTTTCGAACGAATCCATCTTCACCACCAGTGAATAACCAACGAGGTCCGCTTGTAAGAGCTATTGAGTGGATCGCACATGAATAAGGAATTGCAGCATATGGAGCTATATCAAAATTCACAGCTTCAAATGCGCTCTTTCGAAGCGACCTTCTTATCGAAGCCAACGAGTCCGCAGATGGGGCAGGACCATTACTCTTGAACGCTTCTTTGGAGGGCTCTTGAGAAGGCTCCTTTGATGCTTTCACAGAAGAATCAACATCCATTGGAGAAGATTCCTTGGGAGCTTCTTGTGATGAAGTGTCATTGTCTGTAGTCCCTTGGGAGAGGGTCATACGGCACGGGGAACTAAATGAAAAAAAAATGCTTCTACAAATGAATACTTTGGATGCTCGAAGGAGATATGATATTGATACTGGAGCCAAGTGAGAAGACTCTGGAAGGACAGGCCTTTGGCCGATGCATTTCATTTCTCGAAGTAGGAATTCCCCCTACTGGATTCCTGCACGTCATCCTTTTTCACTCCGCTCACAATTAAAATCAGGTATCATGTCTAATCCCCAATCACCATTCTCATTGGATATCAAGAACCTCAGTTATGCTTTCCCTAATAAGCGAGTAGGCCTCAGCCAGATCAGCATTCAGATACCCCACCAGTCCAAAGTGCTGATGGTGGGACCCAATGGTGCTGGAAAGAGCACTCTTCTCAAGGTGTTATCAGGTCAGAAATTGGTCAAGGAGGGTTCCGTTCTGGTCAATGGACATGATCCGTTTGAGCTTGGTGCAACCAGTATTCCTGGAGTCGTCACGTACTTGGGAACAGAATGGGCCAATAATGAAATAGTCAAGAGAGACGTTCCGGTTACTGTCTTAGTTGCTAGCGTTGGAGGAGATGACTATGCGAAAAGAAGGGACCATCTGGTCGACATTTTAGATATTGATGTGAAATGGCGTATGAATCAATGTAGTGATGGAGAACGTCGTCGAGTTCAGCTGTGCATGGGGTTACTCAGACCTTGGGACCTGCTACTGCTGGACGAAGTAACCATTGATTTGGATGTACTGGTACGAAGTCGGTTACTGGAGTTCTTGACTCAGGAGACAGAAGAAAGAAAGGCTACGGTTGTTTATGCAACTCATATATTTGACGGATTGGCCAATTGGCCCACTAGGGTGGTACATCTGCGAGGAGGTCAATTGGTGGACCACTTTGAAATGTCACAAATTCAGTTCACTGAGCCTACGGAATCATTCAAAACAGATCCATCGGTTGCAGGCAATCAGGTAAAAATTCCAAGAACAAACAGTCTACATCCATTAGCATTACATTGGCTGACTAAGGATCTGGAGGATCGTGGGGAACGTTCTGAAGATAAGACAAGACCGAGGTGGGATGACCAGTCCCACCATGACGAGAACGTATATTACCGTGACTCCGAGAGTATAACATCATACTTCAAGACAACACGAACCGTACGGTAATACTTGTGGTGTGATTCCTTTTTAGTACCGTGCCGCCTTGAGGTGCACCTTGAGGTGCACGGTGTCGTACCACTTATTAGTGAGAAGCGCGATCATTCGATACCAGATTTTATTGGGAGGAACGATCTGCGTAGCTGCTCGTTCTAGCTTTTGTTCCGCCTCCGTCCAGGATTGAGACAGGGTTTATATAGGAAGAAAAAACAATACCCCTTTGCTCGTATAACTCGCGATATAAACGAGTTATACGATCATTTTCTCTCCTTATAAGCAGACCACTTCTTCACAAGCTGAGGAGTTTGCAAGCATTAGGAGAGTTCACGTATACAAATGGACATTGCTTTGGAAATTCTAGACACGTTTGTCTTTGACAAGGTCTATGCAAAACTATTGCCCATTTCTCTGGTGCAGCATTTGCCAGATGGCTATTTGAAGACTTTGGGACATTTGACTGGTGCCAACAATACCGTGGAATCACTGTTCGGAATAGCTTCAAATGTAGACCAAGGGTCTACAAACCACTGGCTAAGAACAGTGAATGACTCTATTGCCTTATCCCGTCCCGGTGAGCGTCAGGTCTACGGTGTCAACGCTCCCTTGCACTTTTTTGACGAAACAGCGTATACCTACGCATCGCTTTTGGGACGCTCTAATATTATTCGACAATTTACAACTCTAATGGTTCTGATGGTTATTTTTGGTTGGGGTTTGTATCTATCAGTGGCTTCATTTTCATACTACTTTGTCTTTGATAAAGCCATTTTCAATCACCCAAGATACCTCAAGAACCAGATGTCTCAAGAGATCCATCAAGCTTTGACTGCCATACCTACTATGGTTTTGCTTACAGTGCCATGGTTTTTGCTTGAGTTGCGTGGCTATTCCAAACTATACTTTGACGTGAATGAGTCTACTGGTGGATGGAAGGCTATTATTTGGCAGATTCCTTGCTTTATTATGTTTACCGATTGTTGCATCTACTTTATTCACCGTTGGTTGCACTGGCCATCCGTGTATAAGCGTTTGCACAAGCCTCACCACAAGTGGATTGTTTGTACACCCTTTGCAAGTCATGCATTCCATCCTGTTGATGGTTATGCCCAGTCTTTACCTTACCATTTGTATGGAATTTTTTTTCCATTGCACAAGGTAAGCTATCTGATCTTGTTTGGGCTTGTGAACTTTTGGACTGTTATGATTCATGATGGAGAGTACCTGTCCAGAGATCCTATAGTCAACGGAGCTGCTTGTCATACCGTGCATCACCTATACTTCAACTACAATTACGGCCAGTTCACTACACTTTGGGACCGCCTTGGTGGATCATACAGAATGCCCGATAAGGAACTCTTTGATAAGAACAAGAAGAAGGATGTCAAGACATGGCGTTCACAGGTCAAGAAGGCCGACGTGATAAGAGAAGATTTAGAAGGAAAGGAAGATTTCCGTGAGTATGGAACTGAGGAGAAGCTCAAAAGCACATAGTTCCATCAACAGTGATCTGAAGGAAAAGAAAAAAGAAAATTAAAAAAAAAAGAAAAGAAAAGAGAACATTTTAGTTATAAAAGCATAAAGAACATTAGTCTATGCGGTAAATATGAAGGCAAGGATATTTTTAGGGTTAGAATTGTAGTGGAACGTGACGTAGTCTCGTATTTTAATGATTGATCATTATTCATTATATGTTGAAGGTCAGTCGATCTAAAGTACTGATTCGTTAATTGATCTGTGGATTCTGTAGTTGTTCTGGAGTATATGGAACCAAATCGTCCAGGTCCCAGCCTGTCTCGGAGGCCCAATTCTTTCTTTTCCATTCAGGAATCAAATTGTTGACTAGATCAGGACGAACACTTAGTTCTCGCAATGAAAAGTTGAGGAGAGACGACACGGGACGAGGTCCAGATTCAAAATGACGGTAGTCCGGCAAAGATACAGCCTCTGACGCCCTCATATCATCAAAGTAAGGTAGAATCATGGCCTCGACTGCGCTGAGTCTTTCCAATGGTGAATAACTAAGAACTAACTCTAATAATTGAATGCAATCCATGCCACAATTGTTAAAAACTTTAGTTAACTCGATTGGTTTGATCAATGGGAATTTGTGGTCCATATAGTTAGGATTCATAGCACGGATCTGCTCTTTGTTGGGTGTGCCAAGGACCTTGATTATCTCCACAAGCTGATCTATTCCACTTTCTCCAGGGAAAAGAGGTTCTCCTAGTATCAGCTCCGCTATGACACAACCTGCTGACCATATATCTATCTTTGTTGTATAGTTGGTGGCACCAAAAATAAGCTCAGGCGCTCTATAGAATCTGGAGCAAATGTAAGAGACATTTGGCTCTGCCGGGTTAAGAATCTTTGCGGAGCCAAAATCACATAATTTCAGTATCCCATTGTAGGGGTCAATTAGCAAATTTTGTGGCTTGATATCACGGTGACATATTCCTAATGAATGAATGTAGTTAAGAGACCTCAAAAGTTGATAAGAGTACAGCTTGATTTCCAGTTCTGGCATGACCCGTTTGGATTGCAAATAGTAACTGGAAGACTTATAAAGAGTTTCTGGAATATACTCTAAAATCAAGTTGAGGTATTCGTCTTTTTCCTCGGTGTCGTAAAAGTAGTATTTCATGGAGACAACGTTCTGATGACGCAATAATTTCATGATCTGCAACTCTCTATTCTTGAATCGTTTATCCTGAAGAACCTTCTTGATGGCTACCTGCTCTTTGGAGGGTAAAAGTAACGTCTGGTAAACATTACCAAACGAACCATGACCGACTTTAACTGTATCGGTGTATTGAATCTCGATTGGAGAGTCTGAATCTCTGGTGAGTACAACTTTGGTGATTGTGCCTTTATGGGTGTTAGTATCACCGGGTCCTAGACCGTTCTGGAGCATATCTCTAGTGAAAAGGAATGTATTAGTGGGGTGCGTCCGCCTAGTTGGGTGTTAGAAATGGGTGAGAGGGAAATGAATGATCAGCCAAAACAACTGGGTACTTTGGTGTTTGGATCTTTCTCCGTCATCATTTTTCCTGCCCTACATTGGGTGGCGCACTAAACGTGGAGGATGATTTGAATGCGTATGGGGATGATTGGCAGAGGGAATGGTAAGAAAAGAAAGTATCAGAGAACATGTAGAAATTATAGGGACGGTCGATTATATTCCTCACCTTGATTCACGCGTATTGGTTGACAGGTCTGTTCACCCCGAATTGCATTCCAGTTTCCCTTGAGAACAACAACTAAGAAAAAAAACCGATCTTTACATACCTTTGGCAACCTTCTCCATCCGTAAGCGTTCCTTCCTTTCAATCCGCAACGAATCCCTATTGAGTTTCATTCTGGACTGAGAAGAGAGTAAATCAAAACAGAATATGGACGGAAAAAGAAGAAAATGGAGCAGGAAAGAACCTGAAACATGGCAAGTTAACCCGTGAATCTCCCCTCATTGACAAGGTTTACGTAAGACCTGGAATTGGAGAGTGATCTCATGGGGGTGTAATGAAAAGCAAGATGACGTTGGAAAGAGCAAATCGTCACCCCCCTCGGCTGGGTATTCTTTCTTTTTTTTCAGTTTTTCAGTTGTGTCTAAAAAAAGCCAGCTAGGCCCCAATAAGAGCAAGGTCTTAGGCAAAGAGCAAGCAATCGAGCAGATAAGGGTTTCCTCGCAGATGCAACATGCTTCCCGGTTTGAAGCATATGAGGCCTCAAATGAATTTCCTTTTTTGATTCTGCTGAACATTTTACGAGTCGTCCTGATTCCTCTCCTGGCGTTCGATCGTATAATAGCAGATCTCCCTTAATGATTGGGTGGTGTGTTCTCACAGTTATTCTTCTCTGTTTGGCCATGTCAACATCGCAGAAAAGTTGCGCCGTTTCACAATGCCCCTTTTCCTAATTGAGAACCAGAATGTATGTGCATAGACGCCGCGAATTGCTCCTGTTTTTAGTTGCCCTGTTTAATCACTATAAATAACACCGGAATTCCTCGTATTTTTGAAGAACCCCATCCTTAATTAAAAGAAAACCGATTCAAAAATGGCCCTTACTTGCACAGATCCCATCAAAGCTATTTTCGCAATTATTCTACCCCCCTTGGGTGTGTTTTTGGAAGTAGGATGTAACTGCACCTTACTATTGAATGTTGTGCTCACGTGTCTGGGCTACATTCCAGGTATCATCCACGCCCTTTACGTAATCGTGAAGTATTGAGAATGCCCTCCTACCCGCACGCTTACCCGGCTACTCCTCCAACGGAAGAAAAGACATTTGACCTCAAAGCTGCTGCCGCGCCCCCGCACCCCTCCCCTTGCACTGGCCTGGCCCTGGCCCTTTATAATTAATAATTAAGCTATTAACGACGTCTAATGGAATACTTTTACTTTATTTATTTCCTGTTGCATATCCCGATCACTATAGTGATTGATGCCACCGTGGTTATCCCCCCTTGGTTTCCGTGGCAAGAAAAGCTGGTAGAATTCCACCAACAGGCCAACGGTGATTTCCTGCTAGATTCGAAACCGCTGTGGTTCAGATCTTTTGTTTACTTGGAATTGGCCCTGCAATTACCAGCGTTTGTGGTCTTTGTAATTGATTACTGGCGCAACTCCCGATTCTCTCCACGGTGGTACCCATTGATTACAATCTACGGATTCAACGCGGCGCTGACCACATACACCTGTCTCGTATACATCGTGCAACGCGAGGTGGGGTCGGGACTAGTCCGGTTCAATTGGCCTCTTTTCTTAGTCTACTTACCAACATTCTTGATCCCTGCCGTCATGTCCGTTCAATACTACCTAAAGTGTGTGTCTCTACTGAGTAACTTAAAATAGAAGAAAAAGAGAAAAATGTAAATTAGTTGTACTTGTCTTCTAAATCACCAACGTAAGCAATGTACTCCTGTTCAGCTTCCTCCTGAGAAGTGCCCTTCAGCTTGTCCCAAGCTTCCCATTTAGCCTTTCCTTTGAAATCAAAGACACCTGGCTTTTCAGTGGTGTTGTCGCCAACTGTGGCTTGTTTGAACAGTCCGTACAACTTGAGGAGCTCATCGTTGTTGGGCTTGGTCTTGAGGTTCTTCACAGCTTCGGCCTGAGTTTGTTAGTATACGCAATTCCCCAATTACCAGAAGACTATACCCACTTTCTCGTTGAATTCTTGTGATACCATGGTTGATCTTGTTTGGTTTGGTTTGGTTTGTTTGTGTTCTGGACAGGGACAGACTCACGAGTATTTATACTTCCCTCCAACTTTGAGTTCCCTCACATCTCCAGTTTCACATGATATTCTTGCCTCCAAACATCATATCTTTGAAAAGTCCTTTCGCGCACTAGGGCCAATAGCGATCTCATAATTGGTATCATCATCAAAAACTGACGAGCCCTCCATTCACCCCGCCATGAGAGCCTTCACCTATTTGAGACAAGCACAGGAGATACTGATCAAGGCCAATAAAGGAAACCCCACTGGTTTGACGGGTCTGTTTCAACATCCAAGTCCTCGTCCAACCCTGATAACTCTTTACAAGGCCACACTGAAGAACTTGGAAGAGAAGATTCCAAAGGAATCAGTGTATAGAACTGCCGTTGAAGCCTTTACTAAAGAAAGATTGAGCATCGTGGAAAACAACGAGATTATTGAAGACATCGAAAAGAAAATTGGATCAGGTTTAGTTGAGGAGTTGATTGTCCAAGCTAATGAAGAGTATGATTTGATTGACAAGATGGCTGAATGGAAAGCATGGGAAGAGTTGGAAGAAAAACCACTCGATGACCAGTGGACTTATTTTGGAAAGAAACTATAAGTGGTCTAGGATAAGATTAGAAACCAAATACATAGACTCGTACTCATTAAATTATTTATTTATTTATTCACTGTTGAATCTGTGCATTTCTAGGCATTCGTGGACCATAAAAAATTATCCTCCTGCCCTTCGAAGTTGAAGAAATCTGTAAAGAGGTCAGGGGGCGGTTCCTTCGTTGAAAACAAAGCAGCTCGTTCTGTGGCAAGTTTGCATTCGTCTCTAGTTTTGAAAACCGGTTGATAGTCTGTATCAAATGCATTCCTTTCCACCCATACGGCAATGTCGTCAAAATGAATCTCCAGCGACTTGGAGAACTGGATGAGGGCGGAAATATTGTCTGTTTGATCGTAAATATGGCTTCTTTCTATGGGATCGCTCAGAACTGTCGAGACATATTTGCTCATACCCCAAAACCGAAAAGATGTATATGAAACTCGGCTCAAATCAGAAATCAAAGTTAGTAGGCACTGTAAATTCTTGTTCGCTTTCTCATATAACGCCTCTATTGACGTCCTGTATTGGGCATTGTTTACCAAATCCAAGTAGAAAAGGAGGTTTAATGACACATGACGATAGAAAAATAATGATCCTATGACTGCCCTTTCGACTGCAGTAAGTACAAGGAAAAAACAATCTGGAGGATTGTCTGATAACGAATTCAAAAAGTCGACCACAAGTTGATACATCTTTCGTACCAATTCGAACAGCTTTTTAAGATAAACCAGATAACTCTCTGGATCATTGGCATTTTGAGCATGATACAAGAGATGATGCAACAGCACGAAAAGTAGAGTTGCCGCTTCCAACTGTAAAATAGTACTATCAACCTTAGCTAAGGGCTGGCTTCTGTGAGAGGTTCTAGAATTAAACTTGTGCACACTAGCTTCCCATTTTTCACACCAATCTACGATATCGGATACTAATGGATCCTTCTTGATATTCACAGAAAGTTCGATCAGATCTCTAATCATTGGGTTGAACTTCTGACGATCCCATATGTGATCAATGGTGCATCTCTCCACGTGTATGTCTGAATTGTTAGATAACGAAGAATCAAAATTTGGTAACAGAGCATCATAATCTTTCTCGTCAATTCTGATACTAACGCCTTGGGTGAACGCCCTGCGATGTTCAATATTCAAGATAGAAGCCCAGATCTTTTTCCATAACTGGAGCACTCTTAAACTAGATTCATTGTCAGTGTGAATGAACAAAGCATTAGACTTTAAATTCAGTCCAACATCAAAGGCACTTTGAACAATAATAGCCATCAGAATATTTGATTCAGAATCCGCGATACCTTCAGTTTCTGATGGACACCATGTGTAGTAGGATTTCAATAATAGGAGAGCTTGAATGGTTTCTAGTTCTGGTTTCCTCAAATAGTTGCAGTAATCCAAAATACTCCTGGAATGTGTAATATAACTTAACCCAATAGGGAAATTTAAAATCTGTGTTTCTTCTTCGGTCAGTTTGGCTGTTGTCTTTGATTTGATTTCCACGGTGAGGTAAGCCAACCTTAGAACCAATAGCACTAAGGCAACATGAACCAATTCCTTTTTGTTTTTATAGTGCAGACTAACTTGTGGCCCATCAGTTTCCGTTCCATCACTCTCAACGGGCCTAACGATGTGAGCAACGGTTTCTTTTAGTATGATCTCATCAAATATAGGGAGAAAAGGATAGATAGCGGCGAAGAACCTATTCACGAGCATGTCCACTATAACCATCGGAGGTAAGGTGCTACTAATCTTCTCAATAACTGGCTTCACCGATCCTATGTCTCCCGATAAGCCAATTGGATTAGGAACTTGTTTCTCAAAAAACTTGGAAGATTCACCGTCAAAAATTCGGATTAGTTTGGAATTTATTTGTTGGCGTTCGTCGTAGAACTTAGACTGCTCAGTCTTGCCTATTTTCGTGGCCCTGGCGGCCACCATGGACATTATTCGGTCTTTTTTCATCAAACTCAACCATGAAAAAACGCCAACATTTCGAAATTTGCGTTTCATCTTCCAAGTAGAAAGTGGGTCAACTACCTTGTTAAAGAAAGAAATCGTAGCCCCCCTTTTAACGACCGTGTTTTTTTGCAATTTGCGCAGACTCTCCTTCAATAAACTGATCTCCTCAGATAACGCTTCCTCTCTCGACGTTCCCGTGTTGATGTAGTCTTTCTTCCCATAGAACTCGGTAATCGTGGGCACAAAATACTCCTGCGACATAACCAAAGAGTTAGGAGTATTTGATAGGACAGGATTCGATGAGTTCTCTGTCTTTGCACCCGTTTCATTCCCTGAGATCCACACAGTTGGTTCGTACAGACATTTTGGGGAACAGTTACTTTTGATGCAGTTGGAGCATGCAGGCTTTCGACGGTCGCACTTGATCTTGCGCTTCCGGCACATAAGGCAAGAAAAAGGGGTTCTGCGCCGTTTCTTGGTCCTTTCCATGGCTAATAAGGGCGCAAGAGAGGGTGTGTTGATGAAAGTGATAAGGTTCCTGAGTTTTCCAAACAAAAAAAAGAAAGTACCAAACGGATTAACAACTGCAGGAGCCGCGGTGCCGCGCTTCTGGCAAAAGAATCAGAGTTGAATGCTGAGGTAAGCAAATCGGGCGCCCGATCCAACTTTAAATTACGAACGCCTTGCATATAGAAGGAACTGAAATTATTTACCTGGTTAGACTAGGTTCCATCTGACATTAGTAACACTGACTTCAGTCCCGGCATTATCATCGTAGTCATACCATTCGCCATCTTCTAGTTCGACTGAAAACTTGGTCCCCGAGGCACCAACGCCGACAAATTCCCCCACTGGAATGAACTCCACAAGCTGGAGCCCTCTGCTATCGATGTCTAGGATATCAACAAACTTGGATTCGTCTTCCAATGTAAGGTTGTACTTTGTTCGTTGTATTGTAGTAGAAGATTCTCTTTTGCAGATCTTGCATTTGAAAACGAAGCTTGCCTCACCTCTGCTTCCAGAGATTTCATGCTTTTCTATTGTGTTGATTGAGACTTCTTTTTCGTGGATTTCTCTACAAGAAGTGCATTGAATCTTGAAGACGTATTCAAAGGGAGACTCGGGGGTATCTAGAGGAAAAAATTCAGATATCCCATTAAGTTCTGCCTGTACTTGTAACTTCATGGTTTGGTGAAATGGGTCTTGATAGTTTGCAGGCTCGAAATTCGAAGTCGTGAAGTTTTAGTATGAGTGAAGTCGTGATGTGAAAGCTACTAGTTGGGTGGTACAAGATCCAATTTGGGCTTCCCATAGCTAGAACCAAAGTTAAACACCTTCAACTCAACCTCTTCTTTACCTCCTCCTAGTATTCTTTGTATACTAAATCTCTCATCTTTTGTCCAACCTTCCTTAACCCGCGATGCCGCAGGACTCTCATAAACTTCCTAGGAGGCCTTCCCTAGCCTGCCTTTGAAAAAAGTACTCCCCGAACTCTCATCTCTGATATGAAACCCAAACCGGTAGTACTGCCGAAAAGGAAACAGTTCCCTATCACCACAGAGTTTAAAACACGTCTACAGTTATTATCAAATGGAGCTGAGCAAAATACTGTAAAGAACTTTGACATTAATGCTCTGTTCCCCTCCACATGGAACCCCATGTCTATCGATTTACCTAAAACTGCCCCACAATTGATACAAACAATAGGAACCCCCATTTACAAGTGTAGGACAGACTACAGGATACTGATCAACAACCTTCTATCTGTATATTCTCCAGGCAGTCCAGCGTTGTCCAGGTACCATGATTTTCTTTATGAGAAAGTATCATACGACACCGAATTACCCCCCAGTACCTCCATAGAAACACACAAATTAGCCCTGGATCCTCTATTTGAAGATAGAGACTTCAAAGGAATCATATCATATCTTTACAACATTAAAAGTAAGCCGAATTCTGAATTGTACATCTATTTGATGGACAGTTTTTTTCAAATTTCAAGGTATAAGTACTATAGAGCCACTATTCAAAGCATTTTTCACAACCATCATCAAATCGATTCATTACTTTACGCTCAGAATTTTGCAATCCGGCCCAATGATGGTCTCATAAGCAAGTACCTACAATTTTGCATCAATAACAAGTATAAGAGAACGTACCTGCACACCTTACAACTACTAAACTATCTAAAACCACTGAAAAATAACTACAAGAAATACAACAGCCATCCTTGGTTCATGCCCTCCGATATTGACCCTTCTTCAAAAATACATCCTTATCCCATGTCTGAATATCAACTAAACCTAGTCACAAAGATCACCTTCCATCAACGGTCAAAATCGATTAATATGAGCTATCTTTTGAACAATGCCCCTTTTCAGGAAGAAACGATGACCCTGATGGATCCAAAGGCCCTCTTTTGTGACAGAGATCTGTATCGGGTGGCGCTAAGGGGTTGCATCAGATTCAGACAATTCGACATCTTCAAGTTACTTCTGCAAAACCTCATCTTCAACAGTGTGATCTACACAGGTTCTGAGACCCAGATATCCGAATTGAAAATCTGTGTCAGCAACCAGGAGATCCCAGACACAATGAAGGCAGTTTTCAATGCCAAGACTGTACAAGATATCAGCTTGATATTTGATAAGACTGTCTTGAAGATGATTCTGGATTTTGCCCTCTTGACTAAGGATGAGAAAGTGTTTGAGTGGTGCTGGACCGTCTTTAAAGATTCGTATTTAAGCAATATGAGCACCTTCAAAGAATCACTCAAAGCAGAAGTCTTTGATAATTACGTTATTCAAAGGATATATGAAATATCCAAGGTATTTGCAGTGGATAACACAGTTTACCACGATCTTAACCTTTACTTTGACATGCAATACATAACCAATCTTTCTACATAGACTTTCCCAATAAGTGGAAAAAAAAAAAATTCATGTACATTCATCATAAAAGACACTAAGGGTTTGTCGTCACGCGAACACCGGCTCTTGAAAGCCAATGACTCAGGGGATTGACAGATGTTTTAATCATTTGAATGTGAAGAAGAAAAGATGTGGCCGAGAGAAAGATTTTATAGCGATTCAGGAACACGCGAAATTTTTCAATAATCTAAGTTAAGGAAGGGCAAGAGAAAAAAAAGAATTTAGCATCCCCCATTGAATCATTAGTTTCCATATCCTCATTTACCAATGAAATTTCTTACTACCAACTTTGTTCGTTGTGCGATAAAGTCTTGCGATGGTGCTGTAAACTCTTTTCCTTTAAAGTATTCGGAAATCGAGCTTGTTCAAGAGGAGCAAGACTTTCAACCAGAGTTCATTCTGGGTATTCTTCCCAGGTTAGATTGGCCAGCTGTACTAAAGGTTGCTGCAGATTTAGGGAACACCTCGCTTCCCTCGCAGTTACCAGAACTAGACATCAACGACCCTTCTAACGCAATCCTTCTGAAAGATCTTCACACCCTCCTGATCGAAACCCAGCTGGTTCAAGGTAAAATGATCTGCGAAAACTGCAACCACGTCTACCACATCAAAGATTCTATCCCAAACTTCCTACTCCCGCCACATTTGGCTAATTGATGGACACAATCCACCGAGACCTTGTTTCTCCACATTAATTTAGTTGTACCATAGTAACATATTTTTTAAAGGATCGTTTTGACTTACGTAAGTCAATATATTATGTAATACTTTTCTTTGGACCGCTTGCATCTTTTCTTACAGGGTGGTGCATCTCGTCACCTTCTGTGGCCCGTTCTCTCACTTGGCTCAAATTCTCGAACTCTATCAATTCTCGTCTCTCCAGTGATTTGTCTATTCCCCCCCAGGCACACGTTTTCTACCCGCACATTTAGCATGGTCAAGAGTACGGAAGAGATGGACCAGGAATCTCCTTTGAATTCCAAGGGTGGCTCCCTCTCTCTACCAAAATCGAGACAAGAATCCAGGTCTAGGTCTAATTCCCGAAAATTGTCAGTGACTAGGCTGTTCTCCTTTGGAAACGACACTAATGGTGCATCTGAGCATCAAATGAATCCAGTTCCAAACTTCGATGTTGTCGAACCTTCCGACACTGATGACGACCATTCCAGCACACGATTATCCAAGCTGAAGGGAATGTTCAAGTTCGCCTCTTCCGTGAGTTCATCGCAGATCAACCTGGCTATCACTCCTGAGTTGGAACAGCCCAATCCATTCAATAGCACATCACTTACGACCAAACCCGATTCAGATATCTGCACCATTCAAGAACAGCCCAACGACGAACCTTCAGTGGTAACCAAGCCAACCTCTTCTCCAATACAATCAGCATCATCTTCGTTTGTCAAACGGATCAAGACGAGACTGAGGTCACCATCAATGCCCAATCCCAATTCACATTCCCAATTGAATCCAAATTTCCAAAGTAAAAAATCTGAAACAGATAATGTAGTTTCTTCTAACCCATATTTTCAACATCAGGGACTGCCACCACACTCCAACAAGCTGAAACCATTGTATGGTCTGGAAAATGGTGACCTTAGCATCAAGTTGAAGCACCATCAAAGTGCTAACAATTCCACGATTTCCCTTTCCAAGCCAAATAGTTCTACGCCCAGTGGAAGGGATTCACATCCCTCAATATCAAGCGCACGTAACAGTACTTCCAACCTATTTGCCATTCAAAAAAGACTCCGAAGAGTTGCATCAGCTCCCCTGGGTCTCAAAGCTATGGCGCAAGAGGAAGATCAGCATTCACACTCACAGCAAAATAACTTAGACATAAATTCGACAACTTTTCTCAAACCCAAACCACCGATCAATGAGCTGGATACTCATATTGGGGAGCTCAAGACAAGACCTAGAAACAGATCAGTAGGGAGAACTTACTCTAGTAACGCTCGCAAAATATGTGATGCTCAAGTAAATGAAAAGTCGTTTGAAAAGATCAAACTATTGGGTCGTGGTGATGTGGGTAAAGTATACCTAGTGAGGGAACATGCTACTCATAAATTGTATGCAATGAAGGTATTAAAAAAGAAGGAAATGATTCGGCGAAACAAAATCAATAGGGCTCTAGCTGAGCAAGAGATCCTAGCAACGAGCAATCATCCATTCATAGTAACCCTTTACCATTCATTTCAATCAGAAGAGTACTTATATCTATGTACAGAGTACTGTATGGGTGGAGAATTTTTCAGAGCTCTAAAAACAAGAAAGATGAAATGCATATGTGAAGATGATGCTCGCTTCTATGCTGCGGAAGTGACGGCTGCTTTGGAGTACTTACATCTCATGGGATTCATATATAGGGATTTGAAACCGGAGAACATTCTCTTGCATCAATCGGGGCACATTATGTTGTCAGACTTCGATTTGTCCAAACAGATATCAACAACCAAAGACCCAGTAATTGTTGGAAATAGAAATACACCAACATTGGATACAAAGGCCTGTGTAGATGGGTTTAGAACCAACTCCTTTGTTGGAACAGAAGAGTATATTGCACCTGAAGTTATTCATGGGAATGGCCATACAAGTGCTGTGGATTGGTGGACCTTAGGCATATTCATTTACGAAATGCTGGTTGGAACTACACCTTTCAAAGGGAATACCAGAAAGAAAACATTTTCCAATATCCTGAAGTATGAACCCAGCTTCCCTGACAACCATCCTGTATCACACCAATGCAAATCCATAATCAAGAAGCTGTTGATTAAGAACGAAAATTTGAGACTTGGGTCTAAGAGCGGTGCTTCTGAAATCAAAGCTCATCCCTGGTTCAAAGCAACAAGATGGGCGTTATTAAGAAACCAAAAGCCACCTTTGATTCCTGTGTTTTCTAAGAGTTCCTCGCCTACAAAGGGAGATAAATCTGAATTGCATCAAGATGAAGAGGAAGGCGAGGCAGGGAGTGGAGCAGGAGATGAAAAACTTGATCCGAACGCCCCTGATCTTTTTGAGCATTTCAACTCCATTACTCTGCACCATGAATATCAGAATGGTGAAGACGAAGCAGTTATGTACGATGTTGACGAATTGGGGGATATCTCATATGCTGCTACTGAATCTTCTGGATCTCATACATCTTCAAAATACGGAGGCATGAGTTTCTTGAAACGTTAGTCTAGTAAGTACAAATATTATTATATCAGCGTAGTTGAACACTCAACTCTTTTAGTTTTTCTACCGAATCTGTGTCATCTTCTTGAAGAATAGCACTTATGCAAGCCAAAGATTTTCTAGCCAGACCTCTTCTCCGACTGAACTCCATCTTATCTTGAAGTTCACTAGAAATCTCGAAGGCTTTGGAGATAACTTCTTCTGGTATTAAAGCCATCCTGGCCACATTAAGCCCATATGAATTTTCACAAACACCTTCCACCAGCTTATATAGAAAAACTAACACAGGATCCTCCAAATTCTCCTCCTTATTTTCAACTATGTATCCCATGTGGAAATTCTTTACTAGGGTACCATATTTTTGCTCAATGACATGCAACGTCGGAAAGTGCGTTATAAACAATACAAATGGACTCTTTGAAGGTTCTGAAATGAGATAGTCCAGGATGGAATAAGCTATGGAATATCCGTCTACCGTGGAAGTGCCTCTACCTATTTCATCCAATAAGACCAGGGACTTGGGTGTACAGTTATTGATAATCGTTGAACATTCACTAAGTTCCACTTGAAACGTAGATTGGCCGCCAATTATGTCATCATGTGCACCCATTCTGATGTACAATGAGTCAAAGACTCCAAGTTTAGCTTTAGTGGCAGGAACAGAACATCCAATTTGCGCCATTATAACTATTAATGCAATTTGTCTGATAAACGAGCTTTTTCCTCCCATATTAGGACCTGTAATAATACTCACTCTATTCTCTTTCTGGGACATACTAAAATCGTTATCAATATATCCAGTCTTTGAGAGGCTTTCGATGATTGGATTTCTTGAGCCTACTAGCTGGATCATAGGAGAGTCAACTAGTTCTGGTTGGCAATTATTTACTCCATTAAATGATGAAGCTGTTAACGAGATTAAGCAATCTAACGTTGCCAAAGCAGAAACGACTCTGCTCAGATAGGGTCCTTGGTTTTTAATTGAGTGCAAAAAAGATGTAAAACACGATTCGTTCGCAATGACAACCAGGTCTTCAAGGTATTGTAACTGTTTGTAAAGTTTGGTTGTTTCTGGAGTTCGGAATCTGGATACAGTTTTTGTTCCATTGATCTTTATCCAGTTTTTGGGTAAGCTTTTGACAGTGGAGTTTCGAACTTCTATTAAATATGGTTCTTTATTGTTGCTAATGTATTCCATAGAAGGGCGTTTTAAGATTTGGCGTATGTTGATTAACTCTTCTTTTAGAAGGGTTTCCAAGTCTTCCACTTTTCTCTTTTCAAGAGCGATCTTGTCATAATCAAAAAAATCTGAAGAAAAATAATCGATTACGTGCGTTTTCTCATCAGACTCATCCATAGCAACAGCACTATTAATCATCCCCAAGTAAGTGGTAAAATTTTTCAATTCAGAAGTTGCCAGTTGATGCAGTGTGAGAAGTTCCTCCTTCAACAATGAGGATTCAAGTTGAAGCCGGTCAATTTCAACTTTGGAGTAGTTTTGCATGAAAGTTAAAATTTCGTTGAATTTTTTGAGAACTAAGTACATTTCTTTGCGAGTTGTCTTTCCAAAGTAGATTCTGCTTAGACTTCTCTCCAAATCATTCGTATGGGACAAGAAATAACAAAGTTTTTCCACTAAAATGGACTTGAAATGAAGACTGAGATCTCTAATGGCCGCAGATCGATTCAGAATCTGTTCCCGATCAATCAGCGGTCTAGTAATCCATTTTCGAAGCAGTCTGTAACCAAATTTCGTTCTCGTGTGGTCTAGAAGCCATAAAAGAGATCCAACCTCTTCACCATTGGTATTATTGTTTAGAATCTCAATGCTTTTTAAAGTATTAGAGTCCAGTACCATATGCTTGTTGGAATCACTAAATCGATGATAATTTCTTCTCAGTAAAAATACCGAAGAAAGACCAAATTCAGTAAGATATTCAACCAGACCGTATGTGCACATTTGAAGATGGGATGGTAGTTCAGTGATAAACTCCAATAATAATGCAGAATCTAAAGGATTCGACGAGGCAGAAACGAATTCTGTTAGTTTATGCAGGTATTGACCATCTATATGGTAGGGGACTCTACGAATCGTCATTGAGTTCCGCCCAATACTTTTTTCCATAATATAGGAGTTAATGCACTGCTCTGTTTCCTTTGAAAGCTCCCCAATTGTCACGTATTCTGTAGGATCTAAGTATTGTAACCGTGTTCTGAGGTTACTTCTTATCTGAGTATCTTCGAAGGAGTCGAATACTATCTCGCTATTAATTAAATTTACAGCCATCACCGAGATTCTATTCTTGTTCTCACTTATGGAAAAAATGAAGTTTCCAGCCTTATTTGATTCCAAGTCTAATTCATTCGTATCGTCAATGTAGGTCGCAGACGTATAAACATTAGTCAACTTTCGCTCAAAGAGTGAGCTCTTGTTTGTAGAATTGCTCTTTATTGCAGCGGTCTCCATTTGTTTTACCACTCCAACTTTTAGACCTTTGTTCAAGAGTCTCTTTAGATGGATATGAAGACGCGTATCTGGAACAGAGCAATAGGCATATTTATCGTAATCTGTCTCCTCTAGATTGTTTGGATCCAAGGATACTTTTCCTGGAATAAACATAATGTCAAGAATACCCGATGCTACTTTGGCATCTTCGCCGAAGAATTTGTACTTGTAGCCGACTTGAATGGCCAATATTTTATCTTTATGATTAGCCTTTAAGCTAACAAATTGCTGCTCTAGAGGAGTCAAGTTTGTAGAGTTTGAAGGCTTAGCAAGTTTCTTTGGTTTTCCAATCTTTCTTGATGGTTCTGGAGTGACTGATCTTGGTTCATAATCAACAGGCTTTATTTGATTTGATACTTCATACTTAAAAGAGGCTAGAGATGTGGTCGATGAGCTGGTGGTCGATTGCTGATTAGGCGCTTCTTTCGATTCCTCAACATCCACTAAAATGGGCTCAGCCTTCTGCCTCTTGGTGTATGGTTCAAGCGTTTCTATTGGTTTTCTCTTAAAGAAATTACTGATAGTTGGTTGGGCCATAAAGATCAGCCAGACTAGTAGAAATCATTAGTATCTAATTACTCGCGAAGTTAGATCAACTTGAAAATGATTATCTAAGCATAAGAAGTGAAAGCCTCGGTCTGGAGAGACAAGATCAGCCAGTAAGTAAAGCCAGTTGAATCATTTCTCTTACTTGGAAGGAAAACGATAGCAACTTCTCGTTCCTTCACAGGTGATCTTTCCGTTTTTTCTTTTCAAGCCATCTAAGCTAAGGCTACCTGGTCTTTTTTTTTTCGCTAACATCAACCTGAGCCTCCTTCTGTATATTCACTTTAACGCCCCCACAAAACGCTATGTCGTACAACGGTATAGGCTTGCAAAGTGCTAAAGGGTCTAGCACGAACGGGTATGTGCAAAGAAGCATCGCAGATCGCTCTGGAAAACGTGGTGGCGAATATTTGAGAAGAAAACAACAACAGGAGAACTACAAGAGAGCTTATGAGATTACAGAAAGGAGAACAAGATTCACAGCAGACAAGGCAATCCTTGCTCATGACAAAAAGCGTCAAGTCGAAGTCAAATGTATGGATTTAAGGGAGGAACTAGAGGACAATGACGAAGATCTGAGCGACTCTGAAATCGACAAGAGAGTTGACGCTTTGAGGTCATCATTATTACAAGAAATCGATACGACGTCTGTTGAAGCCGACATACGTAAGATCAGTCAAGCTGATCACAGTAAGCAGATTAGAAATGAAAGGTTTAGAGAAGCTGTTTCTAATAATTCAAGGCAAGATCAACCATTAAGGCCAAGGAGAAGAAGCGCCTCTCCTGATGAGGCCAAACAGTTCTTGGAAAATTTGAAACTAAACAGATCAATGTACTAGAATTCTCTGACTTGATGAAAGTAGACACTTTTGAAATGATGATGGTGAAACTGGTAAAAAAAAGAAGTCATCTATTTTCACACTAGTATCATTAGCAGATGAACTAAAACAATCCCTCCCAGCCTCAACGGGACTCTATTGGCGTTGTCAACGTATGAACTGATCGAAGGTAGAACAGTTGAAGATTGCCCAGATGTTTGTATCAATGGCTTACAAAGCCCATCAATGAATGTCTCACTGGATGAGCATTTCGTAGGTTCAGGGGAGTCAGACTTTAAAGTTGTGGTTATGACTAAGGAGGAAGTTATTGTTAAAGATTGGTCATGAATTTTTGAACTTTCTTTTTCCTGTGCTGGCTGTTCTGGTATTGGAGTTGGCTCCTCGGGTGTTGGAGTTGATTTCTCTGGCGTTGGAGTTGGCTCTTCGGGTGTTGGAGTTGATTTCTCTGGCGTTGGAGATGACTTCTCTGGCGTTGGAGTTGATTTCTCTGGCGTTGGAGTTGACTCCTCGGGTGTTGGCTCTTCCGGTGTTGGAGTTGATTTCTCTGGCGTTGGAGATGACTTCTCTGGCGTTGGAGTTGATTTCTCTGGCGTTGGAGTTGGCTCCTCGGGTGTTGGAGTTGATTTCTCTGGCGTTGGAGTTGACTCCTCGGGTGTTGGCTCTTCCGGTGTTGGAGTTGGTTCATCCGGTGTTGGAGTTGATTTCTCTGGCGTTGGAGTTGGCTCCTCGGGTGTTGGCTCTTCCGGTGTTGGAGTTGGTTCATCCGGCGTTGGAGTTGGCACTTCCGGTGTTGGAGTTGACTCCCCCGGTATAGAAGTTTCTGGAACTTGTTCTTCAGGTTCTGTGGAACTGGGAACAATTTCAGAACTCTCAGGGAAGCTTGAAGTATAATCAGCTACCGAAGTCTCCTGTGGAGGACAGAAAGTACTAACAATTGTGTATGTTGTACAAACTTTTTTATCACAAGTGGTAACAGTTGAGGTGGTGGTTATAGTAATATTATCAGTGTGATATTCCTTCACGGTACTGATGCTAGTGGTTGTCTCCGGAGCAGGGGTACTCGTACTTGAGGTAAGATCAGCAAAGGAGCTGATTTTAACACTAGAGCTTCCAGAAGCACTTTCAATGGAACTACTTTCAATGGAAATTGTCTTATGAGTGGAACTAATTTCACTAGAACTGCTATCGCTTGAAGTTGTTTCAATACTGGAGCTGGTTTCACTGGAAGAGCCTTCACTGGAAGAGCTTTCACTGGAAGTCGTCTTAATACTGGAACTGCTTTCACTAGAACTGCTATCGCTTGAGCTTGTTTTATGAGTAGAACTAGTTTCACTGGAAGATGTCTTTGGAGTGGAACTAATTTCGCTTGAACTACTGTCGCTTGAGGTTGTCTTATGGGTGGAACTGCTTTTACTGGACGTTTTCATACGAGTGGAACTATTTTCACTGGAAGTTCTCTTGCGAGTGGAGCTGTTTTCACTGGAACTGCTGTCGCTTGAAGTTATTTCAATACTGGAGCTAGTTTCACTGGAAGAGCTTTTGCTTGAAGTTGTCTTAATACTGGAACTACTTTCAGTTGTTGTACTTGTAGTTGGTTTAGGAGTCTTGGTGGATGAAATTGTGCTTGACTCTTTGCTGGATGTAAGATCCGATGTTGAAGACTCTTCGCAAGATGTCTCTGTCGTCGGAACTTCATTTGTGGTAGTGTCATCACAAGATGTTTCTGAAGTTGGTGGTTCGGCTCTTGAAGTTTCGTCTGGAGGCGTCTCGGAACTTGTTGGTGTCTCAGAACTTGTTGTATCGGGCGATGGAGTCTCTGTAGTTACATCTGCGAAGGATGATGTTGGGGTAATAGTATCCTCAGAACTAGTTATTTTCGTGGATGACTCTTCAGTTGATGACTCTTCGGTTGATGATGGAGTGACCCCTGATGTACTAGTAACTTTTGTGCATCCTGTTGGACCACATGTGGTGATAACGACTACTTCTGTACTAACTGTCTCCTCTGTGGTTGTTTCCTCTTCAATTGGCGTGATACTGTCAGGGCAATATGAGGTGTAAACGGTCGTTGTTCTTCCAAGAGTAACAGTTACAGGAATAGCTAACACCGTCTGAGGAGTAAGATAACATGAGCCACCGTCACAAGTCTCCAGTTCTTTCACAACAGTTTTGTAACTGGTAACAGCGCTGAAAAGTCCAACAATAGTTGATAGAAGCAGAATGTTAAACTGCATTTTGAAATAAGCGATGGTAAAGGGTCGGAGGGCGCTGTTTACTGAAGTTATAAACCTCGGCTTCCATGACTACTTAAATATACTACATGAGAGAAACTTGGATGTTTCAAGAGTTCAAATCTACAAGACAAGAACCGGCAAAGAGATGCGTCAATCACTCAACGACACGAGCTATGAAACCCACAGATGGTTTGAAATCACAATGGTGCGGCGCAAGTCGCTATGGCGAGGCCTATTGTTTCGGGGTGTTAAATATAGATCGATAGCTCTGAAACCTGAAGCTGTTACAGGAAAGTGTACATCTGATGATGTTCCGGGCAGAATATTGGTATCGTCATTCGAAACATCTAAGAGAGTGTGGGATGAGGATTTATCTATTGTAATGCAAAGAGGTTTTGATGTTTCACGATGACAGAAGCTTATTTATTATTTTGCGACAATGTAACCGGTCATAAAGTTATTCACAGATCTAGAACTATTTTGGGAAGTTCTCTACACTTTCATACTGAAACTCTCGAGAAGACCGTTAGACAAAGTTAACACTAGCCAATCAAGGTCTAAAAATAAAATATCGAAAGGAATCAAGCGTTTTGCCCACGAAGAAAGTGCTACTAATGCTAAGTGGAAATAATTTCTTTTTATTCAATCTTGCATCTCAATATGGTTTTTGCCAGGGGATGGTAGTTTGCCTGGTTATCAACTTGGGCTGTTCATTACTCAATTTCTGGTGAACCGTCTATACATCGCTTATTCATCAGGAAAAAAAAAAGCGCGCCTTAACAGCCATATCCAATATAGTTCACGTCCGACAAGCAAGTTCTTGGGCGGAGGCATAAGGAAATAAGCACTTGAGGATGGCAAAGAAGAAAGAATATTCGACAGTGGATGATCAACTGAATGTAAGCATAATTTAAATGTCTTTTTTTTAGCTGGCAGCTTCTAACTTTCTAAAGGTCTACCCAACTCCCAGAGAAGCTCTCCATCCGGAAGAACAACTTCAAAAACAACAACAAATGGACTACAGATCAAATTCGAATCAAATGCCTCAGCACCCTGTTTTCAGCAGCAATGGAGAACGTATATATCCAACGCCGCAAGAAGCAATTCTGCGACAGAACCGACCATCTCCTATTGCTGTCCCCTCCAACGGACCAGGTACCTCATCACCTCAATTTCCACCACAAAAAGTTGATTATCGCCCTTACGCTTCCAGTAGTCATCAACAACAGTTTTCTCCAGCACCACCCCAAGTACAGAGCCAGAGACATGGTTCCAATTCAACTGTGAATAGCTATTCATCTTCTCCGAGGAACACATTTGTGGAAAGAAATGCACAACAATTGGAGTTCCAAAGAAATGCAATCAGAAATGAAATCTCAGATCCCCCATTGGCGGACAAATATTCACATCAACTGAGATCAGCATCATATCCAGAAGTTCACTCACCGACAACAGTGGAATCTCCAACGTACCATAAGCCAAGAATGTTTCCATCACAGAGAAAACCTCCACCAATAATCCCTCCTAGTACTCAGCAAAGGCCTCAATCCAAAGAAGAAAGAAAAGCAATCATGATGAATAGATTTAAGGAGGCCGACTATAGAAGGAAGGGTTACCTGACAGAGTCTGAATTGTCTGGAGTCCTTAGAAATAGTGACCAAAGTACCTTCCGGCCTTCAACAGTGAGCCTCATGATTAATTTATTTGACGAGAATGATACCAAGACCATTGATGTCGCAGGATTTGGTCGCTTATTAGAATACATTGACTATTGGGAAGAAGTTTTTTTCATTTATGATAGAGATCATTCTTACTCTATTTCGTTCAAAGAGTTCAAGGCATTAATTAAGGACACAGGATACAGTCTTCCAAGTTCAACGGTGGAATTTATCTTTCGAAAACATTCTAGCAACTCTGGATCTGATATGAGGTTCGACAGTTTCATAGAGAGCATGGTATGGTTACTAAGAATCACGGACAGTTTCAAAAAATTTGAATCAAAAGGAACAGGAGTAGCTGTCTTTCCGTTCCATAACTTTATAGAGGAAATATTTAGTCTTAAATGAGTAATTAATGAATCATCAGTATTTCTATCATTAAGAGATTCTATACTAGGGAGTAGGAGTCAAAAAAAAAAAAAAAAAAAAAAAATAAGGTGTAAACAAGCCACCCACGCTGGGAGTCGAACCCAGAATCTTTTGATTAGAAGTCAAACGCGTTAACCATTACGCTACGCAGGCATGTTTCACATCAGAAAATTTTCTCTTCTGACTATACGTGTGACATCTAGTTTTGTTACTGTATGTAGTAAGGCTGTAATCTGCTTATTTAGGGAGTCATTTAAGGTCTAAAGTGGTGAATAATCTTAAAGTAAAAGTAACTGCATGTGATATTTGCTGCTAAGTTGCGGATATTACTGGCTCCTCTAAAATAGTCTATCAGATTAGAATAATCTTAATACTAAGTAAGGGAAATAAAGCAGAAACCCCACAAAGTTAAATATTGTAAAGAACTTTAGCAAGCTAGTGGATTTCTATTCATCTGTGGCATGTGAAAGAAAAAGACCTTCAAGGTACAGATTGGACTTTACATCTGTAAGATGATCTTAACTTAGTCTAAGTAGTAGGTAGATAACACTTGGTATGCTATGCGATGGATATTTAATGCTATACTTGAGTATACTTTCTTCAACCTTTGGTATGAACGGAACGTTACCCACAAACTTAGATATTCAGTGACTGGTTGATTGTGAAGGTAGGCTCTGCATCTTTATCTGAATATGGGCCATTCCGTCTCAATGGAACCAACCCCCAGCAAAAACATCAATCTTACTGTTTACACTGCAAGTCACCAAATTCGAACGTTATATCATCACGCTAGATCTGCATATCATACTCACAAATGCTTTCCTGATAATACTACTACTACTATCCTGCACCTACCAACTTATATCTATTACATAAGCACTAGATTGTTCACAACTAAGTCTCGACTTTTCGAACCTTACCTGTCTGCCTACCTAACTCACAAGTTCATAGAAATCATAGACCTGGCACTCAATTCTACACTTGGATGGAAATTGAACCAGATTTTCTAACTATAACACATAATTTCTTCCAGTGATACATTTGCTTCCTGCTTATAGTCTCAGTTTTTAGCGTCGTTGTATCTGAACCCTTTCACGAAGGTCATATCATAATGGATCAATCTGGAAATGCGTTGTTACTGCGCTTCATAAACTCACAACATTTCAATTTGTACTACTGCATTTCCTATCTACAAAGGTATTCTGATAATATAGGAGTCCACCATTATCTATGCGAAAAGGTAAAGACTTATCCAATAGAAGAGTTGAAGTTCTTCATACCTCAATTCTTACAACTGATCATCACCGTGGAAACGGATTCAATGGCTTTGGAGGAGATGATTAAAGATCTATGCACTAGCGACGTTCATTTCAGCCTGATAACTTTTTGGCACCTGCAATCATCACTACAAGAACTCAGCACCCAACCAAACTCCACCGGATTTCAAGTTTGTAAACGAATATTGAATGATGTTCAATTCCAGCTTTTCAGTTTGAGTCCTCCAAATGCTACAGTATCTTCCAGGGTTGGTTCCTCTGGCATTGTCTACAAGAATAGTCAGCACGCTATGAAACAGTTTCGAGAGAACGTATCACCATCTGCAGTGCTGATATCATCCGTTCTTAGTAGCGCTGCTTTTCCTCAGTTAGGTAAGAGTGCTGAGCATCTGGTTAGAACGCAGGGAAAATTATCACGCTCTTTTGTGTTTCAAATTGCTAAAGGACTTCAGCAGCAAATGAACGAAAATCTAACGATGAAGAATACTAGGCTTAATGCAGAACTATCTTCTCATACCGTTGAAAATACAGCTGAACAGGATGCTAGTCAAACTGAGAAACCATATCGCCGTGCGAAATCATTGTCGCTTACTTCCCTACAAGGGAAGCGTCAAGGCCAGCCAGACCAGCACCGTAAACATACTGAGCATTCAGAAAACCTTGATTTTTCCATAATCGACAAATATGCCGAAACAAATTTACCTCATCTGAACAGAGCTATATCAAATCCAAACATGAAACGTTTCAAAAATAAAAGGTTGTCACAAGCTTTGGATGTCAAACAATCTGTAATGAGCGACCTCTATCCACTGTCCCCCGAAAAGGGCTATGATAACCTGACTTTAAGGAATTTACAGAGGCTCAGGTCTGAGAGCCAATTAAACAACGACTCTATCACAGCTTCAATGCCAGAACTGCATCCTACACACACCAATTTCACGGCTGTGAGCGAAGTGGAAAGTTTATATGACTCTGGTAACGAACGTTCTCCAACCATCAGTCTAAATGGAAGCTACAAAAAACAGTCCGTAAAGTTGAGTATTCCCCAAAAGATCAAGGTTCTGAAGAATAACTACTTCAAGTGTGAGACTCAGTTTGTTATTGCGTTACAGAACATCAGCATTAAATTATCACACGTTCCAAAGGAAACTAGGTTAGCCTGCCTAAGAGCTGAGCTTACTTTAATGAATAAAGATTTACCCTGCGAAATTGATGTCCCCCTACTTCTTCCCAAGGGTAAATCAGGAAAATTACACAAAATTGTCAACATTCCTGCCAATGAAGCAGCAGTTTTAAACTCAGCAGAAAGGGTACCCTACCTATTACTGATTGAATACGTTAGTAGTGAAATTGATTTTTCACCAGAAAGTAAAGAGAATAAACAGTTGTTACAAAAGCTGAATGACAATGGCTCCGATGTGAATGGTGACTCAAAAAGATATGTCTTCGACTTGGCTGGAATCATGAGGGCTTCAGATTCAAGAAGGACCAATGATTATGGCAAGAGCATGTCACCATTACAAAATGGCGAGATGCCATTGGAGGCAGACTTAGCAGATCTTTCGATTGTCAACTTATCGAACAGGAAGGAATCTGAGTTCCTGAAAAGAGAACAATTTGTTCAAGCAGCGAGCGAGGTACCTATATTGGAAGGTGATTCCCCACTTAGACAAGAAGTTCTGAACTTCCAATCACATTACGAGACAGATTCATTAACTGACAAAAGTGACTTTGCCACTCAAATGAGAATTGCAGCCGTCATGCTTTCCCAATTGGATTCATCCACTAGTCACTTACCAATGGATCAAGCTGGGGCAATCAAAGCCCGAATTGTTAGCTCTATGCAATCTTTGCAACATGAATTTGGAGTAAAAGATCTTCAGGATATTAACACGGAAGCAGGAGAGAGGAAATTCTCCAACGACTTGAAGGTCGCAGGTGTAAAGTCTAATTTGAAGAACAAGAATGATTACTACCTCGGAGAGGATTGGAATAGTAAGAAAGAGAGAATCCGTAAACAGAGCCCATACGGACACTTGGAACATTGGAATTTATGTTCTGTTATTGCCAAAACTGGAGATGATTTAACTCAGGAAGCGTTTGCATGTCAATTGATTCAATCTATGTCCACTGTGTGGCATAATCATGGAGTTAACATATGGGTAAAGAGAATGCGAATCTTAGTAACTAGCAACTCAACAGGACTAGTCGAAACAATCACTGATGCAGTCTCCATCCATTCGATCAAGAAATCACTAACAGAATATTTGATTGAAAATAATGAGGACCACAGGGGCGCAATTGCAACGTTGCTGGATCATTTTAGGATGACCTTTGGTGATCCTAATTCTGCCAGATATAAGAAAGCCCAGAACAACTTCGCCATCTCTTTGGCTGCCTACTCAGTTATTTGCTATATTCTCCAGATCAAAGACAGACACAATGGTAATATTATGCTAGATAATGAAGGACACATCATTCACATCGATTTTGGCTTCTTATTATCAAATTCCCCAGGGTCAGTAGGCTTCGAAGCCGCCCCATTTAAACTGACTCTGGAGTATGTGGATGTTCTGGGGGGCCTAGATGGCGAGTATTTCCAGGTGTTCAAGCAATCAACCAAGGAGGCTTTCAAGTCACTGCGAAGAAACGCGGAGTCTTTAATCACCATGGTAGAATTGATGCAAAGAGATTCAACTTTGCCATGTTTCAAGGCTGGTGAGAACACCAGTGTTCAACTGAGACAACGACTTCAACTACACCTTTCTGAGGAAGATTCTGATTATTTTGTAGAAAACTTTCTGATTGGCAAGAGTATTGGAAGTATCTATACGAAGCTATACGATCAGTTCCAGCTTCTAACCCAAGGTATTTATAGCTGAGTATTACATAGTAAAGCCTCCTCAACTCAAAGACTAAGGCCCTGAACATCGAACTGTTTTCGCGGTTTTTTTTTAGTAATCTTCTTCTACTAGTTTTACCTGCACTTAGAAACCACCTTTCATCTGCATCATTCTCTGATCCTAGTTTAAGCTCCTCGTTCCACTTTTCTCTTGAGATCTTTCATGGATCTTTGGTTCTGATAATTTTGGGAACGACTATAATAAAACTTGGAAACGAAATTGAGCTTACCGATTTCCTTAAACTGTTGAACCCCAATGTCAAACGGCTATGATGCACGGTCGATAAGCAGCAGTCACAGTCAATTAGAAGAAAGCTCAGATGTCGGGAGCAATCTGTTACGGCAACGGCGGCTGTTGAAACAGGCTTACGAAAAGTTCCAGTTCAAAAGCCGAAAATTGAGCTATCTCCACAACGTCTATTCCCGTGTGTTACTATTGTTGGGTATCCTTCAAGTGATTGGAATCATTTTCTTCACTAAAGGCTTCCTTCTTTCAAGGACAGTTTTGCCCAACATTGCAAGCTGCGAAAATGACGACTGTTGGAAGGCTTCTCATTTTAATAAGACTGTGCTGTTAGTTATTGACGCATTGAGATTCGACTTTGTTATACCAGTGGAAGAGTCCCCAATGATGTATCATAACAAATTGACAACTCTGTATGACTTGTCCATAAATGAACCAGAGAACTCATTACTTTTGAAGTTCATTGCAGATCCTCCGACAACTACTCTACAGCGACTTAAGGGCCTCACAACTGGATCCCTACCTACTTTTGTTGACGCGGGCTCTAACTTTGACGGTGACACGATCGACGAAGACAACTGGGTGAGTCAACTGAATTCTCACAATAAAAATGTAGCATTTGTTGGCGATGATACATGGACGGCTATGTTTAAACCCTTCATTTATCAGAACCTTTCTTACCCATACGAGTCTCTAAACGTGTGGGATCTGCACACGGTGGATAATGGAGTCATTGAGCATTTATTTCCAATAATCAACGAATCTAACGACTGGGACTTCTTAATTGGCCATTTCTTGGGCGTTGATCATTGTGGTCATAGACATGGCCCTCGTCACTTTGCGATGGCTGAAAAACTGGTACAAATGGACCAAGTTATCAACCAGGTGATAGATAGCATAGATGATGAAACTCTTTTGATTGTAATCGGTGATCATGGTATGGATGAGACAGGGAATCATGGAGGGGAATCCACAGATGAAGTTGAAAGCACTCTTTTCATGTACTCCAGGAAGCCCTCTTTTGGAAGATTTCACACTCCGAATGCTTATGAAATTCAGAATAAGGGCTCTAACTATCGTTGGGTGAACCAGATAGACCTTGTACCTTCTATTTCGATGCTGACTGGTATTCCTATTCCTTTTAACAACCTGGGACAACCAATAGAGGAATGTTTTACGGGACCCAGTCACACACCGTTGGATTTAGCCTCCGCTAATTATCACGCAACTAACCAAATTAACAACTATAGACAAAATTCTGAAACATTGAAAGATGATAGCCAAGTGAATGAATTGTTTCAAGAAATTCAGTCTTTATGGGACTCAATTTCACTAGAGGACAATTCAAATATCTCGGCATTGAATGAAAAATGCGTCGAGTACCAAAAAATATCATTGGAAAGATGTAAAGATCTTTGGGCAAGATTTGATATGCTCGGTATTTGCATCGGTATTGGAATTATAGCCGCATCATTAGTCATTACTGTGGTTTATTCGAAACTGGTACCTTCAGTTGTTATTCCTCAGTTGAACGAGCAAATGTTCACCTCGAGCCTTGCTTTGATATTCGTGTATCTGGTTGTTATGGCATCCATTCACCTGATACTGAAGCCTGAACACTTATCTCTAACAATGGCCCTTGCGCTTGGTGTTGCCATCGGAATAATAAACGGCACCTTGGCTCCTATAATGGATAGGTATTCGCTGCAATGGCTAATTGGAAAACTGATAGAACTATTACATTGGGATTTTTGGACATACTTGGGATTATTGTTGATTACTTTGCATTCCTTGATATTCACGTCCAATTCTTTCATTATTTGGGAAGATAAGATTTGCTCATTCTTCCTGCTTACTTTTGGTGTTTGTGCACTATTCGCATCTTTCAGACTGAACACTGCATTGAAAAGACTTATAACCAGTTATCATGCTCTTTCTTTCATCATATCAACACGTCTGGTTTCCGTTATCACCTTATGCCGAGAGGAGCAACAACCAAAATGTAATACAACGTTCGGCAAAAGTTTGTGGGCCATTTTATTGTTGTTTCTAGCCTCATATTTTCTGCCGGCGACAATTAAAGGCTTTTATAACATTTCCTCTTCCTATCAAGGTGCAGCTCCATTGTGGATTGATAAAGGGATGAGATATTCTATTTTTGTTATCGGAATATATTGGGCTTTGGATTACACAGAGAACAATGACTACATGAACAAATCATTGGATATCCCATTTCCGATACTTGCCTCTATCAAATTCACTATATCAAGACTGATATTTGGAATTACGATGGTCGCAGCCAACATTGGATGGCTAATGGGTCCTTTATGTGTCAAGATTAACGTAATGAATGAAGAGAACAAGGAACAGGGTCCTAAAGAAGTTAAGATTTTGGGATACGGAAATGTTTATGGCTCTTCATATTTTTTGCTAATTGCTAACTTTACCTGTGCAATTCTACTTTTCAACAAACCGTTGGGAGCCTTATCCATATGCGTTCTGGTTCATCAAATCTTAACATTACTGGAGCTGGCTAATTTACTTAGAATTAGAACAAATTTGATATCCATAGTTGTGCTTATACTGTTGTCGTATTTGCACTTTTTTACAACAGGTCACCAAGCTACATTACAGGCCATCCATTGGGAGACTGGATTCATGATGACTGAGAAGATAACTTTCCCTTTGACTCACATTGGGATTATATTTAACACACTCGGACCTTTTATTATAGTGTATTTAAGCGTACCACTGTTGGTATTGTGGAAGATCCCACCAACTAATAAACCGATTTCTCTAATCGGGAAAGTGGCGGAAAATTGTACTGCCTTGTCAGCATATCAAACATGTTTAACATTGTCGACGTTGATTATGACAGCAAATTTCCGTCGCCATTTGATGGTTTGGAAGATTTTTGCTCCCAGGTTTATGCTCAATGGAATATTAACTATCCTATTAAATGTTATAGTGTTTGGGGTTGGATTTTACATTGCACTGGGTCGAATTGTCAGGAAGATCAACAACATCTTCGGGAAATAAATAAAACATATAGCCTTATAGAGAAAACAGGCGGTTTACTATTAGAACTCCAGTGTTATCAGCTGTCATCAAAGAACATCTGATCTCCTAAGAAATCGTTACCAATCATCTCGTCATTGACAAACAGATTCTGGTTCATCAATTCACTCTCTGGTGGATTACTAAACTCAGATCCATTTTCTAGCGGATCTGCTGGCATTTGGAACATTAAGCCTTGTGAGTTTGTATTGCCAGACGATCCATTGAATTGGCTAACAATGGCCGACTCCTGAGATTGCGGTGGCATGAAATTTGGTACTGGTGGTTGAAACATATCCTGTATATCTGTCTGTGATTGAGCTTCCTGTTGTTGCTTTTGTTGTTGCTCCTGCATTTGAAGCCTATATGCTTCTTGTTTCTTTTGACCAAGCACCTCCAATGCTTCTTTGGCCTCATCGGCCGTAACTGTAATACGCCCTGCATTAAGCTTGTTAGTGCTTAGTTGTCTCACAATCTGGTCGTCATCTATCCTCTTATTGAATTTTTCTTTGAACTCAGACTGAAGCGAATTCAACAGTTCTTTCTGTGATTGAAAGTCCTCGTTGCTGGTCAATCGTGTGTGTAATAAGGCTAGCTTATTGTAAGCTTTCTCCATGAAAATAAACTCGTCATCAATTAAGTTGTCAATGTTCTGCGCTTTCTTCAACTCCTCTTCGTCGTCTTGCAGTTGCTTTTGTAGAATTTCAGATTTCAATTTGATCAAGTTGATATCACCCAACAAGACGTCATCTGCGTCGATTGAATTAGTGGCCAATTTAGACGTTAACGCAACCTTTTCGTCTTCCTTTAAGTTCTTCAGCTCAAGCTTCTTCCCACTAATTTTAGCACCGGGAAATGAAGCCGGCGGAATGATACTATCAATAGGAATGTACTTGGTAATTAAGTTATCCAAAAGCTCGTTGTTTGAGATAAATTTGCTGATAGCACTAGTTCGAAAAGAAAATATGTCAGCTTCATCATGTGCTCCCACTGAATCGTCGTGTTTGGTGGCCACTGGTTCAGTTTGGGGAGTACGATTAGTATGAGATGTGGAGACCCCAACAGGTGGTTGGTTTCGGGTAGGGGGTCTCCCCCTTCTTCTCTTTACTGAAGGCATGTTGGTAGATATGTGTTTATACTGATTATGTTATGTGAGATATACCAACTCATTCGCGAATGTATGGAGTATATAAATATATGATTAGATAATCAACTGGAGTAATTAGTCTATAGAAGAAACAGAGTTCTCTGTGAAGTTGGTAGAGTGCGTGAGTTCATACTTCTTCATTCTCATGTTTCGTCTTCTGTTGATAAATGAGAGAGCAGAATTCGTTCCACCAGAAGACAAATCTTCAGTGCCTATGTTTCCTTCACTATCCTCCTCGATCAGGTTATCGTTACCTAAATAGAGAATTTTCATGACATTACCAAAGGCCACAACAATAGATTTGTGTCCGAATTTGGCAACGGGTCCAATCTTCTTTATCAAGAGACCTTCGTCTACCCCATTCGGAATCTCGAAATAATGAACTTGACCATTTGATGACATGGTCCAACCTTCCCAAATGTCACTCAGATGTGGCATGGTGGGGGATGGTTCTCTGGATATAGGAGACCCTACCCTTTTAATTAATCCTGAAGAGCCGTCTACGAAATCTAATGACGTCGTATAGCCTTCTGCATCTTTGATGGTTTCCGTTTCACCTTCTCCTTTCCTTCGTACACCAATCAACATATTTAGATCGGTCGTGACCCATCTCTCGACGCCATCAAGCCAATGCTGGTGCTCAGTAACTGAAGAAAAACCCAAACATCTTGTTTCTCTTGCATCTCTTTCTACACGCAAACAGATATTGTTTTTGGCTCTGTTGTCAATGCTGAAAGTATGCAATATCAACACATCTGAATCCTTTTCTGTGTAGGCGATGGAGAAGGAAGATATCGAAGCACATCCACAAAACTTGCAGTGCGCTGGGGTCGAATGAAAGACCTTAAAGGTATCTTTTTTAAACTGGCCAATAGAAAACGATTTTACAACAGTGCCTGTTTGGACGTCAATCAGCTCTGCAACCAGGCCTTTAGCCTGTACAAACATTCCAACAAAAGGTACCATATCAATCACAACTTCTTTGAAATCTGACGGAATGTTAGTAAGTTCCTTTCCAATATGCTTTCTGAGAGATTCATTTGGATGCTTCGTATCACCAGATTGAACAGGTGCTGATGCTAATGGTGATGAAACAGCGGACACATGTGGCTGATTATAAGCCAATGAGTTTGGACCAGATAACATTTCCAGAGTCCCTTTACTGAAATTAGAGGCTTCTGGCTGAATAGGAAGCGATCTCACTTTCCACTTATTGTTTACCACAGTAGCAATAAGAAGCTTTCCTTCAATGTCAATTGCTATCAATCTCATGTTCACACGAGGAGACGATAATTTTCTCGCACAGACAATAGGAAGCTTTGAAAGTCGGATCTCTTGAACTCCACCATACATACAATCAATGGTATACATGATTCCTTCCGACACAGCAATGACAAATTCATTGTTTTTACATTCGGATAGTGATTGGAGGTTGTTAGTTCTGTTGTAGGTAGAATCAATAGACATTGAACGGGGTGAATTGGTAGACTTAGTAGAAAGATTACTATTCTTCTTGGTAAGGGGACTTGACATCGGACTTGAACCTAGAGATTTTTTAATGTTAGAGACTCCCTTCCTATGTGCAATAGGGGTTTTCTTGCGGAAGAAGGATTCTAACACTTCTGAGTTTTGTAAGCAGGTAAATCTGACTCTCCAAATCCAAGACATCGTCAACCTCGACCAACATTTGACAACACCCGATTTACTGAATACTGCAATCAAACTACCATTGTTCGACATAACAACGTTGGTAACTGGCCATAAACTTGATGATATTGGCAATTGAGTTGGAAAAGGTAAAGGATCGGTGAGTGGCGACCAAACTAACAGTTTGTGATCGATACCAACACTTATGATGAAAGGACATGCAGAAGTACTTATCTTTATGATGTCCAGAAAATGCCCGTTGATTAACTCTCTGGATTGAAATATGGGGGTTGCACTCTCCTTCCCTGTGAAAAGACTCGCTGCGCTTTTAGAACTTGAATCTGACTTCATTAAGGAACTAGCTTGTTTATATTGCTGAGAACTGCTAAAAATGACATTTTCAGAATTGATGGTAAAGTTGAGTACGAGTCCTGAAATGCACAAAATAAACAACAGTGACGTCAGGAATTCCAGCAAATAATAACCATCAAATTTGTAGACAGTGCTAAAGCTCAAGTCCATATTGAAAATACCGTTGGCCGATGAATATTGTTCCAAGACGCTTTTGGGAAGAGCAATTTTGGGCTCTTCAACTTCAATGAGTAGAGTATCTCGGATTGAGTTGGACGAAGAAAACTGCTCCATCACTTTTACCAGTTCTGCACCAAGAGCTTTGTTTCCCAAAAAGAACAAGAACTGTCTGTTCAAGCCAGTTAACTCTAGTGAGAGGGATGGAATGGAAGGGGTGGAAAAATTCAATTGACTAAAAGATTCAATTGCCTGAGGTACAACAGTAGATGCTGAAAGTAATCCGGTGTGACCATCCATCCATCGGATGTTAGCAGCAACAAGGAACAAAACCATAATGATGGAACCAGTCACTGTTGTTGTCAACGGAAGCCTGATTTTCAGAATATACTGATAGAGAACTAATTGGACTCGCTCACCAAATATTTTGGCAGTAGTAGCTGCTAGAACTGAGTTTGACATGGAGCCTCTGGCAATTCTCCTTTGGTCCCAATTGTCAGTATCATGCTCTTCAAGTAACAGATCTCCCAGTTCTGTCCTGCGAATGTCGATCAATAGCACTGCAGTGAAAAATGTTGAATGTAAAATATGTTGGATGACCAATGCAATTCCTGCAAATATACAGAACTGTCTCGTTTCAGTGCTAACGAATCTGGGCACAATAAACAATAAAATTATTAAGTCGACGGCAACAATGTTGGTTGAAACTATTCCACTGGAAACAATACTTCTAGTTAACCTTGCTTGTGTCGATAAAGAGTCATTAGCCCTAAAAACTGCATTGATCAGCCTGAACATGTTCTCTGTTCCAACAGCAACTACTACAAATGGCAGAGCCTGGAGTGGGAAGTGAAATAGATCAATTCCCTTAAAAAGGTATGATGAAATAGTAGCTGCCGATAAAAGAGAAAACGACATTTCCACTATAAAGGCGACAAACAGCCCCAATCTGGATTTAACCGAGTGCAGATTAAACAAAGAGACAAAGAAGTAAATGGCAATGGAAGTATATGCCAGTAGTAAAATGAGGTGATCTGTCCATGACATTGGGAGGAAGTGTATGCCAAATTTGTGTCTTTCTGAAGGAGATTCAGTATGAGAAAAGATGGTAAAGTTCGACGGTGTTGACCCATCTATTAACTTCCTTAGATTATCATCCCATATGGTTCCAGCATCGACAGAACCATCAGTTGATGGTAAATACAGCAACGAAATCTTTAGCACGTTTGCGGATTTGAGAACACCATCAACCTTGACGACTCCCGAGAACAAACTATCGGACGATAGATGTATACCTTCAGGTGATAATCGATTCATTCTAGTCCTTATTGTCTTTAAAATACCCTTTTCGTCCTTGTCAATGCTATCGACATTATTATCAAAACATTGTAACGGTGAATGCAAGAAAAATAACATATCCGGTGAACTTGAGTTTGAATCAGTTCTAAGATCATAAGATATGTTGGTAAGTAAACTATCTTGTAAATCCAATGTGTTCAAGAGAAACTCTCTGTCTAGAGCAACACCATCGGGTTCCAAGCCATGACCGTTGTGATGTAAGTTTCGTTGTACCCAGACCTGCTTGACAGCAAAAAATGGTGGCTCAGCACTCTGGGAATAATCTACGTTTATACTCTTGAAATTAGCAATATGCGAGTGGAATACGAAACTTGGGGATGTATGTAAACTGTACAATGCTGGGTAAGAAAGCATAAAGACCAATGAAACCGGCCATAAGATAAACTTCTTTGGAAAGGAAATTATTTTCTTAGCAAGCTTCTTATATGCCCTGTACAGTTTTTGGATCCACCAGCTGTGTATTATTCCAACAATAGTCTGTATCAAATGTATAATTTCTTTCATCCTTTATAGTAACGTGACCAAACACATTTAGCTGCGATGGAAAACGGGGTACTAAAATACTCAATTAGAGGATGAGAGAAATTTGGCTTGATGGGGAAGTCTTTGGACAGAAGCTGTATCTTACGTGATACTCAAGTCTGTTGAATAATTCAGGAACGTTGGACTGTATTCCCCTAAACCATTTTTTCATCTTTCCCTAATTTTGTGTTATTCGCGCAACAGTCTGAACCAGGGAAGGCTGAGGGAGGGGAGGGAAGATGCCCTCCCAGACTCTACAAGGGCGCGCGGAACGTTCCGGAAACAAAGAGGGACTAGAAGCTAGGGTACGACAAAAAGAAGGTATTAGTTAGTAGTACTTGTGGGTAAACTTACACGCATTATTAGCCTATTTGGTACCGAGGGCACAGATGTTCAACTGGTTCATTTCCTGGATTAGTCCATCGATTCTTCCGTCAAGTAATCCGTTCGCATAGTCGTCCCTGGATGTTTGATCCAAATATTGCTGCACTTGTGCCAAACGGGTGTATCCCTCGGTACAAAATCTTAATTGAATCTTGACTAGAGCTTCAAATGTAGGGTCAAAGTAAGGAACACGGAGGCCCACCAATTGAGGCAGTTCTTCCTTCAATTGAGTGTTCAAATCGTCGTAAATTTCCTTGGCAAGTTGTAACTCACGCTCAGCCCGAGGAAGTTTGGAGGCGTCTTTGGCTGGCTTGTCAATCAGCCTACGAACTTTGGACTTTGCCTGTTCATAATCGGTCTTCTTGTGGGAACGTTTCTTTATGGCTTCTGAAACTTCCGGAAAATAGGAGCAAAACTTGGAAATGGGTTCCAAAACTGTCTCACGGAAGGGACCGTCTAACTGTTTGACAGTTTCCTGGTCAAACTCTTGCACACATTGAAGGTAATAGGAGCCAACCGAATTGTACTCCCCTGAAAACTTGGTATCTTCATACAAATTACTAATAATCTCAGCAATCGCAACTTGAGAAGCTGTTACTGCTCTCAGGGAATCCAGGTATCCCTTGGTTTCTTTCTGCAGATTAGTTGCTGCTGTTTCCAGCCTATAAGATGTTAGCTTCAAAATTACAACACATAATGACCAACCAAACCACACTTACGTTTTGAACCGTCTTTCTTCCGAGTCATAGTCTCGGTCATTGATTTTGTCTGCGCTTTTAACCAGAACCTTGGAACAGTGTTAGTAACAAAAACACAAAATACTTTCAATGTTTCGCTTCCCACAACGGGTTGAGGGGATTACTTACAGAGGAACCTGCTCTATTCACAGCCTTTTTGAATCCTTCCCAGGACATTGTTCAAATGGGTCGAAAAGTACACACTGATTACAAACCGAGAAGCCCTGGTTCTTGATGACGTCCCCCGCGCCCCTCTTGGAACCGACTCGCGAAAGTCCATCATGGGCCAACAGGTATGGATGCCGGATGTTACAAATAAATACAGTCCACTAAATTGACTACTTAAATGCTGTATTGATACAGTTTATGCATGCTATGCTACCACTCTATCCCAAAACTTCCCCTCCATGTTCGCCGGCCTCACAAACTTTGATCTCCCTTACCCATTCACTATTCAAAACTTGAGCACCCGTTATTCGTCGTGCTGCAACAGGGTCAAGAATTGAGTAGATCACGTTTCTACATCGGGCACGTTTGATCAATTCCAACGGCTCATATCCTTTAGTTTCCTTACGTTTCTCGACATATGTGGCATAAAATTCATCATCTGAGTTAGCAACCTTCCACATTTGTCTGCCCGTTCTCATCGCCATGTAGATTAGACCACACGCCCAAACATCAACTGGTCTTGGGTCAAACTCCTCTTCGACAAATTCTTCGGGTGCAATATACGGAGATGATCCACACACACCACTACTTAGTTGGATTTCATCTTCCCAGGCCATGCGGAAACATTCGGCATTTCCAAAATCGGTAATCTTCAAGTTTCCTTCCGAGGTAATAAGTAAGTTTTCCGGTTTGAGGTCTCTGTGAGCTACACCCATCTGATGCATATACTCCATACCTCTGATCAGCTGTTTGAAGAAGCAATCCGCCTCTAGATACTCCAACTTTCCAGCTGTAATGATCAAACTGTATAAATCACCTCCAGAGCAGTACTCCATGACTTCGCAGTAATCTCCTTTGGCATCCTGCAATAGATCCAGGGTATGAATAATGTTAATATGCTGTAACGACGATGCGATGCAAAATTCCGAGGTAAGTCTTTTTGAATATTTTGAATCACTCTCTTGAGGTTTGCGTTTAAACTCCTTGACGGCGTGCAACCTCTCCTTCTTTTCGCCATTGAGTTTCTTGTGAGAAACACGAACTACTCCAAAAGTTCCTCTTCCTACAACTTCCTGGCAGGTTCCATATTTCTCTACAAATGACTTGCTATCAGCCTTTTCTAGAATGTGAACTGACTTTGCTGTGATAGGTTGGTTAAGCTGCCCGTGGGAAGAAAACGCTGTAATTTCTCCTTTTTGAACCTGGTTTAATAAGCCAGAAAGTAAAGTTGGCGGCTTGCCATCGGTATTTGTTAGTTGATTTATCTCGGGAACAACCGATTGAAGAATATTCGGAACTGCTGATATAGATTCATTCCGAAGTTTTTTTGCACCCAGTAAACCTTTTAACATGCTGCTTAATTTCTCCTGCCGCTTGGAACTTCTCAGATGATGTTCATGATTCCCGCCTTCCAGCATCTTAAACCTTGGTAACAAAGGAGACTGTTTAACTTCATAGCCATTACCGTTGGGTTCATTTCCCAATGCCGATAGCTGTAGATGCGATACACTCTTGTTGATATTTGAATCCTTAGGCAATCTCAAAGAAGATTGTCTAGAAGGTTGAGTTCCTCTGAGCACAGGAGTCATCGAAGGTGATGCTGTGGGCGTGGTGTGTCTGCTTCCAGACCTGGAAGAAGCACTAGTTGAAGATATTGAACTAGCTCTGGTGTCTTTGGGACTGTTTCTTTCCACTGGTGTCGTTTCCTTGGAATCTTTCACAGCCGCTGTTGAATTGTCCTTGTCATTGTCGTGCACAACTCCTAGAATCTTTCCTATCTTGGAAAATGTCGACTTTCGGGATCTGCCATGGGGTTGTGGTTCTGAATTATTGTTGGTAGTTCCCATATTCTATACGAATAAACTGAACAGTTCTACAACGGAACAATCCACACTTTACAGCAGGCTAATATATTTGATACAGACGACTGTAAACCGTCCTGGAGTCCAGTATTAATGATTTGTCTTTAGATAGTGCTGGTATCTGTCCAAAAGCGTTTTTTGTATCTGGATATTTTTTCTAGTTTGGGCGGTTTCAGCCCTAGCTTCTCATAAGGAACGTTTATGGAAAACGGGTTAGAATGGAGCATTGGGTGATGCACGCAACTTGATCTATAATGTCTCAGACATTCGAGAGCTATAGGGTAACGTGAGCATCTACCTACCTTCGACCAAAAGGGAACGAGCTTCTCTACTTACCAATGTCTAACTACTACTATGTGTTCCCCTACTTCTGTCAACAGACTCTTAAGATCTTGCCTTGATACCTTGGCTTTTTGCATGAAAATCTCGAGGGCGTTTTTTCCGTCCATGTAACGAAGGAGTTTGTAAAAGAGTGCTATGACCTCTGGGGACTTTCCCTCAACGCATTTATGGATCCAGCGTCTTTCAATGAAGGTGGTACGAAGAGGATCGGTTAGAATTGTATCTTCGTTATCGTCATCTTCTAAGATAATTTTGATTTGCCTGCTGGTAGGCTGCGAACCAACCTTGAGATTGGACGA
This sequence comes from Komagataella ulmi, assembly GCA_023213065.1. Lineage (NCBI taxonomy): Eukaryota > Fungi > Ascomycota > Pichiomycetes > Pichiales > Pichiaceae > Komagataella > Komagataella ulmi. Next base: position 2,150,165 of record JAKWAZ010000001.1, read on the forward strand.
TGCCTTGCTTACATCCTTCTTAAATGTGTTGTCAGTCGTTTCTTTGTCATTAGAAGTTGTGCTTATTTTGTCAGTCATCACGCTGGCATTCTCCAGCTTTTCGTCCGTTTCATTTGTCTTTGACCTTGCTATTGATTGGGTATTATTGCCAAAGCCTTTATAACCTTCTCGCTCCAATTCTTCCTCAACGCTCATCTTGATCTCTTTGCTGATGATAAGGAAAAGAAAGGTATGAAGTTGGAGAATGTATCCCTTTTTCAGTAGCCATGAGACTGCATCCAGATAAAGATCTCGATGGTCCTTACTCGGAATGAAACGGCTTATTTGTTTTGGCTTGTTTGACGATGTTGATAATAGTGATAAGAACCTCGATAGAACAGGTAACGATGGAAATTTGGTTCGAAATTCCATGCTGTGAACTTCCAATCGATCCAAAGGTGCCAATGCCGATATCACGTATATGTTCCTAGTATTTATTGCAGGGATTATCTTCGCACGTCTCCAATAAACCAGATGACAAGCAAATGCTTTAATTTGAGCTAGGTCCAATCCACTAGTAGTTGCCAATCTGCTCATATTCTTGGTGGGCCTAATCAATCTGATGAATCTAGCAATGACACTGTCCTTTGCAACCTGAATATCTCGAATGATGACCTCAGGGTCATCAAGGAGTAAGATTGTAAAGAACGCTAGATTCTCGTTACTATTCACGATGTTCTTGAAATCCACTTCATCAGAATCATCCTTGGTAAATGGCGAGACTGAAGACAAAGTTGAGCCTGGAATCACTTTCTCTTTGGGCAGAGTATGAAACTCAGTCTTTAAGGGAATTTGAAAAGACCTCAGCTTGTTGTTTATAGTCAAATTAACAATCCTGGCATTGGAAACGGAATCAAATGTATCTCTCATCAATTTTGCCAAAGCTGACTGAGAAATGATGTCTTGCCACTGACTAGCAATGTCCAACCCTGCCGTTTCCTCTTTTAATTTCATTATATTCAGCGCTTCTTTCCAAACAAAATTGTGTTTATCTTGCTCATATCTCAGTAGTAAACACAATCTGCTAATCACATAATGGAACATCTCATCTACGCGATGGTTATACTCAACAACCGGAGGGTTCATGACAAAAACAAGATTGAACATGTGCATTGGACATTTCTCCGACTCTTTAAAATGAAGGTCATTCAAGGAATCTAAAAGCGGTCTCACTTCGAACTCGTCCTCGTCCAGCGAAGTAGCTCTAGAATGATGTGAATGAGAATGGTGAGAATGACTGTTTCTGTCACTTTTCTTATATCGACTGCTCTTCGGCTTGGGAGAATTTCTCCATTTGCCATCATCTAGAACATGAATTGGTAAACCAAGAAAGACCATCTCATCGACAGTTAATTCAAATCGGGTATTGCACAGTTTCTTTGGAGGTGTTACAATCTCACTTAAGAAGTTGATATCAAATCCAAAAACTTTGTTGGTTTGATCTGGGTGAGTCAAGAGACCACTTCCAGCGCCATATGAAGACGACTCTTCCTGTAGAACGCTTTTTCCTGAATTGACGACACTATTATTCCCTGTTTTAACACTCCGATCATCAACACTTGTGTTGCCGCCATCATTCCCACCAGCTAATAAATGCTTCATGAGAACCCTTCGTTTCTTTTCTTTTCTTTTCCGTCTCCTGTCCTTAGCATCCAGTATGTCCAATAGTGCCTTTCCGGAAATGTAATTATTGTTTGGAGAAACAGAGCTAGTCATATCACTTCCACTTACTCCGCTCCAACGGTTGGAACTCATTGAGGAAGTGTTAGTAAAATCATGGCTGTCTGTGTCATCATCTACATCACTCTGATCATAAATATCGCTGTCGTCTTCACCACTAGAAGACGAAGAGTAGTATTCTTTGACGTTATCGTCTCCGAGATCTTTGCCAAGTGGGGTTGCATGAAACCCATACTCTTTCGGAACAGCTGGGTAGTGAAACACCAATTGTGGCCCATCATGTGTTGCGACTGTAAGTAGGATGCCTAGTAAGCATGGATTAGGCAAGTACTTAGAGCTCATGTGTTTAGTAAGATAGCAGTTGAAAGCTTGGGTTCGAGATTTCAATATCAGAGGGAAAAAAATATCTCCAGTATCACGGAGCTCACTACCTAAACCAGTCCGCCAGGGGATGACGGACCCAAAGCAATTGATCTCTTTAATGAAGAGTACCAGTACTAATACGAGGCTAGGCCGGATCGAAAAGTACACTCATTGCTCTGCATGTCGCCGTCCCCGAGCTCTCAAAGTTACGGATGAGAAGGAAATAACAATGTATGATTTCAAAACATGTGATAAATGCAGGGCTAAAAACAAAGTATACAGACTGAACTCCTTTTATATAAACAGAATGTACGAAGATGAAAAGACTGCCAATCCAAACCCAGAGAAATACGATGACAGGGTGCGTGGAAATTATAAAAGTAAAGAGTTCGTTTTCTCCGATAGTGAGGATTCTGACTTCACGGCGGTATCAGCCCGTAAAAAGCGGAATACTAAAAGTCCACTCATAAGAAGAACACATTCACACAACAGCATCAAACAGAGCGAAGAAATAGCAAGTCTCGACAGGCTCTTAGAACTGCTTTACAGCAATAAAGAGCAGGATGTCATCAAATTGAGAGTTAACATCATGGTACCCAACCACTTAGCTCCTTGTATGGACAATATAGCAGTGATGGAGCTAATGAAACTAGTTCCAGAAAATAATGATAAAGATACGAAGAGAAAGATAGAGCTGGCAGGGCCAGAAATACAAAAGTTTCGGAATAATCTAAAGCAGGCCATTCTCATCCATTATGTAGACAGGATACTTCTTGTGTTGAGATCAATTGGTTATGTATTTACTTTAAGGAGCTCTCGTTTTAGTGGTCCTCGTATGGAACTTCATTTACGTTGTTTCAATGACCTTCCTAGAGGCAATAGGATCAAGAAAGAACGTCCTAAGTTAAAGAAGTATTTGCAGAAGCAAATGATAAAAAACCAGAAACTGGCAATGGAAGGAAAAAAGGGTAGGAGAGAAAAGCAAAACAAATTTTCCCATCTTCTTAACTCTATACCAGCGTTTGACCCTTATAAACTTTCATCTGTGAAACGTGCCTATCGAAGATTAGAGGCAGCTTATCGGATAAAAAACGAACGTTTGAAATTCTTCGAGTGTGAGTCGAAGCTAGAAGTGTCAATGAACCCTGAATCTGGAGAATTATCCGTATTTTTCACGCATAAACACCATTCCACATTAGACAACATTGACGTCCCGATTGTATTCCGAGCAAGTCCCTCATCATTGAAATTACGAAGATTGAGAGACTTTGACAAGATTTATCATCTAGATGAAGATGACACTGATATTGGTTCTTCTAGAAGCTCGTCCACCGCTTCGAACAGTTCTGACTACAGCTCTGATGATTCTAGTTCCGAGGACAAAGACCTTTCAGAATCATCTTCCAGTTCAAGCTCCTCTAATATGAAACCTGAAGCCAAATCTCAAGATAGCATTCGATCAGGCACAAAATCAAAGTCAAGAACAAAGAAATCCGGCATTAAATTCAATTCAAGTTCACATGTAAGCTTGAGTTCAATCTCAAGTTCAAGTTCAAATACAAGTTCAAATTCAAGTTCAAGCTCGAGTTCAAGCTCGAGTTCAAGCTCGGACTTGTCTTCTGATTCAGGCCAATAAGCATGTCATTAAGTCAAGGCTATTCATAATATTTAATTAATAACTAGGAAAAGCTTTTACCTTCTCCTTGAACTCCATGTCAAACGGCACGTTATGATCATATAAAACATTACTTTTAACTTCTTTCTTATCCACTTGTCCTTTCGATTTATGGATAATATAGCTTGCTGGGTCTCTTACAAGCCGTGCCATAATTTCAAAACCATACTTTCGTAAGAAATTCTCCAAAATTTCAGCTGCTTCGTTTAACTCAGATCCAGACATTTCATTAGCCGTTTTAAAGTAGCTCAATACTATTGAGTTTGCTCCCATTTGAGCGTCCGCATTCTCATCTTGAAGTTCAGTTGGAAATATTTGCACTTCAACATTCAAGAGTTTTAGTGGTAGAACAACACACTCTAGATACCAATGCCCAATAGAACCGGGGGAAGGTAGTTGCCGTTGGTCAGCGTCTTGTAATTGACTCCATGACTGATGAGGTCCAATTTTGAATTCATAATCAACTGGAAGTATTGTAGACAGAGAATTGGCACTTAATTCTGAGTTGTTTTCCAAGCCAGCTATTTCCAGCTCAAAAACGGGGTTGGGCTCATCAATGGGGAAATCAACAAACGTACTGGACTTTTTCTCCAGATCTGAAATCATGTCAGTGGTTTCCAATGTCTTATGAAAAGGATCTGTGACATCAGTCAACAACCTCCAATGGGATCTGGTCAGCTTCAAGCAAGTTCTGAGGTATGTGCATTTACTGAATCTCTCAACCAAATTCTGAAGCTCAATCTTAGCATCTGGAATTCCAGCCTTATTTTTTGAGGGGCATTTTATCACAACATTATCTTTTCTTACGAATGCACTGGGGAAAGATGGCGGCGATTTTCCATACTCCACACTGTTGAAGAACTTGATAAACACGTTATGTTTTCTCATGATCGTCTGAACTGTTGATCCTCCAACTCCAATAATTTGTCTGTGGAAACATTCAGGGACGTTGAAGGTAACTTTTGTCGGCAGCTCATCTTCCAGAAGTTTCAATCCTATCAAAGATTCACTGATGTTTTCACATATAACTTGGAGAATCAAGTTATGCTCGTTGAAGGGGGATAACTTGATTGCAACATTGGATTTTTGCATAATCTTCATCAACTTCCCATTCTTTTTTCCCTCTATGAAAACTCTTTCTTCATTTGATAGCTCAAGGTGGAATTGAACTTGTTGTTTTAAAAACTTGGTATCTAATAACAAAGGAAGGCTCTGTAATATTGGAATTGTCTTTCTGATTTTTGCTGCTTTGGAGTTCACCTGGAACTTCAAATGGATCAAATTGCTGGCTACGTCAGGATTTACAGTTGCACTAACAACAGTGTCTTGGGAGACTGCTATCTTCTGTAGGCAGTGGAAGACCTTTTCAACTACATCATTTTCCCCTGTGGGAAGTTGAGTGGTAACTGTATAATTACAGTGATAGTAAGAGGTAATAAATTCCATCAATAATTTCCCACACTCTTCTACCATTTTAGCGGAAGAGCCTTGAATTCTTATGATATCAACCAACGAATCATGGTAGTTTTCTGAAACACCCAAGGTAGGAATTTGAATGAAACATCCAGTCTTTCGAATCAAATCTTCAAGAAGCAGCTTATTGCCGTCCAAGATCAGTAGATCACGTTTAACCGATTTGATCATAACTTCTTTCAGGTATATATACCCTTTCACTTGATCCAGAAGTTTCTTTATGGCATCCTTTGCCATCTTAACGTACAGCTCATTTCCGGTAATGTAAATTTTGGCTTCAGAAGGGCTTTCGAAGTTGAATAATTGTGGTAGCAGGTTTGGAAGGTAGATGGTACACATTGTCTCTTGCATGATCTTCTTGAAATGGAAAAAGTCCAGCCCTCCTAAAAGAGGAGTGAGTGATGTGTGTTCCAGGGAAACGTAGTCTATCACCTTGTCGGGGTTGGTACCGTCTATGGCTATTTTGATCTTATTAACTGCCAAATCAACGGCATCAGAATTCCCGATCACATTCAAGGAACAAAAGTTGGTCTTTATGTATAAGATTGAGATGTAGACATTACAGTAGTCTGCGAGCTCCATCAGAATTGTTCTGAAAGTGTTCCTGACACTTTGAACTTCCCCCTTTGAAAACAGAAACTTATGGGTATCAGTAGATAGCTCGATGTGATCCCTCTTATACTCAAAATAAGAACTTAGAAGTTTGTTTTTGACCAATGCTAAGTTTTTGGAGTTCTCCAGTCCTCCAATAATTGAAACTACCATCAACTGTTTTTCAATGTCACGATCAAGAGATACAAATATTTGCTGATTCTGGTTATATTCATTGTTAAGTTCAGCAACTTTTCGCTTTAGGGCCATTTCATTGTCCAACAAAAGCGTATTTGATTCTTGAAAAGAACCCAACATAGACGAATTGATAATTTGATTGACATCATCCGTCAATACTCTATACTCCAACTTACTAGGGACGTAATCAAAAATGGAATTTTCATGATCAGATCCAGATATGGTAAAGTATGAGTAATTCAGTGGGATTTTGAGTATTGTGCATCCTGCAACTGTTTGAGACATACTTTTCTAATTCTGGGTTCTTTGCGTCTGGGTATAAAGTGTTAGAACTTGTGATATTTGAAAATGCTCTGGTTTTTCCCTTCCCTGAGTTTGATAGAACATAATAGATAAATATATGTTTACGTTTGGCCATTTTGGGAAAGCTAGTTTGGGTGATAAATGTGCGCGCAGTTTAACCTTCCACGCGCCTCTTCTTATCAAGGGCTCTCAGTTCTCAGGGAGAGAAAAAAAAACAGCGTCCCCAGCGCCTTTCATGTGATTACACAGCGATCGAGAAAACTGCGGGCGAACTCAACAATTATTCTTCCAGTAGGTAACTCTTGTGACCAAAGCCTCTATCAAATGGAGAAACACTTGAAACAAAAGGGTTCCAATGCTAGCACGAGAACACGGACAAGGTCCCGGTCCGGCTCTAGGACCAGGGAATTTCACTCTATCAGAAGACCATCAATGCATCGAACCACTTCGTCTGGATCTATCAAGTCTTTGACATCAGATTTTGGTAATGATTCCGTGGATGGATCATTTAATGGCGAAGACATAGAGGTACCGTTTGTTAAGGCTGTTTTGGATCACACTTTACCTACTGAGTACCTTAAACAGGATATCATTGCTCTCTTACAAAGTTTGAGGATCTCCAAGTGGCACAGACTAGTTCCTACTGAAAACGTTATTAAAGAATTGAAACTTACTAGAATCAGCGGAGCTTTGACTAACTCAATTTACAAAGTAACTTATAAGCACTATTATCCTCTGTTACTGCGAATTTATGGTCCTAATGTTGAGTCTTTGATAGATAGAGATACGGAATTGAAGATTCTCTTCAAACTAGCCAAGAATAATATCGGTGCCAAACTGTTGGGTTGTTTTACAAATGGTAGATTTGAGGAATTCTTGAACCATTCTGTCACCCTGGTTAAAGAGCAACTCAGAGAGCCTAAGATAAGTAGAATGATTGCTCGAAGAATGAAAGAACTCCACACAGGTGTCCAATTAGACAAGTACGAAGTGACTAGGGGCCCAACGTGTTGGTATATGATTGAAAAATGGCTTGGAATTGTGGAGAACCTGCTGGAAGGAGTAGACGTGCAGGTTCAAAAGAATATATTCATGGTTGACATTAAGACCTTTAGAGCACATTATGAAAAGTACAAGAAATGGGTGGATGGTATTTACAATGGGGGTCTTTCTTACCCTCCTGAACTAGTATTTTGCCACAATGATACTCAATATGGCAATTTATTATTCTACAATCCATTAGAATCTGAATTATCTGAATTGACCATCTCAGATACTACTGCAAGTTCTCCAGTGGAGACCCCCAAACTGTACGATCCAGGCAGAAATATTTCTACTCAATCAATACATTCTCTAACCAAAGATTCGACCAAGATGGATAAAAAACTAGTTGTCATCGATTTTGAATACGCAGCTGCCAACGTTCCTGCGTATGATATCTCCAATCATTTTTGTGAATGGATGACTGACTATCACAATCCGACGGCCCCACATTTATTAGAAGTGCAGAGGTATCCTACCAGAGATGAAAAATTAAACTTGATTGCGACATATGTCAATTATAATGGAATAGAGAAGAACAAGAGAAAAAATTCATTTGTTGAAGTCTCTCAAGAGAACATCAAGGAGGTTGAATCAAAAATCAAAAAATTGTACAATCAGTGTATTTACTGGAGAGCAGCTAGCTCCGTATTTTGGGCTCTCTGGGGAGTAGTTCAAAGCGGAGAGGATTTCAAAAAATACAAATCAAGGCAGTCAACCCCTACCGATTTAGATGACAGCATTACCAAGACCACAGGGATCGGCCCCAATGGTGAATTATATGAAATCACTATAGATAATGAACACGACGTTGGTGATGAGACGGCTATTGAGGAAGCACCAGAATCTAATGATGACTTTGACTATCTGCAGTATACCTATCAAAAAGTTGCCATGGCTTATGGTGATTGGATTCAATTAGGACTTGTCGACCAGTCAGTTCTTGACGCAGAACATCAGAAAAATGTAAAGTTTCTTTCATGTGAATTGTTGGAATAGTATTCATAGTAATAGATCGTGCATACCTACAACGCAAAACACCTCTCTACACTCTGACTGTTATTTCCCCACCAATGAACAAAGTGGCCGTCATCATTCATTAACTTCGCAGTCACAGTAGAGAAGATAAGTAGTATTATAACATTGATGTTATATCCGGTATCAAAAGCAGCAGCCAGAATGTAGTTAAACTTAGAAAATAATTGATGTTTGAATCTGAACAGATAAAACGTGGAAAAGGTTCCTAGTAAGAACTTGCTCAAGTAACCAGTACTTATGTTGCCGTAAAAATGTGACATTGTTGAAAACAAAATGGTGCTATTCCATAAATCAAATTTAAGCCGGCGTTTGGTGTCCCAAATGTAAAGTTTGTAGATTGCCAGAGGAGCCAATAGGCCCAACAAAAACCCAAAGGGAAGAATTCTGTAGTTTTGAAACAATCTTTGCGGCCCCAGAAGAACGTACTGTATAACGTTGGTATTCAAATTCACTAGCTCTTGACCTGTCCATTGGTTTAAAGGATCCTTGATAGTGCCCCTTAGATAATCAAGCTTTGTGTCTACGACCCATCTCAAAGCTAGATAATTAAAAGGAACGCCTACCAAGTTACCAAACAACTGAGAGAAAAACACGCATTTCGGAGGAATATTATTGTACATTCCCAATTTCCAATCAAGCAACATAAACTGAGCTCGGTACCAGGCGTTACCAGCAATTGCAGTGTATACTGATCCACTGATTGGGTGTACTTGGGCATTGGAAACATGAACCATCGACCCATACAACAGTGCATTCACTGTGCCTATCGGTAGTTGAAAGTTGGACAAAGCGTAGAGGTACGCCAATGGTGTGATAATTATGCTGCCTAGAAATAGTGCTATTATGAATGGAAGCCAGGGCAAATAAAAGGAGCCAGTAAGGAAAATTGAAGATAAAATAACAAAACTCAAACCAAATAAAGCTAAGAACCACGAGTTCGGAATGTCCTCATAGACAGAGTATCTTTTATTGATGATATCATGAAATTTAGATGAAGATTTATGAATTCGTGGAAACCCTGCATGGTACAACGGTTCCTCATCTGCAGACGCTGACTTTTCTTGTTGAGTCAGCTTTTCCTTCAAGCGAATTAGAAGATACTTGACATCTTTATATGCAAAAATGGTTATCCACGCAATTGCACTGGAATATGCTGCGTAATCAAAGAATATTCCCCACACTCTTTGAGCTCCCATATAAACTGGGCCGTACAACTTAAAAGCAGTTTCATTAAGAGTCAAGTTCTCAGAGATTAATTTATCAGTTGGATATACTTCTCCAGTGGATGTCAGCAGGTGATTCGACATGATTCCTAAAGACCATATCCCACCCTTATACCACTTGAAGAAAGGGACCAAAACCCAACAGGAAGCAAAAAAACCTAAGAATTGTATCACAATTGTCCAATAAGGACTCAACATTACTGCAGACGTTATATTACTCCAATCCAAAGAAAAATTCAAAACTCCCATACCACCCAATCCACTTCCAATGAAGTTTGCCGTTTCATTATATGGTGCTATCCAACATAAGACAGCCAGAGAGGATGTCATAGGGAACAGATACTCGGGCAAAAATTGCCATAGGGTCATAGCAGACAATGCAACCAGAAAGACCCTCATCACACCTGTGTTTCCAGTCTTATTCTGGCTTTTGAACAAAGCAGTTTGCATAAGAGCTTTGGGCCATATGAATTTTGGATTGTATAACACAAATGACTTGGCAATCGCAGCATAAGAATACCCCACCCAAACGATGCAATACATGAACAGTATCGCTATTATTGGAGGAGTATCCTCATCATAAAAGATTTTTGCCAACGAGATACACTCTGTGCCCTGGTTTCCTGTTGCTCCTGAAGCTGCTGTTATAGTTACTAGGACGGCCTCCCTCGTGGACCACGGACCTGGGTTGAGGCTGAAAGAAAACCATCTCAGATTAACTCTTCTATTGGGAAGAGTTTTAGCCATCAGTTTTCCAAGCTCATTTGATAACAACTGTACCAACAAAATACTAAAGTCTGCTGACGTTGTTCTGTATGAATTCACTGTATCAATAATAGCACCAGGTACAATAAATAGTATACTCAATACGATATATCGAAAGGTAATACATGAACCCCTTGGATCTAGTTCTTCTAACTCTGATTCCAGCGTGCGATCAGCCAACTGTAACGTTTCTTGCACAGTTATAGGTATATCTTGAAGATCATCCTTATCAAATGAAAAGTGAGATTGAACATCATTTAGGCTCTGATAATTACTGACGAAGGGTTCTAGAAGAGTGTTTTCGTCGTTCAAAGTGTCCAATAATGGTCTTTTCAATTCATCGTCGTCTACCATTGCTCTATAGGCATTTTCAGTCACCTACAGTGAAAAGGATGAAGAATACTAGGCTATAATATAGTTCATACTGATAATTGTTTTAGGCTCGAATTAATTAGTAATTAGATAATGATTATGGCTAACTTATCGTGATCTTGCTGACAACGAAGTCTTGAATCCACCATTTATGAAAAGAGACGTCTTCAGACAATTCGGGGTGAAAAGAAGTTCCTAGAATATTGCCTTGACGGACTGCTATAATTTGAGAACCACGCTCAGCTGGTAAGCTAGCCAGTACCTCGACTTTGGGTCTACCTGGTGATGGTGGAAGGATCTTAGAAATCACAGGACCTCTTATGAAAACGGTTTGGAAGGCTGTAAGTCCGGGTATAAACTTGGAATAATCCAGGTTGGCGATAAAGGAATCTAGTTGACGCCCAAATGCATTTCTGGTGGTTTCTATATCCAGTCCTCCAAGTAACTGTTGATCACATGACTTGTTCTGCAGGGATGAAGACAGCATGATGAGTCCAGCACAAGTTCCCCAAGCTGGTTTTCCAGAGCCTATGAACTGTCTCAGGGGCTCAAGTAAGTTCAGTCTCTGGGCGACCAAAGACATTGTTGTACTTTCTCCACCGGGGATGACAAGAGCATCACATCGGTCCAGCATCTCTTCATCACGAACTTCAAAAACTGAGATTTCGAGTTTTTCTTGTAAAACTAACTCATCAATTGCCTTCACCAGGTGAAGTATATGCTCCCTAAAAGCACCTTGGATGGCCAACACCCCAATTACAATGTGAGTTGACTGAGTCATTTAGTCATCGTCTTTTTACTTGGAGCCTGTCAAACTTATATATCGAGGTCAAGCATATCCGATATGGTGGTTCGCGCACCGTTTTTATTGGATATGATTTAAACTTGTCACTTTAATATCCTCTGATAATCTCCAAATTGGTCAAAATTGCCGTTTTTTCGATGGTATATCCGATATGACAAGTTTCCAGTCGACAGGCCACCATGATAAGAGTATATAAATAGGGCAGTGTCCTCAATTCATGTTCATTTTCAAAGCAATAGCTAGATCGAGACAATGACAAACGACGACTTCAAATTAAAGGCCGGATTGGCTCAAATGCTGAAAGGTGGAGTCATCATGGATGTGGTTAACGTTGAACAGGCCATCATCGCTGAGAAGGCAGGTGCATGTGCTGTTATGGCCTTAGAGAGAGTTCCATCTGATATTCGTAAGGAAGGTGGTGTTTCACGAATGAGTGATCCTCAGTTCATCAAGGAAATCATGGAAGCTGTCTCCATTCCTGTCATGGCAAAATGTCGTATCGGACATTTTGTTGAAGCCCAGATATTGGAGTCTCTAGGCGTTGACTACATTGATGAATCTGAAGTTTTGACCCCAGCAGACAAAAGGTTGCACATAACTAAGAACGACTTTAAGGTACCATTCGTTTGTGGCTGTAGAGATCTTGGAGAAGCTCTAAGAAGGACCTACGTTGAGGGAGCCGCTATGTTAAGAACCAAGGGAGAGGCAGGTACTGGTGATATCTCAGAGGCTGTCAGTCACATTGCTTTGGTTAAAGAGCAAATCAACCAATTACTAGCGATCAAGACCGAAAAAGATTTGACCGCCTTTGCTGAGGAACTGAGAGTACCAATTGAGGTTCTCAGAGAATTCAAGGAAGCTGGTGGAAAGTTCCCCGTGGTAAACTTTGCTGCTGGAGGGGTTGCAACACCAGCTGATGCAGCATTATGTATGCAGTTAGGGTGTGACGGTGTCTTTGTTGGATCTGGAATCTTCAAGAGTGAGTATCCTGAAAAGATAGCTGCTGCCATTGTGCACGCTGTCACGCACTACAATGACCCAGCCAAATTGTTGGAATACTCAAAAGACTTGGGTAAGTGCATGTTTGGAATAACGGTTGATAGCTTGAAATCTTCAGAGAAGCTTTCTACTCGTGGATGGTAAATAACGTAGATTACGCAGTGAATGAAATGTAGTTCAAACGGATTGAAGGAGTGATAGTAAGGCTCAGATCTTTGATGGAGAGAAAACACTGAAAATAAGTAAGTTGATCCAAAAATAAGTCTCCCAGGGGTGAGTCGAACACCCGATCTCAAGATTAGCTGAAAATACGTTTACAGTCTCGCGCCTTAGCCAGCTTGGCCACTGAGAGGATCACACGGTGAAGAGTTATCAATATACCTATCAAGGTTGATGATAATCTAATTCACTATAAAGGCATTTACCAGACCAATTGTTGTCTTTGAGTTGAAAGCACCCTTCTGACATGCCTTCACACTATCTAGCATGCAACTAGGTACAATGCTTTTCGTTTTAAACCTGGTGATCTTCTAATTTGCTTGTGGTTCATCAGTTGCTCCTTCGCGATTGAGCCCACACCCCTAACAGATGTCATGGTAACGCCGAGTAGAAACATGGGGTACTGGGAGATGACCCTGAAACTACTACCGAGTTCATCCACTAGCTACCTCTAGCCCCGATCATCGTAAGCCTGTAAGTCCTCTTCGTCTTGCCTCAATTCACCGAAAGCAAATAGCATTGATTCGGCGTTTCCAGCCCTGCGCGTGACCCAACCGATCATCTCTTTTTTCCCCATACTGCCGACCTCGTCGTATGATATTTATTTCAGTCTTGTTCTTCTTTAAGTTCACGAAGGCAAAATTTTGACATTCTCCCCCCCACATTTAGAGATAATGCTAAAGAGTTTGGTGTATAAGAACTTTAGGTTGCAAGCGCAAGGAATCCGTCGATTGGCATCCGTAGCTTCGAACGCCGGCCTGGAGCTGGTTGATAGCTCAGAAGCTTCAACGACAATAAAGTTAGATGACAGAATGCTTGTGACTTACCACAACGTGTTCCTTAGAGACTCGTGTACAATGGCAGACAAGTCAATCCATAAGGACTCAAAACAGAAGTTGTTCAAGACTTCAGAGATTGTACCCAAATCAGTTCCGGCTTCCACACCTAGAGTGGTGGAAGATCCAAGAACCGGTGCTTCAATGTTAGAGATTGAATGGGACGAAGGCGATGGTAAAATCCATAAGTCGTCTTACTCCAAACAGTTTCTGACCCAATATTCCAACATTGAGGCTCGTAGAATCGGTAAATTCTTTGAAAATGATGTTATTCAATGGGATCGTAGTAAGTTGGTCACAGCTAAGAATAAGGGAAAAATAGATTTCGATTACGATTCTTATGTCAAGGATGATTTAGTTTTGTTTGACGTTCTGAAAAAGATCAACACCTATGGAATTGTATTCATAAACAACATTCCTAAACAAGAAGAGAACGCTAGCAAATGGTTCATTGAGGATATTGCCACGAGAATTGGCTATATCAGGGAGACTTTTTATGGCAAGTTGTTTGATGTCAAATCGGTGGATAACGCCAAGAACATTGCTTACACTTCTCATTCTTTGCCACTTCATATGGATCTGTTGTACTACCAATCGCCTCCAGGTTTGCAATTGCTTCATTCCATTAAGAATTCCGTGGAAGGTGGAGAGTCGATATTTGCCGACTCTTTCTTTGCTGCAAAATATGTCGCCCAAACAGAACCGCAAGCCTACTTTGCTTTAACCAATGTACCTATATCGTACCATTATGAAAATGACGAGCAATACTACTACTACGCAAGACCATTAGTAGTTGAAGATGAGGCCTCAACAGATTTTGCAACGGGTCAACACACGATCAAAGAGTGCAATTATTCGCCCTCATTCCAAGCGCCATTTGAATTTGGTATCACGAAGCCATTCTCTCCCCAAAATAAGGACGATCTGGTATCTTCGCATTCCATCTCCTCTAATGTTAACAATGCCAAGGAAATCGGCGACTCATATCTTTTTAAAGATTTCCTCCGGGGTTTAGCAATGTTTGAAGAATTTGTACACGATCCAGTTAATCAATATGCTATCAAAATCCCAGAAAATACTTGCGTAATCTTTGATAACAGAAGAATTCTGCACTCCAGAAATGAATTTGTACTGAAGGAGGGCGAAGAGAGATTCTTAAAAGGATGCTACCTCAATAAGGACACCTACATGTCTAAGTTGCGGGTGTTGACCAAGAAGTTTGGCCATTTGTTTTCGTAATAACTTTGTTCATACATTAATTAATTTAACTAAATACAATACAAGTCATAATTTGTTATCGCATATTAATTATTTTGATCTCGTTTACTCTGGCTTGCCAGAGCTGGTCTCAGATCCGAGTGTCTCACCGTTGGCGGGAGGGTTTTGGCCCTTGTTGTTGCCCAACACAGACCTGATTGATTTGATTGGGGACAAAGGAGTTGGCTCAGGCTGAGGAATGAACATGTTGTCCTGATGATCCTCATTGTAAGTAAACTCTCCGATAACGGCAGCATCAGTACCAATAATCTCTTGGTCCTCAGACAATCTCAACTTCAAGAATGGAATTCTGTCCTGGATGTTCAGCAAAATTGAAGTAATACCGAAAGACCAAAGCAGGGTGGCACAACAAGCGGCCAATTGGTATCCCAATTGTACGTAATGTTGGTTAATCCAGCCACCATCGATTTCGGTTCCGTCAAGAGCTGCAACGTAGTCGGCCGCAAATAGACCAGTCATAACAGACCCGATAAATCCTCCAACTCCATGAAGGGCGAAAACATCCATACCGTCATCAATTCTCATCAAGAATTTAAGCTCAACAGCAAAGTTACAGAGAGCACCTGCAACAATACCAAAGGCGACTGCAAAGTAAACTGGAGTGTAACCAGCAGCAGGAGTAATGGCAACCAAACCGGAAATGGCACCGCAGCACATACCAGTGGTAGTCCACTTACGACCAAATCTGAAGTAATCAACGAATAACCAAGACAAAGCTCCAGTTCCAGCGGCTAAGTTGGTGCTGACACATGCGTACCAAGAGCGCATCGAAGCGTTACCAGTAGAACCACCATTGAATCCAAACCATCCAAACCACAGGAACACAGTTCCTAGGACAACGGAGGTTACAGAGTGAGGTTTGTACTTGGGAACTCCCTTAGCGACAGCTGGATCCTTTCTCTTACCTAACCATAAAGCATAGGCCAAGGCACCTGCACCAGAGTTCATATGAACAGGTCCTCCTCCGGCAAAGTCCAAGGCACCGAGTTCAGCCAACCATCCGTTTGCGTTCCATGTCCAAGCGGCAATTGGGCAGTATACAACGGTTACCCAGCAGAACAGGAAAACCATCATAGGACCTAAAGCTGCTCTTTCACAAGCACCACCAACCATCAGACAGCCGGTGACCATAGCAAACATACCTTGGAAGAAACAGAACAAAATATCGGGGACAGTGGAAGCAGTTGAAGGAGCACCAAGGACATCCATCAGACAGAAATTCTTCATGTTACCTAAAAAGTTACTGGAGTCACGGCCAAAGACCAAGGAGTAACCCCAGAAAAACCATTGAAACGAGACCACACCTGCGGCCATTAAAGAGGCCCACAATAGAGAAAGGGCATGCTTCTTTCTAGCCAGACCGGAGTATAAAAGACCGACACCGGGGACCATCAAAAAGACTAAACAACCACTGACGGCAACCCACACCATATCAGCTTTGTCAAAACGAACATTCAAGTCGACCTCGAGGGAGTTTCCTCCAGTTCCTGAGTCGTAGTATCCAGAAGGGAGAGGAGTTTCTTCAGACATTGTCCAATGTAGAGGCTATTAATCGAATGATTTGAATTGGCCAGAGCAGAGGGATTTTACTGTGTATTTATATAGAATGTGATACGATACGCGGGCTACGATCTTATTGGCCCAGTAGCCAAAATAGAGGAATTGCTTAGGGACTATTGATATCTTGGAAACTGGATTGTGTATGGCCAATTTATGTGTTTGATAATGAAGATAACAGTTTCATGCGGCTCGTCAAGAGATCCAGTTAGAAGGGTATTATTACCGTTTATGGTAGATGCTGGGGATTAGCCTAAATGACGAGAACTTAAAAAAGCGGAGAATTCTATGGTGAGTCTTTGACAAGGCAAACTAGTTAAGCAAAGGACAAGCAAGCTGGAGTTCTGAACGACTGGAATTTTCACACTTTTGAGGTGAAGAATCCTCTACTCAGTAGCTGAGTCTTTATTTATCAATTACCAGATAAGTCGGATAATATGCACCGCCATGCATCTGATAACAGTATCCACGTAGCAAAGGTTGGGGGAAAAACCTCAACCTCATTGAAAAGTAGGGGTAAATATCGAATGTTTATGGTAATCGTCTAGTAAATAATAGCAACTCAACTTTAAAAATAGGATAGATTTCTCAATGTCTAGCTGAATCTAAGGGAGTGATTTTTTGAGCCCTTTTCAACGGTTTTCTGCCCACCAAACCTGCCTAATTTAAATCTTCCACGATATCGGATCTTTTTACCCGAAAAAGATAGAAAACCCTCAATTTTGATCAATCTGATCAATCTTTCAATTTCATCGGTTCCCCTATTATTCGGTACTATGTATTGGATGATGTGTTCAATTCCAACCTTTGCCAAGATTTCAAGTCGATCACATCCGACCCCCACGCTTGCTTCCTGCGATTTTTGAGTTGTGAAATTCTCCCTCGCTAGGTCGTACACTACCCAATAATTCCGTTTTGGGCACTGTATCTCCGACCAGCGTGTTTCATCGGCTTTCTGATCGTTTCAGTGTGTCATATGACTCTCTCCATCAGTGCACTACCTCGTTGCGTAGTGTATTTGTAATTATTCGCCTCCCATTGGCTATAGATGAAGGAGATAGGATTTAGACTTTATGCCGCGTCTCGTCAGCAGTGAAGAAAACTTACACCGGCATCATCATTCTCCCCATCTGTCTCATTTTATTGCTTCATCCAGCAAGGACTATGTATCAATAAGCCCATCTAATATTCACATCCTCAAAAAAGTACCTACAGAGACATCAACAATAACAATGAGTGCGAAACCAACCAGCTCTACTAGCACCGATACTTCCCCAGTCAGAGATAATCCACAGCCACCCCAAAGCTACTCAACATCGTCAGCATCACCTTCAGCAGTTTCAGACGATAGCAGCCACGTCTGTTCCAACTGTGGAACTGCGAAGACTCCGTTATGGAGACGTGCAGCTGATGGCTCGTTAGTCTGCAACGCTTGTGGGCTCTACTACCGGGCGAAAAACTCTCACCGTCCAGTGAACTTGAAACGACCGCCAAAAGTCGTCACTGTATCAAGAAGTGACCTCGAAAATGGAACTTGTAAAGGTGACGGAAGGTGTAATGGTACCGGCGGGGCTCAAGCTTGCAAAGGCTGTCCAGCGTTCAATAATAGAGTGATTTCCTCCACATTCAAACACAAACAATCAAATTCCATAATCAAATCTCCCGATAGTTCATCCAACGATGAAGAGGAAAGCTCTGGCTTGCAATCCGTGGCTATAGCTTGCACCAATTGTGGCACCACGGTTACTCCATTATGGAGACGAGATAACACAGGCAATACTATTTGCAACGCCTGCGGTTTATACTACAGGCTTCATGGATCCCATAGACCAGTCAACTTGAAGAGGTCAATGATAAAAAGAAGAAAACGAACCATCGCAAAGGAACCAGAACACCCTAAAAATTCAAGCCGAGATGAATCTCCTGCAAGCAACGTCGAGAGGACGATATTGCCTCCTATACGACAGCTTACTGGCAATATCCTACCGCCTTTAGCCGTAGATTATACCAACCATATTGACACTTCAAGGAAGACTTTTCTCAGCAATATGAATGCGATAAGTGTGAACTCATTACTTAACGACCACCCGCACAATGCATCCGAATCCTCAAACCCATCAACTCCCCCTCCTCCTCCTCTTGACAGTTCCATCAAAAATGAACCTTTACCACACAGAATCCTCAAGTCGCACAAGCCACACACTCCTCCCCGGATTTCAGACCTTATAAGCAAATAGACCACAGGCCCATGGGTTTGATATAGAAGTACTTGCAATGTAATCTGTGTATCCGACATCTACCATCTTTTTTTCTGTATATTTCAGACTATCGCTGAACACGGTCGCGTCTCCTAAAGAATACACCAGGGAACTATCAGTCAATGGCTTCGAACCCAAAGGATGGGGGAGATCAGGTCTCAAAAATCCAGCAACTTTATAGAGACAAATATCTCTCTCAGAATCCGGAGCTACCACCAAATATAGATGCTTCCAGAGTGGCCAGGCATCGATCTGTCAGCCAGAGACAAAATACCATACTTGGAGATCCTTTACCTTTAGACTATTTGCCAAAGAAAACTGCCGTTAAGGTTGAAACTGCTGCAACTCCATGGAACTTTCCAAGGTCAAATCAAGGTTCGAGGTCAGGTTCAAGGTCAGCGTCTTTTGAATTGGAACGGTTGGAACAGGAAGTAGACTCTTCTCTTTTCGCAGATATCAGCTCAATAGAGATCAAACTACACGAATTAGAGCACAGATTTCAAAAAGAAATTCTGTCCTTGGAATTGGATATCCAAGAGACTTTTATGTCATTAGAGAATCAACTAAATTCCGTGAAGGAAAATTTGGAAACTACAGAAAAATTTGTCAATCATAAAAGCCAAGCGCCTCAAAATATAGAGGACTATCGCAGGCCATCAAACGCAGCATATGAATTGCAGAATAGCCATCCAAATAGGATATCTCGTTGGCCCCCACCTCAGCTCAGTTCTTCGACTAGCTTGCCTCCAAGTAATTCCTGGAGAGCATTCTACATGTTAATAGGAGCGGTCTTCGGAATGCTGGCCCTGCTGGGGTCCTTCCTACTAGCAGATTAGTGGTGTTTTTCTCTGTTGAGGAAGAACATCTGTGTGAAATTAATAATATGTACAATAGTGTTGAAATAAGAATGAAAAAACTCTCCCGTTTACCTCTCTTTAGTCGTCATAATCATTAGGAGGCGGTCTAGAGGCTTCACCTCTCATATACATGTCAATAGCTGTACTGAAAGCAGCAAAACCTGCACATCCTAGAGCTGCAGCCTGGGGCCCAGACTTGATAGCTAGCCCCGCTCCTGTGATGCACCCTGCAGCTGTACCGTTGTATAAATCGTTTTTGGCACGGAGACTCTCCACTGAGCACTCAACCGCCGAATAAATCATACCAATGTAGCCAAAGTTTTTGGCACTCGACCAGGACCGACGCCCCATATCAGAAAACTGAAGTTTCATTTGTTGCTTCAAAGGAAGATCGGAAATATGCTTAACTCCTTCTGAACCAACTGGGACATCATAAGCCATGGATGCCATGAACAGACCGAAGAAACCACCAAGCACGAAACCTGATACTCCACTCATTATGGTCTTTCCGGGACAGGATTGCATGAAATTTATCATGGCATCGGCTCCTGCTGCTGCCTGTTCCTCCTGTGTCATTTCGGAATACGGCCTATTATCGGCAGGTCGTATCCCTGTAAATATTACGTTGTTCATGTGGTGGCTCTGGGGGTTGTTGACGGAGGAGGAGTTTATGCGAGATGAAAAAAAAAAATATACCTTAAGATTACATAATACGATACTAATAATTTACTGTTTGACAGACACCATAGACGACCTGGTACGTCCCTCTCTGTCAAGAGGTGGCAGGGAAGATTCAATAGTACCTGATATAGGTAAGGAGCCCATAAGTCCCTTCGATTCTGCAAAGGACGCATTTCTTTCGAAGGCGGGGTCGCTCTGGTAGTATTCATCAACTATGGGATGCAGTAAAACAGTCTGCCCTTTGACTGAAAGAGTGCTATTTGTTGGAACTGTGATCCAGTCCCCCCTCTCAAAGGTTAATGGCTCAGATGCTATCATAATAATGTTCTGGGAACGATCTAAACGTTCCATATGGAATTGTCCCGGCTCATACTCCAAAAATCGTGAGCCCGTGCTAAAATGCAAAGATGCAGCAGCATCTGTCTTGGAGGTCACATAGCGGGACACTACAATAGATGAACCATCCGTGACAGCAAAATTTAGTAGTGATGGTTCTTTCACAGATGCATCGATCTCAACATCTTGCGCCCAGTCTTTAATGAAACCTATAGTCTTTACCAAACATTCTCTCAGTATTTTGTGGCCAAGATCTTTTCCTTTGGGGTTATGTCCCATTTTGTTCAGAGTATCTAAAAACAAGGCAAAGGAGCATTCTGAATCTGTGGATCCCTGAATATGTAAGAAGTACTCATCATCGATATGATTAATTAATTTCCGTTTCACTTTCGAAAAGTTTCCAATTCCACCGTTGTGCATGAACATGATGTTGTGATACGTAAACGGATGACAGTTCGTTTCACTTAGAACACCATACGTAGAAGCTCTCACATGGGCGAACGTTAGGCGACTCCTGGTTTTGTCAGCTAATCTTTCCAAATTTAAGTTGTTCCAAGCAGGGGTGATAGCCCTGAAAACACAAGGACCGTCCGAATCATGAGCGTCACAGTCATTATCATCGTCTTCTTCGGTGTAGTAGCCAACCCCAAAGCCATCACCATTCATTGGTCTTCTCATATCAACTCTCAATCTGGAATCAAAAGATTGGTTGATAATAGAGTGGGCTGGACGAGTCAATAAATTGGCCAGCAGCATGGGCTCTTCACCCTTAAAGATCAAGAAACGACACATTGGCACACTGGAAGGTGATAACTTTGACTGCAATCTGTGTTCCCAAAGAATGAGTACTCATAGCTCTGATTATATAATGACACCTGACCAGCATTTCCCTATGTCACGTGACACGAATCTTAACAATAGATCTATCAAGATTATCTTCAAATTGGTGCGGCATTCAACTGAAATTTTACCTACTTATTAGTTACACTAAGGTGCGCCAGCTGGCATGGGTGCAAACGTTGCTGCTGAAGAGGATGGTGACCACAACACAAGCACAGTATTCAACACAAGAGTAAATTCTCTGTTGTACCATGACAGTGTCACTCAGGAACAGGAGTCAAACGTTGATAAGCGTCTCTACCATCATATTAGGCCCACTTTGAGTTCTAACACATCATTCGAAAACAAGGTATCGTTCGATACAATGCATATGCCGCAGTTTGTCAAGAATGTTCAGACTTACGTCTTGAAAGTAAGCCATGCGGAGTATCACTACTCTCGTACCAGCAGGACAGTTTTGGTTGCCTATGATGACGAAGGGTGGTCCATGTCCGCTTTGAAATGGGTCATAGATCAGTTGATGAACGACGGTGACATGGTAATATGCCTTTGGATAATGGACCGAGAAGAAGACCATTCTTATAAGAATGAAGCTGCTAAACTGTTGGAACGGATGGCTGCTCTCAATGAACATCAGAAGAAGATTGAAATTATACTAGAAGTTTCTATTGGTAGGGCTTCTTATTATATTACCAAAGCAACCACGGAGTATGAGCCAGAAATGTTGGTCGTTGGAACCGATCGTCACCATGCTCGGTGGGGGTTGAAAGAACTAATCGCTCCTCAAACAATGTGCAAATATTGTTTGGAATACGCACTTGTTCCTGTGATCATAGTGAATTCGGACTATGAAGCACTGAGTGCCAGCCATTCCAACCTTGGTTCTCCGTTACCTGCTATGACCAGCGCTCCGTCAGTTAACGATTTACAATCCCGACTAGAGGAGTTACAAATGTTAGAGACTAATACTCAGTACCATAAGCAGTACTTTGCCAACCGATTGAAGACAGTTAAAGTACATCACAAGGCCCATCGCAGAGAATCTAGAATTGGAAGGTCATTGGACAAGTTTACAGAGGCTATACGACTGCCTCGATCTAGTTCTCGGTCAAAAACAAGGAATGCCTCAAGAGAAGCCAGTGTTTCCCGATTAAGATAAGAATAATCAAATCAGTTCTGAATGTTCTCTATTTGTCTATCTTTTGGGTTCTTAGTGTCATAGTTTATGGTTACTGGGCCATCATTGACTAGAGCTACGTCCATCATTGCACCAAATACTCCATCCTGTACGCTGGTTTCTGGTTCTTCGACATGTTTCATTCCATTTTTTAACTTTTCTAAGAATTGCTGATAGAGCTCCAGTGCAATGTGTCCCTTAGCAGCTCTGTGGAAGTCTGGTTTTGACCCCTTCTTTATGTTCCCATACAAAGTGAACTGCGAGACAGACAAAAGCTGACCCTTTGGCAAATCAGTCACAGATTTTTGCCACATTTTTGATCCATCGTCTGACTCAAACAATCTCAACTTTAATACTGTACTTGCCAATTTGTCAACGTCTTCAAAAGTGTCTTCATTGCATATACCTACCAAAACCACCAATCCCCTTCCTATCTGGGAAACAACTTTGCCCTCCACTGTTACCGAGGCTGATTTGACTCTCTGAATAACAGCTCTCATCACTTGAGGTTTAAAGTACTAGAGAAGAGAAGCGGTGAAACCAGATGCAGAGGACAAAAGCGCGAATGCAATATTATTATATACAGATAGAATACATAGTGTCCAGAGAACTCTATTCTAAAAGGAACGACCATTGTCAACTCCAGATTGCCGTTCAGCGATCCCCCATATGCGGTCCATACGGAGTCCTCCAACATGGTCAGTAACATAGTAATATCTTGGTTTGCCAGTCTCTGGGTCTAAAGCTTTCCAGTTCGGCCAATTAAACCAGGTAGATGGTCCTGTAATTTGTAAATCTTTGACCCGAACTAACTCGTTGAATGCCTTCCTACCGGACCAATTAATCTTCTCCATAACCAAGGTTTCGTTCTGTGTAAGGGTTTCCAAAGTCTGTGGTTTGGTGTCGTCATAGAGTCTATAGATACGAGACACATAGGGGCTGAAGAGGTAAATCACCAAAGGAAACGGTATTATACTGACAACGGCTAAAGTGGTGGACGCAGGTAGCGCAAATAGCCCCGTGTCCAACATCAGCTTGCTAAAGTAAAGCCCTGCTAAACCAAATCCAAGAGTTACTCTCTTCGCAGTAGCAACCATTTGCATACCAGGTGACTCGTACAGCGGAGAGTGACCTTTACGAAACTTCTCGTCCAAAGGCTTATCTGCAAACCATGAATTTTGGGTTCGAACTTTCACTATTTGGTTGGCCTTCAGTTCGTGTTTGATGGGGTTAACTGATTCGATATCGATATTCCTAGCAGGACTGGAAAAATGGAACATGCGGGCCATTTGTGGGCGCAGTGGCCTAGCCATAGAGGCCAAGAAGCCACTCTGTAACGAGTGGGACCTTATAGCCTGTCCCAAAGGAAGACGATGCAGCATTTATTGGATGGAATAAGCGTAGACAATAAAAGATTAGACTAGACAACTCTACTCCAGGAAGAAAACGAGAATATCCCCCGCCTACATGTCTCGAAAATTTCCTCCCAGCGCGTCGAACAGGGGGCCAAGGCCAGTCTCCTTCGCGATATATTGTCTCCCACGCAACCCCAATCACAAAAAAAATAACTACACCTCCCCTCGCGCTTAAGCTTCTTCTCCTTCTTTTAAAACGCCACCAAATGGATTCAGATACCACTTCTAGATTTGTTCCGGAGTACAGAAGAACCAACTTCAAGAACAAGGGACGGTTTCAGCAAGATGAGCTTAGAAGGCGTCGTGAAACCCAACAAGTTGAGCTACGTAAGGCCAAGAGAGATGAAACTCTTGCTAAAAGACGTTTCCTTGTGAATCCTGGAGAAGGTTCCGTTCCACAAGAAGATGACTCCGAGAACGAAGATGAAATTAATGTCGAAGACAACCAGTTTTATTTGGAGCTACAGAAAGAGTTACCCCGTATGATGGAGAAGATTAACTCTAACGACATGGAGAGTCAAGTGGAGGCAACCATGAAGTTTCGACAGATTTTATCGCGCGAGTATAATCCTCCAATCGAACTTGTGATCCAGAGTGGAGTTGTCCCAAGATTGGTTGAATTTATGAAAGATCAACAGGAAATTCTACAACTGGAGGCTGCATGGGCTTTGACTAACATTGCTTCGGGTTCCTCCGACCAAACTAAAGTCGTTATTGAGGCTGGTGCGGTACCTTTGTTTGTTCAGCTGCTCAAATCTCCTTCCATTGAAGTACGTGAGCAAGCCATTTGGGCTTTGGGTAATGTTTCTGGTGATTCATCTGCCTTCAGAGATTACGTGCTAAGCTGTAACGTCATGGGTCCTGTACTCGAGCTGTTCAATTCCTCTAAGATTTCTTTGATCCGCACGGCGACTTGGACATTGTCCAACTTATGTCGTGGTAAGAAACCACAACCTGACTGGAACGTTGTTTCTGCAGCACTTCCCACATTGGCCAAGTTGATCTATTCCACCGATATTGAGACCTTGATTGACGCATGTTGGGCCATTTCTTATCTATCGGATGGGTCTTCGGATGCAATCCAGGCAGTTGTTGACGCCCGTATTCCTAGAAGATTGGTTGAGCTGTTGGGCCATGAATCCACTGATGTACAGACTCCAGCACTTCGTGCTGTTGGTAACATCGTCACTGGTAATGACCTACAGACCCAAGTAGTGATTAACGCTGGTGTATTGCCTGCACTGTTACCATTACTGGACTCTCCTAAGGAGACTATAAAGAAGGAAGCATGCTGGACTATTTCCAACATTACTGCCGGAAACCCAGATCAGATCCAAGCAGTCATCGATTGCAACCTAATCCCACAGATTATTCGTCTCTTGGTCACTGCCGATTACAAAACGAAAAAGGAAGCATGCTGGGCTATTTCTAATGCATCTTCCGGAGGGCTTGTTCGCCCTGATCAGATCCGATACCTTGTTAGCCAGGGATGTATCAAACCATTGTGTGATCTGCTTGCTGTAGCAGATAACAAAATCATCGAAGTCACACTTGATGCCCTGGAGAACATTTTGAAAATGGGAGAATTGGACAAGGAAGCACGTGGAGCTCCTTACAACGAGAATGCTATGTATATTGAAGAAGCTGGCGGCATGGAGAAAATCTTTGACTGTCAAAATAATGAGAATGAGAAAATCTACAAGAAGGCATACCAGATGATCGAGCAGTACTTTGGTGAAGATGATGGCGATTTGGAGGATACTGGTTTACAGCCAGAAGCCTCCGGTGACGCTTTTACATTTGGAGTAAATTCAGCTGATCCATCGCAACAGCAAAGCTTTAACTTTAATTAGCCTTAGTGACCAGAACTCTCCTCCTCTTTTAAATTGATCCCAGTCCCAATACCTGCCATCACATTCTTACGTAATATGTAATATATATATCATCCAACCATATAACTACTTAACCAGCCAACCGTCATCGTGCTCTTTATCACCTCGGCATTCGCACCTGGGATTGCCTAATTCTCACCTAATTGGGAACAAAACAATCCCAATTGAGAAAGCAGTTCCAAAATAACGCACTCGAGTACACGACCTTCCCATTTCCGCAACTACAGCTCTGCCATCCCATGGCAAACCCGCGCCATTTAAGCCTCCGAAGCGAGCCGGATTGGATGCTAATGTCTCGTTTCTTCCGGGCAGAATCTTTCATGGGAACTTGCCGCTACAAAAAAAATGCCATCAACCTAACTTTCCTTTCTTTTACTACAACATCAAGAATGAAGTTTTCCACTGCGTTTGCCGGCTTAGTTGCACTAAATGCTGTTTCTATTGTTGCCCAGGAGGAGGCTACTGATGCTCACGTTGTGACCACAACTGTGACCACCGCTTCCACTGAGACTCACAGATGGGGAAGATTCGACAAGACTACTCCTTCTACAACCTCTACTTCCTCAGGCACTCATAGATGGGGAAGATTCGACAAAACTGCAAACCCTACCACCACCACCGTATTTTACTACGACGGTGTTATTCACAGAGAAGTTCTTATCAACGGTTCGAACAGCTCTAACCACTCCAACACTACCACTTCTAGTTATGAAGGTTTGGCTGCCTCTGGAGCTGGTGCCCAGTTCGGTTTAGTTGGTGCTGCTGCCATCGGTTTACTGATGGTTTTGTAGAGAGATACCATAGACTCATTAATATATTCCTGTTGACACTAAAGACTTTTCGAACTTATTTCCGTTTCTGGTTGCTTTCTCTTTTTTTTTTTCTGTATTATTTGTTATGCGGACCCTTAAGTTTCCACCGAATTCTGACTTAAAACATCAAACAAACACAGATGCAATTTGCTAGTTTCTTGGTCAGTTTGTTTGCAATCCACACCGCCACTCCGACCGGTGATTCAACAGCTACCGACGCCCATGTAGTCACGATTACCATCACTGATATGTCAGTTTCCCTCTCTACACCCTGGGGAAGATTTGACAAGACTACGCCCTACTCTTACTACTACAATACTGTGGGAACTTCTGGCACCACTAGCACCACTACCTGGGGTAGATTCGACAAGACTACGCTTTCTTCAACAAGCACCTCTTCGGGGACGCATCAATGGGGTCGATTCGATAAAACCACGCCGACCACCTCCACAGTTAGTCCTTCCACAACTACAACGTGGGGTAGGTTCGACAAGACTACACCCAGCGTAACGACTACTTCCAGCGGTACCCATGTTTGGGGAAGGTTTGATAAGACCACGCCCAGCACAACTTCCGAAAGTACAAGCACTCGTACTTGGGGTAGGTTCGATAACACTCCTGACCCTACAACGACCACACTTTTTTTGAATGGTGGTCAAGTTGCCTCTGCTCAATGGGGAGTAGTTGGACTCGTCGGCGGTGCTGCACTAATGGTTTTATAAGATAGCATTGTAAATTAGCAACCCTTTTTAATGTGAACAGACTGATAAGCACCGATTCCCTTCCCTTGTCTTGCGTTATACGTAATTTTTTTCCCTTGCATCGTTTTCACTTGTATTCTTCCTCCACCTATTATGACGTTTTCTAACAAATTGCAGCATGCCTATCACCATCCACAGCATCTGCTAGGTCACTCTTGGGTAGACCTGTCATCCGTTGCAACTGGCGATATCCTTGACAGCGGGGAACATAGTCCAATTCCAACGACTGAAGGTTCCCTGTCCAACCCATTGACAGACAGTGAACAAGAAGACATGGTTCAATTCCCTCCTTATCCATTCAGCAAAGAACCTGAACAAACTAGCTCATCGGATTTGGCCTTCCATTTGAGCTGTGCAGGTGTAATCATTGTGAGTTTCAGTTTTACTTTTGGATTTGCATTGGGAAGGCACATCTAAGACAGTTTGGTAATCGCTGGAGTTAAGGTTAGGTTTTTCAACCATAGACTCATTTTGACCGCTACTAACAATGCTATCACTGCAAGTATCGTAATCTTACCCGCTAATTTAAGTATTCTTTTGGTCACCCCAGGCACAAGAATACATTGCTCAATGTTGATTTGATACTGGATCTCGTCAATATATTGCTTGAAGTTAGAGCTTTTCAGGGCGAAGTAGTTGGGTGTGGCCTCAACAATGAGATACATCCCAGGACTTACATCCTGCAGCTCTTTGATTGGGGTGTTGACGGTGATATTTTGTAATTTTGATCCTATGACTTTATCTGTGGGTGGCTCTCTCTCTTTCACTGCAAAGTTGAGACTGAAATCAAGGGGAAAAATTGCACTCCAACAAAGAGAAACAAAATAAGTTGACCCCTTTTCAACATTTAATCGGTATATTGTCTTAATAGGCGGAAGGGTCCAAGCATTGTGCAACTCAATTGGCGGAGGCATCCAAGGATTACGCCATCTCTCTGGCGGATGGTTTTCAACATAGCTCCACTTGGCACCACTATAACTTTGGGTCAAATTCAGAAAACATGGAATTGTCGTCCTTGCCTGATGATTCATAAAATCGTCATAATTATAAATTTCATACGCAGGATCAGCATATACCAATAAAGTCTCAGTATTAGCGTTCACAAAATGAATAACGGCTAGTATACACCACAAAAAGATCATATTTCAGACTATACTCAAGAGAGTTAAAAAAAAAAAAAATATCATACAATTACTTTTGTTTCGCTATATGCCAATCATCTCCCATGAAACCTCAATTTACTTTTTAGACAACTCTCTCATCAAAATCTTCGCATTATCAAGAAATGTTCCTATTAATGACTCATAGTCATTGTTTCCTCCAATACCTCTAAACACATTTAATAGTTGTTTAGAGTCAATTTCGAGCTCCATTTCAAAATTCTCTTGTTTAGAGTTTCCTTCATAAACTTTGGTCAAGTCAACTTGGGTAGCTGAAGGTTTATGGATATAGCTAGTCCTGTGTTTCCTCCTAGAAAATGATCCTTCAGGCATCAGCTCGTCTTTCGGTATATTCTGTGGCAATTCCAGTGCTATGGTCAGTTTCAGATCGTATCTACATTTGGGAAGATGTATCACCAAGCTTGATTTCTTGTCCTTTTCGATAACAATATCACCGCGTTTTGTTGTTGTGTCCTGTGTTACTCTCAAGCGAGTCTTTTTGCCTCTAGCTCCTGTATGCGAGAAGAATCGATCAATAGTATCGGTTCGTAAGGCTGTTACTTTGCTATCCTTGAGGAGTTGTTTAAAAAAGTCCTCCACACTTTGATGATCAGCTGGTTCCAAATTGATATTAAAATAGCACTCTTGCAAGAAAAAATTATTGTTCAATGTCGTCTCTGTAATTACGGGTAATTGTATTCTTTTATCTGTTGCCTTACTGACAACCTCTCCCACTTTGATTTCCAACTCTAAGATATCCTCAAGGTTTGGATGTTTTTCAGAAAGGCTACTCAAATTAGCATATAACCAGGTAGTTACCGATCTTGTTAAATCATCATAAGGTATGACACCTGTGAAAGTAGAAAATCGGGAACTTGATGCAGTGGTAGGACCATTATTGACCATATTGGAAAAGGCCTTCGAATGGTTATCTTGAGTCCGTCTTTCGTTTTGAGCTTTCAAATTGACTTTGGGGACAAAGTCCCTAGCCCAAACCGGCTTGACTTTATACCTTTTTGGTTTCGTTTTTTTTTTCTGGTTTGACGTCTCAGAGTTGACATTATGGGTTGCTTCCGCTACTTTGGGTTTTACTACTGCAATCTCTCCGTTTGACGTTTCAGAAACTCTTCTGGACAAATCTGGAGTAGAGCTACTGCTTATGTCCACGTCCTTTGGGTTGCAGAGGTCAAGAACGCTATTCCTTGATTTCAGCTGAGGAGGTTCTGAACTCTTCGTCGGATTGATCAAATCAGTAACTGAAACTCGCGATTTCGTTGAAATTACACTTTCAGTTCTCTCTCTTGGCTGCTCAGATAATCCATCAGCTGGATTATCTAAATCTACCAAGTTCATTTCAACAACCCAGCAGTTTAAACTTCTAGTGAAGAATTATTGACGCAAATCGTTTTCGCACTCCCATCCCATCAGATAGTATTCGCGCAGGAATCTTCCCAGGCGCCTGAATCTGCGTTGAGACAATACATTGAATATTTGTCCCCAAGAAAAGTTCTCGAAGCTTTTTCCTGGTTTCTCCAGGTTCTCTCATTTCTTTTCCCTTTTTCATCTCCATTCCCTGCTGTATTTTACTGTTGCAAATTCAAAAGACACAATGACTGACTTGAAAAGCAAAGCAGATGCCTTGAAAGATAAGGGAAACCAAGAGCTTAAGCAAAACCATTTTGAAAAGGCCGTGGAGTTTTATACCGAAGCGATCGGTCTTAAGCCTAACCCAATTTATTACTCTAATCGAGCCCAGGCCCAAATCAAGTTGGAAAATTATGGTTTGGCTATTGCTGATGCTACAAGCGCCATAGAACTGGATCCCTCCTATCTTAAAGCTTATTATCGAAGGGCGGTGGCAACGTTTGCTATTCTGGACTACAAAAAGGCCAAACTTGACGTGAAGATCGTGCTCAGTAAGATGCCAAATGATCCCAACTCAAAAAAGCTAGCTGCAGAGATTGATCAAATTATCAAGAAAATAGCTTTTGAAAGGGCTATTGCTGTAGACGAGAAAGAGTCAGTCATTCAAGAATTGGATTTCAATGCAATACAGTTGGAAAATGATTATGATGGAGCTCCCTTGGAGATCGAAGTTACAGGTAAAGGACAAGATAGACAACTGTCCGTTAATGTTACCCAAGAATATCTCCAACAAATGATTCAAAGATTCAAGAATGGCAAGAAGCTTCCAAAGAAACACGCATTTGCATTAGTAGCCGCTGCTAATGAAGTTTTCAAGAATGAGAATTCTTTGGTAGAGTTTGGATTTGACAGGAATAACAGCCAAGAAGAGGCACTACCAGACACTGTGAAGACAATCACAATATGTGGAGATACTCATGGTCAGTTTTACGATGTTTTGAACATATTCGAGTCCTTCGGTAATGTCGGTCCTGATCATGTTTATCTATTTAATGGAGATTTTGTCGACAGAGGAAGTTGGTCTTGTGAAGTCGCATTCCTCCTTTTCACACTCAAACTCTTATACCCTAAATTTTTCTACTTGAACCGAGGTAACCATGAAACGAACAGTATGAACAAAGTCTATGGATTCGAAGACGAATGTAAGTATAAGTACGGCGAACGTCTTTTCACATGTTTTTCAGAAGCTTTCAACTCCCTGCCCTATGCTACTTTGATAGGTCAAGAGTATTTGGTAATGCATGGAGGATTATTTAGTGATGACAAGAAAACTCTTCAGGACATAAGAAACATTAAGAGGGTCCCTAATAGACAGCCACCAAATGAGGGAGTAGAAATGGAACTATTATGGACAGACCCTCAGGTAATGCCTGGACGTTCGCCATCTAAAAGAGGTGTTGGAATTCAGTTCGGACCTGACATTACTTACAGGTTTTGTAGGAGCAACAACCTGAAAGCCATCATCAGATCACATGAGGTCAGAATGGGCGGTTACGAGGAAGAGCACGACGGTAAATTAATTACCGTGTTTAGTGCTCCTAACTACTGTGACACTCAAGGTAATCTAGGTGCTGTCGTTAACTTGACTTTGGATGAAAAGAAAGAGTACAAAATAGATTTCAAGACTTTCAAAGAGGTTCCCCATCCCGACATAAAACCAATGGCATATACTAACTCTGGGGGATTTTAATCTACTTTACATAGCACCGTAATATTAAATTAATGTATGCGTCCTGGTAAGGAAATCCTTCACCAATGGTAACAGTGATTCATAGCGTCAAATCTTCAGTACCTAGATGAAAGCTCCAGCTAGGAAGCCAATTTTTTCTCGGTTATGTTGTAGAGAGTGGCAATCTAAAAACGTCATCAACACCCTACAATAATACGTAACCTGAATACAACAAAGAGAGGAAAAAAATTGGAACGATGTTGGACTTTTATAAAAGTTTTATGGTGTTGGGGTGTTGGGACTGGTTTATATGAACCATGACTTCCCAATGGCAATTAGTTTATGGGAAATGAGATAATACCTGGGCTTGTTACTTGAGTCAACAAAACGAATTACTCTAAGAAATTAACAGACCAGCACCTATTTTTGTAGATCATCAATTGTTCCCTGCGTCGGACTTTTCTTGCCTGCAACTATCTCCTTTTTGATTACGTAATATACTTGACCGAGGACTAACGGTTTCTAATATCAAGTAAAGCTATCTCATTTACACACATACACTTCCGATTCCAAATGTTGTTTTTGTGGTTGCTTTTACCAGCAGCTTTTGCCCATCAACTGAGTGGGAAAATTGAAATAGAGGATGTTGATTCTTCGAGAACAAAAGTCGAACTCTATAGCCCGAACATAATTATCTCAACCAGAATTCTCCATGATGGGTCGTTTACCATTTCAGATCCCCCAACCGGTACCTATAAACTTAGTCTGCAATTGCAAGATTATGCACTAAAAAATGATAGGTATCGCATCGAAGTTACAAATGAGAATATCACTGCCCACAAATACGTTACGAATCAGAATTGGACTGACTCAGGCTCGTTAGTCGAGTTGCCTCTATTTATCCCGTTTGAAAACGTTGTTGCTAGAAAATACGTTGAAATATCCAGTGGTGGTATATTAGCTAATAATAGTTGGGTTATATGGGCTCAGCAGAATCCGTTGATGGCTCTTGGAGTCTTGATTACCGCCGCAATAGGGCTGTTCCCTCATGTGATGAATTACTTTGACCCTGGATTTACCAAGCGAATATTAGAGGAAACTGTTCAGCACAAACCAGAATTACCAGAAAATGCAAACAGGAGTGCCAATGACAAAAGTATCAGTCCAAACAGCATTGAATCAAAGACTACTGGAAGGGGAAGTTCCCAGAAACCAATTCGAAAAAGAAAGTAACCATAGTTCAAATCTGTTCGACAACAAAAAGTCGGCCTTCGTCATCACCACATAGTAGTTTAGGCTTAGTATGAAGTCTGGTACTCTCTTTATATTCACTCGAAAGTCCAAACCGAATACAGCATATTTTGTTTGCTTCATCCATGCTAATGGTCTTCAATAGCCTAATCTCATAGCTATCGTCAGTATGGAATAGTCCATACAAGTTTACCTCAGAAACGAGTCCAACGGCAAGTACACAACCAGGAATCCAGTACTCGTGGTTGATTTGCCCTTCTAAGCTGAATAGATCGTCACTCCTGCGAGCGAAGGATAGGCTTCCAACGTTACCGCTTCCTATGAGGGTGGCTGAAATTGACTCACCATTAATTGTGTATAGTAGCACCTCATTTCTGGACAAACAGGCGACAAAGCCAGAATGGTTATCAATATCAATTAGTGATACGGGACGTTCCTCACATATTGATCTTATATACTCAAACTTGAGCAAGTCCCACATAAAACAATTCCCCTCCTCGTCTGAGCTTATAAGAGTGTTAAAAATCTGGGAGACTTTGAGATCTTTTATTGCGCTCTCATGGCCTCTAAGAACCTCTTTCAACTCTAATGGTTCTAGAGTTTTCGAAAAATCGTTGGAAACAATCTTCCAAATATGTATCATACCACTAACATCTCCCACTGCAATACTGGAATCACCAATCATCACTAAACAAGTGATTGTGTCGTTTTGTAACCCCTCGACAACCTGCTCGTTGATTAATAGAGAACGATTGCGTGGGAGCGGCATAACGTATTGCAATCTATCATTGCAAACTGAAGTAGGATATCCTATGAACTTCCGACTATTTTGGAGATTCGTCTTCTCGATGCTTTTGATAGGCTTTACTTTCTTTAACTGGCTAACCAAACCATTGTCCAAGGTTTCCAACTCGGCTCTGCTAATGTGAATGTTGTCACGTAAATCTCTAGGTGGGTGAGGTTTTGTAAATACCTGTAGTGGCGTTTGGCCAAAGTTATGGATTATGCCGGTCATAGCCTTCTTCTCAACCTCTTCTTCAATTTTATCAAGATCGACTGCCCCAGAGTAACTGAGATGATGGAAAACATTGAAAGCTTCGACCGCAGGCTTTCCTCTTTGCTTGAAACCAAACACAAGGTCAATCCATTCATGCAAATGAGCAGACACGTATGGGCTTTCTAGTGCTTCTCTATTCTTTTCGATGAATAGTTTTGGATCTCCTTTGGCCCAAGGAGGTAGTTCAACGTTATCGACCTTACTCCCACTCTGAAGAGTTCCAAGATCAAATTTGTTTGAATTCATTAAAAATTCAGGCAGGTAGAAGAACTCAGGAATTAGCTCTCTTACATCCGAAGTATTATCCGCTGAAGAAGAATTCCAAGCTTTATTAATAGAATAAAACATTCGATCAGCATGATCAAACTTTCCACCTTGAAGTAACAAATACGACTGAACAAAAGGTTCTAGCCGAATCAAAAAAGATGTTACTATCATTGAAGAAGAATAGTGAGTACCGTAATGAAATGGTGGGGCATTTGAATCTTCTAAACTTTGCAGAGCCTCATATCTTTCTTTGAACAAGTTCAAACGTTTTTCAGTTTGAGCACCCATAGGTTTCGTAAGGTCTCGATAAACCTTGGGATCATTCAAGTCTAGAGTATCGCTTGTATAATCAGACAAAACCCAAGGAAATACAGGATATTGAGTCAGGTGCTTATATGTTCGGCCTGCTAGCGTGTTAACTATCATGAGATAATAAAAATTAGAAATCTCTCCCCTTCGCCACTTCTTAGTAATTGGTAAATTGTTCAAATTGGTACCAGTAAAAGCACTGGTCAGCTTAGAAGTAAACGAGTTATTATCCAAGTGGGCAGTACTTGTAGCTGCTAAACTAAAGGCCTGACTCAAATCTTGATCAAGCAATTGAGTTGTGTAACCTTTAAGCTTGAAGTGGATGTAGTCCCTCACGGAAGGGGAAATACACGTTATCAGAAAACTACTCCCATTGGCAAAAAATAATTCCAACCCGACGTCTCGGAATAAGAATTGTCTCTTAGACACCGAAGCTAATATATTGAGTCTCCAACTGGAAGTAGAATGTGATTTGAGGTCCTTTTCAAAATTATCAGGACGTTTTTGACCTGTTAAAAGTTGCATGTATGGGTCTCTATCAGCTAGTTCAGCATCTTCGATATCAATAATTTCCCCCTTGGGAGAGTGGTAATAGTTTTCAATGAGATATATATGAGATGCACCAAGGATCATTACCGATTCTGTAGCTTCTAGACCATGTACCTGGCAAACATTCCATATAGCGTTCACTTTGTCTCCTGGATTTAAACTTCGTAACACTTTTCGGTTCTTGTCCTCCTGCTGTGCTTCAATATCACCAGGCTCTTCAACAAATTCAAAAGTTTCACCATCTTGACTCGAAATACTATCAGTATCATCAAAGTTCTTAATATCAGGCGTGTCTTCTTTAACCAATTCTGGCTTGTCATCACCCGATGTTTTAACATAATCTGTGTTCAGCCTCTTTGTCCATGAACTATAATCAGGCAAGATACGTTTTCTCATTCTATCCATTCCTTCTGACAAATCTAGCACCATTGTAGGCTTAATGTTACCAACCTTTAAGGATACAGACGTTCTTATTTTCAACTTATTGTACATGTTAATGTAGTAAAGAACATCGTCTCTATGATCTTGATTATGGCGATGATACTTGGCCAATTCTGACGAAACTATGATTCTTGTCCAGTAACTGCATTCTGATTTGAAAGATTCAACAGACCGTTTTTGAAAGAGACTCCTATCAACCAATTTGAGGAGAGCAGACGTGGTATCTGGAGTTGATTGGTTTAGATGTTTTAGAATATTCATTTTGAGAGTGAAGTTCTTCAAAAATGCCATCCTCACAGATGGAACAGAAGCCTCAGATCTCAATTCGTCATCTGTGATACTCAGCATGCCGGTAAAAAAATGAATGACAACGCCTGCATCATCGGCAATTAATTCAGCGATATGTTCGAAATCTGGCTGCCTAACCAAAAAACAGGTTTTCAAACAGTTGATGCAAAGATTGCTTATTTCAGGATTGTTGATGAACATATTTTTGAAAAGAATAACACAGAATGTCGCCAGTTTTTCATTATCCAGCATGGTCTTTTGTAAATATAGATCTTGATGAAAAATGAAGTTCGTCGCAAGTCTTTTTATGTTTGACTGAGAGTCTTGATTATTAGATTCCATCAATGAAACAGTTGCCTGCAGAAGCTCTCTGATCAACAGAGAGCACAAAGAATCACCGATATTTTCTAGATCATTTTTCCACCTCCCTTTATCACTATTGTGCAGTCTGAAGATCTCAAGATAGCTTGAGCTACTTTCAATAAAAGTTATAGCTTGAGAGCCTCTCCACTTGCTAAATCTCTCTTCATTTAAGCAGCTCTCATAAAACCTGAACACATTAGACAAGGTAGAAGATGGCTTGGTGGTTAATTCTTGTAAATAGACGCAAAACTCTTCCAAGTGTTTAAGAACATGCGGGAAAATGAAAGCATGCACAATCGTAAATGTCTTAGAATCAGCAGTAACAGAATCCATGAAAGAAGAAAATGAATTTGCTCTCCTATCAAAGATTTTCTTGATAAATATTTCACTCAGCAGCTTCTCTATGGAGACTCTTATCTCATCCATTTCTGGTATCACTTTGAATTCAGTAGATAGCTCACAAAGCAAAAGAATGTTCAACATCGTCGCCAACCATTTCTTATCATCTAGGAAGAAAGATTCCAAAGCTGACGGGTTCCCGTATGTTGTGACTATCATACAAATGAATGAATTGGCAAAGGCTAAAAAATTGAGTGAAGGCATAGATGTAGAAGCAGATAAATCGTTTGAAAGAGAACCGATTGTTTTAATGGTAGATGCTTTGAATAAATTTGCAAGAAGATACAAGAACTCTGGCATCGAAATGCGCAGCTTGGCGCCCTTAGAAGCCAGAGTGTTGACAATTTCTCTCAGATTACTTCCAAAGTCTCGTGTTTGAGGAATTCCAAATGTTCCACAAAATATCGTAGAGATAAGCTCATTGTCATAGGACTTTGCATGTAACAAAGAGGTCAGGATATCTAACCCAGCATGAGAGACAAACTTTTCATACTGTGAAATTCGGAGCATTGTGAATAATCTTATCAGAATTTTCAATCCATTTACTGAAACTTTAATATCTTCATCTGTTAGTATTAACAGTGCCCACTTCACACTCAAAGATTTGACTATTCTTCTATAGAATAGCGGAGGATCAAGGGACGTTGCTGACGTTGCTGTATCACATACAACAGTTGTTAGTGCGTCTAAGACACAGGCTCCTGCGCTTCTTTGAATTATTCTCTGAGAAGAACTTAAATTGTTATTCAAAGAATAAACAATGTAGAGGGACAAGGCCCTCAAGATATCAGCGGCAGGATTGGCTTTTATAAGCACTAATAACGAATTGTGAAGAATTGGTAGAATGCTGGACTCAAACGAACCAAATTTCAAGGCCTGGATGAATCGTTTGATTATTTTCATTTTGGAAAGTTGTTTGATATTGAAGTCATGGTACTTACTGTCTTGGCCAAAAACAGTGAATTGAAAGAGAAGAAACTTGAACGATTCGTTATTATTCTTGGACGATTTCCAAATCTCAAAGTCAACGATTAGACTT
This sequence comes from Komagataella ulmi, assembly GCA_023213065.1. Lineage (NCBI taxonomy): Eukaryota > Fungi > Ascomycota > Pichiomycetes > Pichiales > Pichiaceae > Komagataella > Komagataella ulmi. The sequence goes on from JAKWAZ010000001.1 coordinate 2,187,866, forward strand.
TTGTACGCTTGTACGTTAAATAGAATGGAATTGAAGGGAGATTGGTGATCGTAGCCTACAAATTGAAGCACTGAATCAAGCGTTTTAATGCCAATCATATTTCTTTTGGTTTTCAAGATTGTAGCAAGAATATCATACCCATTCTTAATGGAAAACTCGTGATTATAAAGCCAATTATTCTCTAGAACTTCAAATAAGATGCTGAGATTATAAATCAGCTGCTCTTCTGTGCTGGAAGATTCGACAAGCCTTAGCAATAGGATTCCTCCCCCTACTGCATATAAAAGCTTGTGAATAGAAGAAGGTTGATAGAGCAGGCAAGCACCATTGGAGTTCAGAGTCCACGTTTCATCAGGCATATCACCATCAATGAGTTGATTGGTTAAGGGAATCTTTGGTGCAAACATCTTGTCTCCAACTCTGAAAATTGTGCTTGAGTGTATAGCTAAAATGATGGAATTGGGAATCAAATTGAAAAGACCTTTTTTTGCCGCCATGTGGATTACGTTAGTTGCCTTCTTCTTAGTGCCATTCTCGTGCAATTTGGTAACTTTCAGCTTATCTTGGTTGTAATAGTGTCTAAGTTTGATTTCAAAAAGTGCCTTGTTACGGAGTGAAAGCAGTTTCGTCACCTGTTTATCTTGGAAAAATCCAGCATATTTAGGACCAAGCCAATAAGCTAGTTGGATCCATTCATAGGGTTGGACATTATTTATCAACAGAAGGTTTGGAAGGCTGATTATTCTAGAAGTTTCAATGTTTGAGATTGTCACCTGAAAATTGTTTAGCGGATTTTTGAAAAGATTCGGGATGTAAATAGTTTGAGCACAATCACCATCCACATATAACTCCGCTTTCGTAGGGCGGCCCTTATTGTCGCTTTGATTCACTATAGTTATGTGGTACAATCTGTTGAGTTCAAAAACAAACGATTCAAAAATACAATCGTCACCGTTGCTCGGTCTGATAAATAGTCTTTCTCCAATTAGTCCAATCTGAAATAGCACTCTGTCCCCTGCGCTTATTTGAAATAAAGAGATGCACTCCCCCCCTATAATAGAAGTTGTGCTAGTTCTTCCATCTGATATAGATATCCAAGTTTGAAAAGTAAATCCATGATTTGGATTCTCAAGGGAAAGTTCATTGACGGTAAGTTGAGACTCCACTGGGAGCACTAGCTGAGATAACTGGTCCCGTTTCAAGTATTTAAGTAACAGAGAAGAGTCTCTGTTGGAGAAAATAACATCTTTATGATATTGAGACACCCATTTCATGTCAATATCCGAATCTGTCAGTTCTGTCAGACAATCATCTAATAAGTGAGTGGTAATGTCATCCTGCCTCGCTCTCCTTAATTCACGATTCAAAGACTCCGAGCAAATGAATACTTTGTTAGTTGGATGATTATGCGTCAGATTGTAAGTATATTGTAGGACCATATTCGGAAATTTGGCATCATCGCCCTTCCAATCTTCAATCAGTATCAAGTGGAGTAAAACGGCAAATAAAGAGGCCTGCTCTTTGGACAAACAGGTGGCGCCTGAATTTGAATCATCATTGATATTCGGCAGTATGTTAGAGTCACTCAAAGCAAGCGTGTCCAAACTCTCAGTAAGCTCTTCCACTAGTAAAACACTTCTTCTATATAATACTTGGAGAGTTAACAGTCTGTTATCTTGGAAGTGAGCACTTTCGATAATCAATTGAGCAACATGGGAAGCATCTTGATCTCGTTTTAAGTCTATTATATCTGCCAATTGGTCACACCAACTCATGTGCGAGGACTGTTGTAAGGTAACAAAGTTTCTAACCTCCTACAAAGCGGTACGTTTAGTTTGATGGCTAATCGATAGTTATCCCCTTTTGCTAAGCCGATCAACGCGGGAGGAGCGCCTGGCCTGGGTGGAGAAAGAGGTAAAAAAAAAAAAAAGAAAACCTCCAAGCGATTTACGTCCATCTGACATCTGCTTTCCTGTCTCTTTTCTTCCGTCGTCTCTTTATTGTTATTGAACAAGAGGCTAGAGATTAGGCAATTAAACCTTTGATGAGTACTGGTGTCTCACAGGAGAGAAGTGTTGATGAGACAGACTCGGATCTCAATTCCGGAGCTCAAAAATCTCAATATGAAAGCATGATGTTACAACGTCAAGTTGTGCAGAATATGTTGGACACTTACACGATGAAAGAAGGTGACGTTTTTTGTTTAGTACCAAAAGATTGGTATCAAAGATTTTACACTTCCTCTTACGATCCCACAGACAACGAAATCTTTCTCAAAATTGGGATCATTAATATTGCCGAATTACTAGATGCCAATGGGTTAGTAAAGAAGCATGACGCCGAAGATTTTGTGGAGTATGAGATCCTACCTTACACAGTCTTTCAACAGTTGGTGTCATGGTATGGTTTATTCTCTGGTCTGCAACCAATTCAAAGGATAGTAATAACCCGCAAGGACGGAGAGTTGGAATTAGAAGTGTATCCTTGCTACTTCCGTTTGCATTTGATGGATAATGAGCGCAACTCTCTCGACATCAACAGTTTCATTCTATCAAGATACTCTACTATACGTGATCTAAAATATCATGCCACAGAAAGATTCAATACCGAGTTTTATCATTCTCGTTTGTGGCTAGTAGACGATCCTAATATCTCCAATCTACCTTTGACGATTACAGTGTCTTCCTTCGAAAAGATCAAATTCAAGAAGCTATTAGTAGAGAAAATAGAAGACGTTGACAAGACGCTGGAAGAGGCAGGACTGAACAGTTGTCATCTTGTTGTGGAATATAAACTGAAAAAAGGTCAAGAATGGCCGTCCGATATAACCTGTAAACCTGCAAAATTGAGTACCGGTTTAGTAGGGTTATCCAATTTGGGGAATACCTGCTATATGAACTCAGCACTTCAATGTTTGATGCATATACCTGAACTCTCAAATTATTTTTTGTACGATTTTTACAAAGAGGAGATCAACATCGATAACCCATTGGGTAACGGAGGGCGCTTGGCGATTGCATTTGGAAGCTTAATTCATACAATGCTAGGTCCAAAGAAGCAACTTGTCACCTATGCTACTCCTAAAGACTTCAAGCTCACGCTGGGGCGGTTCAACTCCATGTTTCTAGGTTATCATCAACAAGACTCCCAGGAGCTCCTTGCATTCCTACTAGACGGATTACACGAAGATCTAAACAGAATTTTGAAGAAACCTTATCTGGATAAGCCCGAATTGAAAGATCATCTTGTTCAAGATAAGGAGGCTGTCAGGCAGCTTGCTGAAGATTGCTGGAGTCAACACAAAATGAGAAATGACTCCATAATTACAGACTTATTCGTTGGATTGTATAAATCCACTTTGGTATGTCCAGTATGCCAGAAAATTAGTATTACGTTTGACCCATTTAATGATCTCACACTACCTCTTCCTGTAGATAAGAAGTGGTATCATCAAATTATATTATTTCCTGAAACTGGTTACCCCAAGACTTTGGATGTTGAACTGGATAAGTCATCCACGTTCGATCATCTGAAAAATTACGTTTCATTAAAGCTACGGATTCCAATTAACGATCTAATTGGCGCTGATATATTCAACAGTCAGTTTTATAAGAATTTTGAAGCCAACGATCCAGATTTGAATTATCTTCCAATCAGTGACTTAATCTCCTCAGGTGATAAGACAGTGTTTTATCAAGTAAAGCATAAGCCAGGAGACTTGGTGATTCCAGTTTTCAACACTCTTTCTGATGACGGTGGCCGCTATGCAAAGCCTTTTGGCCTCCCATTTCTTATCACAATTTCCGAAGATGAATCATTTTCCTTTGGATCTATCAGAGACAAATTGGAGAGAAAATATGATCAGTTATCGACGCTCAATTACTTTGAACAAATCAAACAAGAAAGTAAGGAAATACACAAGCTTGCTGATTTTCCTACGTTAAACAAAAAGTACCAAAATGACTCACCGAACGAGGATAACTCGTTATCCGATGTTGATTGCACTTCAGATATATCGTTTGCCAATCCTAGGATTTCGGGAGATTTTGCTTTTAATATCAAGCTGTTCGATTCAAGCAGGGAGTTCAAACCAAGGTATAACCTTGGTGCCAGGCACATTGATATAGATGACAACGAAGACGATAGCCTGTGGCTTCCACAAACCAATAATAGCTTTGGCAACCTACCCATTTTACTTGATAAATTGTGTGAAAAGAAAAGATCGTTTTACACGTATAGAAAATCTGAGACTGAGGAAAATGTTGCAGACGAAGATGAGTCGGAGAGTGTTAATGTCAAGGTTGAAGAGGTTGATGAAGATGACGACAACTTAGATACACAACAAGACGAATCCAATGATGAATCTATGATGGGTGGCATGTTTGAAGAGTCAAAAAATTCAGCTCCTGTTTCACCTCCTTGTTCTGAGATCGCTACGAATACAGATTCAAGTGCTTTTGAGCCTTTGATCAAACAAAGGCAAGCGTTAGTCTGCGAATGGGAGCAAGATTCATTTGGTAAATTTTTTGTTGGTTTAGGAGATGATGACGATAAAAGTGGTACTCAAACTTGGGAAACTCCGGAAGCAATTCCCAACGAGGAACTAATTCAAAATAAGAAGATTATTGAAGAGAAACTGAACAAGAACATAGCTCTAAGAGAATGTTTAGACGCATTTTCCAAACCAGAATTACTCGGTGAAAACGATCTATGGTACTGTCCAAATTGTAAAGATCACAGGCAAGCCACTAAGACAATTGAGATCTGGAAAACACCAGATATTCTAACAATTCACCTTAAGAGATTTGAAAATCAGCGTAGCTTTAGTGATAAGATTGACGCTGTGGTGGATTTCCCCATTGAAGCATTGGATATGTCAGAATATGTGGTAAATCCGGAGGCTGAGGATGAAATTTATGATTTGTTTGCTGTTGATAATCATTTTGGAGGATTGGGGGGTGGTCACTACACTTCATATGTTAAGAATCATATTGACAATAAATGGTACTATTTTGATGACGCGAGAGTATCAGCTGCAGAACCCGAGCAGGCTATTAAGGGATCGGCATATCTATTATTTTACAGAAGAAGGTCCTCTACTCCATTAGGAGGAGAATACCTTCGTCAGATGATGACACAAGTGAGAGAACAGGAAGAGGTCCATAAAGAAATGGAGAATGAAATCCTTAGAGATTATGTCAAACTAAAAGAAATGCAGGATGCTATAACCGCTTATGAAGAGAAATATCAACAAGTGCAGGTTAGCAAGGCAGTTGAGAATACTGTGGATGAACAACAACTGGCATGTGATTCCGATAGAGAATTAGAAAACACTGGCATCGTTGAAGGAGACCCAGAATCTGGTCAGTCAGTCAATCAGATAGATAAAGACCAAAGTGAGCCCTCATCAATGGTATCTTCAGCAAATGGGGCCAAAAGGAGGAAAAAACAGCACAACAATCTGTTAATGAGTCGTCGTAAGCAGTACTTGGATTCGAAGGATCTTCAGAATTCCCCTGTTCTAGAGTATGCTGATGACTCCATCTTGGGGTCGCCGATATCTGATGACGACAGGTGCTCTTCTTACAGCTCTTCCGTTGGGGTGCCCAATAATAATAACGACAGCTCTTGTGGGTCACCTGAAAATCAGTGACTTTCCAGCATCGACATCACATCTTCATATTGAGGAATCGATTCCGCCGCTCCCCTTTTCTGAACTGTCAAAGATGATGCTGCTGTGGCAAATTTGATAGCCTTCTCAATTGGTTCTTTCTGTGCCAATTTCACTACCAATGCTCCGAGGAAAGTATCTCCAGCACCTGTGGTGTCTACGATCTTGGAAGGTTCTACTTGGAGAGAAGGGATGTACTGGCTCTCAATATCGGTCGCGTATACTGAGCCTCGGGATCCAAGAGTTATCACAACTAAACTAGATCCCGATTCTGGGTTTAATATTCTGTTCAATTCTTTCGCAAGAACTGTGTATCCGTGTACGAAATTTGAGTTGATCTTATCCTTGATCTCGCTGACTGAAAACGAGTTCAATTGTTTTACACAAGTCAGGGCTTCAACCTCGTTAACAACAAGAACATTCACACAGCTCCAAATCCTTTTGTCCAGCAAAATTTCCTCGTTGAATGGGGACGGGTTATAAGTAATGATGAGGTTTGGCCTATGACTTTTTATCCAGCTGATACAAGTAACAGGGTCAGGTTGTTCGTTTTGAAGAATAACAAATCCTGGGTAGTCTCGATCTTTTTCATCTTCAAAGACTGTTTCAAGCTCATGGTCGGTAAGAATTAGTTTTCCATTGGCTCCTGGGGTACAAAGAATTCTATTTTCTCCAGATTCTTGCTCCACAATAATCGTGGCAATTCCAGTACATACACCCTTCTCGGTTAAAACATGATCGGAGGACACTCTTTTATCTTCGAGGTACTGCTTCAGTTCCTTACCGAAGCTATCATCGCCAATTTTGCCTACCATTCTCACAGTCGTGTGAGAATTTGGTGCCAAAAGCTTTCCCGCTGATATGGCTTGGTTGAGTCCTTTTCCTCCATAGTGACACTCAAAGTGATTTGATAGTACAGTCTGTCCGGCCTCTGGCAACACGTAAGTGTATGTAACCATATCGTAGTTCAATGAACCTATAATTGTAATGGAATTCGACATTGTAGTGGCACTCAGTTGGTGAGAAAGATTAGAAGTGGTGTGAAATACTGTTACTGTACCTAGTTTGCGCGAACTTTGCTAGTAGGACGGGTATAAGCTGGATATTCATAAATTCGAATTTGTTAAGAACGAAAATTATTTCTAGCACTTACAAATGGAGCAAGAACAGCCAGAATTCATCCAGTTTACTCCCAATGTTTTCTCCCGAATTGCACCCGATATCTACCTGGAAAGAAATTTGAAAGAAGGGATCAGGCCGAATCTGAGAAAATACGAGGAGTTTAGGAGCGTTCAGGTTAATAATAAAGGGTTTGGAAGGTATGACGAGTCAAACCCTACCAAGTCATCCGTTCTAGGATCCTCTGTGGTCAAGGTTGGTAAGACCACAGTAATATGCGCTATAACAGGAGGAATCGTTTCTGACGACGATATCCTGAATCAGGCTACTACTTTCTCTAATCCGTTTGCTACTGTATATCCATTGGTGGAGATTGCAAGAGGTAGATCGGGTGCATGCACCGATGAAGAGATGATCTTAGCTCAAAAGTTATATGAAACGCTCAAAAGCTCAGGCATTATTCGCAAGTCAGCGCTAAAGATCAAGTATGGATATAAAGGTCGAACGAGTGATGAAAAAGTCGAAGTCGTATTTCCACCCAATGGTCCACAACCAGACGGAGCTAGTACTGACGATAATGATGAAGTGATGACAGATGGAAACACAGCAGAAACAATTCCCTTTCAAGATAAACAATACTCATTCGTTCTATATGCTAATTTGCAAGTTTTCTCGCGTACTGGACCTCCCTTTGACATTTGTTGGACAGCCTTAATAAAGGCTCTGAAGAATACCAAGCTACCATATACGTTCCTAGATGAAGACAGCACAGTTTCCAAAACAGTTAAGTCTCGGTCAGGGGCTAACGCTACAATTGAAAGATCTCAGTTGATTTGCGATCCGGTTCTGAATTATCCGATCAAACTAGAAGAGCATAAAATAGGTTATTCTTCAACTTTCGGATTGGTTACAATTCCAGATGGAGAGAAGTCCCAAGAATTTTTGCTGGCCGATATAGAAGGCGAATCAGAAGAGAGTGCATCTACATCACTCGTGCATGTGGTAGTAGCAGGAGATAAGTTAACTTCACTAACCATCCACGGGGGTTCAAAGGCTGGAGGAACTGGATCTCGCATAACCAAAGACTTTATCAAAAAATCGATAGATTTAGCACATCAGCGTTCATTACACCTATCCAGTATATAATAAATGCAACGATTGAATCATAAATATATGGGGTATCCTCTTTTTTGTTATCTTCCTCCTCTCTGCTCCTCTTTTCTCTAACTTTATATTCTTGATCGTTAAAAATCTTGTTCTTGGGCCAACACAAACTAGGCCTTGCGGGAGCGCAAATTTCTGGTCACAGGGGAGCTGGAACGAGAAGAAGCACCGGATGCCAACTGTTTGTCTTCCAAAAGAACATACTCGTTGACCTTGGCAGCAACACCACCTCTAACCTTTTTAACATATCTGGACTTTTTACCCTGTTTTCTGTAAACTTCAATATAGAAGGCAATGAAAAGCACCAAGTAGGACGACAGAATGGCACAACCAGACACTGCAGCCAACATAGTTCCAGCACAGTCACCACAGTATGGCAGAACGTCCTCGAAGTAGGTGTAGGCAAACTTCTGGTAACTGGCAAAATAAACAAATCCAAGATCCAAAACAAATTGCATAATTTGGAATCTAGTAACCCATTCCTTCCACCATACACGAATACCTCTCGAAGCCAAAAAGTAGTACCAGTACATGACAACGTGAACACCCAGATTCAGGGAGATTGGGACCCAAGAGATGGAAGTGACACCAACCAACTGGGTGTAACAAAGTAAAGCAGTGGCACCGTGGTGATAGGTGTGTAAAAATGTCAACTTTTTCTGTTTGACAACCAAAAAGAATGTGTCAATAAACTCTACGAACTTGATCAGATAATTCAGATAGTACAAAGTGACAAGTTCTTGAGTCCAGGCCTTAGTGTTGCAAATAGCGTAGAAAAGTCCATGGTGGTAAATGATAGGAACAAGCTGTTCAACCATCAGAGTTAACAACAATAAAGAAGCAGAAGTTAAAAACAGGTTGTGGGCAGAAAACAACGTATTCAAAACTAGGGGCTTTAGCTCCAGCTTCTTGATAAAATAGTAGCCACCAAACACAATAAAGTAGTAAGCAGCAATACTGTACAATACAGGTTCCAGAGTGGATAAAGGCAACTTTCCAGCCACGAACTCAAACTCGGAGGGAATAAAAGCTCCGTGAGTGGCTTTAGCTGCAAAAGAATCGAAAATAGGCCATAGTTCGATGCCAAAGGGCTTATCAAATGAGAGAATAGACATCTTTATAGTGAGTATACTAAAAGGAAAGAATGGTACTTGGCTTGTTGTTGTTGTCGGGAGGGGAAAACACGATGATTAAATTTCTCGGGAACGTCCCACGCAGATAATGTTCTGTTCTTCCCTTCCACATGCGTTTGAGCAGGCGGACTCAAAAATCCTGCATCAATATGTGGTGTAAAGGTGTACTGGTCCGATTTGGTAGATCCAGATTATCTAATAGTGCTATTTCATTATCTGAGGTCTATTCTACCTACGATAGTATAAAGGAAGAGCCTTACAGAAAAAAAGAATCTTTAGCTGGCAACAAATAGTTTCAGAACCAAGAATAATGAGAGTGCTCAAACATATCCTTTCTCTCTGCGCAATGGCTGTCAGTTCCGGCCTTGTTAAAGCTGAAATGCAAGATGATACAACCGTTGGTTTCAATGTTACGAGACAATGGCAAACGGATGATACGGCCCAACAAACATATCAGTCAATCTTGACTGAAGATCAAAAAATTCACATCAAATCTTTATTTGGAGATGAGATTTTCGCAAGATCTGTGCTTCCACTGAAAGAGCTAACTGAGGTACCTCAATCGACCAAGCTAAGTGAAATATGGAGATGGCTCGTAAATAAAAAAAAAGGCCCAGTTGTTTTTGAAAAGCAATTAATGTTCAAAGACAGTATCGTATTCATGCCAGATGGGAGCTCAGCTCCAGTGGATCTCCAAAGTATTCAGGAGGTGCGAGACTTCTTCGAAGATGAATTGAACAAAGTCCTAAGGTATTGCATGTTCCGGAGGCAAACAGAATACGACATTCTGGAAGCCAAAGAAATTGTGGAAACCACAATATCCCCATGTACCAAATACCAATATGGTAGATTCTTTCATAGAGAGCAATATGCTGTTGGAAGATTGGAGATGTATGAAGATGCCGTAGTACCTTCAACATATGATTCCACAATCATACAAGAGCTTATTCAAGACCAATTCCAGTTGTCTCCAAGATTGTCTTCTTCAAAAAAAATCAAGGTTAAATGTCCTATCACACCTCAAACTCCATTTGGATCGTCCACGACGGTAATTAAGCGAGTTGTGGCAATTGTACGGAAAAAATCAGTATACTTCAATAACTGCGACTTGTTCCCTCGCATTGAAGAAGATTGGACTCAACCTCGTAAACTATTTTTCACATTCGACGAAAATGATGTGCAACTCACCTGTCAAACAAGCGAAGATGATTCAATATGCGGAAAAGACAGTAATCCCTTCTTGGATAATACAATGCGCACGCAGCATAGACTGTAAACATAGCAATAAAGTTCAATCATTTAATAAATTCATAATTGAAGGTACCTTTGAATGTGGAATAGTCTCTTCAGCTTCCTGTACTTGCTTCTTTTGGTCAACATTACCTGTGTAAAACGTACTAATGTGTGGCAAATCATAAGCTGGAGTCTCATTTTCTGGGCTCTCCACCTTTGGAGTAGTTATTTCTACTTGTTCCGGTGTCTTCGTATTCTCTATAGTCTCCAGATTATCGGTGGCAGATTGGTCTTCATCCTCCTTCTTAGTATCCTCTCTCATCTTTTTCTGATAAAAGTTTTTCACCATGGTGGAAGATTTGCTTTTCATTATAGATGATATCTTATCCCATTTCTCGCCGTGTTCTCCAAACAAGACTTTGAACATCTTTACTTCTTGAACACTCCAATAGCTTGATAGATGTGGCTTTTTCCTCTGAAGTTCTTCTGAAGTAGCTGTTTGGTCTTGTGCTCGGTTACCACGAGGCTTCTTAGTATCTGAGCCATTCAACGATGCAGATGATGACATTCTTTTGCGCTTCATAGGCTCAGGTGTTAACTTGACATCGGTATCTTCTTGGAAGGTCTTCGGTTTCTTTTCAAGCACAACTTTGCTTCGACGAGGAGGTTTGCCTCTTCCTTTTTTCCTACTAGCTAATACTTGTTTGAAATTAGTTTTGGTTTTCTTTGTTCGGTAATAATGTAAAACACATTCTTCAGGGGTTCGTAAACCACCCAAAGCAGCAGATATACGTCCAAATTTCTTAGGATGGTGAATATAAGCTTCGACAAACATTTCATGCTCCTTTTCGGTAAAAGTATCAATAGGGTCTGTCTTTATTCTCTGGGCCCAACAATCTTTATCTGTTATGAGATTATTTGTATTTATGAACCGTAATGTTTCCCTTTCAATTGGATCCAGTATCATCTCGGGTATCACTGCAGCACCTTTTTGAGCTACATATAAGGGATCTTTTTCTTTTTCTCTCTCCAGACTTTCCAGAATCTCTTGGAACTCGGCCTCTGTGCCAACAAAGTCTCCATGACGGGATCTTCTTGAGGGTTTCAACTCTTTTGATGTATCTGATTCTTCTTCCCTTTGTATAGGAGAAGCAACTTGTCTAGCATGGATTCTATTGAGCTGTTCGTCCATCTTATGGCGTCTTTGGCGCCATTGCCTGGCCCTTGAAAAGAACTCCTCAGTTAATCTAGCTCGTTTTCGCAGGATTGATTTGTCTTTAGTTTGTAAAAACTTTTCAATAGTTGGACTGAGTACGTTAATGTGAAGTAACAAGTTGTCGACAAAAAAGGGATATTCGGTAAAGCTTTTAACCTTTTTATCGTTCAAGTACCATTGATTCTCTAAAACCTTGGCTTTCGGTCTTGTTTGTAAGCTCCAGAATTTATCTTCTAATCTATTCATTGGGAATATGCATCCCTCGATTTTGGGTGCTCGGTATGGTATTTCAGGTTGTGTTTCAGGTTCTTTGTTTATGTTGGTATTTTCGATGTTGATGTTGGTTTCCGATTCAGATGTCATAGTTTCAGGCTTGGGCTCGAGAGTCTTTGTTAGGGCAGAGGTAATATCCGCCGCCTGAGTAGTATTTATTTGGTCCAAAGGAGTCTCTTGAGAAATATGCTCGGGTGGTCTAATTAACTGTTTTTCTTTGGTGGTATCTGTTTGTGGGATTTCAGGTTTAGCATCAGGGTTCATTTCAAGTTTAGCCTGTCGCAAAATAGGATTCTCAATCATTGCCTTCTCATCAATTTTGACCGATTCTTCTGCACCCTTCGAAATGGGCATCTTCTCTTCAGAATTCTCTATTGGTCTGGTCTTCTCTAATGAAAGTTTCTCGTTCACTTCCTCTGTTGTGGGCATCACTGTTTTTTCTTGTTCCTCTTTTATCGCCTCTTTCCTAGCAACTTTCGATTCTTCTCTGGTCTCAAGTTCAGAGGCGCTTGCAAATGATGGACGAGTAGAAAGTCTCGGTGTAGAGACTTCAGATGATATGGGTGACTCCAGATTCTTGTTTGTTAGTGTGTTTAATTTGCCCGAGTAAGGTCCATAACTTGCGCTGTCTGATGACCTGTTATTTCTTTCAGCATAAGAAGATTGTGGCTTCTTCAGTGGACCATATCCAGAATCCTCATTATAATATCTAGAAGATGAAGGCACTGATGAAGATACTCTCTCACTAGAGCCAGCTCTGTTATTCCAGTAGGGCCTACTGTCTCGATAATCCCTTATCATTGGTTGTTGTCTGTATCTGGAGTCCTTGGGTATGCGATCATTAGCCCGGGGTTTATAAGAATCCCCAATAGACCTCCTCTCTGGTAAGGGTTCTCTGTATCTGTTATTATATGACCCGTAGTAACCATTGTTGTAACCAGAGTACCCTTGGCTTGAACCGTTGCTGGTGGGTCTGAAGTCCTTCTTGGAGGAGTAATATCCATTGCTGCCACTTCCTCTGTGATATCCGTGACTGTCCCTTTCTACGTAACTAGAACCAGAATGCTTTCTGGGCCCATTAGAACTGAGTGGCTCACTTTCATATTTTCGCCTGTAATCACGAGGTGGGTTGTTGTTCCCCCGGTTGGAATCCAGCGGAGGCATTTGAGAAGAAACAATATCTGAAAGGTGCTTCAACTGATAGCAAATTCAGGTTGCTTGTGAAGTAGATAAAAAAACTTCTCCTTGGTGTTCAAAACGGGGATACAGGTCAAATTTTAAGGTTGGTTGGTTGTTACAAAAGACCATTGAAACAGAGAAATAGGGTTACCCGGTCTTGATAGGATATTCTCCTGAGGGATGAATGTGGGATCAACATCCGTACCAGGTTCGAGGCTGTATTGAGGAAGGTTGATGGTATACGTTTAGTATTGCCTATTGCTGTCTATCTATTCATTATCTTCTCCAAAAGAGGCAAATTCTGGATACTGGATCGGATCTCATGCTCTGCAGTTATACAGGCGACTTTTGAATTTCCAACATTAGATAATTTAGAAGAATTGTTCCCCATGGAGATCACTCCATGACTTTCTAACATCGATAGGATGTCAATAAACTCAGTCTTCTTCAACGACCCAGTCAGTGGATCAAAGTCAATTTTCGTTTTGTAGAACTCGTATAAAGAGTTAATCGTTATGCTTTTGTTGCCAGAACATTTGCTCAGAGCACATAGAATAGTTTTCTGCTGAATGTTTAGTTTGGCCAGAAATTGCTTACCTTTTCCCAAGTTAGTAGCGTTAAAGGCTTTGGCTATGTCCGCTACTGTTATTGGGGTAATCTCATGCAGTTGGAGGGTGGAAAACTCGATGGGGTCCATCTTTCTTTTTGCTGAAGCCTCTGCCAATTCTATGGATTGGTAGAGGACATCGAAGGCTTTTCTCAAATCACCTGTGCTTGAAGAGGCCTTACGTGCACATAATTGCAATGCAGCAGGATGTATAATCTGGTTTGTGTTTCTGTGAGGTAGAGATTGTATCTTTTTGGTGATAATCGTCTTTATCTGGTCGCCATTATATGGGTGAAATTGTAATAAGTTTGGACTTATACCATTGGTCTTCAACCTGGGTATAAATCTGTCAGTCAGGTCCAACGCGTTTGCTATGCCTATTAGAATCACCCTGGGACCACCTGTGCCCGTTAAATGAGAAGCCCAAGAGAAGAGTTGAAATAAGACCCGTTGGTTCTTAGCGATCAAGTTATCCAGTTCATCTAGAACAATGATATGCATATCGGCAACATCTTCATCACTCAGGATCTTCTCAAGTTGGTCAGATGAACATTTACTGTCATGGAAAATGTTGCAACTTTGAATTTGTCTGTAAATGCTGTGGTATATCTCATCTGGTCTGTTGATGGTCATGCAGTTTATTTTGGAAACAGAAAGCAATCTGCTGATGGATTGCCCGTTCTTTTCTGTTTGATACGTGTTGAGAGTTCCGGATCTCTTTGGGAACAGATAGGCTAGCACGGCATTGAGTTGAGCTGTCTTGCCCGTTCCTGGAGGTCCAGAGATATACAATGAATTGCTTTCCAAGTCCGCAAGGCCTTTCTCCAGGAAGCTCTTTAAAATATTAGCCTCTTTTGATCTGCCATGGAGAGAATACCCGTCTGTGTCGATGTCTGGTGAGGATCCCCTTTGAAAAGCAGTTTTGACCTGTGAGTAGACAGTACTGGATCGCTCTTGGGTCTTCATTCTCTTTGGCGTAGGAAGACCATTGATCTCAGTGAGAATACGCTTCTTCTGGGGCGTCACTGGAGGACTATTCATGATGGGATGAAAATTGAGCGGTAAGAGTAGGAAAGAAGGTGAATATAATACAAGCCCTTGCTCTTTCTAACCTTAAAGGAACACGGTAGAAAAAAGATTAAGTAGCAGACCGCGTTCCATCGTACTTGAAAATTCCAAAAGAGGAAATTATTCAGATCTTTTTCAATTAAACTCGAATAGTAATTACCTAATCATCATCTGGATTGAGAGTTCAAGATTTGTACTCCACAATTCCAGCTGTTCAGTCCACTCAACTCTCAAATAATGCTACATTTGCGTTTCTTTCTGTCCGGTATTATCGCCAATCCATCTTGATCGTATTCAACAAGTTCTTCCTGAGAGTTTCCCGATGTTGAGCTAACATCCTTACCTCTTATAAACATGCTGGCCCGCTTGGCCCTACTGAGCCGTTTGCTACTCCTGTTGTGATCGTTATCACCTCTGGCTTTGGGCCTGTTGTTACCCAAACAGTACGACACAGCAGCATCAAAAACAACATTGACGTTGGAAACCTCTTTAGCAGAACATTCGATGTTCATAACCGCCCCCATTTGCCTCGCCAACTGTGAGGAATCCTGGGGAGATACAAAGTGCGGCTGACTCTTCTGATGACGCCGCATATCAGATTTGGTACCTACCAAGATGATCGGTGTGTTTGGACAAAAATGTGCCACTTCTGGGTACCATTTGTCCGCTACGTTGTGAAAGGTGGATAGATTGTCTATGCTGTAGCACAGCAAGACCACGTCAACATCGGAATAACTCAGTGGTCTCAATCTGTCGTATTCTTCTTGCCCTGCAGTATCCCACAGAGTAACGGCAGCTATCTGGCCAGTCGGGGTCACCAATGTGATAACCACGTTTTCTATGATTGTAGGGACATATGCCTCGGGAAACGTCCCTGTGGCAAAGACATTGAGGAGACAAGTCTTCCCACATCCACCATCTCCCACTATTACAACCTTGACTGGAATTGGTTTGGGAGATCGCGCTATCCGGATAGTCGATTGCGTAGAAGGATCAAATCTGTCGAACTTGATCAACTGGAAATTCTCAAGTTGCTCCACAGCATTAGACGACATTGAAAATTGAGAGAATGTGTTTAGGTTTATGCTGATGACAATGTTTATCTGGTGTGCTATTCTTGGAAAAGGGCAAAAAAAGATCGCGGCAACACCGGCGCCTGGGTGGAACTCGCAAGGGGAGCCCACGGCCCAGGTCGCGACTTTCCCTCTACTGGTGTGATGTGATGTTTATTATCAAATACTGTATACAAAACATCACCTTGATCTCTTTGTCAGTGTGCCTCTAATGCAAGTGAGAGCACACAACATCCCACAAACTCATCTAGAGACATTACCTGTTCCGGTTGCCAAAGATCTCTCTCATACCAGCTCTGTTGATGCCGGGTGTCGCCCATCTGGGTACTACCGCTCCCGGTTGTCCCCCGTGCGATTTGCTTCCCGTCAACTGATACTGTCCCTAGTCGAGAAAGAGACTGAACCCTTAGGAAGATGGCAGGCAAAAGTTAGGACCCCTCTATTGGATACGTATTTCTCTCTTACGGCAACGCTTGGAAGTCACACCTTTTATGTGTTAATGCTGCCCATACCTGTCTGGTTTGGCTACTTCAAGTTGGCTCGGGATTTGGTATTCATATTGGGATTCGGTATATATTTTTCAGGTCTATTGAAAGATTACTTATGTCTACCAAGACCCAGGTCCCCTCCGCTACATCGAATCACACGCAGCCATTATACTGCTCAAGAATACGGCTGTCCGTCTAGCCACAGCGCCAATGCCATTTCTGTAACTCTAACGTTGGCTACATACTGGTACCATTATAGTGACACTCACAGCAAACTGTTTAATGCCATCAGCATTATATTTAGCATGATTTACTTCGTCTCATTGGTCCTGGGGAGGTTGTATTGTGGTATGCACGGTTTTGTTGATGTCGGCTCGGGACTCTTGATTGGCATATCATGTTTTCTGATAAGGCATTTGACTTCTGATATATGGGATCACATAGTCTTTGAAACAGGCTGGTTTAGTCCGGTTTTGGTGTTAGTATTTTACTACTCCCTTATCTATTTCCATGTTGAACCTATAGATGATTGCCCATGCTTTGAAGATAGTGTTGCCTTCGTGGGAGTTTTAACGGGAATGGAATTGGGACAATGGGCATTGTTTCAGAGTTCAAAAGCAATTACACTTGAAGATTTTGATTTCCGATACAAGGTGATCGTCCCCTTCAGCTGGACTCATTTAGGCCCGTTTTTCACCCTGGCTCGGTTAGTTGTAGGTGTTTCCACAATTGTCATCTGGAAATCGATATCTAAGCCGCTTCTCACGCGGCTGTTGTCTCCTATCACGCCGCAGCGCATTTCACACCATTGCAAAGCATTACAATCCCGAACACACGTGTATATTTTCGTTCGGTTAGCTGTGTATGCTGGAATTTCCACACTCACAGTTTGGATGAACGCATTGTTCACCCTTTTTGGACTGGACTCTTCTCTATCTGGCCCTCTAGATAAATATACTTGAGAAATAATTGTACAACTTATCTATCAGTGATTTGTCACGTGAGACTGGACTTTCCGCAGTCACAGAGCATTGCTCTAAATGGATTCGAGCCTTTGGGAGGCACCTTCTAGCATCCACACGGAAGTATGCGCGCACCTAGTCGTCGCGAATTGCTAACACCTAAACACCACAATTCTTCGAGCTTGCAAATCGTCTGAAAAATTTAACCCATCTTCAACCTGTTAGCTTCAACTACAACTATACAAAATGGAAAACGACAACGGTGAATTGGTATGTATCCAGGACTATTTGAGGAATGGTGATGTGTAGCTTCGAAAGAAGCTCAGGCGATCTGTGGACGATGTGCAGATAATCTGTAGCTTCAGTGAAGGTATGCGACCATTTGCATTGTTAGTTGGTCAAGCCCAAAATACTAACATCTCAAGGTTGAACTTTACGTTCCCCGCAAGTGCTCTGCCACCAACAGAATTATCAAGGCTAAGGACCACGCCTCCGTTCAAATTAACATTGCTAACGTTGATGAGGAAGGACGTGCCATCAGAGGAGACAACACCACTTTCGCTCTCTCCGGTTACGTTAGATCCAGAGGTGAGGCTGACGACTCTTTGAACAGATTGGCTCAACAAGCGGGTCTTTTGAAGAACGTCTGGTCCTACTCCCGTTAAGCAGTTAAAAACATGTTTTTGTACCTTTAATTTAGCCCGTCAACATTCTTACTGTATTAAACCTGGATGCGTAGTGCATTCACCGTAGTATTTGCTCGCTCCCTCCTGGCTTCTGGGGGGTTCGTCAACCTCCTCCCCAACCTCTCCCCAACCCCTTTGCGCCCACGCGCCTCCTTCGAGATTAGAGATTGTGGAACCTTGCTCAAAATCACCTAGTCGGTACACGACCTCCCCAAAAAAATTTTCCTTGCCTTGTTGCAAGGCGCTCAAAAATCAAAAGTTTTTCTACAACTTTTGTTCCCAACAAATCACCTTTTTACTTACCCATTATGTCTGAAGGTATTATTGAAATCGACACTAACTTAATCGAGACCAACTATGACCAGGTTGTCAGCACCTTCGATGAGCTGAACCTGAAAGAGCAAATCTTGAGAGCCGTCTTTGCTTACGGTTACGAGTTCCCATCTGCCATTCAATCCCGTGCCATTTTGCCAATTGTTGCTGGCCGTGATGTCTTGGCCCAAGCCCAGTCCGGTACCGGTAAGACTGCCACCTTTGCCATCTCCGCTTTGCAGAGATTGGACGAGAAGCTGAAGGCTGCCCAAGTTTTGATCTTGGCCCCAACCAGAGAGTTGGCCCTGCAGATCAAGAAGGTTGTTTTGGCCCTTGGTATGCACTTGAACATCTCCGTTCACGCATGTATCGGTGGTGTTGACCCAGCTTTGGATGTCAAGGCCTTCAACTCCGGTGTTCAAATCGTCGTTGGTACCCCAGGTAGAGTCCAAGACATGATTGAGCGTGGAGCTTTCAGAACTGAGAACGTCAAGATGGTCATTTTGGATGAGGCCGATGAGATGTTGTCCACTGGATTCAAGGAGCAAATCTACACCTTGTTCACATTGTTACCATCCACTACACAGGTTGTTCTTCTATCCGCCACCATGCCTCAAGAGGTTTTGGAGGTTACCACCAAGTTCATGAACAACCCTATTCGTATCTTGGTCAAGAAGGACCAATTGACTTTGGAAGGTATTAAGCAATTCTACGTCGACGTCGGTGAAGAACAATACAAGTTCGACTGTCTGTGTGATCTGTACGACTCCATCTCCGTCACCCAGGCCGTTATCTTCTGTAACACCAGACGAAAGGTCGAGGAGTTGACTGAGCGTTTGACCGCCCAGAAGTTCACCGTCTCTGCTATCCACTCTGAGCTGTCACAATCCGAGAGAGACACCATCATGCAAGAGTTCAGAACCGGTTCTTCTAGAATCTTAATCTCCACCGACTTGCTGGCCAGAGGTATCGACGTCCAACAAGTCTCATTGGTTATCAACTACGACTTACCATCTAACAAGGAAAACTACATCCACAGAATCGGTAGAGGTGGTCGTTTCGGTAGAAAGGGTGTTGCTATCAACTTCGTCACCAGCAAGGACGTTGAGATGATGAAGGAGATTGAGAAGTTCTATTCTACCCAAATCGACGAGTTGCCATCTTCCATCACTGACTTGTTTGAGACTGAGGAAGTTAATGAGTCTTAGATTCTTGTCTTTTAAAAATTTTCCAATGCAATGATATTATGTCTTGCTACGTGTCTCTTATTTTGTTATATACTTAGTCAAAGTAATAAACTTTTATCTTACCGTTCTCCAGCCCGCTGGCAAACCGAGTATCACCGAGTGAAACACAAGATACGCTTGAGTCGTTACTACCGAATGTATGCATACATTTTCCACTTTGTAAGTCCCATACCTTGATTGTCCTGTCATGGGCCCCACTTACGATTCTGAAAGTATCAGCAGCGATCGACCACACCCCCTCGATATGGCCAAACTGGGTTCTTACACATTTTCCCGTCTTGACGTTCCAAAGTTTGATGGTAGTATCCAATGATGACGTTAGAATATGCGTAGGATAGTTTTTCTCCTCTTCTGTCTCTGGGGTGGCTGTATCCTGGGCTTCTCTTGTTTCGTCTGCGACGTTATCCTTCTCTAAATCTTCAACGATCTCATACTTGATATTCAAAGGGATTACACATTGAACCTGGCCAACATGCCCCTTATTCTCTTCTCCGCCAAAAACCTTGATACATGAGTTTGTCTTCAAATCCCACATTCTTATTGTGGTATCGTCAGAAGCACTGAAACAAGTCATGGACTTTGGATGAATCTTGACAGAATTGACCCAGTCAGTGTGTCCACGAAGTGTGTAACATGTCCTTGTTTCAACGTGCCACACTTTAACAGTTTGATCTGCCGAGCCTGAAACTATAGTCTTTCCAATAAAATCTAAAGACACAACATGGTTATTGTGGCCATGGTATGTGGAGATGCATTCGCCTGTATGATAATTGAAAACCTTGATCGTTCCATCCAAACCTCCGGTGATCAACTTTTGGTCATCAAATGCCAAAGTGCGTACACCTCTGGTGTGGCCGCCTAAAGACCGTATTAACGCACCAGTTTCCAGATTCCAAATTTTGATAGTAGAGTCATAAGACCCAGTCATTAGTATTTTGTAGCCCAGTTGCATGCATGTTACGCCATCCGTGTGGCCTTCAATGGTTCTTACTTTGTATACACCCTTTCTCCAATTCCTTTCAACCTTGTAACGTTCACTGTAGACTACTTTCCATGGTCGCGTTTTCCTGGCAGCGGGGACGACTTCTTTACAAGTGGTAGTAGTGGTATTTGTGTTCTTTGATGCATTGTTGGTATTGTTGTCCTTAACGTCAATAGCAGCGGTATGTGGAATTTCTTTAGGGACCTCGTCGGGAATGTGTCTGGCTCGCTTCATGGCCAATAGAGGTAATCCCCAACCGCATTGAGGACATTTACGATCAATGTGTTGTTCACACATATAGTGCCAAACTCGATCGTCGTCCGCCAGTCTCTTCCATTTCCTGGACACCTGTGCCGCATTGCATAGTGAAGCACAGTCTAAGTAACATAAAATCTTGAGCGATAACTCGGTAGGTAAAGTTGATATGAAGTCCAGTCTGATCAGAGATTTAACCTCTTCTGAGATCATCGACAATTGAGGGAAACAACACTGCGACAACAACCCACGGAGAATCAAAGACCTGTGTTGATACGGCGCAGCAGAGAAGATTGACCATACATGCGTAATTGCTTCCCTATCTCTGGGGGGAATCTTCTCCATTGCATCTTGGATTTCATCCATCTTACATTGATCAGTGTTCTTGTTACACGTTACATCTGGGTTATGCCTGTAACAGTACTTGTGGAAATTATCTCTGGGGATCATGGATTGGTCAACAACATGGTGGGTCAGAAAATTAGTAACGTTGTTGTTCTTATCTGTGTTGCTTGATAACTTCTTCCCGTCGGCTTTTGGATCAGTATTCTGCTCCAAACCATTTTTGTCATCTAATTGACCAGCCATCCGAAACACAACCTTGTCGTCTAATCTCGGTCTCTTCGTACACCTCTCGGTGTCTTCGCTGACACTCATCGTATGAACTGGAGTAGTAGACAAGGAAAAACGGGGCGGATTACGTAGAGTTCTACCTATATAATGGCAGTTCACATCTTACTTGACTGTGGCTCGCCCAGTTCGAGAATTGAGTGGTACAGGATTTTTTCCATTCGCCAGAATCAACCGACCCGACTTAGGGACAAAAACGAGACACCACTCTAGAGTAGTATGCAATCGCGGATACTGCCTAAAGCAGTGAGGAGATACGCTAGACGCATTGATGTGCCTTGACTAGATACGGGTGAGAATCCAATTGGTAGAATGGCGAACTGGCTCTAGAGGTGGCTGTACTCCGGAAAATTGCCGAAAACTTTAAATCCAACCATTTCAGAACCACGCTTCTTCCGGAAAAAAAGGAGACACCGTTATGGCATGCCAAAAGTTTGCCAATTGTTGATAATATGGCGTAACCTCCACCCACCGGAGTCTGAAATATGCAGCACCCACAGCATTTCGCGTTTCCTATCCAAAAATCTACTGGCACGTGACTAAGTCACATGGTAAATCACGTTGAGAATTATTATTCGCAGGAAAGAGAAATTTTATAACCAAAAAAAAATTCTAGATATTCAGATTCTCTGTATATACCAAAAACTCCTTAGCAGCTAAAGAAAGACGGAAAGGATTTTCCGCTTGATGCACTTTTTGAGAAGATCTGTGTCTATTATTAACGTCCGTTTTCAAAGTTCATTTTTGGGATCAATTTACACAATGTCAGCGGCTTCACTTGATCCCGTCAGTTTACCCCAGAAGAGACCGTTAGGTCGCACAGAGTCTACAAAACCCCCCAAGAAAATCAAGAGAAAGTACAACAAGAAGAAGAATGTAGATCCAACGTCGCCTGGGGGAGTTTTGAGATTTGAGATTGATCATCTTTGCAAAGAGCATGGTTTATCCCTAGCTGACATCTCCAATCCCATGGATGTTATCTTGAATGATAACTCGATCCAGCAAAAGTATCATAGAATTGTTGATGAGGTGAACGTCTTATCGTTAACCTCAAACGGTGACGGTATAGCGCTCATTAATGGGCCTGCGGAAACAAACACCAAGAAGCAAGTCGCTATTGTGCCATTTGGACTGCCTGGAGATGTAGTTTCCATCAAAGTTTTTAAATCTCATCCTTTACATGTTGAGTGTGATCTTCTCAAAATAGTGACACCATCAAGTATGAGGAATGACTCCCTTGTTGATTGTAAGTACTTCGGGGTATGTTCGGGGTGTCAGTATCAGCCGATAGAGTATGCCCAACAGTTGCTACTGAAAAGAGATACTATCGTCAATGCATACAAATTCTTTGCTCCTATATTGACGGCGAGTGGAAAATTGCCTGAGATGGGGTCTACCGTACCTTCTCCTCTGCAATATAGCTACAGGACCAAACTGACCCCCCATTTTGAAATTCCAAGACGTAAAAATGAGGATTTTCAAAGACCTTCATTTGGTTTCGGAAGTAAAGGTCGTCCTAAGTTTAGACCTGAAATTGTGGATGTAAACTCATCTATTGTGGATATCGAAGAATGTCTTATTGGTACCAGCATCATCAACACCGGACTTAGTAATGAGAGGAAAAGGTTCGGATCCACCTACAATAATTACAAAAGAGGTGCCACTATTCTTCTGAGAGAAAATACAACTCCTGTTACGGATCCACCAGTAGAGACAGGTGAAGGATCAAGGGATGACACTGGCGAAATTTCAAAAGTTAAAGTGGAACTACCTGATGGTTCGAAGCAGTTGAAAACCTGTGTTACCGAACCTCGTCAGATTGTCACAGAAATTATCAATGGAAACAAATTCCAATTCTCTGCGGGAGAGTTTTTCCAAAATAACAATTCTATTCTTCCGGATATCATCAAGTACGTGCAGGATAACCTGAAGCTAGATCCCAATGGTGAAAACTACTTAGTTGATGCGTACTGTGGGTCAGGACTTTTCAGCATATCGTGTGCCGGCTCAGTTAAAAAGGTTATTGGAGTGGAAATCAGTGCTGATAGCGTCAAGTTTGCCACACATAATGCTGAGTTGAATAATATTGAAAACTGTGAATTTATCACTGGAAAAGCTGAAAAAATCTTTGCAGATATTCAACTTCCCAGGGACCAAACTTCGATTATTTTAGACCCTCCAAGAAAGGGATGTGATGATATTTTTCTAACTCAGTTGTCGGAGTTCAAACCCAAGAAGATCATCTACATATCTTGTAATGTCCACTCACAGGCAAGGGACTTGGAATATTTCATTAACAATACCTCCAATGGATCCCAATACAGGATTGATAGTATCAGAGGGTTCGATTTTTTTCCTCAAACCCACCACGTTGAAGGAGTGGCCGTTCTTTCGTTGATATAATAAATAGAGTAAGGCATTAAATGGTTGGGCGTGGTTCTGTAGAGATTGTGTCTAGAATTGTACATGGAAGAAACCTCTAAAAAAAATACAGGGGCGAGCTGGGAATTGAACCCAGGGCCTCTCGCACCCAAAGCGAGAATCATACCACTAGACCACACGCCCTGATATTGTAAGCAGAGTTTTCAGAAGTTCTATCACATTAAAGTTTAAGAGATTTATAGCAACTCATCTTCAAGAACATGCCCCGTTATTTAGTATTTATATGGCTAGCTGATGCTGATAAACTCACTTAGCATTCTTATCAAAATTTGAATATCTTTTTCAGAAGTCATTGCTCCAAAACTTATTCTAACGACACCTCTGTGTCTTTTTTCAGCGTTGCCAACAATATCATTTTCATCACCACATATAAAGTTACAAACTTGAGCTTCGTTTAGGATTTGGGCATCCTTTGAACCCAAGTGTTGAATTAATCCACCGTAGTTGCACATGGCTCCCACTCTCAAACATATATTGTTTTTGAACGCGGCCTTCTCAACTTTGGTATAGCCAATTGGTTCGCCCCAGCTGTCAAACAAGTTGAACGCAATGATAGGACCATGTAGGTTAGAATCGCCATAAGTCTCACTTCCATAGAATCTCACCAAGGAAACACCGTTGTTGTGAACGAGGTTTCTCATCTTAGCGTACGCTTCACCTGCAATGTAGTTGACATGGTCTGAAATATTAAAGAAACTTCCATACAGAGACAGGAAAGCTTTATAGGAAGATACCAAAGCGGCTAAAGTATGAATTGGTAGAGTGCCCTCTTCTAAAATTGAGTGTAATTCCAGATTTCTTTTGGCATAATCAGAGTATAGAGCCACCTGTTCTACGGTACCACCTGAGAAGTATTTCTTTCCACTAAAAACGTAGTTGCCAGCTGATTTCTTACAGACCAATGCCCCGATGTCTGGGTAACCTAGCACCTTGTAAAGCGATAACACAACAAAATCAGGTCTGGCGAGGGAATTAAGACTTCTCAAAGAAGGTGGTTTTGATGTAGATAAGGAAGCGGCATCAAGTAAAGTGTAAACTTTACTGCTTATTGATTTGAAGAGCAAATTGTACTGCGAAATTGGAAACCTCTCACCAGTGAAATTGGATTGTCCAGTCCATGATACTAATACTGGACGTTGTGGTACTTCTAAGGAATATTCCTCTACTACTGAATAAGGGTCCTTGAAACATTTGAAATGTTTGGCAACAGTTCTAGGTCCAATTAGGGAAGTATGGGAGTCAATACTATAGATGTAGTCAAAATCTTCAAAGGTGTCTTTGAAGCCTTCTACTACCAACTTCACTCCTTGGGAAGCATTGGAAACAAATATGACATCATATTCATCAGGGTCAGCGTCCAGCAGTGAATACACTACATTTCTTGCTTCTTGAACGATATGGGTACTTGTCTGTGAGCATTGAGAGATGGAATGAGGATTACCCATGCACGATCCAGACAATAATTGCACTGTGTTTCGGAGAGACAATAGAGGATAAAGGGTAGTTCCTGCGTGGTCCAGGTAGGTCAAGTCTCTCAAATAAGGGTACTGGGACCGTCTGATTCGATCAAGCTTGGGCTGGTAGGTCTTATTAGCGTCATCTGGCTTTAGAGTGGAAGGTAACTTGTCCAGCTGGACTTTAGGGTAAGGAATGACTGAGAGTGCTTTTCCGAGAGAAACAGTTACCATTGGCGGTAAGAAAATGAGATGACAAGAAGGAAGAAGTCGTCCAAGAAGAAGGTAAGGGGAACAAACAAATTGAACAAGTCAAATTTAAGGATGGTACAAATGAATAGGGTGGAGGAGATGAGATGTGAGGGCGGGTTAATTTTTTCGGGAGGAAAAAGAAACGCGAGACACGTTTGGCATCCAGATGACAGCGAGTTGGCGATAAATCTCTAACAGTCGTTTCGTCCATCTTTACTTACCGTTCAAACACAGCTGAGCCGACCTAATGCCCGCTGATACTACTGAGGTCGTATGTGATGATTGTCACACCGTATTCCATATTCGGACCGCAAGATCTTACTCGGGCTCCAGTTTGGGAGGCTCCACTTCAACGCTAAAGACACCGAGAATCAAGGTGATTGGCACGGGAGGAACTATTGCTTCGAAGGGAGAGAGCGGGTCGCAGACAGCTGGATACCATGTAGATTTAACTATAGAGGATTTGTTGAGCTCCATTCCGGATTTGTCGAATGTATGTGAATTAGAGTACGAACAAATCCTGAATGTTGACTCCAAAGAGTTTGGCGAGAAGGAATTATTGATGTTGCACGAAGCCGTTAGTCGAAGCATAAGTGACGACATGTTTGATGGGGTAGTCATCACCCACGGTACAGATACCATGGAGGAGACTGCATTCCTGCTTCAATTGACAGTCAACACTTCCAAACCTATTGTAATGGCTGGGTCAATGAGGCCCTCCACCGCCATCTCTGCAGATGGGCCTATGAACTTGTACCAGGCAATTTGTGTTGCCTGCAATAAAGAGAGTTGGAATAGAGGAGTACTCATAGCGCTAAACGATCAGATTGGATCGGGATTCTACATCACCAAGTCTAACGCTAACTCTCTAGACACATTCAAAAGTGTGATTCAAGGATACTTGGGCAATATTGTCAACAACGAAATCCATTATTTCTTTCCGGCGTCGAAACCAACAGGTATCCAATACTTTGAGCTTGCTCCGTTTCCAAAAGTAATAGTACTTTACGCCCATCAGGGGTTTGACCCGCAAATCGTGCGTCTCTGCGCATCACAGCTAAATGTTCAAGGCGTAGTTTTTGCGACGATGGGGGCTGGATCCTTGAGCAAAGAAACAAATATCGAGTTGTACAAGACCTGGAAGGAGTTTGGAACACCAATAGTATTCTCCAAAAGGTCGATGGACGGAATGGTCCCCATCGCCAATTTACCGAGAGAACTCGAGATTGAAGGAAAGACAGTGCAGTTTGAGGGATGTATGGCTAGTGGGTACCTGAACCCCCAAAAGAGCCGAATTCTATTACAACTGTGCCTAGGTGCCTCAATGAACGTCCGGCAGATTGCAGATATCTTCAAGACTCTTTCCTTCGGAGGCTAGTTATTATTTTTCCGCTACCAAATCTCATGCACGCAGTCTCAGTTCGCGTATGTGGGTAGGTACCAAAACCTAAATAGCGATAAAGTTCGCTGAGTTCCAGACCAAGTGAGGCAGGCGATCACATTACCCATTCATCCCCCTTTTTCTAAAAATAACGGTTTTTAACTCTATATCTATATTCCTTACTAAACCAACTGAACAGCAAACCAATCATAACCCATACCTCGTAATAACTAAATAATAATACATTTGTCGCAACAACATTCAGACTGTCTCACGAGTATTGCTCTGCACCTCTCTAAGAATATTGATCTTTCGTCTTCTGGCATTTATGAACCAGTTGCTCAGCTGTTGACTGGTCAGACCCGTCTGCTCAATCAGTTCAAGTTTTTGTCTTGGATTGGGATATGGATGGTTGAGATTGTTGACTAGCCAGTCTGAAAGGATGGTTGTGGTTCTTTTTGGCAAGTTCGATCTGCGTTTCTTACTGTCTGACACAGTAGACCCGACAAGAGCAGGCTTGACGATCTTTTTCTCCGTTCTTGCGCCAGGCGATACGGGTCGCCTAGCAGTTGTAGTGGACGAAGTGGAAGTGGAAGAGGAGGGAGGGGAGGGTAGTGATGCCACCACGGTCCGTTCCAATGGAGAATTGACAGAAGTAGTTCGGCCAAGAGATGATTGCGGCTGAGGGCTTGCTGGAAACACATGTTGCTGGTACGAATAGGCGCCAACAGGCAGAACTAACATCGGAGAACTCGTGGATGGAGCTGGAAGTATCACAGGCGAAGGAGTGTAGGTACGTGGTTGAAAATAAGATGGCTGCATTCCTAACTGCACATCGCTCAGCATGTCATGAATAGAAGGAAGCTTCACATTGGACTCGGCACTAGGTTCGGCGACAGCACCATTTGGTTCCACGCTAGCAGGTCTTAGGGGCAACTGGTAGGTAGTTTTCGTTGCTGGGCGGCTGACCAAACTTGATATCTCCATCTTCTAGTTGCCTTCAATAAATTTATACGAGAAAAAGTGCGAATTCCCCATTTTATATTGATGCATGAAAGATCCAATTTTCACGTCAAAGCCTGTTTGAAAACTTGAATGTGCCGGTGAGTGATGATATCACAGCACCTGTCCACAGGTAATTTCCTAAATCGGTTGTCACCGATAACGCGCGGCTGGTACGACATAGCGTTTATAGTAGGGGACAGAACTCTTTAGACTGCGGAAGTTGTATTACTAATTTCGAGACGTGCGAATTACAGGACAGGGATAAAAGTGGAATACCTGTTATCATCTACCACATTGGATGAGTGGGGAGTTTCCACACCCCAATTTTTCGTCCTGCGAAAATTTTATAACGTGGGAGGGGAGCCACTGCTGTCCAAGAGCCGTTATCCAAAAAATAGGTTATTTAGTTATGTTCTTGTCATGCATTACATCCCGTTCGATTTAAATACTCTTTTCCATTTTCCCCTATTTGTCTTGATCGCTCAGCCCCTACATTTGCCCCTCCACTTTTGAACATTTCTTTTTTCCTCGTCGGAGGTTTCATCGTGTTTGAAAAGAACACATTTGACAAGAAACGTCCAAACGCATGTGTCAGTTATAGAGGTCTAGGTGATGGGTCGAGATGGATCGAACCGCGCGCGGTGGTTGCCTTTTTTGCTCTTGCATAAATGCTTGCAGATATCATTGGGCCGATCGGGCCGTATCTGATGTAATTAGCAAAGTTACCAATGACAGACATCCTACCCTTCACACAGTTCGTAGTTCGTGTCTGCGTCTTGATCCCTTCGAAACAATCAATGGGAATTAGAAACTTTTTAGATGACATACCCCCACCTATTTAGTTTGGGTTTGGTTGGCGTTTCCCGATTGATCGGCTTTTTAGCGACCCACTTTAGCCTATCCCTTCAGCGGACTCCTAATAATATGCCACCTGTTTGCGTGGACACGTCCTGCGTCATTTTTCTGAACATAAATTTTTTGATGACACTAACATAAACGTTCATCGAATAAAATTGCTGCAGCTGATTAGAAATCTGGACCTCATTTCTGATTATATGCTCCATGTATGATACGAGTCAACGTCAAGCATCTCGCTGTCCATTTGAAAAATTCAAGGTGATGATGTAAACAACACCCCATAATAACGTCAAAAGAAGAAATCTTTGCTGCATACACCGTAGCATTCCATGATGTTGCTCTAAGCAAGTATCTAACAAATGCCAAGTAGGAAATTGTGCCTATGATTAAAGCTTGAACCTTTACCGTTCCCAGTGCCGTCGTTTCACAAATTAGTAAGCTTGCGTTCTATCCCGTCGTGCATAATCACTATCACAACCCTAAAGGGACAGATGCACCAATTTTGATTTTTTTTTCTCAATCTGTCGGCTCCTCACCCTATTTGCTCGCAACTTAATTATGGTTAATTGATTTGAGATCTCCCCCGTACCCCACTTGCCTCCACTGGGTATTTGAAGTTCACACTACCGCATAACCCTCTAAGCCTCACTCCACAAGTCGAGCCCCATCCCACTTTATTTCTGTCTGATCGGGAAAATTGTGCCCACTCTCGTATCACTTCTGACACCATCGTACAGGGAAGAAGTAAAGTGCCTTCCTGTCAAAAATGTCATTCAGGCAAGAACTTTATTCAGACTTGCCAAAGGATGTACCTTCCTTGGATGATGATCTTCAAAACTCGCGTTTGGCAAGGTATAACAACCCCAAGCTGATTTCGGACATCAAAAAATGGCTTTTTGATCAGATGCTACGGCCGTCAGGAAAATCCATACCAGACCAAGAATTTATCGACAAAACCGATTTGATAGATTTATTGAGAGATGGTGTGTATTTGTGTCAATTGATTGATGTTATAGACCCTGGAAGGATTAAGTATAAGGTTTCAAAGATGCCATTTGTGCAAATGGAAAATATCGCAAATTTTCTTCAATATGCAAGAGAAGTAACTGGGGTCCCAGAGAACGAATTGTTTCAAACTGTTGACCTTTATGAGGGTAAGGATCCTTACCAAGTTGCAATGACAATTCAAGCACTTTCTAGACAGTTGACAATCAAGGATAAAGAGAGATTTCCTGGTTCAATAGGCCCGGAATTAGTTGAGAAACGCAAACCGCCTGTACCGACAAAACCTAATCATCTGGCTGGCTGGAGTAAACATGAATATGGCTACATCAATAAAGATGTGGAGAATGTTGTTTTCAGTGGCAAGAGAGACATCACGGGACGCCGCTAATTGTATATATATTGATTCAATGTTTCTTGAAAAGAAATCGAGTCATTCGGCAGTTCAACCACGTACTGAAGAAAGTTGTTGAGATGGAGATTGACATATTCTTCCAAGTCGAAAGTTATCTGTTCATCATCACTTGAAGCCTTCGTTGAACTTGGCAAGAAATCGTGTAAGTTGAAAATGTTATAAGTTGCTTTAATGTGCTTCAATACGTGAAAACAACCTATTGCAGTGCCTGTTTCAATGACTTTGAAGGAGAGGCTAGAGTCCACCTCATTCTCTTGCAGAAACTGTTCCTTGGATATTGTTGGTGCCAGCACAAACACGACGTCTTTGGTATTCTTGAGGATCTCATGTATAGGTAATTGTATTCTTAGTATACTTTCTGAGACAATGATGGCGACTTTTTGCCTTGTATATGATTTACTCTCTTGGTTGATGCCTCCTAAGTTGATAAGTGATTTTGAGGGTTTGTCGGACGTCAGAAAACTCTTGTAAACAGAGTACCCCAGTCCTAGTGCCCCTAAGACTGCCAGACTAATGAAAGTGTTTCTCTTTGTGGATTTCATGTTGACGAAGAAGGGGGAGAGTATTGAAGGGAGGAGAAGAGCTGTCGAAAGAAGTCCTCAAACAGGGTGCATATGATATTTGGTGTCTTGTGGAGTCCCCCCAGTTTCGAGCTCCTCCCAGACTTCTCCTCCCAGACTTCTCCTCCCAGGCTATAATTTCCGTTGTGGGTAAGCCCAAATATTCCGGATCTCCTTGTAACTGAGGATCAACTCAATGAGCTCACATGATCTAGTGTTTTTGGCCACCACTAGTGCACTGAGCCATATCTCATCGGTCCTAGGATGCATTGCCTCAGTTGGAACTACTGCCAAAGTCACGATCAACGCTCACGGGGTCCATTTCACGGCGTACAACGATAATCAAACCATTAGAGTGGCCTTGACGTTGGCCAGATCCTTATTCACCAGCTTCACTCTGAACGTAGATCATAATTCTCGGGAGCTAAATACCCAAGATTCACTGACACAAGATTCTAATCAACTGGTAGAGTCAGAGATCAGTCTCTCATTGGATGTTCAGTTGTTTGTGGAGAGTGTCAATATCCATACTTCTCATCAAACTAGCTTCAGTGCCAACAATGCTTCAACAAACACAGATAAAAACGAAATAGAGTGCACATTTTCCTACCAGGGAGATGGCCACCCCTTTGCGGTAATCTTTGAAGATACTGCCATCTTGGAGAGAGTCGAATTCCAAACGTACGGTGACCAAGAAGACTTTGAAGAAAGGTTCAGTCTTGATGAAACCGAACTCGTATTGAATACTTTACTGAACGGCTCTCTCCTTTATGATGTTATGAAAGATCTTAAGGATGTGAACACTGACGCTTTAATTGTCTATGTCAAAGATAATCCCATACCTTCTAATAGAAAGTTGGTTTTCATCTCTCAAAGTGAGATCGGCCATTCTAAACTTCAATACCCAAGTCAAAAAATTTATCTGCAAGACCTTTCAGTGTGGAGACCTCAGAAGATGAATGATAACCTTCTAGAGTTCAATCAGACCATCTCTGACTCACTAATATGTTATTACCGGTTTGAAACCTGGGCTAAGATTTTCAGAAGCTTCAAGATATCAAACCGAATTAAATTACAGAAAAGTATTTCTGGATTGACCTCCGCAAGCCTTCTTGTACGTAATCCCCATGATCAGTCGTATACTGGTTCCGTCATTGATTTCAGGTTTTGGGAAAACGTCAATGATGAAGAAATCGATAACCAAAATTGGGAGTATTGTTACAATAATACCCATGTCGAAAGATTAGTGGAGGATGATCAAAACATCAAGATCATCCAATACGCTTTATCCAACAATTTAGATCCAAACCAGGTAACGCTAGATGATTACCTCAAGAGAAGAGAGACAATGCCACATACCAGGCCCGAAGTCATAGAAACACCATTCATAATCTTAGATGATAATCCCACCCCCCACAAAGAAACTGAGTACAACACCACAAGAAGAACACCTGCATCATCTACAATTGATATACCATTATTTCTATAACTCAAAATGTCATTAAAGAAAAAAAAAATTATAAAGACTAATTAAATCCAGAAAAAATTAGTTGCTGGAAAAGTAGTCCAAAAGAACGTGACGTTCCTCGGAGTCTTGACCCCAGTCCTTGATGACAACACAAGAAGCACCAACAACCTTTCTAGCGTTACCTTCACGGTCCAAAGTACACAGACCAGCCCATTCACCTAACTGCTTGGCGTCAGAGACCTTGATCAGAGGGATCTTTTCCTCTGGCTCGTTACAAAGAGCCTCAACCAGCTTGATGATGGCCTCGTCAGTGACAGAGTCACATAAGACACACAGTTGGGCAGCACCAGAAGACAGAGCCTTGGAAGCCTCTCTCAAACCTCTTGCCAAACCATCGTGGACCAGAGAAATTCTCAAGACCTTCTTGACAGCATCTTCAATGGAGATGGATGCTGAGGTTTCCTCAACGGCGACCTCAACCTCTTCAACGACTTGTTGTTCAACGTCAGACATGTTTTCTATGATTGTTTCGAGTAGTAGACTTCTTCCACAGATGTAATCCGGTCAGTACTATGAATGAATAAAAGAGGATGAACCAACGGTGGAAAAAAAATACTTTAAGGTCGCGCTAGGGCATCAGCCCTGATCACATGATAAACTATATTAACCAAAGATCTTCATTATGTGTAGGGAAAAAAAAAAAGCTAGGAAGAGCGATTGTTTTCAGCATCAACGCCGCACTGAACATGCGCCGCACCACCGTTACTCACCTTGAGTATCTATAATATTAGAAACATTTACAGTACAGAACATCTATCGGGAGACTCAAAGTACAAAATCCATCTCGTCATTGAACTTTTCGCTCACGTCACCCATCTCTTCATCATCATCTTCTTCTTCGTCGACAATGGCAAACTCAGAACCCACAGAAGTTCCTCTAAATTCAGGCCTTGATGTGGGGAGAGAGTTGGAAGTAGCCGTGGTAGTTGCATTGCCAGCTGCTTCTCTTTCAGCGGCAACTTCATCCTCGTCTTCAAAATCTACGTCAAAGAAGTCATCATCTGCACCAACGATCTTCGAATACAAAAGTGTGGCCTCAGTGACAGCACCGTCGTAGGAAAGCTCGGAAGAAGGCATATTAGAGTAGAAAATACCATTATCTGGAGCGTCTGGATCGTATTTGGAGGAGGGCGATTCAGTATCAAAGTATTCTCTGTGTACGATACCAAACGGTACGACATCTGTGAACTGTACGAATCGCAACTTGAAAACGTACTGAAGTTTCTTGGAGGGAACAAAACCCATGAACGACTTTCCTAGTTTTACAGAGTTCAGGATGGGAACTCCTTTGTCGTCAAACTGAAATTCAGACTCATCAACATCAAACTCGCTTTCTCTTAATATAGATTCCTCCATTTTATTCAACGCAGCTTCGAGATCTTTGCCTGCGGACTCCTCAGCTGCCAAGGTGGAAAGGTACCACAGACATTGACCTTCAGGACATACTCCAGCGCCAGCACCTAAGATCACCGCTTGCACAGGATAAGCATTGTTAGTTGGCAAGCAATTAGCTGGAAATACAACGATAGCAGCACTCTCACCCTCTGAAAACCACTCTTTACAATCCTTAGTAACACCAGCAATCAATCTAGTGATTGCATAATTGCGTTTGAGAGGAACGTTCTTAGCATTTTCGGGAGCCTGAGTGGGGGAACAAATCAGCTTCTCTTTCACTTTAATTTGAGAGCCATCAGAAAAAGTAGCCGTCTTAGTATTTGGATCGAACTTGCGTAACCTAGTGTTCAACTTGTAAGTGGTGCCAGCCACTGCAGCAGATCTACAAAATCCCTGAGAAACCTCTCCGGGTCCACCAAACTTGGAGTAGAGTACAGGGAATTTTCCATAGATGTTGAAGGAGGTAAGGTATCTTCTTATTCTTGATAGACCTTCTTTAGTGGGAATGTTCGGGATAGGTGCCAGTCCTAATGTAAAGACCAACTCTGAAATTTGCTGGCTTTCCAACTTGAACGTTTCATTAGTGAAGTCTGTTAGAGGTTTGTCAGCATAAGAAGTCCAAATTGAGATATTTTCTTCATTTTGGTCGAACTCGAATACAAATTTGAGAAATTTCATTAACCTCTTTTTGGAAATCAAGGATAACGATTGATCAGTGAATATTTCCTGCTTCGAAGTTTGCATCTTTCCAAAAGAGTCATCTTCATAGGTATGAAAATTCGACAGGGGTTGGAATTCCAAATACCGATGAACTCTTGACTTAATCAACAAATCAAGCAAATCGGATTTCGCAAACAGAATCTTTGGGGTTAGATCGATCCCATAATTACGGGAAACAATCATATTGGGTCTGGGAATATACAATGAAGCAGTTGAGAATCCGGGGATCTTGTGGTCATTAACCTGGTCGACCCATACTTTGAGCTGGTCAATGGTTAGCGTAGCACAATTGTCACCGTAGTACGCGTTGCTATCCACATGAAGTACACTGGAACCCTGCCATGCTAAAGCTGCAGCCAAGATACCTTCGACCAGACCGGTTCCCACGATTACCACGTCGAACTCCGAGGCAATATTGGTTTCTAAAGGTTTTTCTAAACCAGCCAGTTCTGGGATCATAGACCCTCTTCGCCGATCAGAAATGCTCTGGGAGTAGCGTCTCTCGACTACAGACGGCCTGCGTTCAGCGACGGTATGTTTCTGCTTAGACTGGGCAGAAGCACTCATGTCAATGGGTAACGAGTCTTTTTGCGGGTACGGGAAGAAATGAAGAAATGACACAAAAACACAGCTGTTAAGGTCCTAATTCGAAATTGCTGGACCGCCGTTCACCTTTGAAGAAGAATTTACACGAAGTTTTAAGGAACTGGAAAGAAATTTTTGAGGGAGCAACACTTGATTTTGGATGTTTGGTTTCAGAAGATATTGACTGTAGTTTTGTGCGAAGAATTTTTTTTTTCTGCCCGGTTTTTTAAGCGAAGTGGTGACTCGGTCGATGCACAGTAACTTGAAAACGGTGGTTAAAAGGTTATGTGAGATGCATTTCAAGATCTACAAGGATTTACCAGTATGAAAAATTGATGCAAGACCAAAACTAGAAGTGGAAGTCGTCAGAAGCATAGAGAAGACTGGTGTTTGACGGCTAGTTCGGAGAAACACACTGTGGATGGGTTTTTCCAGTTCGGGTATGCCGTTAATTGAGAGCTATCACGTGTTAGATGGCAGGAAGCGAGTATTTACTGGGCAGCTGGGCGCCCTTCCGGCCTCCGCTTGATCTCCCTCGCCAGCCCCCCAGACTTCTTCTTCCTCCACAAATAAAATCGTACCCCACTCAATATCCAGCCAATCACGCTCTGCAATTTTTTGATTATCAAAATCATTCTCACTAAACCTCTTCTCTCTCTCACTACACCAACATCATCACCCGTTCATATTAATATACCATAATGTTTGTGCCATGCAGAACCCAGATCTCCCGATCTTTGGCACACTCAGTCAGGTACGCCTCAAAGCAGGTGGCCACTTCGCATAGTTACTCGTCAGACCTTCCGACCGACATCCCCGTCCTGTCTAAGCGTCCTCATACAAACCTTCTGGATTATACATTCACAACCTTCGACAAGATGAAAAACTGGGCTAGAAAATCGTCATTCTGGCCAATGACATTCGGTCTGGCGTGTTGTGCCGTCGAGATGATGCACGTCTCCGCACCAAGATACGACCAAGATAGATTGGGTATTATTTTCAGAGCTTCTCCAAGACAATCAGACATTATGATTGTTGCTGGTACTGTCACCAATAAGATGGCCCCAGCTCTCAGACAAGTTTACGACCAAATGCCATATCCTAGATGGGTCATTTCCATGGGTTCATGTGCCAATGGTGGTGGTTACTACCACTATTCTTACAGTGTCGTTCGTGGTGTGGACCGTATTGTTCCCGTGGATATTTATGTCCCAGGCTGCCCCCCAACCTCGGAAGCTCTGATGTACGGAGTATTCCAGTTACAAAAGAAAATGATGGACGGGCAGACACACAGAATGTGGTATAGATCTTATTAGCCATTTATTTTATTTATCTATTTCTTCTCTTTGGTGGTTCTTTCTTCCTGTGTCATATTTCCCGAAATCTGGTTACGTAATGCCTCAAATGGTCTCTTCTTGAATTGTTCATCTTGAAGGATTTTCCTAAAACGCTGTGTCTCTGCATCGGTGACTGCTCTTCTGCTTTTTAAAGATCCCGTTGGGTTTGGTCCCTTTCTTCCTGGAGACTGAACGAATTGGGCACTTTCACCTGTGAAGCCATGACCTGGTCGAGTACCTCTTATCTCCTCACCTCCGGGCAACACATCTAGCAGCTCATCCAATTTGGGTTTTAACCTGTCGTTATAGCTATTTATGTTTGCAATTTTGCCATAATCGGCCTTTTGTTTCATTTTCTGTACAAATCCTAAGGTTTTATCTAATCTTTTCTGGACCTTGGTAGTTTTATTCCTTCGCAAAAAAGCATTATGATCGTTCAACAGGGAACTTTTCTGAACCTTTTTAGTGGCTCCCACCACTCGTCGAGTCTGCCTAGATTCGACCTTATTTCGTAAAGTTGTTCTCTTGTTTCCTGCCATTTGAAGTGTCAATGTTAAGAACTAATTTTTTTTTTCTACTATGATGTCATTACGTAATGACTGATTTTCGCAAGAAGCCTCGAATTTTTTCAACATTCCTCTGTCTTCTTCATCCTTTTCCACCAAGTGCCCTCCATGTCCAAGACTTTCACAATTACCGCCTTAGCCGCATTGGGAGCCACCGTCGGCTACGCTATCTATTTCGATTACCAAAGAAGAAACAACTCATCTTTTCGTAAGACTCTAAAGAAGAACTCCAAAAGTTACCAGAAAAAGTTGCAGAAGGACAAAGAACAATCCAAAAAGCAAACTTTAGTTCTTCTGAAAAAACGTTTGGAGCAAGCTCTAAAAGAGGAACCAGTTTTGAGCGACGTCGCTGAGAAGGAACAGTACTTCTACAAACATATCACTCTTGGTGAGCAGCTCTCAAGCGTCCCCAATAAGGAGATCGATGCCGCTATCGAATTCTACAAGGCTCTTTCCACCTACCCAAACCCAACTTCCATCTTGAATATTTACCAGAAATCTGTTCGTGAGGACATTTACGAGCTTGTTGTTATGTTGATTGCAATTCAACCCCCGCAAGCCGTGGTGAACATCTTAGGTGAGTCTTCACTTCAGTCATCTCACGGTGATGATGTCGAGTAGAGAGAATTGATGTTGTTTCCTGTTTAGTAGTTACTTCTTTTTTTTTCTAGATTTTGATATCTCTGTACATAAGTATTGCAATCTACTCTACGTAGCAACTAAGAACTTTCCAACATAATCGGCGTATAAACTCTCCTCTGTTGACACTGAAAAGTTTATTCAACTCTGTCTTCACATGGCTATTGACGTTTTCAAATTCATCGGCTTCAATGAAGTTCTTAAATGTCTCTTTGCCATGCTTAAGGTATTCTTGGTCAATCACAGACAATGCTTCCTGTTCAGTTTTAGTAAAAACAATGGAGTTTGAAGGGTCCTCACGCTCATGTTCCTCCCAATCCAGAAATTCCAAGTTCAGCTCATCCATTTCTTCCTGATGAATCCCCAAAACATCCTGAACAAAACTGTTTTTACTCTCACCTTTGTCCAGTTCACTGAATAATTTGCCATGTATCTCATTCCAGTTTTTTGTCAACATTTTATTACGGTTCTGTGCCAAAAGGTCCTGCTCCACAAGATTGGCTGGGTTATTTTCTCCATTGTCTTTACTGACCAAAATGTTCTGATATGCCTCTTTACGCCTATTAATCTCTTGGATCTTTCTGTCAATTTCCAATCGCAGTTTGCTCAGGTTGATCTTTTGACTATCATCCTCAACTTGAGAATTATGAAGATTAACGAATTGTTCAAGTTCAGCGTTTAGATCAATTTTCAAATCGGGACGCTGAGTCTTTACAAATGTCAGTAACTTGATGAAACTGTTGAACCATTGGATCAGCTGCATGAAGACCTGTTCATCATCACCTTTCCCATCATTAATGTACAAATTGTGGATAAACTCTAACAAATAGTCTTGGTACTTCGTCAATACAGCAACAAAATCTAAAACAACTGAACCATTCTCGTTGATCATGGAGTTGTAATCGTTATGGTATCTTTTAATCAGGTCAATTAAATCTTCAATAAAAGATTTGAAGATTGGAATATACTTGTGGAGATTGGCTTTAGTAAATATAACAATCAAAGGTTGGAAAAAAATAGCAATCAGCTCCTTTATCAGTTGGATCAGGTATGGTGAGTCCCACAACTCTTTCGATAAATCTTTATCTCTTTTCCGAAGCTTTGTTTCAAACAATGTTCTCAAATCAATATAAAGTTTAGCTTTATCAGATCCCAGATCGTCATTGCTCCATTTCTTATAGCTGGCAAGGACTTGCACCAACACCTTCTGATCAACCTTCGTTTTCAATTGGTTACTGTTCAATAGCAGGGCCAACACTAAATCAATATTGTACTTGTGGCAAGTTGCCTTGATATCAATAATTATGTTGTTATCCTCCTCCTGCATGTACTCATCAATCTTGGCAACCAAAACGTCACCTCCAGTATACTTACTTGTGATGTTCTTATTCAGGAACAGTAGTTCCTTTTCTAACCGTTTCAAGTCATCGTTGAGGATGTGTGTAAATACGAACTGCATCAATGATTTTCCACTTCCTAACGGCTGATACAAGAACAAATCTATCATTTTTTTCATTATTGTCATTGGGTTGGTAAACCTCAGAATGGTTTGAACAAACTTGTACGGGAAGAACTGATGAATCCTGGTTAACAGCGTGAAATTTTCAATCGATGAATCTGAAGACACAAAAAAATCGTAAATTGTAGAGGCAACTTCTAATTTGAATAGTTCAATAAAGCTCTGCAATTGTGGAGACAACTCGACTACTTTGGTGTTCATTTCGATCTCTTTGAATAGGAATAGGAGTCCTTGTTCACCAGTTGCTCCATTGCCGAAGATTTGCTGCTTCAACTGATTTATATTCACTTGGAGGTTATTAACGGAGTTAACAATTTCTTGTTGAAATTTCACTTGCTGTATAATGAGCAAGTCATCCAGTTTCATCCTATTCTTAATCTCTTCTTCTTCTTTGCCGGATAGCTCGTGATAGCAGTCTTTCTTCACAAATTCTTTCAGTATACTACAGCTTCTAACCTCTGGAATTCGTATCAAACTCTGAAGATAACCTCTAAGTGCAAGTCTAAGTTTTTCTCTGGGGAAGCTCTGCAAAATCTCTTTTTTAGAAGTGTTCCCATTTAGATTGAAAAGATTACCCGATTGTGCGCTTTTGGAAACCGCATCTTTAAAGTCAGAAAGATTCTTGGTGGCATTTTGAAAAGGTTCATTAGATTCCAAGGATGTTGCATCAACGTCGTCTGCATTTGTGTCCTCCATTTCTTCATTCAATTCTGAGCTCATCTTGATCTTAGAGGGCGCAGAAGGAAGTTGTTTTCCAGGAAAATGCCGTAATAATTGGCTATCCAAGTTTTTAAAATCGGAGTATCTTCTCTTAACGTAGTATGTTTCCCCAGTAGTCTCATCTTTCACTAAGATAATGAACAGGTAAATTGATTTCATGGTGGGAGCAGTATCAGAATACCAGTATGACAACGGGTTTATGCTTTTTATTTTACTTTTCATCTTGTCCTTGACAACGCCGCAGACATTGATATACAAACCATTGATGTAATTCTCCCTATGGGACAAGATTTCTTCAACGTTTATCAATTCGTTGGGCAAGATCTTTTCAATATCTTTGTAGGCATTCTTCATTAAATGGCCATCTGAGGTTTCAGATTCCGAAGGGTTTTTGAAATATTCATCATCCCCCGACACTAAAATGGTACTGTTGTACATCATCAACATCATCTTGACGATCTTATAAACTAACAACTTCCTCTTTGATAGAGACCCTCTGTCGTTGGAGGTACTGATCCTCTTGCTCTTCCAAATTTCGTAGAACTGCTGGACTTTGTTGATCCATAATTGCTCTTGGATAGTACTTTTCTTAGCAACATTGTGGTTCTCGTAGTATACGAGGAAGGGAAACTTTTGTAGAAAGTTAATAAAGAAGAATCTCAGTAGAGGGAACTCTTCGTTGTAAATTTCGACGTTCTGATAATGTACCTGCAACAATTCTGACAGGTTCTTCGAGTCTGGAGCATTGATAGGGTCATATGGAGCAAATGGAGGGCCAAACTTCCGCAATCCAGTGACATCTCCATAGTTGGGACTCATTGCTTGAATCTCCCTAAGAAGCTCTTTCTCCAGAAGCTCTTTCTTCAGGTAATGCTCCTGAGTAGGACTAAACATGGGGCTGGAAGGGGCGGAATTGCTGTGTCTTAGAGAGTACGATGATTGTTGAAGAGCCCTTAAAAGCGAGAGATGATACGCTCTGATGTTCATTACATAATCCTGATATCCTATATACATTAAGGTACGCCATATTATATTCCTTTCCCTGCTACCACAGAGTCTCTGCAACTGAAAATCACGCCAGCTGTCTATAATACAGGTCTATTCATTGCTGATTTCTAGTTCTTCTTTCTTTTTTCATAGAATAAATCACTTCTAGTTGTACCTATGTTCAAGATCCGGGGACAGCCATCTCTGTCCTTTTCAGTCATGACACATTCTGAGCAATAGTAGGCATCAGTGGTGCTCTTGCTCCCACACAATATACATTTTCCTTCACCTTTATTACTGACGAACGAACATTCATCACAGATGTACGCAAGTTCGGCTTGGTTCACATAAGAATCACAGGAGGGACATCTCCCGTCGCATTTATCACACAACCGAGCTATCGTTGTGCCTGGTTGTTTGAAACATTGGACCAGATCGTACTGATGTCTTGACATTTACACAGCTGGAAGGAACTAGGGTGATTATTTTGTCTAATGAGGTAGGTAGGCCATGCTTATATAATCAGCTCCATCAAAAAGTGAAGAAAAAAAAAACTGAAAGTTCACTCACACCTTAGGATTAACATGACAGAGATAATAAGTATAAGAAAACCATTGAATCCAGATGCCGATTCAGACGTGGAATCTTCGGATGAAGAGATGCTGGAAGCGTCTTTGGCACCTAAGAATAATAACCAGTCAATTGTGACCCCAGGAGAATTGATAACAGAGGATCCCATATGGATGCGAGGACATGGTACCTACTATTTGAATGAGAGAACATATAGTTCTGTAGCTGGAACCATCTCTAAAGTCAACAAGCTTCTGAGTGTGCTTCCTTTGAGAGGAAGGTATCAGCCTGAAACGGGAGATCATGTTGTTGGGAGAATTACAGAAGTTGGACCCAAGCGATGGAAGGTGGATATTGGAGCTAGACAAGATGCTGTTCTGATGTTAGGCTCTGTGAATCTACCTGGAGGAGTGTTAAGAAGAAAATCTGAAAGCGATGAGTTACAAATGAGGAATTTCTTGAAAGAAGGAGATTTGTTGAACGCCGAAGTTCAGTCAATTTTTCAAGATGGATCGGCTTCTTTGCACACGAGATCTCTCAAATACGGTAAACTTAGAAACGGATATTTTGTCAAGGTTCCTTCATCTCTGATTATTAGACAAAAAAATCATCTTCATGAGCTTCCCGGAAGCATTACAATCATCATTGGAGTGAATGGGTACATCTGGATATCTAAGACTTTGTACCAGAAATCTCTCTCTTCTACCACAGGAAACAACGCATTAGATTCTACTGTTTCTTCAGCTGCCACCAAGGGCAACAGTTACACACCAGGACAGGGATCAGTATCTATAACCAGACTGGAGGAGGAATCCTCCTGGGAAATCTACAGTGACAAGAATGAGCCTATATCGGTGGCTACGAAGGACACTATCGCGAGGTATGCCAATTGCGTAAAAGCGCTGGCAAAATGCGATATTGGAATTACTGAAACTCGAATCGTTGCAGCATATGAAGCCAGTATGGTTTACGAAAATGCGGGGTTGTTATTGGATGAGGAGACCATGAGGAGTATTGGAGAAGACGTGCTAAATAGAGAGAGAATGAGAGGCTAGCAAGATGCAGTCGCGCCATGTGAATATGTATCAATTAATAGGAGCAACATGTGCAGTAGTAAAATGTGGTAGTCGAGCAAGTAAAAATAAGGTGAGACAAGGGGGAGACAGAGGGGAGTCAGGGGGGATGACACAGGAAAGTGGAATTTAGGCAACAGCTAGAGGAGAGTCAGAGGGGACTTCAAGCAGACGAGAGGGGAATTGGAGGGGATACTACGATGTTCTGCCAGCAGTGGAGGGGAAGCCTGAAACGATGCTTTTCTGGAGAGCATGATTTTTTTGAGGGGATTTCGGGGAGGCACAATTTCGGACTTGAAACCATTCAGCTTTTAATCCGCGGATAATTTACTCCGGAGTATTTTCCGGAAAGCAAGGGTTGTTTGCTACGGCATTTTCCATACTGGTTCTCCCCAGAAATTGATTGGATACAACGTTATTTTGCGATAATTGGTTGTCTAGCCGTCGCCGATGGATGCATTTTTTTTTTCATGGGGCAATACGAAATTATTTGGGGTTGCTGAAATCCTAGTGGGGTGAAAAAAGCGTAGTATGAAGAATGTGTCACATGGTGGAGGTAGAGGTTAGGGTGTCCCCCTTAGGCATCCCCCAAGTTGATGCCTTCTAGTTTGATTTCTATATTTAGTTCAACACGAAAAAGGTGCCCCGGGATAACAATCAGGTAGCTACATCAGACCATCTCCACGGAGTAAGCACCCCGGCCAACCAATGCGACCCCTGTATGCTAACTTCTCAATCCAGCTCTAGCAGGGTTTTCATGACCAGTCCACTAGATCAGTATGGGTCGCGAAACTCTTAGCTTGACGATTGCAGGACCTCCATGCATTTAGATCCAACTTCTCCTGCTTCACTCTTTCTTCTTTCTAGCGACTTCAATCCATGTTTCGTCAGCAGATTAGAAGATTCTCCAAGGCCTCGTTTTTGGCGGGTGCTGCGGTTGCATCGGCCTACGTTACTTACGAGGTAGCCTTCCCCAAGACTCAGTTGCTGAATGAGAATGAGAAGTACGTTAACAAGTTTCCAAGTTTCAAGACCACCGTTGAAAGCATGCCTTCGAGAGAAGAGATGCTCAAAAAGCTGGGTCCTGAAATAAAGAAGGAGGACAAAGACAAGGTTTTTTCCGCTGAGGATGTTCCGGAAAAGTCTTTTGATTTGGTCATCATCGGTGGTGGTGCTTCGGGTGCCGGTTCTGCTGTAGATGCCTCGTTGAGAGGTTTGAACGTTTTGGTAGTTGAAAAAGAGGACTTTGCCGCTGGTACGTCTTCAAAATCTACCAAGATGGCCCATGGTGGTGTTAGATACTTGGAAAAGGCCATTTTCCAATTGTCCAAAGCCCAATTAGACTTGGTGATTGAGGCTCTTGCCGAGAGAGCTTCCATGCTGGAAAATGCCCCCCACTTAGCTACCATTTTGCCAATTGCCATCCCAATTTACAAGTGGTGGCAATTACCCTACATGTATTCTGGTTGTCTTATGTACGATTTGTTTGCGGGACGTCAAGCTTTGAGATACTCTTACATCCAGAGCCGAGCAGCTACGCTTGCTACCCAGCCACAACTGGATTCTGAAGGTCTGAAGGCTTCGCTTGTTTACCATGATGGTTCTTTCAACGATGCCCGTTTCAACACTGCTCTTGCTTTAACTGCCATCAAACAAGGTGCCACTGTTCTTAATTATACCGAGGTTGAACAATTACTGAAAAACTCAGAGAACAAAGTCAAGGGTGTTCGTGTTAGAGACAGGGAAACTGGAAAGGAATACCTTGTTAAAGCTGAAGCTGTTTTGAACTGTACAGGT
Source organism: Komagataella ulmi (assembly GCA_023213065.1). Lineage (NCBI taxonomy): Eukaryota > Fungi > Ascomycota > Pichiomycetes > Pichiales > Pichiaceae > Komagataella > Komagataella ulmi. The sequence goes on from JAKWAZ010000001.1 coordinate 2,231,969, forward strand.
CCTTACTCTGACCGTCTGTTGGATATGGACCATGATCCTAAAGGTGTCAGTCCTGCTAAGGCCTTGGACACACCAAGAATGGTGGTGCCATCTGGAGGTGTTCATATCGTTTTGCCCGAATATTACTGCTCTAAAGACGTTGGTTTGCTGGATGCTTCCACTTCTGATGGTCGTGTCATGTTTTTCTTGCCATGGCAAGGCCGTGTCTTAGCTGGAACTACTGATGTTGCTTTGAAATCTGTCCCTGAACACCCTGTTGCTTCCGAGGACGAAATTAAGGAAATCCTGAAAGAGTTGCAACATTATGTCACCTTTGAAGTTAAGAGAGACGACGTGTTATCCGCTTGGTGCGGTGTCCGACCTTTGGTTAAGGATCCAAGAAAGGCCCCAAAGAACGGTGCTACCCAAGAGCTGGTCAGAAACCATCTGGTTCACACTTCTGATACTGGCCTTGTCACATTGAGCGGAGGTAAATGGACTACCTATCGTGAGATGTCTCAAGACGCCGTCGATGAAATTCTTAAGGTTCACCCAGAATTAAAAGATCCAACTAAGAATGTCAATCATGTCGAGATCAAACCATGTCAAACTCAACATCACAAATTGGTGGGAGCTGAAGGCTTTGATACCTCTCTGGCAGCTCGTTTAGCTCAAGCCTACAAAGTACCAAGCGATCTGGCCGCTCATCTAGCTTCCAACTACGGTGACCGTGCTCCAGTGATCTTGGAAATCTATAAAAAGGACAGAGCCAATAGATTGCCTGTAGCATTGGCAGCTGCGGATGAGTTGGCCCAATTACCAACCTATGAGGAATTCGAATTCCCATTCACTGTTGCAGAATTGAAATATTCTGTCCATAACGAGTACGCTAGACACCCACTGGACTTCCTTGCCCGTAGATCACGTTTGGCTTTCTTGGATGCTCGTGCTGCTCAGAAGGCCGTTAAGGGAGTAATTAAAGTCATGGGCGATGAACTTAACTGGGACGATGAAAAGCGTTCCCAGTTAGCAAAGGAAACCACTCAATATATCGAACATATGGGTCTCACCGCCAACAAGACTAGTTTCTTGGAAAATGAGGTGTAGAAAAATATATATAGTTTATCAGTTAATGAGATACTTTGAAGTAATTATTAGTAGTATTAATATGTTTCTATATGACTGAGTAAAGCGTTTTGAGACGTTGGACTTCGTGTTCTGGTAACACTTGGTCAAAACCAACTCCACGACGGTTGTTTGTCATCGTCTTTTCAAACTCTGATCGAGGACGACCCTGCATCTGTTTTCCAACAGTAGCAAGTGAGTGTATCAAATCTTCTTCACCGACTAGCTCGTGGAAATGTTTAGATCCGCCGTACGTGAGCATGGCTAGATCACGTAGAATATTGGCAGTTAGTCCCCAAACATTGCGGGTCTTCTCGCCAAATTCCATATCCTGCTCCGTCTCATCCTCTTCTGATGACAGATCCTGAATGGACTCTAGCCAGGGAACTTCATGAGGGTTGTGGATAGGGAAAATAAATGACCGTAGGTTCCAAGGGATTCCTCCCCACTTGGTCTTGATATAGCTTTGTTTCAGGCACTCCTTGAGTTCGTAGCGGCGTGGTTTGGGCTGCAGAAAGTCTTTTAAGGGAACCGAAAATATGGCTGAACTCTCACCTGGATTCAACAGGATTGAAGAGATAGCTTTATTGGATGCATGATGAAAGTCGATAAATCCTACACAGGGCCTGACTCCCAAAAAGGTTCTCGATAGGTATGCTGGAAGTGTGTTAATTTTGTGAATAGTAAATCCCGAGTGAGACTTAAGATAGTCATCATCTGCTGATATACCAATCTCCTCCTCAGTCTCCCTGCGGGCAACATCCCATTCAGATTCATCTAACGTATCGGCCTTACCTCCAGGTAGGGATATGTGACCAGAGAATGCTCGTAGTTTCTTAGACCGACGGGTTAGGATAACACGCAGCTCTCCCATCTTGCCTAAGAACAACAACACCATCACTGAAGCCCGACGAGCCAGAGGCAGTTGAGGCCATATTGAGGTCTGGATCTGTGAGCCATGGTACACTGGAGAATATTTGGCGATGTTTGTGAGGTACTTTGACTCCATCTGATTACGGTGAATCGCGTCCGAGAGTTGCGATGGTGAATAATCTGCGGTTGGTGAGGAAGTACCAGTTACTTGACAACTTGATTCGTGCAGTTGCTTTACAGGTGGTGGTGGCGGAGCGTGGTACTTGATCCTGGACCATATATGGGTGTTGATAAGCTGTTGTAGGTAATCAATAGACGAAATCTGTTGGGTGTTATAATAGACACGATTGATAGTGCGACGCGACGGCTGTATGTTCTGGAAGTGCAACATGGGGGTGTGCTGCCGAGCTTGAAATTATATGGAATGCATAGAACGAATGAATAACTCAAGAAAAAGAAGAAGAAGAAGAAGAGAAAAAAAAAGTAAGAGATTCTTTAAGTATTTTATATAGCCAAAGGAGGGGACTAAGTTTTGTTGGTTGTTGTACCCAGTTCTCCCCTTTTGTGAGGTTTGAAGAGGAGTTCTGGTGGGTTTGTGTTTACATTTGGATTTTGTTCCCCTCAATGCTATTTTTGCAGCGAATAGGATCGAGGCGGAGAGAGAGCGGAGAGAGCCAGGTGGAAAATCTAGAAGGAGGAGTTGGTCGAGCGAGGCGGAGTGTATACGATAAGCGAACAAATAAATATCCGAAATCCGACATCGACATATTTCGCATTTGAATAGTATGCATTTGGTAACATCTGACATCCGATATCTTGACATGTACATGTGTGTTGCATGAGCCTCTCAGTCGATACGAGCCTCGGCAAGTGTATGTAATGGTTTGATGTTGTTGTTGAACTTTCCAGCTCCTTTCTTCTTGATCAGCTTTTTCAACTTGCGTTTGACTACCATGACAGGTACGGTACTTTTGCGCACTAAGTAATTGGACAGAGATCCTAAAAGGACTCCCTTCAAAGCACTTGTTCCCTTGGAGCCTACTATTACCAGAGATGGCGACAGATGACGGATAACCTCGACAATGAAATGTCTGGGAATAGGATGATGTATTGACTCAAAAACAACATGAACTTGAAGTTTGGTAAGTTTCAGTAGTTCCAAAGTTTCCTTGGTCATTCGTTCAACATTCTCAATCCTCATCTGTTCATTGAGCTCTGCTCTTTTGGATGCTGAAGTTGTAGGGGTGTTATCTTCAGAGGGCTTGGGACCGGAAGGCGCCAATGGTTCAAGCATACTACCACTGTGATAGCTCTGGGACGGAATTCCATTCAGATGCATTGAAGAATATTCGTCATCCTCCAAGACATTGAGCATGTACAAGACGGATCCATCGACCAAAATAGTCCCCACACACCATTCCAGCGCATATCTACTCTCTTCAGAAAAATCTGTACATAATAGAAATGTCTTAGGATGTTGTTCCTCCTTAACTAACTCGAAGAACCTGCCCCGTGTTAGTGAACGAATGGCTCGAGCATTCGAAGCATCACTGTCAATTTCGTCAATTTCCACAGTTTCATTTAGTGTCCGGGCTAGCTCTCCATCTGCCCTTTCTTCGATATCCGCAGTGTATGGTACATGAAATTCTTCATCAGTTCCTGACAGACCAGGTCCGCCGGGAGATACTAATTTTTTCTTGTAAACTGCGTATTCTTTCAATTTCTCCTTGCGTTCTTTATCATCCTGATAGTACTTGTCATGCGATAACCGCGCTCCATACTTCTCAGCTTTAGCCTCAATCTTGTCAATCAGCTCTTGGGGTACCTCTGATCCAATCAGACGAGCATTAGCAACGCCTCGCTCAGCAGCACTTAATTGGTCTAGTTCCTCTGCTCTCTTGGCATTGTTGACACATTTGGAAGCATTTGTCTCCTTTTGCACTCTTCGATCGGTAGGAATACTTGATGGCTCAGTATAAGAGGCAAAATTGGGCAAGATCACACCTTCATCCTCGTCAATCTCTGAATCTGTATCACTGATCTGTTCTTCCTCACTGGAGCTATCATCATTCTCAGTGGACTCATCTTTGTTATCATCCTTGCTGACAAGCCTTTCACTTGGATCATGAACAGTAATCGACCATTTGTTTTCTTTTGAGTTAGGGTTCCTTGAATGAGATCTACTATTCCGGCCTCTTGAGACTCCTCTGCTATGGGGCCCACCGGAATTTGGAGACACAGACCTTCCCCTTGCACCAGACTCCCTCCGTTTTTGTCTTTCTAAAATATCTATAATCTGTTTTCTCTCATCATCTAACGCAGCCTCCAGAGACATTTTGCTGGACTGCTTATCAAGTACTATAAAAGAAGGGTGCTTTCTTTGTCGTGGAACCTGGTCAAGTTGCAAGAGAAGAAGCAAAGTGCAGCATCCAGTTTCCATCCACGTGTGAGTGCTACACTACTCCATAATAATTAGATATGTTTTTGACTATCTTACATAAGCATTATTTTACATATATATTTTATATATATTTTCTGAGTTACTATTTCACTTATATAAATAATAGTACCTTATTTTAATCTCATCCTCCCAAATATGGGTCGTGCACTACACACCCCCTTGGACCGTCCCCCAGGGTTTCTAACCGCTCGAAATTGTGAACTGTGGTTGGCCAATCCAAGCGCGCCCTCGACACTCCTCAACGCTGTTTTTTATATTAACTAACCCCTTCCTTTCCTTTTCTCTCCTACACCCAGTGTTAAATCTTTATCTTTAATAATATTCAAAGATGCTTTCAGCACGCCCCGTCATTAGAAGAGCTGCTCGTTCTGCTGTCGCCGTCAATGTCGCCCGCTCTGTTCCTCGCGTGGTATGTATCTCCTGATGACTTGGATCACTTTTTGATTTGGCTGTCAAATGGCCTCCCCCATGAAAAGTTTGTCTCTACTCAACGTTGAAGCATTATTGATGATTATTTTGGATTGTGGAGGATCAATTCCATAGAATGCTTCCAATATTTCACATATTAATGTGTTTTCAAGCAGGAGAAACGCTTCAATGGTGTGGTGAAATTTATTAAAAGTGTGTCTGTTCTTTCCATTGACAACTACTAACATATCATTAGGTCCGCCCATTAGTTTCTAGAGGTTACGCTGCCGCTAAGGCTGCTCCAACCGAAGTCTCTTCCATCTTGGAAGAGAAGATCAGAGGTGTCTCTGCCGAGGCTGACTTGAACGAGACTGGTAGAGTCTTGTCTGTTGGGTAAGTTTTTTTTGATTTTTTTTTTGAAACATGCATGGGCTGGTCTTAGGGAGACATACTACAGCACCGCTTCACATTACAATTCTGATGTATTGACTGATGTGTTGTCTTCAGGTGTCTTGTCCAGGTCCATTTTTTTTCAAGTTTTCTCGACATTTTATTGGACGGTCGGAGATGCTCGACTTAACTCCCTAAGAACTACGCACCCTTAGAAACAACTTTAAAATTAAGCTCAGTATACTAACATTATAGTGATGGTATTGCCCGTGTCTTCGGATTAAACAACTGTCAAGCTGAAGAGCTGGTTGAGTTCTCCTCAGGAGTCAAGGGTATGGCCCTGAACTTGGAGCCAGGTCAAGTCGGTATTGTCTTGTTCGGTTCCGACAGAGGTGTCAAGGAAGGTGATACCGTTAAGCGTACCGGTAAGATTGTTGATGTCCCAGTTGGCCCTGAACTGTTGGGTCGTGTCATTGATGCTCTGGGTAACCCTATCGATGGTAAGGGACCAATTAACTCTAAGGTCACTTCCAGAGCCCAATTGAAGGCTCCAGGTATCTTGCCAAGAACATCCGTTTTCGAGCCAATGCAGACTGGTCTGAAGTCTGTCGATGCCCTGGTGCCAGTTGGTAGAGGTCAGAGAGAGCTTATCATTGGTGACCGTCAAACCGGTAAGACTGCTGTCGCTCTTGACACCATTTTGAACCAAAAGAGATGGAACAACGGTTCCGACGAGTCCAAGAAATTGTACTGTGTTTACGTCGCCGTCGGTCAAAAACGTTCCACCGTCGCCCAACTGGTTCAAACTTTGGAGCAAAATGATGCTCTTAAGTACTCCATCATTGTTGCTGCCACCGCTTCCGAGGCCGCTCCATTGCAATACTTGGCTCCCTTCACCGCCTGTGCCGTTGGTGAATGGTTCCGTGACAACGGAAAGCATGCTCTGATCATCTACGATGATTTGTCCAAGCAGGCTGTTGCTTACCGTCAATTGTCTCTGTTGCTGAGACGTCCTCCTGGACGTGAGGCTTACCCAGGTGATGTTTTCTACCTGCACTCCCGTCTATTGGAGAGAGCCGCTAAGATGTCCGACAAATTGGGTGGTGGTTCTTTGACCGCTTTGCCAGTCATTGAGACCCAAGGTGGTGATGTATCTGCTTATATTCCAACCAACGTCATTTCCATTACTGATGGTCAAATTTTCTTGGAGGCTGAGTTGTTCTACAAGGGTATCAGACCTGCCATTAACGTCGGTCTGTCCGTCTCCCGTGTCGGTTCCGCCGCTCAAGTTAAGGCTATGAAGCAAGTTGCTGGTTCTTTGAAGCTGTTCTTGGCTCAATACAGAGAAGTTGCTGCCTTCGCCCAATTCGGTTCCGACTTGGATGCTTCTACCAAGCAAACCTTGAACAGAGGTGAGAGATTGACTCAACTGTTGAAGCAGAAGCAATATGCTCCTTTGGCTGCTGAGGAACAGGTTCCAGTTATTTACGCCGGTGTCAACGGTTTCTTGGACTCCGTCCCATTGGAGAGAATCGGACAATTCGAGGAGGAATTCTTGGCTTACTTGAAGTCCAACGAGACCGAAGTCTTGGAGGCTATTAGAGTAAAGGGTCAATTATCCGATGAATTGTTGGCCAAGTTGAAATCTGCTACCGAGTCCTTCGTTGCTACTTTCTAAACTTAGCAGTTAACGATTACGATTTAAGCATTTTTGATAAAAGACTCAAAATTCGACATACAATTATGATGTTATAAATTGATATTTAGATTTACGTTTTGCGATGTAGAATCTTGTAAATTTGATCTTTGCTATCTAGAGAACTATGAGTTGAACTTTGGGCTGGCCGTATGCTTTCTTTTTCAGGCGCTTTGGGATATTTCTTGCTATTTCTTCACCGACTTGGACTTTTCTTCCAACATTGATTTTGTCGCTAAGATTCTTTCTAGTCACCTTCTCCTACTAATACTAAGTGAACCATGACATCGTCTGATTCAACCAACCAGGAGGAAACTCCGCAACCAGAGAAACATTCAAAGCAAATTACTAACGATGATCTCTACCGAAGGTCCACCCAGTTCAGGTTTTGGTCATTTACCGAGCAACGATTAAAGGAGCTGAAGCAGTCCACTAATGAAAAGGGAGCTGCCAACTTGAAAGAGAGAATATCACAGTTGGATCCTTCTATACCAGAAGTTTCTGAAATTTGGGAAAAAGACCTGGTGAAACCGCTTACTGTGGAAGAGGAGGTCAAAATTGTCGAATATTATGCCAGGAAAGCTCAAGGTCTGGCAAATTATTTCAAGTTACCAACACAATCTAGAGCTACCGCCATATCATTTTTCCGAAAATTCTTTCTGGTCAACAGCTGTATACAATTTCACCCACAATATCTCATGTACACATGTCTGTTTTTAGCAGCTAAATCAGATAACCACTTCATTGGAATAAAGGAATTTAGCAAGGCCATTCCAAAGACAACCCCAGAGTCAATTTTACAATATGAATTTCAGATACTGCAAAGTTTGAAGTTTGCTCTTTTATGCCATCACCCTTATAAACCACTGTATGGATTCTTTTTGGATTTTCAAGTGGAAATGAAGAATGAGATCCAGTCAGATAAGCTCGCTGAGTTGTATGACCACGCTAGAGATAAGGTATCTGAGGCGTTATTTTCTGATGTTTCATTTTTATTCACCCCTTCACAAATAGCACTGGCTGCTTATTATGAGCTGAATCCTGAACTTGTTACGAGTTATCTCTCCAAAAAGTTTTCTCAATTAAGCACTATCAACGAAGATGAACAGTTGAAGTCTTCTCCCAATATTCAAACCAAACTTGTAGATAACCTGAAACATTGCATAGAATTATCTCACGCATCTTTTGATCCTGCCATAGAAGAAGTTACGCAGATTTCAAGAAAAGTTCACTATTGCATAGATCCAATGAAGCTGGTCAAGAAGATGCAGAAGCAGAAATCGGTGTCATAGCTTTAATAATTTTTTTAATTACTCTATATTCATATGGAGGGTGTTACTATCAGTTTGTTCTCAACTGAGCCCAAATTATAGATCTCCTTTTTCTCATGGTTGATTGCAATTAGTTCTTGGAACACTGGAGATCTTCCTCCCTCAGCCACATCCATAATAATATTGCCTATTTTTACTGTGGTTCTTCCAGATTTATGCACTCTAAGGCTCCCTATTATTCCATTGAGATTGTGCATCTCTGAACCTGCGCCTTCAAAAGTAGGTAGAGTGTTCGGTAATTGAAAGAATAGAGATTTGGGCGAAGATTGTGGTTCCATGCTAACATCACCGTCATCATCTTTTGAGACATTCATTTGTTCTACCAGCTGTTTAATGTGTTCATAATCCTTTGTTAATTTGGACTTTTCTTCTTTTTCCTGCAAGGGGTCTAGAGAGGTTATAGGTTCAGGTGTAGGTGATTGTTCTTTGATTTCTAACGGAGCTGCTGCGATAGTACCAGTTTCATCATCTGACAATGGTTCAGGTTTCAATGAGACGTCTCTAGAGGTCGTTGTGCTTTCGGGGTGTGAATTTGGGTCTGTTTCAATCTTCACATCGGCCTCTCCATTTTCTTGATGTTCCACTCTAGGAGCTCTCACAGGAAATAGATCAGTGTCCTCATTCAGCTCAAATTTTGTATTAACGTCTATTACAGTCGTATCATCTACCTCAAATTCGTCGTCTGAGCCAGATTTTCCATGTAGTTTCTTGAAAGCCTCTGAAGTTGATGCTGCAGATGAAGATAGTGTAGTACTTTTGGTTCTAGTTAGAGGGTCACCTCCCACATGACCTTGTACACCATGCGATAACGGCCCGGCTACAACCATATGCGTGCCTGTTGGAGCACCACGGCCTCTACCTCTTCCTCTTGTAACTGTTCCTCTAGTTTTTCTTCTCATCGGGTCCTGAGACTCGACTACCACCGGAGCAGACTTATCTCTTTCCTCCTTAGTTCTTCTAGCCACTAGTTTTGGCTTAAATTTCAGCCCGGATTTTTTTGAAGCATTAGGCTCGTTACTGACAGGGGTGGTCCGCCGTGATATCGAGTCCAATCTGTTGAGATTCGTGTCGTCTGACATGCCAATTGGAGGGGACTAGTCTTGAGCTTGTTTATGAATCTTGAGCCTTTCCAAATTTTTCATTATTCGCGCCTTACATATGTTTGCCTAAGAAAAATTATTGAGAAAAAAAAAACTTTTAGTACGTTTAGGAAGAAGCAATGGGAAAGAGAGGAACTAGACGTAATAGGGCCTCTAATATAGACTTTTCAGAGGAGCAGGCAGTCACTAATGAGTTGGATGATTTTGCTGAAGCTCGTGAAAAGATTCTCTTGGAAGAATCTGGAATGGGTGCTAGATTCAATGCCAATGATATCAGTGATGAGGATGAGGAAGTGGCAGTTCTCGGACTGGACGAAGACGAAACCTCCGATGAAGAAGAAGCTTTGGCCAGAAAATTTCGTGGAGCAAGTGCCATGGATGATGACGAAGATGCTGAACTTTACAACGACCTAGAGAAGACTGAGAAGAATGATGAACAGGAATGGGGTGAATCCAGAGACGATTACTATGGTGGTGCTGAATTAGAAGACGAAGAAGCTGTCAAACTGATGGAACAGGAGGCCATCAAACAGCAAAAAAAACATTTAGAGGATCTGAATATGGAGGATTTCTTAGATGACGATATGGATCAAGAATGGAAGAAATCTACAGAGAAGGAAACAGTATCCACCGAAACTGCCATGGAGCCTATCAAAGCCGATGAACTTTCCTCCGATGAACAGGTTAAATTTTTGAAGAAAGCTTATCCAGAATTTTTACCCCTATTAAAAGAATATCAAAAAATGAAGCCACTACTCTTAGAGTTCAAGGATCAGGACTCTCAAATATCAAAGGTCAAATTCACAGCATTATCTGCGTACTTGGGAACTATTGCAGTTTATGTCGCATTATTTGTGTCCGCTCTGGAAAGTAAGGAGCAGTTCACAATGAAAGATCACCCGGTAATGGAAGGTATTTTAAACACAAGAGAGGTTTGGAGGCAGGCAAATGAACTGTCTAACAACAAATCCGTTGATCTTTCTGAGAGTATACCGGTCGAAGGTGAATCGGAATCCGAATCTGAATACCAATCTCTTAGTGACCACGAAGATTCTGAAGACAGCGGGCTAGAGGTTGACTTAGAACAAGATAGTAAGAAACTACAAACACCATCAAGCGATAAAACATTACAAGAGGCTGACTCAGATTCTGATTCCGATGCTCCTCGTGAGTATCATATTAAATCTTTGGACCATAAAAGAAAGAACGTGGGTGACGATCTGACTCAGCAGGAGAGACGAGCCCGTAAACGATCGCTGCGATTCTACACGTCCGTTATCGACCAAGCCGACGGTAAGAAGACAGTTAAGTACGCTGGTGACGATGATATTCCTTACAAAGAAAGACTATTCGAGAGGCAGCAGAGATTAATAGAAGAAGCAAGAAAGCGTGGAGATAACACTAACACTTCTGCTCCTGGAGAAGCTTTAGATGACGGAGATTTTGAATCCGCTGATGAGGAAGTTGCTCAGGATGTCAATAACTTGGACGACTCCTACTACCAAAATGTGCTCAATACAAAGAAGGAACAAAAGGCTGCAAGAAAAGCTCTTTACGAAGAAGCTGTACAAGCTGCCAAGGAAGGTAAATTGGATCAGTTTGAGGAGAAGATTGGAACTGATGGTAAGCGTGCGGTCAACTACCAAATTCTTAAGAATAAAGGTCTTACTGCTCATAGAAAGAAGGAGAATAGAAATGCCAGAGTTAAAAAGAGAAACAAGTATGAAAAAGCACAGAAGAAACTTAAGAGCATTAGAGCTGTATATACTGGCGAACAAGGTCCATATGAAGGTGAAAAAACTGGTATCAAAAAGAATCTCACAAAGAGTGTCAAACTTGTTTAATTATGGTTCATCTTTTTTCATTAGCTCGTTCCATTTTTGAGCTAGTTCTGCCATGGCAGCAGAATCTAAGGATGCATCAACAATATCCTTTGGAACCTGATTTTCAGAATGTTCTTTAGCTGCAAATCTGCTTGGATTGTGTTCCGTGACCAATCTAAAGTCAAGATGTGTTGCTATGGTCAGTTCATGCCATGTAAAAAGCAAAGAATCACAGCTTCTATTGAAAGGGTTGAAATCAACTATGTACATTTTAGTGAAAGGTCTAGGAAAGTAAACGTCAATCACATAATTTTTCAGAGGAAACTTGGGACTTACCGTCTCTTCTAGAAACTTCTTTATCCCACTTTCTATCACATATCTGAGGCTATCCAGATAATTGTAGTAGTTCAGGTCTCTTTGAGAGACTCCTATCAGTTTACCGTCTCTGATGAAACATCTAAACTCTAAAGCTGGATTCATTTCAACCCATTTTCTAAGAACCAGTTCGTATTTTATTGAGGTTTCCAATTTTAAATCGTGAGCCACGTAGTTAGAGGAGTTTAGTAAGAGATAGACATCGTTTGCCGAAGAACATTTCATTGTGTTGTTCATCATGATCCAAGTTGAATCCCTTGGAGCTGACCAGTTTAGTTTAGGAGCGACATGAGAATATTGAGTTATCACATCTTTTACTTTACTGTGAAACTCAGAAAAATTTTCTGAGGGGTCTAAAAATGTCTCCTCTGCATCTGACCAATCGCTGTATTCATTATCATCGTTTATTTCGACGTTATTGTTGGCATCACCTGGAAGATGGATGCTATCCTTACTAATGTACTCAATGAAGGAGTCGGGCACTTCTATTATTTTTGCTGGAGACACAACGTTCTCATTGAAGACCTGGTACCATGAGGCATAAGAGCAAGCACTGAGATCTTCATCAGTAGTTTCCAACTCGTTGAAAATGTGAACCTTTCCAGGCATAGCTGTATGAAGTTGCGTAGAATAGATTATAAGAGCTATCAGTTAAGCATAAAAATTATTTGCGCGAATCATGATAACCTAATCTTGATCCTTTGCGGTGTAGGCGGCACCCGAATTATGACACGTAAGAACATGCGATTGCACCATAGAAGTTTTTCTGAACTCCAGCTGTTGATATTTCTTTGGTCCTACCTCCCCTGTGCCATTTTTTTTTGTCGGTTCATCTCTTTTTCTCTCTCCATTTCTTTCTTCAAGAGGTCTCCACCCCCAACCACAATCACTACACCACTAAAAGTTCAAGGAAGTCGCGACAGACACTACGATCTTTGAAAAGTTCTCTAGTTCCTTACTACCTCAAACATTCGCCACATGACCTCTACCCACCAATCGAATTCCATCTTCAAAGATAAGGAAAAGCCTCAAGAGGTCCGTAAAGCCAACATACTTGCGGCACGAGCCGTGGCAGACGCGATTAGAACGTCGTTGGGCCCAAAGGGAATGGATAAGATGATCAAGACTGGTGACGGCAAAATAATCATCTCCAACGATGGACACACAATCCTCAAACATATGGCGGTGCTACATCCTGCTGCAAAGATGCTGGTGGACTTGTCTGCTGCTCAGGATACCGAGGCTGGAGATGGTACTACTTCAGTGGTCGTGATCACGGGTGCTATTTTGGGGGCCGCTGAGAAACTGTTGAACAAAGGTATTCATCCAATGATTATTGCAGAATCTTTTCAGAGAGCTGCTGCCCGTTCTGTAGAAATCCTACTAGGAATGTCACACAAGATCTCTTTGGATGATCGGGAACAACTCATTAGGGCCGCTACTACTTCGCTGAGTTCCAAGATTGTATCACAGCATTCTCACATTTTAGCACCCTTGGCCGTAGACTCGGTGCTAAAAGTGTCCAATGAGTATGCTAACAACGTAGATTTGAATGATATTAAACTGTTTAAGAAAGTGGGAGGAACTATTGATGATACCGAAGTGGTCAATGGACTTGTTGTGACTCAGAATGTCGTCAAGTCAGCTAACGGTCCAACAAGAATGGAGAAGGCCAAGATTGGATTAATTCAGTTTCAACTATCACCACCAAAGCCAGACATGGAAAACAACGTGGTGGTTAACGATTACAGACAAATGGACAAGATCTTGAAAGAGGAAAGAGCCTACCTGTTGAACATCTGTAAGAAGATCAAGAAGGCAAAGTGTAATGTGCTGTTCGTGCAAAAGTCTATTCTAAGGGATGCTGTAAATGACCTGGCCCTCCATTTCCTTGCTAAGCTTAACATTTTGTTGGTAAAAGACATTGAAAGAGATGAAATGGAGTTCATTTCCAAGAGTACAGGAGCTAAACCAATTGCCGATATCGACTCCTTTAATGAAACGAAACTTGGATCTGCAGATTTGGTTGAAGAAATTGAATCCTCAGGGTCGAGAATTATCAAGGTCTCTGGAATATCTTCTGCCACAAAGCCTACCGTTTCTATTGTCTGTAGAGGTGCCAATGAGATGGTGCTCGACGAGACTGAAAGATCGTTACATGATGCTCTCTGTGTCATCAGATGCTTGGTTAAGGAGAAGGCATTAATTGCTGGTGGAGGAGCTCCTGAGATTGAAGTATCTAGAACCTTATTGAAGGAATCAAACAAGCTATCAGGTATGGAACAGTTCTGTTTCAAGGAGTTCGCATTAGCTTTGGAAGTAATTCCAACTACTCTTGCAGAAAATGCAGGATTAAACCCTATAGAGATTGTCACTGAATTGATAAGCAAACACGACGCAGGAGAAAAGAATGCAGGGATCAGCGTGAGACGTTCAGGAACAACTAACACATATGATGAGCACGTTCTACAACCTGTGTTAGTGAGCACGAGTGCCATCACTCTAGCCAGTGAGACCGTCAAATCAATCCTGAGAATTGATGATATTGCCTTCAGTCGTTAAAAATAGGGAGAATGTAATTTTTCAGTTATTTGGCATTTTCTTTATTTAATATTCTGACTGCATCCTTGCTGAAAACATAGGACAGCCCACTTAGTATAGTGGAGATTGCCACGGTGATCTCCAATGCAAATAGACCCTGTAATACCATGGCCGAAGAGTCTGATGTTAAATATGGAATCAACACTGGCTTTATCATCGCGCTTCCGATATAAATCATTTGTAGCCCAGTATTGATCTTGCTTATTGTAGTTGGTCTCACTTCCGCACTCGGAATGCTAAAGTCCCAAAATCTTTTAAACGTTTTTGGTCTTGGTAAAGAGACGTATCTGTAGTAGACAGCCGATAATCCCAAGAGTACGTCTCTCCCTAATATGATCACAGCCAAGTATACTGGTATCTGGTGGGATTGAGCCATACAAGCAGTACAGATGATCATCAATGATTTATCAGCCATTGGATCTATAACCGTACCGACAACGGATTTCATATTGTACTTTCTCGCAATGTACCCATCAATGAAATCTGTGACGCATGAATACGTGAATAAAGAAAGTGCTGAAGTTACGTGGTTGTGAACTATCAAATATCCAATGATAGGAGCAGAAAGTAATCTTGTGAAGGTTAAAATATTAGGGATGGTATATATATTCTCGTGATACTCAGAGGGAATCATATTGGAAAAACTTTCTTTCAGCTCTTTGGATTTGGCAAGTGTATTTTCTTTGATTTTTTTAGTCGTTTGGACTGTTTCCATGCTCATCCTTTTACCAATTTCCCTGGTTTTGGTTATCATGGTTTGCTTGCGATGGGACGACTTCTTCGTTAACTGACGAACAGAGAGAAGATTGACCACAGGAAGCGGGAAAAACGCTTTGTGTGTAGGCATTGTGAGATGGTGAAATGAGCCACCACTCACAAACGCTACTCTCCTCACTGCTCCACCAAAATACATGAGCAATTGTATGGGGAAGAAGTGAGATTTGCGAGAAACGAAAGTGGAGAGCGAAAACACTTGAAAAAAATGTCAAGGAATTCTCGAACGCCTCAATATACCCGTTTGGGGTCATTATTCCTAGAGAGTCATGATTCATCAGTATGAAAGGATTCGATGCAACTCCGAAACCTGGTAGACAAAATGAACGTGCTAGTCTATACCGGCAATGGAACCACAACAGATTCAATCAAACACACTCTGTATTCTTTGAGGACACTTCTTTCTCCGTACTATGCGGTGATTGGTGTAGACAGCAAGGTGCTGTTGAACGAACCATGGCAATCTAAAACGGCCTTGCTGGTTTTTCCTGGGGGAGCAGATCTGCCTTATTGCAGACAGTTTAATGGTGAAGGAAACCAGAAATTCTCCAAGTTTGTTCGACAGGGAGGTAAATACCTAGGCTTGTGCGCTGGTGGTTATTATGCATCGGCAAGATGTGAGTTCGAAGTTGGCAATAAAGAATTGGAGGTTAGTGGTCCTAGAGAACTGAAATTTTTCCCTGGAATTGCTAGAGGGACCGCCTTTGGAGGATTCCAGTACAAGTCGGAAACTGGTGCCAGATCTACCATCTTGGATGTGGACGAGGAGACTCTGCCTGGATGTGGTAAAGCAGTCTATAATTATTACAATGGAGGTGGGGTCTTTGTAGATGCTGACCAGTTTAGTAATGTTGAGGTCTTGGCCACATACAGAGATCAGGTTTGTGTTGACTTTGGATCAGGAAGGGCTGCTGCTGCTGTTGTTGGCTGCTCTGTGGGTAAAGGCTACGCTATTTTGACAGGAACTCATCCTGAGTACACTCATTTACTGATGAAAAAATCGGACTCTGTCCCAGATTTTGAAAAAGTCATCAGTGAGCTGCGCACTAAGGAGACCGAAAGACTTGCCTTCCTACGTTCTTTGCTCCATAAGTTCGGATTAAAAGTAAATGATGACACTTTGGCTCAACCAACTTTGACTCCTTTGCATTTAACATCACTTTACCCTGAAAAGTTGCAGCAATTAGTGAAATCGATGGAAACCAACATAGGTTACACTAATGGCCTGCTGAAATGCACCACTGATCGATTTAAATTATCTCTTTCGGCGGAAAATCTCCAGAAACTTGACCAAGATTTTCAAATTCCAGAGGAGGCAATCAAGCAATTAGTTGTCCACATAAACTCTCTACCTGCACGCAAGGATACCCCATTTTTCAACTTGGAATCATACTACAATCATCTGAAACGCTTTTGGACAAAATACAATCACCCGATGGGAGATTTCGGTTCTACGTCGATATACGGGGAAGTACTCACTTCGACTTCATCTTTGATGGATAAAAATGCGAACTTATTACGTCTTCTGCCACATGGTTTCACAATTACTGGAACCACTCAGGTTTCTGGCAAAGGCAGAGGAGGTAATGTCTGGATCAATCCACCTGGAGTTCTGGCAGTATCTACGCTCATGAAACTTCCAACGTCCTATTCAGAGCGTGCTCCAATAGTTCTTATTCAGTATTTGGCAACTCTCGCTTACATCGAGGCCATTCTAAGATATGATGATTCGGGTCTTTACTCAACCATCCCATTAAGGATCAAGTGGCCTAATGACATTTACATACTGAAGCCAGAGTATGTGGAAGATGTCTCTAAAATTCCACAAGGTGAAGCAGCATACGTGAAAGTTGGGGGAATTTTGCTGAACACCAATATCTTTGACGAACAGTACCATATGGTTGCTGGTTGTGGTTTAAACGTTAACAACGCTGCTCCAACCACATCTGTCAACTCTGTTATTTCTGCTATTAATGAAGTCAGAGCCAAAAAGGGTATGACGGGTATACCACTCGTAGAAATGGAGGTTGTACTAGCTGGCTTTCTATACCATCTTGAACGAATGTTCAACGAATTCAAGACTTCTGGATTTAGTCCTTTCTTAGATTTGTATTACAGACGCTGGTTGCACACAGGACAAATTGTACATATCCAACACCAGAACAATACTAGGGCCAAGATAACCGGGATAACCGAAGACTGGGGGATGCTGATTGCCCAAGAGGTTGATTCAGAGAATAACCTGACAGGTGCAAGATTTGAACTCCAGCCTGATGGGAATTCTTTTGACATGTTCAATGGTTTAATTTCTAAAAAGAGTTAGTTATTATAATAAGTCGTTTATTTTTTTTGGAGTAAGGTCTACATAATAATTTTTTATACAGATAACAATTTAGAACCTCAACTAGAATGCACCTAAAAACTTCAATTCTATTCACCTTCTTTTGATTCACCGTTAGGGGAATGACGGGAAGGGGAGTACTGTGGGGATGCTGGGGAGTATTGGGGAGATGTTGGGGAATACTGCGGTGAAGTCGGTGAGTACTGCGGTGAAGTAGGTGAGTACTGCGGTGAAGTAGGCGAGTACTGTGGCGAAGTAGGCGAGTATTGTGGTGAAGTAGGAGAGTACTGAGGAGAAGTGGGCGAATACTGCGGCGAAGTTGGTGAGTACTGCGGTGAAGTAGGCGAGTACTGTGGCGACGTTGGTGAGTACTGCGGTGAAGTTGGAGAGTACTGTGGCGACGTTGGTGAATACTGCGGCGAAGTAGGTGAGTACTGTGGTGAAGTTGGTGAATAACTTGGCGAAGTAGGTGAATAACTTGGCGAAGTAGGTGAATAACTTGGAGAAGTTGGTGAATAACTTGGCGAAGTAGGTGAATAACTTGGAGAAGTAGGTGAATAACTTGGAGAAGTAGGTGAATAACTTGGAGAAGTAGGCGAATAACTTGGAGAAGTAGGTGAATAACTGGGTGAAGTTGGTGAATATCCTGGCGAGGTAGGAGAATATCTTGGAGAAGTCGGGGCAAAACCAGGTGAAGTCGGAGCAAATCCAGGAGATGTAGCTGAAAGCCCTGGAGAAGTGGGCTGGTATGGACTTTGTATACCTGCATACTCAGTCAATCCACCACTTCTATCATCTCCAGATCCAGTTTCAGCCATTGGAGAAAACATGACATCTGCCACATCATCATGATTGAACTCATCGTCATACTGTGCGTTGTTGTCATAAGGAGTTGCTGAACCTTGTGTTGCCTTACCTTTAAACAATGGCATGGTAGGGGCATAGTCTGCTGGAAGACTGGTCAACAACTTCTCATCAATCATGACATCGAACGCACCTGTTCCCATTGGAGCCAGTTGACCCAGCATGACATTTTCAGACACACCACGGCAATCATCCAATTCTGCTGCTGCACCAGCCTCAAACAAAATTTCTACAGTCTCCTCGAAAGAACATCTCATCAAGGCACCAGTGTCTGCACGGTTAATACCGTGACGAGTGATAGCCATCAAGTATCCACGAGATGTCATAACATCTACTAATAGGGCCATATGCCTATAGTTGACATAAGAACCATCAAAGGCAATAACGTTCAGAATCTCTTTGTATAAAGAAGAACGAGTAGCTTCAATTCCCAATACTGAAAGAATTTCAACAAAGGAATTCGAGTAAGTACGGGAAGAGTCGACACCAGGTACAGCCATCACTTCAGCGAGGTTAATACCATCTGTCTCTAAGGCCCAAAGCTCTTCGTTTTTATATTCCCCAGACTCATCTGGAACAGAAACCTTATGTTTTACCATGTATACCTTTGAGATTCCTGGAATACCACGCAAAGCAATTAAGTCAAGCATGTGGGCTTCAATCCTTTTCAACATTTGGTCTTCCTCAGCTTCCAGTTCTTCATCCATAGCTTTGGGGTCACGAATTACACGACAACGGATGATCAACTTGTCTGCATTATCTTCAGACCACATAACGAATAGATCATCACTAAAAACTTCTGAAATTTTGTCAGCTACTTGATTCATTGTCAATTGCTTGTCTAACATTCTTGCACGGTCCAGTTCCAGACGTAACAACCATGGGGATTGCTTGTCAATCGTTTCTTCCACCTTTTCATCAGGGATCGAAAAGTAAGCTTCGACAGTATCAAAATCTTCTTCGATCACAGTACTTGTCGGGTCTGGGTCATAGTAAATCTCAGTGGCAGAAGTCACATTCTTTAAAGTAGTATACTCAATTGAAGACTGAATAACCTTAGCTTTCTCGATATCAAGTGCTATCTCTCTATCGAGGTACACTGTCAGTGCAGGGGTCTTGATATTCTTTGCAACATTCAAAATTTCCTTCAGACGTGGAACACCTAGTGTAACGTTTTTAGACGACACACCTGCATAATGGAATGTATTCAATGTCATCTGAGTTGCAGGTTCACCGATTGATTGAGCGGCGATTACACCGACCATCTCACCAGGATGAACCAAAGATCTCTGGAATTGAGCTTCAATAGTACCAAGTACCCATTCAAAAGCATCTCTATTCAGTCTGAACTCTTCTAAAATGCGACGAGTAGCCAACCTCGCACGAACCAAGCATTGAAACAAAGATGTAGCATTTTGCTGTGCTTCTTTGATAAGTTCATTCTCACCACGAAGCACAAATAATTTTTTACAAAGATCTCTAACACCATGAATGATTTCAGGAATCGTCAAGTCACTGGCCTTAGCACGGTCCAAATGGAAGATCTGTTGAGCATTCTGAATGATACGACGGAGGTTCACAGGAAGAGGCCAATTATGATCTCCATTAACGAACACTATCTCTCTCAAGAATTTACGGTCATTGACCAATTGTTCATATTCGGAGTTTAATTCTTTCTGCAGCTCGACATCACCAATTATGTCCGCAGCATATTCGATAACGTCTGCCTTAATCGAATTCTTTTCGTCCATCAAGTCAACGTAGTAACGCTTATGGAAAGCTTTGTCACTTCCAGGAATGGTATCAATAGTTTGTCTTTCAACTTGCGTACCATCAAGACCATCCTCACCATAAAGAAACTGGATAATATCACCTAACGAATTTCTGGTAGTACCATCATAGTGAACCATTATATCCTCTAGTGCCTTCACCAAACGACGCTGAATATAACCTGTTTCTGCAGTTTTCACAGCAGTGTCAATCAAACCTTCACGACCAGCCATGGCGTGGAAAAAGAACTCTTGTGGCGTCAATCCTCTCAAGTAGGAGTTTTCCACAAAACCCTTAGATTCTGGCGAGAAGTCGTCCTTAGTAAAATGCGGTAACGAACGATCAGCAAAACCGAAAGCAATACGTTTACCTTCCACCATCTGCTGACCAACACATGCGGACATCTGAGCAATATTAATGAAGGATCCCTTGGAACCTGCAGACACCATTTGTTTCACATTGTTCAAATCTTTTAAATTCATCTCAGCAGAACGACCTGCAGAATCACGAGCATCATTCAACGTACGTGAGACTTCTCCTTCAAAAGATTCACGTAAGGTCATACCTGGTTTCAATTCCAGTTCATTATGTTGAGCCTTGTAAATAATTTCTTGGACTTGCTCTTTGGCGCTAGAGATGGCATGTGTGATCTCCTTCATAGTGCTGGCATCGGCAATAGCATCACCAATTCCAATAGAAAAACCGTTATGCAATAACCAATAGTTTACAACTTTTTGAATGTTACCAAACAGTTCTGCACATATCTTAGGACCCTTTTCTCGCATAACAGTGTGAATCAAACCACCACCACCAGATCCAACGGTTTTTTTGTCAACAACTCCAAACATAACCTTACCATCTACAATAAGCATACCATTGTCCTTTGGAGATAATAAAGAGTTTCCACCATCAGTTCTTTGAAGATGGATACCGCTTGGTATCGCAATGGAAAGTAGTTGTTTACCAGTCCAAAGAGGTTTAGGTTTCATGATAGCAGGTTGAGGAACAACACCATCCCAACTGGGAACCCAGAATAGCATGTTCATTACTTGCTCGTACTCAATAAAGGTGTCTCTCAACGTCATTTTTCTGACACCACATAGTGTGTCTTGGACAATACCCATAACAGGCTTGTTTGACTGTGGAGAGACAATCTGCAAGGGAACTGCACAGAGCTGTGACAGTTCTGCTCTGGTCTCTTCAGATTGTGGAACATGTAAGTTCATTTCATCACCGTCGAAATCAGCATTATAGGGTGATGTGACAGATAAATTTAGTCTAAAAGTAGAGTAGGGCATTACTTTGACTCTATGTGCCATCATGGACATTTTATGTAATGAAGGTTGACGGTTAAATAGGACAGGATCATCATCCATCAGGTGTCTCTCAACTTTCCATCCATATTGTAGTACAATATCACCTGCACGCTTATGATACCTCAGATCAATACGATCACCATTATCACGGATAACATATTTGGCACCAGGATGTTCATTCGGCCCATTACGAACGTATTCAGTCAATCTATGAATATTGTATTGTGTGACTGTCTCTGGGTAGGAAAGAGTTTTGGCAATACTGATGGGTACACCAACTTGGTCTAACTCCAAATTAGGATCACCAGAAATGACAGTACGTGCTGAAAAGTCGACTCGCTTTCCCATAAGGTTACCTCTCAAACGTCCTTCTTTACCCTTCAGTCTTGCACGGATGGCCTTTACAGGTCTACCAGATTTCTGCAATGCTTGTGGCTGTCCTGCAATATCATTGTCCATGTAAGTAGCTACATGGAATTGAAGTAGTTGCTCTACCTCATTTATAATATGTTGAGGGGAGCCATCCATTTCGAGTTTTTGTACATTGATATTTGCCTTCAAAATATCACTTAGTTTGTGTGTTAAATCGTCCTGTCCTTGGGTAGTTTCGTCCATGGCGATGGAAGGCCTTACTTGGGGCGGAGGAACAGGAAGCACAGTGATTATCATCCATTCAGGTCTCGCATAGTCTTCGTTGAAGCCTAGCCTATAACAGTCTTCAGGCGATATATGTCTGAAAACATTCAAGATCTCACCAGGAGTTAGTAGTTTACGTTCCGGTTGCGCATCACGATCACTGAAGCCGCTCTTTTTCCATGTACCCCAAAGCTTCATACCGTCTTTACGGACGACTGGCTGGGTATTTCCACATCCACCTCTGGAGACGACCTTTTGTTCAGAGTACTCATCAACAGGGGCATCAGCTTCACATACCATCTTAGTTTTACACAGCTGCCATACAGCGTTAAATCGTTTTTTTGGATCTCTAATACGGATAGCCTGAGCCATAGTAGGGTTTGTTTCGTCAAGAAGAAGCTTTCCACAGTTCATACAGATACATTCACAGACTTTTTTAATCTTGGGAATGAAACCAATATGAAAGACTGGCTTAGCTAGTTCCATGTGTCCAAAATGACCGGGACATTCTGCCATTCCCTCACCACAAGTTTGGCATTTGAAATTACGGTCTATGGAACCCAACTTGGGATCATTTAATCCACCTTCCCTCGGTCTTTGACGACTCTCATCCATGATTTCAGGATATTCAATCTTAACTACCGAAATAGCTCTGATTTCCTCGGGAGACAACAAGCCAAACTGCACTTCCTTGACGGACCTCAGTGGGGCACTTGAATAAGGAAACTGACTCATATCTTGTTAATTTCTGGGATTTTTTTTCTGTTTTTGTTTAGGAACTATTATAGGTTACGGGTTAACTAGATGTGTCAGTTACTCTTGTATCACTTGCAAATGGAAATTATGGGTTTAGCAAAAATTTAACAAAATCCCTTTCAAATCAAATTCACGTCTAATGAGATGATTAACAACAACAACCAAATGAGTGCCAATTCTATTTTCACACAATAAGACGTTAAGACAACTGGATTAATATAACTGTTAATACAATGTCTAATCAGATTGATTCTCAGGAAGATGGTTGCCAGCTGGAGAGGCTTGTGTGTAAGGTGTTCTCGTTGTTTTTCATGCTTTTTCGTCGGAGGCAAAAGAGAAGGGCGCGAAATTACGAAGATGGCCAGATAATTACGCACCATTGTTGGGAGGAGGGGCTACGAAGCTTCGGGACGGTCGGTGGAAACTAGATACGCGGATGCGCGGGTACTATCTTTTTATGTTTACATACCATCACTTGGGTGAATAATTAGTTGTCTATGTGTCTATGTGATTCTACTCAAAGAACTTGGACAAAGCAGCTTTCTCTTTAGCAAGACGGTCTTTTCTGGCCTTTGTGGTTCTTTGTAGAGATTGGCTGATAGCAGGATCACTTGGGGATAATTCAAGCGCTTTCTGGAAATCGGAAATGGCAGAATCTTCGTCCTTCAGTGAGCTGTAGGCACTTCCTCTACGGTAGTAGCCCTTGGACTTAGCCTTTGCATCCGCAGATGTATCCTCAATGACCAATGTGGCGTATTTAATCGTGTCTTTGAACTTGGAAACTTTTAACCCAGCCAATGCCACGTTGGAAAAGACGGATGTTTTTAGTAGCTCCAACTTGGAATTTTGTTCCTCTGATAAATCTGATGGTATGTATTCCAGCAAGTAATTAGCAGCTTTTTGGTACTTTTCGAAGGCGACTTGAGTGCTGCCATTCTTGAAATACTTTGTACCCAATTCTTTGATTTCGGCGATGGCCTGGTAGACCTGTTCAAAGTCATTGATGTCTATATTCTCATTATCTGTCAGAACTTCTTCATATTTGTCTCCTGTCTCGTCTGAGATGGTCAAATCTGCGTCTTCTGGAAGTTCACCACAATCCTCAATGACAACAGGTTCAATTGGAGCTTCACCTTCCGAGTTTCTCTCAATCTTTCTAACTGTGGCTTTACCAGCGATAACTTTTCCAAACACTACATGCTTGTTGTCCAAATGAGGAGTAGGAACGGTGGTAATAAAGAATTGAGATCCATTAGTTCCTGGTCCAGCGTTTGCCATGGAGAGAAGGAACGGCTTGTCATGAGTCAATTGGAAATTTTCATCTTCAAACTTTTCCCCATATATGGACTCACCTCCAGTACCATTACCATTGGTAAAATCACCACCCTGTACCATGAAATCTTTAATGATCCTATGGAAGGTAGAACCCTTGTAGTACAATGGTTTTCCAGAGCTACCTACACCTTTCTCACCAGTAGATAGAGCTCTGAAATTCTCTGCTGTCTTAGGAACAATGTCATTAAAGAGCTCAAAGATTATTCTACCAGCTGGCTGCTTGTTAATGGAGATGTCAAAGAAAATGTGAGAACGAGGAGTCATTATTGAAAAAGGATTGGATGGGGAGCAGGCGATGGGTGAGCCTTTGATTTATACGTATTTGATCCCTTTGTTTGAAAAGTAAGGCGCGATTGTCTAGAAATTTCTGAGACAGCGCCCACGACATATATCGTTAGCCTTGTTTCGGAGGGCGCGATTTCTGTGTGGCTACCCTCCTAGATCAACTGAATCGCGCCAACCTGACATCTGACTCTAAGCAATTGGTATTGGTAGCTTGACCCTTCGTCTCATCTTAGTTCGTTATCTGAATTAATCACACAATACAATGTCAAAAACTTTGGAAAGAGAAGAACCCCACTATTTTGGGGCCGGGCCAGCGCTACTGCCTACTTCAGTATTGCAAGAGGCTGCCTACGACTTGGTGAACTACCAGGGTGTTGGTATAGGTATTGGTGAAATTTCTCATCGTTCTAAGCAAGCTGGCGAAGTGATTGATAACACGAAAGCCAATCTAGTCAGTTTATTGAACATCCCTGATACACATGAGGTTTTTTTCTTGCAAGGGGGAGGAACAACAGGATTCTCTTCTATTGCTTCCAACTTGACTGCTTCATTTGTGAAGAAAACTGGTAAGAAGGGCCGTGCTGCTTATGCAATCACTGGAACTTGGTCGAAGAAATCTGCTGAAGAAGCTCAGCGCTTAGGTTTGGATGTTGACATTGTTTTGGATAGTAAGAAAGTCGATGGAAAATTTGGATCCATACCTCCAATTGACAAATGGAATATCCCCACTGATTTATCGAACACTTCATATGTGTATTACTGTGATAATGAAACTGTGAATGGTGTTGAATTCAAAGAGTTCCCATTTGAAAAGTTTCCTGGTGTTGTAGTAGTTGCAGATATGTCATCCAACATCTTGTCAAAGAAACTGGATGTCAGTAAGTATGGATTGATAATGGCTGGCGCTCAAAAAAATATTGGACTAGCTGGAATCACCATCTATATCATAAAAAAGTCGTTGCTTGAGCAAGCTGATGATGCCACTTTAAGAACTCTTGAAGTCCCTCTTTCTCCAATTGCGGTTCATTATCCTACAGCAGTCAAGAACAACTCCGCTTACAACACAATTCCCATCTTCACCGTTCATATCGTCAATTTGGTCCTCAGGTTGTTAATAAAAAATGGTGGTGTCGATGCCCAACAAAAGATAAACGAAGAGAAAGCTTCCTTGTTGTATGATGCGTTGGAGAAGTTTCCACAAGTTTACGAGTTGCCCGCTTCCACTGATGCTCGTTCTCACATGAATGTGGTTTTTACATTGAAGGATGACTTGGATGCTGACTTCTTAGCACAAGCTGCAGAAAGGAAGCTAAATGGACTAAAGGGTCACCGCTCCGTTGGTGGAATGAGAGCCTCCATTTACAACGCTGTCTCGTTAAACAGTGTGCAAGAGCTGACGAAATTCATCATTGAGTTTGCTGAAGCTCATTCGTGATCTTGAATCTTACCGCCAATATAGTACGTAACTTCGGCAGTTTCGTCTTCATTCAAGATGCAATGAAGAACCAACGCATGGTTTTCACTAATAATCATTACCACTTTGTAGCACAGTTCTGTCAATTTAGCACCAAGCCGCCAATCCTTTAGCTTTATCTGCACACTATGGGGCATATCTTGATCTTGTGTACTAAACTGACTCTGTTGCTGTGTCTCTCCTTCCAATTGCTGAACTTGTAAGAATTCTTTCCATGATAGTTGAACCCTTCTGGAATCCTCTTCAATGGATAGTTCAAGTCTTCCACGGTTTGTTCCTGTAACACAGATATACCCAGATCTTTTATACCGCTCAATCCGCCTGAACAACGGTAGAATATCTCTATCGAGCTTCATCAAAACCTCGGCATGTGTCAGTTGGGGCTCTACGATACTTTGATCGATTTCAGCTTTTAAGACTTTAACTGGTATTTTGAAACTGTAGCTTCTAGATGAAGCCATAGATACATGCTCTGTATAGATTAAAGATAGTACGGCCATTGATCTATTCTTCTTAGAAGATTCTGGACCTTCGTTTGCAACTGGTCTTCTTTGAAGTCTAATAGACAGCCCATCTGAATTGCTCTTGTCAAAATTTCTTAATATATTAATTAAAGGATCGATATTGGTCTCCACACATAGTACATTGTCTCTTATCGATTCAACTTCGTACAATGGAAACACTTCCTGTGATATTTTGCACCAGGCCTGGGGTTCATTCAGGGACGCACTAATGATACAAAGATGCGCAGGAGTAAACCTCAGCACACATAGTTTTCGTAAAGGCTGAATAACCGATAATGTTGATAATAGAACATCCGTGTTGGATACGCATAGCTTCAGTTTCATTGTGCGATGCGGTTCATCAGGACAAACAGAGGCTAAAGAACCAGGCTACAGCTACAGTTCAGACCTAGAGCTCGAATGATGAAAATAATCATCGCTTACATAATGGTATTTATTGTACAGGTATGTTGGGTTTTATAATTACGAACGGACCATCAAGATCTGGCCAATCCGTACTCAAAAGAAAACCACTTTGTTATAGCCCATTATCTGTATTCGCAATCCACGATGGAATGTTGAACAGAGATATCCAGCTCAAGACGTAAGAATGAAATCGTCACGCCGAGCGAGGTACAGGGCAAGGTATTTATAGTCGTCTCCGATTAACTTGGTCATGTTCACAGGTTAACATCATCGGACTTGTAGTTGTCTAAGACAATTCTGTAGATAAAGTTTGGTGAAAATCCCCCGACGTTAGTGATGTAAATATCAATGTTTTCAGGGTCGATGTAATCCATCAGCGGATTAGTCACCTCACATCGACCTACTAAATCTTGATCGGAATAATCTATAACTTTTCCAGAATTACCGACTTCAATCAGAGAATCGTTATCAAAGGGGTAAGTTGGGGATAGTTTGTACAGACCTGCTACTGTGAACACTGGAGTACGGTGCTCTTTGGCGCATTCTGTTACTGCAGCTACACCCGAGGTGCTCACACACCCTCCGTTAACAAAGACAGAACGGGCTCCAATGATGACTTTTCCAACACGAGACATTACTGCAAAGACGGTTGAATCTGGAATCAATACAGTATCTATTTTAGCATCTGCCAATTTCTTGACAAATTTGTGTGCATCTTCTGTATGGTTAGGAAAACACTCTGTTACCAAGACAGTAAATTTTCTCTTCTGGCGAGCCTTCAATAGAAAGTTTAGCACCGTTTGTGAGTTGGGGGTAGGTGTTAACAAAACTTCGTTGTCATGAATTAAATCAATGGACATCAATTCAATATTTTCATGAACCGCAGAAATTTCATCCATAAGGTCCCGGATTCCCTGTATTACGAGTGATTTTAGATCTTGAGTGCGCTGTTTAGCGTCACCTGGGCTGTGCTGTTGCTGGTTCTTTGTATCAGTTGTGCTAAGCAGGGAGAACATGGAACTCATCATCGCCGTGTTCTTATCTATATCGGGCTTTTCCCTGTCCATTTCTAAGGATTCATCACGAATAAGTGACAAAACTCGGCGTACTATGTTACCAGATGCAAACTCCCTTGGCTGAGCAGCAATAAGCTGCCTTCCTGCGTCTCTTATTAACTCAATCAATTGGTCTGTGTTCTTCCAACGGGCCATAGTGATCAGTCGCATCAGCAATTGCGCAGTCTCTATCGCAACCTTATAAGAACCGGCCAGCTGCCTTCGTTTCAGCTTATACACAAGCCCATCCACTTGTTCTTGGATCTGTTGCTGTGTTTGAGACATAAAAGAGATGGGTTTGGTAGATGAAGTCGATTTTCCTGGTAACAAAAAACCAATGTGAGGATTTGGTGGTGTTACGACGGGCGGGTAACCAGTGGGAGATGAGGTGTTGAATGTCGTGTGGGATTATCTTTCAAAGAAATCACCAAATGGATCATACTCAGATCGATAGGTTCTAGTCGTTGATTTAGATTCGTCGGAATTAATTGCGATTGACCTGTTGCTCTTAATGTTGCAAGTCATTACAGCCTCTCGTACAGAAGTAACAGAATTTTCAACTTCTTCGATAATTGATTCTAGGGTTGGAAGGTTGGAGTGTTCCTCATTATCCAGTAATTTTCGAACATCTATGTCAACCAATCTCTGCAATTTGTCTTTCCTAGCTCTTAACTGTAGTTTGTTGTCTCTTAGCGATGACAATAGTAAACCTTGCTGAGTTTTCATTTCATGCTGTTCCACGACTTTAAGTTTCTCGTTACTCTTGCCTTTCGATTTTCGTGCTTTCGTATTCAACTTCGAACCAAATCCGCCTCTTCCACCACATAAAGGAATCCTTAATTGCAAATCCACGAAATCACCCTTTAGCTCCCTTATGCTCCTCAGTTTGAGTAATGGGCTTCCATCCATTCTAGTAATAACTCCTCGTTTTTGTACAGTTAAGGGTAGCATGCTCATCAGTTTTCGATTTAAATCTTTAATGGTAGCATCATAGTCCGTCACTACCCTCAAGTCAGCCAGGCCTGGCATCGTCTTGACGAATATCACAGGCATTCTTGACGGATTGAGTTAGAGAGCGCTATACTCCATACAAAAATCAAACTACATGCAGGAAAAAAATGCTTACCCGGCAGAAAAGGCGCGAATTTCGAAGAAGCAGAGAAATATCCAGTAATCGCAAATTTCTTTCACTCCCTCACCATACTTGGTTCATCAAATCATGTTGTTTCGTCAGTTCACCCGTGCACTTAACAATACTTTACCAAAGGTCATTCGTCCTACTCAGCTGGTCAGAACCGCTGCTACCTTTGACCGTTCCAAGCCGCATGTGAATATCGGTACTATTGGTCACGTCGATCACGGTAAAACTACCCTGACTGCCGCCATTACCAAGGTTCTTTCCAGTTCTGGAGCTGCCGACTTCAAGGATTACTCGTCCATTGACAAGGCCCCAGAAGAAAGAGCTAGAGGTATTACCATCTCCACCGCTCACGTTGAATACGAAACTGCCAATCGTCACTACTCTCACGTTGACTGTCCAGGTCACGCTGACTACATCAAGAACATGATTACTGGTGCCGCACAAATGGACGGTGCTATTATTGTCGTTGCCGCCGCTGATGGTCAAATGCCTCAAACCAGAGAGCACTTATTACTTGCCAGACAAGTTGGTGTTCAGAACTTGGTTGTCTTCGTCAACAAAGTTGATACTATTGATGACGAAGAGACTTTGGAACTAGTTGAAATGGAAATGAGAGATCTGCTTACTACCTACGGTTTTGATGGTGACAACACTCCTGTCATCATGGGTTCCGCCTTGTGTGCGTTGGAAGGAAAACGTCCGGAGATTGGTGAAGATGCGATTAGAAAATTGTTGGATGCCGTCGATGAGTACATTCCTACTCCTGAGAGAGATCTTGAAAAGCCATTCCTGATGCCTGTTGAGGACATTTTCTCCATTTCTGGTAGAGGTACCGTTGTTACCGGCCGTGTCGAGAGAGGTAACTTGAAGAAGGGAGAGGAAGTCGAGATTGTTGGTTTCAACGATCAACCAATCAAGGCTACTGTCACTGGTATTGAGATGTTTAAGAAAGAATTAGACCAGGCTCAAGCTGGTGACAACGCTGGTATTTTGTTGAGAGGTATCAAGAGAGATGACCTCAAGAGAGGTATGATCTTGTCTAAACCAGGAACTGTTAACGCTCACACTAAGTTTTTGGCTTCCCTGTACATTTTGACCAAGGATGAAGGTGGACGTCACTCTCCTTTCGGTGAGAACTACAGACCCCAGATGTTCGTCAGAACCGCTGACGTCACTGTCGTTCTTAGATTCCCTGAAGATGCTGACCACTCCGCTCAAGTCATGCCAGGTGACAATGTTGAGATGGAATGTGAAATCGTCCATGCTACTCCATTGGAAGTTGGACAGCGTTTCAACATTAGAGAGGGTGGCCACACCGTTGGAACCGGTATGATCACTCGAATCATTGCCTAAAGCATTGATCTGTTTTTTTTAACCGTATGTAAATAGATAGGCCCGGCCTGAAGTAAATAAAATTAGTACATTCTCTTCGTGGTCATTAGAAGCCCCAAGGTCGACCAAGTTTTCTCCAGTGATCACTGACTGCTATCAAGCTTCCACTCCTTTTTCGTAGGATACCATTCATAGTGGATATTGGTGCTTGAACTCTGACATCGTGCCCTCTTTCTTTCAAATGGCGTATTAATTTATTATCTCGGGGGAATTCTAGAAGGACTGCTTCGGGAAGAAGTTGATGATGAAAGCGGGGATATGCAATTACGTCTAAAAGATCCAGGTGATAGTGGTAAACTCTGATAATTGCTTGTAAAACTGTGGTTGTGATTTTGGACCCTCCTGCTGCTCCGATGACAAAATGAGGTACTCCCGAAGAATCTACAATTATGGTGGGAGCACATGAAGAAAGAGGTCTTTTGTAAGGCTCCACCCAATTGTAGATCGACGGATGCAAACCAAATGCATTAGATGATGTTGGAACCGAAAAATCATCCATTTCATCATTTAAAATCACCCCGGATATTGGATCGTGTATTTTAGAACCAAATCCAAGGTTAACAGTGGTTGTCATAGCCACCGCATTACCGTATTGGTCAACAATACTGAAATGAGATGTACCATGAGGATCATTGGGTAGAAAAGCTGGGGCATAATCCTTCCAAGACGGAAGAGTGTAGGAATCATTAATTTTGGCATGGGTTTCTACTACCCATTCATCTGATTTGTATTTGTCGTATCTCTTCCTATGATCGTCAATTTCAGTTTCATTGGTGGAGTAAATATTCAAGTCTCCGAGGTTACTTCTAACGGAAGCCATCCACTTCATCGTCTCAACAAGCCTTTGAGACTCAACAGCCCCAAAATCGTTATGAAACTCTTTGAAATCTTCGAATAAGTCCATGAGCTTTAACCCAGCAAGGAGCACTAACCCTGAGGATGCCCCATTGGACGTATAAACTGTGAGATCATCAAACGTAAAGTTATGCAATGTCAACGACTCTTCGATTCGAACTCTATATTTGGCAAAGTCCGAGGCTTCAAGGATTCCTCCATACTTTCTAGTAGCGTTCACCATACTTTGAACTATGTCGCTCTCTGGGTCATAGAATAGATCAACGTTGCCACTTTCAGCTATTCTTCTCAACGTAGTAGCCAACATGGGACGATTAATCCAGTCACCTTTTTTCTTAATTTTTCCGTCGTCATTTAGAGCAAAGGCCCAATCATAGGAATGCTGATCAATATGATGCTCAATCGATTTCAAAGCACTGGAAAATAGCGGATCCACTGTCCATCCCACCTCAGCCAACTCAGCAACCGGCAGAACCAAATCTTTCCACTCAACGTTACCAGATCCATGACGCTGAAAAAGTTCATAAAGTCCCTTTAGTTCTCCTGGAATGGCAACAGCCAAACCACCTACTCTGGCCCTCTCTTCATGATAATTGAACATTTCTTTGAAACTTTTAGAAGGAGCCATTTCTCGACAGTCAAAACTCAAAGCGGTACTATTATTAATCAGCTTAGAGACAATGAATCCTCCTCCTCCAATGCCGGACGAATACGAATTGATTGTTCCGATACATAGTGCCACGGTAACTGCCGAATCGGCAGCATTGCCGCCTTCTTGGAGGATAGATACACCCAACTTCGAACACTGTTCTATATCAGATGCCACTGCTGCATTTTGAACATTGATTGAATAGTTCTTTGATGGGGTAAATGTTGGGCCATCAATTGGCAACGTAATGTTGAACTGTGGGTCATAAATGTCTTTCGAGTGAACCTGCTGAGTAAACAGCTCCACATCATAATTGAGCCACGTCAAAAATATCAATGCTACAGTAAATACCCCAAAATACAGGTAGCTGCTTATTGGGCGACTTTTGGCTTGGTGGTACGATTTCATGGTGTCCAAGAAAGGTGAACGAAACAGCTACAATCAGCTACAATCAGCTACTCATAATTCAGAAACTGCTTATCTGACGTAATATCGAGCCCTTCGATAGGGGCGCGCGAGAAATTCCATCCAAATGGATTTTTATCCGCAAGAACCTAACACCAGTGTTTACTCTAATGTCATCGTCCGAGCTGATCCTTGAAAGACCAGTTAAAACTATTTTTAACCTGATAAGGCCAAAAACATTGCTCTGCTAGAATGAAGGACGAGCTAGAGCTGCCGGCTCTACCTCCGTTAGAAGATCGAAAACGAAAGTCCAAGATTTCCATGGACCCTTTTGTTTTTGCTAGCGAGTTTGATGAAGATTCCTACGACTCATACAAGAAACAATACACGGAACATGTGAAAGAAACAATAGGGTTGTCCAGGGACCCTTTCGATGTTGAGCTTCAAAAGCATGAACTAAAAGATTTAATTCACGCCATTACTAATGAAATCAAGCTGAAGGGAACTCGTGCGCCATATTTTTTCCTTCCGTTCAGACCTCAGTTGAATGATTACAGACTGAAGGTTTTTCTAAACAGAGTGTTTATAGAAGGGAAACCTGCATCTTTGAAGGTGATTGAAAAAGTCGTAAAGAAGACAGACGAATTCACGTTGACTTCTGCGCTCAAGTTTTTGTGGTCTAGACTTCCTAATGGCTACATTGTAGGATGGAAATCATACGCTCAATTTGCCAAATTAGAACAGGAACAGAATTATCCTCAACGTGCTTTTTTGGATATAATACCTCAATGTTTACTATCACCATCCCACGCTTCAATTGTTTATGATTTCTTTGATCTTATAGTCGCTATAGCAGCTGACACTAAACAAAACAAGATGAGTGCTCGGAAGATATCGAAAATGTGTGGCATATGGGCATTCGGTCCAATTAAAGTTTCCCTCAAGGGGGACACGAGCTATCATAGAGGAATTGCAAATTGGCTGCCAGCTTCAGATGCCATATTTCACTTACTCTTGTCTTTCGTACGTTCTATGCTACCGGAGTCTCCAAATGATGAATATAAGCTACCCAGAACGCTGCAGAATTTAGTTCTTTCCAACTCCTATCCACCAGCAGAGACGGTCCTGACGTCTCGTAGTAATTTAGTCGATGTTCCCCTTATTACTTTGAAAGTTAATAACCCTTCTCGCTCCCCAATAGAGATGCTTCACAGGGTTGGAAAAACACTCAAGTTTGATGATACAAATTTGTTTTATACGAGAGAAGAATACATACTACTTAAATCTTTATTCAAAGATTATCAATCGTTGCCTCAAAAGCTATCTAGTGAAGGAAAAAGGGTGATGGATAATTTTTGCATGTTTGATGAGGATCTAATATCTGACGGAGCGGGATCTAACCATATTCGATTTAAACTTTGCTCTGGATGGAGTTCAGAAATGTTACAGCCATATGAAAACTGGGAAGAGTCTAAGGGTGATTATTTTACGGCTAATATTTCCAAAACTTTGATAGACGATTATTTTGTTTGGACATGGTTAGCCTCAGTTTCTTCAGAGCAGACTAGAATAAAGAGGAATATTTTTGGAAAAACATATATTCTGGAAACAGAAATTAGCCCAGGGTACAAGAAATGGGTTATTGTTGAAGAGATTGATATAAGCAGAGATGGATATGACTTGGATATTGAATTAAAGGAAGAAAAGTTAAAGAAGTTACAAATGAACATCGAAAAGCTGGAGAAACGAAAATCGAACTTATTGGAAAAGGAATACCGAAATCAAAAGAAACCAAAACCCAAAAAGTTGAATAAGATAGAACCTCCTCCAAAAGATACCCCATACGTATACAGAGGATTTCCTAAGGACATTCCCCGGAATTTGGCTGAAAAAGAACTGCCACCTACGCCTCCTATCATAAAGGAATCATTACCGCAAAGTGAGGATAAGTCAGGAGATTACATTTCTTTGAATTTACCTAAGGACGAAGAACAAAGAGTGGCTCTGACTTCACCTCACAAAGCACCCCAGAAAGTACCCCCTCCTGTCCGACAGGTCTCTGAAGGAATAAGTGAAGAATCGAACTCATTGACGATTAGTGATGAACCCGATTCAAGCTCTTCTGTAAACCAAGATTACTTGCTTATTGAGAACGATAAAACTGATGATCCCATGGAAGACTTACGTGATATCATTGAACGTATTGATATTGAAGAAATTGAGCATCAAAACTATAGCGAACTAGCATCCAAAGTTTCTCCAACAGTCATTACTATGAGACCCTCAAGAAAAGAGGAGAACAGAGGTAGAAAAGAGGAAATTCGTAGAAAAGAACCAAGAATAATCAATGAACCTAAGGATTGGAGTGGAGATGTCCATCGTGTTCCTGGTGATATTTCAGAATCGGTTAATAGTTTCTATTTGCATAGGAAACCTCCTTCAGCTTCAATTTCCCAACATACGGAGGGGATCTCTTCTCCTTCTTTTTCAACTGAACATAGTCCTTCTAAAGCTATTTCTCCCAGCATTTCTCCATCACAGCCTGTACACGTGGCTTCAAATTCCACTCCGAAGCTTGAATCTAAGAATATACTGAAATCTAACATTTTCAACGAGATTGAGAATTTGGAAGCAGAACTTCAAGATGTTCTAAATGATGATGTCAGCTCCAAAGAGTTTCGACTAGGAATCACAGCCGGAACTTCAAGTGTTTACAGTTCGGTTATGTCTCATAAGATTGAACCAAACGAATATCCAGCAAAATCTGAAAATAGTCCGGCACCCATTGGTCATAGTCGAATCGACCCAGTAACAATCACAAAATCCCCGGCGCCTAATCAGGGTACCCCTCAGGCTCAGGCTACTTTACGACTGGGTGATGGAGCTGGACCATCAGTTGTAACACCTCAAAACCCAAGGATACGCCAACCCCCTACTGTTCGCCAAGGGACATCAAGCCCACTGTCCCTTGATAGAAAAACTTCTATGCAGAACTCCTCTGAAGACTTCATCAGTCCCGAAAACAATCCAGAAAGATATCAGGCACCATCTCCTCAACGTCACTATCCACATCAAGGATACCAATATGCTCCTCAGGGACAACCTCTCAAAGGCAATACATTACAAACGTATCCGCCTCAAAATTATTCGCCTCGAGATTACCCAGCAAAAGGTTACTCTCCTCATGCTAATCCTCACGAATACCCTCCCGAAGGCTATCCACCAGAAGGTTATCCACCACAAGGCTATTTTCCACATGGTTACCCACCACAGAGTTATCCACCACCACAAGGTTACCCACCACAGAGTTATCCACCACAAATTTATCCACCCCAGAGCTATCCACCACAGGGTTATCCTCCTCAATCATATCCGTCACCATCTCAGGGTGCTCGTCGAAGATATCATCCTGCTCAAGCGCCCCAAGGTTACTACCCTCCACCTCCTAATCAAGCACAGTATCAACAAGCTCAGTTCCTACATCCACCCAGCCCCTACCAGGGTGGTTCCGGCCATCAGTCCTCATATTCGTTGACGAGAGACCCCCGTTCCGCATCCATTTCACCTCGCTCGTCCAATTCGCCTGCCAGATCACAGGATGCAGCAACTCCCGAGACGTTCTCTCAAAAGATGGTAGCAAACAGTTTCGTTCCGGCTACAAAGGTAAATAAACTACATGGACACTCTAACAAGAGTGCAGACAAAAAGAATTTGCGAGATGCATTAAATAATGGTACGTTTGGTATTTAGTGATAATTAATGATGATAAATGATTCCTAATTTTCAAAAAGTAAGAAGGCACATGGAAAAAACCATATTAACGTGAATTTTGCACCCAAGTAACATTCTTGACTTTGACAACTGTAAGTAGTGGTCCATTCCACTGCCTAAATTAAGTTATGGTCAAGTTATAAAGTTATATCATCACTTCAGCGTAGAAACTCGGCCAACAATGTGTACTGACAAATAGTGTCCCAATTCTTTGACATATCGCACTTATCAATAGGCAATAAAGGTATACCCATTTCCTCTGTCCACAACTCCCGAACCATATCAAAGCCATGAACGTAATAACCCTTAGAGTGTCTCCTGAGAAATTGGAGAAGTTTGGCAAAATAGATACGCTAGAGATTAAACAACCTAGACCGTTGAAAAAACTGACAGTCACCCTCAGTCAACCGAACAGTGCTTCCACAACAAAACCAAGTACGCCGTTGTCCAAACGAGCTTTGCTTGGAGACAGATCGTCTCCGATTGCATCAGATTCTCCTTCCTCATCAGCAGCTGGAAATGGAACTCGATACAAGAGTAAAGGTGCACCCGGAGGTCATTCTCTTACCTTATCAGGAACACTAGATAAAACAGGTGAGCCCAGAAAGTGGTTTCGTCAAGCCAGAGAAATAAAGTCTTTCAGTGGGTTCATAATACCTTTTACTACTTGGAAAGGGGAATGGAAGAAAGAAGATGACGAAAAAGAAACGAATGCTGAATTCAAAAGTGAAAGCAACAACACTACTCCCATAGGAACCCCAATACCAGAATGATAAATAGTAAAAGGAGAAGCGACAGCTACAGGGTTAAATAATGTATATTAATTGAACACATAATGCTAGATGGCCATATCCGTACAAAGACTTGAGATGCTCAGTTTCTCAAGTAGTCTCTCAAGTAGGAACTGAACTTTTCAGCTCCAGTTTCCAACACGTCCTTCAACTGGTTGATATCATCACCAAATACATCATAGACTTTTTCTTCCAAGTTACTAGCCGTCAAGCCTCTGCTTGGGGCTGGTTTAGGATCAGGCTGCCCAAAATAGGAAGATGAAGAAATGGCAGTGGCTCCATTGAATTCCGTTTGAAGTTTGGAGCGAGCGTTGGAGTCTTCTCCATAAGTAGAACGGCCAAATACTTGGTCAGATGAAATTGCCTTTTGTCCAGAAAACTTTTGAGAAATCTCACCTGGAGTATCATCATTAAGGGCACCGTGTCTTGACGGACGGCTAGCCTTTTCAACAGATGGCTCAGGATTGCCAGAGGAGGCAGTCATACCGAACCCCAACTTGGCAAATTGCTGAGTTGTCTTCTTTACAGAAGCAGTAGAGGCATTAGAGTAGGATGGCTCCAGTACGACAGCATCTTGAGTTTTTGAAAATTCCACCGGAGTAGCGATCGAGTTTGTTGCGGTGGAAGCAGATTCAATTGAAGAATCAGCTGGGTTGTAGCCTAGTTTCTTGACAACTTCTTCCTCCTCGCGAGCTTGTTTCTCAAAGTCATCAAAATCAAAATTAGCCTCTTTAGCACTTAGTTTTTTTGCTCCGAGACGGGCTCTACTCCTAGTGGAGCTGCCTCCAAGTATATTCTTTTTAGGACCAGACGTGGTAGTTGTCTTAACGGTTGTTCTCTTTGGAGCAGAATTCTGAGGTAACTGAGGAGTGCCAGATCTTGAATTGATTGCGTTCAGTGAAGATGTAGAAGAGTTGACAGCAGGTTTAGACCAGCTACTGAAGAAATCTTCATGTTGGTCTGTTGGTTCAGGGGTGGAGTTGTCAGATCCTGTACCATCTAAGACATCAGGAAATTTGGCAAAGTCTTTCTCCACCTTTTGAGCCAGCTTCTTTTTATAGTTCACAGCGACTGGGTTGTCGTATTTTTGCTTTACTCCAGTAGTTAACAGACTGCCACCGCCATTCTTGTTGTAGAACTCTTTGAACAGATCATTTCCACCATTTTTCATAGAGCGCAACTCTCTATAGGTCCAATTAGCATCCAACACTGAAGACTTGACGAAAGAAATATGAACACCAACGTTTCTATGTTCCCCCGAGCACTCTAAACAAACAAATATTCCAAAGGGAATAGAAGTCCAACTGGGGTTACTGGCTTGGCAGTCATTGCACTGTTGGTTTGCAGGTCTCTTCTTCAAACGCTTGAAGATTTCCTCTACTTCTGCCTTTGTGGCAAACTCATCTGCCGACATTGATTTCGTGTTTTATGATGTAGAAGGTGCGAAGTTGATTTGAAATAACAGCTCGAGGAATAGTATCTTACGTAATACAAATGAAAGGTAAGGTAGATGATGAATCTGTTATTCGATCTTCGAAGGGTAGGATAATTTGTTAGGCAACTGTTTGTTGATCATTGAACCAGAAGTCCGAGTATATAAAGACTTGGCGACCTATTTACTATTTTCAGAGGACAGGCAGAAACTAACTGAAACTGCTCTGATGAGAAGATCAAAGGTCCAAAAGCCGGATCAGATACATTTGTGCTCAAGTCGCCCGTGCTTTGGTCCTCCACTCACTTTATTGATTCTACTACTATTTCACCCAAACTAACCACTATCCATCCACTAATTCTCATCCAGTAAGAGGAACGAAGGTAATAGTTGGGTAGGGACTTACCTCGAAAGTTAACCAACATCAATTCTATCAATTAATCGCTTCTCATCTCATCGCATCGCATCTCTATTTATGCGTCTGTTTGATCTTCTTAGACAGAGGGTCCCTGTAAAAATATTGCCTCTTCCCACACAGAGCGAATGTACAGGGGAGTTTTTCCATCAGTTGATTTCGACTTGTGAAAGCATTGTCCATCTAAATTCTTCTTACGTGAGAAAGGCACTATCCCGTATAATAGACTCTCTAGAAGCAAAGTCCATATATGATGATCAGTATTTTGATAAGTTATACGAGTTGTATGCCAGTTTGTCATCACAGCCTCTTGGAGGCCTTAGCACGATCCCTCAGGACATATTGGAGTACCGCATCAATGAGAAGAAATCCATAAGGATCAAGGAAAGTCCCAATTTTATTTCAGGAAGAGGAACAACCGGGTTAAGGACGTGGGAGGCATCTAAGCTATTAGCCTTAAGGCTTAACAATGACAACTCTTACTTACCGTATATTCAAAACAAAAAAGTTGTAGAATTAGGAACAGGTACGGGATTGATTGGAATTAGCTTACTAGGATTGGCAAGTCATGTCACATTAACCGATGGAGATCCAAATTTGGTGCATCAAATAACGAATAATATAGCGTTGAATGAAAATGCTACGTTATTTGACCCAGAAACGTACAGCTCCAGAGTTCTCCTTTGGGGAGGTCCTGAGCTGGCCCCCAAATGTGATACACTAATTGGAGCAGACGTCACATATGATGTGTTGATTTTGCCAGAACTAGTAAAGAGTCTTCAACTGTATGACTACAACGTTGCCTTGATTGGTGCAACTGTGCGGAACGAGGCCACTATCGATGCTTGGGAAGCGCAATTGACAGACGCAAACTTGAATTGGGAAATAATAGAAATAAAACAGATTTCAAGTGATCCAGAAGTTTTCGACGAGCCTATATGGTTTGATCCATCTGGGGGGTTGTCAATTAAAGTGTATAAGATATGTAAATAGATCTGCTGAAAAAAAAATCCTCTCTTCTTCTTATCACTTCCTAATGGGGAAATAGTTCTCTGTTTTTTTTTCCCCTGAGAGGAGTTTTCGAGTAAGCTCTTCTGGGCGTCGTACGGACACCTCCTGGCTTCCCTTCGATCCCTCCAATCCCCCGCGCTCCATATGATGGTATCAATTCCCAAATACAAATAAACAATCTATTGTTCCTTGCCATGAACAAGGAGAGATTAAGCCCTCCTTTAAATGTTTCACAAAGATCAGATATGCTCTACGACAATGATCACGTCGCAGACAGGATGCATATGGATCTTGTGATGAAAAACCACAACTTGATACGGGAGCAAGAACGCCTAGAACAGTTACTTCATCAACTTCAACAGGAGTTGACAATAAAGGGCAGTCGGCTGAACGAACTGGTTCTGGAAAACAAGAAACTCAGCAACGAATTACAGCACGAGATTGAAGTGAACGAAAAGGAGTTCAATCGTTTCAATGGGCTTAAGAAGACATATGATTACAAAGTCAAACAGTTGTCCAATTTGTTGGACAACCAAAACAACCAAGATCACTCGCACAGTTTAACAGAAAAATTTAACGATTCCGCGGCAATTGAAGAACTCAGCAAACAGCTACACGTTCTGGAAAAAGATTACGAATTGGAGAAGAGCTCCAAAGTTCTTATCATCGATCAATTTGAATTAATGAAGCAAGATTACACGGAGCTTCACACAAAGTATTCCAGGTTACAGCAAAGCTACGAAGAGTTGATAGAAGAAATGTCTTTTGAGGAATTGGACAGTCACCCTGAGCAAGAGTCATCGATACCAGAGACACCGTCAAACTTGGAGCAGGAATTTTTTGGCGGTGTAGACTTGTCGTCTCAGGCAAGTAAACGACTTTCAATAAATTTTCTAAGCGGAAACTCCTCACTAGTTGGTGATGAAGTTCCTTCTATAGATGAAGAGGAGAGAAGGGTCAATATACAAACCGACAATCATGACAAACATGGACAAAGAAATCCTTCACACAATAAACTCAACGGTAATAATAACGCTTCCAATATTTTGGATATGGATCTAGATGTCTACAGCATGCAAATGCGTAACCAGTCATACCTTCACAATCAGGAACTAATCAAGTTGGAGTTTGAACTCAAATCATTGCGGCTGCAGAACGAAAAGTTGTATTCATACATAGGGTTTCTGTTGCAAAAAACTGCCAATGATAGCTTTAGCACTTTCAAACACGAATTTGAGTATGAGTATTCAGATGCAATCAACATAGAAAGCGCCAAACGAAACTTAAGGCAAATAATGCGTAGTTCCAGTGCAATGCCTATACGTCCAGAAATACACCAAATATCCAACAATAGTGACGAAGATGATTATGGAAACGAAACTGTAGAGAATATTGATTTAGACTCATTATCGACAGACATCAACAACGACAGAAAAAGAAACCCACTCAATCAAGACAGCAGAACAGACCGATCATTCTCTGTCGATTTGACGATACCGCCGTTGACGGTAAAGAAACGCCAAAAATCTACCCACAATCTCAAAGGAACAGATACAAATCGATACGAGATAATACGAGATATCACATCATTAAAGTTGCAAAACATAAGGAGAAGGAAGAGAGACAAACAACTCAGGTCATTACAACTGAAAAGAATCCCCTCCAACACATTAGTAAACTCATACCCTATACTGAGCTCCTCACTGTCATCACCAATGATAATGTGCCATCGACATCATATGGTAGATTGTCATTGTCAGTCGTGTTTTCTGCCGATCAACAGCGTGTTTAACGGACTGATTTTGTCCTTAGATAGTCTTTTTCTAGGAACGGCCCTTATTCCCATGACAGAACAAAAGCAAGAATTGTTTCTGGATGTAGACTGAAGGGTTTTACAATATTTATTAATAGAGTAAGGCAGGGTAGTATATTCCCATGCATCAGCAAGATCACCAATCTTTCAGTCATGTGACTCCAAGATTTACTCCGGATTTCAAACACGAAAAAAAGTTTTAAAAAAAGTGGTCCGATTCGTTAGAGGACTATAATTACGAAACTTGGGCTGCATTTTGGTTCCTCTTTTCGTCCTTGTTATATCTCATGCCCTAGAATGGCTCTTCATAATTACATATATCTGAAGCATCATCATGTGGATGGCCCCAACGCTAAAGAACTAGATGATGATGATATTACACTCATTATGGTTAACGAGAGGAGGGTAGTCCAGCCGTTTCAGGAGCAGGAAAAGGTCGACAAGAAACGCAAATTGAGACCTAGGAAGCATAAAAAAGATGCACTAGAAGATTGAGGCAGGTCCTAACTTCGTTGAGCAGTTGCACAATAAAATGATATACATGTCTGAGCCCACTGACACCTCTCTTTCAAATTTTTTTTCCAGACAGGTTCTTATTGGACGCTAGTTCTATCTAACCGCCAACAAATCGCTAATGTAGTCATTGATTACCGCTTGGGATCACAGAACGTGCTCTTGAACGGAAACTAATTGGCACTGTCTAATAAGGCGGTATGGTACGAAGAAGAAGAAGCGATTTTAGTTGAAGTTTTTACTAGCATCGGTTATTGTGTGGTGAACGACGTGCATCGGAGAATATAGAGAGCTAGTTTATGGTATTACGTAACTAATGTTAGTCAATGACAAACTACGAATCAAAGTAATATTTTCAGTGTTGGTTCAGTAAGATTTGGTTTACATGCCAATATTCGCTCTGAGAGGTGTTCTTGTGACCTCCGTCTCTTACTGAATGATGTGAACAGTTTGGAAAACTTGGAAATGTCTGCGAGATGGGTGGAACTTCAACCCCTGTACACCACTCATTACCTTATCCTTGTCCTCCTTGCATCGGTGCACCTAACTGTCTCCTTCGCGAGTCTTCACTACTGACTCTGCCCCGTCTTGTCTTACTCCTACCAGAGCATACATAGCCTACCTCCAGCGTGTCCCACCCACTACTTAGGCTAAAAGATACTATCATTCCCCCTAGAACTGACTGTTAGCTTACACAGATCTAGTTTTACTCTCCCCAAGCCGTCATTGCGTGGGGTTTTAGCTCAACAAATTGTAAAGAGGCGGAATATATCACCCAATTACATGGGGTTTGCGAATTGGCGCAATTAAACCGCTAAGCCCAATCCATCTCTGCACTCTCGTACTCTTTGTATCAGTAAATTTTTTTCCTCCTGAAACTTGATATTTTTTTGGGGAACGTTTAATCTGAAGGCTTTTTTTTTCTTTGCCAACCGGTTGCATCTCTAAAGCACGATCTGGCCTTTTCAATTCAAGCAGCCGTTCTTTCAAAGCCTGGACTAAGAAATCAACCATTGGTTGTCTTTGCGTTGTGA
This sequence comes from Komagataella ulmi, assembly GCA_023213065.1. NCBI lineage: Eukaryota > Fungi > Ascomycota > Pichiomycetes > Pichiales > Pichiaceae > Komagataella > Komagataella ulmi. Next base: position 2,274,888 of record JAKWAZ010000001.1, read on the forward strand.
AACAAACCCAAGAATGTCTTCGTCATCTTCTCCGAGTGCAAAGGCAACGCAGCCCATTCCGAAAAAATCCATGCTCATAAAGACTGACAAACCCAGGACACATGTATGTCAAACATGCACTAGAGCCTTTGCACGGCTAGAACACCTCAAACGTCATGAAAGGTCGCATACCAATGAAAAACCATTCCAATGCGGAGTATGTGGCCGGTGTTTTGCCAGGCGGGATCTGGTACTTCGTCATCAGCAGAAGCTACACCTGGAAGTGTTCAATAGCAACAAGAGAAAGTACACTCGCAGACAGAGTTCAGGAGGTGTCTCAAGTAACTCAGACTCGAATGGTAATGAAACCGATGCATTAAATGACAACATCAACATAGTTCATAATAACACAGAGGCTTCATTGCCCCTCCCTGATAGAGATAACCTTTCGTCGATGAAGCAACCGATGCCGCAAACAGTTGGTACTACAGATTCAGACTCTTCACCATTTTCCCCTCAGAATTTGGAGTCTCTGCCCATCTCTCAATCATTCAATTTTCCTTTAAGCAAGAATTACACGGTGCAAACTGCCAAGAGCGCTACTGCTGGTAACGCTTCCAGCAATACCCCTACATTAACAAATCAACACATGCAGGATTACTCTAATATATCTGGCGTCCCCATGGAGTATTTTGACCAAAACTTGAATCTTTTACAAAAGTCGGAAGATTGGCTTAACGAATTTATTAATACTCCCTTTGACACCAAATTCCCACAGGCTTCTAGCAATGTTGGTTTTCATGAGACTCCTGAACAAATATCAATACCCCAAATAAGTACTACTGCATCACTGAATACCGAATCACCTATCAACTCTAATGACCTTTCAATGTTGTTTAAATCAAGACAGCTGGATTTATTCTCTAAAATGGATTTTAACAATTTTGGAGCTGCTCCAGACGAATCTGGAGCTCGTCTAACTGAAGATTTACGATTCCATATCATGTCCACCTACAACTTATCCAATGGTCAATTCCCTCAGCTATCAGAGCTCAACAGCTACCTCAGTTTTTATGAACAGGAGTTTGACAGATACTTTCCATTCATCCATATCCCTTCATTAAACATCTTGGAAAACTATGAGCAAATCCCTCTGTTGCTTTCTATGGCAGCAGTAGGTGCATTGTATTCATTCCATGCCCGTAACTCCACCATGCTTTTTAACTTTGCCCGGTACCTTATCCATAATTACATGGAAAAACACATTAACAGCAAATTGTCACCTTCAAATATATCTCCTGATGGTAGATCTGGCGTAAATGCCAACTCAAACGGCTCAAATTTTGAAGACGTTCCTCTCTTTGTCACCCAATCGCTGTTATTGCACATGTATCTCGGAATATTTCACAACGATTTAGATGTCTCTCATACAGCGATCAAGCAGCTGACCTCATTGGTTGGGCTCGTCAAAACTACCCATCTAGATACTCCGTTGGAAAACTTTATTATGCCTCCTAGTGCCCTATCCAAAGAGACCTTGACAGATCAAACTCTACTTAAAAATAACTATGACTATTTCATTCTGGCCCAATCAAGAATCAGAACGGTTCACTGCCTATACTTGTTGAACATCCTGTTCACGTCGCTGTGTGATCTTCCCATAGCGTTACATCCAAGTGATATGAAGTGTGGATCCCCGTGTGACGGAGATTTGTGGAGAGTCAAATCACCTCAAGAATGGGTTCAATGCGTCTCCCTTGAAAATTTCAATATAATCCACATCAGCAATGGCGAATCGTCGTTTGCAGATATCTGGTATGACTTGACTAACCATTACTGTGATAAGGGCGTTTCTCTAAGAACGTTACTTTCGTTATTGATGACACTAAATGGATTAGTGCATATCGAAAGAAAGAATTTCAATGACAACGAATGTGATATTAACAAGAGGGCTGCACGTTGGAGACTAAACTCCCGATTACAAATTGAGTCACTCATCAAAACGTGGGAATCCTTATACATTGTTAATGGTGGTGTTCTTGTTCCAAGAGGTCAAAGGAGTATTTTGAACATAAACAAGCGTCCAGTACTAAAATTAATTCTCCCATTGTTGTCATTCGTTAAAATCCGTAAATGTGTTGAAATATCTCCATTTATGGAGAAAGTGTGGCAACGAAATTGGCCTGGAATGATCACCGCAATCAAACAACTTGATAAGGACCCAGAAGCTTTGAGAGAGGCAGCCAATTATGCAATGGATATCATTAGTTTATGGATCGAAATAATCTCCATCACAAGAGATGCTGAACAGACCTCAGTACGAACACCCATCTTCTTTTTAACGTGCATATTCACGGCAGTGCTAGTTGTAGCAGAGTATGTTTATGCCACCGAAATTTGGGCCAAAAACTATCTTGTTTCCACAAATATAAAATCCCCTTCACCATTGTCAACATCTGACAGAGTCATTTGGCTTCGTGTGGAGACACTGATGAAAAAAGTAGATTTTAACTTAAGTCCTAAAGGATCAAATCAAACTTCGTATTCAGAATTTTTAAGAATTCAAGCCAATGGTGCTTTAGATGTTGAAATTCTGGACGATGAAATTGCCCAGCTAACACTTGAACCAGGAGATCTCAAGCCGATCGCTCAAATCATCACAGCGGCTAGACTTTCATCTAGATCTTTGAGCTTAGGAGTCCGAATCCTAGCGGATGCGCCAGTTTGGCCCATAGCCATGGTATTTGCTGAAGCCTTGAAGGCTCGAGCAACAGATATCCATATACAACACAACACCTATTCTGCAAACCCTTCACCAGTCTAGGTAAAATAATGACTATGCATTCACGTACCGAGTACGTCATATGATCAAATTCGTAAGTATGTAATATAATGGAATGACTTATATGAATAAAGTTCAGTCCTATCTAGGAGTGGGTGTCACTATTGTAATTATATTAATTGCAGGGCCGGCCCTGCTTATTTATAGCTAAAAAACACCAGTCTCATGCGTAAAAAGGTTTTTCGCCAAAGTTTGTAGTAGGTGCAACCTCCTACCAATTGTGAAACTGGAACAGGCAAGAAGGAATACAACTGCTGTTACCATGAACATGGATGCTAACGCTGTATATGTGTAGAATGTCGATATGGTCAGCAATCTCAAAAACCCAGAATCGGCGTCTAAAAAAGATAATTCAGATATGAATATCCTATAGAATTTGAGAATCAGTGACGTCGTCACACGCTGAGATTTATTTGAAGTTGTATCCATGGAACTACCAGTACTAAATTTGGTAATGACCTCATTACCAGTAAGATTAAAAAACTCTTCAGTATCTCTGATAATGTCCGGGGAAAATACAGTGACTGAAAACAATTCTTTGATAATCCGGACTAGCAAAATGGGAAATACCGTAGCCCCGATGGCATCCCAAAATCTCATTGTCGCAGGCCTTTGATCGACTGGGAACGTATTGGCCGGACGATAAGCTGTAGTTGTTGCTTCCTCGACACCATCTCGACGATCTTCTTCCGTTTCGCCTGCACTCACCCCTATTTCTCTTCGTCTTTCTGCTATCAGCCGAATCATTTCCCTTAGAGAGTCATTATCATAGGGGTCATACTCCTCAATTACACGGTCATCCGATACCGAATTGAAACGTTCCACGCCCTCAAAACGATCTATTTGCTCTTCTTGAATAACATCTGTCTCAGTTCCATCCCTCCTTCTTCTAAACACACCCCATCGTACCATTATCAATAAAAAAGATTAGCCTGGACTCCAAGTTCTTAGTAACCCCAAGACAGGTAAGACGAGGGTGAAAACCATCTACTAGTTCCTAAGGTGCGAAAATCCACAAAGCACCGAACACCAATGCGCGACCACAACTAAACGTTCTCCTATTGACAATATAAATCCTCTTCATTGGACAAGTCGTTTAGAGACACATACTTAATTCAAAAGATGTCAGGTGGACCAGTTCCAGTGTTCAAAAAGTACACAACGGGATCCAAGGGGATCTGGGAGAAAATCAGACAGTTACTCACCTTAGTCCCTAACCGTTCCACTGGTAATCCATTGGTAAAGAATTACAGAGTTCCTCCTCCAGGATCCCAGACCTTGAAGTACAAAGACCCAGTTACTATCCCAGCTGGCGACATAGTGAAAAACCAATATTATGACAGAGATCACAGAAGAAACTATCCCCGTCTTGTTGCTTTTGATCAGACTAAAGTTAGCGGGTTGTTGACTTTGGGATCCGCTCAGAACCCTCGTATTTCTGTAGGAGAAAAGGGTCAGAAGGAACTTGCAGTATTTGATCAGAGTGTGTCTTTGTCGTCAACTCTAGCTACGATTGACCCCAAAGTCGTGAAATCTGAGCTTCTTGCTGAGGGAGGATCTCCAGTTGTTGCTCCTAGTTTGAACAAAAAGATGAAGTTTAGACTGACGGAAGAATCTGAGCATGGTATGTATCCTGAGGACTACCCAATCCGTATTTTTGCTCAGAATTAGAGATTATTTATTTATGAACATGCTTAATGGTGTTTTTAGGAGTCTTTAGGAGTCTTGTATTTCTTCACGGATGTGTGAGGCGAGTATTTCTTGTAATGAGAGGGAATCTTTGGGGTTCCTAGGAGACAACCTTATCTTTCCTGGCGCGCGACGTTAGGCACGTCGGCCATCTATTGAACTTCTATTGAAACTTCTTCTAACACCACACTGCAGTCTGTATCTATGGTACGGACGTTCGCTTTAGTCGCACTTGGCCTTGTGGCCCTGGCATTGCTTGCACTGTACATTTTGGTGTTGCTATTCTCGCATAATCCGAGAAATCCTTTCGAAAGTGAACTATATTTCATCACCACTGAGAAGGATGGATCAAGAAGTAAACCTTTACCTCTCCCCGTTGCAAACAGCCCAAGTGACGGAACAATAGAGTTAAGTGTTGTAATTCCTTGCTACAACGAGACAAGTCGTCTGAAACTCATGTTTGATGATTCGATCAACTACTTGAAAGAAACTCTTCAAGATCGATTTGAAATTTTGATCGTTGATGATGGTTCGAAGGACAGCACAGACAGCTATGCATTAGATCTGGCCCATAGCACATATAAACTGAAACCAGGCCAGTTGCGCGTGATCAAGTTTGAGAAAAATAGAGGTAAGGGTGGTGCTGTTATCCACGGTCTACAGCATATCAGAGGAAAGTATGGAATCTTCGCCGATGCTGATGGAGCAAGTAGTTTCAAGGACATGTCCAAGTTACTTGCCAAAGTGAAAAATGTTGAAAACGAGAACAAGAATAAGGCTCCTGCTATAGCGATTGGTTCAAGAGCTCATATGGTTAACACTGATGCTGTTGTTAAGCGGTCATTCATTCGCAATTTCCTTATGTATGGTCTTCACATGCTAGTTTACGTGTTCGGTATAAGGCAGATCAAAGATACACAATGTGGATTCAAGTTATTTAACAAAAGCTCAATCGAATTGATTTTCCCGTACATGCACACTGAAGGATGGATCTTCGATGTGGAGATTCTGATAATAGCATTAAGAAAAGGCATTTCCGTGTCTGAAGTTCCAATTTCGTGGCACGAAGTTGACGGTTCCAAGATGGACTTGGCAAGAGACAGCATGAACATGGCTATCGATCTAGTAGTTACTAGAATGGCTTATATTTTGGGAATCTACAAGGATTCGGTAGTTACCAAGACTAAAGTAGAATAATGGTAGAAACATAATTAAATTAACTATTTAAAATTTTTCAGTAAAGTCTATCAAAATTCTTATGGCTATTCAAGTCCTTTCAAAGAATGACTCAAGTAGAACCCAACAAAGGCTACTGCTGCCAGCAGCACCCAACTCAGCCAGACTATTTCATGGTTGACAGAGATGGATACGACGTAACCCCAAATAAAGGGCCCCAGTGCTCGGGCTAGCGCTGTTAGTGACAGAGTAGTTCCATTCACAAAAGCACTATGTTCTCGGGGTGAAACTCTATGAATCAACAGAATGACCTGTGGGAATGCTAGAGAACTTGCCAAAGTCTTGAGGATATTTGTCGAGTACAATAGTGTTGTACTCACAGCTTGGGGCATATTAGGAGGTAATGTGAACACTAGGTATGGCACAGCAAAGTATGCAACCGCAGTCAGTATCAAACAAGACTGCAAAGCTTTAATTCTATTGAAGGTAATGTCAACCCACGGATAAATGAAAAGAACCACCAACACACCAGCAGCCCCTGTGGTGGAGAGTAGCGTACCAATTTCTGGGGTTTGCAGCCCCATTCCTCCAGCAATGAGAAATGGAAACTTGGATGCTAGATTACCATCCTTATCTCTGACAACATCATAGGCCAGAAACACAGGAAGAAATTCGTCAAACACGACGGCAGTGAAACACAATATAAAATTCTGAGTAATAGCGTTGAATGTTTTACCCTCTAATAGTACATGCCATGGGTAGCCTGATTCGTTGTTTCTTCTCATTTCTCCACTAACATCTACGGAGTGATTCGAAAAGGTTCTCATAATGTTGGCTGAAGTAGTTCTGTATAGCTTTCCAACTGCAGACGTCTCGTCATCGAGATCATCATCATCCAAATCATCCTCGCTAACGTGGTAACATTCGATCTCTTCTTCATTACTTGTGGATCCCAATAGTGGATCTGCTTCAGATGGTACTGCTACTAACGAGCCGCCTCTCTTGAACGGCATTCTCCAAGGTCTTTGAGGGACATCAAAACCCAGCAAATTCCTTATAGAATCACCGATATCTAAAAGATAATCACGTTGGTCTTTCAAGGTATGATGAGTTTCCTCTAAGAAAAGAGCACCGAATACCAGTGAAAATAGTAGGAAGACACTAACAACTATATTGGGGAGACAATAGGGATACTTTTTGACCAAAGAGTCAAGAAAAGATTTTTTAACCACCAGGGATACTAAATGGTAGGAGTAGGTTGATCTTGTGTACTCTTCAGCGGATATTTTTACAAGATGTCCACTCATTGGACCAATGACACATCCTAATTGCCAAAGAAGAGGAAGTGTGCTGAATGCTAGAGGAGCATGATATGGATTAGTAGCCACTTCCCCAAGAACAGTTCTTATCACGGCAACGTTTCCATTAACTGCACCCATGAAACTCCTAGCAAAAAGTGCCATCCAGAATGAAGTAGAAAAGCCAAATACAAGAATAGAGAAAGTTGTACCTAGAATTCCTATCATCAGGACTTTTTTTCTGCCAATAACATCAGCCAGTCTGCCTAAATGAATGGAGCACAGAAACTGGAAAAAGGCAAATGATGCTGAAAGATAGCCGCAGTACTTGGATATATGGGCTTCATCGGGAGCGATGTGAAAATCTCGGACCATGAAGAACACATAGGGAAACATAGATGTGAAGGTGATAGGTTCGGCAAATCTGACCATTCCAAGGACGAAGATTTGCCAAATCGGAAACCCTTTCATCTGCTCTTTAAATGAGGGTTTTGTCATGATAATTGAGCAGGTGGTATACAAATTGGAATATCTTATGATTCATTCTGAAATTGAGACGCACCATTCGTTTGTGGCTTTTGAGATGTCGGATGGTCGCTGATGTGGGGAGAAGACCCGATCTGATGCATTATTACTTATCGAGATGACACTAAAAGAAAAAATCTCCGATAGTTCTTTTTCTTTCTTAAATGAGAAGACGCTTGACGCAGCAGTGGAGATCCCATGGAAAGAAGGCAGAAGGTAACACAAGATGCGTTGGTCCCGCGTTTGCTTCATGCAGATTATCGTGCTAAGGTGGAGGAGTTCAAGAAAGTTCGCATTATTCAAGACAGCTCCATGATAGATTCGGCCCGTTTGGAGTACGATATGGTGATTGAAAACCAGAGAGGAATTTCTTTGTTTGGGATACCTCTCTATGGTGGCAATTCGTTAGTGCACCCATTAGATCCTCCCAACTATGAGACAGAATCCGGCAAACCAGTTAACGATTTTGAGCTTTTTCCGCTTCCTGATCTCTCATGGCGTTGGACTTGGGATAAGTGGCGCGTGTTGATGATTGGCGATCTAGATGAACAAGGCTGGTCTTATGCCTATACCAGATTTAGAAGCCATAGGTGGCGCGGGATCTACAGAGTGAACAACTTTATTAGACGCCGTTTATGGATTAGAGAGAGGATGCAGGAAGATTCTAACTTGATAGAGAAGGAATTAACAGATGCCATGATTACACAAAATTTAGATTCACCTAAGAAGACAGAGTCTCCCGTGGGCACAGAGTCTGGCTTTACAGCGGATCTTTTTGAATTGTTGAAGGATTGCAAGATTGATAGAGAGCGGACAGAGCTGTTATTAAGAACTGTTCTTAAAAAGACAAGAGGTGACAAGACCATCCTACAAAATTACTATGATTCTATCCAGAAACTTGTTGATGAAACATTTGTCTTCAATAACTCTAAGAAGTTGTTTTGGGATCAACTGGCTTCGGTCCATCATATTTAGCGCTCGCCACCTTTGTTCTTCCTTGTACAAGGTTGCGATGGAAGAACAGGATTTATTGATACAAGTGGCTCTCATACACAGCAAGAGAGTATTTGAAAAAGTTCATCGGAGGCCATATTCTTGGGATTGTGAGTATTGCAGGTGCGTGACTTCATTTGAGGGATGCTAACCTTAACGCGTTTTCAGTGTTTTTGGATCTTACAAGACACAAGTTACAGAAAGAACAAACGTCAAAAGAAGAACAAAGCACAAATAAGAAGAAGCCAACAAGACTTGAAATTAAAGACAAATTTGTTCTGAAAGGCAAACGTAAGGTGAAAAAGACTCAGAAATCTAGAGTCAAATCAGTGGTCAGCAAGAAAACAATTGACGTACTCGAACTGGTGGGAGTTAGGTACAATACCACTAGCAACAAGTTTGAACTAAATACAGCCCCTGAATATTTCGTCAAAAATATCAAGTTTATTCTATTGATACATGCTTTCAATGAATTATGTACCAAAAGCTCAACTCTTCTAGACGTGACACCAGTTCTGAAGAGGATAAACAAAGTACTCAGAAATACTACGTTCGTTGACTTGAAAGGAAATTGTAAAGGTAACACAAATTGCAGAATGTTTACCCATTATTTTGAGGCCTTGAACAAAACTTTGGTGGCAATAAGTGCACATACTTGCACTGATAGACACCAAATATTTCAACTCGCAATTAACATATACTTGCATCTAGTGCAAGTGATGGCAACAAAACTGTTTTGCACGCAACAAACTCGTCCAATAGACAAACTACTAGCTCATATTACCCAGCCGGTGGTAGATAGTGTAATTATGGACCGACCATTACCACAATCAGCGCCAACCCCTTTGCCGACATATTTAGAGCTTTTGAAAACCCAGAAGCTACCAACTACGAGATACAAATTGTCTGAGGTAGCACAAAAAGATGCATTATATGACTTGGCTCATTATTTCTTGACTGTGTTACAACTAATTATAGAAAACTCCAAAGATGCCTTTACTCTCACAGATACAACACATAGAAAACTGCTACTCGCTGCTATCATTCACTGCTCAGAACCAGGACTGGCTCGCATATACAGAAAGATTCAGTGGTAGGACCTAAGGTTCTGGCTCCATCTGACGAATGGGGTCAAAATAACTGTGTTCCATAGCTTCCTTTGCTGTTAACCGTTCTTGGTGATCGTAGCGCAATAGTTTGTCTAGCAAGTCGATAGCTTCATTACAAACGTATTTTGCATTCTCATCGTTTGCAAAACGAGCCAAAGGTCTTTTTACAAAATAGCTTAGAGCCTCGTATTCTTCCCCAAGAGTAAGCTTATATTTCTCCAGGTATTTGAACAAATCTTCGGTCCCTAGGACACGCACAATTTGAACCAGTTGATCTGTGTTTGATTTACCATGGAAAAACGGTACCTTCATAAACACCATTGATGCTAAAGTGGCTCCGAATGACCATAGATCCAGTGAATAGTCGTAATAACGAAAGTCCACTAAAAGTTCGGGGCCTTTGAAGTAACGAGAGGCTACACGCACGTTATATTCCGTTTCAGGATGATAAAATTCTGCTAACCCCCAATCTATTAACCTCAGCTTCCGTAGCTTATGGTCAATCATAACATTATGTGGTTTGACATCTCGATGCATTATGCCCATTGAATGACAGAAATCTAAAGCCTTTAGCAGCTGAAACATGTAGTACCGCACATCAAGATCAGAAAATGTGGGATACAGGGTTCTAAAGTCGATATTATCTACTGATTCGAATATTAGTGCTGGTGTTTTGGAAACGGAGTCTCTAACAGTATCTAAAAGGGATATTATATTGGGTCCACCTAGAAGGTTTTGAAGAATCTTCACCTCTCGTTTTATCTTCTTACGTCTAATGGGTTTCAGAACTTTTATCACAACCTTCGATCCCTGTGGAATTTTATACCCTTCGAACACCTCTGAGTATTTTCCTCTGCCTATCTTAGATGTTATTTCATACTGTTCAGGAGAATTCCATGTTAGCGTTACATTATCATAATCCCAATATTCTTTGTCTCTTTTTTCATTGGCATCGGCGTAGACTTTAGAGACGCTATGTTCTGGCATGCTAGTTGATGTTTCAGTGTGATGGAACGAAGGACTTGTGAAAAGAGGGAAATGTGTAAGCCTGTCACTTTCTAATGCAGGCTAGCAATTCCCTCCATCCCATTTCCCCGATATACGGGCAGTCCTGGGCGACCTCTCCGCCTAGGACTGAACCTTCGCGAGGCTTGGTCCTCTGCCGCTCCAAATTGTAATCGTCCTTATTCCAGGTTACCACGACAGTTCTTTCCCCAATCCTTCTCCTGTTCACAGTAAGAATGTCTCAAGAAGTATATGAGGCCGCATTGGACTTGCTGCGCAGGCTGGATGCTAAACATATCTCCAAGCATCTTACAAATATTTGTAAATTGAACCCTGATCTTGCGGAGGATTTGTTATCATCGGTTGATGTTCCCCTTACGACGAAACAATGTGCGGAATCAGGGAAACAGTACTTGGCCTGTGATTACAACAGAGACGGTGACTCATATCGTTCTCCTTGGTCAAACAAGTACTATCCTGCTTTAGAGGATGAAGAAGATGCTCCATTCCCTTCAAAAACTCTAAGGGAGGCAGAAATCTTTGCCAACAGTTCATTTGACGTATACAGAGACCTGTACTTTGAGGGTGGTATTTCATCCGTTTATTTGTGGGATATTGACGAAGACGGAAACGATGTGTCCAAAAACGGTAAAATTGGATTTGCTGGAGTGGTGTTGATCAAGAAAGAAATTGACGCTGGGAAGTCTGGATCTTGGGATTCAATTCATGTTTTTGAGGTTCAGCCCAATGAATCTGGTCCTTATGCTACCTACAGAGTTACTTCAACCATCATTCTAGACCTTTCTGCTGGAAATAAGGAAGAACAACTGTTGGAACTGTCAGGTAATTTGACGCGACAGACTGAAAAGGAACAGAAGTATCAAGATCTTTTTTCACACATTTCGAATGTCGGCAGTATGGTGGAAGACATTGAATCGAAGCAAAGGAACATGCTGCAAGAGGTTTATTTTGGTAAGACAAAGGATGTAATTGGAGATTTACGAACTACAAAGGGCGTAACTAGTCTTAGAGAAGAATCGGAGAAGCAGAGTGAATTGATCCAAGGCATGCGTAATTTATAGGTAAATAGAAACCGTACATTCCATCACTGACTCCAGTCTTTATTTATCTATCATGATCTATTCACCAACCAACATCGTCTGAAATCACCTCATCAAACTTCATTCGCGTTTAATATTAGTCTTGCCAAACTCACTACATTTGCTCCCTACTCCAAAATGGTTGCTTTTGAATCATTGATCCCTACGCATCCAGGCCTTCTACCCAAATGGCTTGTTTTCATATCTGCAGTCTCATTCTTCAATTCTGCCCAAACCTACTTTACTGGTCCCAATATTACCAGACAGGTTTATGCAGCTAAACCAGCCGAGACTACGGGATTAAGTTCCAGAACTTTTGGTACTTGGACTCTTGTCAGCGCTGTGATTCGTTTTTACGGTGGTTATTACATTTCTAATCCTCAGGTCTACCAACTAACGTTCGCCTCTTATACCATTGCATTGCTGCATTTCGCCAGTGAATGGCTTTTGTATGGAACTACAAGTTTAAGTGCCAAAGGTAGTAAGCTAGCAGGCCCATTCATTGTGGCAACCACAAGTCTGATTTGGATGTGGACTCAATGGGATTACTACATAAGCCCAGTGTGAGGGATTTTAGACTAAACTACTACCTGATACTCAAAAGAAAAAATTGAATGAAGTTTTGTACATATGTATACCTAGATCTTGGTGGGATCTTGCAGCTTAAGCACTTCAATTGCTGGCCCTAGCAATCTCTGGAATCCATTCTTATCTAAGGTAACAACCTTGATTACATCACTTTTAGCAACGACAGTAGCTTGACGTGGAAGGTCGTTCAGCAAAGCGAGCTCACCAAAGTAATCGCCTTTGCCCAAAGTTGCCATATGTCCTTCACCTTCTTTGAATACTTCAGCTTCACCTTGTTCAATAAAATAAAAGTTTTCCCCTGGCTCACCTTCACGGATAATCGTGTCGCCTTTGTTGTAAGTCTCCGATTCTAAAGCATCAGCGAGCTTATTACGTTCATACGAGTTGAGACAGCGCAGTACTGGAACATCCTTGAGAAACCCGTCGTACATGGCACGTCTCTTGGCTGTACCTTCAAGTAAGATTCTTCTAAACGTCATACGATCAAGTGCCCAGAGAACACAATCCTGACTAGAAATCACGGTGGCCGCCCGCGGCGAGTTGTACATGAGTGCAAGTTCACCAAAGGTTGATCCAGACTTTCCTTGGCCCTTAGTTTCTCCGTTGACAACAAATGTGACCTCACCACTTTCCAAAACGTAAAAGTAATCACCTTCATCGCCTTGTTTGATTATCTCTGTTCCGCGCGGCACTTTCTTTTCTTCCAAGGCATATATCACAGTTCTTAGTGCTTCATCTTCTAGCTGACTAAACAAAAAACTCTTTCTGACAATGTTGTTTAGACGTTGCAATTGTTCATCACTCAGGTCGTGGACAGGTGGCTGCCAAGAACTGGTAGCAAAAATTTCTGGGTTCACAGATTCGGCACTCACAGAGATACGCCTCTCTGGGTTAAACTTAACCTTAGCAAGATGTGCAGCAAATCCTGAGCCAGGGGAGGCGTTATCCAAAGGCCTTATTTTATTACTTTGAGGGTCTTCAGGATGAGTGAATGAGTCCTTAAAAATGCTACCACGATGAGGGTGATGAGACAATGGTTCATGAGGATCACCTCCAAATTGATCTTTAAACAGAGGTGCACCTGAAACAGTCTGAGCAGGGCGTGAAGAAGAGGCTGTTGCTGTTGATGGTTGATGTCTGGAAGGATCCTCTGCTAATTTATTGTTGAAGTAGTCCGCACAAAATTGAATCACGTCTTTGGGCTTCTTCAGGGATAATTCTCTACTCAAGTCGTTTACGACTTCCGCGTATCCTGTCATAGTCAAACAGGGTTCAATTGATGTTTAGCTTGGTGTTTCTGTTTCGGCAACTTTCGTAAAGCTTGCTATCGGTACTCAAAGCTGCTGATTTCAGATATCGTGAAAAAGATATTAATGAAACTCTACCTTGTTGCAAATTGCTAGTTGAAAGGCTGTATAAAAGATAAAGACAAAAGTTACTTCAAATCAACTAGTCAGTTCTCACAGTAGGTTGGCAGGGTGGCGTTCTATTGGGAAGATAGATGCTGCTTCCCTCTGGAGATTGAGAAGCTAAAAGGGGTCCGGAATGTGTGGAACACTACCACAATATAATACATACGCGAAAGATCTACATGCTGTCCTGTCACATTCTATTATTTATCTATCCAGTCCGCTAACTGTCTCAAAAAGAGAGATGTGCGGATGTAGATTCTCCAAATCTCGGTCTGCCCTCTTGTATGCTTGTTCAGATCGATCCAACATCTCATTCAGTTCCAGAGCTGTAAGATTATTGTCCACTAGTTGTTCTTGATTGCTGTTCCTCACTGAAGTAGTCAATAGGAATTGTGCCAATTCTTGAGCTAGAGAATCTTTTTTCCCCAAGTCCGCAGAATCTGCTTGATTTGATCCGGCTAATCGACCCAGCGTGGAAAACTTACCCATTGAAATCACCAGTCTCTCTAGTCTTCTCTTGGAATCTGCTCTGGCTAGGAGAACTTGCTCTATCGTGTTGATATTGCAGAGCCTGTATATAAGTACTGGCTGCGTTTGTCCAATCCGATGTACCCGGTCAATTGCTTGCAAATCTACTTGAGGGTTCCAATCTGAATCGAATAATATTACTGTGTCACTCGCAGTGAGATTTATGCCTAGTCCTCCTGATCTAGTGGACAGGAGAAATATATCAATGTCTTCTGTCGCAAAACCTTTCACCATGCTAGCTCGTTCTTCTTGGCTAGTTGTACCATCAATTCTATAAGTAGAGTAATTTTCATTTTGACACCACATTTCTACCAGATCCATCATCTTGGTGAATTGACAAAAAATTAGTGCTTTATGCTTTTTTTTATCAGGACTCTTTTTAGGGTCAAGTAATTTCGGGAGTAACTGTGCTAACATTTGCATCTTACTGGACTCTTTCAAGATTTTATTGAAATCTAGTGGCTGGTCTTCCTCCCACGGATCAAAAAATAAGAACGGAGAATCGCAAATTAGTCGCAACTGCATTACCAAATTTGAAAGTTTCTTCTTTAGTATCTGTGCCCTGACAATAGGCCAATATTTATATAACTTCTCATCAATGTCGATCTTTTGCTTTTTTCTATTGCTTTCAATATATTCTGCTTCTTGGGATCTAGTTAATCTTCGTCTCTTGCTATTAGATGGAAGTGAAGAATAAAAACTTTTATCTTCATTATCGTGCCCTATGTCATCTTCCGAATCCGATCCAAGCAAATCAATTAACTCAGCTTCTTGATTGGAGTTGGAATTCCCAGTTTTGGACCTTCCAAGTGGTGTGACTTCGTCGTTCATTACTTTGTCCAAGAATTTTGTCACTTCACTGGAAGTAAACCCTTTGATTTTGTTGCACTTTAGATACTCTCTGAATCCAATCCGTAGAAGCTTGTCTTTCAACTGATTTTTCAGGGCAGCTTTATACAGAACCTCTTGAGCAGGAGTTAGCTTGGAATAGACTATGTACTCTCTTTTAGATGGAAGTCCTTGGATGACATCCTTTTTCAGTCGTCTTAAAAGGAAAGGCTTCAAAATAGTATGCAAACTGGTAACTAGAGATTTTTGAATTTCCTCATTAATGACTTCATTCAACTCCTGATCGTTGTCGTCTGCTTTAAGCTCATCCAAGCTGGAAAAATCAAACCATTGTTGGAACATGTCGACATCGTGAAAAATTGAAGGCAAAATAAAGTTCAACAAAGACCACAACTCCTTCAAATTGTTCTGCAGTGGAGTTCCAGTCAGCAACAGACGATTGTTGGTTTTCAGTTTCTTGAGTTCTCTAATCAATAAGCAATTAGTATTTTTCAGTCTGTGTCCTTCATCCACTACTAAGTACTCCCATGAGATATTTTCAAGGTACTTTCTATCTCTTATGGACATTTCGAAGCTAGTCACCACTACATTAACGGACTTTTGTCTCAGTTTTTTTCTCAGTTTGGACCTAACTGGCGGTGGTCCTATATAACACATGGTATCCAAGACTGGTGCAAACCTAGCTAGCTCATTGCACCAATTGTCAACAGTAGACAACGGACACACAATTAGGAATTTCCCTTTGATGTTCTGTTCATAGAGAAACACTAATAAAGATATCGTTTCCAATGTCTTCCCTAATCCCATCTCATCGGCTAGAATTCCATTCAACCCATTCTCATAAAGCGAGACCAACCATCTCATCCCGTCCAACTGGTAGTCTTTTAAGACACAATTTTTCAGTAAAGCTGGCTGGTTGGCAGTTGAAATTTCTCCTATCTTTACTGATTTCTCCTTGTCAACAGTCGAATCCTTGACCAAATTTTCAGCTATTATCTCACTGAATTTTAGAGAATGGCTCACCAAGTCATTTAGTCTTTTCAATTTTTTGTCCTTTGCCAACTCACTAAACTGGTCAAACTCCTTCGTCCTCTCTACTTTGGGAGCTATCTTTTCTAGGACATAATCTTCATCACCATCTTCCCCTCCCAGCGGTGACTTAGGCCCCATATGATATAGGCTCTTCCTCGAGTTAAGGCCCCAAATCCAGGATCCGAATTACGCGTGCCATACAGTTCGCGACACTGAAAAACCGAAACTTCTCACATTTTGGTGTCGTGCGGCGCAAGGATCCAAAGCTACGGTGCTGATGGGTCGACCGAGACACGACCATCAGGATCGACAAAGTTTCCTGTCGTGGAAAAAATACCAACAAACCTCACAACAACACCATCAGGATCAGCTCTGAAACATATTAATAAAATGTCAGATCACGAGTCTAGACCAGGGTCTGCAGATCCGGATGTGGATATGAAAGACCAAACAGCCGTAGCTCAATCCGAAGAGGAACATATCGATGATGCAGGCTCAAATGCTGATGCAAGAGAGGCAAACTCGAGATTGGAAGAAGAAGCTAAACAATATCTTGCTAGACAAACTAAACCTGTAATTGTCCCATCTTATGCACAGTGGTTTGATATCAATACTATTCACGATATTGAGAAGAGATCCCTTCCTGAATTCTTTCCTCCTTTATCTGACAATTCCAAACTGAAAAGTCCTGAGATTTATTTGGAATTCAGAAATTTCATGATCCACACTTATAGATTAAACCCCATTGAATATTTAACAGTGACAGCGGCCCGTAGGAACTTGGCTGGTGATGTTGCATCTATCTCAAGAGTCCATGGTTTTTTGCAAACTTGGGGTTTGATCAATTATCAAATTGATCCACGAACAAAGTCGTCTTTGACCGGTCCTCAGTACACAGGTCATTTTCAGATCAGTGTTGACACGCCCAGGGGCCTGTCACCTTTGATTCCGAAAAACGCAACAGTAATCAAAGGCAAAGATACACCTTCAACCACACCGTCGGTCACTGAACCAAAAACGCCTCAGGACTTGGAAGGTAATGAAATTCCGTATAATTTGGAAATTCGTCGTAATGTATACGACTCCACACAAGATGCTATTACCTTAAAAGGTGAAGATAAGTTTACTTCAACCGTAATTGGTACCAAGTATTTCTTTTGCAACAGTTGTGGTAACGATTCAACAACTACACGTTATCACAACCTCAAAGCCAAAAGCAATATTTGTTCCAAATGTTTTGAACAGGGTCAATTTCCTGCCAGTTTTCAGAGTTGTGACTTTGTCAATCTTGAGAAGATTGCTACTACTTCTGATGCGTCTGCATGGACGGATCAAGAAGTCCTGTTGTTATTGGAAGCTATTGAACTATATGATGACGATTGGAACAGAATCTGTGGTCATGTTGGATCTAGAACGAAAGATCAATGTATTTCCAAGTTCATTCAATTGCCAATCGAGGACAGATACTTAAACCAACAGTTGCACAAGAAGAAACAGATTTATTCAGAGAATTTAATGGGTTCAAGCGAAGGAACCATAAAAGGTCCAAAGGAGCCTGTGGTAGAGACGGTTTCAAACACCATAGCACATTTAATCAAGACGGTAGATCCTGATCTCGCAGCAAGCACTCTCTCAAAGACACTATCTGAGACCGAGAAAGGTGCTGAAGACGAGGATATTGCTAGAGCAGCTAAACTGGCTATTGGCACTATGGCTGGTGAAGCATATTTGAAACAGAAAGAAACCCTTTTGCAACAAGAAGGTCTAGTTAAACAAGTTGTTGAATTAGAACTCAAAAAGATTGAACTTAAGTTGAACAAATTATCAATTGTTGAGAAGACGCTTGATTTGGAGAAGAAATCTCTTGCCAAACAGAAAAGTGATCTTTTAATAGACAGGATATCTTTAAGAAAACAAGTTCTGAAGGTCCAATCCAAGCTGAAAAAGGCCTCCGAACTAGGTGCTACGGATGAGGGTCTACAATTATGTGAAGAAGCTCTGGTAGAGGCCTCAAGGGCCCCAAGAGTCGTAGTTGTAGGAAACAATGTTACTGACAATGAAAAACTCAAAGCGGATGCGAATATTGGAAATGGTGATGTTGATGTGATTGACGAAAACTCCCAACCAATCAGCTTACAATTCCCCCAGGTGTATAAGTATTGGAGTTTATAGTTTTTACGGTAAGTAAGATGGAACAAATTTAGAATTCAAACAATCGCTCACGTGACAGTATCGGTTTCTGTTCAAAATTCTCTTACTACGGATTCCCTAGCACAGTCCCCCTTCTCCTTCCCCTGAAAATCTCGAGAACTCCCTCTGCTCTTTTCATAATAAACCTTTACTTCTCCACATGAAACTATCAACTTCGATTCTCCTATTCTTCTGTGTAGGAAGCGTGTTTGCTCACACTCCGTCGAAGCAGAAGAGCACCAGTAGGCAAATTGAACCCCTTTTTTTTGAAAATGGGAACGTTAACTTAGACACGTTGAACGACAGGCTTACTGAGTGTGCGGTAGTGCAGGAGATTCAACTCGTTTTGGAGAAGCAACATGGAGATAATGACGAACCTGAAGGCTACTTTCAGAGATTTTTCAATACGCTTTTTCCTTTTGGACCTAGTGGTAACGCTTTGTTGGCTACCACTTATATTTCCGGCCCTCCAAACTTGCTGTTAGCTTTGATTCCAAGCAACATTGACCCTTCATCACTGTCGATACTGGTAAGCTTTGCGGTTGGAGGGCTATTGGGAGATGTCTTTCTTCATTTGCTTCCTCAAACGTTCGTCGGAGAACCTTTTGACCCTACGAAGCCTGAATTCATACTGGTTGACACGAAGCGTAACACAGTTTTGGGAGTGTTCATATTCGTGGGCTTCGCCATATTCTGGGTCATTGACAAGTCTTTGCGTATCTTGGAACACGAGCAAGGTGTAGAAGGGAACAGCCATGGCCATAGCCACAGTCATGTCCAACCTCAAATTGAGGAGGAAATAAAAGACGAGGGTTTCTCCAACTCGATACAGAACAACGAGACTTCAAGCATAAACAGGAAAGAGAAATCCAACGTAAAAGATGAACCAACGTCAGAGATTACAACACCTGCGATTTCGAACCCAAATGCATCCGTGAAAACGTCTGCCTACCTAAATCTTATCTCTGACTTTACCCACAACATTACCGACGGGTTGGCCATTGCCGCTTCATTTTCAATCAGTCAAAATGTTGGATGCACCACCACATTGGCTGTGTTTTTCCACGAGATTCCTCACGAGATCGGAGATTTTGCGTTGTTGATTCAAGGAGGATTTTCCAAATGGGCAGCCATGAAATCGCAATTTGTCACTGCCATTGGCGCTTATTTGGGAACATTTATTGGAATTGCAATTCAGAACTTGGGGTCCAAAGATCTTGACGTTACCAAGTTTCAGGATAACACTTTTGTTTCAAACGTTGGAATTTTGGGAACCTCAGTCCAATGGAGTGATGTCACCCTTCCCTTCACTGCTGGTGGATTTCTTTACATAGCCACGGTCGGTGTCATCCCCGAAATTCTGGAGCTGTCCTCAAACTCGACTCGACTCCAAGAATCGGGAAAGGGCTTCTTACAGGCCATTTTTATGCTAATCGGCTTGTCTCTGATGTTCTTCATTTCGTGGTTGGAATGAGTAGGTGATTTCCGGTGGAGAGGGTATTCGGACTTGGGCTCAAACACGCAGCGCATGCACGCACGAACCACAACACATTATTATCCTTGATCTTTTTTTTTTTTTTTTTGACAGACAGGTTTGAGCCGCAATACACGTGATCCCCCTTATCACATTACCCACCAAAGTATAAATCGTACGGCAGCCCTTTGTTTGATTTCTTCTTCACCTATATACTTAAAGAATGAGCGTCCTATACACATTTGTTTGGTAATTATCCTTTTTGCAAGGCCTATGTTCGCCTCTTTCAACCTTGAAATTCAGCTATACTAACTGTGTTTTAAGGCCCGATTCGCAGGCCAAAAATGTCTATGTCACAGGAACGTTTGATAACTGGTCAAAGACTATCGCCTTGAAAAAAAAGGACGATGTGTTTACAGCTACGGTTCCGCTAAATTTAGGCTCTAAGATTGTTTTCAAGTTTGTGGTTGATGATCAATGGGTGGTATCTGAAGATGAAGAAAAAGAGACCGATGAACAGGGTTTCTTAAACAACATACTGTCAGAAGAAACACTTCTGGCGCTTGATACTACCCATTCAACTTCTTCAAGTCCAAAACTGAAGCAGTATTTGTCTAGAACTACAGAAACGAGCACGTTTACAGCTGTTTCCTTCCTCGACAGTGACGATCAATATGAACATGTACCTGACCACTTAGAATCGTTTGGCCAGATTGCTTCAGAGATCTCACCCATTGCGGATGATTCTTCAATGCAGGCTACACTTTCAGGTTCAGACGATTCTCGTCTTCCGTCCGAGCAGGTTTCGGTGTCTACTAGCCCTGAGGTTTCCTCACTAATAACTCGTGTCCGAAAGCTGTTTCGTTATTAATAATTATTACCCACATTAGGCACCACGCGCTTTTTATGTACGTTGTCAAAAGTTGTTAATGTATTCATTAAAGTGTGTCGTGTCGACATTTTCTAACTTTGTATACTCTGTTCCCATTTGGCAAACTCCTCTCTTCGTTTGATGATGTTGATAAAGTCCACATTGCTCTCAATGTGATCAAAAGGAGTCGTGCCTATGATTTCATGCTCTCCTGTAGCTTCTCCCATGAAAATACTCTTCAGTCCACTTTGATCCCGAGGCTTTACCAATGCTCCACTGTAAACGTCCACCTGATCTGATGCTTCAATGCTCAATATCGCTCCTAGAGCAACGACCACACATGCAACCAGTGTTTCAATCTTGATATCTAGGGGCAACTCTAAATTGTGATCCAACACTCTCTTTGCAACTTGATTAAACGTGTACGACGCATAGCCGGCATTAAGCAGTAACAAGGACCCTACAACATAACATACTCGGCTGATAAAGCTCATTGGTCCGCTTGAGAAATGACTGACAAATGTATCAGGAAATGTAACAGGTAGTCCAGTGCTTGAAAACCGTTCGTTCGCGGTGTTGATCTGGTGGGATCATAAATTAGGCCTTTACATTATCTATACATTATTATGATTTACTAGCAATATCCGGTGCTGACTCCAATTCGGAAGTGTTTAGTTTTATCTCCTTTACCACTGATGCAAATACGTTTCCTAGCAGTGATTCATTCAAATGAATCCTCTCTAATGATTTGGTAGACATGGTGCCGCTATCGAATAGCCGTTTTAGACTCAAGACATATCGACAAAGGTCCTGTTCGGCATCCCAGACAGTAGTCTCTTCAAAGTTTGTTTCTTCAAATGTGACCTCCTCATCTTCCTCTCTTTCCAATTGAACTTTCAAAATTGTAGCCAGCTTGCTCTCTAGAACTACAAAATTGTGGAGTAGTTGTCGTTCAACCTCAGGTGAAATGCCTAGGTCCAGCTGTACAAAAAAGGAAGCCAACGGTCCTACTATACTATCTTGCTCTCTTCCCTCAACTCTAAGGGCAATACTTTTGCAAGCAGCTAAAATATTAGCAAAGGTTGTAGCTGTGCCTATATGGTCAAGATTTTCCTTCAAAGAACGCAATATAAACGGAAACTTTCCAAATAAAGTTTGCACTAGTTCTTCAGTCGTACTTTTTTCCTCAGTGATAAATTCCAAGGCCGTTTCTAAGGATCGGGATGTGAACTGTAACCAAACATCCAATCTTTCGTCAGTGCATTGCACTTCTACCAGTTTCTCCACTATCGGCTCTAAATATTTACTGATATTCGTGAATTCTCCAACTAACAAGAGTTTCCTGAGCAAAATAGAGTTTAAATCCTCGGATCTTGAAAGCTGTTTACAAAGCGCATCTATGCTTAGTCGTAGCCGTGTATCGTTACCCTGAATTGCAGATTTAATAATGAGCTTGAAAAAGATACTGAAGTCAGCATTCAAAGGTGAATCCTTCGACAAGTAAACATTCATTCCTTGAAAAAATGTCATTATACTATCAATCAACTCCTCACAGGTAGATTGACTATTCAGCTTGTGGAAGAATGATCCTTCGAGAATGTGATTAAATATTTGCAGCATACATTGAAATTTATGCTTACTGGATTTAAACTTCTCAAAGAGTACTGGAAGCTTATCAATAATCGCAGATACTATCACATCCTTACTTGGATCATCGGAACCAATTTTTTTGCGAGAGTTATCATAGTCTCCCTTTTCATTGTAGCAGGAAAGTGAACCTCGCACATAGTTCAGCAGGATAGAAACCTCATCCGAATCCAACTGCAGCACCTTTCGTAAATCATCTGAAAGGCCTTCCATTGAAGAGAAATCTGTGACTATATAGGTTAAAATTTGTGGAACTGAGTTGCCGTGATCATAGTATCTTGGAATATGGTAGGCTGAAGAATAAAAATCATTCACATCGTGAAATGGCAAAAGGTGTACTTTCTGTTGATCTAAAAGATCAGCTTGTTCTTCTGTCAAGTAAAATTCATAAGACTCTTGCAGCAGACGGGCAAAATTACCGTACTTGATGTAGTTGCTCAGTTCATCGCTTTGCTCATCTGGAAGAGTATGCGATTCTAAGAAATGTTTGGTAAGTCCTGCTTCCACTATAGCAATATACTTACTCAGTTCTGTATGAAGTCGATGCGTTTGGGATTTGGAAAAATGAGAGCAATTCAAAAAAAGTGATCCAATTACACGAAGCTCTTCGGCATTCTCTAGATAGCCACACATAGTAATTTCACATAGAACAGATATGGACTGTGATTTGACATGAAAATCAAGATCAAATATAGCAATCTCAATGATTCTCTTCTTGAACCTTTCAGTGAACTGCCGAAAGCCAGTTGCAATAACATCCTTCTTATATAAACGCCCTAAAGATTTGAGAACTTCAAACCTAACATGGGCATCAGCGTCTGATAGAACCCAACCAAAATATCGAAGATAAGTATTTTCGAAAAAGAATTCGGGATATATATCAATCCAGAATCCCAGAGCTGACATGCACTCTTTTCTTATCTTTGGGTCGACATCTCTATACCTATGAATAAAAGTTGTATTTGTGATGTCAGTCAGGTAATCATCCAGAGCCTTTTTGTTGAGCTTGTATGTATCAATATTGGCTTGGATTGAATTCAACCTCGAAGATTTTGTTCTTGATGTTAGCCTCCTCTTTTCGGAGTCGTACTGATTCTGTGTTTTAGAAAGCAGCGATGCAACTTTCACAGTAATCCTACAAAGTGTAGTTTCCATAGTAAGTAAGAAGAGCGTGGATGCATACCTCAAAGGCCTCAAATTTGAGGTAGATAGAGCACTTAGCCAAACAAGAATAGATTCCATGAAATTCTCATTCTCATACAGCATCCTGTTTTCGTGAGCAATAAACAAAATTTGCTCTATAAATTCCACTACTCTGTTGCGGAAATATTTCCATTTTGAAATCTTTGTCAGACCAGAGGCCATTAAAGGAAACTCGTGAGCTTTCTGAGATTGAAAAAACTGCTGAATTTCTCCCACTGTTTCCGTGGCAGAGTCTGGATTAGCAACGTCATGTTGTTGAATTTGAGATACACAGCCACAGCACCTTAGCGTGAAGTTTAGCAAATCTTTAATTGCGTCCGTGGGTGACTCTTCGAATTGCTCTAACCAAAATGCACTGAGTTCACCCACAGCAACGTCGTCGTCGCTAAGAGCTTTGAAGATTGAATTTTCTTGAAAATCCTCCAACTGATCTACTGAAGAGGGAATTACGCGTATATTCTTTCGTTTTGGATTCCCTTTTGTCTTTTTCGACACGGTTTTGGCTGTTTGTTTCTTTCTCTTTTTGCTAACAGAGTATTCCTCATCTGAATCCGCTGGTGGATCAGAAGAAGACAAGTCATCAATATCAGTTAAATCTTGTGTCAAATCCTGACTCTGCTTTTGGGAGGACCTAAGTCTTATCGATCTTCTGGAAGAGATCACCATTTGATGATTGCAGGACAAGAAGAGACGCGTAGGGAGAACCTTGGATAAACACTTGAAAGCGAGCATGTTAGTGGTGTAAGGGTGTGTAAATGCAACGGTATAGTGCAATAAGATGGGTGAGAAGAAGGAGGCAATTCATATTTGAATAAAGCTGGACTAGGACCATTAGCGTAGGATTTTAATGGGCCTGATTAGCAAGCAATAAAATATCATTGCCCAAATGAATGGAGTTTTCAAACACTATCGTATTAAGGAATATCTCTCCGGCTATCCTCTGATTTACCTATCATCCTACCGCTGTCATCAAATCCTGCCCTTCTTGCTTTTCAACTGACAATCACCTAGCTTACGGACTAATTATTCAAGCCGTGTGCTCTTTTCATTTGCTGAGTCTGATTTCCAAAACTAGTCCCAACTCTGGCGGAGCTTTCTTCATCATTTTGATCCTTTCGTTCGCCTTTTTGGGGCACCTGAATTCCTTCCCTTCGAAATTCTTTAAGGTCTTCTGCCCCCAATCTCAACGTGGTGGCTTCTCTTCTTAACATGACGATAGTGTGAAACTTGTGAATGGTGCTACGATAAATCTACCACAAATGGTTGTTGACCTTATTAAGCTCTTCTGCCACCATTCCTCTCCACCTTGTGCCCCAACTTCTGGTTGTCGCGAAAATGCCTCCATAAATCCTCTCTACTACTAGCCTCAACCTCTCCATTACATCATTCCGAATCGACGATCTTTTGGAACCACACCCGACCAATTTATTTGTGAACATAGATAATGGAGGAAGCTACCTGTAGGATTTGTCGTACAGAGGCAACTGAGGATGATCCACTCTATCACCCTTGTGCTTGCAGAGGTTCCATTAAGTATATTCACCAGAACTGTCTAGAAGAATGGCTCAAATATTCAAGCAAGAATGCTCAATGTGATATTTGCCATCAGAAGTTCTCCTTCAGAGTTGTATACGATCAAGATACCCCAGCCCACGCTCCAGTGAAGCTCATTTTACAACAGATTAGAACTTCGATCGATAGAAAATTATTCTCATTGTTGGTGATTATATCTTGTATCGTTTGCGCAATATTGCTCTTCTCATATACAACTTTGGTCCTGCGATATTCGTCATTCCTGCTTTCATTTTCTTTTGTACATGGAATTCCTACAACTACGGAACTATTGTTGGGCCAATCGGAAACACCCATTAGCCTGCAAGAGTTCTTCAACACAGACCCTGCAGGATGCATCAGAAAAGCATTGGTATCTTCATTATTGCCGGGTTTCTTATTTTTGCTCGCATTATTAATACTAGGGCCTGTTATAAAACTCAACCATGAGTGGATCATTAGGGAAGCATCATTTCTTAAAATGCTCCATAACAGGATCGGCCCTGTTCATTCTAATGAGCGTCATGCCTACGTTAATCAAGTGCATGGCATGAGAATCGCAGGAATACTGCAGCAGCTACAGGAGCAAAGGGATGCTAATCACGGTGTACTAAGACAGGAGAATGTGGACGCATTAGCCAACAATATTTTGGGTATCACAGGGAACGAACAACTTGCTGAAGCCATGAGATTAGCCATTGAAAACGTGGAACAAGCTGAGGCTAATCACGAAGGAAATGATATCGATGATGAAAATGAGATAAACCTATTAAATGAACAGCCTCGCCACGTTGGAGAAGAACTACCCGTTGACGAGCAAGATGATGTTGATGTTAATGAGGCCGCTGCGGTAGCTGATCAAATTGATGAGTTGAACCATGACTTCAGACCATTTGAAATTGTACAAGAACCTGCCGAACAAGCTGCAGACGAACTAGCCCCACCAGAGCCAAGAGCTCAAGATGAGCCAGAGTTGGATTTCAATTTAGGGGTACCTGACGAACCCGAAGCTAACAACGATCTGTTTGAGATCATGTTCTCACTTCATCCAGCTCTACCACCTTTAATCCTGATGGCAGCTGTATTTATAGAGCCAGTGCTTCTGACTTTGCTTTTTATGATTCCCTGCCTCGTTTCGTTTGCAATACTAGATTTACTTCGTCCTCTGGGCAGGGTCATCAACAGCATTCCTGAAGCAGAAATGGTGACATCACTATTTATAAGACAACCAGGTACTGAGGCTTCAGGTATTCGCATTTTTGGTCATCTAATTGTTGGCTACAGTTTCTTTGCATTCATGGTATACTTGGTACTACGAA
The DNA here is from genome assembly GCA_023213065.1 of Komagataella ulmi. Taxonomy (NCBI): domain Eukaryota; kingdom Fungi; phylum Ascomycota; class Pichiomycetes; order Pichiales; family Pichiaceae; genus Komagataella; species Komagataella ulmi. The sequence goes on from JAKWAZ010000001.1 coordinate 2,301,268, forward strand.
AGATTGAGAAAAGCTGTAACCCTCGTACAAATCCGCTAAGAAAGTTTCGACAATTCTATAATATAGTTTTTGGTTGGAGCTGTACATTCAAAGTGTTTACATTATTGGGGATCGAACAATTACTTTTCCCAATTACTTGTGGGTTTCTAATGGACTTTTGCATAGCCCCTGTCATGGTCGACCCCAGCTCAACTGGGACTCTACTTCTTAGTCAAAACTTTACGATTTTGAACCATTCATTACATTACATGCTCTATCTGTGGAGTATTGGAAGCTCATACATGTTTTGCTTTGCCACATTTGTAGGCATGTGTCGGTCTCACATTTTACGCCCCGGCGTATTATTCTTTATCAGAACACCAGATGACCCAAACGTCAGACTAATTCATGAAGCCCTGACACGCCCATTTTTCTTACAGTTGTTCAGGATTTTCATTTCCTTAATAGTTTACACAATTTTCATTCTTGCTGGTATTGGATCTGTTACCTGGTTTTTCGGTCTTTTCACGCCGCTGCTTCCAATTGTAATTCCAACAGTACTTCCGGCAGGAATTCTCAGGTTCTACATGAGCCCATTATGGATAGCTCCTGCATTACTGCAAGGGAAAAAGCACAAAGATTTAGTGATCCTCTACTGGAAGAAGGCTTATACTATCTCTGCTGCAAGAGTGAGATTATCTTCCTTTATTTTGAATAATCCAATTCCAGAGGAAAGAGGTCGTGTTGTCTACCGTCATTTCTATGATAGACTTACTGCAACTCCAGACTATTCTAAGCCGATGTCTGTGAGGCAGGCTATGCAACATTTTCAAGAAAACCCATCAGTAAATGCTATATTTGTCCCAGACGGTAATTACGTGCGTGTCCCCGATGACGATGCTGTCTCCAGAAAGTATCTCAAACGTTTGTTTGTTGCTGTTACTAAAGACGACAACTTATTAGAGCCTTTGAAAGAGGAAAATACTGCCGAGGACAATTCCCAAGAAACTACATTTGATTCTGATACTGAAACAATGGAAATAACCACGCATTGTGTTGTTTACAGGCCACCACACTTTAAAGCTCGTTATATCACTTTCTTATTTCTGATAGGTTTCTTTGCTATCAGCCTATTTGTGTCCGGCATTGTACTTAGTGACTTGTTAGGTCGGTTGATAGTACTTCCCATTAGTCTTCTTTGGATTCATAGTGAGAATATCTTCTCACCAAGAATCAATTTTCTGTTCTCTTTTATTGGCTACCAAGCTTGGCTTCAAATCTTTGAGCTATATCAAAAAGAGGATGACACATTCACTGGACTGGTGTCGTTGCTAAGACAGATTACCGAAAACCTTAGAAGAGTATTAAACACAATATCAGGAAAGGTTTTGGTAGTAGTGGTAGGCACCATACATATACTCATTACACTCATATCTCTCGGGCTACCCTTGATGACTCAGAACAGTGCAGTAGTTGAGAATTTTGATATGTTCCTAAAGGATCCAAACGATGAGTTGAATCCAAGAGGGCCATTATCCAATTTTTACAAGGAAGTCGATCCTACACTTTCTGCATTCCCATTTGGACTAGAAATTTTGGGTCCTTCTTCACTGGTAACCGTTGTGTCTATAGTGGGAATTTCGACCTGCAACTTGGTTCCCTATAAAGATGGAACCATGAAACAGTGGGCACTACTGATTGTCTACTGTATTTCAAATGCATTGACAGGATTTTTATTAAACAAAGCAAGGGGATCACAGACAATTTTAGAAACTGTGAACATTTATGGCTGGTCTTTTTTTGCCCATTATGTCGCATTTGCTTCATATTTCACATCCATAGCGGCTTTAGGATACTTCAAAACCATAGACGAGCAAGTGAAAGAGTCTTATTACACATCCAGGAAAGAGCTAAAGAACTTGGACCCATGATTGACAGAATGAATATAGTATGTGTGTGGAGTATCTGTATTGTATAAGCCTATTGTAGTTTAAGTGTACGTACCTATTGTAGTATAAGCGCTTGCTGTAGTTGATCAAACTATTCATTACTCGTCTTACTATTTACACGTGTATATGATTAAGTAAATTGTCTGGTACCTCCACGAGCAAACTCAAGCACTTTCCAACCTTCAGTTTCAGGATGGTCAACATCTTCTGGTATTCTTGTCAACACCATAACGTAGGTACTCAAGTTGATATTATCGGGCGATCCGGCCGCAATCTCACCAGTCTTGGCCTTTCTATAAACATTGATTTCTTGGACACGAGCTCCAATAACCAGGGCAGGACTGTTATTGCCTGGAATAACCTTTGCACTGAGTACATCGACTCCTCTGATATCCAGAATACGACCATCAGAGAACAGACCTTGCTCTTTAAATTGCTTCTGTTGAGCATGGAACACATTGAACGGTGCTTCTGACAGCCATGTTTTAAGTACTGCTTCATCACCCTGCACATAAGCCTCCAGAACTTCTGGAAGGATAAACTCTCTGAGCTGTTTGTTGAAATTTTCCGTGTTAAAAGATGGATCAATCTCTTTGAACATACGAATCACCTTGGCACTTTCAGTTTCATCAAAGAAACCTCCGATTTTTTCAAAGATAGTTCTAAACAAAGAAATCAAACCATTTTCGGACTCCTCCCATTTCATTCTCAAGTCTCCTAACACTTTTCCGATAGGAGTCTCGGGCTTCAAAAATGTGAACCTGTCAGATAGCTTTGGTCTTTCAGGCTTGTAATTTGTCACTACTAAAGCTCTAGAAGCTTCTTCGTTAGCCTTTATAACCTTTGGTCTCTGAGGATTACTCAATTCTTTCTCTCTACGCAGCCTTCTTTGTTCTTTAGTTTCGAACCCACCATATCTTGTTGAGGAACCATCATCGATAACTTCTGAAACTTCTTTGTACAAGGCAGTCTTTCTAACAGGCTCAAAAGATTTGTCGACAGCTTCTGCTGTAGTCTTTACAGTCTTTCTAGTGACTTTACCTACCGGAGAATCCCAGGCCTTAACAGCGGCGTTTCCGACAGTTTCTGCAGTTTTCTTGACGGCTTTTCCGGCAAACGATGATCCCTTCTGAGCCTTATCATATGCTTCCTTGGCCTTCTGAAAGGCTTCACTTTCAGCCATTCTTCCAGTCTCATCTTGAAGAGCTTTAATGTTGGATTTCAGTTCGTCGGATTTTTTCCATTCGTTCTTGAAAGTTTCGAAGAAAACCTGCATCGGAGATTTGGGACCATTGAAAGCCATTCCCGAAGAATGAAAACCTCTGCTTGCTCGGGTTATTACTTTGATTCTGAACATATTTCAGTAATGTCCGAGTCGGATATATGTGATGGTGAACAAGACCTGGCAAAAAATTGGTTCTGAAAATACCAGAGTGAAAAAAGAAAGTTTGGGGAACCCAGCGGGGCAGGCAAGTTAAGAGGGAATGCTTCTAGGAAAGTAGTAGGCAAAACCCTCTCCCTTCGCGACTTCTGGTTGTTTCTTAGCATTGTACCTCCCACGAATTATCCTCTTTGAAGTCCAAACAACAAATGACAGTTGAGATATACGTTAAGAACCCCAGGGTGTATTTGGGTCTAGATGAATTCGATGGACTATCTGATGGTGACACGGAATTAGAAAAGCTTGCGAGTCTTCAGCAACGAAAAAAGCTTGTCCTACCAGATCCAAACAACATTGTTGGACATGAAGAATTGAACAAGTGGTTGACCGAAGCTGAATTCAACAGCCTCGAAGAATTGAAAGAAGTCTCTCATTCAGAAAACGATAGATATATCAATCAGATTCTGTGGTTACGATATCTCAGTGTGAAAGGTAAACAGAATCAATATGATGTTAAGATTATTGATTCTTTTGGTGTCACATTTCCCAAAGCCAACGAAACTAATTACACTTTTGAGTTATTGCTTCAGGAAATCTCCCGACTCCGATTAAGAGAGGACAAAGAATTGTACACCTTATTATACGAATACAGTACCAAAACTTTTCAAAGCATACCCATTCTTAGTTCATTAATTGACATTCTACTTAGAGGAGAGAATAACACCAACGAATTGGTAAGAACTTTCAAAGTCTACGAGTCAATAATTACTGAATATGAACAAGTTCACGGGTTGAATTCGAGTCCATACGTTGTGTTATTCCTGGAAAAATTGGCTTCACTGACAAGTAGATTGATTGGCGAGAACAGTAATCATGAGCTGATTTTTAACTTTATCAAAACTCTAAGATTCAAACTTGAAGATTTTACTGAAAGATTCCAAGTACCATTCAAATGTTATGCTTTGGACTCAATTCATATTGATCCCATTTCCTGCGATACTGTTTTTGTCTCTCGCATTTCTCCTGTCATCTCATCCCTCATTCAGAGTAGTGATTATTTATCCCGAAACTCTCTGGATGGAGCAGATTTGAAAACGAATCTGGAGCTCTCAGTAAAATTCCATCATTTTTTCATTCAGCTTAATCCGAAACTGCCCATATCATTAGGACTTGTTAAGACATTGGTCAAATTAAATCATATTCAATCGGCTACAAAGATAATGAAGAAAACTTTACAGACTGACGCTACCAATTTCAGATACATAAACTTCATGATAGTTTTATTAGTAGCCAGTCGAGAATACTCAACAGCGACAAAGTTAATCAACTCCACTTTGTTATACATCGAACAGGATTCTGAATTATCGAAAGATAGAAACAATGATATTATCAATTTGAAAATATTAGAGATCTTGGTTATCGAGAAGATTCATTCCCCACAAGTTGCCCTAAACTACTTGAATGATTTATTTGAAACGTATCACAAACTGTACGGACAATCAGGAAACTTGTCACCATTGCTGGATAGAATCTGGCTACTTTCCTCCATACTATACGAAAACAACAAACTTTACGGAGAAGCCAGTAATTGCTTGAATGAAATGGCCGAACCTGATTTATCCAGAAAGGCTTGGCTGAATATCGCTCAGAATAAATACCAAGAAGCCCATGATCAAATTGAATCCGTTTTAACCCCGATCCCATCTTCATTCTCCCCTCAAACACGGTTCTCTGCAATTTTGGGTCTGTCACACCTTGCTTATAATCACCCCGAAACATTCAAATCACAGAAAGACATCAAATCTGTACAAGCTCGGTGCCACACCAACCTCCAGCGATTACGATCAGATTACACGTTTTCCAATCATCCACATGTCTATCATTTTTTGTCACTTTCTTATGAGAAACTAGGTGATCAAGTATCTCTACAGGAGGTTCTAACTTACACAATCAACCTTCCAGATATAATTTTAGACCTGGATGAACTATAGTTTTCGATCTAACCTTCATGTTTCTCAGTGATATTCGTATTATGTAATAGCACCCATCTTGGTTCGTGGGATGAGATACGCGCGAACTGCGGATTTTTAAAAGGATTGTGTATAAATAAAAATCGGGAGATTTTTTGGATTGATTTGTTTTTTTGGCATATTCAGCAAACATCAATTAGAAATCCACGGAAACTATGACTTCAAATAAGCCATTACCGCTGTTTGCCTCTGCTGATGTTCAAAAACACGTGAGTGCAAAGGATTGTTGGGTTACGCTATATCACAGAAAAGTTTACAATGTTACAGAGTTTTTGGAGGAACATCCCGCTGGAGACGACTTGATTTTGGAGTATGGTGGGAAGGATATCACACAAATTATGGGTGATCAGCTAAGTCATGTTCATTCTGAATCAGCTTATGAGATGTTGGATGAAGACATGTTAGTTGGATATCTGGCAACACCGGAAGAAGAAAGGGAATTACTTTCAAATAAAGATCATGAGGTTGAAGTGCAGCTAGACTCCAAGGGAAATGTGGTTGAGGTTGACATTGACCTCACTGAGTTTGGTGAACTTCCAGCTGAAGGTTTACTCTCGTTGAAGACAGACTATGAACACGACCTGGTTAAGCACCAATTTTTGGATTTAAACAGGCCGTTGTTGATGCAAGTTTTACGTGGATCGTGGACTAAGGAATTTTATTTGGACCAAGTTCATCGTCCCAGACATTACGGAAAGGGTTCTGCCCCTCTTTTTGGAAACTTTTTGGAACCTCTGAGTATGACAGCTTGGTGGGTTGTCCCCATGGTATGGCTTCCTGTGAATTTTTATTTTTTCTACATCGGATTCACCAATCAGAACAAATTAGTTGCTATGGCTTTCTGGCTTTTGGGTCTATTTGTTTGGACCTTTTTGGAATATGCTTTGCATAGATTTTTGTTTCACTTAGACTACTATCTTCCAGAAAGTCAAATTGCATTTACCATTCATTTCTTACTGCATGGGATACACCACTATTTGCCAATGGATAAATACAGATTGGTGATGCCACCTACACTTTTCATTGTACTATGCTACCCAATCAAGACGCTTGTATTTTCTGTCTTACCTTACTATATGGCATGTTCTGGATTTGCAGGTGGATTCCTGGGCTATATCATGTATGATGTCACTCATTACGTCCTGCATCACTCCAAACTGCCTCGTTATTTCCAAGAGTTGAAGAAATATCACTTGGAACATCATTACAAGAATTACGAACTAGGCTTTGGTGTCACTTCCAAATTCTGGGACAAAGTCTTCGGGACTTATCTAGGCCCAGACGATGTGTATCAAAAGACAAATTAGAGTATTTATAAAATTATGTAAGCAAATAGGGGCTACTAGGGAAAGAAAGAAATTTTGGTTCTTTATCAGAGCTGGCTCGCGCGCATATTTTTTTCGTGCTCCTCTGTTGTAATATAATCTTTGACCTTTCATATTGAAACAACACTGGAGATGTCTCTCGAGGAGTATCAAAGACGATTTTTGGATGCTGCAGTGGCTTCTCAGGCCTTGAAGTTTGGAAGTTTCACTCTGAAAAGTGGAAGACAGTCTCCATACTTCTTTAACATGGGCCTCTTCAACAAAGCTCCATTGGTGAGTCAGCTGGCTGAATCTTATGCTCAGGCCATAATCAATAGTAACCTGGAGATAGACGTTGTATTTGGACCAGCTTATAAAGGTATTCCTTTGGCTGCCATTACCGTGTTGAAGTTGTACGAGCTCGGTGGCAAGAAGTACGAAAATGTCGGATATGCATTCAATAGAAAAGAAAAGAAAGATCACGGAGAAGGTGGAAGCATCGTTGGAGAAAGTCTAAAAAATAAACGAGTCCTGATTATCGACGATGTAATGACCGCAGGTACTGCTATCAACGAAGCTTTTGCTATAATTGGAGCTGAAGGCGGAAAAGTTGAAGGTTGTATCATTGCCCTAGATAGAATGGAGACTACAGGAGATGACTCAAATACCAGTGCCACCCAGGCTGTCAGTCAGAGGTATGGTACTCCTGTCTTGAGCATCGTGACATTAGACCATATTGTGGCCCATTTGGGCCAAACGTTGACAGCAGACGAGAAATTTCAAATGGAAACCTATAGAAACAAGTATTTGCCCAAATAAGTATGAATTATTCCAATTATCTTCTAACCATTATTTTTTTCTGTTTTGGAGCTTTGGGGACAGCGGCAGGTGGTGCCGGCTCAGGTTCCTTTTCATAAACAGATTTAGTACTTGGATGCTTAATAGTAAATGGCGAATGCAAAGGAACTATATCGTTCATCTTCAAACCTTTCACTCTAGGTACACGTTCTGGAATGTACCCGCCCTGTTGCAACTCAGGTGGACCAGGCAATTCTTGGACTTTTTGTAACGTTGTTGGATGTTCAACTAAAAATTGTCCTACCAACTTTATTAGTTCCCTCTTGGTCTTATATTGATCATCAAGATACTTCCCATTCTCTTTGATAGCCACTCTCACTCTTCCTGGATTACCAAAATCTTGTGGGTGAGTTTTCTCAGGTTCCAGGATACAAGGTATATCCAAGTACCTGCAGGCATCTAATATTGTCTTTGCCAGGGGGTTCTCCACACCATACTCCTTTTGGCATCGTCTTCCTTCCTTAACACTTCTTTTCTTATCAAAATAACATGGGTACAGAACCTGGAAGCTTTTTAACTCTGCCATTTCTTTTTCCGTCATTTCATCAGGTCTAATCACTTGATCTTTGTTTATGGTGCCGCCTTCTTTGAATTGTTCAATATACTGACTTATTTGGTCCTGGTTGGGAACCAAAGGAGCTTGTCCACTTTCGGCGTCTTGTGATCTGACAACCTGAGGAGCTGGTCTCTGTTCAGCTATCGGAGTCCTTAAAGTAGGATCAAACTCGGCCAGATCCATCTCCAAGTTGTCTATATCTTCTGCATCACTTATTTCCTCCAGTAATGGCATCTTGATCTTACTATGCACTGAAATAAGAAGGAGACCAGAACAGTGAGAGAACGATGAAATACTATTTTGGTGGGTGAACTACCTTATCAGAGCCTTTGTATATCTCAAGCTCTTGAAGGTCTGACCGTTCCTTGGCAGAACCCAATCATTAGCATCTTCAGCTCGTTCCAGATGTCTAGCTCGGAGGAAGAGGAAGATGCGCCAATGACTGTTCTCTCAGAAAAAAAACTGAGGAGGGAAGGACAAAAGCTTTTAAGGTATTTCGAAGACACTCAGGCTCAAGATCTGGGGATTCATCTCTACTCTGCATTCCTTCTGTCAAAGCAAACAAATGGATTACTCCCACGCAAAAGGTGGCACGCGTGGCCTTTATCGATAGACAGGGTTTCAGATCCAAAGTTTTTTGATCGTTATGTGGACGAAAATGAGCCGTATCATATTCGAAGAGGGTCTGGGATGCGCCATCAACCAATACCACTGACTGTCTCAAAGTCCAAAGAACCCACAGAAGCCATTGCATCGAAACCTGGTTCTACGTTTTACAAAGAGAAGCAGGTGTCTGAACCCCTCACGGATCCGCTTCAGATCTTAAAAGAAGAAATGAATGCAGCTTTCCAAAGAAAGCTGAACCAGAAAATACACAAATCAAAAACAAAACACTATCAACCAGTAATAGGTTCGGAGACAGATATTCCCGAAATGCTGAGCAATAAGATTCTAGCTCGACTGCATCACATACTCATACAGCTGGCTGTTGGGAGAGGCCAGACTCCAGTATCAGCTTCAGAATTTTTAAGTATTAAAAGATCAGGATTGCTAGATTGGATGGATGTGTTGATGGCATGTCGAGAAGACTCTCCTCGCATTCATAGACTGTTTGACCTAAATTCCTCCGATGCCAAGAAAATCTCTAGAAGAGATTTGTTCGAATTGTATAGGCCTCCAGTCAGATCTGGACCAAAGAACCCAATAGTGGATGAAGAGAATGAATCTGAACAAGAGGAAATCAGCACTAACATGGATGATCTGTCTTGTATTAGAAGAGTGAAAGTTCTGGACCTCAAACGGGAACTGCTTGCGCAAAAACCAGATTTTGGTTATTGATAAATGGCCTTCCGTCCTGTATTATTATGTATGTTTACTTTTGAGTATTTATTCATCATTTGTCATTCAACCCGCTTGTTTAAATCGGACCGGAAAACTTCCAATGCGATTTCGTCTAAAAGATTCAAGACAAGACTAGTATTGAGGGTTTGATTTTGTAGTAAACGAAATACGTTCTTACCAGCGTAAGAAGAGTTCGTCTCCCCAAACACTTTGGAAAAAGTATCCACAAACATCTTGTCTATTAATCTCTCCGCCTCATGTTTCGTCCTACTCTTGACTTCAGCGCTTCTTTCAACCGATTTTCTGAAAGGTCCTCCATCTGGCCATAAATTCGAATACAGCGCATCCAAAGAATTACAAACAAAAGTCTCGTTTTTGATGTAGAATTCTAGGTACTCGTCACATTTCCTTTCAATGGTAGATCCCAAAAGCTGCTGCAGTACAATAAGCATAGCCCGTCCCTTGATCCAAGAATTGGATTTCTGGGTGGAAAAAAGACTAATCAAGAGATCGCAGATAGGTTTAACAAAAGGTACATCACCAGTTCTCAAAGATGATTCGTTGAACGTGGTTAGCTCCTGTTGCATTTCTCTCACCTTTTCCTCATATTCTTTATTATGGAAATCCACTGATTTCTTTGGGTTACCCTTGAACGATGGAATAGGCATTAGGAATTTTCCTGACAATAATCCTCTTCCAAACTTATCATACTTTTTTTCTTGATAGAATTCAAATATATCAGATGAAAGGAACATTTTGAAATTACGATCATCGCAAACTTGCGAAATGCTTATCAGCGTCTGCAAATAATCCTCTAATTGAACCATTCTTTCCTCAGCCAACGATTTCAGCTTATACTTCATGACCACCTTCCGTTTAGGTAAATGTGCAAATGCTAGTTGCTGAGGATATTGTTCCTTCAAGTATTCATTGAGCTTGAAAAAATGACTGAATCGCCGAGCCACAATCCATCCAGCGGTAACAATGTTGTTGTCGTCCACTTTCTGAACTTCTATTATGTATAATGTGAAAGACTTTCCATCTTCTTCAGCGTCTATGAAGGAACTGATACGGATTCTTGATTTAGCATACAAACTATTGTCGCTCTCTTGCACGATATATTGTTGTTTTTGCAAAGACTTGAACTGTATCTCTCTTTCCAACACTTCTTTGGACTTCTTCAAAATTCTAAGTTCGTTGGAGTTATTAGTTACTTCCGCCTTTCTCAATAGAGGTAGCAGTACATCCAATTGATTTTCCAGATTGATGATTTCGTTGGAGAGCTTTGTTATTTCCTCAGAAAGATTCAAGTCTTTCGGAGCAGCCATGGTCAAATTAGTATCAGGAACTACTGATAGTATACTCTCTGTATCACTAATGTCGGTTTTCTTTTCCTCCTCTTGGAAAAATTTGTCGCCCAGCAGGCCAAATAGAGCACTATTTTTCATGGGAGATCTTGTACCAGACCTCATTTCATCGTTTTGAACATGTGGTGGAAACGGTGAAGCTCTTGAGTTTTCCAGAGGGTTTCTATCATGTACTATCTCGTTGAGGGCATCTTCAACAGCTTTTAGAACATTTTCACTGACAAAGGAATCATCTTCTGAATCAATGCGCTCCTCGTCGTCGTCGTCTTCTTCGTAGTTCTTTAGGGGGTCTCCGAATCCATCTTCTTGTTTTTCTACCTCGTTTTCCTTGACTAAATTGAAATATCTGGACTGTTTAAACAGCTCAAAATCAGTTTGATTCATCTTTTCGTAGACTTGATCCTGTAATTGTAGCATGGAAAACCTAGCATTTCTATAAACTTGTTCTGTGGGGTGACGAGAGTTAACAAACTCTTGTATATTGGCATAAATCTCACTATCAGCTTCCAGTATCTGGTGGTTGAGATACAAATTAAACAGGCTTTTAACTTCGTTGACTTTTTTATCCTCAAAGTCTACTAATGAGGATTTGCTTAGACTTGAAAATGTTGCTACACTCTCCAGTGGGTCTTTGATCTGATTTACATCGTACCAAAAGTTCAAAATTTCAACATTATTCCTCTGTTCCATGAAAACTTTGAACTTTTGGAAAGAATCTGGATTACTCAGCACATCTGATAGCTGATCAGTATCTTTGTACTTTTCCAATAATGAGTCGACTAGTTCCTTCAACAAATCTAGTTTGTGAGATTCAAGCTTTGACTTGGAGAGGTAGGCCTTATAGCGGTCTAACTGATCTTTGGACTCGCATTCTAAGATTCTTTGCCTCAGTAAATGGTATTTTTCGTCCTTTAGATCTTTTCTGTGTTTCATAGTTGATCCCTTGACTTGCTGATTCAAAATTGATCGAAACTGCTGGATGTGGTCATTATCCTCAACCCAGACCGAAGTAAACTGAACTATCTTCTGGTTATAATAGTCTGGATCCGATAGCATACAGGCTATGGGAGATATAACCCAGGTAGTAAGAACCTCTCTTACAATGATCCGTACAATGCGAGACTTTGATTCCTGATTGGGCAGCAAACTCCAAACAAGTCTGTCAACCAGTTTATTTAAATGTTTCTTTGTGTCTTCTTTTGAAGATGATGCTGGATGGAGGGTTGTATTTGTCCCTAAGAATCCATCGTAATGGTCGACTACAATTGGCAATAGCTTCAAAACGACCAACCTGGTAAGGTTCGTATCTCTAAGCCTCTCTTGTAGTTCAAGAACAACCTCGATCATGTAAATCTTCAAATCATCAGGGAAACTAGAATCCTGAGTTATGTTCTTGTGCCATGAGAGAACAAAATCCCTTATTATTGAATCAAACAGAAATTCAAACTTCGCATGCACATCGCCACTTTGGATAGTTATGAAGGTATTTTCAGGTTTTGGGTCATTCAATTGGCTCATAAATTTGAATCTGGGAAATCTGAGTGCAAGATTGTCATGTTGGGGGGGTGGATTCAAAGAAGACCTGCGTACCTTTAAACTGAGCCACACAAGGCCAAGTAAGGGAACAAAGCCGCTGAATATACATAATACAAGTATGGGTACTAGCTTGATGAATATGAGGGTGAAAATCAGTATTCCCAGTCCCGCTGACAAGAGGGACATGTCATACAGTTGGTTACTTTTGAGATAAGACGTGAAGATGTTGGATGTAATTACGTGCGAGGGTTTGCTGAGGAGATCTTTAGAAGGTAGGGGGATCCATTAAGCGGTTAGAGAAGCGAAATCTAGTGGGCCCAACAACGATTCATGATCCGGCAGATCCTATCATTTTTCTTTGTTTCATACCATGCTTCCTTTGACCTTACCGTTTCAATCGCTTCTAGCTCTTCGTCCGCCATCCCTCATTCGTTCTCCCCTCCCTCGTTTAACGGTAGGGCGACCAGTTTCACCCAATTCGCGGCTTGTACCATCAAATAGATAACATCTGCCTCTCCTTCCCTCAAACACCCTACTCACTCCAATCATACAAGATGGAAGAAAATTACGACGTTATTGTTCTAGGAACTGGCTTGACCGAATGCATTCTTAGCGGCCTTTTGTCTGTGGACGGAAAGAAGGTTCTTCATATAGACAGACAGCAATTCTATGGAGGTGAGAGCGCCTCATTGACCTTGAGTCAAGTCTACAATAAATTTAAGCCAAACAAAACTCCAGCAGAAAGTTTGGGAAAAGATAGAGATTGGTGCATTGACTTAATTCCTAAGTTTTTGATGGCGAATGGAGAACTGACCAATATCTTGGTTCACACTGACGTTACAAGGTACATTGAGTTCAAGCAGATTAGTGGATCATTCGTATACAGGGATGGACGCATTGCTAAAGTGCCCTCCAATGAAATGGAAGCCATCAAATCTTCTCTGATGGGCTTTTTTGAGAAAAGAAGAATGAAGTCATTCTTGGAATTCATTACCAATTACAAAGAAGAAGAAGTTGGAACTCATAAGGGTTTGGACCTGGATAAGAACACAATGGACGAAGTGTATTACAAATATGGACTTGAAAAGGGTACGAAAGATTTCATTGGTCACGCTATGGCACTTTGGCCTAATGATGACTACCTGAAAGAACCTGCTAGAGAAACTTATGATAGAATTATTCTCTACTTACACTCTGTTGCTCGTTTTGGTAAATCTCCGTACATTTATCCTTTGTACGGATTGGGAGAACTTCCGCAAGGTTTCGCTAGACTATCAGCCATCTATGGAGGCACTTACATGCTAGATACCCCAATTGAAGAGGTTTTCTATGATGATGATGGAAAGTTCACGGGAGTGAAAACCAAGGAGGGTGTTGCTAAGGCCCCTATTGTCATCGCAGACCCCACCTATTTCCCTGAAAAGGTTAAAAAAGTTGGGCAGAAAGTTATCCGTGCCATTTGTATCTTAAACCATCCTGTTCCTAATACTCATGATACGGACTCTGCCCAGATCATCATTCCACAGAACCAAATCGGTCGTAAGAATGACATATACATTGCTGTTGTGTCACATTCGCACAATGTTACCGCTAAAAACCAATATTTGGCTATAATTTCAACCGTCATTGAAACTGACAGACCCCACGTTGAGTTGGAACCAGCCTTCAAACTTCTTGGACCTACTGAAGATGTCTTGATGGGCATTGCTGAATTGTACGAACCTTTAGAAGATGGATCTGAAGATCATGTTTACCTTTCTCGTTCCTACGATCCTTCTTCTCACTTTGAGACTACCACTGATGACGTCAAAGATTTGTACAGACGAGTAACTGGACACGATTTGGTTCTCAAGAAGCGTAAGACGGTAGAAGAAGAGGAATCTCTCGCTTGTGAGTAGAGCGGTTTATATACGAGGCTGAAAGTGGCCCTCATCTTTTGTAAGGAAGCTTTGGATTATTTAATACAATGATAAAAAAAATATTATAACTTTAATAAATAAAAATTAATTAGGAAAGTTTAACTTTTATCTAGCAGCATCAACTGTTCACATCACCATTCTTTTTGAGATGGTGAAGCGGAGCGCTGTTGATCGGAACAGGATCTGCTTTAGTGGGTGGTTGATCGTCATTGGCAGCATTATCAGTTTCTTTAATAGAATTATTCTTAAGGGTATCTTGATCTTCATCCTCCGAATCAGTGTAAGATATCACATCAATTCCACGGTAGATCATCATCAGCTTTTTATTGTGAGGTATGTTGTCAGCTGCGGTACTCTGCTCAAACAATTTGTTAACATAGCTTGTTTCTATAGCCTTAACCAGCTTAGACGCTTTATCCTGGCATCGCTCGGGAGTGAAGGCTGGACCAAGATCGGAGCTGATTCTTTTCCAACGGTTGTTCCAGTCTTTTTTAATGGTATTAATTAGTCTAATTTCATCCTTCTCGGACCAGTTAGCATTACGCAACTTGTGAGTACGCAAGTATCTCATTTGAACGGCCTGCCAGGAATGTGTCTTTCCAATAAGTTGGGCAATACTCTTCCAGGAGTAATGCATTTGTTCTTTGTAGTAAATTATTAGCGAGTCTTCTTCTTCGGTCCATTTCTGGATACGGGCAACTTTATGGCCTTCTCTTTTGAATGTGGGGGCGTTATTTTCATCTGTGGTTCGTTCCTGATATGACATTTCATGTTTAGACGGTGGAGTGTAAGGATAAGCTTGTTGATCTGCTTGTTTGGAAGGAGCAGTAATAGTTGAAGGATTCCCGCCCAGACCACCAGGAATGGAGGCATTTCCTCTATTCATGTCTACAAATCTAAAGTTTTTTGGATCATCCTTGTTGCTAGACTCTTTGTCCTCCGTTGCAGGGGGAGCTATCTCCATGGGATAAAAACCTGGAGGGATAGAACCATACCCTGACGGGTTGGGCATGTAATGCTGTGGAGACAATGATGGGTATTGCAAGGGCAAAGGCGCTGGATATCCGCCAGAGAACACAGGTTGCATATGTGTTTGTGGAACGTGAGTGTTGGGGTAAATATTAGGCTCGTTCCGAGGCGAATCAGACGCGACGTCGGTTTTGGAGTCCAAGCTCTGTACAAGTTGCTGGAGAGGTTTGTTTGAGTCTGAAGAAGTAGGAGGCTCATCCACAGACTTATCGGTGGTTTTTGGATCGTCGTCCACGACACCTTGGCTGTTGTTATCCTTATCTTGATTAGAACCCATTAACGAGTGGATTGGAGGTAACTTGGTGTCCTTTTCATCAGAACCATTTCTTTGGCGTTTTTTAGGCTGCTTTCCCGGCTCGGAGCTGGGATCCGAACGTTTCCTGGGTGTATCTTGAACCATTTGTCTGATCTTGCTGGAAAATGGATTCTCTTTGTTCGCAACTGAAGCTTAGCAGATGAAGTGAAGAAGAAAAACGAAACAAGAGGTTAAAGACTCAAAGTTCAAAAAGGTCAATTGGGGTGGCCAACAGTTGTCAGATGGCTATGTCCAATTGAATGTTTGACTTGGAGACGTTGTACGAGCTGGGAGGTGTTGTTTAACAACAATAGGGAAGCTTACAATATACAACAAAAGAAAAGTTTTTTGTTGTGCTCGATTATGAATTGCGCATCCAAGGTACTTTAGTCTAAGCAATACAGAAGCTTAGAGGCGCTTAGCGGTTCAAAAGTAGCCTAAACAGATATCCAAGGCATATTTTTAGTTTTGAAAGATGTTTGCAAAGTTTTTGAGCTCAAGAGATACTCGTCGGCCAGAATATTCCAAAAGTCAAATATGTTCTAGTGCGTTACTACAAACAACTGTTGTACTGTCGTATCGGTTCGAGCAGCCGAGTCAAATACCTTACAGTGCCAATGGAACGCCGTGAACTGCTTCTGACAGGCACCAGAGGAAAGACGCTGGTCGGAGAGTTTTCTGGGGCAAAAAGAAGGTACGGTTTTCAACGAAATGGATAAGTAAATTCATTGTCAGTGCTGATTAATACTATGGTCTACTAAAGCTGTCAGTTTCTGCGCCATACAGTTCGTCTTGATGATGTCGAGGAAACTGTGGTATTAGGTGGGTTGATATTATGATGGATCACGGTCCGCTGAACTTCCGTGTGTTCCTCGGTAGATATAGCGTTTTCTCTACTCTTAAGACGGTCGTTTACTCGAGTATTTGTATTTTGCCTGATTAAAAGCTTTGTTTTCACTGCAGATGAAGGAGTGTTCTGTTCTGCACTTTGGTAAATTCCTGTCAATGAGTGTCTAGATTTTGATGATGATGGTGATTGGTTTGGGAGTATTTTTGAAGTAATAGTGGACGATGCTTTGGTAAATACATTTGAGCCCTTTGGATGCTTGTATTCCTCTGCACCAAGCCAATCAGGAAACGGAAGATCTCTTGTAATGTAGTAGTTAACCAAAGCTTTGTGTACCAATGTATCGGTTTCTTTATCGCCGTCAGACTCTTGATGAAGCGATAAGTTAGATATTCCTGATGCGATTCCTGATGTAATTCCACTAGAAATTCCCTTCGAGCGTTGCTTTACCTTGGACCATAAATTGCGTGACTGTTCAGATGGCTGCACTCGTAACATTTCAATGTTTAGTCAGACTCTATTAAGGCCGAAGTGTAAAGGAAGGAAGACAAAGCCAGCAATTAGTTGGCCCCAGACAAAGTTGTTTTTCTGGATACGATTTCTCACTATTGTGATTACATAATCAAAAATATACATCTATAAAGTCTTCTCAGTCAAGAAGATACCGTACTTCTCCTTCAAAGTCTTCATCAATGGATTGTTGATCTCAGGAGTCATAGGAGCCCACAAACCTGGAGTGCTTAAAGTACCATCCAGGACTTGCTCGACAGCAACGGCACAAGGCACACCAACCAATTTGGCCATAGCAGAGTAACCCTTGGGGTCACCATACTCAACCAATGTCGAAGTTCTAGTTTCAGAGGACCCGTCAGCCCATTCAATACCAAACTTGTGTTGCAGGCAGACTAAGTCGCGCTCGTGCTCCTCAAATTGCATCAGCTCTTCTAGAGTGGCACAGAGAGTGTCTAATGGGTTACCTCTTGGAGTAATGGTCTTGTCAGAGAAAAGACCCAACCATCTCAATCCGTTGATAATTCTCTGTTGATCAGCCTCATTCTTGAAGGTAGCTTTGGAAGCGATGGTAGACACAAGGTCTGCTTCAGAAGAAGAAGGAGCACCAATGTACTGAGCCAAGGCATCCTTCCAGGCGATAGGCTTGGAGAATATCTCATTGGCGTCTTCCTTCAGGAATCCCAAGTCAACCAAGACCTTGACGAACTCCGGGAATCCTTGGAATCTCAAAGTGCCTCTGATGACAGTTTCAGCCTCTGGAATGTTGTAAAGTTCCTTGTAAGTGGTTGAATCACGGTTAGGGTAACAGACAAAAGCAAATCCTGGGTAGATGAAGTAAGGTTTGGCGGATGCCATCAATTCCTCAGAAGAGACCTCCTCGATTTTGCCATCTTTCCAGTATTTGGCCTGGTTGGTAAGAGCCAACAACACTCCACGAGATGACCAAGAGAACTTGTAGCCCAATGGATTGTCTGAGTCTTCTGGAGAAGGTAAACCTCCACAGTAAGACAAGAAAGACTTGATCTTTCCACCAGCACGGTGTACTTCATCAATGGTCTTTACAGCGTACAAGTGGTCAATACCAGGGTCCAGACCGATTTCGTTCATTACCACAATTCCAGCATCCTTGATCTGCTGTTCCAAGGCCTTCAAGTGAGGGTTGATGTACGATGTAGTGACAACGTTCTTCTTGTTCTTGATGGCAGACTTCACGACAGTGGCATGGTAAATATAAGGAATCAAAGAGATGACCAAATCAACCTGAGATACAGCAGCATCCAAAGCAGCTTCATCGGTGACGTCCAAGGAAATAGCCTTTGCAACGGAGCCAGCTAACTCCTTGGCTTTCTCTAAGGTTCTGCATGCAACGGTGACTTCAATGTCCTTGTTGGCGGAGAGAATATCAACAGTTGGTTTGGCAACAAAGCCGGATCCTAATAAGAGTACTTGTTTGACCATTCTTCTGATTTTGATCGAAAATTTTTCACAGTAAAGTTTCAAAGAATAAATCAGGGACAGATTTATTTCTATGACTATTCAACGTCCCAATGTGGAAGATCTGGGCGCGCCTAAGTAGTTGCTCTCGATGACGGGATGGATTACGTAACGACGTTTTCCATCGGGAATGGGATGGGAAAGAATGAAAATTGAAAAACCGAAAAATATTGATTCTTCGTTTCTTTTCAGCTTATTTCTTTTTTCTTCCTTCGATTTTTAAATTTGAGCCTATGATTAGTTCCTTCACAGATGTGGAGCTCTGATCATGGGAACTTATCTCCATAGCTATGCTAACCTAAAGTAGTGGTGGTAAACGAATCCCAAAGATTGATTAGTTCCTTCATGGGGCTATACGTTTTGCAGAAGTCTTTGCCTAGATAATGGGTTCTGTACTTTTGATAAAACGGGACATTCCTTTAAAGTGAATACTTGGAGGCTTTGATTGTGAGGTCATGCTTTTGGTAAGAACACTGCCATTAGTATGGGATATTTGTAGGAGATGACGATCTTGTTTTGTTTCCTTTTATAAAAGCATGGTAGACAGTTGGTTCCATTTGTTCCTATTTTTTCTGGTATCTTCCTACCATTTGGTTCTAGACTTTCTCAGAATCCTCCCCCTTCGTTATTAGGACCTATAACTTCAAGGACATGTTCGATATTCTAGCCCGATGTGATGTATGAGTACACTCAAATCTATTAATCATATTTGATCACTAGTCAGAGAATTCAGTAACTCATGTCCCTATCATTTATTGTCGAATGGGAAGTAACAAGTAGAATTAAACCATTCCTGTCTATATTATATCCTAAAGGGAGGAAAGCTGGATAAAATGCTCCTAGATAAGTGGAAGTCGAAGAAATAAAACTGTAAGTAAGCTATTGAAGATTGAAGTATCTCTTTTTTGGCGAGTGCCATGTTCTAAGGTAAACGCAGTGACACTAGAATTCTGCTACCCCCTGGTAAACTAAAAGATTAAATAGTTTAACTCACGTTCCTCTAGTGTTCACATAAATTGAACAACGTATTGTAAACAAGACCATCACCCCAATCAAACTCTTCTACGGGAGCTCTCTCTTTCATCAACCTTTCTCTGACTCTCTTCGCTTCGTCCAGACTCATAGTATACTGAACTTTGCTAGCGATCTCTTCCAGAATTTTATTTGAAAATTGGCTAGATGCCTCTTTGCCAAAGAAAGAAGTAATATCATCCACCAACATATCTTGTTGCTGAGGTGGAACCTTATCGCTGGCAATAGTATGCTTATTATTTGGGTCCACCAAAAAGAAGCAAAGAATTTTTCTATGACCTGGCTTCGTTTTATCAACTAATTCAAACGGATCAACATGATGCTGATAAAGGTTTGGAAATATTAAAAGTCTATTTTCAATACAATCAACAGACCCCAAATATCTAGTCAAGTTTCCTTCATGCGAAAGTCCAAAGATTTGTCTGATTCCATCATGATCATGTTGCTCATAATGTGGCTCAATTGTAGCATTACGGAAACTAAGCTTGGATTCTCCAATGTTTTCAGAATCATAGTAGTACAATACTGTCGCAACTATATCTTCATTAACGGTACCCTCAACATGCCATGAACCCCCAGGATAAGAAGGTTTCTCTGGAGTTAGATGGATGTTAGCTAACTTAGTAATTACTTTAAGATCACCATAATCAGCCAAGTCCACCTTTTTTTCAAAAACAGGTGGTTTAAACTCAAGAAGGAATTTGGATTTGTTAATATAATTTACTCTTTGACTTTCAAGTAATGACCAGTCGTCGCCAAAGTTTCTCGCTGCCTCAAGTGCTTTCACTTTTTTGTGGAATTCATCAGTATATACCCAATCCCTATCCATTTGGTCAAATCTGGGGTATTCTACCCTAAGTCTTTCCAAGCTACTCAAATGGGTCAATAGCAGGTTCAATCCAGGAACAGCTTTAGAAAATACCGAGGCAATCAAGGGGTACAGGGTACCGTATTTCAATGGGTCAAGATTATTGATGTAAGATTGAATCTCCACAACGTAGTCTCCATCTTTTTTTGAAACGTTAAATATGGATGGAAGCCACTGCAAGTCTCCAGATATGTATTTGTTTGAAAAATAAGGAGCGTACTTCGGAACTTCGTTGGGAACTATTGGTTTAGAGACTTCAAACCCCTTTTCAGTCAACACCAGTGTCTTTCCATGCTGTAAAGGATACAAAGAAGGATGGACCAAATCCAACACTTGGTTATCACTTCCAGGATGCCAGTCCTTGGCATCTTCGGGAATATCCTCCAGTTTCTCATTCACAAACTTTTTCAAGGATTCTCTGAAATCATCACCAATAGCTCTGTCCGAAAACAGGATATTCTCGTTGGGACCTGCAGTGAACCCTTTCTCTTCTGCGTACTTGTCATACCATGCTAGTTCTTCAAATACAAACTTCCAGATCTTCTCAGCGGGATGAAGAGGGGCAATGTCTTCCAATTTCAATTGACCTTCCATCTCGGCGATCCACTTCTCTCTGATCTCCGCATTCTTGTATTTGGTTGTCCAGTCAGGTTTGGACCTGATCGTATAGCTTAGTTGGTGTACGATCAGATCGTCTACAACACGAGGAAAACACACGTTTGGTTCTCCAGATAGATTGTCAAATAAAGGATGTGGGAAATGTTCAATTGCAGTTTTAGTTGCCATTGTTAAGGATTTTTTCGGATTGTTACGAAAACTTCAGAAATTCAGGGGATAATCTCCGGAAAAGAATCCCCTAGCAGGAACATAACCCAATGTGGTGATTGGATATGGTAGCGAAGGTCAAGGAATGAACCCCCTATGCGCGGCTGACATACTGATCGATAATGACGTATTGGGAGCCTTCAAACTTTCAAGCGCTAGAGAATCTTCTAGGAAGCAATTCACAACTGGTAAGCCTCCTACCTTTTCTCCCTAGAGCATAATATCTGGTGCATTGTACCCTAAGATGGCACTTTGCAGTTGACAAGGTTATGATTTTGGGTCGATAATATGACGCACTTTACCTGTCAGCTAAAAGTGTCTTTCTGGAACGCATCTCTTCCGTCTGTTTCCTGAAAACAAAGCAAAAATTTATCTCCCTACTTAATTGATGATCACAGGATCGTTCCAAGAATTCAACAACTTCTCTGAAACCGCTGTAATCATTCTAGCTTACTGGTGGACTTTATGATTTCGGTTAAAAAAAAAGATTGCAGCACCTGAGTTTCGCGTATGGTCTCCCACTACACTACTCGGTCAGGCTCTTAGCAGCTTAACTACGGTTGATCGGACGGGAAACGGTGCTTTCTGCTAGATATGGCCGCAACCGATAGACTCCGCTTCGTCAAGAATATATGTAAAAGTAAAAGTAGAAGTTTGGTTTGACAATACACCTGTTGATTGAAAAACCAGAAATTTCAATATAATATGTGCCATGGTTTTTGTCGTAAAGAAAAGTTGGAAGTTAATAATCTTTTTATGAATTTAATAACAGTATATTTATTCGTCTTCATTATCTTTTCCAATCTCAATTACAATTCCTGCATCTCTATTGAGTAATCAACCATAGTCTAAGAAAACTATATCGATCACTCCGCTCCGCTAGCCTTGAAAACAAAGTCAATTAAACCCTTAGAGACTAGAAGCCACTCAGTAAACTCGACTCTTAAAACCTTTTTTCACCTACAATTCAGCTTCTTGCACTATTACTACAAGCCACTACAGTTTTCAATGATTGTAATCCCAACCAAAGACAGTTGCCGACGGATCTAGAAATTATTAATTCCACTAAAATCGGCATTAATAAATGAAAGTCTCATAATCTCAAAACAAATCGACGTTCCCCCCCCTCTTTCATAGAACGCGGTTTGATAGACAAAAACATTTCAGCATAATAACATACCAATGGAAAACCTCCCTTCAAATCTGTCAGAACAGATAAAGAAACTGATAGAAAAGTATCCAGAAACTGAAAATGTTTTCAACCAGCTTATAGAGTTGATTGACGAGGGAACCTTGAAAGAAGCAAAGAGAGCCAAGATCTCCAACGAGATCAACTTTGCTGACTATACGGTTATATTGCAGCTACCAAGTTTATCTGTCCAATCTCCTTTCCGATCAAAGTCAAACCTTATTTTTGCTTGCCCCAAAAGTGACACAAGTAAACCTATATTGGCCATCGCAAAGACCAATGAGAAACCTCAATTAATACTAGACAAGTTGAACGACGAAAATGTAATTTATGCTGTAATCTTACCAATCCCGGAGAAAAAGGACTTTAAAAATCTGGCTATCTTCTATAAAGAGAATATGGGAGCAGTTCACAAGAATGAACCGCTGTTGATTCAATACAATGAGTCCTTAATATCGGAAAATCTTAAACTGATTTTGCAGAAAATGACATTCCCAACATACTTTCAGAGACAATGCTCCATGCTAGGATTCAAACTGAATTTGTTCACAGAGCCAAAGGACTTCTACGTTGTTGCCCACAAAGGATCTAAGGAGGGATTCTTGTATTTTCTAGAGGACCAAATTCTGTTTGGTTTCAAAAAGCCCATTTTACTATTTGAAAAGTCTCAGATTGAGAGCATCAACTATTCTTCGGTTACCAGACTAACCTTCAGTATCACGTTGTCGTACAAGGAAGCAGATAAGACGGCAAAGATAGAATTCTCCATGATAGACCAAGCTGAATTTGACAAGATTGATAATTACGTCAAAGCCAAAGGATTTACGGATAAATCTCTTACAGAGGAACTCAAGGCAAAGTCTAATATGAAAAATAATGAGACATCGGGAGCATTGAGAGAAGCTGCTTTACAAATTCCAGGTGGTGAAAAAATAGTGGGTGAGTCAAACATTGAGGTTCAAGGCGATAGTGATGACGAAGATGTGGATGGAACCTACCAATTTAATGGAAATGAAAGTGAGGATGATGGTAGTCCCCCGAACACTGATGAGGAGGCTGAAGAAAAGGGAGAAGATGCCAAAGAGGGAGACCTCAATCAAGAGACCATCAAGATAGACAATTGAAGAACTCCATTTCTTCCAGATCCATTAATGACAACCATAGCACTTTTAGCCAATGCTCTATCTAGCTCCAAATGAATAAAGTACATTAACAAATAAATAAATAGGACGGGACTTCCTGTACGCCGGGAAGTTCAGTCAGTCATCTTTTGATAATCTAAGGTTACGGGATTCCTTCAGCTTTTCAACTCTTTTCTCTAATAACTTGTCATTTCTCTCTGTCCACAGGTTAAATCCATATCCGAATGCGACCCAACCTAAAGCTGAGTACACATATCCCATAGGGTAGTAAGAGAAAGGTACTTTCCTGATTCCTTGTTGATAGGCTCTAACTGTGACACCTAGAAATTGTTAGCACAACATTTGCCGAAGAATAAACCATTCATCTTCTTTGAAACTGGTTACTTACCAAAAAGTCCCCATCCAGCAAGTGAAGCAATCATTTTTTCTAGCTTTGAATTGTGACTTGGCTGATTCGTATATTTTGAACGTTCTGGTTGGTGTTCAGGGTGATGAGGATAGCTTGAGATGGTCAACACACGACTATATGTTCGACAGGGATCTTAAGATGTTGGATGTCAAATAATTTCACAACAAGCCTTCCTGAAAAACCGTACATACCTTCCTTATTTTGCGGTGCTAATCGAACAAACTCTGTTCTTTACACCCCCAAAGGAAACAACCAACTTACAAAGAGATAAGATCCAGCACGGCACGAACATCCTAAAGCATGTCGTTTTTACTCAAACGAGAGGGGAGCTTTAACGAGGATGATCATCCTTCCAAGTTTAAAAAAGTCACGGACTCTTTTCTAGGATTTTTGAAGAAGAAGATTGGAAACCGATCTCAAGATGAATATGCTCAAGATTCGTTCCAGCAGGACTCATTACTAGAGCAGCAAACAGATATATTACACCCGGATACTACTAGCTTGCAAGAGGTAGACAGTGTGGCTGATCAGTCCACTCGTCCTTCGAATGTATTCTCCAGTTATTACGATTTATTGAAGCGACAGAAGGAACAGTTGGAACAAACACATTTACATAAGCCTCTGTCTTCAGTCCAGCCAAAACGAACAAAGACGCATCCTCCGTCTCAGCAGGGTGAAGAAGATTTGAGTTTACTCTCTAAGAGGCAAAGAGACACATCTTCATTGGACTTGGTGCCACCCTCCAAGAAACTAAAATCTGTGGATAGCGTCAGAACTTCGCTAGTCGACATAAACCCGATGGAAAGGGCTCTGCTAATAAACTTGAAAGAGAGAATGGAAATGGATAAATATTTCAAGTCTAGGGTTAAGTACATGGGATTTCATAATCGTCATTTAAGGAATGGAGGCGGAACAAAGTCTTTACAGAATACGCGTTCCCGTTCACCGTTGTTTTTGAAATCAGTTGCTACACAAAATCTGAGAAGCTCCATCTCTCAAGATAGACAAAAACATGGTGGCTACTTCAGTGGTGAGTTTGAGTACGACCTAGATGACTCCACTAATAATTATCCAGAAAATCAAAACTTGTTACAATACAAACCTGCAGTTAGTTCATTAAAGTTCTCAGACAAACCCCAAGACAAATACCATCCTAAACCTCCAAATGAAGCGGATGTGGAACGCATTGTCAATGGGAGGGTTACTGAACCAGTTTCTAAACAAAGTAAACCGATCCTACTTGGCCCCCAAAAGGATTCTATTGGGCCATCTACTGGGTTTAAGTTTGGGAATAATCCTTCACCATCCGAGAATGAACTAAATGAAACAGCTGTCGAGAATTCAAGTCAGCCCTTGCTGTCTAATAATAAGTCTGAGGATGCAAACCCTAAATTTTCATTTGGCAATGTTCAGGAAAAGAAAGATTCTGACTCTTCGCAGAAGGTATCTTCCAATATTGACTTTTCCTTCTCTTCCAAAAAAGTAATTTCGAAACCTTCCTCCTCCTTCACGACTCCATCTGTGAATGGCACGAATGCCCCAGCTGAATTACCTGCCAAACCATCTTTATCATTTGCGGCAACTACAACAGCAAAACCAGCATTTTCGTTTGGAGCACCGAAAATCGATGAACTCAAACAGGACGATGAAAATAAACAAATTTCTTCTGGGGCAAGCACTGGTGACCTAAAGCCGGCTATAATTCCAACCCTTTCTCTTGCGGGAGCTTCAGGTGATGCGAATAAACAACAGAAACCAACAGGAATATCATTTAGTGCAGATTCTCAGTCCTCAGCTAAAGAGCAACCCAAAGGACAGTTACCAACTTTCAAAGTTTCAGAAAAAACGGAACCAAAGGCTGCCTTTTCTTTCGGACCACCAGCAACTACTTCTCAAAAAGATGATGCAACAAAATCTAAGTTTTCTTTTGGATCTGCTAGTACTGGCTCGGCCGACAAGACAACAAATGCTCAGCCCAAGTTTTCTTTTAATGCTGTTGCTACTTCAAACGAGAAGAGCGATGCTGCAACGCCCATGTTTTCGTTTGGTTCATCTAATGGTTCTACTTCCACAGAGAAAAAAGAGAAAGCTAAAACCTCTTTCACTTTCAATGGTAGTACAAAGCAAGCAGCCGAGCCTGAGGCGAAAACTTCCTTTAGCTTGAATGCGCCAAGTGATCAGAAAATTGAGTCTAAGCCTGCGTTCTCATTTAACACCTCGTTAGAAGCTAAGACTGCAGAGAATAACCCTGAAGAAAGTAAACCAGCATTTTCATTCAGTGCTCCTGTTAACAAGGAAGCCCCTAAACCAGCATTTTCATTTAATGTCTCTTCAGAGAAGAAAGAGCAACCTACTACCACCAGGTTTGGTAATCAAGATAATAAACCATCTTCTCCACCAAAACCAGTATTTTCATTTGGAAGTACCAACGCACAGAATGAGCCAAAAGATGTGTCGCAGAAAAGTTTCTCTTTCGGGAAAGAAGGTGCAGACAACAGCAATAAACGCACGTTCGGATTTGATGAAACAAGCACTGCTTCCAAAAATAGTGCTTCTGTATTTACTTTCAATTCACAAAGTAACACTTCCAAACCTGCTTTCAATCTTGGGAACGAAAAAGGAGAAAGCTTCACAGCCCCTGCTTTAAGCTTTAACAATAATACCAATGCCAACAACTTTGGATTTGGATCCGTCAACAGTAATGTTGCCAGTGCTGGTAGCTCTAAGGAGCCCACCCCTTCTGTGGTGAATTTCTCTAGTTCGAAAGGTACTTTTGGGACCAGCACACAACCTTCACTTAACAGCAATGCCTTTCAGTTCGGTGCCGCTACAGGAAACAATCCTTCTGCCAATCGTTCTGAAAACAATGCTTTTACACAACCACAAGCTGGTTTCAATCCATCTCGATCGGCAACTCCCAACTTTAATTTTACGGGAACAAGTCAGCTCGACCCGGCAGCTATTTTCGGAGGTTCAGGATCCACTCCACCTCTTCCATTTGGCCAGTCTTCTGTGCAACTGAATCAACCACAGCCACAGGTCCAGCCCAACACTGCTTTTTCTTTTGGATTTGGAAACCAACAACAGGCACCATCAGGAACTCCAACACCATCAACGACACCTGGTGTGAAGGGCAGAGTACTTGCTCGAATGAGGCAGAGAAGAAGAAATTAAAATATGTAATATTAGTTTATGATACGTAGCCCATTTTCATTGAAATCTTCAGTTTTCCTTTCAGTGTGCTGCTCCTTCTTATTTGCGTTTTTGGATATGTAAAATTCAGCTTGGTCAATTCTCTGGATTAGTTCAATCATGCTCTTTTCTCCATAATTAGTTCCGTATGATGAACTAATTTGTAATGTATTGCTGTTCCAGCGGTCTATAATACGAGCTCTTTGTTTCTCGTTCAATCGTGAACGAGGAAAGGTTCCTGGTTCTACAAATGCTACTATATCCAACATCAGGTGATGGACATTGAGAACTGTGTTCACTATCACTGGTACGAGAGAGGATAACTTGAAGTTCTTTCTAGGTTCAACGACCAAAATAGCATAGCCATCACATTTGAATAAGCAGCTCGAAAGGATATCATAAATTCTTTCCACAGTTTTTTCAATGTCACAGGGAAAATACTGGAGACCAAGGACTTCAATTGTTTCAGCAATCTGGCCCAAAACAAATAACAGCTGCAGATCAACCACAGAATTGTCAGACGTAGTCTTGGAAACATTATGCAGAAATCCAAAATCTCCAGTTCGAAAATACGTAACACCATTTTCTCCACCCTTTAATTTCCCTTGGAACTGAGCCATCGCAAAACTGTCAGTTCTGTCTTTTCCAGTAACAAAACCTTCTGCATTTGCTTCCGAGCAGACCCAAATTTCTCCATATTCACCTACACTACACATTTCCAATGTCTCAGGATTAACGATAGCAATCTGGGTACACACAGGAACAATACCGGAGTCTTGCAAGTGCAAAGCGTGGTGGTTGGTTTTAGGATTCACTAATGAAACAAATCCCTGGGACAAGGCGATAGGGTCTAACCACAAATCCACTGGTTCAAAAGAAAGATAGGACCTGGAGGTAATCATTGGGTTGCAAGGGTGAGAATACACATTGCTGAGGGCATCAGTAGGGATCTGGGTATTCACAAAATGGGTCAAAAAACTTCGGTAAAGTTGACAATCAGGACGACCTGAATAACTAAGCATAAAATTCTTGAGATCTCCAAGATCAATCCTTTTGGTATCCATTCGTTGAACTGCATAGTTTAGCATACTGTCAGTACCAAATGTGTTGGTCACTTTGTATCTGGAAAGAGCCAGAAACAAGGTTTTGGGATTGCTAGAATAATCCATTGGAGGAACCAAGTACGTAGAGGCTCCAACAAATACTCCCAATAATGATGACTGAACAAATCCGATCCCCGAATGATGTCGGACACATGCCAATAAAGGTTTAATGCTTGATACTTGACAAGTTTCCTTAAATACTTTGCACAGCCCCATAATATTAGCGTGAGTAAAGCGAACACATATTCTATACTGGTCGGATGTCCAGTACGTTAGTATCAATGCAGTGGTGAAAGGTTTTCTATAACCGGCACCAGCCTGAAACTTCGATATCTTTGAGTTTAGCTGCCCCACCGGCTGGGATACCTTAGTATATTTGGTAGTATTCTTAATTTTCGGTATCACTAGCTTAGCGTTCAAAGCCACACGCTTCAATTCATGAGAAATTTGCTTCATTCTGAGTAATGCTTCGACTTCTGTATTGGCGAAAACCCGAGCTACTTTGAAGTCCTTGACAATTCCAACAAATCCCTGAACATCTTCTTCTGCTCTATTTGGATCAAGAGCTGGTACCGGTATAGGTATTAGGCCCGTTTTGAAACAAGCATATAATGCAATAACAAAATCTTCAGAAAGCGTATACATGAGAATAACATAGTCACCAGGATTAAATCTTTGTTTGTCCACAATGTATGAGCACAATGCCGAAACTCTCTGGTCAAATTTCTTCCAAGATAACGGTTTTAACTCTTTGATACTTTGTTTGTCAACCATAGAGAAAGCCAGCTCCTCAGCTTGGTTAGCAGCTCTCCAACCTAAAATGTCGACAATTGTTTTGAAGTCGGTAAGGGGAGCATTGGTTCTATCATCTACACTTTCTTCACGATAGTCTAGGCCTGAGTATTGTTTTTCAGCAAACTCAAAAATCTTTTGTCTTTCCTTAGATTGATACAGTGACCAAATACCACCAGTAACATCATCACCTTTGGAAATATTACTAACGGCATGAGACACATTAAATTTGATATATCTTCCTGTCAACCTTCCTTCATTGAACTTTCGCTTGCACAACATGTTAGCAATTTCTAAGCGTCCATGTCTTCCAGTTCTTGGCAATTCTAATGGAGGAACCACCAAGATACAATAAAGTTTGACGTTGTCGACGTCCTCAAGAACTTTTATACACTTACTGGCAAGCTCTTCAAGTAGTTCTTTATCGGTGGCTACAACGCCATTTTTTTGGGCCCTTTGTTTTGCTAGTTTTGTTTCTACTATGGCCACGGGGAGATACTCTTGATTGATAAAAATGTCAAAAAATGAACAGTCCTCTACTTCTTTTATGTTCCTAACCAGAGTTTTTACCAAATGGCTTGAATAGTGGTATTGATACTCCACATCTAGAGGTTTCAGCTTCTTGGTGGAATCAGTCTTAGAAGCTTCCAAGCGATCTCTCCAGGTCACTCGTTGCCTTAGGCGGTCTTCATATAATCCTAAAATGTAAACTTTGCCATTGTATGTGAAGCCAAGAAGACCAGTCCTTAAAAATTCTAGGTCTAAAACACCCTCGTAATCACTGCACTTGGCATGGAATATTGTATTAGTTTCATCTGAAAGACCCCAAAATCCTCCCGAGATGCAAGGGCTATCAACCCAAATTTCGCCAACTTCCATGTTCGCACTCAATATGTTAGTTTCAGGATTCACTATTGCGAGAGTCGCGTCCGGTATAGGATAACCAAAAGCTCCAACTCGTAGATACTCAGCAGTATCTGATACTGTTGCCGGTGGTTTGTCACTGACCACTTTGACTGTATTAGTCATCAGCGAGGCCCTGTCGATCAAAAGCTCTGAAAGATCGGAAGATAGTGTTTTGGAATCGATTAAATCATCGTTCAGCGGTTTGTGGTACGAATATCCCAATCTTTCTTCCCCTCCAAGCCAATCCCTCATTGATATTATCATTCCTCCATATTCAGATAAGCTAAGTACTGGAGCAACGATTCTATGAGCATTAGTACAGCCTAATGGAGTGAACCAACGATCAATCAACATTTGATGAAAGTCGCCTTCCACAGTCAGGGAGTTTATTAGACACCATTTGACACTCTTTAGATTGACTTTTATTTTCTTGCTGTATGTTCTAGTGAGTTGGGGAAAGGATTGATAGTTATAAGTCACTTGTTTGAGACCCAAGTAGTCGGCCAATAGAATGTTGACTTCATACTTCGAGATTATATGAGCATACAACCCCGGAGTCTCCATCGATTTTTGAGCAGTCCAAACCAGTAGGTTTCCAGAGTAAATGGTGTACAATATACCTATTATTAGCCCACTTGATTGTCTCGGGTCTAATGTGGAGAGGATTACATTTCGGAATCTGTTGAAAGCAACTGCTGACCTTTTCAAAGACGTACTATCGTAATCGGGCATGCTTGATAAAATTGAGGTTATGCTATTCATCTGATGCATTATTGTTCTGTGGGAAAGAACGACACCTCTCAATTCACCCGTAGGAGACTTACTGTATTCAATATAGGCCAAATCAGGAACCTGAAGAGCAGGAGAGTCATTTTTCTTGGAAATCTGTTGGTAGGTCCCCATATCTGTACTTTTCCAGATATCCATTCCTTTGGGCCATTTGGTTTTCGATTGTGCTGCAGGTCCAGTCCTTTCGAAAAGTTTGATAGAACTTTCTGACATTAAGCACAGATGGGCTTGAGTGTCGTTCATTATTTTCACTAATTCTTTGATTGGATACGAACTGCTCAAAGGGATAGCAACAACTCCAGAGAGGAAACAACCAAACAAGGCTACTGCAAACTCAACTACCTCTGTTTGGTGGTATACTAAGCATACCCTGTCACCTCTGTATAGACCAGATTTGTTTCTGATTTGTTGGGCAATTCTTTCTGCTTTCAGGTACAGTTTTTCCCAACTAATTGAAGATGATTCCTTGCCTTTTTGATCAATTATCAGCAAAGCGATTTCTTTCTTGTAGTTGGTAGCCCTTTGTCGCAAAATAGAGGGAAGGTTATCAAACGACTCCAGATTGCATTCGTCCGCTAAATCTCTTGGATCCAGTGGTTTCTGCAATTCAACTCTTTCACCGTTTTGAAAGAATCTACCAGCTCTCTCACGGTTGAGATTTTGATTGGAGTATACACTCGGAGCTGCATAGGATGTACGGTCTTGAGTAGACGATAAATCGCCTCTATAATTAGTCCCATTTTGTGAAACATAAGGGGAAGATGCATTATATAGCTCATCCTCCCCTGTTGGAAGATCGAACTGTTTAATTGGGCTGATAGGTGTTGATGTCGAACTAACAATACTTGGATTTCGATTGTGATTTACAGGGACAAAAGGAGAGTTTCCACTCAAGATTTTTTCCCTTTTCTTTATGTATCCCTTTTCAGTCAATAAGCCTTCTTCATACTCATTACTCAGCTGGGATAATTGAGCAAGTATATGTTGCGGAACGTCCATGGGGATGGGAAAATCCATGCTGTCTCTGTCTATCCCCTTCTGGTATCACGTTGAAAAAACAAGGACTATTTTTACTGAGAGTCTCAGATTATAGTAAGTGTCTGCTCTTGAATATATTAGTTGCCAGGAGATGTATATCCTGAGCAGGTGTATTCCGACTTTTTCTAGCTACGTTCCAGTAGATGAAACAAACACCTAAAAAAAATACTCGTGCACCCGCCAAATTATTAGTTTTTCTGGGGTATCGATACACGGGTGCTCTCCTAGAGAGCAATTATCATCTCTCTAACAATCAGGATTGCTTCTAGGGTTATAATTGTTCTTCAATGTCCATAAGCACAAAAAACTCTGTCAATTCTGAAAATGATCCATTGCAGCAGCCAGCTAGCTCTAGCAACTATCAGACTATACCAGAGACGACCACCCCGAAGAGTCTTCCTCCAGACAGAGAGGAAAGGAGACCTCTTCTGTCTCCAGATGACCCAAGTGTATCACCATTGAACGTCAGAAACGTCAGGATTTGCAGATTTATCCTCGGTGCTATTATCAACGTGTCCTTAGTATGGCTTGTCTTATTGTTGATTAGTGATTTCGTTTCAGTTCCAGGATTTGACAACAGGGGGAGAGGATTCATAGAAATTGATCTTATATTGCTGAGTTTGTTTGCCAATGCTAGTACTCTATGTTTCTTTACCATCCCTTCGAAATTGGAAAGAAGTTTGGACATGGCTATCGCTGCGCTTGTAACATTTGATCTGCTTATCATGCTATTGTATAGGCGGTTCCTACATGACCGAGGCGGATTGGGATTTGCGACCATGTTATGGCTAGTAGCAAGTCTCTCATTTGGTGCAGTATCAGATTATTTGGTAGAAGAGGCCAAGAATCACGAGGAAATTAGACTTACAGGAAGAGTGGAAAGCAGAAAGACAGTATATGAGTTTTTTGCAGTAGCAACGCGAGTTACTCTTCGACTGATAACATTTGTGCTAGTATTACTACTTTCCCTTAATTTTTGGTTTCAAGCCTACGACTTCAAAACTAAACCCTGGGGGAAACTGGTTCCTGTCGGAGACTCACAGCTAGAGTTGCACTTGGCCTGTTATGGTGATGTCTATTCCAACAAAAGTTTTACCCCCGAGGAATTAATGTTTGGAGACGTTTCAATCAGTTCTTCTAAAGACGAGCAACCTATTATCTTAATAGATGGTGGCCAGTTCGTGTCATCTGAAGTAGCATCTGAATGGGTTGAAGAGTTATTTCACCTAGATAAAGTTCAGAGATATTGCGTCTATGATCATCCGGGAACCGCATTTTCAAATTCGTTCCCTTCGCCAGTATCTCTGGGCATTGTTGCTGACTTATTATACGAGGCATTAAGCAAAGAAAAAATTTATGGTCCATTTGTACTGGTTGGTTATGATATTGGCGGTCTTTATTCTAGAATATTTGCGTCCAGACATGCGTCACAGGTACACTCGATGGTCTTAGTGGAGGCATGGTCACAGAGTTTGCTGAAACCTAACCCTTTCGCAAATGACAGAGAGAAAAACGGCAAAACTAAGCTTGAAGATTTGCATAAAACAACCGGAATAAGGAGAATGAATGCCAAAACCGGTCTTTATTTCTGGTGGAAAGGAATTTATGCACCATTCAGTTTAAAGCGCCTGAGACGATTCTTAGTACACCGTCATGGCCCAGAGGATCGTATTTTTGGAAAAGATATCACAGTTAATGATAAGTTCTGGAGATTCAAGCTACAGGAACAAATTAGTAGCTCACTGATTAGTTATCAGGAAGTCACCAATAGTCTCTTGGAGACTAATGGAATTCCGATAGCAGTCGCCAGTTCAGACGTTATGATCAAGAAATCTGTGAACTGGGGACGTTGGCAGAGAGAACTGACCAAGATATCCAGCAAGCCTATCGAATGGGTTATAACTAAGGGCAACCATCGTCCTTGGGACGATCCAAATGGTCGCAAACAACTGCAAGACCTTTTGTTGCGAGTAATTGATGAAGAGTAAGTAAAGAAAAAAAAGACATACCAGCTCGTTTTTCCTAATTGTCATCCTTATTATCTAAATCCGGTAGATCACTGTCATTTTCAGCCTCTTCAGCCTCAGCTTCAAGATCGCATACCGATCTACAATTGGGACACATAAACTGAGGATAACTTGTAACAATCATCCGCCTAATACATTTATAATGCCATGAATGGGAGCAGGGACTAGTGAAAATAGCCTGGCATGGTTCCAAAGTTAGCAGGCAAATTGCACACTCCATGGGTTCCACACCGCCGTCCTCTGGTGTGGACCTACCCGGAGCCGAAAGTTGCTGAAGGCGTCTGTATGATTCTTTGGAAAACTTTGCAGCCCTACGGGACCATGACTTATTGAGCTCTACTCTCATCTTGACACACCGAAACGTTTCCTCGGTGCCCCCACGAAAGTCGATACCTAGCTGTAAAATGTCACCATCTTGTAACCTGAACAATGGAGATTCGGTATTAGCTGGTGCTAGCCGTTGGTTATTCAAGAACGTACCGGAGGAGCTTTTCAAATCTTTGATATACCAATTTCCAGATGAATCGACGGTGAACTGGGCATGAGATCGGCTTACAACTTTAGATTTAAAAACCACACTGGCACTTGACCCTTGTGGGGCATGGGCTGCATCTCTTGATTTCTCTGTGTATCTTCCTATGGATATTTGATGATTTGGTTTAATCTTTCTGATTACCGAACCAAAATATAGTGCTGGGGCTGTTGTAGTGTGGTCAACAAAAGGTGTTAATCTGATTGAATGCAGTTTCTTAGACTCTGGCTCTGGCTGGGGTAGTGGCTGTTGAGCAGACGAGGAGTTCAGTTGAAGTAGCCCCAAAAGTTCAACCTCTGAGGCACTAACAGCTGCTTCATCTTGCGAAATAGGGCGAACCATAGTTGGTGAACTGTCCATTGGTTGAGAGGAGCCGAGAGGAACAGGTCTGATCAAATTAGATAAATTTGAGATCAAGCCACTTGCGAACCCCAAAGAAGATCCACGTCTACGGCTATTGCCGTCACTATCAATCAGTGAAAGAGCTTCACCTTCGAGACTTGCGGTTGAAGCTTGAGGGTTGCTATATGGCATAACTCTTCGGTGTATGTTCTACCTTGCTATCAATTGTTTCAGGGTGTTGTTTCGAATTAGGCAAAAGGGACAAACGAGCTCCCGCGATACACTTCATACAAAACACAATTAGGAAATACACGATCAGTTTCTGTTCCGCTAGTTATTAGATATATACATGGAAGTGTGTTTAGTTATACGATTTAACCCCATCTGTTGAGTTTGTTGAGTTTCTTGGCGGTCTTTGCATTTGTCTTTGTACGTTGACCTCTCACTGGAAGACCCATGGCATGTCTTAAACCGGCATACGATCCGATAGTTCTCTTCAACTGAATATTTTCTCTTACGACACTACGCAATTTGCCTTCAATTGTCAAGTCGGATAATTCTTTCGTTATTGCCATCACTTGTTGCTCATTCAGCTGATGCATTCTCATGGAGGGGTAGAACCCCAATTTGGAGCATAATCTTTGAGCAGTCTGCAGCCCAACTCCATAAAACTTGGAAGAAAGACCGATCTGATTTTTCTGTTGTTAGCACTCATCGGGCCATATAATAGAGGAAAAACTTATGCCTTTACTTACGTCTATCAAAGTCTTTCCTTTGAAACCTTTTCCCAGGATATGAACCACCATACTCGATCAATATAGTGAGGTGACGAGAAAATGAGTGAATCAATTGAAATGTTGAACAGCTCGCGAACTTGGTGGTTCGAAGATGTCAAATGTCGAATGTCCAGGGCCGTTTTTTTTTTTTTTTTTTTTTTTTTATTTCTTATCCACTTTCACTTCTCCACTCTGCAAAAATATTGTCCACCGCCACAGTCACGTGCACAATACCAATATCATAGATACAATTACATGTCGAACAGATTGAGGGTCCCTCATGAGGACTTTGATTCGGATCATAATCGGGGCGTCAAGTGACGCATAAACTTTCCAGACTTTTTTTCTCATTTAACTGGCAAGCTGGGCGTTAGCTTTTCTTTCACTGCTAATCAATCAAATGAGTGTAAAATCGTCAGAAACAACTCCATTAATCACCACCACAGTTGTTCAGTCCACCTCTGATAACGAGGTGGATAAAGATGCCCAGGTTCAGGTTCCCATCCCAGCCGTCGGCCCAGATGATGAGGACATTTCCATCTGGGATATACCTAATATTTTCAAGATTGAGCTTGCCCTATTCACTAATGTTTTTGTGGGCAGTTTTGAAGGAACTGTGACATCATCCACGTATGCAATTATCAGTAACGAGTTTGATGCGGTGAATATCGGTTCAATTATTACTATCGCTTATCTGATCACCAGCACGTCTTTTCAACCACTGTATGGATCACTTTCAGACGTCTTGGGGAGAAGGTTCATGTCTTTCTTTGCTATCGGAGTATTCTCCGTGGGAAGTTTGTTCTGTGGTTTGGCTCGTGACATTTACACCCTGTTTTTTTTCAGAGCCATCACTGGAATTGGTGGGGCTGGAATCATCTCAATGTCGACTATCATCAACTCTGATGTCATTCCAAGAAAAAAAAGAGGTTTGTTTCAAAGTTTCCAGAACATTATGCTTGGTACCGGATCTATTATTGGGGCCTCAGTGGGTGGATTAATTTGTGATACAATAGGTTGGAGATGGTGCTTCATCATTTTACTGCCCATGTCCCTTTTGTCTTTGGTTCTGTCCTATCTTTATGTTACCAACCCCCCACATCATCTTAGTGGACTCAAGTTGAGCTCAGTCGATATTAAAGGATCTGTTTTGTTGGTTGTGGGTCTCAGTCTGCAATTGATAGCACTATACTCCAGGACGTTACAATTTTTCCTATTTTTTTTCATTTCCAGCTCTGTTCTGCTTTCCTATTTTATTTATGATCTGAGCAAGAATGACCCGAGTACCATTAAATTAATACCTTGGGAAACTGTCAACAAACTTCCTCAGTTATTGACATTGAACTTTGGATTCATTGTTGGGTTTGCCAACTTTGCCAACATTTATGTGTTACCGCTTTTGTTCCAATTAGTGTTGAATGATTCTGCCACAAAAGCTGGTCTTCGTCTGGCTATTCCCTCCTTTTTCACATCTGTTGGAGCATTAATCACGGGATACGTGATGCACAAAAATGTGAATCATCTGAATTGGTTGATCAAGTTGGGATTTTCGATTCTCATTTTGGGTACATTTTTGAACTCCCTGATCAACCCTGATGTCAAGAAATACGTCAACTTTATCATCATACCAAATAACATTGGCCTTGGAATTGCATATCCAGCGTCATTATTCCTATACATTTTCCTTTTCCCCAATAGTCTACAAGCATCATCGACCACAACCCTTTTACTTGCAAGAGGTGTCGGTCAAGTTTGGGGAATGGCGGGAGCGTCGGTAGTGGTTGCCCATTTGGTGAAATTCAAGCTGTGGCATGTACTATCTGAACATAAGAAGGATTTGGACTTGACCGATTCACAAATAGCAGAGATAATCGAGAAGTCTTCTAAATCGTTGACTTATGTTAGACATCTTCCAGAGAACATAGCTGTCTTTGTTCATGGCAGTTATAAAGCAGGATTATGGGGAGCCCAGATGGTTTCCATTGGTGTTTTGGTTATTGGTCTTTTGACTTCGGTTTTCAAAGATTTATCATTGAAGACTGGTAAGAAGTTTGTAATCTAGTGGGTAACTAATAGACCACGAGATTCTTGTGATCATTTGATCAGGGACACCCATATTTCCTAGTCTTATTTATCAGAATATTAGATTTGATTAGATTCCACTTGTTATTTTTTCATAGATAGGAATCGTTAGAAGATAGACCTATACCATTATATCCGCATTGACTGGATGACTCTAAATCGCTGTCCTTCGACCTTTGCTAAACTAACAACATTTTATATAAGTAAACCACAAACATTATTTCCAGCGGCCCCAGGAGGAACGTTCGAAAGTTTCGATGAAACACCTTTTCCACTTGACATCTCATAGTACTAACTCGTTCTCACGTCTCATCATAGCAAAAAGCGCGAATATTTTAAGCTTCTCGTTTACCAAACTTCTTCTTAGACTAATACATTTTGATCAGGTCCACAGTGCCAACAGCTGGATTATTCGTTCTCCAGAGTATGTGGACGAGCTATGTAATACTAATACTGAGTATCATATGGCTCCTTACCAGAACTTTGAAGCTGATCAATCTTCCAATTGATAAAGGAATCCGATCCTTGAATGTTTTTGTTCCTAAAGTCCCGATATTATCCACGGATCGAATTACTCAGAATTCCATAATAATACACTGGGAAAACAAACATAGTACATCGAGTAGTTGTGCCAAGGTTGGAGATGGAGATGAATTTGAGCACAAAGAAGGGGGTCCCCGATTAATTGTCAACACTTCGCCTAAGGCTGTTAGTTTTTACCAGTTGTACGTCAATGGAGAACTTGTGACCACCTTAGAATCAGCAGTAAATATGTGTAAGTTAAGCAATTTGAAGCCAGGGACGAGATATCAATTGGATTTAATTGCCTTTAGTATACTCAATTTCAGATCCCGATCTTCTCCAGTTTTTGTCAAGACGATTGAGACACCATATCAAAAAATAGATGACGCTGACGACTTATTACACTTTTTAGCTCCCAGGAAGGATGCAGAAAGCTTAAAAGTTCATTCCACTTTTAGGCAAAACAGAACAAACATTTACAGTGGTATGCCCATCTCAGAAGCAAAAGTTCGTGACGATGTTGACCAGATCACTGATATCGAAGAGCTTAGATATCTTTTAGAAGCTGGCCAAGAAGATTTGAGATCTTTACTGTTCCAGCAAACTCAGTGTGCCAAAGACTTTGAAGAGAAGGAAATTATTTTATTATCAAGCAGAGAGGATCTTAGGAAACGTAAGAAAATGGAGGACTTGAATAGAAATAGCGTTCGGGCGGAACTGAATGCCCTTGAAGAAAGCAAGAAAGATATAGTCACCAAGATTGTAAATAACCAGTATTTGTTGAATGAAAAAATCAAATCAATGCAGAAAATGAGAGATGAAATTGAAAATTGGAAAAATAACTTGCAAATTAGCCAGACACGTTGTGAAGGACTCAAGTCTTATGAAAAGAAAATACTGAAAGAATTAGATCAAAAAATAGAAGATAAGAAGGCTGACATAAAGGCTGCCAAATTGGAAATTGAAGTTTTGACTTCTGAGCTGCAAGGGAACATCAATTATAAAATGGAAAGAGAAAGTCTCAAAGCCGAAGTCATTTCACTTTTGAGTTCCTTAAATAGAAATACAAATCTGCAAACTGGACTTCTCAAAAAGGATGGAGTTTCATCATTAGCTCGCCTTAAACAGGTTAAAGCAGAATGGGGACACTTAATCGAAACTCAACAATCGCTGGATGCAGTAGCTGATTCCAATTGGAGATCTTCTGAGCAAATTGAGCTTCAGAAGTTGCACAGTATTAAAGTTCAATACCAATCTTTGTTATCAGATAATCAAACCCTTCAAGAACTTTTGGCTGGTGAACGAAATGTTCCCACGCTACCTCGTGGTCAAACCAACGTGGGAGAATCTTTTCAATCGCTGGAATCAAATAGACCCAGTGTTTCCATTTTTCCTATTCAAATGGAAGCATCAACTAGCAGTTTTCAACCTGGATATTTTGAGATAGAAGATAATGTTGAGGATTTGTCACCCAACGTTGAAATGCTATTACCTCAGTCTTTAATTGAAAGCGAGGACCTAATTCTGAACAATTTGGAGTCAAACACAGTCGATATCAGAAATGACGCCTTTTTGGATACCCCCTCGACTCCTGTTTTGAAGGACGCATCATACGACTCTACGTCCTTTGAGAATACAGCGTTAGCTGGCGAAAAGTCTTTTAACTCTCCTTTTGAGTTCAATTCATTGCATGAAAGGAGCCTCAGCGGTGAAGATGGAGCGTCCTTTTTTTTTCAGAAGTCGCCTCCTTTATCCCATGCTTCGTTAGTGGAACCGCAACATTTAGATGAACAGCTATCTACCTTTTCACCCAAAAGACTTAGCAACGTTTTCAGCTTTGGGAAGAAGACGTCAGCAGCCAGCAACAATATTTCCATGAGTCTTAATGGGGACTCAGATTACAATGCAAATCATACTGCTACATCTTCCAAATTTTTTGGAATCATCAAACGTAATAGTCAGAACACTAATACTATTAACAATAGGACTAGAAGTGGGAGTTTGGGTAGCTCTATTTGGAGCAATAATAATGCTAACAATACAGGCACACAGAGTGGAGAGTTCAGGGTAGGCAGTTGGTCTAATAATAACTATGGCGGATTTATGACTCCCCAGCAACAGGATGCCACTGAATATAGAAGTCCATCAGAAAGTCTAATTCCAATTAGTCTGCCTCAAATTGACATTAAAAACTTAAACTATGAAAATGACGATCTGTTTCTGTCACTTAGTCACATTACATCAGATGTGGACGAACAAGCGTCCAATGGACATTCATTAGGGGAGAGTGCTCTGGAAAAAAAATCCAAGCAAGATTCTGGAGGTTCCCCCATAGCTTTCAAAAAACGAATGTTTTCTCTCAGTTCATCACCTTCGAAGTTGGAAAATGACCATTTGGACGATAGCCATCATGGGAACAACCACGGTCCATCCAAGTCATCCAAGTTTTTTTCAAAAATTTCTCGGAGAAATTCTACAGTCACAACTAGTAGTGACTCCAAGGTATCACAAAATTCACAAGAAACCACTGGAAATGGCTTAAATACCAGCGACGCAAGCACATCATCTGGTTCTGCTGTATCCGGAACAAACAGTTCCAAGTTTAGTAGAAGGTTAGGGTTCCTAAAAAAAGACAGAGGGAAAGAAACTACCGACAAAGCAAAAATAAAGAAAAAACAGAAGGAAATAGGTAAGGATAAAGATAATGACCTAATTGAATCAACTATAGACGAAGTAAGTGACGAGTCGGAAAAGAACTCTCCACCACCAGAATAGATAAATAGTTATACCATTTTCTCTATATTGGAAGTGGTGGAAATACGAAATGATTTAGCTTAAGCGCAGTGGACTTCACCGTCAGAGTGTGTGTGGCACTCTGTTCCACCGGAAGTAGAAGTGGCAGTGGCAGTACTACTGCCAGAAGATGAAGATGAAGATTCATCATCATGGTCATGATCATGATCATCCTCATCAATCTCTCCACTGCAACCCTCACCTGGGACGGCAATGTCGTATGCGTACACATCCAGGGCATAAAATCTCAAAGAAGCAGTGTTTCTAACCGCCTCGTCTGGATTTTCTATTGCCAGTTCTAAGCATTCTTCATACGTGTCAGCGTAGTGGTCGACTGCCAATTGACCGATTGTGGTAGTGTGATAGAGTCTGTGAAGCAAGTCAGAGGCCCAGTAGAGGTTGTTTGGATAATTGGCAACGTTGTAACCGTTGGAGCACATTTGAGCAAGGAACAACCTGGTTTGGAAGGAAAGATCACAGATGACAGTTTCGTCGGATCCGTTCTCACCTCTCCAGTGACCGGCCCAGCCATCAAACTGACAGTTTCCATCAATGTCATCACATCTGAATAGCAAGTTGGATTTGTCGGCATCAACGACAACGGAGAACCACCCGATGACTTCTGCGGTACTAGCATTACCGAAGTATTGGGTGAAGAACTCAGACTCGTTACCATATCTCAAGGTATGATCTCTGGCATGAGCGGCCATAATCTGAGCCTCCTCTAGACCAAGGGACAGTTGGTTGAACTTAGTCTGGTTACAGGAAGAATGTATTGGGAATCCTTTGACCCAATTAGCAGACCAGTCCCCTGCTTCAGAAGCAGAAGTTGGGCTCGTGACCAATTGTGTGACGGTGACATCTTCAGCTGTTATTCTGGAAGCCAGTGCAAGTAAACTTGTAATAGTCAATTTTAGGAAGCGCATTTTTTAGCTAAGTTGTACTCTTGGGTATGATGCTTTTGATGGTTTTAGACTCTTGAGATTCATTCCTTATATATATTTTTTCAAGCTTTCCATTCATTTAGAACCAATTTAGGAAAGAGTTAAATGAACAACCACAAGGGTGGGTATGAACATGTACGATTCATTGTCATTCAATAGAATCGCCAAGCTTGGACCCTGAGAAGTTACAGGAACTGTGCGGCACCTGCATAAGATCGATGGTTTCGCAACCCTGATGGTTTTGACGTCGACTCATCCGTCCGTCAAGAACAGTATTTTCTGGGAGTTTTCTCTTCTTTATGACGGTGGAGCCAGGAACCCTGACTTAACGGTTCGACTTGCATTGTCCCTATTATTGAATTTCTTTTTTTTTCTGTCAGTTTAATGACCTATGATCAATATTAGGAAATGAAAAGGAAAAACTTTAGGCTTGGCAAAATACTGTAGTAGTTAAGACGTTAGAGTTTTGAATATATTTAACGAAGTGGGAGGATGCTCAATTGTTGTAAAGAGTAGTATATACCGTTCACATCATGAATTTGAAAACTTGGATCACTGTGTTCATTGCAGTAGCTCAAAGTGCTACGGTCACCGTGACCAGTACAGGCGATTTCAGAATCGGTGGTATTACCACATCCGCTCCTACTGGAACAACTGCTGCCGCAGCAGCAGCAACTACTACAACCTTTGGTGGAGGAATCTATGAGTCTGATATAGAAAGTGACCATGATCATGACGACCATGACGACCACGACCATGGCAGTGCCACAACCACAGCAACAGGGCAGACTACTGCTATTACAGATTGTCATTTCCATGAAGAGACACAGTACTGTGTTAACGGTGACAAGGTTGAAGGTTATATTGTTCCTGCCCCAACAGAAACTAGTAGTGCCCCAGAAGAATACACTGGCTGTCACTCTCACGGTGACGAAACCTATTGTTTGAAAGAGAATGGAGATGAAGTCCAATTTGTTTCCCTAGGGTCAGAAGCCAGCAGCGCTGACCAAGAGGATGCTGCTGAGTTTGGAGGTGCTGAAGGTGTCACATGTCATTTCCATGCTGGTGTGGAACACTGTGT
Source organism: Komagataella ulmi (assembly GCA_023213065.1). NCBI lineage: Eukaryota > Fungi > Ascomycota > Pichiomycetes > Pichiales > Pichiaceae > Komagataella > Komagataella ulmi. The sequence continues at coordinate 2,344,050 of JAKWAZ010000001.1, forward strand.
TGATGCAAACGGTCGTACTGTCAACAGAAGTGGAGCAGATTCCTGTACTGCCCCAGACTATGATTACAACACTCGTCTTAGAGTCGGATGTCTGTTTGCCATTCTAGCTACAAGTGCACTAGGTGTCTACCTTCCTATCCTGACCAATAAATTCCTAAATTTCAGCTTGAACGGCGTGATCTTTACTGGTTTCAGGCAATTTGGTACAGGTGTTATTATTTCGACTGCGTTTGTGCATTTGATTACCCATGCAGAAATGATGTGGTCTAATGAATGTATGGCTCCACTTGATTATGAGGCCACTGGTACCTCAATTACCATGGCTGGTATTTTCCTCTGTTTTGCTATAGAATATTTCATCAAGAGAATTGCTTTGGCTAGACTCAAGAAGGCAGATGCTCAAACCCCCCAAGAGGATATTGAGATAACTGACCAAAATGCAAAAGAAAACGAGCTAAGTGATTCTTCATCTTCCTTAGAAAGAGGTGGAGCAGTGGTTGTGCCAGCTCTCAGCAGAAAAATTTCCGTTATCATGTTGGAGGCTGGTATTATTTTCCACTCCATTCTAATTGGTGTCACCTTGGTTGTTGCTGGTGACTCTTTCTTTATTACATTGTTTATCGTTATCATTTTCCACCAAATGTTTGAAGGTTTTGCTTTGGGAACCAAGATTGCTGAATTAGACATGATCCCACTCTGGCATAAGCTCTTGATGGCATTTGGTTTCGCTATTGTTACTCCAGTTGGTATGGCTATTGGTATTGGTGTGTTGAGTACCTTTAACGGTAACAGTTCGTCAACGTTGATTGCATTGGGTACCCTTGACTCTTTCTCCGCTGGTATTCTGATTTGGACTGGTTTGGTAGAGATGTGGGCTGGTGACTGGATCTATGGAGCATTAGTCAACGCCAACTGGCTGAATACAACCGTTGGATTTATATCTCTTGTTGCTGGTATGATACTGATGAGTGTGCTCGGTAAATGGGCATAGAACTTTTTCATTAATATATATTAACCCTTTCTCATACTAAATGACGAACAATTTTACTATTTATTACTGAGGATAAAAATTAGCAGCACGATCCTGATCCCTGACAGCATTAGCTTTGACTGCTGGTTCGTATTCATCTTCGCCTGACCAGTCTACTTCAATTTTCCTTTGTTTTCTAAAATCTGTGTTCTTCATCATGTAATGCCTTTCTTTTGCCCATGCATCGCTCACGTCTTCAAATCCTTGATCCCAATACTTTTTGTAGACGGCCTGAATCTCTTTTTCTTGCCTCTGTCTCTCTTCTTCCTGAGCCATCCACTCCATATGCTTTAAGTCGTCAGAAGATGGTTCATAGATATGCCACACCACGTAATGAGGCAGCCCAACAACATCAAATCCCATTCTTCGAGATAATTTACCAAATCCTTCCGTTTCAGCATGTTTTTCAAATGAAAATGCAGGGAAATTGCTACCACTCTTGAAGACCTTGGCCTTACTTAAAATGGAAACACCACCAATACCATCCAATGGCATTTCAGCTTCTGGATCCCCATACGGGTCCCGAAGGTATGCCAAATGTGGTCGCCAGGTAGCGTATTCCACATATCCTTCGACGATGACTGCATCCTCGTCTAAAGTTGAAGCAAGTTGTAGACCACCATCACTCTCTTGCCACGAGTTCAAATCGTATGGCTGTTGATTACCCAACCAATCAGGAAGTGGTCTCCAAACATTAGGAACAATCACGTCTTTATTGTGATGCATCAAATCCTCAATGATCGTCGTAGGAACAGTTTCCACATCGACGTCTCTCCAATAAACCCAGGAATGGTAAGGCTTGACAGCTACCGAACTGAGCCAGTTACGGGCACGAGCCATCAACTTACGACGAGGACCCTGGGCTGCAAATCCATGTCTGTCACTGAAACCTTGTCCAATAGCCTGTCCGAAATCTTTTTCAAAAATTATGATTTCTCCAAAATGGATCTTAGGGTCAGGGTCGTGTTGCAACTCTAGTAGATTGTCCTTAAGGACTCCCATTGTATTGTCCGAGGAGTCAGATACCAAAAACGCCATGTCCACCAAATGATGAGGATATGTCATATTTCTCATGTGTCTAAAGAACATAGGCAAGTGGGCAGCTGCATCTCTCAAAGGCACCAGAAAGACCACGCGTTCACCTCTCTGCCAACCATCCTCACTCCCTCTATAGTTGTCCAAATCGTAATAGTTCGTGTTCTTGGTATCCTCAAAATCAGGTTCATATAGGCTATTATTGAATGGTCGTATCATGTTAAACAATATCAGAAACAAGGCAACTAAAACGACCAGTATCGTTTTAGGGTTAGTCGCAAAGTGTTTCGAAGTCCTCAAAAGCGAACTGTTATATCGCTTCAATACCTTGAAGTTTAGTGTACCCATTGGTTGTGCTATTATTGAGTCTTTTGACATCTCCTACAACACAATAAAATGGTTTGGGGCTCGACAGTGCGAAGGAATCGTTGATACCGTTGATATTTATTGTTGGTTTAAAGGGAAGCACAAAATGTGTCGTGTTTGTACGAAAATGGACGGTGGGTTGAAGGAAACATTTCCGCGTGGAACTTTCCTACGCTGAGCTTTCATACTCCATGATTACATAATCTAAAATGCATTAAACTTACTTCTATAGGAATAGTTCACTGTTGGAAACAATTCGTTTCTTGGATGGCTTGGGAGGAGGCACTTTTTTGCCCAAGTTAGTCATAGATGGTGTAGTTTGTGTGTTTTTGATAGCTTCTGGGTTACTGAGCGTCTTAGGAAGTCTTCTTTTGGGGCCTTTGGCTCGAGTCATGTTTGGGTGGGACAGACTCTGATGATGTTCTTGTGTTAACCTTACGTCTGATCCATCAATGGTTCGGGATTTTGTCAAGGACTTCTCTAATACCTTGCTGGACAAAGGATCCACCATAAATGGAATTGCAACCGGCTTAGATGGGAATGTTTCGGAGTTCTTTGGTGACAGGCCGTAAAATTGGTTCTGGTCTGGTTTTCTGGACTTCAGTCCATTCAATTGAGCATTTAGTATTGTCTCTTGAGCGGCATTGAAGTTATGGTTTTTACTACTAGATCTAGATTCTCGCAGTTTCTGCAATTGAGACTGCAATATATCTTCTTGCGGTTGGTTAAAGTTACACTTACTAGCCTTCTTCGGGAGTATCAAAGGCTTAGATCTTATTTCCTCCGCCTTGACGACAGCTTCTGGTGGGTTTGAATAAAGGCTTTTAGCCAAATCTCTAGGTTTTGTGGGCTTCAAAGGAACAGGTTTGGTGGTAATAGGATTTGAAGGCACTTGTAAGGAGCTTGGTTTGGCAGGGGTTTTTGGTTTTGGTGAAAGCTTACTCAACATTGTCAACGCTGAATCATCATTCTTTTCTTCGATAATGGCGTCCTTCTTTTGGTTTCTTGGTTTGGGGGCCGCGGGTGGAGGAGTGGAGGTTTTCAAAGATACAGCAGTTTCAGGTTTCACAACCTTCAAACTTGTCGGTTTAGAAGGAATCAATGGCTTCCTTTCAGTCTCGGATTTTTTGTTCATGTTGGTATCTTTCTGAGCACCCAGTCTTGGTGTAGAGCTTGACTTCTCATTTGTTTCCTTATTTTTTGTCACTTTTGACCTCCGCAGTGGTAGTGCTGGAGGAGTTTCATCATTTTCATCACCATGCGTAATCGTTTCTCTTCCAATACGGTTGCCTTTATTAATAACAAAATCTCGTCTTGGTTTCCTCAAAACATCCTCACTTCGTATCACCTGGGGGGCTTTGCTATCGTTAAAATTGGGCAGAGAATCTACAAATGAATTCTCTGGAAACTCTAAAATGGAATTCTTCGGACGTTTTGGCAACTGCGGAACAGCTTCTTCCTCCGAATCCAGCTTTTGTTTCTCATCATCTCTAGCAACAGGGTGTATCAATTGGATATCAGTGTATTCTTCTTCTGACCCCGATTTCAATGAATTCGGCTTTTGAGGTTTTTGAGGAGGGCCATTTGATTTGGACATCGACCTCCTCAGTTCATCCAAATCTCCGACTTTCGTCCTTTTCAATGCAACCTCCTCTTCCAACTTAAAGACCCGTTCATTGTCTTCTTTCTTCTTTTTGGCATCTAGTTCTTGTACCTTTCGTAAGAAGGAGTCGACATTCGGATCGTTATTAGCCACTTTCCTGCCCATATCAGTGGTTTGGCATTTCTCCTCTCAAGGCCCAAACTATTGGTAGTCGCGACCGAAAGAATTGATTCATACTTGGCCTCGCGATTTGTCTAACGATGCATCTAGCATCTAATCATCACCAGGAAGCCATATACTCCCGAAGACCTACCACTGACATTGAATAGTTACCCACTAATGAGTGTCATACTGCATCCTCTCGCACTATTGACTATAATTGACGAGTTCCAAAGACGAGGCCGCAACAACGATTCTATAATATTTGGAGGTTTACTTGGTAAACATGATGAATCCACCAACCAAATATCTGTTGTCAACAGCTTTGTGATACCATTGATCGATAATCAGTTCTTGAATAAAGAGTACTTGCGGGACATGCTACTCAAATTTTCTATCATTAATTCCAACTTTGGGTTCGTAGGCTACTATCATGTTCAATCTTTAAATGGAACCCAAACTCAACAGTATGACTTGAACGCTATTAATCTAGTATGCCAAGATGATAATAGACCCTCTTCTTTTGTCCACTGGATAATAACGGATCCAAAAGAGTTCAAAGCATTCTCAATGTATTACTTGAATGATTCAATAATTCAACTCGTCAACTCTAATATCCAACATTACATCTCTAAACCATTGCCGTATGAGTTTAAGAACCTTTTGTCTGAGAAAATTGCAATTGACACAATCATCAAGCAATCCAGGTTGGAGAAAGACTTATCTACCAAAAACTCACTGAAGAAACTGAACAATAGTTATATAGACATCCATTCTTCGTTGAACGTTCTCTATAAATCAGTCAACAGGCTTATTCGTTACCTCAAAAAATGCTCAAAATCAGATGTCTCAATCAACTATGACACAATTCAGGAAATTAACACAGTAATACTGAAAGTTGAAAGGCTTAAGCTGATACCCCAAGTTAAGGAGGAGTTTGACTTGGTTACTCTTTCATTGCTAGTGGACAATCTTGATCAGATGGACCATCTTTTATATCTCCGCAAGCAAGTAGAACAGTACAAATTGTCTGAATCAATGTATAGTTAGTCGGCACATAAGTTTCATGCTACAGTCAGTGACCATCCAGCATCGCATCTGACAGTTTCGTATAATGCGCGCGCATGTCCTGATCGGTATATCAACTCTCTTTCTCTTCTCTGCTTACTTTTTCCTTCTTGCTTGTTATCAATGCAGTACGTAGGTAGAGCCATTGGATCAGTATCCAAAACCTGGTCGTCCATCAATCCGGCCACACTGAGCGGTGCTATTGATATCATCGTGGTGGAACAAGAAAATGGTGATTTGGCTTGCTCTCCGTTCCATGTTCGGTTTGGAAAGTTTCAATTATTGAGGCCTTCCCAAAAGAAAGTCGATTTCATCGTCAATGGGGAAAAGACGGACTTACCGATGAAACTAGGCGATGGTGGAGAAGCTTTCTTTGTGTTTGAAACCGATGCTGCCATCCCAAGTGATCTTCAAACGTCCCCCGTCATCTCGCCTGTATCCAGCCCAGAACCTGCCTCTCCACTAAGTTCTCCTTCCAGACCAAACTCAGAGCCAGACTACTTGGAATTAGGTGATGGAGAATCTACCAATAGTGAACTAGACAACTTCAAGTTAAACCGATATCCTTATTTGTCAACTGAAGTATCTCATTCAGATCCTGGCGTTGCGTCTGTGAGCTCAAGCCCAGAGAATACGAAGATTATTCAAAAAATTTCCCGGAAACTCAATACCAAAAACATTCCTTCTAAAGTTGATAATAATGGAAATCTTGTACTGGATATACAAGGTTATAAAAGCGATGACCTAGATGACAATTCCAGATCTTTAAAACAATTGTTATTGGCTGAGCTCGGGGAAGACGTAGATTTGGACAAAGTTATTGAAAAAGATCACGAAGGAAATATTATGATTAATGGTGCCATATCCCTATTGAGCGGAGAAGATGATCTGGAATCATCTGCTGCCACTGACGATCAAGCTGAGAGTCTTAAATTGGATCTCGAATCAGATAAATCTGACATTGAATTAGACACAAATAATGAGTTGTCTCGCTACTTCAAGACTCTAAGGCTTACATCAGATCAATTGAAATGTCTTACGCTGAAGAAAGGAGTCAATGAGTTGAAATTTAGTGTCAACAAGGGCAAATCTGTAGTGACGGCAAATCTTTATTTCTGGGACTATTATGATCCCATAGTCATATCGGATATTGATGGAACCATCACTAAATCTGATGCCTTAGGTCATGTATTTACGATGATTGGTCGTGATTGGACTCATAAAGGCGTAGCCAAATTATTTTCAGATATCAAGTTCAATGGATACAATATTATGTATTTGACAGCAAGGTCCGTTGGTCAAGCCGATTCCACCCGCTATTATTTAAACAACATTGAACAAGAAGGATTGAGGCTTCCTCAAGGACCAGTAATCCTTTCTCCGGATCGCACGATGGCCGCTTTACGAAGAGAGGTGATTTTGAAAAAACCTGAGGTGTTCAAAATGGCATGTTTGAACGACATCAAGAAACTCTATCTTACCAATACTAAGGATCTAAACCCTAATACAGACTCCGCAGATTTCACAGATATCAATACGAACACGTTGAGATCTTCAAGTCTTGCAGAGGATGTTCAAACGCCGTTTTATGCTGGCTTTGGAAACAGAATTACTGATGCTCTGTCCTATAGATCAGTAGGAATACCGTCATCAAGGATTTTTACCATAAACCCAGACGGCGATGTTCATATGGAGCTGCTGGAATTGGCTGGTTACAGAAGTTCCTATGTACATATTAGTGAGTTGGTAGATCATTTCTTTCCACCAGTGAACACTGAGCTATTTAAGTCGATGCCATCTGATACATATCGAAACACGACAAAGTTTTCTGATGTCAATTATTGGAAAGAGCCATTGTACAATTTTGAGGAGCTGAGTGAAGAGGACTCTAGTGAAGATGAGCTCAGAAGAAAAAAGGAGGAGGAACGTCTACAGTCTGCTCCTCGTAGTCCGATTTTAGCAGCAGGAGCATCGTTTTTCAAAGGAAGTAGTAGCCTTTTAGGATCACCAGAACGTATGACATTAAGTGACCAGAAGCCAACAGAAATCCCCCCTCTCACTACCAAACCCCCAAAATCAGTTGGTTCTGTATCATCCGACGAGGAAAAGCTGAAAGATCATGATGATTTTGTTGACCAAGTGGATGAAACCTTGGATGATGATGACGATCCCTTTGACTATGATTACGAGTATGAAGATGAAGAAGAGGAGAATGAAGACATAGATGAAGCCGATGACGGAGAAGAATACTCAGATGATTATTATGACGAAGAGGACGACTACGATGAAGAATTAGATCGTTCTTTAGATCCAGACCAAAAGAAAGAACTAGAACAAACGCCGGTAGCCAACCAGTTATCTCCCCCAGGACCCGATGAAATTGAAACGAATTCTTTCAAGAAAGCCAGTGATTTAATGAGCAAAATGAGAATCGATGACATCTAAGAATGAATACGTATTAGTTAATTCTGCATCTATTTATTTACATTATTCTAGAGTTCTTTAGTTACTTCAACGGGAATGGTGGCATCCTTCTCTCTGTGTGATTCAGTTTTAGCAAAGATTTTTTTAAGAACAGCGTCTTCGTCGTCTTCGTTTCTCATGATAAATATCTTCTTTCCATGGCTAAACCAGTAGACCACAGAAACAACTAACCAACCAACGATAGCTGCAGCGGCATAGTTCATGTTGGACTTGGTAACTGGCTTCACAAATGGGAAGGAGTAAAATACCAGAGCAAATAATGCCCATGCAACGGTCATACTGGAGGTGAAATAACCAAACTTTCCAATCCAGAATGGACCATGGGTGATACTGTCTCTTCCATTGTAAATAAGACAAGAGACAGGAATGGCATAAGACAACAGGAGGAAAGTGATACACCCGGTTACCAAAGAGTTATAAGCCAAGTCTGAAGCCAAGTAAAGGCAACTGACCAAGGAGCATAAACAGACGGAGAACAAATGTGCGTTGAATGGAATACCCATTCTCTTATCGACCTTTGAAAGGAATGAAGAAAATGGTAGACCATTGTCTCTAGCAAAAGACCAACAGAGTCGCATTTGCCAGGTGTGACCAGAGATCAAACATCCACAGGCGGTTAAAAACAACAAGAAACCCAGGAAAATGGCACCTCCTTGATTTTGAAGGGCTTGATAATAAATTGAAATAATGGGGGCACCAGTGGCAGTATTCAGCAATGCATCTAGATCTCTGATAGAAAAGAACATTGAAATACAGTACACAAAGGAAGTAAAAAATCCAATGGCAACAGTTCCCATGATGGCAATTGGAATCACCCTTTCAGGTTGAGCAACTTCTTCAGCCATATGGGTAGCACAATCCAGGCACGAGAAAGACCAATTTGGGTTAATCAAACCAATGATAAAGGCGATTCCAGCGGATTCCCAACCAGTTTGGTTGTCGAAATCGGAAAACACGAATTTGGCGTCCTGGAAATGTCCACTAGAGCAAGCTAGTACGGTGATGGTGATCACAATAAAAGATCCCAAAGAAATATACAACGATGATTTTGCAATCGATGGGAGAAATTTGGCATAACAGTTGAAAAAGAAAATAAAAAAATTCAAAATCTGGAAAGCAACGAAAACGTGCCAGCGCTTGAATTCGTAGTCAGCATGAGTCAGTTCATAAAACGCAACAGCAATTTGAACAGTAGCCACAGTAGTTGAAGTTGATGAGAAGATGGAACCAGCATATGAGAATGAACCGCACAGGAAAGCCAGTACCGGGTATTTAGGAGCTAATACCTTAGCCCAAACGTACTGACCTCCTGAAGAAGGATAAGCAGAAGCTAGTTCAGATAAGGTGATACCAATACAGGTAGATACTGCTGCAATAATCATGATACCATAAACAATCATCATTGGACCACCAGACGAGATACCGGTGACCAAAGAGGCGGAAATACCAAACCAGGAGTTGGTCAAACCGAAACCAACACCCAAGACGGACCAAACAGAAAAGTTTCTATTCAACTCGGGTTCGTAACCCAATTGAGCCAGAATCAAGTCATCCTTATCTAGAACTGAATCTTTGGTGTATCTTCTTGTAAGGCAAACATCGTGTACATCGGATTTTTCCACGCTACTTGACATTTTTGTAGAAAGAACGAGTGCTACCTCAAAAAAAAACCCCAAGATATGATAGTTATTAGGGGGGAGTGCGCATATCAGGATACGAGATAGTATTTATACTTTGCAACGGTTCGGCGAGGTGTGAGATTCGGAGGGAAAAAAAAAAAAAAAAAAAAAAAAAAACGCTGAATCAAGCAATCACTACCAAGATAGGCGGCCTTTTCCGATAAAAGTCTGAAATTTGAAAAGGAAAAAGGGACAACGAAGACCCTTGCAGGTGGAGTGAATGATTGGATAAGCATCCATTACCAGTCTCCTGATATAGTTCATACGGGACCTATATTGGTTATCTCGCAATATATTGGTCATGTCCCGAATGGGAAAGCCAATCCTATGTGACTGTGTTTTCTGAGCAGAAAGTTGAAGCTTTTTCCCATTGATCAGGTCATTTATCAGACAGATACTCGGCGATAGAGTCAGTTTAAGTCAACTGCTTCTGTTTGGACAAAAAGGGAGAAATTGGGGAGATGAAAAGTGCACGTAAAGCTTATCTAAAAGATAATCCAAACGGCCCAGACTTGTTGTAAGGATAAAATTATGTTGTAGATGTTGAGATTACTTCCTAAAATGGTGATAATGGCGCTTTTACCAGAACGAATTTCTACTTTCGGAATGGTTTGCAGGCTGTCTTTTTTCCTCGCTTTGCATCTCCCAATGGGCGCTCCCCTTCAGAGTTTTCCCAAGAGTGCCTCCCAGAGTTTCGTTTCAGCTTTCCCCCAAACCCTCGCTTCATCTCAACGCGTATTCTACCTATCTCTCTCTGTTTACAAACGCGGTTGTTCCCTCAAACAGTTCATCATGTTTGATTCCCTGCCTTTGGATCAATATAGAGCCAACTATCAGGCAATTAAGGAACACAAACCCATTCCCTATGGTGATGCTAAAGGTTTAATTCTCATGTCAGACGATATTGATTTGGATTTGGTATTGAGAAAACATATCCCAACCAAGATTCTTGAGGAGTACTTTTACAAACCTAAGCAAGGAAATGGTAGCACTGACGACAACGCACTGTATACTAGTGATACCGAGGAGCTGTTAAGATTTTCCAATGTATTTAAAGACGATAGCATTGAAATTGGGAGATCCAGGTCAATGTATGCATCACCAAAATGCTCATCATTTGAAAAGGAAAACATACTAAGACCTTCCACCAAGGCTAACCAAAAAGGGCCCAAGTATGACATTGATATTGCTGGCAATCTGCTAGCCAGTTCTCACAAGTTTATATCTAATCTTCCCACCACTAATAAGTATGAAAAGCTACTGTCTTCGTCGATAGAGAAGACCATACGAGAATTCAAGAGATTGAAAGAGGAGAATGAGCAACTGAAGAGCAAATCCAGCTCTCCCAGGGAAACTGGGGCTCGCCAGTCAGAGGAGCTGGTGTACTTAAAGGACGTAAACAAGACATTAATGGAAAGACTTCAGAAGGAAAGGGACAGTAAAGAACAGTTAACAAAAATGGAAACTGAATTAAAAGTGAAAGATGACTCTCTGAAGAACTTGGGGTCACAATTAGTTGAAAGAGATCAACTGGTTGACAGCCTGCGAGCTCAACTAGCTGACAAGGAAAAGCTACTTGAAAAGTCGAAGAGCGAGGTGGCTGAAAAGGATCATATCATTGAGGATAAAGACGTTCAGTTACGTGAAAAAGACCAATTGATTGAAAAAATAAAATCTGAGTTGGTGGACACGAAGAAAGTAATTAATGAGAAAGAAAATACTTCTAAGACGCGGAACTCTTTCGCCAACCACGACTCTCAAGTACATGACAAACAATCAACTCCTAACCAAGAGGATTCTTCTGTTAATCAATCCGAAGCAGAGGCGGCAGTTTCCAGCATTGCCCGTGAATTGCACCAAATTAAGGAAAGTATAACTTACTTAGGCAAAGATCCTAAGAAGACAAAGTTGTTTGAAGAAATTAATGAGATCAGAGATCAGATCAAATATCTTGATCTCAAGAGATATGAAAAAGAGGAAGAAATTGCCAACTTAAATGAAAAGGAATTATACATACAGCAGTTATCTGGTCGTCCAGGCTTCTGTTATCAAGGTCCGAAGCTGGCCAAAGGGCAATGGGATTCTATGCGTAGTCAACCAAATGCATCCCCCAAACATGACTCAAACATTCAAGACTCTCCGACCTTTCGTCGTGCGCAGAGAGTGAGACAACCATGTCCCACCTGTTTTCAATCTAATAGTACCCCTAATCAGTCTAGCCGAGAATCAAGAGCAAATCACTGTACACACGATAACAATGTCTACGTCAATGACCTGAACAATATTGATCCGAATGATTTTCTGTCCAAACTGACAGGTCCGGAAGAAAATAGGAAAAAAGAAGAAGCTTTGAATTACCTTGATTCTACTCGATGTGCCAGAAAACATACACAGGTATCCAACCACTTAGGAGACATGGAGGAGATACATGAAGAGATTGCCAACTCTGAATACTACTAGTGTTAGTCAAATAGTTCTCCGTCTTTGAAGTACCTTAATGATGAAATATTCTTACGTAACTACTGTTTCGAACATTTCGCGATTTTTTATCTCCAACAAAACTCTCAGTGGCTAAGCTTAACTTGTGACTTTGAAGAATACTTAATAAAAATACGCAAGATGCCTCCTGTGAAATCTCTGGACATCTTTTTCAACCGCACAGAGAAGCTTCTAGAAGCCAACCCCACAACGACAAAAGTTTCCATCAAATTGGGAGTAAATTTCAATGATCATGAGAATCCTCAAAACAAGCACAACGTAATATCGGTGAGAGTATCTGACCCAGTGAGTGGGTCCAACTTCAAATTCAAAGTGACCAATAAAACCGATATGCTGAAAATATTTAGTTTCTTGGGTCCTCATGGCATTGAGCTTCCAATCGCTGGCCAGCAAAGTCAGATAAAGACTAATGATCAGGCTCAGAGTCACAATACTGAAGTGCCTACCACGTATCATAGGGGAGCCACCAGTATTTTGACTAACAAGGCATTCGAAAAGAAACCACTGATTATTAAGGATTCAAGTACCGCAAAGAAAGGTGGTAAAGGTGGTAAGAAGAAGGGTAAGAAATTTTAATGCACATTTAATATGAAAACTTATAAATAGATAAATGGATGCTAATAGTTAATTACTTTCTCCTGGATTTGTTCTTTCTTCTTCTCTTGCCCTTTTTACGTGATGCCTTGTTTGTTGTTGATATTGTCAGATCAGATTGATCATTGGCCAATATAGTGGTATTTGGGGCATTGTGTTCTGAACTGTCTTGATCCGAGGAGTTAGATATATAACTAGGAGGCCTAGAGTTGATTTCATCCTCTGTATGAGTGACGTAGTCATCAGAAAGAATAGAACGAACTTGACGGGGAGACATTAATGGTAAACTGCTGGGTTTTGATACAGCAACTCTTCCTTGCAAGTATGCTTTGGGCCCAAAAAACGTTGTTTCATTCTCAGGGTATTCGGGGGGCAAGGCCTCCCCCGTTTGAAGTATCGTATCTTCAACGTCTTCCTTGGTTGATAGATAAAGCGGTGGAGCTCCAAGACTGCCCTCATTATCACCTTCGCAAAATCCAAGCTTCTTGACATTGGCCTCGATAAACACGAACCCAAGTTGTCCCAAATTCACAGAAACCTGAGATCTACCGCCTGTGGATCCTATACAGGGATACAAATCTAGTTTGATATCATGCAAGACTTCCATTATCTTTTTCCCATTATGCGTGACGTAAACTGACCCTGCGTAATACTTATAGCCAATTCCTATAACATCACCCTGGATCAGTTGTGGTAACAAGACAGGTGTATCTGAATCATTAATAAATGGTCTATTCAGTCTCATATGGCCTGAAGACTCTATTCCAATGGAATATGGATTATAACCGGGAAGTCGAAAGTCTGGATAAGGCTTGCAGCATAAACCAACCGAAATTAGGGTATTAGCGGGGTTGAATTCATAAAGCTTGGCCTCAAAGTAGACGGTGTCTTTTCTTCTATTCTTTGTCGGTAAGGGAAAATTTAGAGTGGTAGAGTGAGGTTTGTCCGTGGTGAAAACAATATCGGTCCTATCTTCGATGTAGAATGGAACTGGGATATTCCTTGAGGCACTAGTGCCTTCATCGGCAACGGCGCCGTAATCCGGGAATGACTTCGTTATTAGAGAGCTCTTTTGGCTCTGCTCTATAATTTCCTCTTCATCAAAAGAAGCCGTATCTTCAGTCATGGATGTCTTGTATTTCTCCGGGTGGTTTATTTGATCTAAAACCAGGTCTGTGTGGTTAGTGTAAGATTCAAAGTAGAAAATGTTGATTCCTCTATCCCTTAAGCTCAATTGGGCATCTATTCCAAACCCGGTACCCTGAGGAACTACGTTGGGCTTATTAAAGTGGAAAAAATGTTTACCCAAGAGATATTGATCCTTTTCCTCGTCTGTCAAAAGCGGAAAATATGTTTTTTCCCATAAATTGATTTTATCATCATCAACTTGAAAATTTTGAGGTAAACGGATACTGAAGTTGTCTCCCAAGTCATAGCCAAAGGTTGAAGAACCGCAGAAGAAAGTGTAATAAACGGCTATGATAATCAGAAGCAACAACAGTAAGCTCAGGATCGCACTGAGCCCGATAACGAAGGGAATGTTCAAATCTAGTTCGGGATTCCCCACGTTAACGTCATCAAAGGAATACATGATAACGTGATGTGTTTACCTTAAGATGAAGAACAAAAATCTCTAACGGGCAAGAAAAGTGTGGATTTGGGGTTTGAAGTGTGATCATGAGTATGAACTTTTTCTTAGATATTCTGTTTCGCGACGTGCAGATCAAATGTGGAGACACATTGTCTACTGGGCTTCCGGACCTACACGATATTGGGTGGAAAAGTGTTCTTCTGTATGCTACTTATTAAGTATAATTCTATGCCAAAGGAGGGTCACTTCTATTTATCCGAATACAACGCAGCCAAAGCTTCTCGGGCGTATTTGTCCAGGTAAAATGCCTCAAAAGAATCTCGCAGTTCAGATTCTGAAGAGTCACTGTAACTTGCTCGTTTAAGAGGATCTAACAATGGCGGGAGTTGTTCAGCGACGCTCTCTTGGTACGAAAGCAGTTCTCCAATTAGGCGGTTCACCTCCTGCGTTTTCTCATGAAGTTTTTCGTTTTGTTCTCGCAATTTACCAACTGATGACTGTCGACTTTGTATTATGTAATCTCTGAGTCTGTCCACTATGATCATGATATTATTTTCGTAGTCATCTAATAGCTGGACCATTCGGGCGTTATGTATCTGTGTTTGTGCTATTTTCTCTCTTAGTCTGAGATTCTCTTGCCTGAGAGCCGCCAGCTCGGATTCCTCGTCCCCTGGTTTATTCTTCGGTTTTTCGTCTATGTGTAGAGAATTCAGAGATGTTCCCAAATCATGCGGTATCGTTCCTGGCTGCCGCTTAATTTCTTTCAAATCTATGCCCAGTTCAGGAGAATCAGCTTGCTGTGTCGCCACTTTCTGGAACTTGGAGAGAGCTTCCATTCTTCGAAATAACGACCTTTTCAATTGTCGATTCGTGTCCAATTTCGCCAAAAGAACATCCACCAAGGAATATAACTGAGCGTAGTTGTCCTTTCGGATATTCATCTCGGGAATTGGCATCATCTTACCACTTTTCTCCATGGTCAATAAAAATAAGGTCAGATAACAAAAAGCCTTGGCCCGTTCCAGGAAGAACTCTAATCTTCACTCCGCGAACTCAGATCAGATCATATGTACTCTCCCCTCCCTCTTGCTTCTTACTTACCAGGATTATCTACAACACAATCAAATCAACTCAACAATATAATGAACTAAATAAATATCCGATACTCTAGGCAGAAATATCATTGAGAATCTCCTGCTCGCTTCTATGTTTGAACTGAAGAATCAGATCGTCTTTAGGAAAAATGGTGGCAAAAACCTTAATCTCTTCACTCAATGGAGTGACAGTATGATCAATGTCATATAACATGGCAGCTTTGCCAATCAAAGCGGTGAAAGCCATCATAACATAGTTCTGCCCTAGACACACATGAGGTCCATTACCAAACACGAGCCAATTCTTTTTGGCTTGATTGGCTGGTGATCCTTCGACCCATCTCTCTGGAATAAAATCATCTGGATTTTCATACACTTCGGGGTCATGCAAAGCTGGATACAAAGTTGGAATAACCATAGCTCCTTTTGGAACTGTGTAGTTGTCACTGACTGGGTACGATTTCTTAACAACGTACGGAACCATCAAGACTGGAGGCCTGTATCTCAGGGTTTCCTTAACCACCATGAAAGTGTACTTCATAGAGTCAATCAGCTCTCCCGTCAGTGGCTTATTGATGTCCCCATCGCGCAAACGGATCTGCTCTTCTCTGATTTTAGCCATGACATCAGGTCTATCGGCGATAAGTTGGAACATCCAGCAACAGGCAGAGGAAGAGGCATCCTGGGAGGCAAACAAAAATGTGAAAATAGCTTCAGAAATTTCTCTGTTGGAAAATTCTCTAATTAACAGCTTAGCATCAGGATCTTTAGATTTGCTTTCTCTGGCTTGCTTCATCGAGTCAATCCATGCGTCCATGACACATGTGGGCTTTCCATTCTCCTCGTTGATATGTTTTTTAGCCATAGCAGCACACGACTCGAAGATCTTCATAGTGTCATCAGCGGTAACTTTCCCATACCAAGTTTTAGTGAAGGGAATAATGATAGGGAAATTGACCAACTCTAATGCGGCAGTTACTTTGTAATAGTTGTCTGCGATCAACTTAATTTGCTCATCAGTAATATAATCACCACAGAAAGTCTTCAGAGACAAAGCACACATAATTTCTCTAAATTCGTGGAAGAAAATCATAGGTTCATCCTTAGACATTTCTGCAAAACGGTTCAGGTAGTCATCAATGATCTTCTCCTGGGCAGGAATATAAACTTCAAGGGCCTTTTTTGTAAAAAGACCATTCAAACCTTTTCTATAATCAACATGTTCCTTACCGTCCAAAAATACCCAGTTAGAAGGTCTTAATATTTTAACGGCAACGTCAACAACACAAGGTTTTACATAAGCCGGACTTTGGAGAATCTTCCTGGCTAAATCCCGAGTTGAGGCGATTACAACGAACTTGTGGAAAATAGACACACAAGATAGCGGGCCGGAATCCCATTTGGCTTTGTACTCTTCAAATTTTGGGTCCAAAGACTCCAGAAAAGGACCAATGACTGGCCAAACCTTGAATTTTGGTCCGGCTATGTTCCCCTTACGGATTTGATACATTATTTGATCGTAAGACACAACTCCAATAACGACCGCAAGGATAGCCTGCCACCAAGTGAAGTCATTGATTACTGACTGAGCATAATGCGATATAGTTCCAGCTATCGTTGATGAGTTGCTCCCACTATAACTTGAAATGACTTGCGACATGTTTAGCAAAGAGATAAGTTGGAAGAGGATGTTTTTCTTTTCTGCAGAGAACCTAGGTGAACTCCCGTAAACGAGCCAAACGAAGGAAACCACCTGATTAAGTAAGTGCAGCCCGCGAAATGCAGATCGACCTGAGGTAAGAGGTGTTACGAGGCCATAGTTGTGAAGCCTCTGAAAAGGTGGTCAAGTTGAAGAGGTTGATAAGTGGTCTGATTTCCTTTATTGTTTTGTAAGTTGGTCTCTATTTAGCTTGAGAGCTATGGATGTTCGTTCTAGAGGGACATCGTAAGCATTGGTCAGCACTTCGTTAGCAAAATGATTATGCATGTCACATTCGACCCATACAGACAAATTTTTAATAGAAGGGTGTTCATATGTGCAATTAAGATTTTTTTTCCACTAGCCTCCGGCTCAATTGCGTTTTCCAGCCTTATATTCGTTGATTTTACTAGTTTCTTTCCTTCCTTCAAACCTCATCGGAAGCCGATTTTTGCACCCCAACACCATCTTGTCTTTTTCAACATGCAAATGACTCAGTCTCATCCATCTAGCTTTCTTTAAGTAAAACCAACAGGCCGATAATACACTTCTTTCCAGATGTCCGGGCTTATCGAAAAGGTCAGCATCCTTGGGAATGACTCCATTCATGTTGGTTACAATATGTCGTCGCACATTGTAGAAGAAATTTTGACGAAAAAGGCTTCTTCCACTTATGTCTTGATTACGGATTCCAACATTGTCAAGATGGGGCATTTACAGACTTTCATTGATGAGTTTAACAGGCTTATTCCTTCCAAAAGGCCAGGCTCCAGAATTCTTACTTATGTTGTCCCCCCTGGTGAAGCCAACAAGAACAGAGCTACGAAGGCTGCTATTGAAGATTATTTGCTTGAAAAGGGCTGTACCAGAGATACCTTCATTCTTGCCATTGGAGGTGGGGTTATTGGTGATATGATTGGATATGTTGCAGCTACATTTATGCGTGGGGTTAGATTTGTACAGGTTCCTACTTCCCTTTTAGCTATGGTCGACTCCTCCATTGGAGGTAAAACTGCAATAGACACACCTTTAGGTAAGAACTTCATTGGTGCTTTCTGGCAACCTGACTATGTCTTTGTTGATGTGGCATTCTTAGAAACGTTGCCTGAGAGGGAATTTATCAACGGTATGGCTGAGGTTGTCAAGACAGCGGCTATCTGGAACGAGGAAGAGTTCTCCAGATTGGAAACTTACTCAAAGAAGTTTTTGAACGTTATAAGGAATAGAAGAGCCGACGGCTCAGTTGATTTATCTTCTTTGAAAGAGCACATCATTAAATTGGTACTGGAATCCATCAAAGTCAAGGCTGAAGTAGTGTCCTTAGATGAACGTGAAGGAGGATTAAGAAATCTCCTAAATTTTGGACACTCTATCGGTCATGCTATTGAAGCCATACTGACCCCTCAGGCCCTTCATGGAGAGTGCGTTTCAATAGGTGCAGTTTTGGAAGCCGAACTTTCTAGATATTTAGGAATTCTGTCACCAGTCGCAGTTTCAAGGTTATATAAGTGTTTCGCAGCTTACGGTTTGCCCGTGAGTCTTGCTGACAAGACAGTGCAGCAAAGAACAAACGGTAAGAAATGCCCTGTTAATGTTTTACTACAAAAAATGGCAATTGACAAAAAGAATGATGGTTCGAAGAAGAAGGTTGTCTTGTTGTCTAAAATCGGAAAGTGTTATGAACCTAAAGCATCTTATGTTAACGATGAGGATCTAAGATTCATTTTAACTGATGAGGTTCTTGTTAAAGACTTCAACTCTGCTCCATCCACTGCTGTAGTTGTGCCCCCGGGATCCAAATCGATTTCCAATAGAGCCTTAATCCTTGCTGCTTTGGGTAAAGGTGAATGCAAGATAAAGAACCTACTTCATTCTGATGACACCGAACACATGTTAAATGCAGTTGCCGCTCTTAAGGGAGCTGACATATCTTTTGATGACAACGGAGAAACTGTTGTTGTCACAGGTAACGGAGGAAATTTTACAGCAACTAACGCTGAGATTTATTTGGGAAACGCTGGAACTGCTTCCAGGTTTTTGACCTCCGTTGCATCCATAGTTCAACCTGATTCAACCACCACACATGTTGTCCTCACAGGCAATGCCAGGATGCAAGAGAGACCAATCGGACCATTAGTTGATGCCCTTAGGAATAATGGCTCCGAAATTGAATATCTAAACAGAGAAGGTTCGCTACCACTGAAAATTGAATCTGGAAATGGACTTAAAGGAGGCCGTATTGAACTTGCCGCTACGATATCCTCACAGTACGTTTCTTCTGTGCTAATGTGCGCACCATATGCTGCAGAGCCTGTCACGTTGTCTCTCGTAGGGGGGAAACCTATTTCTCTGCTTTACGTCGATATGACCATTGCGATGATGAAGAGTTTTGGTATTGAAGTCTCGAAGTCCACCACTGAGCCTTACACTTACCACATACCCCAAGGTCATTATACTAACCCTACCGAGTATGTCATTGAATCTGATGCATCCTCTGCCACTTATCCATTAGCATTTGCTGCCATGAATGGAACTCAGGTGACAATTCCAAATATTGGATCTTCTTCTTTGCAGGGTGATGCGAGATTTGCAGTCGACGTCTTGAAACCTATGGGATGTAAAGTTGAACAAACTGCCACTTCCACGACTGTCCAGGGTCCTACCAAGGGCACATTGAGACCATTGCCACTAGTTGACATGGAGCCAATGACGGATGCTTTTTTGACCGCGTCTGTTGTAGCCGCTATTGCTAATGATGCCAACCAGTCAACCTCAATTGTCGGGATAAGTAATCAACGAGTTAAGGAATGCAACAGAATCGAAGCCATGATCACACAACTTGCCAAGTTTGGCGTAAGAACCAAAGAGCTAGAAGACGGTATCGAAGTTTTTGGAATAGACTATCGTCATTTAAAGACTCCAGCAGACGGACTTTACCCCTACGATGACCATAGAGTTGCCATGAGTCTTTCACTACTAGCAGGTTTTGCTGACTCTCCAGTGCTTATTCAAGAGCGTCATTGTACAGGTAAGACATGGCCCGGATGGTGGGATATCTTGCACACCACATTCAACGTTGAACTTGATGGACATGAAGCTGTTGTTGAATCTGCTACTGCCAAGGCTAATGGAAACAAAAGCATTATCATTATTGGTATGAGAGCTGCAGGTAAGACTACACTTTCCCATGTCATTGCTCAGACCTTGAAAAGTTTCAAAGTTATAGATTTGGATGACGTGTTTGTTCAGAAGCATGGTGATATCAGAAGATTCATCAAAGAGAACAGTTGGGAGTTGTTCAGGGAGAAGGAGGCCATCATTGCTAAGGATGCTTTCAAAAACTACTCTACGGACACTGTGATTTCCACTGGGGGTGGAATTGTCGAGACTGAAGCATCTCGCAAGTTATTGAAGCAACAAATGAAAGATGGTCATATCGTCCTTCATTTGCATCGTGACCTTGAAGAAACTGTTGTCTTTTTATCTCAAGATAAGACGCGTCCAGCATACGTGGATGAGATAACTCAGGTTTGGGAAAGAAGAAAAAATTTGTACAAAGACTGTTCTAACTACTTTTTTTTCTCTCCTCATTGCCAAACTGAAGGAGAATTTTTTACTTTGAAGAAAACCTTTAGTAAATTCATTGAGAGAATTACAGGTGAGGCCGTTTCAAGTATTCCCGACAAGCGTTCAGCTTTTGTGTGTTTAACGTATGAAGATCTGGCTCCAGTTAGCTCAAAGCTGACTAAGGTCACCAATGGTTGTGATGCAGTAGAACTTAGAGTCGATTTGCTAAAACAACATGACTCTCATTTCATCAGCAATCAGATTGGTATTTTGAGAAACCAGACAAGTGTGCCTATTCTTTTCACCATCAGGACAAAGAGCCAGGGAGGAAGATTCCCAGATGATAATATCGAGGACATTGAAAGGCTTCTCAATTTGGCCGTCAAACTAGGTGTTGAGTATGTTGATTTGGAGTTGTCTTTACCAGAGTCCTTGCTTGACAGTATGGCGTCTAAGAGAATGTTTACTAAAGTTATTGGATCGCATCATGACTTTTCCGGTGCCGTAAAGTGGAACAGTGTGGAATGGGAAAACAAGTATCTCTTAGCTATGAAGTTGAATGTTGATATTATTAAATTTGTTGGAACTGCGACGAGCTTGAGCGACAACTGGGAATTGGAGCATTTTAGATGCCTTCATACTGATAAGCCTTTCATTGGAATCAATATGGGACCTTTCGGAAAAGTTTCCAGAGTTTTCAATACAATTTTGACCCCAGTAACTCACAAAGATCTTCCCTCAAGTGCAGCTCCAGGACAACTAACCTTGAAAGAGATTAACGAATATTTCGGACAATTTGGAGGAAGCAGCCCTAAAAAGTTTTACATTGTTGGAAAACCTATTGGCCATTCTAAGTCTCCTGAATTGCATAAGACCTTTTACAACGAATTTGGTTTGAGTCACACCTTCGACAAATTTGAAACTGATGACGCTGCTAAGGTTTTCAATGATCTCATGAAAGATAACGATGAACTGGGCGGCTGCGCAGTGACCATTCCCCTCAAAATCGACATGCTGAAGTATGTGGATGAGCTTAGTGATTCAGCAAAGTCTATTGGTGCATTGAATACTGTAATTCCAATTGGGGATGGCAGGTTCATTGGAGATAATACCGACTGGATTGGAATCAGAGATTCTCTTTATCAAGCTGGATGCGAAATAACCCCTGGATTTAGTGTCGGCTTGGTAGTAGGAGGTGGCGGAACCTCAAGAGCAGCCGTTTATGCTTTCCATCAAATGGGATGCTCTAAGATCTACATGCTGAATAGAACTCCATCTAAGCTGACTGAAATCAAGAATCATTTCCCATCAGATTATAACATACAAATCATTGACTCTCTGGATGCAATTGATGAGGATGACAAGCTGGATGCTGCTGTATCAACAATTCCAGGAGACCAACCTCTGGATGAACAGTTGACCTCATTGCTTCAAAAGCTATTAGAGAAGAAACGTGGTCATGCTGTGCTCTTAGAAGCAGCTTACAAACCTAGAGAGACGCCAATTATGGCATTGGCATTTTCCAGAGGTTGGAAAGTTGTTCCTGGGAGTAAAATGCTAGTCAACCAAGGAATTGAGCAATTCTACAAGTGGACTGGGTATCAATTCTCCTCCCACATTAGTCTGTAGACATATCTAAATAGTTTTACGGGTTGGAGTGTATCTAATCTAGGTGTATCGAACAGAGCGACCTGCAGGACTTTTCTTTTTCCCCTTTCAGTTTATACTTTCTGCATGACATTGCGGCTCATATATCTAGATCACGTTCGAGAATAAAACGATAAAGATTAGGAATAACGGCGAAGATGAGAAGGCATTGCGGAGAATACAGCAGTCAATGGCCAACCTGCCGACAATAGAATACGGATACTAAAAATCTACATCTCAATTGGTGGCCAAAGGGTGTTGCTAAATCTTTATTCTGCCGATTATCAAAGAGGCAACTCTGAGGACTGTCGGGAAAAAAGAAACTAAGCAAAAAAAAAAAAAAAAAAAAAAAAAGAATGATACAGAAAAAGAAATTCAGCAGACGATTTCTTAGTAGATATAACATGTCGGGGTAAACAGAAAGTATTTTTCTTCTAAACTTATTTCTACTACTGCTAATTGCTATTGCTAATAAGTGCAATTGAACATATAATGGACAGTATTTTGACCAATCGGTGTTTAACACCGGTGAGCAATCACGAGACCTTCAATTTGGTTGGTGGTTCCAAATCATTGACCTCTGCAGAGACCAGGAAAAACTCTGACGAAAGGTCTTCTATATCAATTCCTTCACCACCCTTGTCTCCTTACCAGAGATCGTTAGACATTGAAAGAGACCACAAGATTTTTGACGTTGTGGGAAGAAGCAATGATCAAATTGTTGGTGACGTCGAAGAGCCAGCAACAAAGACTCAAACGGAACAATTAAAAGAAGGCAAGCATGAAGATGCTCAGCAAATTTATTCTTCATTGCTGTTGTCTGACCAGACATTTCCTATCAAGGATTTGACGAATGCAAGGCTTACCGTCAATGCCTGGGCCTCCATTAGCAGTGGAGATTCTTCTTTCAAGGAAAATCAACTTGTTTTCCTTGACAGCTATTATAATATCATCGACGCCAAAAAGAAGAGGGCTCCAAGGAGGAAGTATCCAACTGCTCAACCAAGAAGAAGAGTTTTCTTCTCTGCATCAGAAACTGACGCTCCAAACGAGAGAGTGAGAACCAGAAGAGTTATTAGAGACAACGTTAAGTATTCTGACTATGAATCAGAGGTGGAGATATCGAGACCTTCCACACCAAAAAGATCTACAAAGAGAGTGAGTAAACCCTCCACTCCGCAACCTCAATTTTACTCTGATTATGAGTCAATCCCTGATTTTTCACCATCGCTGTCTACTCTTCCTCCAAATAACACCAAAGCTTTAAAAGCAGAATGGAAGGGTCAGCCTATGAATCTATCAGATGATCCTTTAGTTGGCAAACTTCATCCAGCGGAGGTCACTTTAGCATCCGTATTGAGGCTCCCTTGTAATGTCTATCTTGATTCGAAGAGAAGACTATTTTCTGAGAAAGTTAGTCGATTCCGTCTTGGTCTTCCATTCAGAAGAACTGATGCTCAAAAAGCTTGCAAGATTGACGTGAATAAAGCAAGTCGTTTATTTGCTGCTTTCGAAAAAGTTGGTTGGTTGGACGACTATCATTTCAGAAAGTTTCTTGAACTGTGAAAGAGGAAGGGAAGTTTGAAACACAAGGGGAAAATTTGGTTCTAAGTGTATGTATTTTAGAGAAGGAAGGGGACAGAGGTCGTAAGGATATGGGTTAAATAATGTATAAGCTATGGGTAAAAGAATAATAATAGAATTAGTGTTTAAAAAGATATTCACTGGTATAAATGAAATGATTAAAAACTCAAAAATATACATGAACCATCATCGGTGAGACGATACGTTTATCTCTTATTGATTACGACTTGAAATTGGTTCATGCCTTCCTGAATAGTATTGTAAGTTTTCGGGTGACTGTCCATCCTCTTGAAACTTGAAATCACTGGTTGATGACTCAAACCCATTGATTCCTGGTCCGAGACAGACTTTTTTCGATCAGAATGATATGGTAAGTCCTCCGGCAGGCTTTCCAATTCAACCTCATCGTGGGTCTTTAGAGACTGAAACTTGGAAACTGTCGCACTTAGAGGAGTAACTGGTGAAGATTCTGTAGATGTGGTTCGATGCTTTATGGTACTTGCATCAAATTTAGGAGACGTGTTGGCGGATCCAGCGTCAGACCAATTAGGTAGTGATTTATTTCCAGCACTGCTATTTCTGCTATGGTTGATCTTTCGTTTCTCTTTGGTACGATTTGGCTGCTCGATGACGAATGAGAATTGTCTTCTCGATGCTTGGTTTGACAAATTGAGGTTCATGCCACTCAATTCCAGTGTGCTGGAGTACTCTGAAAATGAAAGACGTTCTCCGATTGGCTTCATCTTAGACCGTTTACCTTGCGTTAAGGTGCCCTGTGAAGCCGATTTGCGCAAGGGCTTGATTGAGTTTTTTCGGATCCCCCCTCCCAACTCTAAAATCGGACTGGTGCTTGACTTTTCCTGTGGCGAAGACTCAGCAGAAGAAACATCCATAGAGTATGGCATTGGGGGTTTATCAAACTTTTGGATACCATGTTGTTCCAAAACCGATGAATCACTTAAAATTCTCTGCTTAATTTTCAGAGACCTATTAGAAACATTAGTTTTCAATGGAATTGGTCCACCGACTCGTTTTTTATTATAAGCTAGAGGTTGAAGTGATGAATGCCTTTCTTTGGAGGTGGTGATACCCAAACCATTATCATTTAACGGCTCGTCATGAAGATTGCTGGTATCAAAATCGAAGATAAACGATTGATCGAGTAAAGAACGACTAGCTCCCTCTTCATTCGAAGTCGGAACATCTACCAATGGTGTATCAGCAAAAATATCCTCAAGATCTTCTGGAAATGGCACCAAAGGAGTAGCATTGTCATTCATATCCATCAAATTTAAAGTATCTGTGTAACTATGTTGCTGCGAAATACTGCTAGTATAGGGAACAGCAGAGTTCGGTGAATGCATGGTGTTAGAAGAAAACTCGGTTACTCCTATTAGATTGGTTTGAGGTGATTGAAATACAGGGTATGCATAAGAAGGCTGCATGTTTTGCACTTGTGAATGAATCTGAACATGTTGGGATTGATCAGCCAGCTGAGTCGGTTGAACATGTTGGTAGCCCTGCAACGATTGCATAGATTGCATATATGATACCTGTTGCATTGGTTGCACTTGAGCACTCTGCTCCATGCGAGGATGTTCAGTTAATTCTCTTGTCCCTACTGGGTTTTGAACTTGTAACGCTTTAAAATTCTTTGGAGATTTATTAAAAGCAGTGTTATGACGAACCTTTGGTTCTAGTTGTGAAAGTGACTGTTGCGATTGGTCTGGAGCCAACCCCGATTGTTTCCCCGATGGAGACTGCTGCGCAGAGGATTTTCCGGTGTTGTTTTGAAAAGTGCCAATTGGTGGGCCTTCAATAGTGGTTACAGGGTCATGAGAGACCGACAACAAGGGGTCTTGCGGGACAGTGCCGTATGGGCTCATTCTAACCAGGTTTTGGTCTAATGGAAGGTCCTGGTAAAACCCTGTGGCATGTTGGAAGGAGGATTGATGGCCTAGCACACCATTGCTATTGCCATGCATCGGTTCCAAATATTCGATATTGCCGTATTGGTTATACATTTGGCGTTGAGTGAAAGTGATCAAAGAAGACCTATTGTGTGTTTTTAAGGTACAGCGAGTGACGAAACAACAGAAGCGAGTGATGGTGGTTCTTTGACAACTTTTGGTATTATTGACTAAGTTTCCTCCTACCGAATCTAAAAATGGAATTCAAGAAGAGATTCGTATTTAAGCGGGAAACGACAAACAATAGTAGGCAGGTATACCAAACTGGATACGTTAGAAAGCTCAAAAGCGGTTTAGTTCACAGGAAGAAGATTAGTGGAAAAATGTGTTCTGATTCAAAAAGCTAATTTATTTATCTGATAGAGGTAATTAAATGGCTGGACATGAGCTGAGAACTCGGGTCGTGTATGGTCCGAATGGAGTTTGTCACATTTTAAAATGGGGGATTGCGCACGGGGAAAAAATGGTGAGGAGGAGAACGGTGAGAGGGTAAGGGAATGTTTAGTCGTTTCTTTTTGCGGCCGAGAGAGAAGAGGAACGCTCTCAAAGGGGGAAAATGGAATCAGGGAGCCTTCGCGAAGGTAAACTAATCCCTTTTGCGATGGGCGGTGCTATAAGATTGATAACCAAGACACTGACCCTCAAACGGCTCATGATTAGATCTTCAATATCTCATTCTAAGCTAGGCCCGATATCGAAGATGTTTTTGAGGCGATTCTCTAGCAATGGGTGTGTTTCGAATGCCTACTCGCCCATCTTTAAGGAGGATGAGAATTTGAAAGACCTGAAGACAACTGTATTCGAATACAACTCGTTGTATCATCCGATGAAAATTGACTCGTTTGCTTCAGAAGTTGAAAACTCAAGTGGAAAGGTTGATTATTATAGCCATTGTTTACGTGAGGAAATGAAGCATTACGGAAATTCTGAGTTTCAAGACGAGGATCGGTTGAACAATACTTCTTCACTTCCTGAACTAAGGATGATAAAAACGAAAAATCAAACGTTTGAAACATATTTGATAGAGAACCCCAAAGTGGATCCAAAAAGCACTGTAACGAAAATGAAACAATACTTAAAGTTTGCTGTAATGTTTATGAAGTTTTTCAAATTAGGTGTTATGAATGTGTGGAAGAACTATCTTCTTAATAGAAAAGAATTCTATGGCAGTTATTACATGGTGGATCCAAAGAATGAAAATGCAAAACTCGAAGTCAAAAATTTGAATAGTGTCATTGACGAACTGCATACTGTCATTAATTGTGAGAGGAATGTTAGAAATGCTAACGAACAGAGAAGATTGCACAAAGGTGGCGCCCAAGATTCGTTTCCCCAGATTGAACTTTCAAGATCTACTTTGCAAAGAGTTCTGCGAACTCGAGCTGACTTTATCAAACTACCTCTATTTGCGGTTTTATTTCTGCTGTTGGAAGAACTCACCATTGGTCTATGCTATATCTTCCCCGAGATGGTTCCTTCCACATGTGAATTACCTCAATTGAACCATAGATTCTTTTACCAACAAAGAAAAAGCCAGAAAGAACTTTTAGAATTGAGACAGAATGCACCCAAGTCTGAATTACTAAAGAAAACCCCCTACAACATTTCTTCTAAGGAATTGTTTGTCCTCAGCAGCGTTTTGAAGACGAAAAGTTCCTTGATCCCCGCCATGTTTTATTCAGAATCATACCTGCGTCAGGCTCTATTACTAAGGCTGAAGTCATTGAACGTTGATAACTATTTAATCGTTAGAGACGGAGGAGTATGGAAAATGACAAACCTGGAAATACTGCGATCCTGCATAGACAGAGGGCTAGTTGATTTCTCCAAGGAATTGAACCCAAATAATGATCCTCAGTCTAACGAACAAAAATCTCATTTTGAACTCATCGATTTCGACACTTTGAGGTTCCGGCTTCATTCGTTTATATGCGAGATGAATCGCTCCAACAACCACGTTTCCGTTGGAATCCTGGGAATGTATTGATTCCTTTACTTGTACATACAATTCAGCCTTATTCCATAAAATATCACTTTTGTAAATAGACACAATTCATGAATTGCCCATTTCAAAAACCACTGGAAGACGCAACTAACGGAAGAATCACAGTTTCAATTCACGATTATCCTTTCCTGCTGCTTTCTTGAAGTATCTTCTGTAAATCAACCCCAAGTCTAGCCGTTCTAACGGTAATTCGCGGATATTGATTAGAATCCATCTGTTATCAATGCCAAACTTTGTTACTTTCATAACTAAATGCCGGGCACCTACAAGTTTCGCCGAAGCTACAAGGCTTGTCTTAATTGCAAGATACGAAAAGTCAAATGCGATCTTGGCCCGCTAGACAATCAAAATGAACCTCCTTGTGCAAAATGTCGTAGGGAAAAGAAAGAGTGTGTCTTTCCGGAATCCAGAAACAGAAAGAGACGATCTGTAGTTGAAAATCAAGACCAGGAATACAACCAAGAACTGTATTCTCATGATATGTCTAGAAGGACCTCTCAAGAAGCATCAGAATCTCACAAACATACATCAAGCAATCTCGGACACCCTGGGTCAGTCTTTCCTCCTCCGTCTAACATTAATAATTTACTTAACAACTCAGAAAGAAATTGCTATGAGAATCATGCACCACCCATGCCTCAACGTTTAACTGTGACATCAGCCAACCAAAGTAGGAAATTGAAAGAAGACTCTAACAGCTCCTCCACCTCTGAGTTAAATAACTTGGATTTCAAAACTTCTCAGGGAACAATGGTTTTTCTGGCCTCTGCAGCTGGGGAAATCGCACGAGCTGATGAAAGAGATCACATTGATGCCTTAAAACGTCATCAGCAACTGGAAACATCGTTTACACACACACAAAATCTACAGCAGGATATGCACAGGACTCTTGGTGACTCAACTTCGAACCGACCCGCTGATGAAAGACACATTATGCCACCACTAGAGAGTTCGTCTAGCGTTAGACCTAAACCTTCAAGTACGTTATCGGACATTGACTACATTGGCCCATCAAAAGTCTTAACAGAGACACAAGCTCGCCGCTTGATAAGTTTATTTTTTAACACTATGCATCCATTTTTTCCCCATATACCTTCAGAAATGCATAATGCCGATATTTTGGCAGGGTATCCTATTCTTTTATGTGCTATCTTAACTATCAGTGCACGATATCACAAACTAGATGAAAACGATGATGCTTCATCTTCAAATAATATTCAAGTTCATGAGCAGCTGTGGGTATATTGCCAGAGGCTTATTTCACAAACAGTTTGGGCGGAGGCGTCAACTCGTTCTATAGGCACTGTTTTCGCCTTCTTGCTTTTTACGGAATGGAACCCAAGGGCTATACATTGGCGTTGGTCTGACTATGCCAATTCTGATACTGGAGAGCTGGCCCCTCTAAAAGAAGTTGTCCTTGCTGCTGAAGAAGGAGGGAGCGTTACCGGACTCGATGCGATGCGGCGTAGTGATAGAATGGCTTGGATGTTGATAGGATCTAGTGTCCGTTTGGCGCAGGACATGGGCTTTGTAGAGCATGATTCAGGTGTTTTTCTGGCAACCCATATCGCTGAAATAAACACCGCTATGAACATAAACAGAAGGTCAATGCTTACTAGCTCGCTGCATGAAATTGACATATTAGATCACGACGGTCAAGATCCTTCTTTCGAAAATGAACCTTTGGACCTAGTTGTCATTAAGGAAAAACAGACAAGAAATATGCTGAACTCTGATGATGGTAGGCCTAATTCAGAGCCTGTCACCAACCATTTAAAGTTTACAAAGATGCAAATGGCCAAGTTAGAGTTGTTGCAGATTACGTCAATTTGTTACGAGTCGCTATATGGAAAAGATCCTAAGTTTAGTGGGCTTGATAAGCATCAAAATCTAGCATTATTGGATATTCTGTCTCCTCTTTTGGAGAGTTGGTATCGAAGGTATCACAGACTATTGATACCTTCTAGTCCTTCCTATCTGGCCCACAATAACCCAAGAAAACAATTCTTAAATCAGTCTCCAGAATTTTATGACGAGTTAGCCCTTTTGCTAGATAGAGAATCTTTAATTTTTGATTACTATTATGCAAAGTTATACATCTTTTCTTTGGCATTGTCTCCTGAAATTTCCAATTCTACCAAATCATCAAGGAAACAAAAGCAGATGAAACTTGATGACATAGCTAAATCCTCAAAGTATGTTGAAATGGCGTTTAATGCTGCTAAAGAAATGCTATCAGTTACGCACCGAACGCATAAGTTACGAATCCTAAGGTTTATGCCGGTTAGATGGCTAACTAGGATTGTTCGTGCTGTAGCTTTTGTGGTGAAATGCTATTTAACTTTAACTTCTCCAGTTCCTATTGCTCCTAGAGAGTTCAACCCTAGTAATATTTTACATGATGCAGTCAATTCTTTCAATGGTCGCAAGACAGATGATACTAGTAGCAACTACCAAAGTGCAATGTTTTCTGTTATTCCACTGGATGAAATTATTGCTGTCATTCAAAGAGCTGCTATTTCCTTGAGAGAAGCATCACCGGATGAGTTACATCTTTGCACACGTTATAGTACTATTCTCATGTACCTTTGCACCCAAATGAAAGCCCGCAATAAAAACAATGGTAAAGTGATAGACTATGAAGCAGAAATTCAAAATGCATATAAGGATGCTGAGAAAGTCCGACAGAGTGGCCTAGAGAGCCCAGCCAACGGCATGTCTCCGTATTCAAGCGAGCGATCATCGAAACAGAAAGATCAATACAACATGACGCAGCCCATGAACTCCCCTTCGCAGCAGAATAATTTTGAGGATAACTTTTCACAAATGATGAACCCTTCCGAGACAGTATTCAACTGGTTCTCTAATAATGATTTTGGTGTAGGACTGGAATTTGTGGATGCATGGACTCAAGAGCTGGAACAAGACTATCTTCAAAAAATTTCAGAGAATCCGGGCAATTCCACGGGCAATAATTAATTTCCATTGAATCATCTACATAATAACACAATCTTTTTTCCTAGATACGAATAATTTGCGTTTATGACCTTTCTTGGGTTCTTTCTTGTTTACTGGTTGTTCTGATTTGGTTATCCTCAACGGATTGTGCAATTTAGCAGATGGATTGGGTTCACTTCGCATAGATACACCATCAGTCAGGTTGAGTTGATCTTTTTCTTTTATCAATGCTAGCAATGAATCAGTTCCTGACTGGGTCTTCTTGACTGATAGCATATCCCTCTCAGATTGTACAGAGTTTCCCCTGGATAGCACCGTAACGCTTATTGGGGGTCTTACTGCCTCAACATAACCATACTTGTCATACCACGTGTACTGTTTTTCAACATCCATATTTAGTAGTTGATTGGTACTCTTTTTATTGAAAACAAATGTTGACGAGGTGCTTTCCCTTTTTTCGGCTGTTCTTGAAAGTGAATCGCCTGAATCACTTTGGGACTTCGATTTGGCTTTCATATTGCCCAGTCGTCGCTGATCTCCATCAGTTGAACTGTATGCTTTTTCAAAATTTTTTGGTTTATAGGGCAAAGTAATTACATCTTTCTCTGTGCTTGATACTGTGTAGTCGCTTACTATTGAATGCTTTCGTGTGGAGTTTTCTGTATTCGAATCGGCACTCCAGAATTTAACTTTGGATCCTTCCGGAGCAATCACATCTAACGAGTTTGAATTTTGAAGAGGGGGCTCAACGACCTTGTTAGACTCTGCACCATTCTGTAAATCTTCTTGAGAGGTTGATTTCTCAATTCGATAAAAGAGAAGATATGGTTCTTCTTTCTCGACGGCTTTTTGAAACGATATTTCAACTGTCTTATCTTCCCCTGTCTGAGTATCATTGAAAAGTTCCCAAATAGCAGAGTCCTCCCTTCCCGGCACGTATGGATACTTCCTTACTAGTGAGACATAATGTCCAGAATTTATGGAAGAACCCCTATGGCATACGCAGCTTTGAAGAACAAGTTTGAAATTCTTGTGTGGGTTGAAGGAATCTAGATTATATTTCACGGTAGTATCATCCTCAGAAATAAAATATGGTGAAGAAATTACCGTAGGAATGATTATTTTAGTTTTGTTCTTCTGCGTCTTTCCATTCACTTCCATGTATCGTTTCAAACATATTGGTACCAGTGGCAGTTTTCGGTTAATGTCGAAATTATAGGGGTTATGTTTGGTTCCCTTTAGTGGAAGAAAAGGCTTCTTTTTAAAATCAAAACTAGGCTCAGTGTGAAATGGAAGTAGTTGCAGGAACATCCATGCAGGTAGAGACACTTCTTCGGAAAACGAAGATTCACGTGCAGAAAAGTTGGAAACACTTCCGTCTCTCGGACGGGCTGTAGAAAGCGTAGATGATCGTTGTCTTGGATATGAAGTTTGAGTATTTGCACGCTCTTGCACATTTCTAACAAAATTATCGATGGAAGCAGTAGAAAGCATGGTGTTAGAAGAGAATTGTCCTTTTGGTGATACCTGAGAAGATGAACTAACGATAGAATCTTCTCTTGACAATGTAGGCTCCATATAGGTAACCTCTTGAATTATAGCATCTGTAAAAGTACGTTTTAATACTCCTCTCTGTACGAACTCACTAATTTCATCTTCATATTCTGATATGTTACCATCATCGAAATCTTTCAGAGGTGGAACTCCTCTTGAATTTGGGAATTTTTCACCTGCTCCCATTGATTGAGACCTCACTAAAGTCTTTCGCCTTTGTAAATGTCGTTTTACTTTGATATTACTATTGAAGTAATCACTCAAACAGTCATCCAATGTTACTGTATTTGATTCATCATCAGGGTCTGGCTGGCTAACAGAAAGAAAGATACACCTTTCTTGAATAAATTTTAGATCGTCTTTGATATCAAAGCGACCTTTATGAATAATATCAATTCTTAAAGTCAACAATGGAATTTGTAAGATCTCGGCTAAGAATGCAAACATGAAGGCCGTGTCGTTTTGTTGAGACGATAACGCTTCTGGAAACCCAAGATCAGCTAAGTTGTGGCATAGTAGCTGCATTATTTCTTTGCTGACAAGTTGCCCACTTCTCAACAAACTTATAACCAACCTTAAGTTCATCTTAAACTTAAGAAGGGTCTTTCTTGGGATATCTTTATCTAAATGCTCCCATTGATTGTATAATAAATATTGATCATAATCGTCCATTCTTGCAAACATGGCAAACAAAAGAGCATCAATGTAGCATAAAACATTCTTCCAATTGTCCATGCCAATCAATTTGATATTTTTCTCATTATCGTCTTTATAGAACATGCTAGTAGTAACCAATTTATTTTGCTCACTTAACTTGAAAAACTGATGCATAATTAAACCTTTCTGTACGTCCTTCCCAATAAAAGGCAGCAGGGCCAGAAATGTAATTTCGTCCTGGCAGATTTCCGAGTGGACGCCCCTTGCCTCGTTATTGCGTGCGATCATTTTTGTCAGACTCCTTTGAAAAGAGTTATGCAACATTAAATTCTTATGTTCTCTCCAAACGGACTTGGAATGCTTGGTTATGATTAAAACGCATTCTCTCCAGAACTTGGGCGTGAGCTTAGGCTGTTAGTACTGAGTTGTTCCATCGGATACGAATCGATAATACTTACTAGCTCTTGCGAAGAGGATTCATTATCTGGGTCAGGGTTCATATCTGTCTGCCCTAAGGGTTAGTTTATGACTGATTGTTGGAATAGGGTTTTTCTTTAGGGTTTTTGCTTCCTAGCTGTAAACGCAAGGACAGTTTATTCCCTGGAGGCTATAGAATCCAAATTATACAATCTCGATCAAAATTGACGTTAATGGCCATTATTAGATAGGGTAAATTACTATGAGAGAATGATTACGTAATCGACAAGCGGTGTGGGTTAATTAGTGGAGGTCTTGTAAAGGAACGCACCTGAGGAAGGCCATTGACGTGAACTGAGAAGATGGTAACCAAATCAGCCCGAAAACTTTCTCTGCAAAAAGAGATGAATAACTAGAGTAGATTCTCTGGCAGTTGCCCTTCCAGGTTTCTTAGTAAAGGCACTTATTTCTCTTCCTCTTGTGCGCCACCTTTTTTCTTCCTTCTAGAGTATTTCTGACGATCTCCCCCCATCCTTGTGTATACTTCTTATCGCTGGACTATTCTTTTTTGGATCAGTACCACCAGGATGGACTTTAACCTGAACATACATACATCATTGGACATAGTGTCTGATCATATTGAAGCACTCCTATGGACAATTTTGTTTCAAAGATTGTTTGGAACAATCTCTCCTTCCCAGTCGACATTTTTGGGGATAACTTATCCGAAGGTGGAGCTGCCTATACTACAAACACTAATAGACTCTAAAATCAGCCAGTTCAAAAGGGATATTTTGGAAAGCAAAAGCCTTAGTCAGAATGATCATGACGATGATAATGATAACCAGATGTCAGAAGAAGAAACCGAATTAGGATCCTTTAGACTGTCCTTTTTCGAAAAGTTCTCTAAAAGGGATAATAAAAATACTCTACTCAAATTCTGGACTAACGAGACGAAAGAATCAAGTGAAGACCTCACGGGTATAGTCAATGATGACATACAGAGAGGATCCTTTCAAGACTGCTGGGAAACGTGGAACTTGACACTCTATATATCATCAGGAAAAGAATATGCCAACAGCTTCTTGGAAAGTATGTTCCAGATACTAGATATTACAGATATTAACAAGTCACATATTCCAACGATTAGATCGGTGGCGATAGCACCATTTCCGTTTAAAATCGCCTATTTGGTGAAGAAAGACTCATCCATTGGAAGCAGTATGGAGTACATCACAGAAAAGGACGCCCAGGAGGAATAAATCGAGTCATAATTTAGAATCTCCTGAAACCAATATACAATCATTATAAATCAGGTTACCTTTGTTCTTATAGAACCCTTTCTTGTTCAGATAAGAAATAAGTTTGTCATCATAAGAGTTTGGCTGGAACCAAATGGATTTAACCAAATCCCCTTTCACTGAGTCAAGCACCTCTTTCAATGAGTTGTAAGACACTTCTGGTGGGGTGATTACGGACAGGGAATATTCATGGCCATTTGCAAGCGCCTCCAAGATTGAACTTTTTGTTTTGGCACCCAATACCTCTGGGGTCGTGGGGTTTATTGGAACGACATTCAAGTTTCGGTCCAAGTACCATTTAAGAACTTTGTAGCCATACTTTTCTGGATTCTTAGAAGCTCCAACTACCAGGTATGTTCTATTACCAAAAAATGCCATCTTGATCAACTGTGGAGAAGGAATGGAAAGTGAATCGAGTAGGATTGATACTGATTATGTCATCATCGTTTAGGAGGTTCAAATGTTTTCTTCAATAGTGAGGGGGCGTCAGAAATCGATAGGTGAGCGAGTTGGAAATTGATCGTGATCTTCCATCGTAGCCTTTCTCCCTTTTTGCCAACAAAATTCTATCTGATTTGATTTCATTCCTAACGTAGACCTTTGAGATAGAGTGTGGCTTATATCCTGCGAGAAATAATTGGGCTGTTTCATTGAATGGCATACGATTCTTTTCACGCTCTGAGGTGACAGTATCTCCCACTTCATTTGAGCGTTAGTTCAAAACTGTGAAACCACTGAGTAAGGTTGTATGCCAGTTATTAGCATTGTAATGGAGATGCTAGAAGTCAAGCGTTGATGTCACTTTGTGACTTATTCTTGGCCAAATATTGTAAGGCACTAGTATAGGGCATTAGCAAACTGTAGCTCGCTGATTCTCCATATCACTTCTTGCAACTTCTTTAGTCTCCCTCTCTGATGTTTCTCAATTTTATGTACCTCCACGAAGAATAGTTTCATTGGCCTATTCAATATTGGTATTGTTTTCCCTCTTGGTAGGTTGCACCATCGTAAATGCTACAGTGTCGATTATGTAAGACATCGAGTAATCGAATATCTAAAGATCCGAATAAATACCTCCCATCACAATTAATATCTACACTCTACACTATTCACCCAGAAGTTCTCTCTTTTAATCTGGTCTCATGTCAGATAAGGACATACCCGCATCCTTGACCATCTCTCCTTGGTCAATAAAACCAGCTGCTAAGAAAAAGAAAGTCTCTCAAGATAACTTAAAGTCATCCAGGATACCTGAAACTCATCTATACGGCAAAGTGATACGGCATGACAAAGAGAAAAGAAACAAGGCTTGCAACAACTGCAGAAAGTCCAAAATCAAATGCGAAAGCAGCCTAGAACAGGATAATGCTCCCTGTAAAAGATGTCTACATAATGGACTTCAATGTGTTTATGAATACAAAATTCCAAGCTATAAAGTTATTGGCGGCTCAAGTGTCAATCACGTACTGGATAACTCAAAAAATGATTTTAAACCGACAGAAAAGGCAGATATCTCCAAGATTTTAAATCCTCAATCGTCCCAAGTACTCACCACTTCAACATACCAATCAAACGAAACGCCTATACAGGATTCAAATAGTCAAGGTTGGAAGTCGTCAGTCGAAAACCGTTTGCAAAATTTTGACTCTACTCTTACCGATATTTTAAGCCTACTTAGAGACCAACAAAATGGAAAAAGTCAAGAAGCTTCCATTGCGGCTACTATAGACTCCATATTAACATTAGAAGATGCTCATATATTGTTTGACTACTTTGATACAAACATTACACCTCAACTATTTGGTTTTGATCTATCTAGTTATTCGGTTGATGATTTGAGGACAACTTCACCCATCCTTTTTATTACTATCTGTTGCATATCCTCAATTCATCATATCGATTTCAAGCACTTACATGGGTCCCTCAAAGGGCTTTTGGAAAAGTTATCTCAGGACGTTTTACAAAATCCCCCGAATAATGAAGTTGAAGCTTTCAATACTATAATTGCATTGTGTATTTCTGGTTTCTGGTTTCAAAAGAATCAGATTTTCACTGGGTTGGCTCTCCAGCTGGCTAAGAATATGAACCTAAATGTTCCAGTAAGAAAAAATAAAAAAAGGAGGAGAAATTCAAACTCAAAATCAATATCCGATAAGGATCGTTTGAAGCTATGGTATTTGCTGTTCATTCTAGATGGACATCAATCACTAGCTTTCAATAGGCAACCGTTGTTAAGTTCTAATGACCCTGCACTTACTCATAGCAGAGAATTGCTTTCATCAGAAAGTGTCAGGGACAAGTACTGTGAAGCACTGAGAGAAAATCCTTCAACTGAACTGATACTAAATGGAAGTCCTCCAGGTAGTTCATCTGACACTGACTCGCCTTCAAAAGTGGGCAGCGGCTCACGTACATCTGACCATTCCCACGAGTTGAAATATTCTGACTTGAGACTAGTATCTCAAGTCGAATATAACCAAGCAATTAGTGAAGTGTTTAGAGGAAATGCTTGGGACCTCTTAA
The DNA here is from genome assembly GCA_023213065.1 of Komagataella ulmi. NCBI lineage: Eukaryota > Fungi > Ascomycota > Pichiomycetes > Pichiales > Pichiaceae > Komagataella > Komagataella ulmi. Next base: position 2,381,134 of record JAKWAZ010000001.1, read on the forward strand.
CTCCTGCCTCATTTGGAATCCCATTCAAAAGTAATGTTGAACTGGATAAATGGATGGTTCAATGGACGGTGCTACTTTCCCCTATGCATTCAAATAATATCTGGTCTTCAAAGTCCACCTTAATTTACTACAATTTTGCAAAGATGCATATCAACTCCCTCTCTGTGAGGAAGCTGCACACAGATGGATCTTCATTTCCTGAATGGAGGAATGATGAAGATGAGGATGACGAGGTATTGAACAATCCAGAGTACGAAAATAATAAAGCTGAAGTATCACTTTATAAGGAGACCAGTAATAGTTCTGACTCAGATGACTCAGATTCTGATGATGAATCTATACCCAGTACTCCAGTGATGTCAAAGCGTGAGGGTCTGAAAGTGTCTTCTCAGATCGCTGTGTCTGCGGCCGAAACTGTTTTAAATTTAGTACTTAGTGACAACGATATAATCAGTGCATTAAGATTCGTTCCTGTACACGTTCATGTGATGCTTTACTACGCTGCAATGCTGGTCATAAACTCGCCTACTCTTTTAAGGTCCCACTTCACAGGTTCTAAGAACCACAAGGGGAAAAGAGAAGACCCTAACTTAACTGCAGTCAAAATGGTTAAGAAGCTAAGAAACTTGATTTACCACCACAAGCCTATTGATCGAAAGTTTGCTGAAATTGTTATTCTAGGTTTGGATAAACTCTTGGCTGACAAGCACTCCACGTTGAAAAACGAATCTTCAGTCGATCCTTCGACACTTCAGAAAGTTTTTAATGTTCTTCATGAGGATGAATTAAATTTTAGGGGTGAATCCAAGATAACTGATAAGATATTTGCATGGCCTGGAACAAATCATGGTCATCCTTGAAGACATTTGAACCCATTTACTAACATCGCGATTCGAATTTATATCCATTAGCTGAATTAGACTCAGTTACACAGAATCATATTAACGTGTTTTACCTGAAGAGATGAAGGTTGATTGGAACGACGTTAAGGAAAATGTTATTAGAGCTCCTCAAATTTTTCTTCAGAAAACCAATCTTGCTAGTACAAATCCAGCTCTGATTGATGATGAAATAATCGAATTGCGAAACAACTTCAATAGTTTAGTCACAAACTGCAAGCTCCTTCAGGTTTCTTTGAAGAGGTACGAAGAATCAGCTAAGTTTATGGTGGAATGCGGATTACAAACAGGTCAAAGTCTGAAAACCCTAGTTGCTGATACATCTAAAACTCGAACTGAAATCGACAGTCTATTTCTCAACAAAATCAATCAGTACAATATAGTATTTCAAGATTGCAAACCGATTGTCGTAGAAGTTTTGACTTCTTTGAATAATAGAGTTGGAAGCAGATTAAAACAGCTAGAATCTCATAATAAAGAAGTAGCAAACTTGCTTAAACAAAGAGAATATGCACTTTTCGACTTCAATAAAGAAATGCTATGTCTTGAAAGATTAAACGCTAAAGGCAATTCAATGACTTGCAAAGAGCAGCAGAAGATTTTCATAACAGAAAGAAAGTTAACAGTATGTGAGAAAAACTATACCAGACTAAACAGAATGATTAAACAAGAACTTCCTGTCTATTTAATGGTTTCGAAGAGTATAGTCGGGAACATTCTCCAAGTAATCTATTTCGGCACATTGACTGTATTTTATGAACTACAGAGCAAGCTCAAATCCTTGGAACATGACATCAACCTTCAGGATGCTGACCAGACTCATTATAGTACCACAACAAAGAACATGGAGTTAGTCTCTAGATTCAAGGCTAAACATGCGTCGGTCGCTCTTCAAGTTGACTCCTTAAAAATATGTCATTTCTACGAGAGGAATTTACGAAACGTGGCCTCTAATATCCCTTCAGCTTCAACTGTTGTTACAAATTATTCAGGGCTAAAAATTGTGCAAGAAGATAAGGATTTAATATGTGTTGCGGGCTATAATTTTGAAAAGATTAATGATCAAGACCTATCGTTCAAAAGGGGTGATCATATTAGGGTTCTCAAACAAGAGGGATCATGGTGGAAAGGAGAACTCAATGGAAAGATCGGAAATTTCCCCTCTAATTATGTCGAATTATTTTGAATCCTTCCTTCGTTGCGAGGTCCATTGGTCATTTCTTGAACGGTTGACTCCCATTTATCGACACACATCTTAGAACAGAAATGTCTTCTAATTGGGACGTTTTTGGCATCGGCAATATCCCACCATTCATAAACAGTAGCTACAGGTTCTATAATAATATTTTCGCATGATCCACAAGACTCGCCATTGGTACCTTGGATTAGTGCCTTTGAGGCCATCTTCAATATGAATTTGCTGGTACTTTTTTTCCACTGTTTAGCTTCAGAAATCGATATTCTATAGTTTGATATACATCTCAATGCTAATTCTGTAAGACGTGGGACATATGATGTGGAATTTTTTATTAACTCCTGCTCTTGTAAATCAAAGTCCCTTTCATCAGCAAAAGCCTCAGAGATGGTAGTTTGGTCATTGAGTAAATTAGGTGCCCGATTCGGAGACAGATAGGGGCCGCGTTCTCGTTCAAAGACTGACTTTGGAGAAGATGTTGACTTTTCAAGTAATGAAAGGTCACCACCAAAACTACTATAGGCTTTGTTTAGCCTAGGCGTGACTTTAGCTGATTTTCGCTTGTTGGACCATCTGACCCGGCTAACATACCGTGGACCAGGTTTCAGAGTCAGTTCGATGTCATTTTCACTTGGCTCTTTCAAAGGGTTAGGACGCAGTGAGAAAACTTGGAGTTTATCCAAGTTCAAAATAGAATGCGGCAAATGAACGATATTGTTATTACCCAGTGCCAAGTACCTCAATTGAGTAAGCTTTTTTATGTTGCCTGGTATTCTAGTTAGATGATTAAACCTTAAAGATAAAACATCAATAAAAGGAACTTGAAATAAACCATGACTCAGACTACTAAGGTGGTTGTGGCCAAGGAAAACGTGCAATTGAGGAGACGACAGATGGCCAGAGTCATTTACCATTATCGAATCCTTGAAATCTTCAAACTCATCAGGTATAGAAGTAAGGCCAAACCTTTCTAGGTCAATTTTGTTCTCATTATCCTCATCAAAGACTTTGCGGAGTACTTTGACAGCTTCCCGTTGAGCTTCTGCCGAATCTTTGTAAAGAAAATCCCTATGGCCCATGTCATGATCTTTAGTGGGACTTGTTGAGTAGAGTTCACCATTTCTGACTCCCGAAACTCTTCCATAGTTATCGATATCCAATTCCAAGGTATCTTCTGATGAGAGATTCTTTCGGGTCAATTGAGAGAACGTGAGTTGCATAGGAATAGGTTGAGACTCAGGAGCAACCACGTCAATAGGAGAAGAACTCGAAAGAGAATCCAATTCGTCTATTCTTGGAGGCGAACTAGGCATAGAGTTTCTTTGAGACACAATTCTATCAGATGATTCTGTAAAGGAAGGAATCATAAAATCGTCCGCTTCACTCAATCTCGCGTTGGCTATGCCGATGTTAAACTGTCGATCTACCTTTCTCCTTTTTTCATTTCTTTTAGCTTCAGTTTCTCGAGTATGCACCATTTCGGAAAAGAATTTATCGCAATCATCCTCCATAAGCTAGTCAATTGAACAAATGCTTTCTTCCGTCCGTATAAGTTGGGGGGATTTCTTCTTTATCGAACAATGTTTAAGACTATCAAATAGGAGTAACGCGCGGGGGTCTCCAAAAAATAATAATCTTACCTAATTGAGAGCCGACGTAGGGTCTCGTGACTTCAATTCACATTCTATTCAAATATGGGGTAAGAAGTCTTTCTTCAACTGGGATACAGTTTCGCATGAACTGTTGGCTGGTTAAAACTAACTCGTGATAAATAACATACCTTGGAGGTGGTACAGCTTTGAATAATGTCGAAGAAGGATGAATGTACACTAGTTGGTTTTCCTTTAACGACTTATAAGTCCCACTTTTAGACAGTTTAGCTGTATTGGGGAAAAAACCGGCTATAAATGAGCGTTGAATCGGCATTAGGTTGCTGTTGTTGCTATCCTGTCCTTGTTTGGAGGTTCTGTGTTCGGATTGTTCTTTATGGTTCAATATTTCAACTCTGTCGCACACTCTTTCTAACTGATCTCGGACGTTTCTTGCCCTTGATAGCGATTTGAATTGCAGGAAATTATCTTTGCACCATTGATATGAATATCCTGTGTCCACCCATTGATTGAAAATTGTTAACAATACCATATGGTCCCCTCCATTTTCTACTACGAATGCTTGTTTGGCCTTATCAGCCATAGCTTTGTTTTTCTTCGGTCTGAAGAATAATGCACTAGACTCGCCTAACATTGAAACTATAGTCAAAACTTCTTGAACGCAATTGAATTGATCACTGGCAAGCAAAGTCCTTGCTAGCATAGGATCTGTTGGAAACTCAGCCATCTGCCTTCCTGTTTTTGTTAACCTGCCTTTTTCGTTTAGCCCCCCTAGAGAATACAATAACTCCAGAGATTTCATCAAGGCCTCTGGAGAAGGTGCATCCATAAAATCAAAATGCAAGAGATCATTGATTCCCAAAGTCAACAATAATAAAACCACACTGGTGAGGTTCGTTCTTAGGATCTCTGGGGTAGGATTTTTTGGCAACTCGTTTTCGTAAGACCACTTAGTATACAGTCTAAAACATTTACCCGGGCCCACTCTTCCTGCTCTACCTGCTCGTTGATCAGCAGATGCTTGGGAGCATGGGGTCACCACCAAACTCTCCATACCAGTTGCAGGGTTATAGACATTCTCTTTAACAAATCCTGGGTCGATAACATATTTGATACCGTCAATGGTAATTGATGTCTCTGCTATATTAGTGGCTAAGACGACTTTTCTGGCATTGGGAGGAGTCTTTTCAAAGATTTTTTGTTGCATTTCAGGGGGAAGGTTGGCATAAATTGGGCAAATGATCATCTCTTGAATCTTGGACCCCAGTTTGCGACATATGTCAGATAAATTTTCCTGCATGTATTCAATTTCGTCCTGGCCTGTTAGAAATACCAATATGTCCCCAGGAATTCTTTTTTGATCCGTATGTATTTGAAATATTGTAGTTATCGCAGCTTGTAAATAATTTGCCTCCGGTTGAATAGTGTAATGTATGTCAACTGGAAATCTTCTTCCAGGGACGTTGAAAATTGGAGCATCATCGAAGAATTTGCTGAACTTTTCGGCATTCATTGTAGCTGACGAGATTAGTAATCTCAGATCCTTTCTATATTTACAGATGTCTTTCATTAGTCCCAGAAGAATGTCAGTGTGAAGTGTTCGCTCGTGAGCCTCATCGATCATCATGGCTGAATAACTACTTAATTCAGGGTCATTGAGAAACTCTCTTAAAAGCATACCATCAGTCATATACTTAATTACTGTCTGTTCAGTCGATCTGTCGTCAAACCTAATAGAGTAGCCCACAGTAGTTCCAACAGGACAGCCTACTTCTTGGGATACACGAGAAGCAACGCTCATGGCTGCCACTCTTCTTGGTTGAGTACATCCTACTTTTTTTCCATTTTTTGTGTATCCAGCTTCATGAAGAAATTGGGGAAGTTGAGTAGTTTTACCTGACCCTGTTTCACCGACAATTATGAGCACTTGGTGGTCCTTTATCGCCTCCAGAAGTTGTTCTCTATACCTGTAAACGGGGAGTGATTCTCTAGTTTCTTGAATATTTTGGATCTTTTGATTTTTAAGATCTTGAATCTCCATCTTTCCCGTTTGTTGAATGGTCGGTTCTTCGCTTTTTCCAGTGAAATTGACATGAAACTTTTCATCAAAGACAAAATCATAATTTTTACTGTCTGGTAAGCTAAACTCCTCCAAATTTAGTTCTTTTCCTGTTGTGGCCATTTTAATCTGTTGACTTTCCCAAGCTTGATCTCTTGTTTGCTTTGCAGCTTCGTATTTTTCCTTTGAATAAAGTATATCGGCCTTTCTCTTTCTATCCACCGTGGAATCATCTGGTAATTGGTAGTTTTCTCCGTCTGTGAGAAGTTCTGATCTTTTCTCAAAGATTTCCAATATTTCCTTCTTAAAACTGATCTCTGACCGTTCCTTCTCTGTCAGATTCTCCCATCCGTACTTGGCTACATCGTTCTCTAGTTCATTAACTTCCCGTTTTAATAGTAAAAACTTGTCCTTCTCCCTTTTGGTCAAATACTGCTCCCTAGCTAGTCTTCTCAGTTCTTTCATATCTGTGGTATTATCAGCTCGTGGCTTAGGTACTTTTACTGCGTTTTTATCTTGATCTCTTAGTCTTTTCGAAAACTCATCTGTTTGTTTTTCATCATCATCCAATTCATCTTCGGATTCGATTTTGGTATTACTATCCTTCTGTTCGTCATCACTATCATCTGACCAGTTAATATGCTGCCTTCTAATGCTAACACCACCAGTTCCGTCAGACATCTCACCTTCTGAATAATCTACAAGATACGATCGTTACAAGATAAACTTCTGTGACATATATATGTTCGCGATGCCCAAATATATCTATTACTACTTACTTAAGAGCCCAAATCCATCAATGCTATATAAAGTAGCCGATAAAAGAGGGTCTAAAAATTTATGATCTTCATGATAAAGAAGCCGATCAAAATCACAATGCCATAGCAAATTACAGAAGCTGGTACGCCTCTCGTGATAAATGTTCCAACAGTCAAATAGGGTACTCCAATTTCATCTAGTTGACACACAGCAGCAACGTTGGGGAACCCTGAAGTTGGCAAACCCATAGCCATTGAGCACATCAGTGCCGTAATCATGATCAAGATCCTAGGATGTGGCTCTGGTAGGGCATTTCCAATTTCTGCCGCCAATGGTACAATTATCAAAGCTGCAACAGTGTGAGAAACAAATGTGGCCACCACTAGGACAAGTAAACCAAAAACGAGTGAAATGGAGAAAATGTCCAAATCCATCACATGAGCTTGGATAGATTTTGCAATATGAGCCAGCAACCCAGAAGTTGAGACCGCTTTACCGAGAGCAATACCACCCATTGCTAGAAGGACAATATTCCAGGGATAGTTATTAATATCCTCAGTGACCAGTAGACCAGCGGAGTAAAATGCAATGATGGGTATAATTGCAATAATTCCCATTTCTCCAAAGATATAACTCAATTTGGATTGCAAACACCAGAGAATGATGGTGATCATGCTAACAAATACAATATACCATTGCACAAAGGAAAATGGAGCATCAATTGGTTTGATAGAGACCAGGTTTAGATGCTTTTGGTTTTGAAATGTCAGCAACAGTAAAATCCACACTAATACTAGTGATACAACGGCCACTGGAAGTGCAATAATGAACCATTCTCCCCAGGAAGGTTGGGGATCCATACTTTCCAAAGCTACAATATTCTGGGGGGATGCAATAGGGGAAGCAGTGCCTCCAATGTTTGATGCCAATGCAATACCCAAGATTAACTGTTTTGCAAACACCGAGCCAGTTGGAAGAGTTCTTAACAATGGCTGAATGATGGATAACATCAAGACTGGGGCAGCCACGTTACTAACCCACATCGATGCAAATAGGGACACGCCCATAATGGTCAGAAGAACTATCGGCGGAGAGTTTCCTGCTTTGGAAAGGATCCAAGTTGAGATGGACTTGTCAACATGATACTTGGATAATGCAGCTGCTAGAGTAAAACCACCTAGTAGTAACATAATAACTGAAGACCACATTTGGGAGAAAATGTACTTGGAAGCTTCTTCTCCGGTGAGTACATGGTCATCATATGGATCTTTAAGCACACCTAACACTACAATTGATAAAGGAATTAGTAAGGCTGTAATGTACAGTGGAATTGTTTCTGTTGCCCACAGTAAAGATGCGCAAACCAGTATTGCGAAACAGTTCTTTTGCTGAGTATCTTCAAATGGAGAAATGAAAAGAAGCAAGATAGACACGAACGCGATTGCTGAACCTTTGAGTATTGTTTGAGAGACCAAAATAGTTGGAATTCTAAGATACCTTCCAGCCCCCAACGAAACATTGATGGTACTAGAAATAGGAATTCCACCAGGGGTGATTTTGACCTCTTCAAGATTGGCAGCTTGTGTTTTTCTCTCCATTCCAAGCATATCTCTCCAAACGGTGTTTCTCTCCCAAACAATGTGTTCTCTTAAATGGGATCTTAATTCTGATTTGGCAAGATTGAAATCGCTGTCCGTGACCAACAGAGAATAGATAGAAATAACGGAGGCAATCTTTTTGTTCAAAGTATCTAAAGTTGATGGTTTGAAAATATAAGAGACTTCAGACAATTTTGCCAAATATTCTGCTTTCACTTCTGTTTCCAACGATTTGTCGAACTTCTTCAAGGCTTTCGAAAAACCTATCTGATTCAACTCAATAAACGACTTCAATTCGCTGAGTGCGACATAAATACCAGTTAAGCTTTTCTTAGTGGTAATGGTGACTTGAGTGCTAAAATCAAGGTTAAAGTCATCATCATCGAAAAGCTCTGGTCTAGATGTTCTTCTCTGAACAAGGGATTTCAAATTGTCGTAACTATGACAGTTACTATCGTTAGCTGAGTGAATAGAAAATCTTGAGGATGACACCGCACCCGCTTCATCGGTTGCGAAGTCGTTTGATTTAATAGTTTCAATCAAATCTCTTAGTCTTTTACGAACTGGTTCGTCCTGCATCGTTGAATTCTTGTAAGAAGATTCGAATTCTTCAATTTCTCTTAGTATCTCATCAAAATCTTTATAGATGTGCTTTTCCTTCTGCTTGTAGAAGGTATCGATCTTACGCAACTCCTTGTCAAGTGCCTTGAAAAAGACATCTACAGGGTCGGAGTCTTTGAACCTGCCTCGCAAAGGCTCCTGTTCGCTGTCATAAGGTGTTGTAGTCTTTGAAAGTGCTCCACTATTGACATAGTCTCGCTGCAAAGAGTAGATAAGCTTTTTTAACGTCGAGTACGAAATGTATTTGGTGGACCATTCTGGTACCGCATTGAACTGAAGAGAATGACTAAACTTCATAATATACGGTTGCTGTTTCGGATGAGGTGTGAAATCCTTTAAGGGGATATATTCATGAGTAGAGCCTTTAATCTTAGAAGTCAATGAGGCGGATAGTTGGACCAAGGGGAAGGAAGGATTTCTAGATGTTGGAAGGCATGTTTTTGTCGCGGGCCCAGTCGTGCAACGTCTCTCGATAGAGATGTCACTCCATTGAGGCATCAGCCAGGGCCGCCTTTTCGCACGACCACTTTCCATCCCATCGCCCTTCGCGGCTTGCAGGTGACAGGAATCGGAGGATCGGACAAACGCGGAAACTTCGAGTGGGGAGGAGACTTTAAAAGAAACAAGCAAGTGAACTTTTTTTTTTTTCCTTTTGGGTACATCGATTGGCTTTTTGGTATCTATATATATCTCACAGCGGATCCCTCTTTTGTTTTGTTAAGTTCTTTGACAAAGAAGGCAAATGACAAAATGTCTTTAACTAAGAAGCCGGTGATCAAGCCAATATTCATCTCTAACCTTGAGCAGATCGAGAAGGTAGAGAAGGTGGAGAAAACGAGAGAACAGGCCTTGAATGACATCAGGGAAAAGCTAAAATCCAACAAATTGAAACAAGAAGAAAAGGCAAGAGAGGAGAAGGAGAAGCAGGCAACCGTCATGTCGTGGTCTCCATCACCGATCGTCGCAAAGAAAAGTTCCAGTTGGGGTTCACAGAGTTCTGGGAGTAGTGGTAGTGGTACGGAGTCACCTGCGATAAGGGACTTCAGGCGAAAACAGTCACGAGAATTGTTTGGGGACTTCAAGTTGAACATTCCTTTAAAACAATCCAAATCTGCCCAGAGTATCATGGTGCTAAACTCAGATAACTCCAGCAATTCATCCAAACGACCTTCGTTTAACAAAGGTCGGTCAGAAAGTGTTCTTCAATTTACAGCTTCAAACAACAAACTGGATTCTATTTGGTTGCACAAGATGACCACCATCTCAAGACAGCATTCAGTTGTTTCATCTCTTGACGGACAAAATCCCAATGAGGAGGACGACATCATGGAAGATGTTGAACAGTTTCACGTGGTATCAGGGACCACTACCCCATTGGACATCCCCAGCAGCTGCCATCATTCACCAGGGGAATCTGAATATTTGGATGACGCTGATTTCGTTGCCGTCTCTCCGAAGTCGCAACCCCCCAGTATGAGTGACTTAGCGGACTATTACAATCAGAACCAGTTCCTCTGAAATAACAGCATGTCGGTGGAGTGGTAATCTGTCACCCGATCGCGCGAAGATGAGATGTGTGTCGCAGGAGTTTGTAAGGCTAGCCCGAATACGGTTATTTTTCATGATTATGTCATGATACTACATGTTACATTAATTAATATTAGCAAGTTCATAATGCCAAATTGAATTTTGGATCGATGATTCCACCATTTCGTCAACTTTTTGTAGAGCGTAGTAATCCTTGGTTCTCTCTTTTTTTCTGTCTATTTTGCTCTTTTGGTGTCTTGGTCTTTTTTCGCACTCTAACTTAGGTACGGTGTGGTAACTGTTCCTCTGTGACAAGGTGGGCCCAAATTCTATCAGTATCAAACCACTCCTTCGTATAACAGGAGAGGAACTCTGGCTTACTATGCCTTAATTTATAAACACACTGATCTTTGTCTCCGATAAAAAGACTATCAATGGAATTATCCATGGAGCTCAGGTCCATATAATCCATTCTGAGCGGATACTTCTTGTTTTTGGGCTTGGGCAAGCGATCCAAAAAGGAGAGTTTTTGCCTGCTACTGAATAAATTGAGCTGGTCTAATGTTTTGGCAAAACTGCTGGCATCATAGTCCCTCAATTGATTGAGATTTATGAGCAAGTAGTTTTCAAGGTGAAATTGTTTCTGAAGGTTGATGTATCCATATTGATGCAGTTGCAATGTCCTCACGATAATGACGATTAAAAACTTGATAAAATCCTGACAACTTAGCATGGAGGAGGAGTCGTCTTGTAACATAGTGTGGAGTCTGAAACTCAGTATTAAAATACCTTCGATATTGGGCCACACACTTTTCTTAATGAGTGAACCGACACCGAAAATAAAAAGAGGTCCAAAGAAGTGAATGAGTATCAAGACACAATAGTGTTGCCCCGTAGTGGCAAAGGCTGGAAAACTTTTGATTTGAAAGTCCTCTGTCCAGTCCAGTAAGAATGGAACTTGTTCCAAAAGAGCTTCGAAGATGAACTCCCGCACATACCCATTCAGCATCCATTCTTTGGAAGACGTTGAAATCTGTGGGGTGTTTCTACTGAAAAGATTGATAACTTGTTCACTGATATTAGCCAAGTCCGCTCGATGTCGAAACATGGTGCTGATGGTAGATGAGCTGACTTCTAAAGAATTGGAATTGCTCAACATCGGTTGTGGAATATCAATCTCACTGAACCTAAAGCTTTGAATCAAATTTGGTTTCAATTGGTACAAGTGAGTGATAGTCAACAACCTCGTGAAAGAATAGCAATTCCAGAACACTTTACGGCGATACTGATTGGCATCTTTATTGATGTATAATTTTGCAATGGTGCAGATTTTATCACCTAATGCGCTGTATTTGTAGGCAATTTCATTGTGACCAGAGCATAAGAAGTAATAGGAGATCAAAGTCAACAATTCTACCACTTGAGATTGCTCTGAACAAATACACATAAGTGGAAGTAGTGAGAGTGCGTCCCGAATGTAGGCAAATCCGGGCAGTTTCTCTGGGTTTTCATACACTACTTCATGTGAGAGGTCGATAATAGCTGACTTTGAAGAGTTTTGTGAGAGTTTAGCTTCCCTGGTCAGTGATATTGCCACGATACACAACAGTACGGACTTAAAAAACAAATCATTATTTTTTCTTTCCTCGTTACTCTCAGCTGGTTGAAAGGTGTTCACATTGTTATCCACAACTTCAAATAAAATGCTGATATCCGTGCTCAATACAAACTCTTTAAACATAAAGTGTAAACTGCTTATCATGGAATAAAGTCTTTCGTTGGTAAAAGAATCAAGCGCACGGTCGATGGCTTTGAATCTGGAGGGATCTGATGTTTGATCTTTGGCAATGTGCAATTCATTTTCCAGGAATTTGATGCGATCTTGCAAACTTCTAAAATGACTTTCAAGAATAGAGATCCTTTTTCCCGGGGTTTGATAAACACATTTGACTTTACTAATAGAGCATAACTTGCAAGGATTTCCCCCCGTACACTTTGTTTTTCTTTTCTTACACCTGATACAGGCGACTTTGGCCCGAGGATCTTGTTTTGACTTCGGTGCTGCGGGGGGGTTTAACATGAGTGGTACGGACGACTTCGGCTGTAAAGGGTCCTGAGTGATATAGTTCTGGGGAAATTGATACATAGGGACCCCAAAATTTTGTCCTGGAACCACTACAGGTTGTGGGGGCTGTTGTTGAAGAGGTAGGGAACGAGGAGGCAGAGGGGTAACCTGGGGTCTGCCACCAATTCCACCGCCGGTTAAATTCTCTAATTGAGAACGTTGGTGGCTACTGCCTGCTTCATACATATGAGTTGGCGGGCCATGGCCCGGGTTGAACACTGGGGAGGGTTGGTATGTTTGATATTGCCACTGCTGAGGATACTGGAGTTGTGAAAAGTTAGGAATGGATTGAGGGCGAATGAATGGTTGCTGTGGGTGCGATGGCTGCGATGGCTGCTGTGATTGTTCATATAAGTTTAAATCGGTATTCTTTTGTGCACTTGATTGGTTTTCCTCTTTGCCAGTTTTTTCGTGAGCCATATTATGATGTAGGATGTGAAAATGAATGTTTCTATACTAAGAATCCAATAAAGGTTGTCTCTGGGGCTAGAGACTATATGCTTTTAATTCTAAGGCTATGCTTGGCCTATAGCAGCATACCAGTTTTTTTTTATCTACAGGTGGGAAGTTAAAATTTGAAAATCAACACAGGTCAAGGTGTTTTTATCACCGTGGGCCTTCATCACAGTAGTCCTAAACCGCACCCTAATTCGTTTCTTTTTTCGTTCCAATGCGCCTGTCGCGTATGCTTCCATGCGGCAAAATGCGACTAAACGCAATATTGGCTATTGGGGGCGATGCAGAGATAGGCAATGTGTTCGACAACTTGTCATCCAAACTCGTAGCTGGATAGTTTCATAGGTAGCTTTCTTATACAGTTGACTCATTAAACTAGTTTAGTTACGTAGTAAGGGAAAGCACCTTGACTAATTGTACAATATCAGCTTGGACAACTGTTTCAGGAACAGAATGCAAAGCGCCTTTATCTGAAAATGGCATCGTCCGTGAATGCCCCCAGAAAAAGTTTCGACCCCTATACAATTCCCTTCGCCGCGTTTTAACGGCGGTTGATGCAATGTTCACGGCTATCATAGCAGATAATACATATTGCTAGCGCCCAGATGCTTCTTCTATTATGTGGTCTTACTTATATCTAGTCTTATGAAATTGATCACGCCCTTTTAATAGTTCACTAATGATCACAAGTTAGACCTACAGGAATAACATGCTTTATGTATGACGGAATTGATTTCCGAGAAAAATTCTGTGCAAACAAAAAAGAAATGATTTTTGATAGGAGCAAACCAGATTACGGTAACATCCGTTCAGTGATTTTTGTGAGAGATTGACAAATACATACTGAATAACAGCTAAGGTGACTTTGCGCAAGACATCTAAGTGTTAAGCTGAATCGCTGTGCGTGAGAGCGCAACTTACTTACTTTTTCCGCTCGGACATTTCAAAGACAATTCAGGCATGTGACTTGCACGGAGTTTTCCTTTTTGGTTGCAGTGCACAGCCCTTTTGGCAAGTTGTGGCTGGGCGCAATCTACTCTTAGAACCTTCATAATACTAAACTTGAAGTGTGGGCTGGGTGGGATCATTCCGCACGCTGGCCGTTTTTTCCGGTTTTGGGTAACTTCCTTCAGGGCAAGGCAGACGGAATTGGAGAGCTTGGCATCCAATGACCTAGGCTTGAATTCACGCAAGCAATCTAGTTGCCCATCCTTCCTCCAAAATTCGTTTATTATTCACGTACTTCGAATTTCCTGCTCTCGTGTTAATTACGGCCCTCGTGACTGGTCAGTTTCTTGCCCGTATCTTATGTGTTGAAACCTGGCAGCAGCATGGAAGAGAGTTCCGAGTCGCGAGTAGCAGTTTTCTAACCTATCGTGTAAGGAATGAAAATGGAAATCTCAAACTGTTTCCTGAAGTCTTTGGGTGCAAAAAAAAATACGACGCATCGTTGTAGATCTCATTTTTGCATGAATTTGGTGAAATTCTAAATGCATAGTTTTGGTTTGTTATTTCAGACTTCCTGAAAAGGGGGTGTTAGTTTTCAAATCTTACCCTTACACCGAATGCGAGTAAGATATTATTCCGAAATTACGTTAATTTCGGAAATTTAGTTCCATAATTGCATTCATACCTCATGGGGCGATCTTGTCGATCAATGGTTGCTCCTTCCGCCTAAGGGGAAAAGATGATGCAGCAAACTTAGGTCACCAGGTTAAATCTAGCATGCACTTAGCCACCAATAATTTAGTCTTGGTCCAATGTCCTTGATCGGTGGAGGTTTTTCACATGCAAATGAAAAAAAAAAAAAAATCCTTTTCATGGGAGCACTAAGTCAGTTTGCTTCACCCTATTAGATGGTTGGAATCTACAAGATCAACTCTGTGCTGGAAGTAATCTCTTGGCGGCCTGACTCTGGTTGAAACTAATGCAAGATGAAGGGTTACACATTGCCCAATCTACAGACCAACTGCTGATTCATGCATACGCTTTTAGTTCTTGAAAATTTTCACAGGCTGGTTGGCATTTCTGGCCTTCTGACATTATGATAATATGAGACGACCGTTATGGCACAGTTGTTGTGAGTTTTTTCTTTTTGCAATCATGGTCCCAGATAGTATTTTAAATAAATTTTATATGCATAAAACACTTCCTTGCATACATCACGTGCTTGCAACGCACTTCAAGTATAATTATTTCAAATCTAGAATCAAAGGTATTTATTTCCGTGTGAGCAATCTAATAGATGCCTATCGTGCCCAGTCGGTATCCTATTGTGAGCATACTCTCCAATCCTATCAATCCTGTATCAAGGGTGCGTGCTGGCGACTAGTATTTAATTTCATTCTTTTGAGGCAAGGGATCTTTCCATGCATGTTGAATCTATCTCAATTGGCAGATATTCGGACTACCCTAATTGACTGTAAACAACATTGACCATGAAGCAGCAGCTTCTTGAGATGAAACGACGTTTAGACGGGCGTTTTCGGATGAAATGTTGAGTTGTTAATTAGTTCACCAAACGATGTGGCCTACCCATTTCACAGTAATTTCAGCTAATGCATTGAACACCAGCACTCTTTTCTTTTTGTAGTCTGGATAACCTGTGCATCTTTCGCCCAAACCAGAAATACTATGTTGAACCTGGGGATTATAGCAAAGATGTGAGTGAATAGAAAAATGAAGTTTCAATAAAACGAAAAAGACCTCCGATGCCGGGAGTCGAACCCGGGTCTGCCCGGTGAAAGCGGACCGTGCTAGCCGTTACACTACATCGGATGTAGATAATCAAAAATCTGGCTATTGAAGTTTTGTTATATAATTTTATTGGAGAGCTTTTCTGCCCTCCCAGAGATAGTTGATCCACCCCAGAAAACTACCATGAGAATTCAATGCTCATTCACGTATTTTACTTCCTGTGTATACTCTCTTCCGATGGCTAGTTCTCTCAAGTTATGCTTTTTCATAGATTGGCATAGTACTGTAACTGAAATAATAATTTGTTCAGTTCATGTCATCACCTGCGTTGACCTTCTACTAGCTATTTAACTACTTTTCTGTGCAATAAGTACTTTGAAAGTTTTGTTATTTCAGCCAAATCTGTTCTCTTCCTCCTTCCTAATGTTTTTTTTTTCTTAGATTCTCTCGCTGAGATTGAATTAAAATGCAAGTCTTAGCGAACTTACATAAAACCCTGCTCTTCTCCATAGTTATCAATGAGTCAATAGACATGGCTCCAACTAAGAAAAAGAGGTCATTTTTTGGGTGTTGGACGTGCAGAAGCAGAAAGGTAAAGTGTGACAACGGGAAGCCTTCCTGCCAACGATGCCAGAAATCCAATCTGAATTGCTTGGGCTACAATATTAAGCTCAGCTGGTCAACTCCCTATACAGTTGGAAAACAAGGTGCTCTTGTTCCGTTATCTAATTATGTTTCGGACAAAGAAGACGATTCTATACAACGAAGAAACATATCTCTAGTAAGGTTCACCAGCGATTCAACTTATAAGAACGACAAAGATTTGGACTTGGTGCTCGATGAGCTGGAACAGCTACCTGTCTATGCAAACTCCCCTAACAAAAGAGGTCCTTTTATGGTGTTCCAGTCATCAACAGATCACAAGTTCAACACAAAGACAACCACAAGCATATCTAATGATAGTCCAAAGGATTTATTCAGCATCAGAAGTTTGAGTTCCACTAATCTTATACCATACATGACCATGGATGTCGTTGATGTGATCAATGAGAATAGAGATATTGTATTAGAAGCATTTGATTCAAATTTTGTTCATCAAGACGCTTTCACGCATGCTCTGAATACCACTTTGGAAGATGAACTTGAACTTCATCACTCTGCTCCTGCTTCCACTTTCCCCGAGCGAGATAGAATCGTTATCCATGAGCAGCTCAAGCCTTCTGCGTTAGTTACTTTTAAAGGAATCAAGGGAGACATAAACTCCAATCCTCGAGATGAACAAGAGGTTCTTGATTGCCTTTTTCCAAACTACTACAACTCTGAGGCTAATTATAGCATCTTAGAGATGTCTTTATCACGAAATCAAGAGCTGAATAATTTAGACAAAACATACAAGCTCTTCGAAAACCTTTCACATTCTCGTATCTCATCAATCAGGGAGTATTCTTTTCCCTGGCTTCTATCTACTCAAATGTTTCAGAAATTAATCACCAATTTCCAGTCAGAGAAACATTTTATGATGCTACTGACTTTCAGGGGGAATGTTATGGATTCTGTCATTTTCCCTGTACTTTACCGAGCTATAGGACAAATGTCGATCTTAACTGCAGATATTGAGCATGAATTTGGGAGAATTATTTCATCTGAAATGTTTCACAAGAGGATGATGCGAATAATGGTATTGAGTGCTTTAAATATAAGTGCTTTCTTACTGTACCGAAAAAGTCTATTTGAACAAAATTTCTACGGTTCTGACTATTTGGAAATCGCTATAGTCTTAAGAAGATTTATACTGCTTGAACTTTCCAACCTAATAAAATGCTTACTGGTGCCCTCTGGGGTACCATTCAAGGATGCAAAAAGAAAACTACAAATCAAAAACGGTAAACTTGTGAATTACTTGATTACTAATGACCTAATAAAAGAACTGATTGTGGTTCTTGTATTTTTCATCAAAATTGACGAGCTTTTTGGAATAATAGACAATTTCACCACCCTGTTTGACATCCTTGATCAGTTGGTGGATTATTTGAACAATTATAAACCTTCATTCTATGAGAACGCTGACATGCTGGAAAAGAATATCAACTTGAAGCTGATTATTATGTACTACAAGTTTATGCAAATCTTCTTTTTCTCCACTACAAACATTGACCTATTTAATTACGAAGTCAAAGATAAGAACTTCGAAGACATGCTTGATGAGAATTATAACAAAATCAGTGCAGCCACACTGAATGACTCTTTCAACCCAGATGCGTTCTTTAATATAGATTTTTTACAAGAGGAAGTTTCTGTTTCTGACAAACAAAATAAAGGAATCCTTACCAAGAGTTTTCCACCTAGGTTCAATTTTGGTAAAGGCTACTCTGACTCGGAAGAGGAGTCTAATCACAATCAGTCGAGATTGGAAAACCGATATTATACCAAAGACAGTGAAAGTTCACGAGTTGCTAATTCACCAACTATCAAGGATTCGTTGATTCATATCCCTTACCCTTACAACGAGTCTGTTTACAAATACAGGGATGAATCCATAGTTTCCACCTTGGAGCTAACCTATGGAATGCCAGAAACACTTTTCCAACTCTTCAAGAAAACAGTCACTTTGACAAACCATCATAGTTTCTTCAAAAGAAGAAACTTGAAGCACCCTAGAAATTTCTCAAAGGTTGCAAGTGATCTAGAAACCGAGTTAAAAAGTTGGACCTTACCGTGGATTCTCTATGAATCTGGTGATACCGCTTCCATTTCATTTCTCAGCACATTTCATCGGATTCTATTTCACATGTCGATGAGTTATTACAATTCAATTCTCATCTATTTTTATATTTTTGTGCAGGATTTCAAAGCGGCCGACCTATCTTCTTTGGTGCAAGAATCACTAACACACTTGGAGGCTTTGGTCTCTCTTTCTGTTAGTTCTAATGTGGTCAAAGATTTCACAGTTCATGTGCCATTCTGGCCATTCTTTGTCTGCGCCTGTGGAGCTACTCTTGAAGCAGATCAGGCTAGAGCAGTTGCTCTAATGAAAAATTTCAAGACCAATGAGAGATGGATAGGCAAGCAACTAATTCATGCTGTATGGGAAAAGCACAGACAGAAATTTACAGATATCAACTGGGTCACAATGACCCAAAGTTGGGACATAAACGTTTTTTTATGTTAACTAAAGTATAGTAATACTGGTTATTATTAGTGTCATCTAAATGAATATCAAGACATGTAAAATAAAGCTTACTCCAAGTAGTCGTAAGATGGAATGTCCAGATGTATAAACGGGGTCTCTGTACTGTTCACGGCATAATACCTATGTCTTCC